>OY720676.1:107799290-110199290 GCA_963170755.1 Amphimallon solstitiale
CTGGTTTTCGGCCAGCCAGCCCCCCACCAGGACGAAGGCAATGCGCATATTAGGTATCACCATTGCGTCACATACGAATGAAAAGTTGCGGATAGTGGCCTTTAGTATGCTTTGGAGATGTGCTTCGAGGGTGGTGCTCTCCTGGCCGAGTCTTCTCGGTTTTTCCCGTCAGATGTTCGGGTCTGGCGAAGGTTCTGGTGGCCTCTGTGTCTACAAGCAACACCACTTCCTGACCGTTCACTGGGAGTCTTATTGATGGCGTTGTTCTTATGCTATCAGCTGTTGCAAAGGCCGCTCCGTTTAACGTTTTGGGACGCCCCCCTTTCCTTCCTCCTGCATCCGCTGGGATTTTCTACCCTTGGACAACATGATGTCTGCCTCGCATCTTGGCTCTGGGTAACCGATGGCTTTTCTTTGGTTCGCTGTGTCCACTACCTTGTCAGCCTCATTGAGTCGGGACCAACGCGTGCATTTTTGTAATAGTTTAGTCATGATCTTGGGGACCACCTGAAGTAGCTGGTTGCTTCCTTAGTCATGCGCTCAATGATATGCAAAATCATTTCTTCCTCGGGAGAGTTAGGTCTGAGCCTGAGGCACAGTTATCTCATTCGATAGACGAATTTTTCAGGTGCTTCGGTTGCTTCTTGTCTTGTGGCATATACGGCCACCTCCAAGGTTGTCAAGCGTTGATTATTGAGGAATTTATCTCGGAATCTCTGTATGAAATCCTCTACCGACCAGAAACTGCCCGCATAATAATTAAATCAATTCGCAGCTTTCCCTTCAAGATGCGGACGCACGGCCTCATCGATATCCTCTGGCACTTTCAATGTCAGTTGCCTTAAGTAGATTTCTATCCAAAAAGAGCACTGGGTCTTCGGTAATCTGCTCCTGGTAAGGCGCGGTGGTGGTCGATTTGTCGGCACAAATGCTGGCGCTGCAGTAAACTGTCTCAGTGCCTCAGCGAGTGACGCCATGGCTTCAGCATCAACCACTGTTTCTGCATCAGGCGGTGGCATTGTCGGCTTATCAACCTTCTCAGGTGTGGTCCCCTTCTTTGGCGTGTAATTAGCCAAGATTTCTCGTGTTACCCGTTCGGCAATGTGTTCCATGAGGGAAACATTATTTATGACAGGCGAGAATGAGCGTTCCGAAGGTCTAGACTTGTTCCTGCGACTCTCTCTTTTCTTCCAGGATCTTTTCAGAGCTATCTTCTCTTGGGTTCGTCAATGCTTTCTGCACTGAGAATTTACTTACTTCTAATACGGAAAAATTTTCCCCCACGTTGGGCGCAAAATTGTTACCTTGATGTTATCCAGATAAGCTTCCACCCTTTGGTTTACAATGAGTAATGAGAAGATGTTTTTTGTTTCAAACCAAATATTTATCGGAGTAAAAGAATGAAACTTAATTCTAATATTTGTAGACCACATTATGTCACTGTCTAAAACTATATTAGTAACTGTCAACAACTGACTGATTGCCAGTCACGATACCTTGTTGTAATATAGCTTTTTACAAAAAAAAACAATGTTTGAACACCCCAAAACGTCGTTGCTCCCACCGGGAATTACTTGGGTCACAGTATAGCTTTCCGCTACCACTTATTTAGCATGCTGTACTTAGTTGTGAGTTAGAGAGTGTATATAGGTAATTCGTTTCTTACCTTTCAAAGTTGCTTCTTTTGCTTATTATATTGTACTATATGCATTCAAGAGTAGAAGGTTTTCTTTTCAAGATTGATTCTCCTGTATGATTTGAGATAGTTGGTTTATAAGAAAGATAATAATTTAAATACACGTAAATATTTATTATATAAAAAGTTAGAAATGCATTGGTTAGAATAAAATAATCATTTAGATTTGTATTTCAGTTCACTCCAATATTACAATTAGTTCTCGTATGTATGAAGAATCTTAATTCAGTCCATATAGAAATACAATACTCTTTATTTTATACGATTCATGAAATTAATTGATGTGGTTATATACACTTTAGATTTGTAACTCTTTCTTTAATGAAATAATGCAAAATCACTGAATATGCTTAACTCTTGCAACGCCTAGGTATTCTCACATCAGAGACTATGTTCGCCGTTTTTGGCAATCAACAATATCTAAAGTGAATCTCTATCAACAACTAGCTTTTTATAGAATATACTTAACTTCCACATTACCTTGACATTCTCTCATCGGAGATAATGTGTACAGTCATGCATAAACAATATATTAAATTCATTAATTTAGATTAGCAAAATTTATCAGTGCATGTTTAAAATAAAACTGAATTTCTTTACGTTTTTCTAAAAGAAAAATGAACAGTGTTGTATATTTACTTACATTTCCTGATAATATAACCTTAAAATTAAAAATAAATATAATAATAATATAAATTAAAATGTTTTTCATAATTTTTATCCATCCTTGGTTGGTAATTACTTGAATTCTAATAATAAATACAATTTATTTTTTTAAATAGCTATTGCATTATTAATTTACACATAACGCAGTACTTTGATTAACATAAAATGTAATTATTACAAATTATAACCCAACAAATATTTTTTTAAACAAATGAACAAATGCAAGCTAATATAGTACTTGACAGCATAGTACCTGCAAGTTTATTTAATGCTTAGAGAGCGCATGAACACGTAACGAAAGAGTTTCTATTCAGTGCTTTGCAAGCCCTTTCATATCCAATTACTTGAAAATCGCGGTGTTAGATCGCCATCTGTCATGCTCTTTACATCTGTTGGTGAGCTTTTTCCAAGACCATGTTGTAGTTACTGCAAATTTCTTCTTCTTATGGCTGCCTATCTGACATATAAATAAACATCTTCTTTATATTTACAAAAGTTTATGAGATTTAACATTTTATAAACACATTTCTCAATATTTAAGGTAACTACGTATTTATTGTATTAATTTATTTTCTTGCTAACGCAACAATATTTGTATTGATAGATTTATACATTGTTATCTTTATGAATTGCCATGTACGTACCTTTTTTTCCATTATGTAGTTAAATTCTTATTTTTCTTTTATTTCTAGCTAAGGAAACACTGAATACTTGTTCAACACTACTGTAAATTTTCTTTCTTTGTTTTCCTCCATTGAACGTGTTGAATACCATCTTTATCTTCTGCTTTCATTGATTCCAGAGCTTGAAACCAGCATACTGTGTCGCATGAATTGCATAGACGTATCATCCTTAAATAATAATAATAATAATGAAGTATCTAGTCTCTTGGTTATATGAATGTTTATCATATTTTAAACAATATTCCTTTCTTATTTCTAGATCTATATTAAAGAAACATTTTAAACGATATATATATACAAGAAAACAAAAAAAATACGAAAGAAAAACCTTTAATTATTATCATTATATGCAATAACATGAGGGTATTATTGTTATTATTATTTTTGAAGTTTTCGTCCCGGGCATATCTTATATCATTCTCTGCATGCATGTAGCTTAATAGCTGTGATATGATGTACCCTACTAATTGTTCCATCCTTCAGCACAATTCATTGCCGGTTTTTCACATTTAGTGGGTTTCAATAGGTGAATTGGAGTCTTTTACAGATAATACTTTGGACCCTTTATATAGCCGTCTTGAAATTTGGAATGTTCTTTCAATTTTTAAATTCTGCTACAGGTATATTAGATCTACAATATAATTATCTTCTGTATTTTTTTACATTATTTATATATCTATTATTTTTTACAGATATACCTAAGATAAACATTGTTATACAAAATTATACATATTATAAATTTGTATAACAATGTTTATCTTAGGTATATCTGTAAAAAATAATAGATATATAAATAATGTAAAAAAATACAGAAGATAATTATATTGTAGATCTAATATACCTGTAGCAGAATTTAAAAATTGAAAGAACATTCCAAATTTCAAGACGGCTATATAAAGGGTCCAAAGTATTATCTGTAAAAGACTCCAATTCACCTATTGAAACCCACTAAATGTGAAAAACCGGCAATGAATTGTGCTGAAGGATGGAACAATTAGTAGGGTACATCATATCACAGCTATTAAGCTACATGCATGCAGAGAATGATATAAGATATGCCCGGGACGAAAACTTCAAAAATAATAATAACAATAATACCCTCATGTTATTGCATATAATGATAATAATTAAAGGTTTTTCTTTCGTATTTTTTTTGTTTTCTTGTATATATATATCGTTTAAAATGTTTCTTTAATATAGATCTAGAAATAAGAAAGGAATATTGTTTAAAATATGATAAACATTCATATAACCAAGAGACTAGATACTTCATTATTATTATTATTATTTAAGGATGATACGTCTATGCAATTCATGCGACACAGTATGCTGGTTTCAAGCTCTGGAATCAATGAAAGCAGAAGATAAAGATGGTATTCAACACGTTCAATGGAGGAAAACAAAGAAAGAAAATTTACAGTAGTGTTGAACAAGTATTCAGTGTTTCCTTAGCTAGAAATAAAAGAAAAATAAGAATTTAACTACATAATGGAAAAAAAGGTACGTACATGGCAATTCATAAAGATAACAATGTATAAATCTATCAATACAAATATTGTTGCGTTAGCAAGAAAATAAATTAATACAATAAATACGTAGTTACCTTAAATATTGAGAAATGTGTTTATAAAATGTTAAATCTCATAAACTTTTGTAAATATAAAGAAGATGTTTATTTATATGTCAGATAGGCAGCCATAAGAAGAAGAAATTTGCAGTAACTACAACATGGTCTTGGAAAAAGCTCACCAACAGATGTAAAGAGCATGACAGATGGCGATCTAACACCGCGATTTTCAAGTAATTGGATATGAAAGGGCTTGCAAAGCACTGAATAGAAACTCTTTCGTTACGTGTTCATGCGCTCTCTAAGCATTAAATAAACTTGCAGGTACTATGCTGTCAAGTACTATATTAGCTTGCATTTGTTCATTTGTTTAAAAAAATATTTGTTGGGTTATAATTTGTAATAATTACATTTTATGTTAATCAAAGTACTGCGTTATGTGTAAATTAATAATGCAATAGCTATTTAAAAAAATAAATTGTATTTATTATTAGAATTCAAGTAATTACCAACCAAGGATGGATAAAAATTATGAAAAACATTTTAATTTATATTATTATTATATTTATTTTTAATTTTAAGGTTATATTATCAGGAAATGTAAGTAAATATACAACACTGTTCATTTTTCTTTTAGAAAAACGTAAAGAAATTCAGTTTTATTTTAAACATGCACTGATAAATTTTGCTAATCTAAATTAATGAATTTAATATATTGTTTATGCATGACTGTACACATTATCTCCGATGAGAGAATGTCAAGGTAATGTGGAAGTTAAGTATATTCTATAATAAGCTAGTTGTTGATAGAGATTCACTTTAGATATTGTTGATTGCCAAAAACGGCGAACATAGTCTCTGATGTGAGAATACCTAGGCGTTGCAAGAGTTAAGCATATTCAGTGATTTTGCATTATTTCATTAAAGAAAGAGTTACAAATCTAAAGTGTATATAACCACATCAATTAATTTCATGAATCGTATAAAATAAAGAGTATTGTATTTCTATATGGACTGAATTAAGATTCTTCATACATACGAGAACTAATTGTAATATTGGAGTGAACTGAAATACAAATCTAAATGATTATTTTATTCTAACCAATGCATTTCTAACTTTTTATATAATAAATATTTACGTGTATTTAAATTATTATCTTTCTTATAAACCAACTATCTCAAATCATACAGGAGAATCAATCTTGAAAAGAAAACCTTCTACTCTTGAATGCATATAGTACAATATAATAAGCAAAAGAAGCAACTTTGAAAGGTAAGAAACGAATTACCTATATACACTCTCTAACTCACAACTAAGTACAGCATGCTAAATAAGTGGTAGCGGAAAGCTATACTGTGACCCAAGTAATTCCCGGTGGGAGCAACGACGTTTTGGGGTGTTCAAACATTGTTTTTTTTTGTAAAAAGCTATATTACAACAAGGTATCGTGACTGGCAATCAGTCAGTTGTTGACAGTTACTAATATAGTTTTAGACAGTGACATAATGTGGTCTACAAATATTAGAATTAAGTTTCATTCTTTTACTCCGATAAATATTTGGTTTGAAACAAAAAACATCTTCTCATTACTCATTGTAAACCAAAGGGTGGAAGCTTATCTGGATAACATCAAGGTAACAATTTTGCGCCCAACGTGGGGGAAAATTTTTCCGTATTAGAAGTAAGTAAATTCTCAGTGCAGAAAGCATTGACGAACCCAAGAGAAGATAGCTCTGAAAAGATCCTGGAAGAAAAGAGAGAGTCGCAGGAACAAGTCTAGACCTTCGGAACGCTCATTCTCGCCTGTCATAAATAATGTTTCCCTCATGGAACACATTGCCGAACGGGTAACACGAGAAATCTTGGCTAATTACACGCCAAAGAAGGGGACCACACCTGAGAAGGTTGATAAGCCGACAATGCCACCGCCTGATGCAGAAACAGTGGTTGATGCTGAAGCCATGGCGTCACTCGCTGAGGCACTGAGACAGTTTACTGCAGCGCCAGCATTTGTGCCGACAAATCGACCACCACCGCGCCTTACCAGGAGCAGATTACCGAAGACCCAGTGCTCTTTTTGGATAGAAATCTACTTAAGGCAACTGACATTGAAAGTGCCAGAGGATATCGATGAGGCCGTGCGTCCGCATCTTGAAGGGAAAGCTGCGAATTGATTTAATTATTATGCGGGCAGTTTCTGGTCGGTAGAGGATTTCATACAGAGATTCCGAGATAAATTCCTCAATAATCAACGCTTGACAACCTTGGAGGTGGCCGTATATGCCACAAGACAAGAAGCAACCGAAGCACCTGAAAAATTCGTCTATCGAATGAGATAACTGTGCCTCAGGCTCAGACCTAACTCTCCCGAGGAAGAAATGATTTTGCATATCATTGAGCGCATGACTAAGGAAGCAACCAGCTACTTCAGGTGGTCCCCAAGATCATGACTAAACTATTACAAAAATGCACGCGTTGGTCCCGACTCAATGAGGCTGACAAGGTAGTGGACACAGCGAACCAAAGAAAAGCCATCGGTTACCCAGAGCCAAGATGCGAGGCAGACATCATGTTGTCCAAGGGTAGAAAATCCCAGCGGATGCAGGAGGAAGGAAAGGGGGGCGTCCCAAAACGTTAAACGGAGCGGCCTTTGCAACAGCTGATAGCATAAGAACAACGCCATCAATAAGACTCCCAGTGAACGGTCAGGAAGTGGTGTTGCTTGTAGACACAGAGGCCACCAGAACCTTCGCCAGACCCGAACATCTGACGGGAAAAACCGAGAAGACTCGGCCAGGAGAGCACCACCCTCGAAGCACATCTCCAAAGCATACTAAAGGCCACTATCCGCAACTTTTCATTCGTATGTGACGCAATGGTGATACCTAATATGCGCATTGCCTTCGTCCTGGTGGGGGGGCTGGCTGGCCGAAAACCAGGCCGTAATAAATATGGCACGTAAATGCATGCATGTAGGCGTAGACAGACGTCACACGCTACATTTTGTCACAAGAAACCCTAGACCTCATCCTAAAGAAGCCATCCAAATCTCTACAGATACAAGCTCCTGAATGGCAGCGGATCGAGAAATCTTCCAAAGAACTCTGAGGGATTTTAGAGAGTTATTTGAGGAGGGAGATTGCATCGTTACCACAGCTACCACAAGACACGAGATTCGGCTCTCCGATAACACCCCAGTAAAGGTGCCCGTCTGCCGCTATTCACCAACCGAGAAGCGAGTGATAGCTCAACAAGTTAAAAAGATGCTGGTAAGCAATGTTATCCGACCGAGTCACAGCAATTAAAGCTCGCCAATTGTAATCTTCACTAAGAAAATGGGGAGCCGAGATTTTGCGTTGACTATCGCACACTGAACAGCCGGACGAAGAATGAGGTCAGTCCCATACCGCCCATCCAAGAATCTCTTAAAAACAGCCAAGGTGTTCTCCACAATTGATTTGCGAAACAGTAACTGCCAAATTAAGCTTGATAAGGAATCGAAAAGTACACGGCTTTCACCACGCCCGATGGGGCTGCTTACGAATTCCGTGTGATGCCGTTCGAGAACAAGGGGGCGCTTATGGTACAAGATGTCCTCGTAGGGTACCTTCGTAAATTTGCAATGGTATACCTTGATGACATAATCGTTTACTCGGGAAGAGTGAAGAAACATCTAAGGCATCTCCGGTTGTTGTTGGAAAGGTTGGCCCAGCATAGCTTAAGGTTAAATGTCAGCAAGTGTCACTTCGTGAGTACAACTTTGAATTGCCTGGAATATGTAGTAATTATGGATAGGAACTATCCCCAGACCGAACACATCGAAGCTATTAAAGCTACCGAGCGACCCCGCTCACGGAAGAGCCTGAGAAAATTCCTGGGCATTATTAATTAGATGAGAGATTATATCAAGGACTGCTCTCGAATTATTATATTTCCACTATTATCCACAAGCAGGACATACAAATGGACCCAAGAGAGCATTCGAAGCCATCAAAGAAGCAGGTTCAAAACCTTTGTTCCTACACATACCCGATTTCCAGAAGCCTCTCTGTGTACAAACTGACGCCAGCACAATTGGACCATCCGCCGTTATATACCAAGGGCACGATAGCCACAGAAAAGTGGTCAGCTACGCTAGTCTGAGATTTAGCAAGGCTGAACAAAAGTATCATGTGAATGAAGA
This sequence comes from Amphimallon solstitiale, assembly GCA_963170755.1. Classification (NCBI taxonomy): domain Eukaryota; kingdom Metazoa; phylum Arthropoda; class Insecta; order Coleoptera; family Scarabaeidae; genus Amphimallon; species Amphimallon solstitiale. The sequence continues at coordinate 107,808,087 of OY720676.1, forward strand.
AGAATACCTAGCGGTAATTTGGGTTATCAAACGATATAGGCTTTAGCTGGAAGACATGCCGTTTACTTTAAGGACACATAATAAAGCTGATGACCTAGTCGTTGTAAGAGTTTGACTATTCAATCGAACATGTTCCTGGTAGGGAAAATGAATTACCAGATGCCTTATCATGAAGCCCAGGAAACGACACGACGCCCCTTGGCTTTGATTCATACTATACGAGACGCCCAACAGGAGTATCCACAGGCAAGAGAAATGATGGCCAGCATGAACCAACACCCTGCAGCTTCACAACATCCATACATAACATTCCGAGATGGTTTACTACGATACAATGTGAGTGATAAACAATTAATTTGGGTACCACCCGTGGCCCGCGAACGGGTCATCAACCAGTATCACGACTACCATACCGCAAGCCACTCCGGAGCGGACGAAACATACCAGGCTATACGAGAACGATGCCCAGGCTAATATCATAGAACATGTTCGGAGTGCAGAATATGTAATGCGTTCAAAAGAGGCTCAAGCGCTACTGCGGCTCCATGCCTGAAATAGCCATTTGAAGTCATATCTGTGGATCTCATTGGAACACTCACTGAGACCCGAAAAAACAACCGTTTCGGCATTGTCGTCACCGATATATATTCAAAATGGACCGAGGTATGAGCAATCAAGAGCGCTAGCAGCGCCACTGTAATTGAGTATTTCACACAAAGCTTTCACAGGTTTGGCTATGCCTTGGCTATCTTGTCCGATAATGGTCCACAGTTTACTTTCATGGCATGGGATGCAGCATTACCCTGATAAAGCATCTTAATCTTATTAGTCAGATTTGGGATGTATGGTATGCTTTCATATTTGGTTTTATGATTATCATCAACCACTGAAACTATGTCTCTCCCATCCGTTTTGTTTTTCTATCCTGTTGCGAATGTCAGTGGAAAAAAGAATTTTATTTACTATGCTAGTGGGGTAATTGTTTAGTATTAATGTTTTTCAAAAGTTTTAAGTCTTCATGTATATAATCTGTGTGAGTTATTTTCATGATCCTGTTCTTTAAACATTTTATTGTTAATTTTAAATTTCTTTGGGCAGTTCAAATTATAATTTATAAATCTATTTGAGTTTGATGGTTTTCGGTACCACCTAAGTTTAGTCGTGAGTTTTTCTCGTATCACCAATGCATCAAGGAACGGTAAAGTATGGTTCTCTTCTATCTCACATGTGAATTGCAAATGTTGATTGAAAAAGTTGAAAAAGTGTAATGTGGATTTTATTTCGGAACTAGATGTTATACAAAACAGATCGTCTACATATTGGAAAATCACTCTTGGAGGTCTTCTACTATTTTTAATCACAAAATCTATGGCTGTGCTCATAACTAAATCTGCGATAATTGGAGAAAACGAGAATCCAATAGAGATACCTAGTATTTGTTCGTAAAATTGATTATTTTAAGTAAAGTACGCGCTGTTAAATAGCCATTCTAATATAGACACAAACTCCTTTATTATGATGCTAATATTGGGAGTTATAAGATTCCATTTTCTGAAACCAACGTAATGATCAAATCAGTGGGGATGTTTGTGAAAAGGTTTGTGACATCAAATGACATAAATACCTCTCCATTGTGATGTTAAATATAACGTCAATTTTTAAAAATATATTATTATATATATTTTTAAAAATTGACGTTATATTTAACATCAGAAATATAACTATAATATTACTTACAACATTAAAATAATAAAATTATTAGAATATATACAAAAGTTGAATAGTGAATGACAAATAATATAAAAAAATTAGTGTTATTTCGGTTCAATAAATAACCTTGAAAAAGGCAAGGATTATTGCCGAAACGTTGGTGTAAATAAAAAAAATAATAAAAACGGTGTAATTTATTTACTATTCCCTTATGGCCGCTAATCCCAAGAAATTTTTTTTTATTTATATTTACATATATACCAGGTGTTCGCGCGAAGGTGCTCACTATTGCTATCTTCGTTAATATCAACCGTACGAAGTCGGTTAAATTAGCAAACTAATAGTATTTTTTCCTCTGATTACAACGCTGAAAACAGAAAAACAATTGCGCATCTGGTTTACGAGTTATTTATAAAAATAATGTTTTTATAAATGGAACACTCTGTATATTTTTACATCTTTGATAACTACACCAAATTTCTAGCAACAAATGTTATTATGACTTTTCCTCTAAGTTGAAAAATAAAGACTCTAGAGACAACAATTTTTAAACAACACAGCAAGCACCTAATGTAATTTATTGAATGCTATTTTTAATGTTGAATGCGTAAATCATAATAGTAGTAATAAAAGCTTCTGGACCTTTATTTTTCAACTTAGAGGTAGTAGGTCTTGAAGACCAGTATCTCCTGGATGTAAGTAAAATAAAACACTGAATTAAACGTTGAATAACTTCACTTTATTTTAATCACTATGTGACTGCAGTTTCGACATTATATGTCATTATCAAACTAGAGTATGAATCATATTATACAAAAAATTTTAGCACACGACTTATCCAAAAAACACTTACTTTTCTGGCATCGTTACGTAGATAATATAGTAGTCGGTTTTAACGGAACAACCAGACAAATTAATAATTTTTTTAAATTTTATAAATTCTATTCATCATATTGTTTTTACAGCAGAAATAGAAGAAAATAATAAGTTGGATTTCCTAGATTTATCTATATCCAAAGAAAATAGTAAATTAACTTTCAATATTTTTAGAAAACCCACTTACACAGATGCGATTATCTCGTCAGATTCATTACACCCGTGGAAACACAAATTAGCCTTTTTTAATTCAATGATACATAGGGCATTGAGTCTCCCACTAACAAAAGAACATCTTAATACAGAAATTTCAACTTTGAAACAAATAGCTTGTAACAACGGATATAATTCCAATATAGTAGATAGGGTTTTAACAACCAAATTAAAAAACAAAACAATTTATCAGATCTATCCTCAGATAAAAACAACCAATAACAGTAAATATGTCTCTCTAACCTATTTTGGAAACATTAGCGAAAATATAAGAAAAATTATTGAGAAAAATAACAAAGATTTAGTAGTTGCTTTTAAACCACATAAGAAATTACGAGGGGTGTTGTTTAATGGTAAAGATACACAAAATAAGTTAGCCAAATCAGGGGTCTATAAATTAGTTTGTAATGATTGTAATGGAGTATACATAGGTCAAACTGGCAGAAGTTTTAACGCAAGGATCAAAGAACACATAAGGAGTTATAGATTACAAAAAACAGATTCAACTTTTGCAAATCATTTAATAGAATATAACCATACATTCTCAGAAAATAATATTAAAATTTTACATTACAGTGATAAAGGATTAAAATTAAACCTTTTAGAAGCTTTAGAAATTTTTAAAACGAATAATAGATCAGATGAAATATTACTTAATGACCACACTGATCTTTTGTATACTCCTCTATTTAAGGTTGTCTAAGTCATATTATAACAGGATATTAATATAAAAGAGAGTTGGGAAATTTTGTAACCGTACATTAACAATTTAAAATAGATTAGAGTATAGGTATTTAATTTGTAGTGTGCCTCAGATGTTACCAAATAAGATATATATATATATTACCATCAATTATTGTAACTCTAGTTTGATAATGACATATAATGTCGAAACTGCAGTCACATAGTGATTAAAATAAAGTGAAGTTATTCAAAGTTTAATTCAGTGTTTTATTTTACTCCAGTATCATGAATCTTCACAAAGTAACAGCCGAAAGTGTTATATATTTGAAACCAGTATCTCCCTTTCTTAGTCCATTACGACATCCTATTACTCAATAAATAGTTACATTTACATTTTGCATGATATATCGTTGTCCACGGTGATTTCATCACATTCAGAGCACAGAATTTTTAATGTCACTATAGTAACTTTCAAACTTTCTAGGGTCAAACATAATTACATTAAAAATTCTTTTGTATGATTCTAAAAAGGTAATAGAATAGACAAATAGTAAAAGAAATAATTATGAATGGTCAAAGAAGATGTTTTTTAAATAAGCTGATCAGCATAGTCTCACATAGAATATATCTGATATACCATTATGCAATGGTTGATATTAATGATCAAAATAAATAAATATACTTTAATAAAACCACATAGTAGTATATCCTTCAGAATTTTATATTAAAAACTATATAACATGCATTCGTTTACAATTCTCTGATTGTATTAATGTTAGGAAAATACCTACAGAATAGTATTTGGTATCGATAAAATTCTATACAAATTTTAATTGGCATACTTTCCAAAAAACAAAGTTTAATTTTATACCTACGTTAACGAATTAGCTAATCTAACTAACAAAATCTCTTATAAGGAAGTTGTAATCTTAGAATAATACAAAGATACTGATTTGTCAGGATTATTGAATAATAGTTAGAAGTAGGATACTACTACGGATTATAAAAGCTTGTAGGCATATAAAATATTAATTTTAGCAATTTCACTTACTAATTAGGACACGTAAAATTTAAATTGATATGAGTAATATTCTCTATTTCTGAATTTTAAACTAAACTAACTAGAAAATTTACGAAAATTTAAACTCAATTTAGAATTACATAAACTGTATTTATTCAATATAATAAATATTGATACGATTTACGTTACATATAGAAAAAAAAACCAACATCTTTAATTTTATTTGCCCAGAATGCAACCCGCGTCTTGAGGCCAATCGCAAACATTCAATTCTCGATTAAAGTGAAGAGGTGGAGTGCATGTAAATCGTACAGGTGTTCCCCAGTTGCACTTGTAAAATACATCACAATATTTGGAATCTATCAAAAAGTCAACATATGGTCCGTTTAAGATGGGGCACTCTCCTACTGGACCGCCTATATTCGGTATTTCAGTAGTAGTGGGCGGGGGAGTAGTAGAATCAACGCATCCAACATTTTCTGGAAAATCGCACCAGCCTAAAGATGGATTAAAGTGAAGACCATCAATGCAGTCTACGATAGTGTACAACCCATCATGGCACTCAATAAATTGAGAACATATTAAAGGATGCGGGAACCAGTGTTGACCAGCTGACGGACATGCGAGGGTACCTAAATTATATTTAACATAGTGAATGTGAGACACAAATTTTGATACTTGCTTACCATCTTCATTTGTTTGGTCATCGTCACCACCATCATTTATATCTTCCTCACTACCATTACCCTCGACTTCGCTATTATCCTCTCCTCCAATCTCACCCTCCTCGACACTTTCATCTTCGCCACCGTCTTCGGGAATTGGAATGTCATCACTACCACTTTTGTCTTCATCTTCGCCCACAGTGCAACCTGCATCTTGAGGCCAATCGCAAACATTCAATTCTCGATTAAAGTGAAGGGGTGGAGGGCATGTAAATCGTACAGGTGTTCCCCAGTTGCATTTGTAGAATACATCACAATATTTGGAGTCAATCAGAAAGTCAACATATGGTCCGTTTAAGGCGGGGCACTCGCCAACTGGACCGCCTATATTCGGTATTTCGGTAGTAGTGGGCGGGGGAGTAGTAGAATCAAGGCATCCAACATTTTCTGGAAAATCGCACCAGCCTAAAGATGGATTGAAGTGAAGACCATCAATGCAGTCTACGACAGTGTACAACCCATCATGGCACTCAATAAATTGAGAACATAATAGCGGATGCGGGAACCAGTGTTGACCAGCTGATGGGCATGCGAAGGTACCTGAATTATATTAAGTATATAGTAATCAGTGATGAGACATAAATTTTGATACTTGCTTACCATCTTCATTGGTTTGGCCATCGTCACCACCACCACCTATGTCTTCCTCACTGCCATTACCCTCGATTTCGTCATTATCCTCTCCTCCAATCTCACCCTCTTCGACACCGTCATCCACGCCACCATCTTCTGGAACTTCGCCTGAGCCACCATCACTACCACCTCCGTCTTCATATTCGCCATCATCAACTTCAGTATCGTCGTTACCTTCTTCACTATCAACTTTATTGTCACCATTGCCTTCTTGGCTCTCACCTTCGTTATTTTCATTATCTTCTCCACTGCCGCCTTCTCCACCATCGACTTCATCATCACCGCTTCCTTCATCACCATCAACTTCAATATCTCCATTGTTTTCTTGGCTATAACCTTCATTATCACCCTCACCCTCTCCACCATCGACTTCATTATCACCACCAGTTTCACCTTCACCTTCACCATTTCCTACTTCTTTACCATCATCTCCGTCCACATTACTTGCATCTTTATCTAGATTACAGCCTACGTATTCAGGTAAATTACAAAATTCAAGTATACTATCGAAATGGAATCCATCCGTGCACTCAAGGACGGATGCCTCGCCATCTCGACATACTACAAATTTCGCACAACTTGCTGGATGCGGATAAAATGATAGTCTAGTTTCTGGACATTCCACTAAATCTGTTACAAGTTAAAGCTACAATTTTAAATAAAGCTCACGAACATAAAAGGAAAAAGTCATACCTGCTTTAACACTTGTAAAAAGCACTGCAACTACAGTGCATAGATATAATATTTCTGTAATAAAAAATGTATTTAATTTTAAATATAATCGATGCACTTGAGTTTCAACAAACCTTTCATATCTTGTATTGCCAAACCTCACTATGATAAGTTTGTTACTGCGGACACAATTTACAGCACAAATGAGCTTTTTTTTTGACCCTTCGTTTATATGGATGCGTATAAACCTTAATCGATTATTTTATTCTAAAGACATTTAATCAGGATGAGATTAGTGATACAGATAAATCTATAAGATAAAATTTTGAGGAAGAATAAAATTTTACATTCTATTCTTAATTATTGAATATAATTTACTATTTAATCAGCAAATACGGAGAATTTAAAATATTACATGCTTTATTTTGTTGGAGCTTGTTGAGTATCCATCCATATCTTATTTTAATAAGTTACCGACAAATCATCAACATTTACGTTAAGCAAATTATGTAAACGATGGATGCAATCATAATTTACAAATTCCCTCTGCAAAGTTTCAAAGCAGATGAAATTAAAATTGTGCCACATGATACTAAACTGAGACTATACTATTCTGCATATTGTGGACTGTCTAGTTAAATTATTATTTATTTCGCACAAGAAAAGCTAATATTTATAATACCTCACTGAATGCGAAATTTGTGCAATTTTCCCTGCGTAATGCAGAAATATGTCACATTAAGTATTTTTTTACAGAGGAAAATAAAAACGTAATATTTATTGTAAAATTACTGATTCTAATTTCACCATGGCGCTATCTTCAACAATTTATATTACTCTAACATAATTTTGATTGTTTTTTAATAAAAAGAAAACATATGGGATATAGAATAATTTTTTACTGAATCTAGTAAGCAATGCCCAAACTAAGAGATTGTAAGTTGGTTTATCAAAAAATAGTCTTGATGATTGCATATACTAACTAAGAAAAGATTAAAATTATTCATGACCGCTACCCCTAAAAACCCAGAGCATACTGTTAACCCACAAGTCCAATTTTGAATCCCACCATAAGTATCTTAAGTAGACCTGGCAAAATTAAATCTGAGCTTTATAAAAAATGGTTTGGTATTAAGTTTCAAAATGTATTCTGCGATTTGCCTTATATGACTTCACTCGATCCACAAAAGCTCCCCTAATTTCAGTTCTCCATCTTCAGTCATCAAGGCAAGATCAATAATCAACCAACGGCTGCTCGTGAGGTTTCTGATAGGGTGGGCAAGTCAGATGAGACATTTCGAGGAAGGTGTCATACATCTATTAAAATTTATTGGAGCTCTACGTTGGTCGGAATAATATCCTAAAGAAAATATACTGTTTAGCAAGAATCATGTGCAGGTCTAGAGCTATATGTTGCCAGGAGAGGAAAAAGGGACGTTATTGTTTTGTTGATGGAAAAACTTCTTTTTACTGACGCCGATATAGAAGGCAGACAGAAAGCAATACAAATGTACTTTTGAAAGTTATAAACTTGCTTTATCTAATAAATCTATAAAAATCTAAACAGACCATATACTTGAACCAGACTTCTATTTGATTAATTATTGTGTCAATAATTCCATTGAAAACACGTTTGAAAAACATTTTTGGATTGTCTATTCCATCATGATCGGATTTTCGTTTTTTGACATGGTGGATGATATTCTGTCAAAATAATTCTGATCATTTCTAAACTTTGTTACAAATTTTCAATTCTCTTGTGAGAGTTTACTATGTTTCAAGATTTAAATTGGAAAGTATCGAAAATTAACTTTGTTTGTTCAAAAATAATGCTGAAAGTGTAAAGTAAAATTAAAATGATACAATTCTTAAAATTTTTATCAAAACCCAACCGATTCTTTAATTGCCTCATAGTCTTTAGTAAAGTCTTCGGAATCAATAAGTCTTCCAAAAACATTTAACAGTTTTACTCTTTGTTTGATGACAATATCAATAAGACGCGATTCGAAAATCCATGTAGTGTCGAATCCTCTAGGTATTGTCCTAGCACCTAATTGATCTAATAGATTTGTCCTTTTCGTAAATTTGTAAAAAATGCAGATAAACAATCTTCAATTTTGGTTGACGCATCTTACAATATGACATTTAACCTGTGAAGATAATAGTGCGTAAACAGTGCTTGATATTTCATTTTTTATTGAAATCAATTTAATTCACCAGCCATCACAAAAGCTCTGTCATATGATTGACCAAGTAGTTTATTAGGGATATCGTATTAAAATTTTCTATCAAAAAATAAAATAAGTGGGTAGCAGTTCGACTTTCACTAATATCAAATAATCCCATGAATAAGCTTACCTTCTCTAATATAACGGAAAATAACACATACTTGAGATTGACACTCAATATCAGTCGTCTCGTCTACTTGCTTAGTTTCAGAATAGTAAACAGTTCCAACAGTAAAGCTTACTTCTTTTTGCACTTTTCATTAGTCGGGTTTATTTATCGTACCACCTGCTATTAAATCCTTTACTGTCTCTATTTGTTTTATTTTTAATAATCAAGTTAACCATTTTCGGACGAGGTTTTAATTTTACCACAAAAAGATTATTCTTCGAAATTTAATTTGCTAAATTTCGTAATATCTAATAATAATGCTTACTACTACTCTTACATTTGCCCTTATGTTACCCCTAATATTGATGCTAATAACGCAACTAAAGCATTGCTTCAATTAGCCATAATTAACTGTCCTCTCCGTGGTTACGATGTACGACGCGATTTAAATTTCAGCGAGCCCTTTGAGGTTTGAGACGACTAAAGTTAACGATATTGCACGAGGAATAGCGACATCACACGATGGTCAAGGTGGTCCTGTCCGACCGATTCATTTCAAAATCCAAAAATTAGGGATGGCAGTGCGTACCTTGCCCACCCCGAGGATCCGCCACTGTCATCAACCATCACTCAGACATTTACAGTGATAGTGTTATGTTATTACATATTAGTTATAGCACGTATCTACTCATAATAACATAGCAGCTTAATTTCAATTTGTTGTATATTATTTCTTTCGGACATACTTTCAATAGTCTTAGAAAATATATTACGTGAATGAACAGATCACGTCCTTATTAATAGAAGTAATAGATTAATAGAAATAATTCGTGATTATTTTACATTGTATTTAACCTGTAAAATGTACACACAAACAATTAGATACTATTTTGGAATAGAATCTATTGCAGAAAGATACTTATATAACGCTATTTTCACTATGTGTCAAAATATAAGTTTAGCTAGCCTTAACGCATAGAGTAAAACAACAGTATTACAGATATGACGGGGCCAGACGGTGAATTCAGCTCATGGCCGATTTATTTGAACATATCGCCAATGTCTATAGCAGAAATGGCAGATGCCGAAATAATGGGATAATTCGGCATCTGATGCGAATTTGAACACAATGACATGCCGATATACCCATATACACTATGAACCACTGTCAATCGGAATAACATAATCTCAAATTATGTGTACGTAATGTTAATATGAGGTCAGTTTTGCAGTGCTTTTGTACCTCAACGACAAAATTGTAATGTGATTCATCATTTTAATTAAGGCGGCTGAACAAAATTTAGTTGCCAAGGATATATATATGAAAGCAAACTTATTGAATTGATTGAAAAAGAAGCGGCAACAAATTTAAGCTGCCAATATTACAGGTGTGCAAATAGATTTAAACTTATAAAGACAAAGGTCAAAGAGAAAATTATGCAGAATGCCGACGAGCTGAACGCCTTGGGCTACGTAACATAGCCTGCCTTACACGTTCCGCGTTCTCCGGAGTTCGAACAGAGCGACGTGGTCCAGGTGGCTTCGTTTTCATTAAACTGCCTCCGCCACGAAGTGCATTAACCCATCGCAATATGGTGTTCCGGCTCGGTATGTCTCCATGGCGAGGAACGTTAAACCTTCGACGAAATAGACGCTGAACTTCCGTTACTGATTCGCCGCTCCTCACAAAACTATCATACACGAAAACGCGATGCTCCAACGTCCACAGCGGCATGATTGAAACTAAACAATAAATTGCACGGTCAAGGGAGGGCGCCGACGGCCTCGGCTCTCCCCTCCCACCCTTTCCGGTGTAGTAATACCTATCCCAAAAACGTCCGTTACCCATGGCGCACCCTAAAAGAACTAAAAATTAATATTAATATTATTACTTAATATTTTCTGGCTCCAGCTGTTTAAATAAACTATAACTTATATTTAATAAACATTATTTATTCAATATAATTATTGGGAATAGGTATTAAAATAAAACGCAGTGTACTTTAATATGTGTGTATTCGATATTAACATGTCAAGAGAAATAATATCGTACATATATCGCATTTCTCCAGTGCATCTTATATAAAGAAATATACTGATACATAATAGAGTGTTGACATTTTAATGAGTATAACATATACACACAACTCGAGCGGGTAAACACCACAGACCACACATATATTTGTGATTTATATTTTTGTATAGGAAATGCCCAAGATGCATTTCTAACACCACCACCCAAAAAAAAAAACAATGGCTTATGGTGTTCGTTCTCTTTTTTTATAAAATAGATACATTCATAGATATTGATATATATAGATAGTATAATTCATTGTAATTGCATTGTTTCTCTTAGTTCCTTGAATTTTGTTGTTGGCAGTCCTTTTGTGAACGCGTCTGCAATTTGCTCTGCTGATGGAATATATTTCAGCATTATTACAGAATTATTACATTGCGTTCAATTTGTTCTCTAATAAAATGAAATGTTGTATCAATGTGCATTGTTCTTTTATGATGGGCTGGATCATTAGCTATACTAAAGCATTTGTTATTATTTTCAAAAATGGAAATTGGGGTATCAAATTTTATATTTATGCTATTTAAAAGAGATTTTAACCACATATCTTTTCCCACGCTTTCAAAAAGAACCATATATTCAGCTTCAGTGGACGATGCTAGTTACGGTATTTCGATTTCGTGTATTGCAGGTAATATTACACTAATGAAAAACTTCCTGTTGTACTCTTTCTACCATTTTCATCAGTTCCCCAATCTGCATCTGTATAGCCAATAAGATATTATTATATTTACCTCTTTCATATATTAACTTGAGATACATTGTGCCCTTTATATATCTTAATACCCTTTTAAAATACTTCCAAAATTTCACATTATTTTTCTTTTGGTAACGGCTTAATATATTAAGAGCAACATAAAGATCTGGACGTGCGCATAACATCAAACTTCCAATTAAATTTTTACAGAGTGCATCAAAATGAATACCTGAATGCATCATAATTTAATTTAGTTGCAATAGGTGTATCTACTAGATTACACTCTAACATATTAAATTTATTTAGAATCCTTTTTAAATATAAACGTTGATCTAAAATATATTTACTTCTTCTGAATCTACCACTGAAAAGAGTTGCTTAAGATAACGTTGCTATCAACACATCATCTACATATAATATAATATATGTAATATTTTTTACATTTCCCTTATCCAAATAGTATAAACAATGATCCACTTGCGTTTTTTTTTAATTTACTTCTTTTAGCATTTGGTCAAAACGGTCAAGCAGCACCTTGAAGATTGTTTTAAACCATATAATGACTTATGTAATTTACATACTCCGTCATTTGTTTGGCTTCTATTCTTTCAGGTATTTTCATATAAATTTCCTCATTTAATATACAGTTTAAAAATGCAATTTTTACATCCATATGATGAACTAACAATTTAGATTAGCAAAAGCTAAGAAGAATCTAAAAATTTCAATCTTTGTAACTGGGGCAAAAGTTTCTTTATAGTCTGATAGATATTGCTGGCTGCTATCAAATGAGCTTTCTATTTGACTATATTAGCATTTTCATCAGATTTAGTTGTAAAAATCCATTTATTATCAATAATATTTTGTTTTCTGGCGTTTTTACTAATGACCAAGTTTTATTTAATACAAGTGATTGAATTTCATCCTGTATCGCTTTTTCCCAATGTTTTCTGTCTTCCCTTGTTTCAATTTCATAATTTGTTGTAGGAAGGTCAGTGAGTACATTTGAAAATAATGAGACTTGCGTAAATGTCATCATATTGATTTTCATTATAGCAGGGTGCAGAATGTTTTTGAATTCTTTCACTTCACATTTTAGTATTTTGTGACTCAAAAGTATCTGCACTTTCAGTAGCTTTTTTGTTTCTGTTCCAGATTTATCAGGTTTAGGAATAGTTTCATCTGGTTTTGTGCCAGATTTATCAGCTCAAATGCTACTAGTATCTGGTTATGTTCCAGATTTATCAGCTGTTTGGAATGTGATTTCGTAAAAATGACATTCCATGCTGTGAAAAATTTAGCTAAATTAACACTCCATATTTTATATTCATTTGATTCATATCCAACTAATATACCTTTTATACATTTTTTATCAAACTTATTTGTGTTTGTTTAATTATGTATGTATGTGGTTGAACCAAAGACTTTCAAGTGATTTAATTTTGGTTTCTTATATGCCACAATTCATAAGGTGTTTTGTTAATATTTAGAGCTTTTGTAGGTGACAAATTAATTAAATCAGTTACAGTCAAAAGTGCTTCACCCCAAAACGTTTTCTCTAAATGTGCAGAAGCTATCATAATATAAGTGCTTTTTCTGTTATGGTACGATTCATTCGTTCTGCTACACCATTTTGTTGTGGTGTATGTGGAACCGTCAAATGATATATGATACCTTTTTGGGTACAAAAATCTTTAAAATCATTTGACAAGTATTCACAACCATTATCACAATACAGGTTTACTACTTTTAAATTAAAAAGTGGTTCACTTCTAGTCACAAAATCTTTAAACATATTGGTAATTGAGATCGAAAAGTTAGTAAGTATGTAACGGTATAATGGCTATAATCGTCTATGAATGTTAAAAAGTATTTTTTTATTGTCTATTGTTGTAGGTGTAATTGGACTGCTAATATTTATATAAATAATAAATAATGCCGTTTTTTAAGATTCTTAGTTTTTTTTTTATATGCAAAAGGTAATCTTGCTTGTTTTCCATGTATACAAGCTTCACATAAAAACTTAGAGTGTCTTATATGTTTTAAATGGTCAATATCTTCGGCTAATTGATAATTTTTAATTTTCGCAAATTTATCATTACTAATATGACCTAAACGTTCATGCCATATTTTAAATGTATTTATTTGAGCGGTATTTACATTATAACTCAAGTTAATTAAATTTTGAGGTATAGTAAATTAACAATAATTAAATTATTCAAGGACATACCTGATAAGTTTTTTTTTTTTTTTTTTAATTCTGTTTCACCTGTACTCCATCTGGGTGGAAAATTATCGTCATTCTTTTGTTCTGCACGCGGATGACTGATAATATGTTGGAACTTCAGAGCAGTATAAAACATCCTCCAAGCAGCCTTGAATTTCATAATTTGTTGTTATATTGATGGCACCCTTCTTCGTGGCTGCAACTGTTGCACCAAATTTTGCCACTGCAATATTTACAGTTGTAGGTAAATCGTAGCATGTTGTAAAAATACATTGCTGATTTACTATATGATCCGTAGCACCAGAATCAAGAAGAAAAGTTATTTCGTTTGGAATGAGATTCACGCAATTTTGATTTTGTGACTTGAAAACAAAACTATTATCAATCTTGGCTTGTTGAATTGTCTGTAGTGTACGTGGGCGATCATTATTTATGCTATCACTTCCTTATAATAATAGCAATCCTTTTTAAGAAGATTACGTCGACTACAATGTTCACATTTCAGATATGAAACTTTGTATCTTGCCTGAGATACCTCTTCTTGATTTTACGATTATAAAAGGTTTGTTTTCTTTCCTGATACATGGTTTCAAGCAATGTCTTGACACGGAATTTCCATACACTATAACGTTCACCACAAAATTGTTCAAGATTCCGTTTGTTGTTAATGTTTTCATTTTAAACACAATATATATATATATATATATATATATATATATATACAACTGACAGTTAATTAAAAAAAATTGAGATAGATATCACACAATGTATATTGAAATTAATTACAGGTTTTAATCGCGTAAACTTGGCCCATAACCTATTGGGAATAGGTATTAAAATAAAACGCAGTGTACTTGAATATGTGTGTATTCGATATTAACGTGTCTGTAGAACTAACTCAAGAGAAATAATATCATACATATATCGCATTTCTCCAGTGCATCTTATATAAAGAAATATACTGTTACATAATAGAGTGTTGACATTTTAATGAGTATAACATATACACACAACTCGAGCGGGTAAACACCACAGACCACACATATATTTGTGATTTATATTTATGTATAGGAAATGTCCAAGATGCATTTCTAACAATAATAAATATTAATACGACACACACTTAACAATAAACAGTAATCATAGTTTTATTATCCCGCCGTGCAACCTGCATTTTGAGGCCAATCGCAAACATTTAATTCTGGATTAAAGTGAAGGGGTGCTTGGCAAGTAAATTTTACGGGCAATCCCCAATTGCACTTGTAGAAAACATCACAATCCTTGGAGTCTGTCAAAAAGTCAACATATTCTCCGTTTAAGGCGGGGCACTCGCCTACTGGTCCACCAGTATTCGATATTTCGGTAGTAGTGGCCGGTGGAAGAGTAGAATCCACGCAATCAACACACACTTCCTCGCTATCGCCATTAACATCACCGCTACCTTCTTCGCCATCGACTTCAATATCACCACTACCTTCTTCACTGTTTCCTTCAGCTCCATCGATTTGACCGTCATCACCACTTCCTTCTTGATCGTCACAATCTCCTTCACCTGCACCTCCGTCACCATCACCTATATGTTCATCTTCACCACTATCACCGCTACCTTCTTCGCCATCGACTTCATTATCACCACTACCTTCTTCACTGTTTCCTTCACCTCCATCGATTTGACCGTCATCACCACTTCCTTCTTGATGTCACCATCTTCTTCACCATCACCTTCGTCACCACCATCTTCACTGCCATCACCACTATTATCTCCACTACCATCGTTTTCTCTGCTGTCTTCGTCTATAGCATCTTCTAGTTTGCAACCAGCATTTTCTGGTAAATCGCAGAATCCTAATGCAGAATTGAAATGGAGACCAAATATACAGTCTAACTCTCTATATTCGCCATTGTTACACTCAATGAATTGTGAACAACTGCGTGGATGTGAGTAGAATATCTGACCGCTCCCTGGACAATCCACTAATTCTAAAGGGAAACGTACATTTTAGAAATGAAGCTTATCGAAAAATTGCAATCTTACTTTGGTCGTCTTCCTCTTGAATCTCTTCTTCTTCAACAACATCTTCCAAAGTACAGCCGACATATTCCGGAAAATTGCAAAATCCAAGCTCGCTGTCGAAATGGAAACCTTCCATGCACTCAAGAACGGACTGCTCGCCATTTCCACATTCTATAAATAGCGAACAACTGGATGGATGTGGATAAAATAATTGTCCAGTCTCTGGGCAATCCACGAAACCTATAATAAGTTAAAATTACTTATTAAAATAAAATACATCTAGTAGCAGAAAAACAAACATACCCGCTTTAACTCTTGTAACAAGTACCACAATTACACTGCACAAACATAATATTCCTGTAATAAAAATGTATTTAATTTGAAATATAGTCGTTGCACTTATTTGTAAACAAACCTTGCATTTCTTGCATTATCAGATCTGAAGATTTTAATATTGTTATTTCGGACAAAATGTAGTACACAACTAATCCATTTTCTTGGCCTTTCTTTTATATAGATGCATGGAAAATCATAATCGATTATTTTGTAATTTTAAAAAAATTAATAAACAATTGGTAGTGTAGATAAATCTAAATGATAAGATTTTCAGGAAGAATTGACACCTTATATTACATTATTATTTATAAATTTATATTCATACATTAAATGCCTACGTACAACTTACGAAATACTATATTTTTCATTTCGTTAAAACTTTTTAAACGCAGTTGAAACATTATTGTTGCTAATAGGTGATTTACCTATAAGACTAACATTTTACCGAATTTTCCATTTTAAACTGTATTCTCATCCTTATATTCAGTCTTGTGTATCAAATTTGGTGTTATTTGGAGACTTCATTCATACAATATTTGTAAATGCGCCCTTCTCATTTGCATGATGGCCTACCATATTGTCTTCGGCGTACCACCTTTGCATGCTGTCGACCATAACTTATTAGAGATTCAGCCAGAGGAACAAAATAATCCAAAAAACTTTTTTTTATTTTCTCGCCCCTTTAGTTCCGTAAATGTGATTCAAGAGTTTACAGCAGCTGCCATCAATATCTTATAGAAAACTCTTTTCTGACCATATCGTAGAGGCCAACAAGTTGATCTGAAAGATGAACTCCTCCCATATATATATTATAGAACTCAATCATCTTCGGACAAGGAATTTCTCTTCGAGTACTTACTTTGGCCTTTCTCTTCACCTTAGTCATCCTTATCCGTATGACAATTAGAAAGCACTGTGACATCTTTAGTGTCTTTCCATGAAACTGCACATGTGCCGTACTGATTGCACATGAACTGAGATTCACCTCGTTCTCTGTTTTTGTCTACAACGAATTTATTATATTAATATTTTTCCTGGTGATTATTGATGTACCAGTTGCCGCAAAAGACAGCGTATTGATAAGTTTAGTACTTGTAAAAAATCTGTCAAACATAGGCTGACATCTGTATCTCGAATGGTACTTGCTAACTTCAAGTCAACATCTTCTCCTAGAGTTGAATTTTGATTTCTATTTTCATCTCTTCCCGAATATATGTTCAAATCATATGCATAGCCAGTTTTTGAATCACATCTCACCCATGATTTCACTCCTCTTTTGATGGGCTTTAGGGAAACGTATTGCTTCTTCGTTTGAACTTGGACATAGCCTCGTCGATACTTTGGAAAGTACGTTCACTTCTTGCTGCTAGAAAAGTTTGTTTCAAACAGGGCACTTCTTCCATATAATAAATTTTGTAGCTACCATCTGGCTTTTTTTGGAGAATTGAAATACAGTTTAGAAGAAAGAAGTTGAAATCTATTTCTAGAAATGGCTTGTTTGATTGTTGTGTTGCCAAGTGAAGTATTAGAAGACCAATAGTGACGTTGTGCAGGTACTTTATTGTACGACATTATGAAGAAGCAGCCAAGTACTATCATTAATCCATACTAATCAGTTTTCTGTATCGGCTTTTTTTTTGTCTTGTAATATTTCTAACGTTTCGTTGGTTTTTTCAGCGATCCATAGGAAAAGGCTCTTAGGAAATAGTTTGAAGAAAACCTCAAGTTCTGAAGATGACCTATCAAGTTTTGCCAAAACTGTAGTAGGTTTTTCATTTGGAATACGTAATCTTGGAACAAAATTGTTGTCTACAACATTCCATTGATCTAAAATTACTATCGGTATATTTGTCACTGCTGCATTATCATCATTGTCTTCATAAGCGTCTGATGAAGAACCTTCTGATGTGGAAGAACTCTCTGTTGAATGTAAATTTTTATTTGGTTTAAATTTTGCTGGGATTTTCCTTCCTTTTTTTTTACTTGTAGATGGTCCCAAAAAGTCATCACTTGAGGCCCCTGAACATGACTGGACAACTGGACATACTCTGAACCACTATCAACAAACGGTTCGTCTTCCATATCATAGAAATTTTCTGTCAGTTTCATCAACTGAATCTCAGACAAAGGTTTATATCTGAAAAAAGAACGCTTTTACTTATAATAATACCACTGGGACAAATACATCCGGATTTTATAAATACAAGTCGTTTTTACACCTTTACATACACTTTACATACACAAAATATTTCTTATATGTAATATTAGTACATAAATAAACTTACCTCCACATTTTGCAAGTAGAATATACAAAAAAACAGGACACAAACACGTCAAAACATGTAGCACGTGCTCTCCTTAGATAAAATAATTGCACTGAACCGCTGGAACCGAATATCACACAAAATAAGCGACATTTTTCGCTTTGATTAAAATTTCTAAAGGTTTCTCTCCTGATTTCATTAAGAATTTGATAACAACTTTTTGCTACCTTTTATTGTCTCACATTTTGCCGACATACTATCAAAGTAAACTTCGTCCTTCGTCATCCCGGATTATTCCATACGGTCCGCGTGCCAATGAAAGGACGGTAGAATCTTTGTATTGAAGCTAATGTCGATATTTTGAACACCTTTTGTAAACTATCATTTATTTGTCAATAAAGCAAACGCTAACATGAACAAAAACTGATTTATTAATGTTCTCCTAAACTTTTTTTTTTGTATAATAATGCCAAAACAATTTTTCCTATTTTATACTAATATGGCTCGTTTGCGGACTTGTTTATTAAACAAAAATGATTGATATCCCCAACTGCCCCTTTAAGTTTGTCCGTATGTTTTGGGACACCTGTATATTCATAATTGAAAAGTAAATGCAAAATCAGTATTAATATACAAACATTAAAGATTTCTCTTCTAAAGTAATAATAATACAATAACCTTATTTTTTTTTCTTTGTGTGCTGAGTGACAGTGTATGTGGTTACACATATCGTATTTCTAGCCGAAATTTACCATTCTTCCATTAATTCAACTAACATATACAAAAATGTTCTGCATATCTGATAGGGTTAAAGGTGGCTCTACTGCTAAGCTGTTTCGGTATTTAGATTTTAGACAGCGAAATTGGAAAAAAAACCTCTCGCCCAAATAAGATGAGACAAGTGGTGGTGATAATAACTTTATAGCTGCTGTATCAAACAATTATGGATATTTATTTCGACACGTAGGCAAAATTGATCAACTCAAGCTCTTTGAAACACACTGAAAAGGATTACGGATCCAATTCAGAGTCAAAAAGATCTTCCAGAAAATTAATATTAAATTGGTGTTTAAGATCTGTCAAGCGAGATGTAACATTTTTGATAACGGATTGAACAACTTTTAGTTTGTTTTTTGTAGGAAAACTATCAAAAATAGGAAATTTATTTGCTGTCTGTTGTTTGAAAAGACTTGAATTTGATTAGATACAAATATATTTATTTGTTTTTCTCGAAGACTGAAATTCAATTTGTGCATTTGGCAATGGTACTAGTGATTCTGTACGATGAAAAATTTTCCCTTTGCCCTTTGCCTTTTGCTCTTTGCCCTTTGAATGTTGACGAGTAATTCTCGCACGCGATATTTGTTGCACCGAACGATGCCATTTGGTCACATGAAGTGTACTTGTTGCGTATGTTTGTCAAGAACTGTTTCGATTGGCTTGTGTCACCTGATACCATGGTTAGGCTGATGAATGTAAAACTGGCAATTTATCTTCTCCGCCGGCGCAACACAGCCTTGATTCTTCAATCTTCAATTTGAGGGCATTGCAATACATGCATAATTTAACATGTTTTCGAATAACCACACATGAATGAAATCTATAATTATAATTAGCATCGTAATGGAATGCATCATGATTTAAATCAGCGTCAGAACGTTAACATACAAAAAAAAGCAAAAGTACGATGAGTCTGATCTTACTTTTTTTCATTAATATTTGTTCTTTTCGTTGTATAAAAATTGTAATTCCGATTATTTTTGTGTTAAATTTTACAATAAATATCGGACATTTTAAACATCAACAACGAAATGTCAGACTGATGTGTCAGGGTACTTAACCAAATTTTTATTATAATTGTGATAACAAAATGTCAAATTTATGTCTCGATGCTTAACAAAACTTTCATTCCAATTCTCATGGCGGTTTTGGAAATTAGCAACATAAATAGTTTTACTAATTAATAAACCTTCGCGGACGTGCGTACACCTACTCGACGAAACCTCATCGCTTTCGGACGAATGGCATAGAAACGCATGCGGGACAAGAGTTTGTATATATATATATATAGATGAGACTAACAGTTTTCGAATAAAGAGAAAAAAAACAAAATGTAAACAATGCTTATTGTAAAGATTTTTATAATTACACTGTCAAAATGATCGATTAGCTTAAAATCGATTTCTAAGATATACTATGTATATATTTTTTTGTTACTAATCTACATTATTATTTTTATGTTTAACGATATAAGATTAATATAGAATTACATAGGTATATTTGATTGATAATTGCACAAATAATGGAGTAAATTATTTATACACGTAATTTACATAAGATACATTCTTAAATAGCTATGGAATTATCAAACAATGTTGCACGTAAAACTTATATTAAATTGTATTCCATATTTTAAATTTATTTCTTAACTGTATAAATTGTTGCATTTAAGTGTCGTGTCTTACGTCAGTATGAAAAGCCTATATATGACAATTGTTTTGAATTTCTCGTTAAGATAACTACTCAATTTCTATTAAAATATTTTGTCTAAGTGAGACGATTTCATTCTTGATTAGAAAAAGGAATAGCATTTTTCGTTACATGCTTAAATTATCTACACATTCTTGATTTTTCATTCTTCAATTTGAGGGCATTACAATACATGCATAATTTAACATGTTTTCCAATAACCACACATGAGACTGTAATTATAATTAGCATCGAAATGGAATGCATCATGATTTAAATCAGCATCTGAATCCATCACTATGTACTCGAATTGTTTTTTCGTTTTGCTTTCCATTCCTCGTCTCTTTCTGAAGCTTGTGATTCCTCTTTCTATGTGTTTGAGGTGTATATCGACCAATCGATTGAAGTTTGGTTGGCATAATTGATTTGACAACGAAAGTTTTAGGACGACTCTTACAAATTCACCTGGAAAAAGCACAGAAAATGCGTGTAATATCTATTATCTAATATCGACCGGCAATTTGAATTTCACAATCAACACCACTTCTTATGTCACATAAGAACTATATTTGATTCAATTCACTTCTGTGATGTGTGAGGACTAATAGACCGAAAACACACAAATTTCCGATAAACTATATGAAATACATACATTTGTTGAAACATGGGCAAGTAGATCTCATTACCACTGCGCGATATAAGGCATAACTTCGATTTGCATTGATGAAATTGATTCTGATAACCTCAATATCGATCGTTAAGTAACGCCCTAAGTAATACAAAAAATAACCCAAGAAGGGAATGGTTTCTCAATTTTCATTAAAATAAACTTTAAAATAACACTTTAAACGTTAACTTAACAATCATTAATATTAACGAAAATGAAAAGTGTGAACACATGGATGTTAAAACTAACATCAAACAGTAAATAATTACTGTGACTTACATATATACTTTTAAACGTAAAACGTATATGCATATATGCATGTGTTTGAGATACACACATACATTAAGTGCTATTGTCGACAATCGAACGCACAGACACCGGTGTTTCGACCTATGAGGTCTCATCAGTGTGCGTGGAGATTCTCGACAATAGCTTCAAGACTTAAATCGCTGCTTATGTCATTTTAGCGTGTTAAATGCAGTACGTATAAAAGTATATATGTAAGTCACAGTAATTATTTACTGCTTGATGTTAGTTTTAACATCCATATGTTCACACTTTTCATTTTCGTTTTGATCGGTGACGCCACCTAAGGCTCTATTACATGAGATACACTATTAACATACAGGCCTCTGTATAGCAGAACATGCCGTCAGAAGCCATCGCTTTGTTCTGTGTCATCTTTTGGGTGTTAGATGTCGCTGTGATACTCTCACTGCATTTAACACGCTAAAATGACATAAGCAGCGATTTAAGTCTTGAAGCTATTGTCGAGAATCTCCACGCACACTGATGAGACCTCATAGGTCGAAACACCGGTGTCTGTGCGTTCGATTGTCGACAATAGCACTTAATGTATGTGTGTATCTCAAACACATGCATATATGCATATACGTTTTACGTATAAAAGTATATATGTAAGTCACAGTAATTATTTACTGCTTGATGTTAGTTTTAACATCCATGTGTTCACACTTTTCATTTTCGTTTTGATCGGTGACGCCACCTAAGGCTCTATTACATGAGATACACTATTAACATACAGGCCTCTGTATAGCAGAACATGCCGTCAGAAGCCATCGCTTTGTTCTGTGTCATCTTTTGGGTGTTAGATGTCGCTGTGATACTCTCACTGCATTTAACACGCTAAAATGACATAAGCAGCGATTTAAGTCATGAAGCTATTGTCGAGAATCTCCACGCACACTGATGAGACCTCATAGGTCGAAACACCGGTGTCTGTGCGTTCGATTGTCGACAATAGCACTTAATGTATGTGTGTATCTCAAACACATGCATATATGCATATACGTTTTACGTATAAAAGTATATATGTAAGTCACAGTAATCATTAATATTAATAACTTTAAATAATTAAATAGATCAAAATTAAATCGAAAAGTGTTGCTGAAAATTACGTTCTTGAGTAGTTTTAAAAATAACAATTTTACTTACATTTCTAATTTTTTTCTAACAATTCAAAAGGTAAAACTAATTAGGTATTAATTATGTTGTAAAATGTTTGTTTGGATTTTGTATATGACTTCTTCGATTTTAAAAAATGTTACAGTACTATAACGTAATCGACGCTTTCAAATGTATTGGAGGATTTTGAAGCTTTTACTATTCCACATCGCAATATTTTCCTCATAAAATATGCAATCACTCTTAAAATGGTAGCATCATGAGCACTTCTTTTAAGCTTAACATGTGGAAACATTTTTTCTATAGAATCGGAACTAAATTATCTTGTTAAGACGAAATAACTTTGTTGCACAGTAAACTCAAATATTACAATAAACTGATATACATGCATGTACACTTATTAAAAGAAATATAGAATATTTCCAAATAACACTGGTTAAAAATGTAATATTCACTAAACTAATTTTTTATTTATATTTCTGTACATATTTGACGTATTTTTTTCTACTTTGCACTATTGCAATTTCCTAATGTAGTTACTTACAGTGACACACTCTTTGGTACTGTCTATACCAAATCTATTGTACTGCTATGCACGCATTTCAAGACCAAAATCTTCTTTAGCACACATACATTAGTATCCCAAACGTATATACATATGTGCATGTGTTTGGGATACTAATGTATGTGTGCATCCCAAACACATGCATATATGCATATACGTTTTACGTATAAATGTATATATGTAGAATAAATCACAGTATTTATATATTCTAAGGTTACACCTTAGCCAAAACTACTACGTTTAATACTCTTTTTTGTTTTATACAGATTTCTACTGAAGATGGTGACTTAGTTGCCGAAATACGTATATAGATTTTTTATATATTTTTTGTGGTAAGGGATTTTTCCTTTTGTATTTTATTTCTAATTGCAATTGCTTGAAGTTTTATTCCTTCTAAGGATTTTGTTGTATAATATACTTATGAATTGACGTGACAGCTTTCACTTCGTAATCAGATTCACAGTCGAATATAGGTACACAGTTTCCTTATGATTATAGTTATCTTACAGGCTTGCATCGCGACAATAATTGCTACTATGCATGTATTTGAATCCTCATAAATTATTGTTGCGGATAGTGTATACATAACGAGTTATACAAACAAAATAATTATCCCACAGAAGCAAAATTGTGGTTATTTCATTAACTCCCTCAACTTCTACTGCCATATTATTACAACTATAATATAAAATGCCACACAATACACGTTTTCTTTTCACATCGTCTTACAATTTGTCCGAGTATTTCTAACTAATTTTCAACTTGTACAATTACACGATCCTTCTCTAACCTTAAATTGCTTATCTATATAATACATAATCCAAGGTATCACCAATGCAAGTCGACATTCTCGTGTAGGTAAAATACTTTTATTTTCAGTGATAAAATAACTGCTTAAAATAAACGCAAATATCAATGGAATTTCCTTTAATTTTTAAACGATAAAGAAATATAAGGTTCTAGAACCGATATCTACCTGATCATAATAATATTATCTTTAATCCTTTCCATGGAATTGTTTTTATTAAATTTCTTAAAAATTTACTCATATAATTTTGATGTTCACATACCTACATCAATCAATAATATGATGTACGCTATGCATTATTCTATGTGTGCTTGTCAAATAATTTTTTCTTTAATATGTTATACAGCATGATCAGTTTTCAAGAATATCCTAAGTATGTATAAATTACTTCATAGTATTTGGCACTTCTGGTTTCCATCCTGCTTACAAGAAATTTCATGATTCTGCATCATTTTCGTTCTACGACTTTAATTTGCTTTTAAAATATTATAAATCCTTAGTAAATCAATAGAGGTAAGTCTTCCAATACACTGGCACTTTGAGCATCAATATACAAACATACTCGTAGATCTCTCGCGACCTTTAACAATACATTACAATTTTTGAGTACGCAAAATAATAAAATAAAAGCACATATTTAGACTCCCATATGGCTGTCTAAAGACAGCCATATGGGAGGCATAAGTAAAATCATATAAACTTCAAACTTCAGTCTTGTCCTATAACTTCCACATCAAACGACCCTAGTGATTTAATCATTCTCAAACCTAACATCCACGCCGTTCGCATATCGAATTCTATTCCAGAACCTAGTTTGATGCATAAATAAATTAATTATAAGGACGCCCATATGTTCAACATATAAGTTAATATTTCTGGAGGGGATGGCAATAGCACAGAGTGTCAGTGGATCCTAGCCCAAATTCTAAAGGCACATACTGGAAGAAGAGGATTTGTACATGTTACTAGTGTACGACGAGTAAGTCACAAGGTCACTAAGTTCGTCTATGCTTCTTATTTTATATACTAATATTTTCTTAAGCATTTTTATATTCGTCAAAGCAAAAATTGTATTATAATCATATTCGTCTATCTTTTATACTAGTGTGTTGTATGTTTCATATTTCTTCATTGTAACCTTTAATTTCGACAATACATAAAATACGGAACAGTATGTTTTACTCTTTCGTTAAAACTTTAGGTTGTATGAGATATCAGCGGTCCAGTGCTGCCTACTAGCCCAGCGATCTAGTGGCAATAATCGAATCGCTCCGAGCCAAGTCTCTATACATATGGACACCGATACCGGATAGTCGCATATACTTAGGGGTCAGTAGCTTTTATAGGCGTTTCCGGAAAATCAGGGTCACAAATTTTACCCGGTCAATTTAAACATTTCCGAACGCAATTGGCAGTCACGCTATATTCATAGCTTATAATCAAAGTGTACTGGCAGAACGAAAGAAGAAATGGATACCACAGTGATAACTTCAACTCCATATAATCGTAAAATAGTTTTATTAATAAGTACTGTGTATGGAGCTCAACGCAAAGAGGGGAGGAAGGCTACATTAAAAACTAAAAAGCAATTGTGACAAAATACAATTCATAAGTCTTTTCGAAGTGTAAACTTCTTTGGGCGCGTTGCGCTGATTGTAGGCACTGAACAAGACTGACCGTCACGCTCGGATATGTAACGCTCGTTCGGGTAATGTCGGCTCGAGTCGACTAAGGGAACAAGATAGATATATCATATAGAGGTATTTAATTTCAATTAAATTGAAATTTAAATGAATAAATAAAATTCATGTCCCCGAGCAGATTCGATTCCGAGCCGCACGGGTATGACGCCGTCACGTTAGCATCAGACCAAGCGCGGGAGTCGTAATCGAGTATTCATATCGTCTATTTATATATATACATACGTCCGAACCGACCCAACAAAACGGCCGCTCGCGTCACTGCTATACTCGTTCGGCAACCGTTACATGGGAGAGCATGACGTATCAGTCGTATAATACGTTACTGAATATTATACGCGTGTATTTCGTATTATTAACCTCGCCTTGATGAAGTTTACACTTCTGCTGTGTGGTTTAAAGCACACCCATTTTCTTGTTTTAATTCATCTCATATTAAAAAATAAGAGTGTTGTGTATTGACAATGACGCTTTGTATATCCGGAGACCCAGTAAAACAACCTGCACTACCCTACTCGCTTACCAAGGTTATGAAAACCGTACTGGGTTCTTAAACCCGGTTTCTTTTTCTATTTTACGAATATTGTTGCATTTACCCGACTGAATTAACAAACGCATTTGTGCTAAGTGTTTTGTAACCCCAATGACCGGATTTAATTTCCGAAAACGCCTTATGTTGTATGTATGTACCTAACATTGGAAAAGCTACTGCCATAGACTAGAGTACAACGTATATCTAACTGAAGTGGTACTTTCAAACGGGGAGTTACGTAACAAGCACTAAGTTAGATTTAGGAAGATTTGTGTTGGTGAATGTGTAACTTATACACTCTAGGAAGTCAACTCCTGATCTATTAACGTAAAGGAACATACAAACACTTTCTGACTTAAGTGGTTCACTATAGCCAACCTCTCCTATGTATACATACATCTTCGTGAACTTAGTAACGGATTATCCAAAATAGTATTAGTTCTTCAATGAGAAGCAACACTTATTTCTTTTGTTTTGCTTTTCTTTGCCGAAACTGATCATATAGTATTGTAACTGTGTAACTGAAAATAGCGGAAATATCTTACCACTTCTACTGTTTTTACTCATTCAATAAAGTCTTCATCATTGCATAATCTGCGAAAACGAAGCTGGACACTTGCATGTATATATACTTAACACAATAAAAAAAAACAGAGACGTTATTGTTATTTATATATTATATGGTTATATATCTACAGATTATTCTTAACCGTTGTAAATATTTCATTTAAAACCTTTTATCCCTTATATTTCACAGTTGGCGTTGCTTGGAAAATCACAGTGTCCCAAAAGAGGATTAAAGTGCAAACCAAAAATACAATCGTGAACTCTGTATTGACCAAAATTACATTCAATAAACTGATAACAACTCTTTGGGTGGGGATAAAATTTTTGTGTTACTCCGGTACATTCAAACGTAGCTGAAAATATATCGCAATTAGAAAGAAATATTTCCATGCAAATTGTTATTCTTAATTACGTTCATCGTCTATAGTGCAATCGACTTTGCTAGGAATATCACACCAACCAAATGTAGGATCGAAATGTTGACCGTCTACACAATTGATTACCCTATATGAACCCTCGTTACATTTGACGAATTTAGAACAACTTCTTGGATGTGGAAGAAAATATCGTCCGGTTGATGGACATTCCAACAAGTCTAGAGTAAATAAATAAAATAACACAATATATTAACTATGTAAAATAAATCAATATGTATAGAAATTACCACCATTATCGTCGGGTTCTTGGCTATCCTCCTCAATATTACAATTTACATTACTTGCTATATCACACCATCCAAGCTTTGAATTAAAATAGAAACCCTCAATACAGTTCACAATTCTGTGTATACCAGCATTACATTCTATGAATTGTGAACAACTGGATGGATGAGGAAGAAAATGTACGCCTTCGTTTGGACAATCAGGTATTTCTGAAATTAATTTAACATGATAAACAAATTATCTAAAAAAATGAGGTGTGGCCACCACACGACTTTCTTATACGTATGAAAGTGTTACTTCCGGTCCGAATTTTGAAATTTCATTTATACAAAAAATATTCCAAATCCAACTCTAAATACTTTTGTACTCTTCATAAATATACATAGAATGCATAATTTACGACATATTTGCAAAAAATCGCTATTCGATAAGAGTAAAAGTGGTACTTCCGGTCTGAATTTTGAAATTTTTTTTATATAAAAGATATTGAAAATTATGTTTTAAATACTTTTATACTCGTAACGTACTTGTCTTAAAAGCATGACTTGCGAAATATTCGCAAAAAACTGATTTTCGATAAGAGTAAAAGATCTACTTCCGGTTGGAATTTCAAAAAACTTTTTTAAGAAAATTTCTTTCAAACTTAATTATAAGTACATATGAATTCTTTATAAATTTGTTTAAACTTAGTAATTGACGAAATATTTGCAAATTTCGATTTTTTCACTGAAGTAAACTACTACTTCCGGTCTGCCGATTTTGCTCAAAATCTAATCAGTTCTCAAGAGGCAGATTATACACGTAAATACAAAATTTGGAATTGATATCTGTAGCGGTTTGACCGCTATCGTGGTCACACACACACAGCCACACACACACACACACACACACACACACACACACACACACACACACACACACACACACACACACACACACACACACACGCGCGCGCGCGCGCGCACAGAGACACACGGACACACAGACATTTTTTAAAAACCACTTTTTTGGTATCAGGGGACCTCGAAACGTGGACATCTGCAAAAATCTCGAGGTCGAAAATTTTCATCATCACAATACTTCCTTATACTACGTATAAGAAAGTAAAAATATGATTAATGTTACTCCAAACACGAATTCGTCTTGAACAAATGCAAAATAAACGTTATTATTAAACAAAATTCCTTTGTGTAGTGATATGGTAGGTATACAATTTGTATTTAAGGTGCCAACTCCTACTAACAATACAGTACACAATAAAACCGTTTTTACTTTCTTATACGTAGTATAAGGAAGTATTGTGATGATGAAAATTTTCGACCTCGAGATTTTTGCAGATGTCCACGTTTTGAAGTCCCCTGATACCAAAAAAGTGGTTTTTAAAAAAATGTCTGTGTGTCTGTGTGTCTCTCTCTCTTTCTGTGTGTGTGTGACCACAATAGCGGTCAAACCGCTGGAGATATCAATTCCAAATGTTGTATTTACGAATATAATCTCCCTCTTGAGAACTGATTAGATTTTGAGCAAAATCGGCAGACCGGAAGTAGTAGTTTACTTCAGTGAAAAAATCGAAATTTGCAAATATTTCGTCAATTACTAAGTTTAGCCTAATTTATGAAGAATTTATAAGTATTTAGAACTTAATTTCCAATATCTTTTATATAAAAAAAATTTCAAAATTCGGACCGGAAGTATCACATTTACTCTTACCGAATAACGATTTTTTGCAAATATGTCGTAAATTATGCATTCTATATACATTTATGAAGAGTACAAAAGTATTTAGAGTTGGATTTGGAATATTTTTTGTAAAAATGAAATTTCAAAATTCGGACCGGAGGTAACACTTTCATACGTATAAGAAAGTCGTCTGGTGGCCACACCTCATTTTTTCAATTTATATTATACACTTACGTTACAGCTAAAGATATTTAATCAGGATGCAATACCGGGTAAAAATAAAAACAACTCAACCGACTCGGAAACAACAAAATACGAGACGGATGAAGAAGAGCTAACTAAATAAGTAGGTTGGATAACAGCCTCTAAACGTAAAAACAAAAACAAAAACATTAAAAAGAGAAAAGCAGAATCGTCGCCAGGCTCGTCGCCAGGTTCCTCTTCGGAGCATCAGACAAAGAGTAGGCAAACCCAAGAAATCAAAGAAAGAGAAAAGAAAAACCCAAAACCCCCACCAGTAGTTGTAAGTAATGTAGCTGATTACGACATGTTATACACTACCCTAAATAATAAGGGAATTATATTTAAAGTGACAGCGTTAAATAATGACCAAATCAAAATTAATATTGATAACAGACAAAGTTACAAACAAACAGTTGAGAGTCTCAACGAACAAAACTTTCAATGGCATTCATACGAGGATAAACAAAACAGAGAAATAAAAGTAATTGCCAGAGGACTACCTCCGACTGCACAACCCCAAAAAATCATAAACGAACTGAATCAACGAAAACTAACGTGCGTTAATGCAATCAATATGCTGAAAAAAGAGAGAATCTCATTAGGTGAGGGAAAGTATGAAATCCTGAAAAAGCCATTACCGTTGTTCATGTTGATCTTTGATAACAAAGTGGACATCAAAAATATCTATGAAATCAGGACCATCGTAGGCATGAACATCAAAATTGAACCTATTAAGAAACCAAGGCTAGTACCACGATGCAAACGATGAGTGGTCATACACAAAGGTTTTGCAATCGCGAACCAAGATGTGTAAAATGCGCAGGCAAACACCAAACTAGAGATTGTAAAAGAACCATGGAAGTTAAACCAAAATGTGCTAATTGTGGTGAAGAACATCCAGCTAGCTACATAGGGTGTGTGGTAGCAAAAACGTTTCAAGACAGAAGAAATAACTTGAAAAGGGATCCGCCTAAGACCTACCCACAAGTTAGCATGGAAAAATCTTACGCACAAAGCGTTAGCAAGACTGAAAATCCAACCACTTTGGAAAAAACAGAAACTTCTACCAACGAACTCCTACAAATGCTCATAGAAGGGCTAAACAAACAAGAAGAGTTGCTCCATTCATTTTCTGAAAGAATACAGAAACTAGAAGAGAGAAGCAAATCAAACAACGTGAACAAAAGAAAATGATGCACAAAAGTATCAGAATAGCCACATGGAATGCTAACGGAATCAGCAAAAGAAAAGAAGAATTGCAAATATTCCTTGATATACAGAAAATTGATGTGTGTCTTATCTCTGAGACGCACCTGACGAAACAAGATTATATTAAAATTAAAGGATATAAAATTTACCATACCATTCACCCCTCAAATGCAGCAAGAGGAGGGAGCGCAATAATAATAAAAAATCAAATTTCTCATTATGAAGAACGGAATATAGAACTTGAAGAAAATCAAGTAACAGCAGTAAAAATCAATACAAAAAAAGGAAAAATAACAATAGCTGCCATTTATTGCCCTCCAAGACATAATCAAAAAAAAGAAAGTTATCTTAACGTCTTAAATAAATTAGGCGACAAATTTATAATTGGAGGTGACTATAAAGCGAAGAACACACGGTGGGGATCTAGGTTGACGACAACCAAAGGAAGTCAGCTGCATGCAGCAGCCACTGAACTTGGATGTAGCTACCAATCAACTGGTAAACCCACATATTGGCCCACGGACCCAAAAAAGATCCCTGACCTACTGGACCTTTTCATTACTAGGAACATCTCATCGAACTATATGGAGACTGAGGAAAGCATGGATTTAGACTCAGATCACTCACCTGTTATACTAATACTGAGTGAAAGTATAATCAAGAAAGATCAGAAACCGATGTTAGTTAACAAAAATACCAATTGGAAGGGTTTCGAGGAGGATCTGACCAATCGTATCCAGTTGAATGTACCACTTAAAACAATGGAGCAACTAGACCAAGAAGCAGAGAAATTTGTAAAGTATGTCCAACAGGCTGCCTGGAAGAATACCCCTGAAATCAAAAGGCTAACAGCTGGAAATAATTACACCAAAGGAATTAAAGAACTAGTAGCTCAAAAGAGAAAATTAAGGAAAAGATGGCAACAAACAAGAGCACCAGAAGATAAAAACAAACTAAATAATGCTACCCAAAACTTAAGTAGAGAAATCACCAAATACAAAAATGAAGGCGTAGCCAAATATCTGAGTAACCTAACGGATGATTCAGAAACAGATTACTCCCTCTGGAGAGAAACAAAGAAATTGAAACAACCCTGCATGCATAATCCACCAATTAGATCAAAAAATGGATATTGGGCAAGAGATGATCAACAAAAAGCAGAAATATTTGCCAGTCATCTAGAACAAACCTTTCAACCAAATGTAAGTGTATATGCAAAACAGATCGAACATATGTCGCCTGAACAGAAAATTGAAGAAGCTGTTATAAAACCAGTAACCCAGGGTGAAGTAAGTAGGGAAATCAAAAATAACATTAATTCCAAGAAAGCAACAGGATATGACCTCATTACAGGGGAGATCTTGAAGAAACTACCGAGAAAAGCAATCATTAAACTTACTCATATAATAAATGCTGCATTCCGTCTGAAACATGTACCGGATGTCTGGAAAATGACTGAAGTAATAATGATACCCAAACCAGGCAAACCTCAGTGCACAGAATAACAGAAAAAATTGAAAAAGCATATGAAGAGAAAAAAATTTGCTCAGCCATTTTTCTAGACATAGCCCAAGCTTTCGATAAAGTATGGCATGCAGGACTAATTAATAAAATCAAAAGCATGTTACCAGAACAGTATTCAGATTTAATAGAATCCTACATATCCGGAAGAATGTTTCGAGTTAAACAACAAGATAAATACTCTAGCATAAGAGAAATAAAGGCAGGCGTACCCCAAGGCAGTGTCTTGGGACCAATCTTATACCTACTGTATACATGCGATATCCCTCAAACAAAAAATGTCACCATTGCGACCTTTGCTGACGACACCGCTATTCTGGCTATCGACACAAATAGTGAAGAGGCAGCGAAAAACCTCCAACAGGCGAGCAATGATATAAATACCTGGACCAAGAAATGGCGAGTAAAGATCAATGAGAGCAAAAAAAAGAGGAAGGAATTGGACATCAAATATAAGAAAATGTACTGGCTTCTTGGAAGAAAATCCCAGCTGTCGGTACACAATAAGCTACTTCTTTATAAACAAATATTGAAACCTATATGGACCTATGGAATTCAACTATGGGGTTGTGCAGCAAGAAGTCATATCGAGAAAATTCAAACATTTCAAAACAAGGTTTTGCGAAATATCGTGGATGCCCCATGGTACTACCGGAACCAGTATCTACACAGAGACTTAAAAGTCCCAACAGTAGTGGAAGAGATCAGCAGAATTGCAGCGAAGCATGAGGAGAGACTCCATGCCCACGAGAATGCTGAGGTTCTGCAAATGCTGGATAATACTCAACTAATACGTAGACTGAAATGAACCAAACCATTCGAGTTGGTGTAGTGTACAGCGTGTGACGTAGTGACAGTGACAAAGCAGAGCATTGTGTTAGTGCAGTGCATAACACGAGAACATCAGTGTTTTATTTGAGAACCTGAGGGAAACCACTGGGGATTTCTTAGCAGATAAGTGTTTAGTTTTAAGAACTCAAAATAAAATTGTAGGTTAGTCATATGTGACTAGTAGACGTGTCAATGTTTTATTTCAATTCTAGAAAACAAGTGTTGTTCGTAGAAAATAAACGTATGTGGGGTGGGGGGGGGGGGAGTAGAACCGGGTAGCGAGGCAGAAACGGGTGCCCCTATTATTATGACTACTATGCACATGGGCCAGACGCAGTGAACTCATGTTTGTTCACGTAATTACCACCAGTGTCGACCATAAGTTTGAATGTACTCATCGTTATAGCAACGACAAAAATGAGGTGTGGCCACCACACGACTTTCTTATACGTATGAAAGTGTTACTTCCGGTCCGAATTTTGAAATTTCATATATACAAAAAATATTCCAAATCCAACTCTAAATACTTTTGTACTCTTCATAAATATACATAGAATGCATAACTT
Source organism: Amphimallon solstitiale (assembly GCA_963170755.1). Lineage (NCBI taxonomy): Eukaryota > Metazoa > Arthropoda > Insecta > Coleoptera > Scarabaeidae > Amphimallon > Amphimallon solstitiale. The sequence continues at coordinate 107,842,018 of OY720676.1, forward strand.
ACGACATATTTGCAAAAAATCGCTATTCGATAAGAGTAAAACTGGTACTTCCGGTCTGAATTTTGAAATTTTTTTTATATAAAAGATATTGAAAATTATGTTTTAAATACTTTTATACTCGTAACGTACTTGTCTTAAAAGCATGACTTGCGAGATATTCGCAAAAAACTGATTTTCGATAAGAGTAAAAGATCTACTTCCGGTTGGAATTTCAAAAAACTTTTTTAAGAAAATTTGTTTCAAACTTAATTCTAAGTACATATGAATTCTTTATAAATTTGTTTAAACTTAGTAATTGACGAAATATTTGCAAATTTCAATTTTTTCACTGAAGTAAACTACTACTTCCGGTCTGCCGATTTTGCTCAAAATCTAATCAGTTCTCAAGAGGCAGATTATACGCGTAAATACAAAATTTGGAATTGATATCTACAGCGGTTTGGCCGCTATCGTGGTCACACACACACAGACACACACACAGAGAGAGACACACAGACACACAGACATTTTTTAAAAAATGAGGTGTGGCCACCACACGACTTTCTTATACGTATGAAAGTGTTACTTCCGGTCCGAATTTTGAAATTTCATTTATACGAAAAATATTCCATATCTAACTCTAAATACTTTTGTACTTTTGATAAATATATATAGAATGCATAACTTACGACATATTTGCAAAAAATCGCTATTCGATAAGAGTAAAAGTGGTACTTCCGGTCTGAATTTTGAAATTTTTTTTAAATAAAAGATATTGAAAATGATGTTTTAAATACTTTTATATTCGTAACGTATTTGTCTTAAAAGCATGACTTGCGAGATATTCGCAAAAAACTGATTTTCGATAAGAGTAAAAGACCTACTTCCGGTTGGAATTTCGAAAAACTTTTTTAAGACAATTTGTTTCAAACTTAATTCTAAGTACATATGAATTCTTTATAAATTTGTTTAAACTTAGTAATTGACGAAATATTTGCAAATTTCGATTTTTTCACTGAAGTAAACTACTACTTCCGGTCTGCCGATTTTGCTCAAAATCTAATCAGTTCTCAAGAGGCAGATTATAAACGTAAATACAAAATTTGGAATTGATATCTACAGCGGTTTGACCGCTATCGTGGTCACACACACACAGACACACACACACACACACACACACACACACACACACACACGGACACACAGACACACAGACATTTTTTAAAAACCACTTTTTTGGTATCAGGGGACCTCAAAACGTGGACATCTGCAAAAATCTCGAGGTCGAAAATTTTCATCATCACAATACTTCCTTATACTACGTATAAGAAAGTAAAACCACTTTCTTGGTATCAGGGGACCTTGAAACGTGGGCATCTGCAAAAATCTCGAGGTCGAAAATTTTCATCATCACAATACTTCCTTATACTACGTATAAGAAGGTAAAAAGTGAAAAATGAGGTGTGGCCACCACACGACTTTCTTATACGTATGAAAGTGTTACTTCCTGTCCGAAATTTGAAATTTCATTTATACAAAAAATATTCCAAATCCAACTCTAAATACTTTTGAACTCTTCATAAATGTATATAGAATGCATAATTTACGACATATTTGCAAAAAATCGTTATTCGGCAAGAGTAAAAGTGATACTTCCGGTGCGAATTTTGAAAATTTTTTTATATAAAAGATATTGGAAATTAAGTTCTAAATACTTATAAATTCTTCATAAATTAGTCTAAACTTAGTAATTGACGAAATATTTGCAAATTTCGATTTTTTCACTGCCGATTTTGCTCAAAATCTAATCAGTTCTCAAGAGGGAGATTATATTCGTAAATACAAAATTTGGAATTGATATCTCCAGCGGTTTGACCGCTATCGTGGTCACACGCACACACACACAGAGAGAGAGAGAGAGAGAGAGAGAGAGAGAGAGAGAGACATTTTTTTAAAAACCACTTTTTTGGTATCAGGGGACTTCAAAACGTGGACATCTGCAAAAATCTCGAGGTCGAAAATTTTCATCATCACAATACTTCCTTATACTACGTATAAGAAAGTAAAAAACGTGTTTTAATAGGTAAGTGATGTTATGTTGCGTTATTTTCAATGATTCTACAAATAACCTATAAAATGATTAATAATATTGAGTTACATCATTAGATAGGGTGCGTTCTTGTGAACACACTTGCAGTAGAGAAGTGTTTTGAAGTTAATGTGTAACCGACATAATATTTTTTTAGAAATTTGCAGCGCGTGGGACAGAACCGGAGGGACAAAATCGGGCAGTACCAGGTTGTGCCCCATATGCAATGAACATGTTTTCAGTATTCGACAGAACAGTTTTTTAGACATGATAGAATGGCACGCAATTACAAAAGAAAGTCTATTAAATATATGTAATGCAATACAATAAGTTTCTTTTTAGGAATGGGAAAGTTTTCTCAAAAGAACAAGAAATTGAGTTTCAGAGCTATGTCCAGCACATGGAAAGCCATATTGGACACATGAGGGATGTAAAGGGATGGCTTGACAACGATTTGGATGACTATGTCTGTAAAAATTGTGAATTCAAGCTTTAATATACATACCCGCTCTTGCCCCTTTTACCATACGGTTCTGCTCCTACCCCCGGGGCAGAACCGTATTTTGCAAGATGTTGGGTTTTACCTTTTTTTTTTGTTTTTGTAATACATGTATCGATTTAATTTAACGTTATTGTTTTACATATGACTTTAGTGTTTATATTAATAGTATTAAAAATACAATAACTAAATAAACAAATATTTACGAGTTATTATTCTTAGCTACCCGGTTCTGAACTCTACTATACTTTTACTTTCTTATACGTATGTAGTATAAGAAAGTATTGTGATGATGAAAATTTTCGACTTCGAGATTTTTGCAAATGTCCGCGTTTTGATGTCTTTTTATAGTGAAAAACTGGTTTTTAAAAAATGTCTATGTGTATGTGTGTGTGACCACGATAGCGGTCAAACAGTTATACCTATCAATTCCAAATTTTGTATTTACGAGTATAATATCCGTCTTGAGATCTGATTAGATTTTCAGGAAAATCGGTAGTAGTAGTTTACCTCAATGAAAAAAATGAGGTGTGGCCACCACACGACTTTCTTATACGTATGAAAGTGTTACTTCCGGTCCGAATTTTGAAATTTCATTTATACAAAAAATATTCCAAATGCAACTCTAAATACTTTTGTACTCTTCATAAATATATATAGATTGCATAATTTACGACATATTTGCAAAAAAATCGTTATTCGATAAGAGTAAAAGGGTCCGAATTTTGATTTTTTTTTATACAAAAGATATTGAAAATTAAGTTCTAAATACTTTTATACTCGTACGTACCTGTCTAAAAGGCATGACTTGCAAAATATTTGCAAAAAACTGATTTTCGATAACAGTAAAAGACCGGTAGGAATTTCGAAAAACTTTTTTAATAAAATTGTTCGCAATTTAAATTTTAAGTACATATGAATCCTTTATAAATTTGTCTAAACTTAGTAGTTGACAAAATATTGGCAAAATTCGATTTTTTCACTGAAGTAAACTACTACTTCTGGTCGGCCGATTTTGCTGAAAATCTAATCAATTCTCAAGAGGGAGATTATACTACTAAATGCAAAATTTCGAATAGATATCTACAGCGGTTTGAGCGCTATCGTGGTCACACACACACGGACACACACAGAGACAGAGAGAGAGAGAGAGAGAGAGAGAGAGAAACATTTTTTAAAAACCACTTTTTTGGTATCAGAGGACTTCAAAACGTGGACATCTGCAAAAATTTCGAGGTCAAAAATTTTCATCATCACAATACTTCCTTATACTACGTATAAGAAAGTAAAATTGGTTTTTACCAATATTTTGTCAACTACTAAGTTTAAGCAAGAATTCAAATGTACTCAAAATTAAATTTGAGAAAAATTTTATGAAAAAAGTTTTTCGAAATTTCTACCGGAAGTAGCTCTTTTACTTCTATCGAAAATCAGTTTTTTGCGAATATCACGCAAGTCACGTTTTCTAGGCAGGTACATTACCAGTATAAAAGTATTTAGAACGTAGTTTTCAACACCTTTTGTACAAAAAAAATTCAAAATTCGGACCGGAAGTAACACTTTTACTCTTAGCGAGTAGCACTTTTTTTCAAATACCTTGCAAAGTTTGCATTCTACAGAGATTTATTAAGAGAATAGAAGTACTTAGAATAGGATTTTGAATAATTTTTGAATAAAAAAGTGCCTTAAATTATATAATTTGAAACCTTTATACGTATAAGAAAGTTGTTTGGTGGCCATACCTCATTTTTTGTATGTTTATTTATAATATTTTATTCAAGGACATAGTAGTGATATAGGTATGAAGTATATGTGTTACTTTTAGACTAAGAACCTTCCTCTTTCATTAGATTTTCTGAAATTTTTCCCCGTGTCTTGCATTCTCTCTATATTTTCTTTTATTAATTTCGTCATTTCTTTGTTTTTCTTTTTTGGAATTTCGTCAAATTAACTACTGTAGATCATTATGTCCGTGACTTAACTTCCCGTGTTGTAAATAGAGAAATTACACTACCTCCATTAACTACCATTTGATATTAGAATACTGCCAATTTTTTTGAAATCTGCGTCATTTAGCGAAATTGAAAGTAATGTGAATTTCTTGTGCTCATCAACCACTATTTTTTGATAAAAAACAATCACTCAAACCAAGCCTAGGCTTGAGAAATACTATGGAGGCTCAACACTCTCAGAATCAATAGCAAATAAGTGGTTTACTGAATTTCATTCTAGTCGCACAAGCACTAGTGGCACCGAACGTTCTGACGCCCAATTGAGGTCACTCACTACATCCAACAACAATTTAAAAAAAATCACGATAAGGTGTTACCCGACCAAAAAGAGAAAATGTGCGAGATTGTGGAAGTCACATAGGACTTATAGGAGTGGTTTCGACAGTGAATTGCTTGCTTACGAGAAATCTATCCGCAAGTTCAGTGACGCGTTTGTAACAATTGATTACAAATACGATCGTGTGACAACTTGGAAGAAATATTTAGCGTGATTCAGTCGTAATCCGGCCGATCTTTTGCAATGTTTTATAACCGAACGTAACATAGAATTTCGACAATACACCAGACACCAAACAGTAGTCGAAATAGCCAGTTTCTCCGGACAAACCGACACCGAAGTTCTTCTTCTGCGAATATGGCATTTTATTGGATCGGTTCACTGGTGATTTAAAAAAAAATCAATTGCATTTGACCATGAATAAAATACTGTTCCATCAAAACAATGCACATATGCACACGTGCGTAGTCAACATGACAAATTCAGTAATTGGTCTACAAATTGCTTCCTTATCTGCCATATACTCCGGACTTAGCCCCCAGTAACTTTTTTTCTGTTACCAAACCTGGAGAAGTGAGTCGGCGGAAAGAGATCTGGCTCCACCGATAAAATCATCGCTCAGGAAAATCCCTATTTTGTAAAACTCGATCAATCTTGTTATTTGGAAAGGACCAGAAAAATTGTAGAAACGTTGGGCAAACTTATTGAGTTCAAGGGGGACTATGTTGAGAAATAGAATGTTTTTTTTTGTCGAAAACATTATGTTACATTAAAACGGAAGTCACGTATTAATGATCCACCATCATAATTCGATGGTTTCCTGAAATTATTTCTTTTTAACTCGTTTTGTCAATAAAAATAAAAAATATATAAAATTCGGGACTATACGTAGAATAAGTACGTATTCGTATTTATTACTTATGAATTAAAAGTCCAGGAATTATTATCTCTCAGTCACTAATTTCAGTAATGCATATAACATGAACGACAAAAATCCCCTCTCTGTCTAACAAACATGAAACTGTGAAAATCTAACAACGCAACGCCTAGAAATGAACATAAACATTCTCTAGACTAGAACCCACAAAGCAGAATGAGCGGAATCAAATCTAAAAACCCGAAACCACATCATTATCAGTTTCTCAATATTTTGAGAAACAACTCTACCTAACCATACAAACATAGCTCTATATATTGCGCTCTACACTTAGGTCACAATTTCTGCCAAAGAAGAGAGCTTTTCTTATTTTAAATGTGTGAAAAATCATCTATATTGCCCTAGAACAAGTAAACTGTGTTCTGTTCTCTAATAATTAAGAGTAGAATCTATTAAGCACTAGGTATAGTGTATAACAAATTTTGATTTCTTTACAAAGCAGATTCCATCTACAAACATTTATACTTATAATTTTTCGCATTTTGACCTATTTCGTTATTGACAAAATCATCTATAATATAATCATAAGTTATTATAATTATATTGTACAAAATTCAGCATTTATTATTTTACTTTACATACCGAAATCTACCGGCAGATCTTCCTCTGTACTTGGTTCGTCTTCAGGAACACTATTTTCGTTATCTTCTATACTATCTTCAACTTCTTCACTATCTAGCTTGTCGTCCAAATGACAACCTTCAGCAACTGGGATATTACAAATATGCACAATAGAATCAAAATAATAACCTTCACGACATTGAAAAACAGTGCTTTCACCGTTTTGGCACACAAAGAATTTGGAACAGCTTGTTGGATGGGGTAGAAATACTGTGCCACTCGCTGGACAATCAACTAAATCTACAAAATGACAAATTATTAATTTCTATTAATAGATCAACATACGTATATGTATATACAGGGTTATTCATCACAAGTGTCGCAGTTTGTGTATGAAAAAAGCTTTTAAATTACTGTTTATTTGGCAAATACAGAGCCATTTTATCCAAAATCTAAAATAATTGTCAATAATAGAGAGTATTTGAGAAAAGAGGTGTATATAAAGTTATGTGTTTTTAAATAGAGAACCTGTATTTAATCGTTTCCAAAATTTTAGGGTAAATCATAAAATTAAAGCTTGCTTTATCAGGTAGCATTGAATATACGCAAACGTATTTAGCATATAAAAAACTGATTGTTAGAAGACTCATTTTCAAATTTTTTATTGCTCACATGTAATTTGGTGGAAACTTGCGCAGCTGACTTTTGTAGAGAAGTTTTTCACTTCTTTATGTTGCTGGAGGAGGTCTATAGAAAGCAATGAAGCATGAGAACGTCACATGTTGGTGAGTAGAAATGGATGCCTATAAAAAGCTAAGAGATTCCTGAGATAAAGTTTTTAGAATTTTGGAAATTATTGTAAAGGATTCCACGAAGAAACTTAAAGTACGGAGGATTTGTTTGAAATTGGAAAAGTAAAAATTGGTCAAAAGTTTTCTAGTAATTAGTTTTTTTTAGTATAGTTCAAATATCTATATTTAAAGAATTCTCTTTAAAATCAACTTGCTTTTGGCGTAGCAATGTTCTTTAATCGTATTAATTTGCTAACAATCTAAATTGTTGTAACTGAAGGACTTTCAGTACAAACAATACAATAAACTATTCTAAATATATTACTTTGAATGTAAAATATGAAAATAATAAATAATATGATGCGTAAACAAACAAAAGCAATGTAAACATAATAAAACAAAGGAACAAAAACAAAAATAAGCTTCACAAAGTTATGGAAATCAACTAAAGCTAATGCTCAAAATCCTGTTCGTGTCTTTCAATGTACAATCAAACTCTGCTTTTGTATGACTAACATTCAACAGAAGCTCAGAAATTATTTTTTGTAAAGTTTTGCATGATCTCATCTGGTGTTTTCGGCTGCGCAGTATATACAATGCCTTTTTATGTATTCCAACATAGTACATGCTAAATCTAGGAATCTCGATTTACATTCAGTGGGCCTTTTATTTGGAAAGTGTACACTTAAATATTCTCAAACTCTACCATAAAAGTTTGCAGAAGTACCGTCTAGCTGCAACAACATAAATATTTCTGTTAACATACAACGTAAAATGACAAAAGTTTTGCCTGTCAAAGTTGCCACTAAGAAGGGCCATTACACGCAATCTATCAATACCTCCCCACACGTTAGTAGATCATGAAAGAAATAGATCACAAGAATGATCAGCGAGATCCACGGTATTGATATGGATTTGTTTCCTTTATGGAGAGTAAATCAAACAAATGTGTATAATATGCATAATACGTGCGGATTGAATAAATAGTATCATTATATAATTAAAGAACAACATGTATATCCACAGCGTTCAGCAATAATAATGAATAATATTTGTAGGATAAGATAAGATTTTATACTACAAATATTATTTATTCAACACACACTTTCTTGGAAGTATCGTACTGAAGATAAATACTTTGAAGTACAACTGCGTTTACGACTGCGAAACAGCCAATAACTTACATTTTCATTTATGATTTATACAATTCATTATCCATTTTAATGTATGTTGTCAAACATGTAACATTTAATACATATGCCGATACTCTGTCATGAATGATATGGCTACTCTACATTTTTTTTAAATTAGAATTTCGTGTTTTCATCTTTCTATGTTTTGTCATCATGATTGTTATTAACACATCAGCATTATCTACCATGTAGTAACGTTGAAATTCGTCTTTGATAAATCAAAGATCTTTCAGTGGAACTCATTGACCTATTTCCTAATTGACAATTTCCTATTAGTTTATTATTTTTTATCAAACAATCCTATACGTTATGATTAAGATTAGTTTTATTTATACATTTTTAAATGACGCACTTTATCTAAGTTGTACTGAAAATAACTGAAAGTTTGATACATGTTTCTACAGTGGCTTCCATACACCTAATAATTTCCAATTTCATTTATAATTTACACATTTACACATTATCATATTTATATATTTTGTCATTTACGCAAAAGTCACCAAATCAGTCGCCATTCGATCCAACATTTTTTATATATGTGAACTGAATTATATGCCTACGTATATATCTCTGTCAGGTGTTATTACTATATAAATAATTTTAATTAATTTTCTTTTCATTATTATTATGTGTTTATTTATAGAAAGAAACATTCAAGAAAGCAATATTTGAAAATGAACCTCGTTTAAAATATTATCATCCCTCAAATCACCAGATGTCTTTATTCTACCTAAAATATAACCATAAGAGCTCTTTCTATTATAAAAGGGATCGGCAGTCAGGGGTACGCTGGATGATTATACTAAAACAAATAATGTAATTTAAAATTGGGTAATAGTGATATCAATGACTGTTACCCAATTTTGAATTACATTGTTTATTTCAGTCCATCCCTACAATGTACCTCTACTGCCGATCCCTATCATTACTTGTAATGTGTGATATTATCACTAGAAATTAGGCACAGTAATAGTGATGTCATTACTATTATTGTACCCAATTTTGATAGCCTTTGTTTAATAACTTATATATCTGGTCCTTCTGGTATAATTATTCTTTCACTTAAATCATTTACAAAAATAGTGTCCTCGCCATCTATGTTATCTACACTTTGTTCACTGTGATGATATTCACAATGATAATATCACTCATTACGTGTGATGATAGGGATTGGCAGTCGTATATACTTTGTAGGACTGGACTTAAATGAATAATGTAATTAGAAATTCGGCACAGTGATGGTATGATAACATCATTACTGTGCCCAATTTTGAATAACATTATTCATTTAAGTCAAATCGTGCAAAGGGCCCCTGGCTGCCGATCCCTATCATCAGTCGTAATAAGTGATGTTATCATTCTAAATTGGGCACAGTAATAGTCATATCATCACTATTATTGTATCCAATTCCGAATTACATTATTCATTTAAGGAGATATTAAAGTCAATTTGGTGTTGGCCCGTAGGAGGAGCCAAATGCAAGCCATCTCATTCTCATATATTTGAAATGAATGTGTTGTTTTCCGTCACCCGAATACAGAGAAAAAATACAGCTGAAGGCGCTGCTAAAATACAAATAATTCAGTACCGCACCATTCCGGAATTTCTTAATTTAAATATTCAAATTAAACTTTTTTCCGCAATTCAAAAAGCTATATCTCACAAGAAAACATTGGTCTACACGGGAATTACATCCGTTTTGATCAATTTCATTTAATTATTTCAGATTTTGACCGAGAAACACACATACATTTTACTCTAATTTGGAATAAAAAAAATAGATGGTTGTGACAAAAAATTACATAATCTGACAACCTTTCCATGTACTCATATCTATATTGGAGTTCTACAGAAAATTTCACAATTCCATCTTGAACAATAGTAAAAAAAATTGATAAATTCGATATCTTGCTTTCTCGACCGCTTTAATATCCCCTTAAGTGTTGCGATATATCCTTGACTGCCTATCCCTATAATACAACGCCTTTATTTAATAACTTGACATATCTGGATTTTCTTGTACATCCACTTTTCACTTGAATTATTTACAAAAATAGCGTCCTCGTCGTCATCTATATTGTCTACACTTTGTTCACTGTCTACTTTCTCGCCCAAATCACAACTTTTGGGCGAGAAAGTAAACAGGAAACAAAATGTAAAAATCATAGCAAATGATATATATGGCAAAAAATCATAACAGAATGACCGGTAGAATATTCTGTTATAACAATTTATCTATCGCAGAATATTAATTTCGAACAAGTTGTTTGAGATTTATAAACTCGTGAAATAGCTATTGTCCCAAAGATCATCATATACAGCTTGAGCGCGCGGGGTATGATCACCCGATGCTAGTCGATATTCTTCGGACATATATTCGGCAAATGATCTCCGCTAGCTGTGTTCGCCAGATATAGATATATAGATTTATTTTTCCAGAGTTGTTATTTCGTTATATTTACTGGAGAGAATCTCTAATTTTAATTTCTATTTCAAGGGTCGTTTTTATGTTATTTTATGGTATTCCTGTTATACTTATTTATAGTTTTTTTTTTACCATGAAATTTCTATTTATTTATTTTTCTCTAGACATCTTAGTTTATTCTGCAGATGTTTCAGGCGGGTTGTTTTTATTTCATTCTAAAACCCAGTTGTACTGCTATAACTTTGTACACAACTACATTATTATTTAATTTCATTAGGATAATCATAATTACGTTATAAGTATTACAATCTTCGCGTTATTATCGACTTAGTTATCTAAGCAATCGTCATCACTTAAAGAGAAAATTTAATTTGTTCTTTTTGTCAATCTGCAAAAAAATAATCAGATGACTATGAGTTCGAATATGAGCAGGCAATGCTAGTATGTTGTGCCGTTACTCTAATATGTATTATCGGACCACGTTTAGATGCGAGTTTACGTATACCATCGGGTGATCATACCTCGCGCGCTCTTGCTGTATAAGCTTTAGCGGTATATCTGTTGCTAGAATTTGTAATGCGAATGAGGCAGGCTGCAATAAAAATGTAAATGTGCGATAATAAAAAAAAAGAAATAGGGAATTGTACAGTGATGTTTTTCAGATAGAACACAAACTAAGTAGTGGCGTAGAAAATAAAAGCTTATCTTACAATTATTATTTTTTATAAAAAGCAAAAAAAGTATGAAAGGAAACACTAATGCAAATCCATATCCAAATTAAATAATAAATAAGAAAAGAAACTAATTTTGGGGTGTTTTGTGTTACAGCCACTTCGGTTTTTCATTGCGTAACTTTATTTCATAAAAGGGCTACGTTTGATTAACATTTAGGACCACAAATATGTCATTCTGTTTAATGTGAGTCGTAATCGTTCAGAGTATTGAAGATTCTTTCTATTACCCAAAACCTTACGGGTCAATAAAACACCAATGGCACTTAATTGACACTCAAGTTCATGAAATTCTTTCCGTATTATATACTTCATATCTTTAGTATTCAATAAAGTCAACTCGGCGCTGCCTGTTGGTGCGACTGATGCCCTACTTCAGTATATATATATATATATATATATATATATATATATATATATATATATACTGAATGCCACTACTACCAAGAAGATTTTCAATTTTTCAATACATTTGTATAATTGGCAAAGAATTGTAATATATTTTATATATATATATATATGTTCTCTTTCAGGTTTCCGCGGGTAGTAGTATGTGTTGTCACTGGATTCCGGGTTTTCTTCCGCGTTTCCACTGCTTGGTCTTTGGAAAGACCGATGCTGGTTTCTTGTTTAGTTTACGAATAACAAGAAGCAGAAGCAGACAGTTATCGCAGACCTGAAGATGGCAAGTGTGATTTTGCCGAAACGTCGTCAAGAAACCAGCATCGGTCTTTCCAAAGACCAAGCAGTGGAAACGCGGAAGAAAACCCGGAATCCAGTGACAACATATAAATATATATATATATATATATATATATATATATATATATATATATATATATATATCGGGTTACAACGTTTTACGTCTTCCGATTCCTAATCGCCATTCCCCTCTGTTCATCCACATGCCCTCCTCCAGATCCGTCTCTCGAATTTCCTAATCCACTCCGTCTCTCCAGCTTCTGCGCGGTCTTCCTCGTTTTCGGTTTCCTTGGGGGTTCCAGTTTAGTACTTTCTTTGGGATTCTGTGTTCTGGCATTCTTTGGACGTGCCTATACCATGTTAGCTGTTTAGTTATAATGTCATCAATAATGTTGTGTTGTATTCCCATTTCTTGTCTGATGGTTTCATTTGGGACTCTATCTCTTCTGGATTTTCCTGCCGCTCTTCTCCAGAAGTCCATTTCTGTGACTTTTATCTTTCTTTTTGTGACTCGACTCAAGAATCAGTGAACTGATTCTTGAGTCGAGATAACAACTATTTCGGGCGGTTTCTCAAGAAATATTAAATACCTTATTCTCGAAGTCAAAAACTAGTTCCTTCTCCCTAAAATCATGAGAACTTACATCTCTTGGTTAAAAGTAAGAGGAGACATGCAGATCAAAAGGTGCTAGTGCATATCGACCTCATTATGTACATTAATGTGTAGTTGCTATAATAATAATAATAATAATAATAATAAACTTTATTGCTCTAGATCATAAATGATACAAGCATTGTCATGGTGATCAAGATTACAGAGACAACGACAAAACACAAAAAACATAAAATATACATACAAACAGTGTTACCAACAAATTAATGATGTAACACAATTTACATAAGCGCGAACAATTATAACTACAAGCACTTCAACAAATTAAATAGCAAGTCTCGCGAATACAACTCAATCAGGCACCTCAAATACTATCTACTGAATTTCCAAAAAACTCCTCATATGAGTAAAAGGCCCTGTCCAATAGATAGGACCTCTGTGCATTCTTATATTCGTCTAGGCCGGTTTTACTTTTATATATGCTGGTATTACATTATACATTTTTATTGCTCGGTATTCTGGGAATTTCTCCAGCATTACACTCCTGTGTCAAGGAATGCGCAGATCATTCGCTCCCCTGGTAATCATTGCATTACAGTATGTGGAATTCTTATTCAGGTTATATAAATTCCAATGCGCTCATACCTCTAGCTCATACAAATAGACAGTTTGCCGGCCTACGCATTATACATCTCTAACTAAACGCTTCTGTTCCCTAAAAACGCGAACAAATTTTGCAGAAGCGCCCCAGCACAAAACACAATACTTATTTGGAATACACATTACAATAATAATAATACAACAGAACTTGAATATCCACGAAACTCCGCAAGAATAACATAATATACACTATTTATTTTCTTTATTGGCTTCTCATGTGTACATTCCAGGACAGACGACTGTCAAAATTCATTCCTAAAAATTTAAAGTTTTCCAAATTTGGAACAGATTTTCAATTCAAATTAAAATAAACGCTTTCAAATCTATTATTAGAGAATATTGCCACTGTTTTTGCAACGCTCAACTCCAAACAATTTCTCTCGCACCACTGAGTTATGCATTCGTTTATAACAACCCCTAACCGTTCCATGTTCCCTCACAATACACGACTTGTCATCCGCATACTGGTAAAGATCGCACCGCCCCAACACGTCCGGCATATCTGCAACGTAGAGCAAGAATAGAGTTGGGCTCATTATTTATCCTTGTGGTATTCCCTTTGTCATGTTACCAAGAGAAGAGTAGAACTCTCTTCTTATACCGTTTTCCACACCCGTTATACTGACGAAGTGTCTTCTCTTTCACAGATACGACTTGATATAGTCGAAGGACACGCCTCTTACTCTGGCAGAGGCTTATTCTTCAAGCAAGATATGGTGGCTAATAGAGTTAAAAGCTTTGGAAGTATCATAGAAAATACTCGCCACCTTTTCTTCCTCATCAATACAGCGCGTCAACCTATTTACAAAATCGTAAACTGTCATCTCAGTACACATTTCCTTATTATCGAGAAAGGTATTCCGTCGTGACCGAATAAATGCTTGATATGCTACATATAACGTCACTAACTTCGGCTTCGTGTGTGGGTCGGAAAAAATGGAATGCTGATACCCACCGGGACTAACAAAACATTTGTTCTCTACTTCCCCACTATTTATAAAACTAAAATGTTCTAAATACGAGTTACTAATAATTTGAATATTTACTATTGTATTATTTTCGTGTGAAAGACTTTTTTGTTTAACTTGCTTACTCTTACTATGATTTATTCTTCACCACACCGCTTTTGATTTATTATGCGACATTTTTTTTTGCATAATAACGTCTTTTTGCTAACTGAATTAAGTTACTGTGGATCCCCTTTTCCACCCTGTACATTTGCACAAGTTCACTATCACCAGACTGTTTTTGAAGGTTGTACATGCTTCTCAACATATCCCCACTCCTCCTTATATCATCGTTTATCCAATTATTTTCACAATTATTATGTGCCTGCAATGTTACAGGAAACACCAAATCATAATAATACAAAAATGTACCAACAAAAATGCCGTGTTATTCATTTACATTAGGTTGTACATAAACCCCGTCCCATGACTAAGCGGAAAGCAAACCGAAAAAAGCATCCAATCTCCCCCCATCAAAGGTGAGCCGTTGTACTTTCCGTGTACCATCGCAAGGATTAAACTTTTCGTTAACACAGACCAATTGATATTTATGATCACTAACATGGGTACTACCCGTCACCGGGCTCCTAAAAATATCAGTTAAATTACAAAAATATTGACGAAGCAGGTCCCTGATTGAGCCATACGCGTGGTCTCATATACCCTAGTCGACAAATTTTAATGTCTGTTTACGTTTCTATACTAGCTACCTATACCATGCAGAAGATGCCCTAATAATATGCAGCGATGCTTGCTTTCCAATAGTGGTGGGAGAAGCAACGCAGTCGGAGATTTTCACATTTGATAGCAAACGTTTGCCGGGTGTACTTGGCAGCCTCGCTATATGTTTGCCTTTATTTTATTTCGCCGTGCTCTTTTCCTCTTCTACTTTCGTACCAGAAATTAAAATTTGTCGACTACGGTATAATGCGCTTACAACTTGCATAATTAAATATATCCAAAAATTCAGCAGATTCCTCAGTATCGGAATTAAAATGAACATTAAAATCTCCAACCACCATAAGGAGGTTGCATTTATTATATAGAGTTTCGGTACATACACGTCAACAATACTACATTCTCACCCAACTCTAAACTAGTACAACAGTACTCAAAATCCTTCTCAGCGAGAAGCACACTCGTCACACAGTAATGTGGATGAATAGAATATTTTCTTCTTGGATCAAGTATAAAGCTATGTGGCGAACGCAAAAAAACGATATCAATGTCTTGGATATCGTATTTATACTGGGAAAAATACTTATCTGATATTCGATTATCAATTTATAGGCGTTAGTGCTGAAGCAGTAATTAATACTTATATTGCAGTAACTATACTTCGATTCACAACTATTTATGGTCTACATTTTATTGTGTATGAATGAAAACGATTAAACAAACTCAAAAAGTTTAACGAAATAAGGAAATTTAAATAATTTTGAAGACAACTGTCATCCCATTTGGCAAAACTGTCACAATAGAAATAAGTGTTAAAGAATGTTGAGATAACAGAAGAATTATATGGACGTTCTGAACGTTACTTTTATAATTGGAAAAATGCCCATAATTTATCTGATATTCAATTTATAAAATTATAGACGTTAATACAGAAATAGTGATTATATGGATTTTACTTCAGGTTACTACTATTTACGGCCTCAACTGTATTATATTTTGATTTAAGAAGATTAAATTTGCCCAAAAAGTAAAATTAAGTATGTATCTGATTCTGATTGTGTAGTATCTAGTTCCTGTGGTAAATTATAGTAAGTATTTTTTTCTTAGATTTATTTTTAAATTGTTTCTTGTGAATCAATTTTCAAACCATATAAGATAGCTTAGTACTTTAGTACCCACTTCTATGGTTTTAGTTCTCATTACAGAGGAGGACTCAAACGCATATTGTATTGTTAGATTTTTAACGATGGGTAGGAAGTCATTTACCAACAATATTAATAGGAGCATTCATATCATTCAGCCTTGAAGTACACCATAATAACTTTTACCGTATCGAAAACATATACAGTGATGCATAATATTGGGCTTTAGTGGCGTTCCTTTCAAATATGCATTGACATTGAATATCAGCATATTACATACCAAGCTGCGGATGCATTTACTGTGATAAAACGACGACACCGAGAGTTTGTATGAGTTAGTACGAGAAAGCAATATACAAACTGTTCTATTGGTCGAGTGTAGTGACGCTAGACTGACTCGCGTTTAGGATAGCAGCTGTACTTGCGCATTGCATTTGAATTTTGTTAACGGCCGGGGCGATGTCTAGTCGACTAGCAAGCACATTTTTAAATCGCGTTTTGTCCGTTAGAACAATTACGCGCCAAAATTATTGAATTTTCGAATCATGTTACCCCGTTACCCCCGAAATGTTAATAAATGTCCGTCGAAATTTTTATAATCAGCTGGGTTACCGCTCAGCTGAAGAGGGAGGCTTATTTGAGCATTTAATAAATAATTAAGTACTTGTAGTTAATTCACTTTTCTTTATAATTTCATTCTTAACTTCCAATTAAATTCATTGTTTCTGCGTTTATAGTTTATCTTACCGAAACTTTTTGTTTAGTTTCATACAAATTTATTGTCTTCTTTCAGAATTTTAGTTTGTTTCCTTTTCTATTTTACAATACTACGGAATTATTTACTTTTTATCTTAATAAGCGTTTTGCTATTGTTACGTTTTCGTTTTTTATATCAGCTATATTTCTTATCTTTGATATTTTAAGAAAAAAATTATTATTTTTAAGTTTATTACTCAAACAATTTGGGAAGCTGTGATGAAATCCGTTACTAAAATAGTTTACTGCGATTATTTGTTGCTTCAACAAGTTTCTACTTATAAATTATCCAGGTAATGAGTTTCTATTGATTAATATTATTTCCATCTTCTCTAAAGCAGTACAGTAAATGACTTTATTCTTGGTTAAAGAATTTGTTATTAACAGTAACAATAGGAATTTTCACGGACTAACGTAGTAACGATTTCTGCGGTGTCGGCTTTAACATAGCCTTATGTTGGTAACAGAGGCTACCCCCTTATTCTCCCTGTATATATATATATATATATAGTCTCACTGTATATATAACTAGCTGGTGCGACAGGTTTTTTAAACCCTCGTTCGCTCATTAATATCAATAAGTTTTATGGTATCACTTTATCCACAAAAGACTTTACAATGTTGCTTTTTTCTAAAATTATGCTCAGTCTGTTTTACTTTTTCTTCTTCTTTTTCTAATGTTTTTTAATTTTTTTTTTTCAATTTGGCAAACATCATCACGTCCACCCCTTGTTTTTCAAATTACACTTCAACTCTTTTGTGAGTAACGATTTACCACATCAATTAAAATACAGTCATGTACACAATACATTTGCAATTATGGTACCTCTACTTTGAAATATTGGCATTAAATATCAGCATATTATATATAACTAGCTGGAGCGAAGGGTGTTTTTAATTATTTTCACTAATACAATAATAGTCATTATTAATAAACGACTATTGAAAGTCAAAGATTAAAATGAACCTAAGAGAATGGTAATGATTAATGATGATACATAATTAGATATCTATGAAGACCTCTAACGTTACAGGCGTTTCAATAATTTACAAATAGAAACTTTGTGTTTATTTACGCACATTCCCGTTGACATTGGACTGGCGTAAGTAGCTAGCTATAAGTTAATGAATTTCGATCACCATATGAATACATGTTTAGAATTAAACCGCAGTGTTTGATTATTCGTTAGATACGAGCAATGACAGATAAAAATTAAATAAGTCTATAAACAATAGAAAATAGTCTATTGTTTATCTACTCTAATTACACTATTTGCATATAAATAAATAAATGATGAAATGAAATTGCTCGATAACAAATAATGTAATAACCCGTCAATGTGTAGATTGTATTTTTCCACCATTATTATTTTCGTTAATTGATACATTCATTTCTTAGCAAGTTCAACAAGAGTATAGAACGTGATGATACAAAAGTTTTTTATTTATTATTGTTAAAAGGACGAATTTCAATTTCAACTTGTCTTTTCTGAATCATCATACTTTTTTGTGTAGTTTCTAGTATACTTTCTAACATAAAATTACTTTTATTTAAAAACTTATAGTCAAGCAGTAAATAAATGTATTCTAATTTAAGAAAAGATTGCACTAGCATAGTATACTAATCTAGAAATTCACTCAGAATTGCGTATACTTTTGGTTATGTTTCTTTATATTATTTAAATAATTTTAATTGTGTACATTCATTATTCATTATAATGTGTTTGCAAAAATTTAGAAAACTGATAACAGATTCCTACTATGTTTTTGTGTTGAATGCTGTGCACCGTGGCATTATTAGCTTCATAGTTGTGTATTTCTATGTGACATAACGTATACACTTACACTTTAACAGACCCCCTATTTGTTTATATGTTGATTATGTACCCGAGTTTAATTGCCAGGCAGAAAAATGTCAGCTACACAATAGACTCGATCTAATAAACCTCATTTACAAGTGTATGTACCTAGCTAAATTATATATAATGTATATACCTACTTTCAGACTGCACTGGAAGAATGTAAAAGATACTTATTGAAAATATATACAGCACACCTACAATAAAGAAATCACTAGATAATTAAAAGTTGTTACTGGAATATTCTTTAAATACCTTTCATTCTAGTACTATTTTGGGAAGGCAAATGTATTAAAAACTGCTACCACTATATCACAACTAATGTTTTTTGCTTATTTGTTTCCTAACTGCATATTAAAGGATTTGTTAATCAGTTATCTTAAATATTGTTAGGGTAGATTTACGGGTAATATATTAGATTAGGTTTTAATGTGATAAGATTTCCCAAGGAATCCAAAAGTATCACGTTAAGTAATACACACATATGCAGTAAATATAATGTTTAAGTATAATGGCATTAAGACACTCATTTTATTCTAGGTAAGTATTTAAACGAGATAACATTCGGAGAAACCGTAAATAAACACACCTTCTTACTGATGAATCAACAAATTGCAAAGAACAACTAATTTAAATTTATGTGCTTCTATACTATTTGAATTGAATCAACTTTATTTTATACTCCTAATTGTAGAAAATATAATATTGTAACGTCAAATAAGGGAAAAACAGATTTTCTGGTGTTTACATACAGCTTTTAGGCGCAGATTGGTGCTATTGTTTGCAGTGTGGATAAAACCGACATACTTCCAACCACAAAGCAAGATTTTTGTTAAAATATATTGTAACAATTCTTGATAACGATACAATGAAAAAACAATTGAAATTAAAAAATACAAATAAACCTAAAAAAGTTTTTCTATTATGTTATATCTTCATTCAACATTCAAATTCCGAAAGAGGCGGCAAGCGTCGTTTTCAGAACTCAATCTGGCAGGCAAAAGTCATACCTTCTGAAACTTGTATTTTAATATACTATTTCGGACACGTTCGAAACCTACTAGTTTTTAGTAACCAGCCAACCAACGTGACTAGCGCACGAAAATGTCTGAGGTAACGAAAATTGAGTACCGCGCGGTCATTAAATTTTTTACAAAAGATGGGCATTCACCTTATCACATTAAACAACGTTTAGACGGCGTTTACGGTGATTCATCTCCTTCGTATTCAAATGTAAAAAAGTGGGCAAAATGTTTCCGTTTGGGACAAGAATCCCTGGCAGATGCTGATCGGTCGGGTCGACCAATTGAAGTGATAAGGCCTCAACAAATTTCAATTACTGAACATTTAGTGCTAGAAGATCGCCGTTTGAAAGTGAAGGAAAGCAGTGATAACAAACATTTCCGAAACAAGTGTTCGCCGAATTCTCCATGACCATTTGGGTATGAATAAAATTAGTACTAGATGGGTACCGCGACTTCTTTCTGCTCTCCAACGTGAACGTTGAGTCGAATGTGCGCAGTCGTTTTTGAACACATGTGGAGACAACCCAAAACCGATTTTGGAGTCCATTGTCACAGAGGATGAAACAATGGGCCTGTTTTACGATCCTCTATCGAAAAGGGAGTCCATAGTATGGCGGCGACCTGATGAACCTCGTCCCAGAAAGGCGAAAGTCGTTCAATCAACGAAAAAAGTGATGGCCACAATATTCTGGGATTGTGAGGGCATTTTGCTAATTGACTTTAAAGAGCGCAATACAAGTGTGAAAGGCACATATTATGCGTCTTTATTGCATAAATTAAGGAACAGTATTCGTGCAAAACGTCGTGGAAAATTGACAAAAGCTGTGCGATTATTGCACGACAATGCTCCCGTCCATACTGTCACCATTTCACAAGCGACCATTCGCAAATGCGGCTTTCAAGTATTGGAACGTCCACCGTATAGTCCGGATATGGCTCCTTGTGATTTTTTTTTGTTTTCTAATTTAAAAAAAGACTTTAGGGGACGTAGGTTTAAGGACGACAGTGAGTTGCAAGCAGCTGTTATAGAACATTTTGACGGAAAAGCTTCAGATTATTTTTACAAGAATATCGAATTATTAATTAATCGTAATAAATGTATAGAAGTTAGAGGAGATTACATTCCGAGTTTCTTTTTTGTATATCAGGCCGAGAATTTATGGCGCCTACCTCGTACAACCTATACAAGCGTATATTTATGGGTGGGTATTGATAACACATACGATACAGACATGGAAATATGCGTCCAAAATAATAACTTATTTCTTCATAATATTATACTTTTGTTATTCACCAACTTGTGGGCTGGGGAATGCGATAGCGTACAGTTTTAACTTAAAACGTTTGTTAATTCTAAAATTATATTACCTATCATACCAATATGTAGAGACAAATATAAGCAAATAAACTAGCAGGTATACTAAATATTTAGTATAGATAGCAATATCGAATGAAAAATTCGAATCGGTTGTGTATTTTTTAAGTGCTGTACAGAGCCGCCGCGTGGGTATTAGGCGCCCTTGTTCAAATTGAACTTTGGCGCCCCAACCCCTTTATGGGGTTCTGTTGCACTCTTATAAAGTGCTGCAAATTATATGTGAAATACTCTTTTATAGTATTCAAAATTTTACTTTCGAACTGAAAAGCTTGAAAATATTAAAACACGTTTGTCTTATTGTTTTTTTATTATTTCATAAATTTTAAAAACAAAACAATGATAAAACACTTTTTAAATAAAATATAAAAATTAGAAAATATATTCAAATATCGATTCTCCTAGCTTTAGCAGCTACAAACGCTCGTATCAATTCCTTTATATTTAATTTATCCAAAATTTCGCTCTCTATGGATATAATTGACAAGTACGATAATCTCTCCTGCGTCATGGTAGATCGCTTGTAGTTTTTTATAATTTTAAGTTTTGAAAAACTTCGTTCTCCAGTAGCCACCGAAACTGACAGGGTTAACGAAATCCGTAAAGTTATTGCAATATTTGGAAATGTATTGGTAAAATTGTTTTCATAAATATAATTTAAAACATCAATAGGTGACATATCTTCTTTGGTAAAACATCGCAAAGATTTTATTTCTTCGAACAAATTTAATCCATCAATATCCTTTTCATTAACATTTTTAGTATCCGTTAATTTTTGTTCTAATTCTTTACAATGTTTTAAAATTTCATTGTCACTCCAGTTTTTTTAAATGAGGTATATAGTGTACTACCTTGAAGTAATTGTAATGTTCTTTTAATTGACTGAATCTTTCAGTAATTGAAGAAATAGCAGTGTCTAATATTATACTGTAAAATTCAACCTTAAATTTTTGTCTTGGATTGTTGATTGGTTCGTCGGTTTGTTCATCTTGGAATAGTTTCTTTTTAAACCTGTTTCGACTTTGTGGAATCCATCCCCAAATCATCAGCAACAATACTTGCATTGGCAATTACATGTTCATACGCTTCATCTGATCTACGATTATTTAGTTCTGATATAAGTAAATTGTCAGTCACGATTTGTAAATCACATTTAGAATTTTGCATTATTTCATTTAGCACATTTACTAAATTTAAAATATCGTGCCAGATGTTAATGGAACAAATGAATTTAAACGAGGAAACCTTCTGAATCAAATTTTTTGCTTGAGTTCTTGATTCCATGTCTCTTGTTTGATCTTCTTGAATATTTATTAACGCTCTCAAAATTTCTTTCAAATCGTTTTTCAATGGTCTTAAAGCTTGAATTCTACTTTCCCATCTGGTGTTGGAGAGTGGCTTTAAAGTTAGATTTTCAACATACTGTTGCAAAATACACCAACGTTTAACGGATGAAGAAAAGTAGTTGTAAAGCTCCTGCACTACTCCGAAGAAATTAACTGATTCGAAGGAAATTTTAGCTGCATTATTTACAACTAACTTTAGAAAATGCGCAGAGCAGGGGATATAGAGTGCCCTCAAATTATTTTCAATATTTTTTTGGTGCAATCCTTTGTACTTTCCTCTCATATTAACACCATTATCGAAAGATTGACCTCGTAAATCTGAAATTTTTAGTTCCAACGATTTTAAATGTCCATTTATGAATTCAAACAGACCCTGTCCAGTAATGTCGTCCACCTAAAAAATGTTCTTCAATTTGTAACGTAACATAAGCATAACCTATATTCATAGCTTAAATTCTGTAACAGAAGAATGAAATAAGAAAGGAATACCACAATGAATACTCGAACTCCAGATATTCGTAAAATAGTTTTATTAGCAAGTTTGTTTGTACTTGAATCTGACGATGATACTATAACCTGTATAAAACTCAACGCAAAGAGGAATAAGAAGGCAGTTTGCATTAAAAACTATAAAGTAGTTGTTGCAAAATACAATTTATCATGGCTTTTTTTACTTTCTTATACGTAGTATAAGGAAGTATTGTGATGATGAAAATTTTCGACCTCGAGATTTTTGCAGATGTCCACGTTTTGAGGTCCCCTGATACCAAAAAATTGGTTTTTAAAAAATGTCTGTGTGTGTGTCTGTCTGTCTGTCTGTCTGTCTGTCTGTGTGTGTGTGACCACGATAGCGCCCAAACCGCTATAGATATCAATTCCAAATTTTATATTTATGAATATAATCTCCCTCTTGAGAACTGATTAGATTTTGAGCAAAATCGGCATACCGGAAGTAGTAGTTTACTACAGTGAAAAAATCGAATTTTGCAAATATTTCGTCAATTAGTAAGTTTAAACAAATTTATAAAGAATTCAAATGTACTTAAAATTAAATTTGAGAAAAATTGTATTGATAAAGTTTTTCGAAATTCCGACCGGAAGTAGGTCTTTTACTCTTATCGAAAATCAGTTTTTTGCGAATATCTCGCAAGTCATGCTTTCTAGGCAGGTACATTACCAGTACAAAAGTATTTAGAACGTACTTATAAATATCTCTTGTATAAAAAAAAATTCAAAATTCGGACCGGAAGTAACACTTTTACTCTTATCGAATAACGATTTTTTGTAAATATGTCGTAAATTATGCATTCTATATATATTTATGAAGAGTACAGAAGTATTTAGAGTTGGATTTGGAATATTTTTTGTATAAATGAAATTTCAAAATTCGGACCGGAAGTAACACTTTCATACGTATAAGAAAGTCGTGTGGTGGCCACACCTCATTTTTAAATTTGTTTCGTATAAAAGAGTTTTGTGTATTGACATTGACCCTTTGAAAAATTTATATCCGTAGAGGGAGTAAAACAACCTGCACTACCCTACTCGCTTACCAGGGTTATGAGAACCGAACCGGGTTGTTGAATCCGCTTACTTTTTCGATTTTACGAACACGGTTGTTTTTCCCCAACTGAATTAACGAACACATTTGTGCTAACGGTGTTGTAACCCCAATGCCCGGGTTTAATTTCTGAAAACGACTCGTCATAATCATGACAACGGACAAACGGCTAGAGTTATGAATACCAAACATTCTATTTACAAATATAATCTTTCTCCTGAGATCTGATTAGATTTTCGGCAAATTCCGTAGTAGTTTACTTCAGTAAAAAAATCAGAATTTACTAATACTACTACATTAAACTGCTAAATTTAGAAACATTTCTAAAGAAAACAAGAGTACTAAAAAGTAAAGATTAGAAAAATTTTATAAAAATGTTTTTCTCAATTCCTACCGGAAGTAGATTTGTTGTCTCATCTAAAACCAGTTTTTTTCAAATATCTAGAAAATAATGCATTGTATACAGATAAACGTATCTACAATACAAAAGTATTTAGAGCTCAAATTGAAATATTTTTTGTATATAAGAAATATCAAAATTCGGACCGGAAGTAAGACTTTTACTCTTATAGAATACCAGTTTTTGCGAATATCTCTCATATTATACATTTTTATATACATTTATTACAAGTGCAAAAGCATATAGAGCTAGATTTGGAACAATTTTTGCATAAAAGGAATTACAAAATTCGCACCATGTTACTCTTATCGAATAGCAGTTTTTTAAATATTCCTAAATTGTACATTCGAAAGAGGTTTATACGAGAATAGAAGCAGTTTAAAGTGGATTTGGTATAATTTCTGTTTAAAAAAATTCGGACCGGAAGAAACTACTACTTAGAAGTTTATTTCATTAAGAAGATACAGATTTTAAAACTTAATTTGGAACAACTTTTGTATACACATTTCGGAACACACATAAGCATAAGAAAGTCGTGTAGTACCCACACCTATTTTAAGTTTTTAATAGCCCATTAACAGCTGATTAAACTGTCATGAATTTGTATTTGTCGATACTCGGCTGTTTCTGTATTGTACAAATTTTGAAAAATTGCTTTGAAATAACCATTAAATATTTATTATGGACTCAGTCAGTTGAGATATCATTTCACTACATGAATTTAATATTTATTTCGACATTTGGTCGCATGTTCTTTAAAATTACATATCATTCACCAAATATAAGAATGCTTATAAGAAATTAAATGGAACATCCTGTATATTTACATGCGACTGAAAATTAATAACTATTTACTCTTTAAAAATACATACTTTCGTGTGTCTGTAGGAGATATTCTAAAAGTTAAAATAATAAGTAAGATGTTATATCTGAATAAACCAGATTATGACTGTTTAATTTAAAAATGTGAGTTACCAATATTTGCATTAGACAGAGGATACCTTAAAGTAGTCGAAAAAGTTATTTACAATATTTTCGATTTACTATCTTGTTAATATGTATACAGTGCCATTCACTTACAATGAAACTAGTAGATTGTCTAGGCACGATGCTCGTTGCTTCGTCACCCAAACAATCAGCTCTGGCGACGTTGCTCGTCGCGACGTCGCGGATGCGGTCAGTGTCAAGACATTAGCTCGTCGCTCTCTGTGTCGCGCAACAGACCCACAAATCTAACCTATGCTCAGGGTGCCTGTAACTCTAATCACCGCGTGTGTGTGACCAAGCAGCCACTTACCTATCAGGTAACAATCGCTTATGATTGATTACCCCAGCCTATTTGATCCGTGGTCCCTCCAAGGAAGGCCAATGGTTCCTGTTCGGTAGTGGCACTGATAATGCTAGCTCACAAAGTATAGCAAGTTTGACTCTTTAGTTACGATACTATAATTGCCCTTGTAAATGCGCCACCGATTTATTTCAGTTACAATGACCACTTATGTTTTTTTGTTAAATTGATTAAATCGGAACTCAATTTAAAGTGACACCAGGTGAACCTTCCTCAAAGAAAACAATCACATCAAAAACAATAACAATTTATTTTAAGAAATGAAAATATTAAACATTACATTAAACAAAGAAATAAATGTATAGAATAAAAAAAATTACAAAGATGTTGAACCTATTATTACAAATAAAGTTTTCCTAATTGATCTGAGATAAATGACGGATTTGTCGAAAGGTGAAACTTTCGACAAATCCGTTACGTTATTATAGAAAAACTAAATACTGAATTTTATTCTGAATTTCCAATAGATCCTGAAGTTAAGGTTAAACTTGTGTACCTGCCTGTACAGTTGAAGCTAATCTTGCCGACGGCAAATGTCCAGCGCTAGCGGTTCTACCCAGGGGGGGGACACATTAATGGGGCAATTGGGTTCCGATTTCAAGCGCCATCGGCCGAGGAGGCATGGAAACATTCGTGATTAATTACAAGCTAACATTGTAGATGACTCTATGTGGGAATTATTTGATTTGGTAGTTCACAAGTTCAGACGTAGTTGTTGGAAGTTCTTTTTAGTTTGTTTGATCTTGTTTGTTTTAAATAGTGTATTAGTATAAAAAGACTTTATCTTGTGTTAGTTTAGAACTTTTCTTAAATTATTTACGCCATAAATGTAAGTAAGCCTATATCTAATGAATACTAGCTTACAAGCAGTTATTCTATACAATGAATTTATTTTCTAGATTTTGGAACGTTAACATGGACAGCAGTCGATATATACGGAAATGTATTATCCCAAATTGTAATGACAGGAGTAGTTCAAGGCATGTTCAAGGTATTTCCGGAAAAAATCAAGAAAATGAAGGTTTAACTGTGTTCCCAAGTTTTCAATCAGCGAGTAGGACAAACCATAAATCTTCATGTTGATTCAGGTAATTTATTATCATATGATTGCATTGAATAAATAAAAAAAATTTTTAGGTGCTACTATACTCCCACCTGAAGCAAAAGGCACAGCTTTTATATTATTGTTTTTTGACAAACTATTTGATAGCTTCAATGGCACTCGTAGGTTTGCTGATTGCGGACACTCACTACGATGTCAATTAAATCAGTCTTCCATGCATTTTGAATTTTGGAAGGACGCCAAAGAAGTAATACGAAGCATAAATTTGTAGGCAGGACCACAAATAAAATAAGTAACCCGCCATCTAGTAATAATTGATTGCATAATGTTAATGCGATGGAATATATTTTTAAAAATTTTCAAAATGAAGGTTTGACTTACCTTGTTCCTAGACATTTTAATCAAGATGGAATAGAAAATTTCTTTTGTTGTATAAGAGGCCATGGTTTGAGGAACAATAATCGAACATCTGCCGCGTTTATTACCTCTTTTAAAACATTAATTATCAACAACCTGGTCTCAAGTAAATCTATTTCATCAAACTGTGAGGACGATAATTTTGCAGAAACATTATGTAATATGCGGGAATACATTACTATGCAAATATTTAATGATAATTAAGTAGGTACCTAACATTAATTTACAGTTTAATTATAAACCCACAAATATTCCTTCATATTTAGGGTCGTATGTTAGTGGATATGTGGCACGAAAATTGCTTTCATATATATGGAATTGTAGTACATGTTTAACTAATTTAACTACATGTAGTGAAGAAAGTCAATGATTGTTGCATGGCGATATTCACACAAGAGTTTATTGCTCCTATCTACAAAATTTGTTTACATATATAATAATATTGCTTTAAAAATTGTTGAAATATTACCTCGGCTTTGCTTAAATTACAATTTACATGCATTAATTTCTAGTAATGTGGTAGACCATGTAGATTTTGATACATTTAATTGTCCAAACCACAGAGACTTAAAAAGAAAATTTTTAAATATATCAATAAGATTAGTAATTTATAGTTGGATCAAATCAGTAAATAAGATATTAAGTGGGTCTGATACCAGATTTAAAGCAAATGAAAAGCATGATCCAATTAAAAATTTAGCAGTAATAAAAGCTGAGAAACGTAGAAGATAATATTTTATACTAGAACATTATAAATGTAATTGTATTGAGTACAAATATTTTGTTCAATTTATATGTATGTCATGTATGTGTATATATGTATATGTATGTAATATTAATCGTCATTAGTGCAATTATTGATATTTGATTTAAATTATCTTTACTTATTTATTTTTGGCATTTCTTACAAATTGCTGCCAAACAGCTATTATAGATAATTATTTTTTGATATTTCATGCTCAAAAAGAGTATACCACCATATATTACGGATTACCTTCTTAAGTAATGTTTTTTGCAACGATTCCTTTAAATGTATGTAATCACACTTATTTTTTATTGACCACTGTAATCAATAATTACACTAAAGAATAAGAACACCTATGCTGATTCTAGAAATATTTATGTAATTTTTTTGATAAATATATGTATATATAGTTATTACGTGTTTCTTTTGAATTTAATAGATATATAATTAATACTACAAAGGGAATAATTTAAATAAGTCGGTTTAGATATGAACCTTCGATTGCAGATTTTATTCAAGTTGAACACCAAGTTTTTGTATTTTGTCCTATAGTACTATGCCTCCTCGATAGGTGTCGCACAAAATACATATCCAAAAATTTAACATTAAGTGTCCCTTCTCTTTGGGGTATTCTCTGGTTCTACAAATAAGAGGATTCTTTTCTCTGTCTTTCATGGGAAGCACGACTCAACTAGCGCCATCTAACGTTCCATATGTAAACAAATAGCAACTACATTGCCCTATGCGTTTTTGGTTTGAGACAAATATAACTCAAAAACTGTACAATAGATGTCACTCCCAAACAATCTTCAATACCCAGCAGTTGGCGGTAAATTTAAATATGCCACAATTTTTATAGTACAACATATATATATGGGATAAAATTCATAATCATTGACTACAAATTTTCGTAAAAAAATACAAGTTCTAATATAAAAATTGACCTGATTTTTTACAAAATTTCGTAGTCAATAAATAATGAATTTTATTTCATATAAGTTACACAATAATGGTATTAGAGATAGAATTTTTTAATATATCCATTTAGCTATAATTGGTTTCACATTTTAAGCAATGACTAAAAATTGTAAGAAGCAGTAGTTGTTTTTTAAATGCTTTATTCTGTTGTAAATAGGAAAATATAATCACTAGTAATTAATATTGATTAATATGACAAACATACTTACCTTTATCTGTCTTTATGAAAAATATTATTGTTAGATACATTTGTTTCGAACTATATTGGTTCTCGTCAGTACGATGTACTACTGATTATTATTTTCAGTGAAAGTTTAAGTAAGTACTCATAGTAACAGTATGAGTTAGAAAAATCAGTAGAATCGTAGACATATGTATCTACCATTGCTTAAAAAAACTATTTATATCCATTAAAAAATCAAAAACAATGTACGCAATTTCTTCAGTAAATAATCACCGAAATAAACATATATTTGGCACAAAACCGGTATAAAAGCGAATGGAATCGATAAATATGCCAAGTAATGCATATTCTGTCATTACTTTAAAATAAAATTTAACATTCTTTAAACAAATTAACAAAATATAAACTCTAAAAACAATTAACAACGGTTGCATATACTTAAATAATTGTTTTCAATCTTTAATCAAACTTTAGATTGACAAAGGATTTTCATTTTTCTTTGAATTGCCTTTCTGCGAGTGTGACTTTTAAAATTACTATTGATATCGTCAAAATGTTTTCTTATTATTAATAATGAAGAGGTATCTAATAATTGACTTTTAATCTGATGAAAATGTTCTGAACATGAAAACCATGAAAAATCTATTTGACTTAATACGGATAACAATTTTGTTCGTAATGAACTGATATGACCAAATGAGTTTAAGAAATTTATTGTTGCATCATGTATGTTAATAACATAAATTACCAAATTTCGAGTAACGTAGTTCAGACGACGGGAATCATCAAATTCCTTAAACATGGTTAAAATATGTTGTGGTTCTAAATTTTCTGTTAGTAAACACTTTTTACAATAAATACATTCTGATAATCTAATTTTTTTTATTAAAAATCCACAAACATATGCAACGGCTTGAGTATCAAATTTTTCATCGGAAATGTCTGATTCTAAAACTACTGGAACAACAAAATTTTTAAATTCTTCATTTTCATTATTATTATTTATAGTACTACTACTCTCAGGATCGTTTACAAAAAACTTCTGAAGGTTTTCCAAAAGGGTTGCCCCGTCTTCTTCACAATTTGAACCTCTATTTTGGTTACTTACTAAATTATTAACAATACATGTTTTTAAGGCTGAAATAAACTGCGAAGGAGTTGGGTTATCATTGAATCCACCGCACTGCCGAACAGAACTAAATAAATTTTCTACAGGGTCTTGATTTAAATATCTCGTTCTTAAATAGGTGAAGCCATGTTTCTCTGAACATTCTTTCCAAATTTTCTGAATACCCTTTATCGTAAAAATCCAACCAGATTTTACAGGAAGAATGTTTTTAATTTTATTATTTTCAACTGATTCAAATTGCCAAGAATTAATTTTCTCTAACATGCTACTCCAAAATTTCATATGTCCTGAGTTTTTAGTGACGCAAGATTTTAAAGAACTATTTTTATTTAATTGAATTAACCGAGAATTTAAACTATCAAAAAGATTGTTGATATCATTAGCAAATTCTGCTGTATGAATAGCCTCAGCAGGTATACCGGTACTGGGATTACTAACCATTGACTCAATCTCATGAGCTACAGAGGCACTTAATGTTTGTGCTGCAATTTTAACTTTCATTTTAATGTTACTACGACTGAGATCAAAATAATGGTCATGTAACTTTCGTAAACCTTGGAAACGTTTCGATTTATCTATTTCATAACATTGAACAATATGATTAAATTTAGCCGTCTTATTCTGTGAAAATTTTATATTATATTTATATAAAGCATTTCTGGTATTTTTTAATAAATGAGGAACATCAAAAATAGGAATAATTTCTTGACCATTAACATTAAAAGTAGATTTATTTTGCGAGTCTAAAAGTAACTGTCTGATGGCTGATCTATTAGTGGAACCCTGATCACAAACTGTGCAAATTACTGTTAATCCACAAGATTGTAAAGCTGAAATTATTTCAGGCAATAACACTTTTAAATCATGTGTTTTTACCACATCTTTAGTAAAATAGTATGCAATAGGTTGCTTCCAATGTTTACTAATACCTTGCACCAAAAACACCAAAGCGTGATTTGCTACTTCATTTTGTCTACCCAGAGATCCAAGATCTACATATCCGATTACTTGATCTTTAGAAATATTATAATTTAAACCAGCAGACAAAGCTATTTCATCAAATACTAAACAACAAACCCGGTCCCTTGGATACATTTTCTTTACACGTTCTGATAATTTGGATAAAAATTTTTTATTGATTCCTACTTCTAAAGGTATTTGGCCTAAATATTTTCTAATGGAAGATTTAGAAGGTAGTATGAAAAATTTCTGTAAAAATCGATAGCACCTTGGACCCCGTTTATAAATGGCTAAAGCAAGTGCTTTATTTTCTGAGTTATATATAGGACGTCTCTTTTTACAGTTGTTAATTTGTGATTCAATAAATTTTACTCCGATAGGATCGATACGTTGAGATAAATTTGTGAATAAATTGGAATAAGCGATATTACGAACATTGAACAAATTATTTCTACACTTTAATAATTTTGTTTTTAATTTTAAAATCTGATTTTTTTGTTTACGGTCTAAATAATAAAACTTTTTAAGATCTTTTGAAAGGTGAGACCCTCTTTTTACATTGAGAGATTGCAAAAGTGTTTGTTGCTGTCTTGTATTCGACTTAAAAGTAGAGTTTTGACAAAATGAAGTATTAGGTGAAGTACTTACACAACCAGTATTTGATTCTGCTTCATCCGGCATGGTGTCGTCAACAATAACAGTACTAGTACTCGCAGTGGTATTTACAGATGGCAATTTGGAATAAGTGTATTTTGGCTTTTTAAATGGTGGTTCTGAAAAATCATCTGAAACTGATGTTTGGCATTTATTAATTTCAGCATTCTTTAATGTTTCACTAACAAACTGTTTAACTGACTCTACAGTATTTTTCAAGCAAATGTTACCATTAAGAGAATTAACGGATGTTGAGCTAATGTTTGATTCACAAAATATTGTTGGCACTGCATTTTTGTTGAGACTATTCTTCTTAGTATTTTTAAAACATTTTAATTCAAAGTGGTCTTCGCAAAAGAAACTATTTTTGCTCGGGAGGTTAAAATCAGCTTTACAAAATTTGCGAACTGATTCTATCCAAATCATTTCCCTGTTTGCAGTAACTTGAAAAAAGTGTTTATTTCTGTAAGAAGTATCTGTAATATATAAATAATATACATTCTTGCAATTTGGTGCGCAACAGTGATGTGTATTCCTCCCAGTCATTTTATATGGAAAAGTAAAACAAGCAAAAACAGTAAGACAATTCAAATCACTGATTCTATAATTATAATTAACTTTTCGCGTTACATTAAATTTTAGTCTAAACCAGAAAACAATTATTGGAAAGCACTAGCGCGATAACTTACCTATTTCGTCACATTGCAACTAAAATAAATAATAAAATAATAATAAATTCTAACCTGAAACCTTATTTTAAACGTTAGTGAACTCTATAGGTTCTTTTACTAACATTGCTTTTCTCTTAAGTTATGTGTTACAGTTTTCGATATATAATTTTCGCGATCAATAGCAGTGTTATACATATGCTTCATGAGATGGCGCCACTTATACGCGATTCTTGTCTTCCTATCCTTTTGACGCGTCTATATGGTTCTACCTTCTCGTTCGGCAGCGGTGAAGCTATCGGGGCTCGTGATCTTCGTAGCTCTTGGTGGGGGATATTAAAGCGGTCGAGAAAGCAAGATATCGAATTTATCAGTTTTTTTTTACTATTGTTCAAGATAGAAATGTGAAATTTTCTGTACAACTCCAATATAGATATGAGTACACGGAAAGGTTGTCAGATTATGTAATTTTTTGTCACAACCACCTATTTTTTTTTATTCCAAATTAGAGTAAAATGTACGTGTGTTTCTCCGTCAAAATCTGAAAGAATTAAATGAAATTGATCAAAACGGATGTAATTCCCGTGTAGACCAATGTTTTCTTGTGAGATATAGCTTTTTGAATTGCGGAAAAAAGTTTAATTTGAGTAATTAAATTAAGAAATTCCGGAATGCTGCGATACTGAATTATTTGTATTTTAGCAGCGCCTTCAGCTGCTACGGATATGCACCCAACTTCTTGGCCCCGCCTAATAGGACTGTCCGAACTTTTTGCGGTTGTCTGGAGTATTTTATTTCACTTTTTCTCACTCCAATTTTACGCATTCATATTATTACCAGTTTCGAAGCTATATGATTTTACCATGCAAGTATACATATACGAAAAAAATTTTTCGTATATGAATAAATGTATGAATGCATTGTATTGTATTTGATTTTAATGACAATACAGAAGTATTTTTACAATTTATTTTTATTTTGGTGATTGACTTATTGCGATTTTGGTTAGTTCTTTAATTTGTATGCAGAAATAGCGTTGCAGTAGCTTTGGAACATGTTGCTGCATGTATTATGCTTGTATTGCCTATTTAGCATCCGCTATAGTAAATTAATGAACTTAGAAATTTTTTTGAATTTTCTTTATAATTTCGTGGCGCGTAAAAGGACACAATTAAATTGACTTTTGGTGATTGACTTATTGCGATTTTGTTTAGTTCTCTAGTTTACATGCAGAAATAGCGTTGCAGTTGCATTGGAACATGTTGCTGCCTATTATATTTTTCGCATCTGTTAAAATAATTTATGGACTTTGAAAGTTTTTTAAA
Source organism: Amphimallon solstitiale (assembly GCA_963170755.1). NCBI lineage: Eukaryota > Metazoa > Arthropoda > Insecta > Coleoptera > Scarabaeidae > Amphimallon > Amphimallon solstitiale. The sequence continues at coordinate 107,876,108 of OY720676.1, forward strand.
ATTTTTAAAATATTTGTTTGAGTTGTGTAATAGACATTTTATATATGTGATTTAATGATAAAATAATTGTCATATACATATATTTATTTTTCAATGTGTGATATCGCCTGGCTTTTCTACGAACTGGATATTTATGCTGCAGAAATTTCCCAGTTGACAATATTAGTGCCCGATGAATGAAGCTCCGCATCAGTATTCGTCTTTTTTTTAATTTGGGGCGCGTATTCCAAATTTTGTATTTAGTAGTATAATCTCCCTCTTGAGAAATGATTAGATTTTAAGCAAAATTGGCAGACCGGAAGTAGTAGTTTACTTCAGTGAAAAAATCGAATTTTGCCAATATTTCGTCAACTACTAAGTTTAAACAAATTTATAAAGAATTCATATGTACTTAAAATTAAAATTGAGAATAATTTTATTTAAAAAGTTTTTCGAAATTCCTACCGGAAGTAGGTCTTTTACTCTTATCGAAAATCAGTCATGCTTTTTAGACAAGTACTTGACGAGTATAAAAGTATTTAAAACATAATTTTCAATATCTTTTGTATAATAAAAATTTCGAAAGTCAGACCGGAAGTACCACTTTTACCCTTATCGAATAGCGATTTTTTGCGAATATGTCGTAAGTTGTGCATTCTATATGTATTTATCAAGAATACAAAAGTATTTATAATTGCATTTGCAATATTTTTTGTATAAATGAAATTTCAAAATTCGGACCGGAAGTCGCACTTTTATTCTTAGCGAGTAGCACTTTTTTGATAATATCTTGCAAAGTATGCATTCTATCGAGATTTATTAAGAGAATAGAAGTACTTAGAATAGGATTGTGAATAATTTTTGTATAAAAAATTCTTAAAATCCTATAATTTGAAACGCTCATACGTATAAGAAAGTCGTGTGGTGGCCACACCTAAGTTTTTCATTAAAATTTGGGAAATCATTTATAAATTCTTTTTCACAAGATAACATAGTAAGGGCATTTAATCTGTCTTCTTTCATTGTATTTCTCAGGAAAGTTTTTATTCTCTTCAGCCGTGAAAACTGGCGTTCCGCTTCAGACGTTGTCATTGGGATTGTAATGACAATTTTTAAAAGCTTAACAACTTCATTAAAGGTGTCGCTTAATCCATCCAGCAGAAGGCCTAGCAGACCTACAGCACTGACTTCTATATTTTGCCTAAATTCTTCTCTAGAATATTGAACACTTAATTCAGTTCGTAGTCTGCTTGCATTGAGACATGGATAAAATTTTACTGCTTCTTTAAGGCAATCTTCCGGAAATTTTTTTTGAAAAGAGGAGAACTGTTTAAAAGAAATTAAGTTTGCTAATATTAAGTGCCCTGTATACCGAAATCTAGTTTTTATTTCAAGCAAAATAATATCGCACACTTCAATAGTTTCCCTCCGTCTTTGGCTACCATCAGTTACTCTTCGTCGCGTTGATGGTCGAGGAGTCAGTTCTGAGTCCTTTTGTTTAACCAACTGATTATCTGTGTCAGCGATTTCGGTTCGAATTTTTCCAATAGCGCGTTCAAAATTATCTAAATTATTCTTGATTTTTAATGCATCTGTATTGACATTTTGTAATTGATTAAACATAATGTCCACATGTGGCATAATTTTATGAAAGGAAGTTAACCAATAGATAAAATTTTCCTCCTCTAAAATTCGCAAATTGGCACCAGCTTGATGAATGGTAGTTTGTAAACTAGCTTCTCCCTCGATTTGTTCTAGAGCTCGGTGCTCATATATTGTATTCACTGTCCTAGAATTGAAGTTCCATCTTATTTTTGAAGAACGAGGTAAGCTTTTTCTCTGAAGGAATTCTTCCAATCTTGCAGCTCGTTGTGGTGAAGTGGAGAAAAAAAGTACATAATCCCGTCAGATTGGCAAAAAAATCTGCAATTACTACTGCTCGATGTAGCATGTGACATAACAAGATTTGTCTGATGTGCGTAACAATGTACAAAATTGGCCCTTGGATACTGGTCTTGGACATGTCTTTGCACGCCGTTAATAGCACCACTCATGACTGCTGCCCCATCATAGCTCTGTGCAATCAGTTTTTCTGGGTCATCAACAAGCAAACTAATTTCGTTAAGGATGGAAGCAGATAAAGAATTAGCATCATGTCCACTAGGCAGAAGAAATTTCCAAAATCTTTCGACCGGTCTCGCGTTCACAATATATCTTAAAACAACCACCAACTGAAACTGATTGGACACATCTGTGGTTTCATCAGCTATCACAGATATGAAGTCGGTTGCTTTAATTTCACTGGAAACTTGTCCATGATACACGTTCAACATTGCATCAAGCAGCTCATTCTGTATCGTTTTTGATAATCCCTTAAAAACCGGTGCTGCTTCGATGTGATCTCTGAGCAATTTATCCAATTCTGCCGTAAAATTTATCAATTCCCGAAAAATGCCCTTGGTATTCCACGTTTGCCGTTCATCATGACCCCGAAGTGCCAGTTCAAACGCGTCACAAAATCTAATGCAATTTATTATTAAATTTAACACATGCCTATTTTTTGTTACCTGTTCATTGTGTTATTGAACTGCTTTTCTATATGATGAATCTAAAACATTCTGAATGTTATTTTTTCCTAACATTCTTAGACTAAATATATTTTTCAAATGCCCTTCGGAATTTTCATGTTTCGTAATTTTAGCACTACGATGAATTAAGTCTTTTATTCCGTTCTTTGACCAAGACGGTTCACCACCAAACAAAAGACACGGAAAATAAAACAAAGTATTTTTAATTTCACACCCACAAATCCAGTCATTTTTCTGATAAATATTCATTTTGAATTTTCTTATAACGTCTTTACCTTTAACAGATTGTTTATTTTCTAAACATAATTGAGGCATCGGGCGTTTAAGATTTTTTATTACGATTTTTTCATCATACGTTAACCGCGAAAACGTGTTATTCTGTAACGCAGAGACGAAATTTATCTTACAACAGCGGTGAGCAGACTGGAGATCTTGCTCACACGCTATGTATTATACGATATGGAAGTAGAACAAAATACAGTTCTCCCCACCTTCAATGTAATGTTAATGGCTTAACGGAGCAACGGTTGGGCTTTGCTCATGGGTATGTTTCTCTCGGTGGAAGGGGTAAACATTCGAATAGTTGCTCGTACGCTGTTAGTCGTCATTATATCTGTGACGACGATCGGTGCATGTTGGTTGTTACGCGTGCCGCACACGCCACGTTCCTGTTCAATAACTATGAATACGTAATAAATAAATACTTTCACAGTTAGTCGCCGCTTAGTTTGTTTTGTTTCAAAATTCCAGGGGGTGCAATTGCTCACTTGCTTTCATTAAAGACCCGCCACTGTCCGGAAGTATCACTTTTACCTTTATCGAGTAGCACTTTTTTGCAAATATCTCGTAAAGTATGCATTCTATAGTAATTTATTAAGAGAATAGAAGTACTTAGAATAGGATTCTGAATAATTTTCCTATAACAATTTTTTTTTGTGTAACACACTTACAGGTTTAATTTTTTAAGAAGATAAAACTATTTAAAACTTAATTTAGACCAACTATTGTATAATTTGAAACGCACATATTGCTGTGACCTTAGTAATTTGAATAATATTTAGAAAATGATTTTAACTCTTGGAAATAAACAATCACAGTTATATTGCTAAAAAAACGGTGGGTTAGTAACTTAGCAGTGGTTTATGCTCTTATTTGCTCCTCTTATCTTTAACAAAATCTCTTCCCGGCATTTACTCTATATCTCAGGGTGTAGGTAGCTTTAACACTTCAAAGTGGTATGGCAATTTATAAAGCAAAACACAAATTTTTCAAAGAACAAATATAATAACTTTATTTAACATATAGTTTTATAATATAAATTAAAACCTTTATTTCAACTTTTATTTAAACATTTACAAAATATTAACAAATAAATAATATAACCAAAAATGTATGATGTATAATATTTCAAAATAGAAAATATTGAAAAACAGATATTCCTAAGACAATTAAATAACACTCAAAAATTATGCATCTATCCACATGTGTGCCTTTTAGCGTGTATAATTATAACCAAAATATATAATAAAAATTTTCAAAAAACAAAATAATTCCAGTCTAAGTTTTATTATACTTAAGGGGCCTCACGCAACGACAAAACTAACGACTTAAAAAGGTTTCGTTAAAATAATCGTACAGCTTTCAGTTATGAAATATCATAATGAAATTCGAAACACAAATAAATAAAGGTTTAATGCAGGCTTGACTGGAATTAGTTTTTAAAATAAAGTTTCTGAAAGTGTGTTATGATGTTGTAAATTTGGCCAACTTCAGGGGTAAAACATAGGTCTAAATAATTTTAATTATAAAAAAATACTCCCAACGAAGCCTTCATTAATTCTTTGTATTCAATTTAATGCAAACAAATTATAAGAAAAACAAAAATTTCTGCTAGATATTTTATTTTAACGAATGCCTTACAGCGGCCGAATTTGCGCTAGGGACGTGGCGCCTCTAACGATTTGTGCGGTCGCAAGCTTAAGTAGTCGTTTTCTGTATTCAGGATATTTTAAGCCCGTGTATTTTACTACATTTTATGTTATCGGTTTGTTATTCTCACACGCTAAAAAGTATATTTTTAAATTAAGGGAAAAAATTCTCAAAAAATTATATTCATACGAAATATAAATTGCTTCAAACGATTATATTATCCTTATGTTAAGTATAGTCTTGGCTGACGTGAATGCACTTTTTCTCAAACTAAAACTAAATTTACTTCCCTATATACAAAACAGAGAAGTCTTGATTTCAAAGAGATTTACTCGACTCAAAATAATACTTTTTAGCGTGCATGTTTATATAATTATTGATTTTTTTATTACAAAATAATATTTATTTAAGTAGTAACTAATAATAAAAATAAGGTGTGGGCACCACACGACTATCTTATACCTAAGTGCATTGCGAATTTCCGCCATCAGAATACTTTCTTAATAATAATATTTATTTACGTAGTAACTAAGAATAAAAATAAGGTGTGGGCACCACACGACTATCTTATACCTAAGTGCATTGCGAATTTCCGCCATCAGAATACTTTCTTAATAATAATATTTATTTACGTAGTAACTAAGAATAAAAATAAGGTGTGGGCACCACACGACTATCTTATATCTAAGTGCATTGCGAATTTTCATCAGAATACTTTCTTATACTTCGCATAAGAAAGCAAAGTCATTCTTTATTTCACGGGCCAGTTTAAAACATAAGCAAGGAACAAGACTTTGACCAGGTGTATCTTTCAAAATTGTATCTACGATCGTACGCTTTTTTACTTCAAGTTTCTTAAAATTTATTTATTTTGATGAATCTATTGCACTAGTGCCATAAAGGTTAACTTTTTACACGAAAACCAGTTTTTCAAAATAATTGTTTTTCATATAAGTGAGCTGTCAAATCATTTTCGGGGTTTAAGGGCGCAGTTTGCAATACACGCCGCGGACTGAGGCAAAGAGACCGAGAATGTTACAACTCGCGTGCACCGAACATGTTACGTATTTGATAACAATTTGTAATGAGAAACATAAATAAATTGAAAATATTGGGGTTAAATATGACAGATGGAAGTTAGGTATATTACGTGTAAAATTTATATATTTCGTTATATCCCACTTAATGAGTTAGGTATGTTTCCATGAAAGTTAATTTTTTCAGTGACATCAGTCAAAAAAAGTAACAGCTTTTTGCACGATCATAGATAATAGTATATTATGCAACGAGCTTATATATCATCACTTATTTTACACTCTTATTCTCTTCCCCTTTTGGGCAGCCAATATGAACTCAGGTTCTCTTACATCCATATTTCTTTGTTTATGACTGTCTATTAACTCTGGTAATATACAGTCATTATAAAATTGAACCATGGCTTTTGACCAAAAAATGTCATCTTTAAATAGGGTTTGAATCTTAATGTCCTTTGGAGTCCATATGGCCAAAACACATTATTTTCGATTGGTTATGTGCAGCTGTCATTGAATTTGGTAGTGCCAGTTGTGAGTTATGTTAACATCCCCATTGGGTTTCCAAAACGTGATCATCTTTGGATAGCATCTTCTCGTGACATATTTCGAGCTGACATTTGATTTCTAAAATTCCTTCTTGCCCAATTAAGCCGTCCGGTGTTGCCGATAGGAAATAATATTTAGAATCGATAAACATGCCACATACATCAATTTCTTTTCCAATCTTACCGGCAGCTTCCGCTCTGGCTATATTTTCGTTTTTCTTCCCGTAATCCAAACTTAGGGCAATTATATTTTTTGGACATAGCAAACTCTCTACCAATCGCTTACAATTTGTATAAGGACGCCGTTTGCATACTTCTCCGAATTTAGAGGCAGTTAAGCGTTTTCTTCGTTCAACATACCACAATTCGGAGTCTGTTTGGTCCCTTGTTTTTGCCTCTAATATAATCTTCTCATATTCTGGCAAATGTAATGCTGCAAGAAAGGATTCCTTCGCAGTGTCAAAGTCTGTTTCTGTCATATCGGGTCTTTGACACTGAGCGCCATAGTTTTTGTCTTCGCCGAATAATTTCTTACTGCTTCCGCTTTTGACTCTTTTCTTAGCTGCTTTTTTTCTTGCCTAAACTCATTTCGCATTTCTAAGCGTTTGGTAAAAGTTCCTGAGCTTCCACCCTTTATATACTTTTTAACTGAGTATATGGGTCTCTTGGTGTTGTAGGAAACTACCTCTGCCGAACATCTGGACTGATAGGAACGTCTTTGCGTATAATTAATTCTTTTCCCTCCAATAAACTTAGCAATTACAGAGTTAAAACATTCCACTGTGTTGTTATTAACATTATATATCTATTGTAAAACTATTTGCGTGTCTTACAAGATGCTCTATAGCTAAACGTAATTGTTCATATAATTCTAAAACTTACGAGTCTTATGAAGGTTGGCCATTGTAGTTTCCTCTGGACAAAAAATTTCATTGCAGAAGTATTGTAAAGAAACACAGTTCTGATGTTCATCAAGTACATGACTAATACTATTTCTAATATCTCTATGCAAGCTCGAAATTTTTTGGTAGGGAAACATCTTCATTTTTTCTATATTCTATGGCCTTCACAACAGCCCATCTTAATCGATGTCCATTTGCCTACAAGTATCGACAACTATTATATAAATTTCAATACGTGGGTGGTCTAACTTGCCTGAATTTTCTCTCTGTTGACAGTAGGTCCATTTTTAGGATCTTTGTACATATCATCTATCTTCCTTGAATAATTACGAAGTAGATGGTTGCGGCATTCGATTTTCTTTACTACTATATTGTAAATCGAATACTTATTGTCCTCCAAAATCTTTTTATATCAACTGCATCAGCAATCATTTTTTCATAAATTAAGCCATACATTTCGATGCTTCTCGAAAAACCTTCAACAATATTATCAGCCTCCATACTGCTTGACGACCCTGACCAGTTCCTGTAGCAAGTGTGTTCTTCTACAATAACATTTTTGGTTTGAGCCCTGCTACATAGTGTACAATATTTATTCCTAACACCAAGGAAAAGAACTTTTCTGTAAAGTTGGAATGTTATTCTAATTTTTTTATACAGTTTTTGCTAAATTTATATGTACTAATGAGTAGTGAATATTAGCCGCCTCTAGATCCACCCGAGGTCACGGCTCCAAAATCGCGAGAAATTACCCCCTCCACTTTTGTAGTTCCGAACGTGGCCACTGAGGTTTTAGAGATGGCGCTGAGGTCGGCACGCCAATTTAAAATTAAGTTAATGAACAGGTTGTCTCAAAATGGCCTTGAAACTTTGCAAAATAAGACGCCACGAGTGTTTTTTAAGTCTGCTCGCGCGGTAGTAATGGCCTTGATAAGTTAAGATTACACGCGCCTATTTTTGGTCAAAATCAGACGTAATGTGATGAGTGTGCCCTTTTTGTATGCTTTGATACGTCTACCTACTCTAACAAATTCACCCTGGTAGATTAATGATCCCGAGGATTTCTATTTCTTGTGGTAAAAATTATAGGTTCATTTGAAGAAGGGTTTTATCTTTTGAAAGCTTGCTTGATTTAAGTGCGTCGACGAGTCTTAGGTTCTTAGAGTTCTTGAGAGCATCCTTCACCTGGCCTTCATAAGTTAGGGAAATATTTAAGGTTTGAAAAATCTCACCAACAATCGCAACAGCTGCTGCAAGCTGATCAGCTTTAGTACCAGAATTATCTTCCGGCACATTAAAAATTATAAGATTATTTTTCCTTCTCTCTCTCTCTCCGCAACCTTAAATATTACTTTCTCAGTCTCGAACACTTCAGAACCTTCCTTAGTGGGTCTTTGCTTAGTCATCCATTCTAATCTGTCGTATGTCCCTTTGTAGCGTATCTACTGTTGCGGTTAACTCATGGAGGTTCTTCAGTTGCAGCTTGAAGTCCGAGCAATTGGAGCAATAGAATGTTATTTTGCGATCTTTATTTCGTAAACATTGAGCTTCAGATCTGGAAACGCCAACGCAGGTAGCATGAAAACGCAACCGACATAAATCGCATACTATCTCCCTACCCGGGGTAAGGTCTCTATATGTAGAGCAAGATGAACTCATAATTTTAATAATTGATAATGGGGAAGTTGTAATACATTAGTTATGTATCAATTAGGAAGAAGAAGTTCTTCACAATACGCGGCCCACCGTATTGTCTGAAAAATAGACACAGACAAGAAGGTCACGGTAAAGTGTATAAATGATAAAACAGACGAAAGGAGGAGATAAGAGAGGATTGTCTAAGACGAAAATTTTGTTAAAAATTTTACCAAATAAAATAATAAATTTGGATAAATTTAAATGCTTTATTTTGTATATTTCAAAAGAACATATAGTCCAGTCAATAGAGACACAAAAAAGGTTTTACCTTGCAGAAGGCCGGGTAAAGTTTATACTTGGCAATTTTGTTCATTTTGAGGCCCTAATGAAGTCCTGAAATTTGTAAACACGAAAAGTCGCCGCCGGCGCCGCCATCTTGGAAAACGGATGCCAAAATTGGTTTTTTCAAAATATCTTGTTTCCACTACATTTTACAGTCAAAATACAAAAGTTATGGATAACCAAATTCTCTAGAACTTTTGTATGAAACAAAATTTTCGCACTCCTTCTTCATGTGAACTTTAACTATGCCAAATCTCACACTCTAGAATTTGTGCTTTTTTGAAAATATAAACGGAAAAAATGAGGGATAATGACAGTGAAATGTAAAATTTGACTCCACCAGAAATTATGGAACAAGCCTTAGTAGCCACGAACAATTTATTACCAGCTAAATTCGCAAAGATGTAAGGAACATTTTACGCTCAATTTATGAAATGGAATGTTCAAAAAAATGATGTTTTATTATGGGGTCGTAGAAAAAATAGTGTATGCAACTCGCATTTAATGGCTATTAAGACACTCCTATTCATTACAATGTAATTTTCTTACTCGTGTCTTAATAGCTATCATTAAATGCTCATTGGATAATATACTATTTTATGTAGAATTGTTTTTCTTCCGTTACATTAGAAATTATGTTTGCCAAAAATGTTGATACGTTGTAAAACGGACTTGGAATATGATACAATAGGCCTAAGAGGTGTATTTTCTTTTTGCAATTTGGGTAAGCTATACTTTTTGGCGGTTGTGCGTTATTTATTTTTAGTGAAGCTGCTGTCTTGGGCGAAATTAAATGTTTGGTTGCCCATTTTTTATTCAAGTCATTATTAGCTATTTGAAATTTAAGTGTTGGGTCGTTGCTAAATTTGAAGTATATGTGTTCATCGTTCAGTAATTCCTTCATCTTCTCTTAATGTACTGTTATTGCAAAGAGAAACAATGCTGTAAACGAGAGAAACGAAATAGCTTGTCAAAAATCTACTTTCCAGTTTTAAATAATCCGCAATGACATAATAACAAAAAAAAAACAAAAATAATAACATGAAACTGACGTTTGTCGTATATCGACAGTGTCAAAGTCATAGTAATGTTTTTAGGTAATGCTTAGAGGAGCGTTTTACTATATTTCTTCGTATTATTTTAAAAATATGTTATTTTTTTTTTAGTTGCATTGACAATATAGTCTTTTTTATATGTATTTATATATTTACACAAACTGTTGAAGACAATTTTTAGAATATATTGTCGAAACGTTTTACACAATCATTTTTATTATTATTATCACATCTTAACTAATTGTTAATTCATGTGTTAATTAAAACAGGCCGCTAAACCAAGAAATATATATGAAACGCAACAATCAGCTTGCTAAATCTTTATAGTTTCCAAGAAATGGAATTTTTAATGCGCCGCTAATTTCAAGCTAGGGAGTAATAATGCACAAATCTCTACGCCAGGACTTATTACAAGACACTGGTTGGAACGAAGCGTACTCAATACGAACCTGGCCTGCGAAAAGACATCCCTACTCTCATTATTTTATTTTATTTGCAAACTATCCCCCCGCACGTCCTACCTCACCGCAGTAAGTCGACAGCTCTGCGTAAGCCCCCTTAATTATGATGTTCGCATAATCACAATTAAATACCTCATTCCTAGGTCGAACATATAAATCAATCCGACACACATCCTCGGAAATTTCTCATGATTTTCGCAAGAATGGATCGCATTCACGTTACTTTTCGCTGAAATTATTGACTTAACTCCGTAACTACTTTCACAATCGAAAATTAATTTGTTTTGGATTGTGTTATGAAATAACAAAATAGAAACACGCAAAATGTGTACTAAAAATGGAACAAATGAAATAAGAATATTAAACACACACAAAACGATGATATAGATTATTTTTTTAATTTTTCTACACTTTTTCGGATTCTACAAATTTGTTCTTCTGCCTCAAATCTCGGAAGGGTAGATTTTGTGGATGTTGTGGATCTATGAGTTCTGGTAGAACGCAATTTTCATAGAAATCTCGTAGTTGTAACTCCACATGATTCGTCCAGAAGTTGTCATCTCTGTAAATCTAAACAGGTCGAATAAGCAGTTAACATATTTTTATTCCTAATAGTGTGTTTTCAAACATGCTCTACTTCCATTCCCAGTGGACTCCACAAGACAAAATAGCACACATTCCTTTGAGAAATGTGTAGTTGTCCTTGGACCTGGTAGTAAAAATGGGCTGTTTTCTTCAAATGAAAGAATCCATCATCATCAATTATTGCAAATTTGATTTTCTTCTGATCGACGGCATCACGAGGTGACAAATTACAAATGGACTTTGGACACTTAATTTCTATGATCGCATCGGTACCGATTAGTCCGTGTGGCGAGGCACCAAGAAAACCAAGCACGGAATCTACGAAAAGTCCACATGAGGACACTTCAAGTCCAAAATGTTTTTCAAATTCCTTTCTAGCAATTGGCTCGTGGCTAATACCCCACTCGGTAGCCTCGTTTCCTGTGAAAGTACTATACACCAATTCTTTAACAGTTGCATTACAAGACGTGGTTGACCTCATTCTGCATATTCTGCCAAAACTGGAAGCAGTCAGTCTATTGTGACGTTCGGTTCTCCAGTCGTCATTGCTACTTTGCCCATCAGTTTTTTTCTCTAAGTCACGAATTTGAGAAGGCGTTTTTTGTAGATTTTCCAAAATTTTTTTTTTCAGGATTTCATAATTCTCGGGCAGTTCAGCAGAAAGAAGAGCCGCGACAGGCCCGTAATCTTTGTCTGCGGGTGCCTTAGCTTTCAACTTCTTGCGATATTTTTCAGGGAATAAGGTCTTTGGGGATTTATGGTAGAGGTGTTGCTTTTCTCTTCTGCGCATTAATTTTTTGGTAAATTGTCCAGGGCTTTTCTGCGATATTGCCTTATATATTGTAACGAAATGTGTTTACATTAAATAAAAGAAGCAGACCTCTCGGTGCGATAAAAACGTAATTGTCACACGCACAAAAAAAGAGATCATAAATTATCTCTCGGCCGGTAAATATCGTAAATGCAGTTATGAGTCATCCACGCCGTACGACGTGCATAGAGAACTAGAACTTTCTCATACATGTGGAGAAAAAGCCGGATTGTTCACGAAATGGCCACATACGTATATAAGGCGGCATGAGTCACTACGGGATTCATTACGGAAGTAATCGCGGGGACATTACGGGATTCATTCATCGCGGGATCGAGTGCGAAGAAATTAATAGCGGTAGCCAAATAAATAGTTCTTTAAGTAGTGCCGTCTTATATAAATAGTGTGATATAAATAAATACGGACAGAGATATAAATAATAGTAGTAGTAAATAAATACCAGTGATAATTAAATTGTAGTAGTTTAAGTGTGTTACGTTAGTTTTATATTTTTATATTGTTATATAATTTTAAGTATATAAATATACAGACTGTTTTAAATAAATAATTGCACGAGTTGTTTATTGGAACCCGAAAACGTTACAATATTATGCCAGGATAATTATGTGATCCTGCTGAAAAACTCACACTTGCTGCTTCGCATCGAGTTTGGTATGAACCTCTGCTGGATAAATTCAATCTTTTCCCACTCACAAATTTTGCGACAACTGAATTGTAGCACTCTGCAGCATTATTATCCATGTTTAGGAGAAGACTATCAGCATTATGCACTAAGCGGTACAACAGAATTTCGACATCTTGCAAAAGACCACTTTCCGTCATTTCATTCACCCACTTGCGTTCATCCTTACCTACATAATATATATATTAAATGATACACTATGAAAAATCCACTTCCAGAATACTTACCTTGACAAAAATATTGTTTACAATTCGAATGCTCTCCAAATATATGTTTGGATGAATTAAGAATATCAGAACGCAGTTCCCTCACTTTTTGCTCATGTGAAATATCTTCTTTAATCCAGTGTTTAACAGCACATTGCCTCAGCTAATTTTCTTGTTACGCTGCTATCCCCGTCTCCTATAAGATATTTATATTTCAGCCCGTGCATTTCAATGCTGCTTTTGAAACCCTCTACAATTATTTCTGCTTCCATTGCAGTGGACGGTTTGCACCGATTTTTGAAACAGGTATGAGGTTTGACATCTTCTTGTTTTTTTTCTGCACGGGAACACATACAACAATATTTGTTCTTGATACCAAGATATAATATTTTTTTGGATTTTTGCCCAATAATAACTCCCTAAAAATGAAATATTATGTTCTCAATGTCTTCATGGAAATACATGTCAAACAAAATTGAGGAAAGTACTAACAACACCTGATAACGCACTGTAATTCGTCCGATATGAACGCTTACACCAGGCTCCATCTGCTATTACAGCGATATGTGTAATGCCGTCTTGATTCACGTCTCCTACTTCCTTTGCGAGTTGAGCCTCTTCCTTTCCTGCTGCCTCCATTAAATCAAATGCACTTCCACTAATGAGAGGAGAAATTTCATCCTGAGTTGCAGCAAACTTTGGAAAACTCATACAAGGAATGTTACAAAATGCAAGAATTTCCTCCAGCTGCGAAAAACCACCTCCTGAGGATATCATTCCCAAGACTGCTGCTTTGTTTATATCAAGCGAATTTTTTGATGCACTATCTGTGCTTACGGATGATGTTTCCTTGCACATTGCACATTGTAAATAAAAAATACTATTGAGACCAAGTTTCTTTTCATTTATTATTTTCAAATTCTCAGTATTGCAGGAAAACAATGGATTATGTTTGAACTCCACAATTGATTTAAAGAATTGTTCAACATCAATTATTCTTCTACCAGAAACAGAGTATTCAGAATGTGCACTCTCTTTTATTATTTCAATTCTAAAATAAACTCAAAACGCAATTAATTTATAACGAACAGCTGTATGTGCTTATGTTTACAGGATGTTTCCAAAGACAAGCCTAAGAGCTTTTGTTTACATGAAAGACCCCTTTTAATTTTTGACAAGGAATCACCCTCTAAAAACTTTCCAAACTTATTTGGAAACACCTGTATATAACTTGCTTTATAATACAAATAATAATTTAAATAGTTGCTGGAACTGCCTACTTTGAAATATTTTCATTTGATAAGTCAACTTCAGGTTCACGTTCAATCGCATGTAATACATCCATGTAATCTTTATCAACATCCTCATGACTAACCGAACTTGAAAGAAAAAAAAATAAATATAATATAAATGATTGAGAAAGGTATTGAATTTACGTTTGGCAAACTTGAACGGTTGATGATGGATCACTCTCATTGCTCTTATGGAGTCTTTTTAACACTTGCCTGCTTATATTTTTCCGCTTTGAGGATAATCTTGGATATTTCTTTAAGTTTCTGTTGCCTCTTGCCATTGTGAATACCTTTACGTCACACTCTACTTCGGAACTCAACACCAAAAAATTAATTCTCCAAATAATAAGAACAGCGAACAGCCCTAACTAGTATTTACTGTATGTGCGAAAAGCCAGCAAGGATCGCGATATAACTATACTTATCACGGAAAGAAAAACTTTTATTGAGTTGATTGCGTAATTGTGGAAAGTGTCTCGTTCACATATGCACATACAAATATTTTATTGCAGCAAAAAAAAATTGTCAGTTTCATATACATTCTTCCTACATTTCGTAGAGATGTCTTTGAATACATTTATTGCACTTGTTTGAATGGAATACTTTAATTTTTGTTTATATATAGTATTTGCCAAATATTTGCTTTTCTAAAAGAAATAACTATAGCCAAATAACCTTCCTTCATGCAAAAAACGCTAAAATCAAATAAACTGAGGAAAAATACAAATCTGCTAGTATAAACAGACTGTTTTTTGCTAGTATAATCGACCATCGTATTTGTCACGATATTCTGCTGCCGTTGATTTGAATAGTTCAGTTGTTTCTCTGTATTTGGGTGACGGAAAACAACACATTCATTTCAAATATGTGAGAATGAGATGGCTTGCATTTGGCTCCTCCTACGGGCCAACACCTCTAAAAGCAATTATAGTGAATTCCCAAATACAAATCGACTTTAATATCCCCTTAATAGATCCAACAATGTTGGCGGTTAAGATGCCCAAATAAGCGGCCTCGAACCTCGGGTTTGAGATAACACAAATTCGCTTTCCTTCGGGGAAGTTTTAATAATAATTTTACTAAAACCCTTTTTGTTATTCAAACAACAAATGCGTCAGCTACTGCCTTTTATGATGTTACACGGAACGAGAAGTAATTAACTAGTACACTACTGTATGATCTACCAATCGATCTAACAATGATCGCACAATAACTATCAAAATAATGATCATAATTCCCCCAAGACCGCACCCTTATATATTCTCTCCCCTTCCAGGCATAAGTTAACATATCCGGTACGTCCCTTTTTCTCGAACATTCTAGAACTACTTAAAATCTTAATTCTGCGTTGTATTCAAATAAATATGTACAACGAAATAAGTTTGTGTTGGTTCGTCGTTCTCAAACACTCTGTATAATGAACATATTTTATCTTGTACAGCGTATGGTTCTCTACAATTTTTGTATACCCATAATGGACTTTGTCGTTTCTTTGGGGCAACCGATATAAATGGTGGCAAGAGAAATTATTAGGTACCGTAGTAAAGTACAATTTCATATGTAACATTTTTGGAATTTCACGGTTGTTCTAAATTAAGCTACGAAGACAATCGAATAAAATACAGGTAGGAACATTTTATTTCGACATGACTAGGCAAACCGTGAACACTAGCAGAAGGTTGGTCAAAAATAAATGTAGACACATTTTTTGATAAGAAGAATTACATTTCTATTGACTGCGAGTACACCTCTATATCTTATTTTATTGTCAGAGCAAACTTAAAACACCCCCAAAATTCGAAAAATATTACATAGTTTGTGCATATTGTAATTTGCCAGTAACTTATGTGCAACGTAATGTATCGTTATTACAATTTCTAAAAATAAAAGTTACCGGTTGCGACATTTGAAATTAGCAAAAATAGTAAAAATATTGTGATTTTTGTTATTTTAACAAATATTTACTAAAACGACCAACTTTTCTGAAATGTTATTGTGCAACTTCTATATAAATATTGTAAATATTGTAATCTTAATGCACTCACACAATCATATAACTCAGTTCTAGGGAGAAATAAATACCACCTGTAATTTATAATGAACAGATCTTACATTTTCCCCATTTTCCTAAATTTGTTAGAGACATCTAGGTATTTTTATCCAATTGTGTTTCGAGCTCTAGCCTTAATTTTGCTTCATTACTTAACTCGTCCTGACATCTGTAAAACACAGGTCGTATTGGAATATGAAGCTATCTTTATTTTGTGCAATGCATGTATATCGTATAGTATGTTGTTTACAGAATAGATGGAACTCGAAACATGTTTAATTAATATTGATAACGTTTTCTTATCAAACATATTAATCTTCTACTCGTAAAGATGTAAGACCAAATCCTCTTTTAAGAAAATTAATCATTATTAACTAGTTGCACAGAATTATACGATCTGTTTATAAATGGGGTGAGATTTTCGCATAGTAAATTATTTTTAAAGATCGTTGAAGTGCATTAAATTCATTCTGTTATGTACACATTGTATTTGCACCAGTTTCCGTTGTTTTCAAAATGCAGTACAAACATGTTCCCATCTGCGATACCATTAGAAAGCACAAAATTTTTTCATTTATACATTAAGATAACATTTCAAAATTTTTAAAAATTATTGGGAGAAAATCTGAAGTAAAGATTTCTTAATAATAAGCCCATATGTCAAAGTTTATCGTTTTCTTAATATGAAAGCATTACAGAAATTCCGTAGTATGCACTACATGTACTAAATGAATATGCTTATAGCGAATACACATTGTATTTGCACCAGTTTCCCTCGTTTTCAAAATGCTGTACAAACATGTTCCCATCTGCGATACCATTAGAAAGCACAACATTTTTTCATTTATACATTAAG
Organism: Amphimallon solstitiale; assembly: GCA_963170755.1. Taxonomy (NCBI): domain Eukaryota; kingdom Metazoa; phylum Arthropoda; class Insecta; order Coleoptera; family Scarabaeidae; genus Amphimallon; species Amphimallon solstitiale. The sequence goes on from OY720676.1 coordinate 107,893,084, forward strand.
ATAACATTTCAAAATTTTTAAACATTATTGGGAGAAAATCTGAAGTAAAGATTTCTTAATAATAGGCCTGTATGTCAAAGTGTATCGTTTTCTTGATATGAAAGCAATACAGAAATTCCGTTAGTATGTAGTACATGTACTAAATGAATATGCTTATAGCGAATACCACAGAAAAAATGAGGTGTGCTCACCATACTACTTTTTTATGTATGTGCGGTCCTAATTTTTTATACCAAGGTTTTGCGACATGCATAAACTGCAGGATATTTACAATAAAACTGCTTTTTGATGAAAGTGAAAGTGTTACTTTCGATCCTAATTTTGAAAACATTGGTATACGAAACTTGTTGTAAATTAATTTTTAAACATTTTTATATTCTTGATAATTTTTTATGGAATGCACAATTTGCCAGATATTACTTCCATTCCGAATATCGAAATTTTGTTTATACAAAAATTGTTCCAAATCAAGCTGAAAATACTTTTATTCTCTAAATAAACCTGAATAGAATGTGTAATTTGCGATATATTTGCAAAAACCTGCTTACGAATAAAACAAAGTGTAACCTCCGGCTCCAATTTTTAAAATATATTTCTACAAAAGTTGTCCCAAGTAAAGTGTTAAATACTTTAATTTTTTCAGTAAATTTGGGCGAGTTTAGAATTGGTGAGTCTATTGTTGGATAAGAATAAAAAAGGTAGAAATTTGTAAAAACCTTTCCTATAGTTTTTTAAAACAAACTTTTTAATACTGTTTAATTCTTTATCGACGACTAAACAATAAAGTAGGTATTATATTAATCACTATTGACTAATAATAACATTCATAATATCCGGAGGGAATAATGAAATGCGACGAGGGAATAATGGGCCATAACGTTACCATTATTCCCTGCATTCCGCCAATAAGAACATAATGTTCCTTATGTTGCCGTAGTAACGATAGACAAGTCCGGCCATTTTACTAACTGTCTAACCGTCAAACGTCATATTGATATAGTAACCAGACATTTTCGTTTAATTATTTTGATTTTTTTTAGTAATTTTCAGTTAGTCGTCGATAAAGTAGTGTATACTAACTCGCAATAATGACTATTATTCCCTCGAGCTGAGTTACTCCCTCGCCGTTTACGCGGCTCGGTTCGTAAATTCAGCTCTCGGGAATAATAACTGTCATTATTGACTCGTTGTATAAACTACTATTATATACGTATCTAACTTAGTAGTTGACATGTTATTATTAAAATGTATTTATTGCTCTGAATCAACTACTACCCCAAATCTACTTTCCGTCTACCAATTATACTGAAAATCTGATCAGATCTCCCGAGGAACATTATATTCCTAAATATAAAGGTTTGTAATAATATCTTTCACCGTTTGGCCGTCAAAGTATTCTCGCATATAGGGAGAGAGAGAGGGCAGGGGGCTTTTCCAAAAACGACATTTTTTTAGTGTCGATAAATTAGGCGACTTTTTTATACGTATGTGTGTTCCGAAATGTGCATAAAGAAGTTATTCCAAATTAAGTTTTATATCTTCCAATTAAAAAAAAAAGTGTTACCTCCGGTGCTAATTTTGAAAATTTGTATACAGTGAGCTCAAAAAGGTTGGAATAAATTCATTTAAAATTCAACCTTTAATTTTTTTAAAAAACACTGGGACCCGTCAATTTTTATTTTTAGATGGGCATTTTTTAAACTAATTTTTGTTTATACAGGGTGACTCAAAAAAAAAGATTTCATGTGACACTTCAATTTTTTTTAATTGAAACACATTTTTTATTTTATTTTCGAAATATACGTAAAATTTCAATTACATTTCATGTATTATAACCTAAGTCTAAGTTAAGTTAGCTTATTTCTTTTCATTTAAACTGTACATATTAGGAGTTAAACATAATCAAATTTACTGAAACTGTAAACATTTAAACATTAATACCATTTTTATCTGTTACCTAGGTTATTTAACATTGACGTTGAAGTTCATTGCCTGTCAAAAGTATTTAAACATTTGTATAGAAGTTCTAATAAAAGTAGTTTTTTTTAACTGTAAAATGGCACGAGTAAATGAAAGGGAGCGCATAGAAATACTAATGATGATTGGCTTTGGAGATAGGATGCGTACCCAACTGGAAGTTTCCGAACTGTTCAACAATAAATACCCAAACAGAGCGCCTATATCTCAATCAACTATTAGTAAAATTGAAAAAAAACATAGGGATTTGGGGCATGTGAGAGATAATTATGTAAAAGGCCGGCCCACTATCTCAGAAGATGTGCAGTTGAATGTGCTATTATCCGTTGAAGAGAACAACCATAAAGTTAGTCGCGCTATTGCTGACGAGAACAAAATTAGTCAAGGATCTGTATTAAACTATTTACATAAAAATAAATGGCATCCTTATAAAGTTCAGTTAGTTCATGAACTAAATGAGGACGATCCAGATAGAAGAATGCAATTTTGTGAAATAATGATGGAGAGATGTATTGATGATCCTCAATTTTCACGAAGAATTGTGTTCTCGGATGAAGCAACGTTTTGCCTAAACGGAACCGTGAATAGGCAAAATTTCCGTTATTGGGCTACAGAAAACCCGCATTGGATTATGGAGTGTCACACACAATACCCTCAAAAAGTAAATGTTTGGGCTGGGATTATTGGAAACAGAATTTTGGGTCCCTTCTTCTTTGACGGCACTTTGACTGGAGAAAGATATTTAGAATTTCTAGAATTCGATTTGATACCTGCGCTTGCTGTAGTGTATCCAAATCCAGAAGATCCTTACATTCCCAGTGATAGCTTATGGTATCAACAGGATGGAGCACCAGTCCATTTTACTCGCCCGGTGCGTGAATATTTAGATAGTGTTTTTCCTGGAAGGTGGATTGGTCGACGGGGCCCAATAGAATGGCCGGCTAGATCCCCTGATTTGACCCCGTTAGACTATTATCTGTGGGGCTACCTAAAATCTAAAGTGTATATCAACAGACCGAACAATATTGACGAACTTAAATACCGAATAAGACAAGAAATGAGACTGATAGAACCTCAAATAGTACACAATGTTTTGCAAGAATTCGAAGATCGCCTCGGATATTGCCAGGATGTTGGTGGTGGCCAATTTCAACATTTATTAAATTAATATTTCACAATTTAATTACGAATCATTGAGACATTTATTATTTAGAATTAAATAATTTTTTTTTAAATTACATTGATTATTTTAGAAAAGAACTTAACTTAGACTTAGGTTATAATACATGAAATGTGCGTAGAATCCGAAAATAAAATAAAAAATGGGTGTTTCAATTAAAAAAAATTGAAGTGTCAAATGAAATCTTTTTTTTGAGGCACCCTGTATAAACAAAAATTAGTTTAAAAAATGCCCATCTAAAAATAAAAATTGACGGGTCCCAGTGTTTTTTAAAAAAAATTAAAGGTTGAATTTTAAATGAATTTGTTCCAACCTTTTTGAGCTCACTGTATACAAAAATTATTCAGTATCCTGCTCTAAGTACCACGCTATCATTTAAATTCTAAATTATAGCAGGCGGGATTTTTTTTATTAGGTTGTCCAGAATGTCAATTATTGATTAATTAACATTTTGAAACGTCACTTTGACAATTCAAATTGTAAATTAGTACTTATATACCAACTTAATTTAAATTTCACAGCCTGCTCTAATTTAGAATTTAAATGATCGCGCGGTACTTCTATACTCTATTGAATGCATAATTTGCAAAAAACTGTTATTCGATCACAATAAAAGTGTTACTTTCGGTCTGAAGTTTTGAAATGTTTTCTATAAAAAATTTATTCCAAATCCAACTCTAAATACCTTTATACTCTTTACAAAACTGTATAGGATGCATAATTTACGAAATAGTTGCAAAAAACTGCTATTAGATAGAAGTATTACTTCCGGACCAAATTTTCAATTTTTTTGTATACAAAAAGTAACCAAAATCAAGCCTAGAAAGCATAACTCGTGAGATATTGGCAAAAAACTATTTTCGATAAATGGCCTACTTCCGATAGGAATTTTGAAAAACTTTTGTTATAAAAGAAATTTAAAATTTTTTTTTCAGTACTTTCGTATATTCCAGAAATTACTTCTCTCGGTCTACACAAACACACGCAGAGAAAAGCAGACACGTTTTTCAAAAACCACGTATTTGGTATCAGGAAACTTCAAAACAACATATACTGTGTGTTCAAAAAGTCTGGAAACACCCAAATAAAATCGAAACGGATGATTTTTGAGAAAAATGCAAAAACAGGTCAATTAGTATTTTCAAAAAACTACTGGCTGATGATATCTGTTTGGAATTTTTGATGACCTTGAAAAAGTTATGATGTCATCAAAAAAAAATTTAAATAGCAACGTCGCATTTTTAATTTTATTTTTGATAGATCTTTTAATTGTCTAAATGACTGTAAAAAAAAAATTTATTTTACTTAAGAAAATGACCGAGAAAAATTTAATTACTTCTTCGAAAATGGAAAAGTTTGTCTTTAAAAAAAAACATAGTTGGCTTAAAAGTCGATTATTTTTCAAACACATTTTGTTTTATTTGTGACATTCTGTCAAATACGAATTGTACGTAAGTTAAAAAAATCTGTTTAAAAATGGTTTTAAGTGAGAGGGAACGTATTCAAATATTGATGATGATTGGTTTTGGGGATAGGGCTCGTTCAGTTAGAGAAGTTTGCGACTTATTTAATACAGAACATCCGGAGCGTGCCCCAATTAGTATTTCTGCAGTGAGTAAGATTCACAAAAACTTTCAAGAAGGCCATGTTCGAGATCGCCCTAGAAGTGGTCGTCCAAAGATCGTAGAAGATACGCAACTCGACGTATTATTGTCAGTAGAGGAAACTCCAAATTCTAGTACACGGCAGCTTGCTCGGGAGTACAATTGGTAATATTTTCCGGAAACTAAGTATCATCCCTACAAAATCTGTTTGGTTCATGAGCTGTCTGAAGACGACTTCGACAGGCGTGTACAGTTTTGCGAACAACTGATGCCTATGTGTAATAATGATCCGTTTTTTATCAGAAATATCTTATTCTCAGATGAAGCTGCGTTCACGTTACATGGGACTGTTAATAGACAAAACTGCAGGTACTGGGCACGCCAAAATCCACGCTGGATGAGAGAGGTACGAACTCAGTATCCTCAGAAATTAAATGTATGGGCTGGTTTAATTGGTAACAGAATTATAGGGCCTTTTTTCTTCAACGGTAACCTGACGGCGGAAATGTATTTGGATTTTTTACAAAATTATTTAATTCCGTCATTAGCAGAAATATTTCCGAACCATGAAGATCCTAATTTGCCCAGCCAAAGAATTTGGTTTCAACAAGATGGGGCTCCACCCCACTATGCGGGAAATGTTCGGCATTATCTCGAGAATACCTTCCCAAACAGATGGATTGGCAGGAGGGGGGCTATCGAGTGGCCGACTAGGTCACCAGATCTAACGCCTATTGATTATTTTTTGTGGGGTTACCTAAAAAATAAGGTATATGCAACTAAACCTGAAAATTTGGAAGACTTGCGTCAACGGATTAAGATTGAAGTACGAAGGACCACTCCTGAAATGATAGAAAACGTTGAAAATGAATTTTATTATCGTTTAGGGTATTGCCAAGATGCTCAAGGACAACATTTTGAATATTTATTGTAAGAGTTTTTGCTGATTTCTACGATTAAAATTTTCTTTGTTTTGTATGATTTTTTTTTTAAAAATTTTTCTTAAGTAGAATGAAAAATTTTTTGACTGTCGTTTAGACAATTAAAAGATCTATCAAAAATAAAATTAAAAATGCGACGTTGCCATTTAAATTTTTTTTGATGACATCATAACTTTTTCAAGGTCATCAAAAATTTCAAACAGATACCATCAGCCAGTAGTTTTTTGAAAATACTAATTCACCTGTTTTTGCATTTTTCTCAAAAATCATCCGATTCGATTTTATTTGGGTGTTTCCAGACTTTTTGGACACACAGTATATGCAATATCTGCAATAACTCGAGGTCATCATAATAAATGCTTATATACTGCGTATAAGAAAATAAAAGAACTCCCGAACTATGAAACGAGTGAGCATACGACTAATATCCCTAATTAGTGCAGTTTTACGATCAATGAAGTGCACCCTTGCTAAGTTGACTGATATTGTGGTGTATACTCTAGCTTACATTGGTCTTCTAGGTTTTCTGAATCTCTTTATGGCTTAAGGAAATTGATAAATAAAGAGATGTTCGTGGGAGTGAACAAATCGTTAGTATACGGTATGTTTTGATAGCTATCAGTCTTTTTGTGAAAAATGTATTAATCTGATCAAATATTCCTCCAGAACAAAAATTAATGCGCAATAGCATATTGTTATCAAACACATTACATGTATATACGTATTCAATGATTGTTTTTCCTTCCTTTTAATTTTGGCTAATTTTATTTAAACTTGTTTCCTCCGAAAATATTGTCAAAATATTATTCATACAAGGAACATAATTACTTGATGTTAGACATATTAAAGGATGATTGAAGATCACAATGGTGACAATGTCAGAATGCCCTTAATAAAATTTAATTGATTTGATTGTAATATGAATAAATAAAATAAAAATGTATAGCTTTTGGCTGAGGTCAAATGTTACACAAAAATAATGCATTTTACAAAACATAGAACAGTACAAGCTAACTTCCTTATTAAGTTTAAAATACTTTATTTACTAAGTTTTCTTAACCTTAAATTGCTGTGGAAATTTATAATTTTTACACTCGTGTTGTCTAGAAAGTACGTTGTTAAAAATAATTTTTAGTCAAATACCACGAACCACTAATTGTCAAATAGTCCAAAATATGTCAGTTAATTAACTGATCCCTTCCTGGACTACAACCTTGATGAAACAATATAATAATGAAGCGTTCAAAGGGACATCATGTGCAAAGTTAGCTGTAAGCATTGACTATAATAATTGATGCTTTCTTATTTGAATAGAAATATGATGAAATATGATTATACACCGAGAAAAATAAAATGTTCATTCAACACAAAACACTTTCAGTCAATATTCGTGTTTATTCACCTATAATCAATACCTACCTCATCTGTTTTGATGCAATGCAAGTGAAGTTGTTGACACTTGCACATTGGCGCGACATTTTAGTGTGTTGTATGAATAATTTATCTGTATCCTCTTTTGCCGTTAGGCGTCGAGGCGATCTGCTTTGCAGAATTTTTTCCATCCTATCCTATCCCTAGTCATTTCTTGAGCTTCCCTCCAGCTACTTCCCCGGTCCGTCAGCAGCTGCGCTATCCCCTGATTCCATATTCTTCTTGGTCTACCTCTGTTTCTCCTCTTGTTCCAGCCGGCCTCCCATATTTCTTTTACAGGGTTCGTGTTACTCATTCGTGTAAGGTGCCCAAACCAACTAAGTTGTTTTTCCTGGATTTTTTCTATTACTGATGTTACACCTAGTTTTTCTCGTAACTTCTCATTTCTGATTCTATCCAATCTGGTAACACCAACTATTCTCCTTAAAATCCTCATTTCGGTCGCTGTTATTCTTGATTTCAGCCTCTTAGTCAATACCCATGACTCGCTGCCGTAGCATAGTGTCGGAAGAAATATTGTTTTGTACATCTTTGTCTTGGTTTCCCTGCTGACCTCTCTCTTACTTAAAAATATGTACTTCAGTGCATGATATAAACAGTTTACAATTTTGATTCTATTATTCACATCTGCCTCTACATCTCCTTTGTGGTTGATTATGGTTCCAAGATATTTTAAGTTTTCTGTCACCGTTATTGGATAACCATCTATTGTTATATTTGTTTCTTCTTCATCTTTGGAGACTGCCAATACTTCCGTTTTTCCTTTATTGATATTCATTCCAAAGTTCTTTAAAGTTTCGTGCCATATATCTATATTTCTTTGCAGGACATTTTTATTAGGAGCTGCAATTATCAAGTCGTCGGCATACTAGAATTCCTTGGCTATTATGGGTTGAAGGTTTCTGGACCCTACGTAAATACCCTTTGTTAGACTATTGGCACTTCTTGCAATATCGTCCATAACAGTTACAAAGAGAAGGGGACTCAGAACTCCGCCCTGTCTCACTCCTTTAAGTGTGATACTTAAAGGAGTGAGACAGGGCAAAGCTTCTTGAATATCCGCTTTCAGTTCTTATTATGTTACTCGTGTTGGTGTATATACTTTTGACTGCCTTTAGTAGCTCTTTTTTAATCCCTCTCTTCTCCAGCGATGTATCCTATGCCGCGGAAGTGTATCGAATGCTTTTTCTAGATCAATTGCACATAGGTACATTTTGCCGTTACTACCTAGAATTCTGTCCGAAATTTGCCTTAAACAGAATATCCAGTCCTGCGTGCTCCTGCCCGGCCTGAAACCTGCCTGATTTTCTTGGAGGGTCGATTCTAAGTTTGCTCTTAATCGTTTCTCTATTATTCTTTCGTATATCTTTCCAGCTACTGATAACAATGAGATAGCTCTGTAATTGGAACATGTCGTATTGTCACCTTCTTTGTGTAAGGGGATTATAATTGCTATTTTCCAGTCCTCGGGGGTTGTTTTCCTATCCCATGCCAAGTTTATTATTCTAAGTAGTAACCGTGTAGCTTTAACTCCCATGTATTTCAGCATTTCAGGCTTTAAATTGTCAATTCCGGCTGCTTTTCCTGGTTTTAGCTTTTCCACTGCTTCTGTTATCTCACTCAGTTGTATGTTTGATGTTGTCTCTTCAGCTTCTTCAGGCGAGAAATCCTCTGCGTCGACCTCTCCCCCTGTTTCGGCTTCAAACAAATCGCAAAAATATTCATACCATCTGTCCCTTATATCCTGTTCTGCAGTTAGAATTCGTCCTTCTTTACTTCTTATATATTGGAGGTGTGTTCCAGCTGGCTTACGTGTTGTATGAATAAATATTATTAATTGAATAGACAAATGAAATATATTGCAACAACTACACGTATTTGTTGGCCTAACACAGGCAAGTTATTGTATGAATTAGAATAATTTCAAGTCAACAACTCGTATTTGTTAAACGAATATAATTTTGTCGTTCTTTGAAATCTTTTTTCAGTTGAATGAAATATTGTAGTCTATTAATACAAGACATATGAGGTTTCACTTAAGAGTGTGTTAATTTTCAATATACAAATTCTTGCATTTGGTCATCATGAGTTTAAAATGTATGAATAATTTATATACTAATTACTGATATTACTTTCGGTAACATGAAATCTGTATAGTTTCCGAAGACATACAAATAAAATATTGTTACTTAGGTGTATAGTAACAGTCCTGAGTTTTAACGTAAGTGTTCTAATTCAAGATAAATTTAAATTATCAATTCATTTTAAACTCGTGAAAAATCCAATGCTAGAACTAAAACATATAATAAATGCTGAAACAAACCAAATATATTTTTTGGAATGAGAAAACATTCAGTCTGAGAAACTGAGTTTCCTGATATCAATAACAGTGGCCTAATCACAGGCATAAATCAAAAATATAACTTATTAGTTGAGAAGGAATAAGTAGGTATTATTAAACGTATAGGTAACACATTTGTTTACATACTTCATCATTACAAAAAAGAAATGGATAGGTATATTTGTTGAAAGAAAAAACTCAATACATTTTCAAAGAATTTGATTAGGTATAGTTAAGTACTCTTAATAAGTAAGGTAAGGCGTATTTAGTGTCTAGAAAACACAATTAAAATGTAAATACTAAAAACACAGTAAAAAAATTATATCATCTTCTGATAGGCCATTATTATCAAATAAAGTTAATTGTTCTCCGTGACTTTATCAATAGTTTTCTTATTATGTAAGCAATTTTGAAAGAAGGAATCCAATTTAGAAAAGAAATTTACAGGAGAATCTGGAAACATTCTGCCAAAGTTGTTTTCAATCTAAAAATAAGTTTACATGCATAGATACGAATGTCTTACATAAATAATTACTTACTAGTGTCTTTGTGCTTTAATATTGGCCAATTTTCTATAAATTTGCTTATAGCTTGAACTCTACTTTCTCGTCTTAGAATGAATGTGTTTTGGGAATGCTTTAATGCTAAACTCCATGGTTCTGAAGAATACGTTAGCCAAACAGCGCTTTTTCGCATTGTATCTAAAAAGTCATACGTTGAATATTTTGTTCGCCTATTAAAACTGTTGGATTCTGTGCCATTGTTAAATGATAAAGAATCTTCTGCAACATTGACTTTATCAAGTACTTGAGGAAGTTAACTATGTTACTACAAGTACCATGATATAGAAAAAGTTATTTGCTAAATTTAGTATAGATATATGTATACTAGGATGCTAATGGTAAAAGTTTGCACTATTTATCTGGCAAAAATGAAAAATGTTCTAATGTATTTTTTTTGGATTTCATACTGCTTTGAATTATGCTAGATATAAAAAGGCCTACCTGTAATTACGGATGACTTTTCTGTTGGTTTCTCCTCCCTTAACGGTGCCCTCGAATTAATCTTTTTAAATTTCGATATTTGTCGATCAGCTTTCCTTTGGCATTTATAGATTTGCTTGTAGTGTTGTGCTTTGTATTTACACGGGGCTAGATTCCGTAGAAAATAGTTCACATATTTTTTTCGAAAATATTTCGAAATCAATTGCGTTAAGTATTCTAATAGCAACGAAAAAGAAACTAGAATATAATATCCATATTCGCTATAAAGCAGAGTTACTCACGCACCACATGCCGTTATCGAACCGTTTATTATAAGGTTTACTAAAATATTCCTGGCTTTACTTGGTAGCCCTTGAAGGGTGCCAAGACAACATTTCCAACAGTAGTAGCTTTTAAAAGCACTTTTAAGTCCATATTGTATGTTTTTCGGCATGCATATTGATAAATATCTTCCCCACAAAATGCATTTGTACGGTTACTCGCTGGTGTGAATGCCGCGGCGGCTTCATTGTTCCTAGTGTCAAAAAGAAGGTCTTTTTGTTTATAACTGCTACTTATTTCATTATCGACAGACGTGGACTCTGCAGCAGTGTCATAATAAATTATTTCATTTAGTTCGTGTTTTCCTAAATTTATTTGACTTTGGCAACTTATGGTTTCAGTGATCGTCATTGTATAGTTTGGTTCATTCCCATTATCTTCACTGATAGGTGTTGCGTTTCTTGATACAGTTGGTATATGCTAAAATAATAATAAGCATAAAAAAATTAAATCTACAAATAGAAAAAATACTGCAATACCAATATATTTTCACTTTCGTCAACAGTAATTTTACACTCTTTGCAGCTTTTAGTTCTTGCAGGTATTTCAAGAATTTACTTCTAGGCCCTATCTTTGGAAATAATTCCCTTATTAAGTCGACATCCAAGTTAAGGAATGTTTCGTAATCGATTTCTTCGTCTATAAGAATATTTACTTAGGATTACAGAGGGATAGAAATAACATTTTTGAATTTTTCTTATAGCTGTTAAAAATCTAGGTTTCCTCATGTACTTAAAAAATGGTTTGTTATATACGCAATTGCAGGAAAAAGAATAAGTAAAAATAACAAGATGCTCTAGTTTATGGGCTCACCATGGCACAGCTCCCTAGAGATTAGAGCTGCTGTAATATCGGTTTAATACGTGGTGGCAATTTATTTTATGCTATTTATATCTCCCTTATTATACGTAGGATGAATAATAAGGGAGATGGTAATAGTGCGCACTAACTTGGATCAGCCTGTATACAATACAAATAATAGAGAATAAAATTTGTCGGAGCTACTTCTTCTGATAAAATGTTTTAAATAACAATGACAAGCAGTTACTTGTTTCGTTTGGTACATGCATTATACGCTATATTTTAGGTTATAGGTTTACAGATAAATACTTAAATGTTCGAAAACACTGAAGTAATGAATTGCAAATTACATGTATGTACGAACAAGTTATATAGATACATTTTACCACGGTGTGACACTTCCATATTAATAAGTAATAAGACAATATGCAGTTTAGACTTCTTCAAAATTGATGAAAAAGTTAGTTGATACTCGTAGGTATATATGACAGTACCTACTAATATACATAAGCAAAATTTATAATTGCACATAGGTATAACATCTTTTGTGTAGTTTGTGATCTTTTTAGAATACCTACATATTAAACAAATATTATAATTACATATCTTACGTACCTTTGAATTTTGTTACATATTCGAAAAATCCCCAACTAACCAACTTTTCTTCTACGTCGCGTCGTCCATGTCACGTTATAACTGTGCATGCAAGATGCAAATAATCATAGCAAATCATTGCCGAAATCTGTTATTTCCACATATGACACACCATCCCCCTCGATACAAAGAACCCGGTGAAACAGTATTTATGATTTATTAAACTAGCAAAAACGAAGGAAACAACTGTAGACTGGACTGTGTTCTTCTCCCCAATTGCGCATTAGTACATCTGGTTCAACCTGGATATTTTGGGCTCGCCGGCGCCGCCTTTCTCAATATTCTAAGATTGTTCAGTCAAGAAACTTTTGGAATTTCTAAGGTTGAAATAAAAATATGATGATTCAAACGTATGGGGAAATTTAAATTTACCGATTATTTATTCATCTGAAATACTTTTAATATACGAAATATATTGAAAATAAGAATATGTTGAGGCGAAATATTCTTATTTGAATCAACTAATTTATTATTTTATTCAACTAATAAAATTCAAATAAAATAGAAAGCTTCATTGAAGAATAAGATGGTGTTGCTTAAATATATATTTAATTTTATTCAACAAAAAAAGTGGACAGCACATGCTTTGTTGAATTTACATTTTCATTTTTCTCAGTGAGATTGCCGGATGCAAATTCGTAATGACCACGTAAAATTATACACAAGAAAAACAATCCAAGAAATTATAATACTGTTGCAATCCAAAGAATTATAATACTGCTTGAATGTCATTTTTCCATTTTATCGGTTTATATTTTATTTACTAAGTTTCTTAACCTTAAATTGCTGTGGAAATTTATAATTTTTACACTCGTGTTGTCTAGAAAGCACTTTGTTAAAAATAATTTTTAGTCAAATACCACGAACCACTAATTACACTGGGCAACAAATTTTCGAAAAGTTCATGCTTCCAAGCTGAAAATAGTCATTTCTTAATGAATTCAATGTGCTGAACACGAAAATGACTAAGAAAAAGCTGAATTGGCTACGGGTTTTCTGTAATATGTACGCATATTTCAGAAAAAGTGTACTTATGTCAATATTATAATACATGGTAAGAAAACATTTACGCATATTTCAGAAAAAGTGTACTTATGTCAATATTATAATACATGGTAAGAAAACATTTACGCATATTTCAGAAAAAGTGTACTTATGTCAATAAGTATTATAATACATGGTAAGAAAACATTAGTCTGCTTCCGGCTTTCGACTTCTTTTGGCCTGCCGTTTGTAGTGGACTTGTGAAGCATCTCTACTGATTGTCCAACAATAGTCAGCTAGCATTGACGTAGACCATTTGCCTTGGTACCGTTGCTCCATGGTGGCAATGTCCTGATGAAAGCGTTCGCCGTGCTCATCGCTGACCTGCCCGCAGTTATCAGGAAAGAAATCTAAGTGGGAATCAAGAAAGTGGATCTTTAAGGACATATTGCAGCCGAATTCATGAAACAAAGCCAACATATCCTCAACCAGACACTTGTAATTTTCTGCCTTGTCATTCCCCAGGAAGTTTGCTGCCACTTGATAGAATGCATCCCAAACCTGTTTTTCTTTACCTTGAAGAAGTTCCTCAAACCTGGGGTCTCGGAACAGCTGTCTAATTTGAGGCCCCACAAAGATGCCCTCTTTAATTTTGGCTTCACTGAGTCGAGGGAATTTGTCATGCAGGTACTTGAATGCTGGTCCATTCTTATCCATGGCTTTTACCAAGTTTTTGACAAGACCGAGTTTGATGTGTAAAGGAGGAATGATGATTTTGTGTGGCTGTGCCAATGGTTGGTGCTGTACATTCGTTTCTCCAGGCTAAAAAAATGCTCTCGGAGGCCAGTCTTTCTTGATGTAGTGCAAATCGATTGCTCTGCTGTCCCACAGACAAAGAAAACAGCAGTACTTTGTATATCCCTGCTGCAAACCCATCAACAGAGATACTACCTTCAGGTCAGAACATATCTGCCAGCCATACTTGCTGTAGTTAATCGTCTCCAGTAGCTGCTTTAGATTGCCGTAAGTCTCCTTCATGTAGACCGCATGTGCAATAGGTATGGATGGAAGCTGGTTCCCATTATTCAACAAAACCGCCTTTAGGCTCAGTTTTGAAGCGTCTATAAACAGCCGCCATTCATGGGGATCATGTGCAATACCGAGAGCTTGTTGTAGACCATTAATATCGCAGCAGAACACAAGGCTTTCTTCTTTCTTAAAGAAAGATTCGAAGAGCTGATGGCGAGTGCGAAATGAAGTCACTCGGACATTCTGTTCCAGAAGATTCCACTGTCGAAGTCTTGAGGCCAGTATCTCCGCTTTGCTTTTCGACAGATCCAAATCGCGAACAAGATCGTTCATTTCATCCTGGGTAATTTTATGTGGTGCAGATGTTTCGTCAAAGCACGAAAAGTCATCATCCTTACTGCCACGTTGAGGAGAACTCGCCGACGCATGGCCATCCTCATCGTCTGAACTGATAGAAAAATCTGTAGGAGGTTCTGGAATTGGGAGTCCTTCGCCATGAGAGACAGGTCGCAGAGCAGATGGTATGTTAGGGTATTCAACTGTCCACTTCTTCTTCTTGGTGATGCCTCCAGAAGCTGGTCGTACCATACAGAAATAACAGTCGTCAACGTGATTGGTGGGCTCCCTCCAAATCATGGGCACAGCAAATGGCATTGCCTTTCTTTTGCCATTAAGCCACTGTGAACGATTTACGGCACAAGTGCGGCAGCATACGTGTGGGGCCCAGTCTTTGTCCTGGTCGCCTATTTTGCAACCAAAATACAAATGATACGCTTTCTTAACTGTTGCACTGATGTTCTTTTTCAGTGCAGCAAATGTCACTTCTCCGCAAATATAACAGAAGTTATTTGCACTATTAACACAGTTACGAGGCATTGCTACTGTTTAGTTACTTTACACTATAGCAATCACTTATGTATGCTAGAGCTTCGAAAAATATGCGCGAATGAACGGACATTGCACGAGTTAACTGTCACGTCGGCCATTTATAAATAAACTATAATTAGCTATTGCTTGATATTGCGCAATCAATTTCGCAACACTCTCAATGGAAACTTACAGTAAATGCTGCATTAACTTCTTTGCATGAAGGGGTGATGCAATATGACGCAAAATTTCGTAATTTCTCACTAAATTGCATTACATTATGCAATAGCATCTATACAATGGACAAAACGTCAATATCTCTTGAACGTGAGCCAATCAACTTTTTTCAATGTGATATTCGTGTTCAGCACGTTGAATTCATTCAGGATTGGGTACTTTCACCTAAGAAGCAATTTCACTGTTGACCAGTGTTATCAAATAGTCCAAAATATGTCAGTTACTTAACCTTGATGAAACAATATAATAATGAAGCGTTGAAAGGCACATCATGTGCAAGTTTAGCTGTAGACATTGACTTTTCTCACATTTACTTCGTATATTTTACGTCATATTAATCTGTGAAATACTTGTTTCATCAAATTAATTTGGATTTCTTCTCATGCAATTGCCAGGGGATACATTTACAAGTTAGTAACAATAAATAAAACCAGTAATACCTCACGTCACAATATTTGCCGGCAGCTCAGAGTCAATAAAATTACTATGATATATTTTAAGCTTAGTATACAATAACAACAATAATTAAGAATATATTATTAATAACAGTTTATAATCAATGTAACATCTTTCATTAATCATATAAATCTAATTTTCATCACTAATATTAACCTTAATGTCATTTAATCTATTGTTACTGCTATATTTCCTTCTAATCAAACAAGTTTTAGTTATTAAAGATTTAATCTATGTTATTTGATCAGATTTGTCGATGATAGCACTTGTAATACTTTAATTAATACCGACGACACTATTAAATTATTAGAAGCGATAAGGAAAAGCTGAATTCTTGGTGATTCAAGATTATATATTTTGTGTAAAGAAAAACGAAAATTTTAAATTTTTTACTACCTACATTTAATTTTCCAAGATATTAATTTGGTAGTGCAATCTTACGTGTGCTATAACAATTGGGAGCAATGAAATTAGACTTAAATTTATTCATATTCTGATGATTTATTATTATTTAAACTGCTAATAATATGTAATGCTTTGTTTTGTAAAATTAATATATTCTTCAATGTCCACCTTTTATTATTGATATTCTTCAAAATTTTATTTTTTACACAGGCCTTTGCCTGTTGTAAACCTTTAATTCTCAAAATGCTGACTTTTGAAACGTAAAAATAATTACGTATTCTTAGTTTAGGTAGCTATTGCTTCTTTTATTTAAATAAAAATAACACAACATTAAAATGACATATAAAATACTTCAGTGTCTGTACCAAACTACATTTACTTCTGGTCAAATACCAGCATTCTGTCAAGCTACAAATTGACAACGTATCTTCTTATTGCTATTAGTTTTCTATATTTTTCAATAAGCCACTAGGTATAGCAAGATGTCATTCTAATTAATGTATGTAAGGAGTAGATATTCGCAAATTTTTTATATAATCCTGTATAAAAAATATAATCATCATATTCCTGACTACATTCTTTAGTTATAATAATAATAATAATTACTCAACTAAAAGAAATATGAAGTAAGAAAGATCAACTAATTTGTAAGCTAAGAATTAAACGTTAAACAATAATAATTCAGAACACCTAAATAAACAAGAATGAACATGGTTATTCATAAATGAATACGCTCACCAGCATCTAAATAAATATTATTCTATTTGAATAATTGTAATTTAAAAATCCCCACTTAAATTTTAACAGATCTAGATAAAGGTTTCTTTAGCATTCGACAGAAAACGTTATTCGCAAAAATTTAATACGTAGAAATTATTTTGTGAGTGTTTTATCGGTGTTACCTTGATTTGTATTTTACACCTACTTTTCCAGCATTTATCACCTTTTGTATTAGCAAAAATATATCAAACGAAATTGTTTTTGAAAAATAAGTAAGTGCAATTTTCAATGTCTTAAAATTTGAGATGCCCAAGCTGTGAATTTATGATATTCTTATGTTGTCACACCAATAAGTCACTTATTTGATGTAATTTTAATCAAGTTTTATCAAAAATAAATGTTTAATAAATTTATTCTATAATGCTACTAAGTTAGATATTATTATTTTCTGTACATTCTAGAGGGCGGAGACGAGCGGCCGATGACTCATCACCCAGGGCGCACTATTGAAATTTTCTAATTTTGAAGAGGTTTTAATTTTATTTATATAATTGGATAACAAGTGGCTGGTGATCTATGAAATACAAAATACATTATTATTTGTTCATTTTGTTGTTCAAGTCGAGTAAAGGAGTATTAATATTTACTAGCAATACTTTCTCAAGGTTCTCTTCTGTAAGACTTGTTCTCTTTGAATTAAGTACATCCTTGTAAATAAAAAGCGTCCTTTCTACATCGCAACTGGTTATAGGTGCGTACCGGAAATATTCTTTTATTTCAGCGTATTTTAAAGTTTGATTTTGTGTCATTGTCCCCATATATACACAATTGCCGCAATGTTATTAAATCTGGATTTCTATTAAAAACTGCGTCTAACTTTTGCCGAAGGCCACATCCGAAGTCACTTCGAATACTTTTGAAATTATTCATAGCCACATCTAATGTGGTTAATCCATCTTTTACTTTGAGATTTCGATTTTCAAAATATGTGGTTAGTTTAGGCAAATTTCCAAAGTGTTCCTGAAGGAATAACAACTGATTTATAAATTTAGGATTTGTGTTAGTTCCTTGCACTCAAAAATACTTCTAGCAGCGTCATTTAAACATGTAACGAATTTTGTAAAACTATAGAAATTCTCTGCATAAAAACTAGTAGCTTCCAGCCATGTTCCTAGTTATTACTGGCAAGGGTGGCAGTGACAAAGATGGAAGTTTTTCCCTGTAAAGGGCCACTCTCGATGGTGCTTTTCTGAAAACTTTTTTAAAAGCGGATACAAGTCTATCAACTTCCGGATAGTTGTCTCTGATATATTCACAGATTCTGTGGAGAGCATGTGCTACACAAATAATATGCAGCATATAAGGATATGTTTCCTTTAATAGTCTGCCTGTTTTTAACATATATGCGGCACTGTCACTAACAAATAAAAGTATTTTTTCCCTGTACCTGTCGTCCGAATGAAGGATGTTGTTTCTCGTCAATGGTTTTAGCAATTGTTTCCCCATCAACTGTATTTATAACTTTAGATGCTATTACATATGCGTTATATGGAATAGTTGGATGTAGTGCACCAGCTACAACATTTACCACACAGCGTCCTAATATATCGACAGTTTCGCCGGCACTTATCCATAGGTACTGATTTGCATTCTACTGTTTTCGTGAAGCACTTAGAAACACAATATTTGCGTAAGGTGGATTCATCAGGAACATTTCGACCTGTATATTTTTGAAGAAATATTTTGAAAGTGGGATTGCCAAGTTTCTTTAATGGGATATTAGCCGCCATTAAAGCTTCACAGAGTTCTTCGTTAAAATTGTCAGCTTTCAACGGGTCCAATTTCTGTCTATGTTTTAGTGATTCTAAGTGACGTTGTACGTGCCTTTTTTGGGCGTTCTGTAACGATATTTTACAGACTT
The DNA here is from genome assembly GCA_963170755.1 of Amphimallon solstitiale. Taxonomy (NCBI): domain Eukaryota; kingdom Metazoa; phylum Arthropoda; class Insecta; order Coleoptera; family Scarabaeidae; genus Amphimallon; species Amphimallon solstitiale. Next base: position 107,911,957 of record OY720676.1, read on the forward strand.
TGCAATAAATATTGGAATCACTGACAATGAACATACAATCAGTAGGACCCTCAATCCAACTCGCCATTGTTTCATGATGTATTTCTCGACGTTCTTCCATATCATATCTGAAAAAGTAACATAAACAATGTTCTGGATCTAAATAAATAACTAAAAATGTACGCGTATGTGATTGAATCTAAACGAAATCCAGTGCACACTTACGTCTAGATAATTGGGAGAAGTCGATTCAATGAAACGGGATTAAACAGGAACTATTACATAAATTACGAAGTACGTAATTAACAGTCAAAACAATGAAAAAACGAAACTAACGTAAGTATGAATAGGTTTACACATATATAACTTTATTTATCATGCCAAATATAAGGTAAATAAAATAAATTTTAAAAATCTCTGACGCTCCTATATCTACGCCGATGAAAATAGGATATTTACGAGTTAAGTGGGCTTTTTTGTGACGTTTTCCCGTCAACATGTCAGTCAATAACAGATGTTGCAGTTCACCATATGAATAATGCGTGAATAATGCTATTCAGTAAATGTGTGTTGTTTACATTATTTCTTTGCTCCATTGTAACTCCGTCATAGTTTAAACCGGAGACGTCCGCCTCTTAATACATTCTATTCATGTTATAATCGTATATGTAAAATTATTATTATATATATCGTTCTTATACCATTTTCCTTTGTTTCAAGGTAGCATTTACAAATTATATATAAGTACTTTAAATTGCTTTTGTTTTATGGGCACAAAGTTATCTCCTAAACAAGAAAATGGATGTGAAATATTGATTGATTTTTATGTTGCCTTTCGATAAAGACCACAATATACTCTTTTAGCGCACCTTAGGAAACCTAAGGTGAGATACACTGAATATATTCTTAGGGTCTAAACACTGCCGTTTTGTAAACTCTACTCTTCATATGATTAATGTTCTGCTTTTATCACACACGTGCAATATTCTGGTAATAACCTACATTAATTACCTGCTATTTGTTGACATATGAATCCCAGCAACAAGTATATGGATATGTGCACCAAGCCAAATAAGTACCTAACCGTACATTTCGCAGAGATATAAAGTGGTATGGGCATGTTCGCCATATACTAATGCAAAATAAAGACGTCCATACCACCTTATATCTCCGCGAAGTGTACGGTTACTTAGTTCTCCTAGCGTACATTATATTATAAGCAAAGTATTTATATCCCATTTGCAATATATAATTTTTCTAGAGAAACACTGCTAATGGAAAAATTTTATTTAAAAAACTGTGTGGCAAGATGTGCATATATAATAGAATTAAAATCCATATTAATGTGATTGAAACAGTACATTAGAAGAAATGGGAGTTCTAATTATCATTGATAGTAAGTTTTCTATGACCAAGTGAATGAAAATATTTTTAAGATGGCTGTGTTTTCGTTTACAGATACCACTGGCCCTAAAGATTTACCCGCATTAGGTATTAGAAAATAAAATGCAGACCATAAAATATTATTGCCAGTCACGGACTTCCTTTATTGAAAATTTATTTTTTGTTTGGTTGTCACACTTTATTATTAATACTGTTATTTATTACCTTCTATCTTATGAGTTTCAAAAGAGCACCACTGTAGGATTCATGCTCTCCGAAATTGCAACTGCCTTAAATGCCGTTAATATTAATCTACGTTTTAACATTTGACAAAGTATAAATTTATGTTTTCTTCTTGATATGGTGTGGTGAATTCATTTTAATTAATTAAATTCTAAACTGTTCCGTTGTTTAAACTGTTCAATTGATTAATCATATTAGAGCTATTTAACAGAGTAGCTTTACTTTGCTATATTTATCTTGTTTACTTTTTTATTCAAACCGGAGTATTTTTTTTAGATTTTGTATAATTATTTATTTTTAAAAAATCATGATTTATTTAATATTTTCGGAAATAATAAATCGAAAATAAAGACAGAAGACCGAATAGTTTTTTATAGGTAGAATGCTGACATATCGAAGAATAAGTGTTCCAATGATTACAGATTAATTAAGGATACTGGAAGCTACAGTTTTACAAAAAGATATAGGAACAAGTAAAGTTTCAGCACGTTGAATTCTAAAATTACTATTTTTGAACCAAAAATGCTACAACAAGATACATATTTGTAGAAAAAACTTGCTAGGTGTGACTGACGACAAAAATTAAAATATGTGACGAAACGTGACTGCATTTCTGGGATCCCTCAACATGCAATGAATCTACAAGAAATCTCCACTCACTCGTCGGAGAAGGAAGCACAATTCATCAGGAAAGGATCAAAAGGCTAAAAACTACCATACAGCCAAAATGACACAACTATATAGATATAAATATTATGCTGCTTCATGACAGTTGCCGAATTCACAAAACTAGCCGTGAACTAATCGAGGAGTACCGCTTTGTAAAGATGGAACATACCCATTACATTCCAGATTTGGTACCAAGTGACTATTGTCTCTACTACATTAAAGAAGCACTCCAGGAAATACCTATCTTCTTCGAATGAACATTTAAAAGAAGTGGTGAAGGCATTTATTCAAGTCTTATTAAAGGAATTTTTGTTGAAGGCATTACATTATTATATAAACTTTGGAATAAATGTGCGACCGTTAATGGAGAATTATACTGAAAAAAATATTACTTATGAGAAAACTATTTTCCTGCATAGTTAGTGGATAATGTCCCCTCGTAAAACGCCTATCATTCATTTACTAACATTGTTTATAAATTAATCAAGGTATTTCGATCAAATTGAAATAAAATGTTTATATAAAATGTATTTGGTGATAATAATTGTAACATCACTTTATTAGTTAATTTATAGATTTATTTAAAATGTTTTTTTTTATTGAATTGATGTTTTTCCATCACTTACAATTGTTTCATATCGTTCATTCTTTTCACATTGCTTCAAATTTCACCGCAGCTATATTTCTGCGCACCTAAAGAGTGTTCTCTGGTATACCGTAGTTGCATAAAGGTCGCATATTTCCTAAATTTAGAGTTTTTGAGGAGTAATATCCAATTTACAAATTCTTTTAGTAACAAAAGAAAGTATACTTTTGTTGACATGCATAAACTGAACTAAAACTACTCATGCTTTATTTTTTAATTATTAAGTTCATATATGAACGAGTAACACTTGTTGTTATAGATTATAAATGATAAGAGTAATTGTGATCGGTTAAGATAAATCTACCTAATGAAAATATCTTAAATAAATTATTTTTTTCTTGCTTTTGTCCAAATAATCCAAATAAAAGTCAAAGATGTCAATCAATTAAAATAAAATACAAGAGATAACTTTTATATTAAAGGACATACATTTTAACCCACGTACAGTAGCAAATTTCTTACATCAAAATATACCATCATCTATATCAGTAACAGAACAGGCACTGAGGTATCTCCTCATAGTAGATAGCAAAAAAAGGTGTGGGCACCATATAACTTTCTTGTATGTGTGTGCAACTCAAATATTTAAGATAAAAATAGTTCTAAATTAAGTTTTAAATATTGTATGTATCAATGTCTCATTAATTCTCTGCATTTCGATAAGACTGAAAGCGTTACATCTGGTCAAATTTCGTATATAAAACTTATTCCGAATCAATAGATATTTTTAAAAAACTACTTTTCAATAAGACTAAAGAACCTGCAGAAAAATATTTGTTATAAACCTGTTCTCAAATTTACTTTTGTATTGTTAAAACACGTTGATTTTTTTAATTAAGAAAACTACTACTCATCATAATTTTTATTAAATAAATGAAAAGAATTAACCATTTATTCTCTGTGCGCTATCATTTAATCCAAAAGATAAATATTTGCTGCGTGTTAAGGTTCAGAGAATAATGACACCATATTCGTATATACAATAAAAGTATGATTTTCTTGAGTACTAAATGAATTATGAAATTCTTAATTGAAAATATGAAATCTCTATTGATTGATTTTGAAAAATTTGCTATATTTGTTTTTATAATGTCGATTTGTTTTCCTCGTAGCAGTAAATTCCTTTACTGTTATTAAAAGATCAAATTGTATAATATTATTACGATACACAATCATAGTTACCTACTTTTCCGCAACATGCCTCGTCTAATGGTTCCAGCAGAGATTCGAGGAATGGAGATTGCTCTTGTACCACTGCGCATCTAATTTATAGGCGACGCAACAAACAGCGCTAGTTTGACATTGAGAATGGTTTGTTTATGTTCGTCTAGGTTACATTTCTTTTTGTGGTTTTTGTACTAAATTAATGCGTTTTACTTTCTGAGTTTTAAATGTAGCTTTAAGACAGACTTTCTAGTGCCGTCATTAAGTTCTGAAAAGGAGAGAGACCAGAGCAAGAGGACAAGAACGTAATAAATAACTTACAATGATTATCGAAACCTGAACCTAAACTGCCACCTGCTTTTCATTTTTGAAGTGAAAACTTCTATGGGCGCGTTGATGCATTGATTGTTGGGCACTGAAAGAGAGTGAGCCATCACGCTCGGAATGTAACGCTCGTTCGGGTAAAGTCGGCTCGAGTCGCGCTCGGCTTTGTATTATAACACTAACTAGCGGTATTTAATTTCAATTGAATTGAAATTTAGAATAAATACGCGAAATATTGTATTTTTATTTCTTGAAAACTTCTTGTCCGCGTGCATATGCGATCCCGAGCCGCCCGGGTGTAAGGCCGGCACGTTAGCATTAGACCAGCGCGGGTACTCGTATGAGAATTATCATATTTGTATATAAACATGCGTACGTATGAATTTTTGAAGTGAAAACTTGATCAGACCGAGCGAAATGTACTAGAATAATGTATACACAATATTAATAAATATATATTTTTTAAGTGTAATATAGAACGAAAATGGAAAATCGTAATGTAAATGAATATAGAACGAAAAAAAAAGTTGTATTTCGTATTATTAACCCCGCCTTGATGAAGTTTTCACTTCTGCCGTGTGGTTTTAAGCACAGTCATTTTTTTAAAACCTTAACTGCAACCGCTTTTTATCCCTTTCGTGATTATAAAAATTTTATTGTTGCTGCATGCACTCACAATTTAGAATCTCTTCAATAGCACATAATTTATAGGCTCGATATCGTAGGTAACAAAGTCAACTTCATCACCGACAGCCTTTTGTGCCTTTTATCACACGTAAATTTTTAAAAAAAACAGGCTCCATGGTTGACTGAAAATGTTTGAAGGATGGTGCAAAGTCTAGGTATCGCAGGACGTTGGTACGAACGCACTGGGATTACTACAAATCACTTTATAGTGTAATAACATCAGCTATTAAAAAGGAAAAAGTCTTACTTTAGGTTTGTTTCACGAAGTAATAATAAAAATGCTCTCTTCAAACATCAGAAACACAAATCAAATCTTCCAACTCAACTCTCTGATGTAGATAAAATTAATGACTTCTTCATGAACAGAATTCCGATTTTGAATATGTCGCCGCTGAGCTTTATTCACTCTAGTCACACCACATCGCATTTTGCTTTCATACAGTTGATGCAGCTGTGATTGATAAGCTAATTCAATTCATTAAATCTACTGCGGTTGGACAAGACGGTCTGAATATCACTAGAATGTGCTGTCCATTCCTAACAAACATAATAAATTTTTGCATGATGAAAAGTACATTTCTGATCAAGTGGAAGCGTGCCTCGGTTGTTCCGCTGCCTAAAATTAGTGGTCTAAAACATCTCACTGATATCAGGGCAGCCAGCATTCTGCCTACTTTGACACAAATATTAGAAAAAGTCATTTATTATCAGATTTTTTGTTTCGTTATTTACAATACAATACTTCCACCAATCCAGTCGGGATTTAGAGGCGGTTATAGCTGCTAAACGGCTTTGTTGTGTGTAACTGACGATACTACATCTGCTTGTGATAGAAGTCACATTACCATTTTGGCATTGTTAGATTATAGTAATGTTTTTGATGCGATACATCACGGGGTTCATGCAGATATCCTGGGTAGTATTGATTTTAGTGTGAACTCGACTCGAGTAATAATTGTTAGCTATTTGGAGTGTAATTTTGGGTGATAAAGGATCCAATTCTTTGCCCATCGTTGGGGCGTTCTTCAGGGATCGATTTTCGTACTTTAGCTTTTCTTCTTAGACATAGAGATCATAATGTTATTCTTAAATTCTTTCGAATCGAACACACCGCCAACCGTGTCTTCCATCGTACTGGTCTTACGTTAATCCGGGAACGGATCAAACAAACCAGACGAGATTTAAACTCCGTATTTCTTAAACTTCTTCATCTTTATCTTAGACTCTGTAACACCTCATCACTTTCTGACTTTGACTTGCTTGACAAAAAACCTTCCACCAAGCACGGACCTCTCATATCCTCATCACAAAGACACATCCGTAAATTCAATCTTACTCCAAAATCAGCTTCTAATACTGATCTAACTCACACAGTCATATATCTTTCAAGACAACCCTTAACCTCTGGCGACACAACATTCTATTCAAATGCCTCAGCTATGCTCGTACTCCTAAATCCATTCCTGTGGAGGACATAATTAATATAACAATAGTGATGATTGATTACTCTGTATACTCTATAAATGTGATACTAGATAATAAGTTTAATTGTATGTGTTGGTATATAAAAAATAAATTTTGTCTAAAGAAGCTAATCTTTTATTTCAAAACCTTACACCCTTGTTCAACACTTTTGGAGCATAGTGTATATTCATATTAAATTACTACAAGTACCATACTGTATATGTATTTCTTTTGAGACACCCCGTATATTAATTTAATTTTAAATTGGCGCACCGACATCTCTAAAACCTCGGTGGTGGTGTGTGAAACTATAAAGGTCCCTGGGATGTATGAGGAAAGTCCATTTGCCCATACGACATACGCCCACACGTTAAACGGGGGGGGGGGGTTTGGTCGTATCTAATTTTTGAATGACAGGCGGGCGCGTTTTTTTGGTTGAAACTTTTGTATAATCCTGTATTTTTTAGACTGTCCGTGACTTTTGGAACATCCTGTATATTCATATTTTATTACTACGTAACCAAGTACCATACTGTATATGTATTTATTCTATAATTTTGAGACGGCCTGTATATTATTTTAATTTTGAATTAGCGCGCCGACATCAGCGCCATCTCTAAAACCTCGGTGGTGGCGTTTGAAACTACAAAAGTGGAGGGGGTAAAAACCAGCGATTTTGCAGTCGTGAATTCGGGTGGAGTGTGTGATCTAGAACCGGCGAATCCTCTCTTATCTTTTGAAGGTTTACAAGTCCGGTGATTTTTGTGAGATGCCTATCAGACCGGTAGTCTCATATACTAACACGCCAACTTATAAATTACCTTCCTTTTTGAATGAGACTCTAAATAATATTTACAACAACCACTTCACATATACTATTAAAAATAGCATTGAGTTTGCCACAGACATATCTGAGTTCACTCTTGATGAAGGTGATGTGATGGTCTCATTGGATGTGGTCAATCTCTTTACGAATGTACCGGTGTCGGACACTTTAGGTATTCTTCGTCAGGATCTTGAGATGTACGGTGTTACCGCATCCGAAGTTAATGGCATACTTAGTTTAACAAAAGTCTGTCTTGAACAGAATTTTTTTCAATTCGGAGGAAAGTTGTATTGCTCAGACGATGGCCTATCGATGGGTTCTCCTTTGTCACCAATTTTGGCAGATATTTATATGCACAATTTTGAAACTAATCACATTTTATTTAACAACAATTACTGTCAAAATATAAAATTCTACCGTAGGTACGTAGATGATACTTTCCTTATCTGGAAGGGCTCTCGTTCTGACTTTGATGCTTTCCTCGTACATATAAACAACAACAATAACAATATAAAATTTACTTAAGAACTTCAAACTAACAATTCTATTAATTTCTTGGATCTGTCATTAACTAACAATAACAATAAAATAGATTTCGATATCTACAGAAAACCAACGTTCACTGGAGTGTCTATTGATAGTAACTCTAAGCACCCTCACAATCAAAAGATGGCAGTATATAATTCTAACATACATAGGTTATTACAATTACCACTGACTGATGTGTCCTTTAACAAAGAACTTAAAATTATAAAAGACATAGCACATCTGAACGGGTATTCTTGGGAGCTAATTGATAGACTAATTACCAAGAAGCTCAATAGGATAAGGGAACAGGATGCGTATATTCATGGGGGCACTGTGGGTAATGCTCAGATATAAGACGTTAAATATATTTCACTGTCTTTTATAGGTAAATTTTCTTATAGAATGCCAACATTTTCAATAAACACTGTGGAGTCTCATTTAAAACTTTAAATTCACTTTCTTCTTTTATAAATAATAAAGATACTGTAGATTGTATGGATAGATGTGGGGTCTATAAACTAGATTGTACTACTTGTTCGTCAACTTATGTTGGTAGAAGATATAGAAACTTTAAAACACGTATAAAGGAACATTTAAGAGCCTCACGACCTGATAGAACTGCTTTTTCTATCTTTGGCAAGCACATGCATGGCAACAACCACGTTTTTGATGCGAATACGGGGTTCAAAGTATTACATTTTGCAAATAAAGGATATAACCTTAATAACTTGGAGAATCTAGAAATTATGAAATTAAAAACAAATAGAGATCAGAATTATATTTTGAATACCCAATTGGTACCTGATGTCAGACCTGTTTTCTCTGTGTTCTTTGACTAAATTAACTTCTTCAGTGATTACTTTAATTCTGACACACATAAAAGAGCTCGAAGTTTTGCTTTAATGTCTTTGAAACGCTAGGTTTCTCTATACTTTTTGTTTGGAGAATACGATAGAACACGGGTGTTGTTGCTGGTGCAGGATGAACGATTTGTTATGTAGGATTGTGAGTATATGTATAGTTTTCCTCTATTGTTCACTTGTGTAATTTTATTGTTAACTTCACCTTTGACATATTTGAAAGTTATTTCACTGTTTTTTAAGAAAGTAATTTATTGTTTGACTAATATAGTTTTTGTATATAAAACTTTTAAACATTTTTCATATCACTAGGTTTAGTTTTGTGCATTATTTTGTCACAGGCTCACCTTTTTGTTTTTTAAAGTTTGGCCTGAAGATGTGAATCCTTTCTTAAACTCACGAAACCATTAGCCAAACACCATCTAAAAATAAAGAATCTGTGGGAATTTTGAACCATTTAATACCTTCTTTCTTGAATACTATCTACTATTACTGGTATAAAATCTGCAATCTGCACTCAAATTACCACCTTCCTTCCATAGCTGATTCCATCCGCTTCAAAACTTGAAAAATCCCATAACGAGCAAAAACCACCAACAGCCAATCTTTCCAAAGTTGAATTTAACTTTCTCAAAAATCTCAAATCCATTCCTGCTATTGTGATAGTAGTTGCTGACTAGGGAAACGCTACTGTTGCGTGGACAGCAGTGAATATGAACGAAAAAAACCACTCGTTTATAAAATACGACTCCTACAGACCTCTGAAAGAGGACCCCACCAGACGCATAGAACATTTTATCTTCGACCTCATCAAACATTCTTCCATACCTCAAGAACAACACAAATATCTTTTACCCAGTAACTCCAACGCACCAAAACTTTACGGTAAACCCAAAGTCCACAAACCGAATGTACCACTGATAACAGTAAGTCTTTTACCCTAAATTCTTGTCATTTCATCCACCGACTACACTGACAATTGATCCTCCATTTCCATATTCAGACAAATCCTATCCGAACACATACAACCGGACGACATGGCTGACTTGGTGGAAACATGCTTATGCTTTTTACCTACTTCCAGTTCCGTAACAGTTACTACGAGCAAAGCGTTGGTGTTACCATGGGTTCACCTTTATCCCCTGTAGGCGCTAGCATTTTCATGGAAGCGTCCGAACAGCAATCCTTATTAACGAATAACCCTAAACTTAAATGCTGTTTCAGGTATGTAGAGGATACCTTTGTAATCTAGCCACATAGACGGGATTCTCTTAGCAACTTCTTCTCATTCCTCAGTTCCCAACACACCAATATCCAGTTCACCATCGAAGTCGAGAATAACGGTTACTTTCTTTTCCTTGATGTACTAGTACGCCTTCGGTCAGGTGGCAAACTAGGACACTCCGTATACCGTAAACTCACACACCTTGACAGGTACTTCAATGACTAGTCCCATCACCAGCGTTCTCAAAAGCAATCCGTTATCAACTCCTTATTAAGCAGAGCTTGTGCTCTGTCTGAGCCTGACGCACTATCCCAGGAACCTACACACATAACAAAAACCTTACTCGGCGGCAGTAGAAGCAGAGACGACAACCCGCTTTCAACCCAGAAACCAAGAAGGTATCAACAACAACCGTGGAAGCCTACGACTACGATTCATCTTTTGAATGAATATACACATTGTTGTATAAAAGAAGTATTCATTAAAAGTGGATCACTTACTAGCATTTGTAGTCTCACAAATAACATTGAGAAATAATACAAAATTTCGGACGATTATTTTCAAAAGTAAGCAAGGAAATGGGAAAGTGTGAACGTATAGCACTGGCAAGTAAGTTGGCAAGATGCACATTAACCACGAACTTGCTAGCATTTGTATATTGCATACAGTTACGTTTAAAGCATGACTGAAAATTATACATACAAAAGTATGTATAATTTTGGTTTGCCTCAACGGATTTTAATGACTCTGGCCTCATTAGATAGAGAATTTTTCAAAGAATTGAATGATATGTAGTACGAAGTTTCGTGGTTGTCAAAAAAAATAACAGGGTGCGCTACTCTCAATTTATGTATATTACTTGTTTTTTCCTTAAAATTTTAAATGGAACGGTATATCTTTAATATCGTAATATTAGCACATAAAAAACTGAAGTAAATGATGAAAACCGGATGTTGCAACCTTTTTTCTTGACGAAGATATAGTCATACGAAGATAATCCAGAAAAAGAAAAATTTTTAAAAATATATTTATTTATTTAGTGAGAGTAATAATTTTATTTTAATATTAAGAGGATCACTAGACAGTGTATACTTCGCTTTCACTTGAATTTTCATCATACTCTTCCATAAATGTATTCATTTCAATCTTTTCACCGATTTTTTAATTCATTGCATATGGTGCGTTTGATTCTCCTTTTAAATGTTTTCAAATTCTCCAGATATTTGTAAATTTCATGTCCTGTCTTTTTGGGCATTGAAATAAAATAATAATAATAATAATAATAATAATAATAATAATAATAATAATAATAATAATATATATTTATTAACCAACAGATATACATCTAATTATAGGAAAACAGCAAAAATAATTTTGGTAACTATTGACCTAAGTAGACAATAACGAGATAACCCATATAATATAATGCATTAGTTATAACCAAATCATTTATTCATTAGTAACGAAAGGGTATAAAACTTAGATATCAAGTTTTATACCCTTTCTTGATATCTAATACATCCCCGCCTATAACATGAAAGTAAGTAAAAGAGGCTATTATTATACCTAAACATAAATAAGAAAATATATTGACCAAGTAGTATAAAGGAAAAGAAAAATTATTTAAATCAGAAAGTACAAAAAAGAAAAGCAGAAAAAAACTTCAACTTAACAAATGTTCAAAGTGTTCACCATTATTTTCAATACACATGTTTACTTGTCGATTAGTAGACAGCACAGCTACTTCAATTTCGGAGACAGCAATTGTTGTAATCGGCTTTTGTGATAAACTTTACTCTGCCCCATAAATAAAAATCAAGAACATCTCGCAAGGCGATTAAAAACTCAATAATGTCTTCTTTCGGGATAATTTAGGGAATATTGCCGCAAAGTAAGAATGCATTTTCAAAGCACTGAAAATACATTCTGATCATGTCATAAGCTTCAACGTTAGAATATGACCTTCTGCAAACATAATAATTATGTGCAGGTGTCCAAAAAGGCTTAATTTGCTAAATATGTACAAAAACTTAACTACAAGTGACACTAATATTTTTACTGGATTTTCATGACCCACCTTGGAAATCTCATAATAATGTAATTTAGTATCACTGTGCATGCCATGTTGTATGATGGAAATTGAAAAAAAAAGCAAATTACACTGAAATGAATGAATTTATGGAAGCGTATAATAAAAATTCAAGTGAAAACGAGCTATATACTGTCTAGAGACCCTCTTAAAATTTAAATAAAATTATTACTCACAATAAATAAATAAATAAATATATATTTAGAATGTTTTATTTTTCTGGATTATCTTCGTATGACTATATTTTTGTCAAGAAAGAAGGTAGCAACTTCCGGTTTTCACCATTCACCATTCTCTTTAGTTCTTTATGTGCTTCAATATTAAGACAATAAAAATATACCGTTCAATTCAAAATTTTAAATAAAAAACAAGTAATATACATAAATTGAGAACAGTGCCCCTGTTATTTTTTGACAATCACGTAATTTCGTACTACATATCCTTCAATTCTTTGTAAAATCCTCTATCTAATGAGCCCAGAAACATTAAAATCCGTTGAGGCAAACCGAAATTATGCCTACTTTTGTCCGCAGACATACCCGCCTACATCCTCCCCGTCATATAATATTTTTGTTGTAATTTCCGTGATCCATTTTACTATCAAGATTTTTTCCGCCAGGTTGTACGATAAACGGTTGCCGAGATATGGCCGGTGGCCGACTTAAACAGACACCCGGTATACATATGTGTGTGTGTGTGTGTGTGTGAGCGCGTGTGTGTGTGTGTGTGTGTGTGTGTGTGTGTGTCATTGCTGCATCGGGAATTGATCCGCGTTGTCGTAGAGCCTGTATGTGGACTTCTGTTGTCTCGAGCTTTCGGCAATCTCGCTGTTGCCATTTTCAAGATGTTCTGCTTCTCGTAGTAGTTTGCGTCGAACTGAGACAAGCTTTGTTCATCTACTCTTGTAGGGCGGAGCCCAAGCTCATAAGCCCTTTCATCATCATTTAATTCACTGCGGTAGTGTAGAGGAGTGTGTGTCATGGTTCAGTTCTCGTGATCGGGGGTCGCACTGGGCATCCTGGGCGGAGTGGAGCTCAGTCCCATGTGGATCGGACCATCCCATGATCGGGGACCGGTGCTCAGGGCGGGCGCAGTAAGTCCTCAATTCGTCCGCCAAGTGGCGGGCGTCTCCCCTCGCAGGTGGCGGTGATCTGTGTAACCACAGGGTTGTCCGAGCGCTCAGCCGTGGCCCAGGTACCGAGCGCCAGTTTTGTAATATGGTCCGCCAACGTTTCGACTCCGAGATCGGTCCTCAGCTGCTCATTGCTCACGAACTACGGTGCGCCGGTCATGATCCTCATAGTAGTGTTTTGGAGGACCTCCAGATCGTTGAGTTTTGTCCTGGAGTTATTATACCATACCAGCGCACCGTAGGTCAGCTTGGGCCTCAGGATGGTCTTGTATATAAACACCTTAGTGTGCAGCCCGAGTGGGCTCCTTCTCCCAATGAGTGGTAACAATCGGTTCCTAGCCGCCAGAAAGCCGTCCCTGACGCCCCCGAAATGGGGCCCCCAGGTAAGCCTCTGGTCGACGGTTATTCCAAGGTATTTGGCGCTCTTAGACCAGGGGAGATGGGAATCACCCACACTGACTGCGGCCCTGGGCATCCGTTGCTTGTTGGTGATACGCAGCAGCTGACACTTATTCTCATTGACTCGGAGCCTCCATTTGTCCATCCATTCCACAATTTCGTCGACCGCCGTCTGTATTCTCCTGACTATCATGTCCTGATCTCTCCCAGTGGAGAAAAAAGCTGTGTCATCGGCATAGAGCGCCACCTGGACACCAGGCGGACGTGCCCAGGAACGTCCGCCGTAAAGATATTAAAAAGGTCAGATCTCAAAAGGGAACCCTGGAGAACGCCGGCACCAATAGGTAACGCCCGAGAGAGGACGCCACCCACGGAGACCCTGAATCCTCTGCCAGATAGGTATGTTCGAATCAACCGTACCAAGGCCGGAGCAAAACCGGCACGCATCATCTTAATGATCAGTCCATCATGCCACACCGAGTCGCCTGTCGTAAACTGTGCCCGGCTGACCGCAGACGGTACAATGTTCTTACCGCGCGAGTAAGAGAGGGGCTTAAGTTACATAAGGAGGAAGTATGGCATCAGCGTGTGTTGGCGCTGTCCGTTGACGATGGATCCCTTTGGAAAATGACCCGGGCCCTCATGGCTTTTGCGCCGGATGAGAGAGCGCTTGCGTTCGCTTTTCATCTCGAGAGAATATGCTCTGGCAGCCCTCAGGAGGACTCTGATGATGAGGGTATGTCCGACGATGGGGCGGAGCATGAGATAGAGGCTTTGCCCCGGCTGCCCTCCGCTCCGCTCCGGTGTGTCACCATTGAAGAGATCAAGGGCAGGATAGAGGCTCTGAATCCTAAGAAGGCCACTGGCCTTGATGGTATAACCAATCTTGCTTTGAAATGTCTGCCAAAATCCTCGATTGAGATACTCACTCGTATCGCAAATGCCGTCCTAAGTCTGGAGCACTTCCCGAACTCCTGGAAGGAGTCGAAGGTGGTGATGATCAAGAAACCACAGGCCGACCCGGTGTTCCCTCAGAGCTACAGACCGATCAGCCTCCTCTCCTCCCTTTCCAAGATCGTTGAGTCGGTCGTACTAACTAAACAGAGGGAAGAGATGGAGGAGAGAAAGATCATTCCTGTGGAACAGTTTGGTGTTCGCCCGGGGCTCTGTTGTGACTTCCAGGTACTCAGGCTCACGGAGGCCGCCAGGAATGGATTTGAGCAAAGGGACACCACGGTGGCGGCATTTTTGGATGTAGCTAGCGCCTTCGACTCAGTGTGGCATGATGGATTGATCATTAAGATGATGCGTGCCGGTTTTGCTCCGACCTTGGTACGGTTGATACCTATCTGGTAGAGGATTCAGAGTCTCAGTGGATGGCGTCCTCTCTCAGGCGTTTCATATTGGTGCCGGCGTTTCCCAGGGTTCCCTTTTGGGACATGATCTTCTCAATATCTTTACGGTGGACGTGCCCAGGACTCCTGGTGTCGAGGTGGCGCTCTATGCCGATAACACAGCCCTTTTCTCCACTGGGAGAGATCAAGACATGTCAGTCAAGATAATACAGGCGGCGGTTGACGAAATTTTGGAATGGATGGACAAATGGAGGCTCCAAGTCAATCAGAATAAGTGTCAGCTGCTGCGCATCACCAACAAGCAACGGATGCCAAAGGCCGCAGTCAGGGTGGGTGATACCGATCTCCCCTGGTCTAAGAGTGTCAAATACCTTGGAATAACCATCGACCAGAGGCTTACCTGGGGGCCCCATCTCGGGGGCGTCAGGGACGGCTTTCTGGCGGCTAGGAACCGATTGTTACCACTCATTGGTAGAAGGAGCCCACTCGGGCTGCACACTGTGTTTATATACAAGACCATCCTGAGGCCCAAGCTGACCTACGGTGAGCTGGTATGGTATAATAAGTCCAGGACTAAACTCAACGATCTGGAGGTCCTCCAAAACACCACTATGAGGATCATGACCGACGCACCGTGGTTCGTGAGCAATGAGCAGCTGAGAACCGATCTCGGAGTCGAAACGTTGGCGGACCATATTACAAAACTGGCGTTCTGGACCTGGGCCAGGCTGAGCGCTCGGACAACCTTGGGGTTGCACAGATCACCGCCACCTGCGAGGGGAGACGCCCGCCACTTGTGGCCACAAGGCGAATTAAGGAAGATTACTGCGCCCGCCCTGAGCACCGGTCCCCGATCATGTGATGGTCCCATCCACATGGGACTGAGCCCCCACTCCGCCCGGGATGCCCAGTGCGACCCCCGATCACGAGAACGGAACAATGACACACACTCCTCTACACTACCGCAGTGAATTAAATGATGATGAAAGGGCTTATGAGCTTGGGTTCCGCCCTACAAGAGTAGATGATCAAGGCTTGTCTCAGTTCGACACAAACTACTGCGAGAAGCAAAACATCTTGAAAATGGCAACAGCGAGATTGCCGAAAGCTCGAGACAAAAGAAGACCACATACGAACTCTACGATAACGCGAAGCAGCAACGACACACCTAACTGCTGCGAAAACCTACCCTCTATCATATATATATATATAAATATATATATATATTGAAAAATTGAAAATCTTCTTGGTAGTAGTGGCATACAATGAATTAAAAGTAATAACAATATGACAACTGGTTGTCAATTAGAAAACAATGACAAATATAAAATGTAAATCAAAATGTATAAATGAAAATGTAATCAATAAGCATAGGACAGTCGAGATTACTTATATAGTCACATCAAAAGGCTTGGGGTCTACCACAAACTGTTCAGTCAATCCAAATATACAAATAACAACGACGCAACTATGTAAAGAAAAATTAAGAGTAGAACTGTTGATATTATAACAATATAGAATATAATAATAATATGGCAAAGAATTGTAATATATTTTATATATATATATATATTATTATTACTATTTCACGTCCACATACTTCAGCATTTAACGAACTACTTGAATTTACATATAAGAAATTTTATTTTAGAATTCTCTATTGATTTTATTTACAATATAATATCTAAAAGCTTTTCATCAAGTTCTTATGAATCTCCTGATGGAAGGTTTCATTCACTCTCACTCGATGATGTAAATATTTAATAAACAATTCCACTGTAATCAAAACGAATGATGGACTTGCTTTACAATTTATGTTTGTATAGCACTTCACTAAGGTACATAGTACTTATCTATAGTATATTTATAATGGAAATTCTCCCTAAAATGCTTAGACCAAAGTATACTACTTTCGTTTGGCGTATGTATTTTTTTTATCAACAGTTTCCTTCAAATGCACTCTTTTGGTATCCTATAATCAACAATTTTCAATGTTAAAACAAAAAAATTATATTTATCAAATTATGGATGAAATTAATAACCGTATGTATGTTAAAAAGTTATAATTCTCCTCTTCTTTGCCTCTAATTGCTTTGCACTCATCTTGCTACTCCAATTTGTGCAATGAAAAGCGGCGCATCAAACCACATTTAATACGAGGACACTAGCTGAAGCCTCAATTGGTAGGCTGTCCCCTGTGTATGTCTCTGATTGATGTTTTTCAGCTCCAAGGTTATCCCATCCTATTCCTTGGCTACACTGCGCTGACCAGAACCAAGTAGTTCGAAACACGTGTCCGCAGTTGCATTTTCAGCGGAGTTACCCCATTAAATTCTGTATTGTTTATTCTATGATCCGCAATAATTTTTTCTTTACTTTTATCCTGTGGATTCAGATGGCACGCAGGTGGACAATGTCTACCTTGCGGCGACGTTAGATTCATCCTCAATATCGAGGACACTATAGCTGAAGCCTCAATTGGTAGGCTGTCCCGTGTGTATGTCTCTGATTGAAGTTTTTCAGCTCCAAGGTTATCCCATCCTATTCCTTGGCTACACTGCGCTGACGGGAACCAAGTAGTTCGAAACACGTGTCCGCAGTTGCATTTTCAGCGGAGTTACCCCATTAAATTCTGTATTGTTTATTCTATATATATACAAAGAGATCGTAAATGCTTGACCGTGCCACTTCATCGATATATCAACTTTCGCACGAGTTTGCCACACATTCATTGTTGTAGTATGAATATTTAGTTTGTATTTAACTTCGCTAAAGTGGCTATTAATCCAATATTCTGTCATTTATACATATTTGTCAGTCCTATAAGCTTTTTGTCGTTCCTTTTTCCCTTGGTTTACTGCGTTTAATTGAATATTAGAAACTGTCTTTCTCAAGGCAATAAAAGGCACATTTTGTTGTTACTGTAAGTTATTTTTTTTGTGTGTATACGAGTATCATTATCATTTTTGCTTAATTTTAAAGTTGCGTTGAAATACCATTTACGGAAGAACAAGATAAGTTTGCTGTGGAGGCTTATTTTCGTAGCGGAGAACTGTTACCGAATGCAGAGTGGAAAAATTGTACTAATTCATGTAGAGAACAGTTTCACACTCGATTCCCAGAAATGGAATTCTAACATGATATTTTCGAGGAACTGGCAGTATATCTAAGAAACACTCTTCTGGTAGACCTACTTTACTAACAGGAGAAGTGCTAGAAAATATTCAAGAACCGCTAGACGTGAGTCTTAAGAAATCATTAAGGCGACTATCAGCACAGACAGGTAAAATATTACTTTCTTTGTTATATCGAAAATTTATTAATTCTGATTTTATGTTCATATAGGACTATCTTATGGAACATGCCATAAAGCCACTATAAAACTACACTTACATCCATATAAAGCATCTGTTGTACAGAAATTGTTGCGAACAGACTTTGAGAAACGCATACAATTTTGTACGTGGTTTAATAATAATCTTGCGGATGATAATTTGTTGGACATCACATTTTTCCCAGACGAGGCCTAGTTTCATCTAAGTGGATATGTCAATTCCCAAAATTATTGATACCGGTCATCCATAAACCCACATGTTTTTATTGAAACTGACATGCATCCTATTAAAATAGGTGTGCAATATCACGAAGAAGAATAATAGGGCCAATTTTCTTCCATGATACAATAAATGCAGAACGATATAGAACACTTCTTTTAGAACCATTTATTAGACAACTTGACGACAATGAAAGCCAATTTGGCTATTTTTAGCAGGATGGTGCTACCCCTCACACTGCACATGCTACAATTGAATTCCTCCAAAGATATTTTAATAATAACCGACTGATTAGCACAAGTAGATGGCCTCGTAAATCACCAGATTTGACTCCTCTGGATTTTTTCCTATTTGGGTATTTAAAGAACAATGTTTTTCAGACTCCACTACATACATTACCTACCAGAACTACAAGATGCTATTAACAGTGTAACAGAAGAAATAATACAAAATGTTTTCATTTCTCTCAAAACACGTATATGTGTGTCTACAAAATGAAGGATCTCATTTTGAACATATGTTATAGTATTTCTAAATATGTAATGTTACCTATATGCAATATCGATCTTTGTATTAAATTATTTTTAATAACGATATTTTCAATTATTAAATGTATTTATTGAGTTATTAAAACGAGTAAATTTAACAAAAATTCTTGAAAATAGTTCATACGTAAAATAATAGATGTCGCACGAACGAAATACATACAATGCAGAATATGATATATGCGGCAATTACACCATGACTATGAAGCGGCACGGTCAACCATTTACGATCTCTCTGTATATGTATATATATATATATACAGTGTGGCCAGATTTCGATGCTCACCATTGGTAAATCGGTTATTAGAAGACATAGAGGAACGGTTAAATGGGGAATGTTTTGCAGAATGCAATGCTCGCAACAAATCTCATTTCTAATTCATTCGGTCTTTTTACAATTTTGAGATATTATGAAAAAACCAATATGTGCTGATTTGAATTTTCCTCAATAATTCGATAACGCCTAATGCAATCGCTTTTAAACACTGTTCAGACACTTCTTTAAGACAAATTTTTTGGTATTAACGGTAACCCCCGATTTTCATTTGTTTTCAAGTTCTTAGCACTACCTTTTGTTTTTCTTATGGCGGCCATATGGGATTTTTAATTAGTTAGATAGTCCTTTAAATAGCTTTCCAATAATGTACAACATGTCCAATAAATCTTTATTTATACGAGAGATATGAACATTTGAATAAAATTTCACTCTAATACGAAATTAGTTGGCTATGAAATTAAATGATAGTGTAATACGATAAATAAGCGCTGTCATTATTGACATGTAAAAGTGCAGTGAAATTGGTAGGAGATTTAGAACTTTGTGTAAGTAATTACCGTTAAGCATGGAGATTAATAAGAATTGATAATGGCGCACACATTTTCAAATGAAGTAAAGGTTGATATGTTGGAAGTTTATTTCAAAGTAAATAGAATCTCTGAAAATGCTTGCACAAGTTTGCAGCGTTTTCTGGAAAGACCACAACCACACCGGACAATTTATAGCGGAATAATCAGAAATTTAGTGAACTATGGAAGCTTCGAACAAAAAAGATCTATGAAGTTAACAATGCTGATATACGTCAAAATAATATTTTTCAATATGTTACATCACTATGTCGAGTGACTCGAGAAACTGGAATTCCAAAATCTAGTGTTTACAGAAAGTTGAGAAAAAACAAATACCACCTATACAATTCCAATTTAGCAGGTGGTATCTACAAAAATGTGAAGATGATACTGACTTTCCCAGGAAAATGCTTTTTACAGATGAAACACGGTTTACCAACTGCGGGGTGTTCAATAGGCATAACTATCATCACTGGTCTACTGAAAATCCACATTTGGTAAATCAAAGAAGATTTCAAGTTCTATTTGATTTTAATCTCTGGTGTGGTTTTATTGGTAAGAACTTTAATTGACTTCTTTTTTGTTTTTTATTATATTATCAGTATCATCTTCGGTACGGTGTAGCCAAGGAATAAGGTGGGATAACCTTGGAGATGTATGCTAATCGGAAGACCATCAGGAGACAGACCACCATTTGTAGCTTCAGTTAGAAGATCCTCAGTTTTGAGGACAACAACTAACGTCGCCACGAGGAAGACAATGTCAACCTGCGTGCCATCCGAGAACCCAGGAAAGATAAATAAAAGGAATTATCGCGGATACATGAAATACAAAAAAGAGAAAAATATTGGGTAAATTCCGCTGTAGAGCAACCGTAGACACGTGTTTCTGACTCATTGGTCGTCATCTAACTGAAGCTACAAATGGTGGTCTGTCTCCTGATGGTCTTCCGATTAGCATACATCTCCAAGGTTATCCCACCTTATTCCTTGGCTACACCGTACCGATGACGACCAATGAGTCAGAAACACGTGTCTACGGTTGCTCTACAGCGGAATTTACCCAATATTTTTCTCTTTTTTGTATTTCATGTATCCGCGATAATTCCTTTTATTTATCTTTCCTGGGTTCTCGGATGGCACGCAGGTTGACATTGTCTTCCTCGTGGCGTCCTCAAAATTGAGGATCTTCTAACTGAAGCTACAAATGGTGGTCTGTCTCCTGATGGTCTTCCGATTAGCATACATCTCCAAGGTTATCCCACCTTATTCCTTGGCTACACCGTACCGATGACGACCAATGAGTCAGAAACACGTGTCTACGATTGCTCTACAGCGGAATTTACCCAATATTTTGTTTTTTTTTGTATTTCATGTGTCCGCGATAATTCCTTTTATTTATATATATATATATATATATCAATAAAGAAAATATCACGGATACATAATAAAAATAGGAAAAAGAATATCGGGTTAATCCGCTGTAGTGCAACCGCAGACACGTGTTTCAGACTCGTTGGTCATCGTCAGTACGGTACGTACCGTACTGACGTATATATATATATATATATAAATAGGAAAAAGAATATCGGGTTAATCCGCTGTAGTGCAACCGCAGACACGTGTTTCAGACTCGTTGGTCATCGTCAGTACGGTACGTACTGACGATGGCAATTACACCATGACGATGACGTCATGGTGTAATTGCCGCATATATCATATTCTGCATTGTATGTATTTCGTTCGTGCGACATCTATTATTTTACGTATGAACTATTTTCAAGAATTTTTGTTAAATTTACTCGTTTTAATAACTCAATAAATACATTTAATAATTGAAAATATCGTTATTAAAAATAATTTAATAGAAAGATCGATATTGCATATAGGTAACATTACATATTTCAAAATGAGATCCTTCATTTTGTAGACACACATATACGTGTTTTGAGAGAATTGAAAACATTTTGTATTATTTCTTCTGTTACACTGTTAATAGCATCTTGTAGTTCACGGTAGGTAATGTATGTAGTGGAGTCTGAAAAACATTGTTCTTTAAATACCCAAATAGGAAAAAATCCAGAGGAGTCAAATCTGGTGATTTACGAGGCCATCTACTTGTGCTAATCAGTCGGTTATTATTAAAATATCTTTGGAGGAATTCAATTGTAGCATGTGCAGTGTGAGGGGTAGCACCATCCTGCTAAAAATAGCCAAATTGGCTTTCATTGTCGTCAAGTTGTCTAATAAATGGTTCTAAAAGAAGTGTTCTATATCGTTCTGCATTTATTGTATCATGGAAGAAAATTGGCCCTATTATTCTTCTTCGTGATATTGCACACCTATTTTAATAGGATGCATGTCAGTTTCAATAAAAACATGTGGGTTTATGGATGACCGGTATCAATAATTTTGGGAATTGACATATCCACTTAGATGAAACTAGGCCTCGTCTGAGAAAAATGTGATGTCCAACAAATTATCATCCGCAAGATTATTATTAAACCACGTACAAAATTGTATGCGTTTCTCAACGAGCGGTTTCCATGTATGCGGCAGGCGTAGGCCGTCGCCTGCCGCATACATGGAAACCGCTCGTGGCCGACATACAGATTAGAACTCATGATAAACGCAACACTCCACAACCGAAGCAGACTCATACACAGGATTCGCAAATACACGGGCCAATCACACGCAGCCGCTTGCGAGCGATCGCCACAGTACAACATCCCCCACCCGACCCCACTCCAACTCAGCAATATAAAAGCAGGCGTACAACAAGGCGAACAGCAGATAACTCTCAACTGTAACCAGCAGAAGACTATCTCTAGAAAATGACGAGTGCGATCTCGTCGAAACGTCGAGACAACAGTCCTTCTCAGGACACATCTCACACGCGGCCAAGAACCCGAGAAACCATTGTTTCATCATACGACCGCGAAAACATCAGGAATATCATATATATATATATATATAGTATATGGTTTGAAGTAGTCTTTGCCGTTATGTATTAATGTCGGAAAAGAGTGTTGGGGAATCCGGCAATAAAAAGACTTATTTTTATAGGAAGTCTAACGTTTTATTATCTCAATATTTCGCACATAAGGTATTTGTGCTTCCTCAGGATAAACTAATTAAGACAAGAAAGTGAAACAAAGCACAGTTAGTAAAAAAGTTATTGACAGAAATTTTTAAAAAATCCTCACAACTGTGACTTCTTGGTGGGAAAAATATCGTGAATACACAGTAAAACAAACTGCGAAAAACACCACAAAACACGATGTTTTTCGTGACAAATTGTGTTTACATGTTAATTTAAAATGACAATTAGTATGAAATATGTCAGTTATTGTTATACCCTGTCTCAGAATAAGAAGGAGTGATCCAAATATCCCGCCAAAACATGGAACACATAGCTTAAAATTTAGTAGACAATTTGATATGACATCATGACAATTGAGGTTAGGAGAACTGTATTAATTCTAACCAAGGATTTAGCTGTTTTGTGTTTCATTTACTACTTTCGTTAAAATAGATGGATGCATCCGCTATTCATTCTACCAGTCGAAGCAGCAATACGAATGCACGGCAATTGGAAACAGGAGAGTAAAGTTATAAACACAAGTAGGTGTATACATCAGATGTATAAAATTATATAAATTATAGATTCTATAATTTGATGAATACAAATCTCTTAACATTCAAATCTGTTCATTCTAGTTTTACACAAAAAATTAGAAGAATCTATGGATAAAGATATAGGCCCAATTTACAAATGAAAGCATAGACTTTGTTCTGAGCGTTTTGAGGAGGATTGCTGTTATAAATATATAATTACTGCACATGTTAGTGAATGTGCTATATCAACATGAAAACTGTGAATCAAGTCTATTTATTATTAAATATTTTTATCAGAGAGCAAGAATGAATCAAACCTTTTATCTTTTATCAAAATGTCCTTAAGAACTTGCAGAAAAGGAACTTATACAGATAAATCATTCGTATTACTGCTACAAACCTTGAGGAGGTAAATTCAAGCAACTAGTCTTGGAAATGTGAATCTTACATACAACAGTAATAAATAGAAAAATTTACATCGGCTAAGTTGTTTACACGAACTGCAAAGATAATTACATATACCTACACATTACTAATTATTATTCCCTATTAAAATTTATTTATTATGAAAATATATAAAGTATAACAAATATTTATTTCTACTATATATTGGAAATTAACAATAATTTAGTGTTCACATCATGTTAAAAAGATTAAAAATGTTAATGGTCGGCACAATTTTTTCAAATACTTATTGTAACACTTGTAATTGCTTCTGTCAAAAGTTCTCATATAAGTGATATTCTGAAAGGGGGATTTTTTTGAAGCAACTTCATCTTATGTATCAATTCAGATCCTATATGAAGTATTCTTAATTGCCTATCTTTATCGATATGGCTATTTTATCTTTCAGGTTTTCATCAAAGTTTGTCATGCACTCATTATGCTTGTGGCAATCCAAACTTTTTCCCATATTCTCCACTAGATATTTTCACCTGTTTCTATTAGTACAGGTTTCTTTACGTTTGACATATCTGTAATATACATGTATAGGAACATGTGGTAATATAATTAGTATTTAATTAACACTTACTTGAAATTAATGAGTCAATTCTAGAATATCTGTGAGTTGCCCAGTTCATTTATGGTATGAACTCATCTATAGTTATTTTTGCAATGATATTAATTGTTGAATGTTTGATTTTTGCACTGATGTACAGTATTTTTGACAGATTCATCAAATTCAAAGTTTCAAATGCATGATCACTTGTTCCTTAGGTCTTAAGACGTCTGATCAACGCATGCTCATGTTGTACATAAAAGTACGGATTTTATTTAATAACACAATAAAGTATAATAAACCAAAGTCAAAATGTAAGAGACTAGGTTATGGCTTGGCTATAAACATAAAATGACGTTTTGTCAAACTTATTTTCCCATGTTAAACTTGCCTACGCAAGAACCAATGAAATACTTTAAAAATATACGCCATTTTGGCGCGATATTTGAATCACTCCTTCTTATTCTGAGACAAGGTATAGCTTGTGATATTTTATTAAACTTACTATGATCTAACAAATATGAATAAATAATACTAAGATTTTGGATGTCCGATCTGAAATTCATACTATTTTTGTTGCTGTTGATATAGACCATCTCAAGGAATTCTCTGCTAATTTTTCTATTGTCAGTTTTTAAAATTTTAACGTCATTAAAATTAGGTGAGTGATCTTCCTGCAATATGTGTTTTGCTAGAGCGCATCTGGTTTCTCCAGTTTTTATGTCGCTTTTGTGTAGTGTCAATCTAGTTGAGAGCCAACTTGCCGTTTGTCCGATGTATTCCTTATTACAACTCGAGCATGGTATGGAGTAAATTATATTGGATTTGTATTTTTGTTCAGTTTTGTCTTTGATTGTAGGCAAGAGTTCTTTAATTTTATGTTTGTTGTAATAGCCGAACCGTGTGTTATCAAAGTTCAAGACATGTACTATTTGTTCTGTTAGATTGTTAATGTATGGCAGTTTGAAATATGTGGGTGGTTTGTTGACTGCATGTGTGTCAGATTGGTTAGTGGCCATATTGTTCGGTCTGTTGTTGGGCGATGTGTTATAAAGTAGCTTGGAAATCGAAAATGAAAAGTGTGAACACATGGATATTAAAACTAACATCAAGCCGTAAATAATTACTGATGAGACCTCATAGGTCGAAACACCGATGTCTGTGTGTTCGATTATCGGCAATGGCACTTAATGTATGTGTGTATCTCAAACACATGCATATATACATATACGTTTTACGTATAAAGGTATATATGTAAGTCACAGTAATTAGTTTGGAAATCAGAGCCTTTGGGTAGCCATTATTTAAGGCAAGTTTGGAAAAAATCCATTTTTTTTTTGTGTAGGGTGGGGTGACTAATTTTTATAATTCTATTCTTAAGACCTACTATTGTATTTATTTTTTGTTGAAGAGGATAGTTTGAATGATAGTTCAACATTCTTGTGGACTTAGAAGGTTTTCTATACCAGTCTATTATAATGATGTTGTTATTTCTTATGATCTTAGTGTCTAAAAAGGCAATCTCCCCATTAGTCTCTTTTTCCAATGTAAATTGGATCTTATTGTGGAATGTGTTAAACCTGCGTAATGTGTTATCTATTTCATGTTCAGGCAGGGCCATAATCACATCGTCGACGTACTTATGGATGAAAGCTAACTCAAACGGAAGATTAGCCAACACGTCATGTAAGCAACGGTCCATGATAATGTCCGCTAAGATACCACTTAATGGACTGCCCATGGGGCATCCATTTTTTGTGAATAAAATTTACTGTTGAAAATGAAATAACTATTATCTAGAAGTAAGTGTAAGAGCTTGAAGAATGAAGTTTTTGATAAAGTAGTGTTGTTTGCGATTAGGTGCCAGTCGTTGGTCAAAATATCCAGTACAAACTTTATCGGTATGTTGGTGAAGAGTGATGTGACATCTAGTGAGGTAACATGGTAGTTTTCTGGCAGTGCAAAATTCTGGTATTTCTCTGCAAAAGTGAAAGAGTCCGGAATATTGTGTGGGCCGACACTATACGTATCTGAAAGTATTTTCGAAATGAAAACTGCTACTCTAGAGGTCGGGGCATTTATGCACGATACAATGGGTCTGAAAGGAACATCAGGTTTATGGACTTTAGGTAGTGTATATAGTTTAGGACTTGTAGCATTGTGTATGGTCATTCTTTTGTATGAGCGCTCTGATATTTCTTCACGGTCTTTTAGTGTTTTTAAGAAATTATTTAATTGTCTCTGTATTTTAGTGGTAGGATCTACCTTTAGGATGCTATATGTGTCTTTATCTTGAAAAAGTTCTTCAGTTTTTTTTATATATTCAGTGCGATCTACCGCAACTGTTTTTTCACCTTTGTCAGCTTTCATTATTATAATATTAGGATTTTTTTTAAAAAATAATTTACATTCATTTAAATCATCAATCAATGTGTCTTTTTTACCGTGAAATTTGGTTACGAAATTGGTTAATATGTTAGTCAATCGCGCTCTGTGTATGTTGGTGTCTTGGGTAACATTTGAATTAAGTACTACTTCACAATCAGCTAGTATGTCCGCAATGTTTATATTATTAGGGTATGTTGGAATACCAAAGTTCGGTCCTAATGAAAGAAATTTTTTTATGTTATGTGGAATGCCACCATTAGTTTTATCAATAAAACAGTCGTCATTATTTATGAAACATTTGCGTTGTTTGACGTTTTTTGTGAGGTTGTTAAATTTGCTTATGTTTGTTTTTTTAACGTTATTATAAATTTTTTGATATTTATGCTTAAGGCTATACGCCCGGCCTCGAAATCGTTTTTCCCATTTCCTAATCGTATTTTTCATGAAAACCTTACCGAATTTACACGCTAATTTAAGAAAAAAATGCCTTTCAATGGATAAATCGTAATTTCTTCGAAATTGTCCAAAGGGCCCTAAATAAAAATAAAAATGTAAGAAATTTCAAAAAACAAGCCTTTATTTAAAATTATGTAACACTCAACAGCAATACATAAATTTTATTTTTTCTTAATTTTTAAAAATAAGGTCACGAAACGGAAAACAAAATTTTGAAATTTGCGCGAAATTCACTGAAATCAAATAGAGTATGTGGTACGCTCGCACATTGTGTCGAGAGGTAGCTCCGCCTACCATTTCGGGCAGTTTCTACGCAGTTTGTAAAATACTTCTGAGATCGGTGTATGTTAAGAAAGTAATCGTTACTCGGACATTATTTTATCGAAACCGTTGATATTTTCTTTACAAAATAGTGTACACATACAGTGTCAGCGTCACAATACTTCCTTATACTACGTATCAGAAAGTAAAAGCAATATCTCTTCCCGTCCCTAACGCTATACCTGCTAGAAGCGCATGCTAGGACTCACACGGCTTGCGAGCAGAGAGTATAATTATTATATTTGACTCGCAATAATTTGCTTCTGAAACGATCTAGAAATTTATTTCTTGCACAAAAAATAATTTTGGAATGTTGGCTTTATTTTGTTTCACATATATATGGGTAAATTCTGAAAAATAAAATTAGTTACTCGATAGCTGAAAAATATCTTACACGAATTGGTGGTCTACTAAATCTTTTTTTTTTTATAAAATTTACACACCATAGAGAAAAATCGAAAACACTAGTATCATCCAAATACTTTAGGGTATAACCTTAAAAAAAACAGATCCCTAGCTCTCTGCATTGCTGAGATATCACGAGATAAGTATTAATAATTGAAGAAAATGAAAATTTTAAAATTTACACAAAAAACGATTTTTCGACCTTTTTGCGATTTCGATTTTATTTTCCAACTCAAAATTTGAATCCGGCAGGTGATTTTACATATCCAGCTTCACCTTTTTTGTGTGGTTGAGAAAATATAAATTGTATAATTTAGGGGCGGTTGCTTCCCAACTGCTAAACATGTGGGCCAACCGGCGATTATCTGAGACCATAACGCAGCCATAAATTACAGGCAGATTAGATTAGGTGACAAGTTCTTTTCTCTATCTCTTTCCTCAGCATAAGACAGAGCACGCGGACCCTTAAACATTTGTCTTTTATTTACATTTGCACGAAAAGCAGTGGTACGCCCATTTCAAATCGAACTCAGCTTGAAGCGGGCGTCCAGCCTTTCGGCAAACACATGTGCAGGTAGTTTGTTTATGATTAAATTATTTAATTTGGGTAATTGTTTCGTATGAAAATCAAGATCTGACAATGTAATTGAAATTTCTAAATTAAGGATCTTATTTTCTAACTTTTCACTGAGATTAACAGCTTTACTTGCTAGTTTTTTGTCCCTAGTAGATAATAATCCACGTACGTTTTTTGATCCGCGTGCTACATGGTCCGGTGTTATTATCTACTAGGGACAAAAAACTAGCAAATAAAGCTGATAATCTCAGTGAAAAGTTAGAAAATAAGATTCTTAATTTAGAAATTTCAATCACATTGTCAGATCTTGATTTTCATACGAAACAATTATCCAAATTAAATAATTTAATCATAAACAAACTACCTGCACATGTGTTTGCCGATTTTGAACTCGGTGTGAAGCATAAATATCAAAAAATTTATAATAACGTTAAAAAAACAAACATACGCAAATTTAACAACTCACAAAAAACGTCAAACAACGCAAATTTTTCATAAATAATGACGACTGGTTTATTGATAAAACTAATGGTGGCATTCCACATAACATAAAAAATTTTCTTTCATTAGGACCGAACGTTGGTATTCCAACATACCCTAATAATATAAACATTGCGGACATACTAGCTGATTGTGAAGTAGTACTTAATTCAAATGTTACCCAAGACACCAACATACACAGAGCGCGATTGACTAACATATTAACCAATTTCGTAACCAAATTTCACGGTAAAAAAGACACATTGATTGATGATTTAAATGAATGTAAATTATTTTTTAAAAAAAATCCTAATATTATAATAATGAAAGCTGACAAAGGTGAAAAAACAGTTGCGGCAGATCGCACTGAATATATAAAAAAACTGAAGAACTTCTTCAAGATAAAGACACATATAGCATTCTAAAGGTAGATCCTACCACTAAAATACAGAGACAATTAAATAATTTCTTAAAAACACTAAAAGACCGTGAAGAAATATCAGAGGGCTCATACAAAAGAATGACCATACACAATGCTACAAGTCCTAAACTATATACACTACCTAAAGTCCATAAACCTGATGTTCCTTTCAGACCCATTGTATCGTGCATAAATGCCCCGACCTCTAGAGTAGCAGTTTTCATTTCGAAAATACTTTCAGATACGTATAGTGTCGGCCCACACAATATTCCAGACTCTTTCACTTTTGCAGAGAAATACCAGAATTTTGCACTGCCAGAAAACTACCATGTTATCTCACTAGATGTCACATCACTCTTCACCAACATACCGATAAAGTTTGTACTGGATATTTTGACCAACGACTGGCCCCTAATCGCAAACAACACTAATTTATCAAAAACTTCATTCTTCAAGCTCTTACACTTACTACTAGATAATAGTTATTTCATTTTCAACAGTAAATTTTATTCACAAAAAGATGGATGCCCCATGGGCAGTCCATTAAGTGGTATCTTAGCGGACATTATCATGGACCGTTGCTTACATGACGTGTTGGCTAATCTTCCGTTTGAGTTAGCTTTCATCCATAAGTACGTCGATGATGCGATTATGGCCCTGCCTGAACATGAAATAAATAACACATTACGCAGGTTTAACACATTCCACAATAAGATCCAATTTACATTGGAAAAAGAGACTAATGGGGAGATTGCCTTTTTAGACACTAAGATCATAAGAAATAATAACATCATTATAATAGACTGGTATAGAAAACCTTCTAATTCCACAAGAATGTTGAACTATCATTCAAACTATCCTCTTCAACAAAAAATAAATACAATAGTAGGTCTTAAGAATAGAATTATAAAAATTAGTCACCCCACCCTACACAAAAAAAATTTAGAGATTTTATCCAAACTTGCCTTAAATAATGGCTACCCAAAGGCTCTGATTTCCAAACTAATTACTGTGACTTACATATATACCTTTATACGTAAAACGTATATGTATATATGCATGTGTTTGAGATACACACATACATTAAGTGCCATTGCCGATAATCGAACGCACAGACATCGGTGTTTCGACCTATGAGGTCTCATCAGTAATTATTTACTGCTTGATGTTAGTTTTAATATCCATGTGTTCACACTTTTCATTTTCGATTTCCAAACTACTTTATAACACATCGCCCAACAACAGACCGAACAATATGGCCACTAACCAATCTGACACACATGCAGTCAACAAACCACCCACATATTTCAAACTGCCATACATTAACAATCTAACAGAACAAATAGTACATGTCTTGAACTTTGATAACACACGGTTCGGCTATTACAACAAACATAAAATTAAAGAACTCTTGCCTACAATCAAAGACAAAACTGAACAAAAATACAAATCCAATATAATTTACTCCATACCATGCTCGAGTTGTAATAAGGAATACATCGGACAAACGGCAAGTTGGCTCTCAACTAGATTGACACTACACAAAAGCAACATAAAAACTGGAAAAACCAGATGCGCTCTAGCAAAACACATGTTGCAGGAAGATCACTCACCTAATTTTAATGACGGTAAAATTTTAAAAACTGACAATAGAAAAATTAGCAGAGAATTCCTTGAGATGGTCTATATCAACAGCAACAAAAATAGTATGAATTTCAGATCGGACATCCAAAATCTTAGTATTATTTATTCATATTTGTTAGATCATAGTAAGTTTAATAAAATATCACAAGCTAACAATAACTGACATATTTCAAACTAATTGTCATTTAAATTAACATGTAAACACAATTTGTCACGAAAAATATCGTGTTTTGTGGTGCTTTTCGCAGTTTGTTTTACTGTGTATTCACGATATTTTTCCCACCAAGAAGTCACAGTTGTGAGTATTTTTTAAACATTTCTGTCAATAACTTTTTTACTAACTGTGCTTTGTTTCACTTTCTTGTCTTAATTAGTTTATCCTGAGGAAGCACAAATACCTTATGTGCGAAATATTGAGATAATAAAACGTTAGACTTCCTATAAAAATAAGTCTTTTTATTGCCGGATTCCCCAACACTCTTTTCCGACATTAATACATAACGGCAAAGACTACTTCAAACCATATACTATATATATATATATATATATATATATGAAGCGTTGTTCTTCGGGATATTTCGCCGCGTTTGGATGATTTTGCCCTGATAAGGACATCTTTCTTCCTGACGTTTCGGTGACATCACTTTCACCTTCTTCTTGAGGATCTTCTAAGTTCGACGGTTTCTTCAAGAATGCCCTCTCTGTTCGAATCGCCTTGTATTTCTAGTGCCGTGGTAGTGGCGGGGCGAGTGCGGCTTCTTGTGATTGGCCCGCTGATTGTGGTGTTGTTCCCTCTCTGTCTGTTACCTTTGCCGTATCCTGGATACGAATTAAACGACTTGCTTGCGATGAATTTGAGCTAATAAACATTACATATTGTTGTTATTAATATTTACTAAGATTGTGCGGACTTAAAAATCATTTCGATCCGTGAATGAAATTGTTATAAACAAACCTAACAAACGATGCACATTTCCCATAAAATTCCCATATATTTCTAACAGTATTAATAAATATAATAATACTGAAAATCTTTAACCAACCCAAACAGTCGTTATTGTGACCAATGATGAACTTACCGATCACAGGCTCCACCTACCAATTTTTCACCAATGCACTAAGTGGAGATTACTTGAATACATCTCACAGGCTCCACCCACTATTTTTGTTCGAAAATTTATCAAGTGAAAAATATTTTACACGAGAAGCAAGGGCTTCTGCCCAATCAAAAGAGTCGTTATTCTGACGAATAGAATGCGTCTTTTGAAAGAACACCTGCAACAGCGTCAATTGTTTACGTCGTTGAAAATGTTATAAAAGCTAAGAATTTTAGTATTGAGTATCAGTCGCTCTAAAGACTTAAAGCGACAACAGCCCCTTCTCTGGAGAGAACCGAACTTTCGCCAAGTGACTTCAGAGCTGATACAACGTTTCTACGAGCAAGCCGAAGCGACTCGAAGCAATCCCGAGCGTTTCCGAGGCAAAGCCGAACATACCCGAGGAGAACTAAAGACGTAGGACGACTTCTACGAGCAAGCCGAAGCGACTCGAAGCAATCCTGAGCGTTTCCGAGGCAAAGCCGAACATACCCGAGGAGAACTAAAGACGTAGGACGACTTCTACGGGCAAGCCGAAGCGACTCGAAGCAATCCCGAGCGTTTCCGAGGCAAAGCCGAACATACCCGAGGAGAACTAAAGACGTAGGACGACTTCTGCGAGCAAGCCGAAGCGACTCGAAGCAATCCCGAGCGTTTCCGAGGCAAAGCCGAACATACCCGAGGAGAACTAAAGACGTAGGACGACTTCTACGAGCAAGCCGAACGCAGCCGAAGCAAACCCGAGCGTTTCCGAGGTGACCCGAAGATACCCGAAGGCGTAGGAAGGCTTCTACGAACGAGACGAAGCAAACCCGAACGTTTCCGAGGTGACCCGAAGATACCCGAAGGCGTAGGAAGGCTTCTACGAACGAGACGAAGCAAACCCGAACGTTTCCGAGGTGACCCGAAGATACCCGAAGACGTAGGAAGGCTTCTACGAACGAGACGAAGCAAACCCGAACGTTTCCGAGGTGACCCGAAGATACCCGAAGACAAGGAAGGACCTAAAAGGGATAAGCCGAACACTTACGAGGAGGACCAAGAGTCCGAATCAACAGCAGTTGCGTGCTTCAGCCAACATCCAAGGAGCATTCGTGACCTGTTAGTGAGGCTGTGAACAAAGTGACCCAACCAAAGAGAGGTTGTTGAACAAAGTGACCCAACCAAAGAGAGGTTGTTGAACAAAGTGACCCAACCAAAAGAGAGGTTGTTGAACAAAGTGACCCAACCGAAGAGAGGTTGTTGAACAAAGTGACCCAACCAAATACGAGAGGTTGTTGAAGTTGTGAGTGCCACTTAGTGCTCAACAAAGATCCAGACCACGGATCGTTATTCAAGTGTCAGACCTGTGCCGATACACCATCCCAGTGACTTGTGACGTGTGGCTAAAGTGACCTCACGTCGTACCCATTGTTACAACCGTAAGTACTGAACTGATTCCTAAGCTTGCACGGTTGGCAATCTCAAGATAGCCCCGTCACGTCACTCAGAAGTAGTTAGTTGGTTTGGTACCCGAAGGCAGCCTTACCCATTCTAGGCGTTAATTGACTAGGTACCCCGAAGGGAGCCTTATCCCCTAGAACCCCAACTGAGTGTCTCAAATATCCCTCTCTATTTTAAAACTGCCAGTATCTAGCGACCACCCCCTTTGTCTTATCCCCCTGTGTGTGGGATCATTAGCCCTTTGGTCAAGGTGTCTCAGTAGACAGTGTATATAATATCAATCTATGTAAATATCTCTTAATATTTAGTGTTGCCTTAAGCCATTTCTTTATAGTCCTGCGTGGCTATTGTTTTTAGTGACCGAGTTGTGGTAATAAATTCATGTGGTTTTATACAACTCTTTCATTAACCTTCGACACTAATATAAGCCCTATCCTGGAACACCCAGTGAATAAGTGTAGTGCCATCCTGAAGGAAGGACGCCACGTCTCCCCGTATTAGAGTACTACAGCTATAAGAGCTCAGGTAATTCGAATAACCGTATCTTGTGTAATTCCTATAAGCTGAAAGGTAACATTTTGGCGCGCCAACGAGAGTGGCAAAGTTTCGTAACCTAAAAACGGAAACTTTCGGTGCAGAAAGCACCGACGAACGTGGGGAGACAATGGCTCCTAGAGGCCCGAAATCTCTGAGGAGAAGGGAATCCCGCAGAAATCAGTCTAGCGGATCTGACCGATCACCTTCCCCTACAAAATCATTACCCAAAACAGACAACCCGACAAGTCAAATGGCCAGCTTGCTAAATGAGTTCAGATTACTGGGAACTCGACTGGAAGTCTTGGAGGGGAGAAAACCCGTTGCACAAGACACCAGTCCTGAGGTCATCGTCGACTTGGACTTAGGCCAAGCAGCCGGAATCACGCCAATCAAGCCGGTTAACACCGAAGAACCCGCAACAGTAGTTACTCCTGAGGTTGCCGTCAGGCTGAATGACTTACCTATCAGAAAGGTAGTTGCCACCCAGGAACCACCACAACCATCGCACAGTCAGCATGCCCAAGGGTGCTGTTATACCTGTCAACATACGACAGCCACCCCCGCACCTCCAAGGCCTTACGGAGGACAGCTGACAGAAGATCCTGAGGTATTCCTGACACGACT
The DNA here is from genome assembly GCA_963170755.1 of Amphimallon solstitiale. Taxonomy (NCBI): domain Eukaryota; kingdom Metazoa; phylum Arthropoda; class Insecta; order Coleoptera; family Scarabaeidae; genus Amphimallon; species Amphimallon solstitiale. Next base: position 107,946,885 of record OY720676.1, read on the forward strand.
GCAGGCTCACCTAGAAACAACCAGGTTTGAAATCCCTGAGGATGTTGACGACGCCGTGCGACCGTTCTTGGTGGACGAGGCCGCCGCATGGGGGCGCAAGAATCAGGGAGGATTTGACACTCTCGATGAGTTTTGCCACCGTTTCCGCCGAGAATTCCTCAGCCAACAACGCAGGCGTAAGCTTCAAAGCGCCTGCGAAGTTCGGCAGAAAGATGATGAGGACCCCGCTACCTTCGTCACCAGAATGCGACGTCTATGTCTGCGGCTCAACCCCCAATGGCCAGAGGACGGTCTCACCCAGCACATAATTCAGTTGCTGACGGAAAAATACTGTATCCAGGCGACACAAACAAACCCTGGGACAGTAAGCGAATTGCGAGAGACAATGGAACGGTGGGCCGAAATATTTAATAATTTTGCCACCAGAGCACCCACGTCCAAAAAGGAGGCTAACACACGACCCACGACGCAGCGCCCAGCTGAGGTAGCATCCAGGAACCAAGAGCCTCGTGTAGTTGAGGAACGAACCCTTCCGAGGTGTTGGTTCTGCCCGGGGAGGCACATGAATCGGGACTGCCCGAAGCAGCCGAGAGAATTCGCCGTACGCCACCCACGTCCCCAACAGAACCAGGGGGAAGACAAAGGGGCCGCTCCACCGCAGTAACGGGGACGGCCCTCACCACAATGGATGGCGAAGGATCCACGCCATCCATTAGACTGCAAGTCAACGGCCAAGAGGTGGTGGCACTGATAGACACAGCTGCCACCAAGAACCTCATGAGGCCAGAATATATGACGGGTCGAGCTAGGGAGACACGACCAGTTACATTTAATTGGATCCACGAAGAAGCCACCTTCCAGACTCATCACGAGGGCACACTGAAGGCCTCCTCCCGACAGTATAAGTTCACATGCACCGCGACAGTGGTGCCGAACATGCGAGCCGCTATCATCCTGGGGAGCCCTTGGCTCACGGAACACCAGGCAGTCATTGATATGGCAAGGAGGTGCATGCATGTGGGCAAGGAAGGGAGACAGACCTTACACTTTACTGCGAGAGGTCCACGGAAACGCCCTACCGGAACCATACATACAGAGACGGATACCACCACGTGGACGGCAGCGGATAAGCAGACCTTCCAACAAACCTTGAATGATTTCGGGGAACTTTTCGAGGAAGGAGAGGCTGTCACAACTACCGCCACTACGAAACATGAAATCCGGCTCTCCGATGACACACCGGTAAGAGTACCCACATATCGATACTCACCAGCCAAGAAACGTGTAATCGCCGAACAGATTGACAAAATGCTTGCAGCTGATGTAATCCGCGCTAGCCATAGCAATTACAGTTCGCCGATTGTCATCGTTAGTAAGAAAACTGGGGAGCCGAGATTCTGCGTGGATTTCCGCAAGCTGAACAGTAGGACAAAGGATGAGACCAGTGCCCTGCCTCCCATCCAGGAGTCACTCAAAGACTTGGGAACAGCGAAGGTGTTCTCCACGCTCGATATGCGGAATGGCTATTGGCAAATCGCAATGGAAGAGAAATCTAAGCGGTATACGGCGTTCACTACTCCGGATGGAGCAGCTTACGAGTTTAACGTCATGCCGTTTGGTCTTAAAGGCGCACCGACCACCTTCCAGAAACTCATGGTACAAGAAGTACTTGTGGGATACCTCCGTGAGTTTGCCATAGCCTACCTCGACGACATCATTGTATATTCCGAAAACGTGGAGCAACATCAAAGGCACCTTCGATTGGTCTTTGAGAGATTGGCCCAACACGGTTTGAAGCTAAACCTGGGTAAATGTCACTTCGCCAGCCCAACTCTGGATTACCTAGGGCACGTAGTGACCGAGGAAGGAAACCATCCACAGACCGGGCATATTGAGGCGATCCAGGCCGCCGAGCCGCCCCGAACCCGAAAAAGCCTACGCAAGTTCCTCGGGCTGATAAACTGGTTGCGAGACTACATCCAAGATTGCTCGAGGATAATGGCCCCGCTCACGGACCTACTATCCACGAGCCGACCCTACAAATGGACTCAGGAAGCAATGGGTGCCTTCCAGGCCGTGAAGGAGGCGGCATCAAAGCCTCTGAAACTTTACCGCCCAGATTTTGGAAGACCGTTCTGCCTGCAGACCGACGCCAGCGCGGTAGGTGCGTCCGCCGTCCTCTACCAGGAGGATGATGACCGTAGACACGTGGTAAGCTATGCTAGCCTACGATTTAATAAAGCCGAGCAGAGGTACCACATTAACGAGCAGGAGTGCCTCGCAGTTATTTGGGCCATTAAGCGTTACCGTCCCTATCTGGAGGATAGGCCGTTCCTCTTGCGAACGGACAACAAGGCATTGACTTGGCTCCAGCAATTCAAGGAGACCAAGTCTAAACTAATGCGATGGTCTTTACTCCTACAGGAGTTTTCCTACAGAATAGAACATATTCCTGGTAGGGAGAACGAGTTACCGGACGCACTATCCCGATGCCCTGGAAATGACGAAACGCCCGCTGGTCTGGGTGACATCGAGAGGATGCTTCCTTACGAGACCACCGGAAATTTCGAAGCCCACTCCGCGAACGAAATATTCGTCATCGAGGATGACGAGCCGTTGAGGCACACCATTAGAGATGCACAACAAGTGGACCAACAGGCCTTGGAGATGGTGACCAACTTAAACAGAGACCCCGCCGCCCCGGAACACCCGAACATAACCTTCAGAGATGGTCTACTGCGCTACCGATTAGGAGAGAAGTGGTTGATCTGGGTACCACCTACCGCCCGCGAGAGGGTGATGCACCAATACCACGATCACCCCACTGCCGGCCACCCAGGAGCGGAGGAGACACATCGAGCGATCCGAGAGCGCTTCTTTTGGAATAACCTCCAGACCCACGTTGCAGAACATGTGAAGACTTGCCGCATCTGTAATGCCTTCAAGAGAGGACCGCCCCAATCACCAGCCCCGTTGCGACCACACTCACCGAAACAACCGTTTGAGGTGGTGTCGGTCGACATTGTGGGGCCACTAACCGAGTCCCGAAGGAAAAACAAGTTCGGGATAGTCATCACGGACTTGTACTCTCGATGGACGGAAGCATGCGCAGTGAAGAGCGCCTCCAGTACCGCCGTCATCGAATTCCTGACCCAGGTGTTCCAAAGGTTTGGTTACCCAATGGCCATTTTGTCCGATAACGGCCCACAATTCACTTCGGTGGCATGGGACTCAGCACTTAGAAAGTGGCAGTGCTTACACTGGACCACCCCTATCTACCACCCCCGAGCCAATCCTGTCGAGAGAAGGAATCAGGAGCTGAAGAAGGGCCTTCGCGTCTTGATGGAAGGCGAGAATCCCGAGCAGTGGGATGACAGGCTGGACCAGGTACTGTTTAACCTGCGATGCCGACAAAACGCCGCAACAAGGTACTCCCCAGCAAGGGCCCTGTTCGGTTTCGAAATGCATCGACCCGGAGAATGGCGAGATCCGCAGGTAAACCCACCTGAACCCGCCGCAGAGCGGACCCGTCATATTCACGCAAATGAACTGAGGTATCGGGAACGAAGGTATGCCAATGCCAACGCCCCGATGCCACTTGAACTGAGGCCAGGCGAGTTCGTAATGGTGAAAGCCCACTTGCCCCCTGGCCAACTTTTCGGACCACGTTGGTTGGGACCGTACCCAGTGGTCGAAAACGCCGGCCCTACAGCTATTTGGGTCGAGCGTCCAGGCGCACGCCTAGTGAAGTTTCACTTGGACCAGGTACGGCCCATGCGACGACCCAACGTGGCCCCAACACACGGGCCACAAGACATAGCCCCACCCCAGGAGCCACCAGACATAGCTCCCCCAATACACGGGCCACGAGACATAGCCCCACCTAATGAGCCCCCTGAAGAGGTTCCTACACAGGACCCAGGCCGCCCACCCGGAGCAACTGGAAGCGCCCAGTGAATCATCCGTACGCCCCTCCCCCAGAACAAATCGCGAACACCCTCCTTCGCGTGTGTAGTTGTAAGCGACCGTAGAGACTTTACTTAGGTAATTTAGTGTGTGCTTAAACAGGTCTCGAACAGCGTCTTCCCCGGGAGCGGTCGAATTGTTACTCTACCGTTACCTGGGTGTGAACTAGCGACGTGTTCAAGGCTGAGTTAAAGCCAAAACCATTGTGTATCGTATACCTCCCCCCCCCCTTTTTAGAACAAATCGCGAAACAACCCTCCTTCGCGTGTGTAGATATAAGCGACCATAGACACTTTATTTAGGTTAAATTTTAATGTGCTCAAACAAACCTCAAGCAACGTCTTCCCCGGGAGCGGTCGAATTGTTACCTTTGCCGTATCCTGGATACGAATTAAACGACGTGCTTGCGATGAATTTGAGCTAATAAACATTACATATTGTTGTTATTAATATTTACTAAGATTGTGCGGACTTAAAAATCATTTCGATCCGTGAATGAAATTGTTATAAACAAACCTAACAAACGATGCACATTTCCCATAAAATTCCCATATATTTCTAACAGTATTAATAAATATAATAATACTGAAAATCTTTAACCAACCCAAACAGTCGTTATTGTGACCAATGATGAACTTACCGATCACAGGCTCCACCTACCAATTTTTCACCAATGCACTAAGTGGAGATTACTTGAATACATCTCACAGGCTCCACCCACTACTTTTGTTCGAAAATTTATCAAGTGAAAAATATTTTACACGAGAAGCAAGGGCTTCTGCCCAATCAAAAGAGTCGTTATTCTGACGAATAGAATGCGTCTTTTGAAAGAACACCTGCAACAGCGTCATTTGTTTACGTCGTTGAAAATGTTATAAAAGCTAAGAATTTTAGTATTGAGTATCAGTCGCTCTAAAGACTTAAAGCGACAACAGCCCCTTCTCTGGAGAGAACCGAACTTTCGCCAAGTGACTTCAGAGCTGATACAACGTTTCTACGAGCAAGCCGAAGCGACTCGAAGCAATCCCGAGCGTTTCCGAGGCAAAGCCGAACATACCCGAGGAGAACTAAAGACGTAGGACGACTTCTACGAGCAAGCCGAAGCGACTCGAAGCAATCCCGAGCGTTTCCGAGGCAAAGCCGAACATACCCGAGGAGAACTAAAGACGTAGGACGACTTCTACGGGCAAGCCGAAGCGACTCGAAGCAATCCCGAGCGTTTCCGAGGCAAAGCCGAACATACCCGAGGAGAACTAAAGACGTAGGACGACTTCTGCGAGCAAGCCGAAGCGACTCGAAGCAATCCCGAGCGTTTCCGAGGCAAAGCCGAACATACCCGAGGAGAACTAAAGACGTAGGACGACTTCTACGAGCAAGCCGAACGCAGCCGAAGCAAACCCGAGCGTTTCCGAGGTGACCCGAAGATACCCGAAGGCGTAGGAAGGCTTCTACGAACGAGACGAAGCAAACCCGAACGTTTCCGAGGTGACCCGAAGATACCCGAAGGCGTAGGAAGGCTTCTACGAACGAGACGAAGCAAACCCGAACGTTTCCGAGGTGACCCGAAGATACCCGAAGACGTAGGAAGGCTTCTACGAACGAGACGAAGCAAACCCGAACGTTTCCGAGGTGACCCGAAGATACCCGAAGACAAGGAAGGACCTAAAAGGGATAAGCCGAACACTTACGAGGAGGACCAAGAGTCCGAATCAACAGCAGTTGCGTGCTTCAGCCAACATCCAAGGAGCATTCGTGACCTGTTAGTGAGGCTGTGAACAAAGTGACCCAACCAAAGAGAGGTTGTTGAACAAAGTGACCCAACCAAAGAGAGGTTGTTGAACAAAGTGACCCAACCAAAAGAGAGGTTGTTGAACAAAGTGACCCAACCGAAGAGAGGTTGTTGAACAAAGTGACCCAACCAAATACGAGAGGTTGTTGAAGTTGTGAGTGCCACTTAGTGCTCAACAAAGATCCAGACCACGGATCGTTATTCAAGTGTCAGACCTGTGCCGATAAACCATCCCAGTGACTTGTGACGTGTGTCTAAAGTGACCTCACGTCGTACCCATTGTTACAACCGTAAGTACTGAACTGATTCCTAAGCTTGCACGGTTGGCAATCTCAAGATAGCCCCGTCACGTCACTCAGAAGTAGTTAGTTGGTTTGGTACCCGAAGGCAGCCTTACCCATTCTAGGCGTTAATTGACTAGGTACCCCGAAGGGAGCCTTATCCCCTAGAACCCCAACTGAGTGTCTCAAATATCCCTCTCTATTTTAAAACTGCCAGTATCTAGCGACCACCCCCTTTGTCTTATCCCCCTGTGTGTGGGATCATTAGCCCTTTGGTCAAGGTGTCTCAGTAGACAGTGTATATAATATCAATCTATGTAAATATCTCTTAATATTTAGTGTTGCCTTAAGCCATTTCTTTATAGTCCTGCGTGGCTATTGTTTTTAGTGACCGAGTTGTGGTAATAAATTCATGTGGTTTTATACAACTCTTTCATTAACCTTCGACACTAATATAAGCCCTATCCTGGAACACCCAGTGAATAAGTGTAGTGCCATCCTGAAGGAAGGACGCCACGTCTCCCCGTATTAGAGTACTACAGCTATAAGAGCTCAGGTAATTCGAATAACCGTATCTTGAGTAATTCCTATAAGCTGAAAGGTAACATGTCGGTCTTTCTGTGTTCGGTCCGTGTGGTTTACGTTAGGCGGTGGGATGCTGTTGTTTCGTCGTTTATTTCTAATTCGTCTGTCCGATAACGTTGATTTCCATATGTCAGGTAAACGTTGTGCGTCGTCACGTTTATTCATGCAGTCCTGTCGTTTTTCTATCTCTATAGCCTCCCTTATTGTCCGATATGTCCAATTCGTACTACGGGCTATAGTTTTTGTACGTTCGAAATCAATTGTATGTCCGGAATGTAGTACGTGTTTGGCAAGTGAGGAAGAAACTGCCTTTTTAGACACAGCATTTCTATGTTCTTCCCTCCGTACGCTGATTCTTCGATTCGTCTGGCCTATGTATGTCTGATCGCAATCTTGGCATGGTACTTCGTATACACCCTGGTCTTCTAGTAATATTCTGTCCTTCGTACTTGGTAGGACGTCCCTAATTTTCTTATCGGTGGTGTATATTGGGTCTATGTCGTGTCGCCGTAGTATTCTACCTATTTTCTCTGTTGTCCCTTTCACGTAGGGAAGAAATGCAACTCGTGAAGGTTTTTCTCTTTTTCTAGTTGTGTTGTTGTTGCTCTGAATTGCTCTGTTAATTGTGTGTTGCGAATATCCGTTTGCTTGTAGTATGTTTCGAATTTTCCCCATTTCTTCTTTCCTATGTTCTGTGTCCGCTAATATTTGTGATCTATAAATTAGTGTTTTCACTACTGAGTTTAGTTGAGCCGGATGATGGTGTGAGGATGCGTTCAGATATCTGTTCGTGTGTGTAGGTTTTCTGTATACTGTGTGACCCAGGGACCCATCCGGTTTTTTAATTATTAGAATGTCCAGGAAGGGTAACTGGTTATTTTCTTCTGTTTCGACGGTGAATTTTATTTTTGAGTGTCTGTTGATTAGGTGAAATAAGAGCTGATTCAATTTCTCTCTTCCATGCGGCCAAATCACTAAGGTGTCGTCTACGTAGCGCAGCCAGAGTTTCGGTTTGTATGTAGCGTCTTCTAGCGCCTTTTGTTCAAAATCTGCCATAAACAGATTCGCTAGTATAGGTGACAACGGTGAACCCATGGGAGCTCCATCTGTTTGTCTGTACCATTGTCCGCCGTATATAAAATATGTATTGGCTAGGCAGTGTTTCGTTAGCTCTAAGATGTGTTGCGGTAGCGAAAACTCGCACAACTACGACACAGACAAAGACCAGACAGCGAAGCTACAGCCATACAGCTACAGGTAGTTCACAATCTGTCGAAATACAACCTCAATGAAACTGAAACAAAAATCCTCGAAAAAGGTTTCAATTTCGCCGTGGCTCCCAAGAATATACCAACTGAAAATATCATATGCCGAGTCGAAGCGGCAATCGAATCTCTAGACCGAGAAACAGCAGAAATCATCAGACAAGACGTATGTCAAATAGTGAGAACGGCCAAACCACCGAAGCCGAACATAACAAAAGAAGAAAATGAAGCGCTGCGACACCTGCAGAAAAACAAAGACATCGTTATAATGCCCGCAGATAAAGGAAATGCCACGGTTATAATGGATAAAAACGATTACGACCAAAGAATACGTGCACTACTAGAGGATTCCATGTATAAGTCAACGCCGAATGACCCCACCCCGAGAAAACGACCAAGGCCAAGATTAAAAGCGCACCGTTCGAAGAAGAACTCAAAAATCGGCTAATCCCAAGGGAGAAATCGTCGAGATGTCCGAAATTCTACGGACTCCCGAAAATTCACAAACCAAACGTACCTCTAAGACCGATAGTGAGCTCCATCGGATCACCCACCCAAGCTCTGGCCCGCTTCTTGGCACAACAACTACAACCGCTAGCCGAAGAAATACCATCATATGTCAAGAACTCAGCACATCTCACCGAAATATTAAAAGGAGTTACAATGGCACCCGAAGATATGTTAGTAAGCTTTGACGTAACTTCGCTATTTACACAAATACCGATCGGTGAAGCAACCGAGCTACTTGATACAAAATACCACCTACCGCAACACATCTTAGAGCTAACGAAACACTGCCTAGCCAATACATATTTTATATACGGCGGACAATGGTACAGACAAACAGATGGAGCTCCCATGGGTTCACCGTTGTCACCTATACTAGCGAATCTGTTTATGGCAGATTTTGAACAAAAGGCGCTAGAAGACGCTACATACAAACCGAAACTCTGGCTGCGCTACGTAGACGACACCTTAGTGATTTGGCCGCATGGAAGAGAGAAATTGAATCAGCTCTTATTTCACCTAAACAACAGACACTCAAAAATAAAATTCACCGTCGAAACAGAAGAAAATAACCAGTTACCCTTCCTGGACATTCTAATAATTAAAAAACCGGATGGGTCCCTGGGTCACACAGTATACAGAAAACCTACACACACGAACAGATATCTGAACGCATCCTCACACCATCATCCGGCTCAACTAAACTCAGTAGTGAAAACACTAATTCATAGATCACAAATATTAGCGGACACAGAACATAGGAAAGAAGAAATGGGGAAAATTCGATACATACTACAAGCAAACGGATATTCGCAACACACAATTAACAGAGCAATTCAGAGCAACAACAACACAACTAGAAAAAGAGAAAAACCTTCACGAGTTGCATTTCTTCCCTACGTGAAAGGGACAACAGAGAAAATAGGTAGAATACTACGGCGACACGACATAGACCCAATATACACCACCGATAAGAAAATTAGGGACGTCCTACCAAGTACGAAGGACAGAATATTACTAGAAGACCAGGGTGTATACGAAGTACCATGCCAAGATTGCGATCAGACATACATAGGCCAGACGAATCGAAGAATCAGCGTACGGAGGGAAGAACATAGAAATGCTGTGTCTAAAAAGGCAGTTTCTTCCTCACTTGCCAAACACGTACTACATTCCGGACATACAATTGATTTCGAACGTACAAAAACTATAGCCCGTAGTACGAATTGGACATATCGGACAATAAGGGAGGCTATAGAGATAGAAAAACGACAGGACTGCATGAATAAACGTGACGACGCACAACGTTTACCTGACATATGGAAATCAACGTTATCGGACAGACGAATTAGAAATAAACGACGAAACAACAGCATCCCACCGCCTAACGTAAACCACACGGACCGAACACAGAAAGACCGACAGAGAGGGAACAACACCACAATCAGCGGGCCAATCACAAGAAGCCGCACTCGCCCCTCCACTACCACGGCACTAGAAATACAAGGCGATTCGAACAGAGAGGGCATTCTTGAAGAAACCGTCGAACTTAGAAGATCCTCAAGAAGAAGGTGAAAGTGATGTCACCGAAACGTCAGGAAGAAAGATGTCCTTATCAGGGCAAAATCATCCAAACGCGGCGAAATATCCCGAAGAACAACGCTTCAACAAACGACCGCGAAAATATTCGAAGAAATATATATATATATATATATATATATATATATAATAAATAATTCTAAATTTTTCTTGACCTTATTCACATATTCATGTGCATATATATAATTAAATTTCTTGGACGATTTAGAGGTCAATACTAATTTCAAATTAATTTAAAATTAGTTTAATTGTTAATTAGGTAATTTTTAATCTTTAAAAATTACCCAGCGGTCCAGGAATCGAACCCGAAATCTCCTGATTACTAGTCAGGTGTGTTATCCACTACACTACCACGGGCTTTCGGTCTTGACTCCTTTAATTGTACTGATATACATATACATATACATATAGCAAGTAACAGATGGAAAGTATTGCTGGTATACCAGCGTATATAAGCACCGAAACGTCCATGTGCTGTATATGATAAATAATTCTAAATTTTTCTTGACCTTATTCACATATTCATGTGCATATATATAATTAAATTTCTTGGACGATTTAGAGGTCAATACTAATTTCAAATTAATTTAAAATTAGTTTAATTGTTAATTAGGTAATTTTTAATCTTTAAAAATTACCCAGCGGTCCAGGAATCGATATATATATATATATGTATTGAAAAAATGAAAATATTCTTGGTAGTAGTGGCATACAATGAAATTAAAGTAATAACAATATGACAACTGGTTGTCAATTAGAAAACAATGACAAATATAAAATGTAAATCACAATGTATAAATGAAAATGTAATCAAATAAGCAATAGGACAGTCAGGATTACTTATATTATATTATATTTTCATTTATACATTGTGATTTGCATTTTATATTTGTCATTGTTTTCTAATTGACAACCAGTTGTCATATTGTTATTACTTTTATTTCATTGTATGCCACTACTACCAAGAATATTTTCATTTTTTCAATACATTTGTATAACTGGCAAAGAATTGTAATATATTTTATTAACTGCCTGGTTGAAATAAGGCATTACACAGTATTAAGTAAGTGTGTAATACTTTGTTGGTTCGTTTATATAATTAATAACACCATATTGTTCGATATGTCTTTATTTACTTGATACTGCGTAAATCTAATTATAATCGTAATTGTAAATTGTCTGTTAATATATGTACAAGGTATATAAAATGAGGTAGTGCTAGATACCTACCATCAATATTTATATATGGTTATGATATGTAAGTAATTTTGATGTTAAAAGTTTAAGAAACTTATGAATAGAAATAGTATTATGAAGAAAAGTATTTATTATACTAGTATTAATATTTACAATTGTTGAATTGATATAGTTGTAAAGTCCTTTGGTTAAGGTCCATAGTTCAGCAAATGATACCAAAACCTGTAAAATAGAGATTTTGATATTAATTGAGTGTTTGTTATGTAATATAAAATTGTAAAAACTTGTTCAATTGTCTTAAATGATGAGAATTGATTTTAAAAGGGAAACTTTGTTTAAATGTAACGCCATAATAGATTAAAAAACTCCCGCCTTAATTTAATTAGAGGAAAAGTCAATGGTTGACAGATTTTGACATTTACAGAATTTTTGATATAGTATGTTTTAAAATTGTTTTGAATACTTAAATACATTTATAAATTCATGGTTAAAATTGTTAAAATATGAGTATTGAAATATAGAAAGGCATACAAGAAAATATTAAAATAATAGAATGTATTTTGAATATAAATAAGAGGTGTTGAATAGAGATTGGTCAATTCAAATATATAAATTATCACTAAGGTAATCAGAGTAAATAAGAGAAATTCTTCTTAAAAAATTCTGAGAAGAGAGTTGATGAAAATTCGATACGAAGAATTTAAGCTGTATTTTATAACATGATCGTTTGCTTACGTAATGCCAGTGTAATACAAACGAACGCTATAAGACAAGTCTTTTGAATGCCACCATTATGTTACGGAAAACACAAGCACCTCGGATTGCCTATACACGCAGGCACCAATATCGCGAAAGTCTAAACGTCTAGCGGAATGACATCATTGTAATTTCGCACGGTCGGCATTGTTTATAGACGTAAATATGGCGGTTGAAGTGTTGTGATTTTGAGGCATAAGACTACAAGCTCTTCGGCTAGCACAGTGAAGAACGTGAGTACTTCTTTTTTGTTTTAACGTTCATTGAAAATACTACATTCCTTACACTCATCACTTATCGGTGAAAAGAAAACACGTATGGAAACTTATTTGAAAAAAGTAAGAATAACTAGTCTTTATTATTACTAAAACAATATCAAAATTTATACACATTTATTTGATCATATTTATAATTTACGCACATACACAAAATTATATAATATGTACACAATTAAATATAAAAATAAATTTACATCAGTGACCTCTTTAAATCGTAATTAAATTAAGATTGAACATGTACTCAACCCTAGCCCCTGAATTGTTACTTACAAATCCCAATGCATTTTATCATCCTTAATATGAATCAACAATAAACAAGAAATGAGATATGTCTCGGACAATTTGAGATGAAATACACATTTAGATCTATTCAAGTTATTCTGCAAATTATTTCTATGTTACGACATGCTCGCAGGAAGGATTTACTAGTCTATCGTGTGATTGAAATTTACTTTGGTACAGACTCGAATATTTGTTCAATATCTTCGCGGTGAAATATTAATACGTCTACTTTTATTGCGGGTTCGGATAGCGCGGGTGTTTAGACGATAATTTATATGAATTCACGATGCGTGTTTACGCATAATATCGGAAATTTAATGGTCGCAAAAATCTCTGAAATAAATAATTATAATTAAATGCGGGTTTTAATACAGTCACGACATCGAAAGTCTGACTTAGACGGGATACGGTTTATAACGGTAATATATCACTTCTTCCCACGGCTCATGGGGCCTGAGTAAGAAGAGACATATTCAGATGAGGTTAGCGGATTTTAAAACGGCTGTTTCACGATGCAGAGACCTGAAAGCAGCACGTTTCTAAGGAGTTAACCAAGTCTCTTCCACGCCATCTGAAGGCTGAATAGAGAGAGGTGTAGGGTATCGGATAGGTCGGGGAAGTAAATGAACGAGGCACGCTCGATGGGGCCTTTTATATGTGAAAACCCCCTACGTATGTAAGTAAAAACCCGTTCAAAACACAACAATTTGCACACGATACTGACATGAAACGCGCGACTTTGAGCATGACGTAGACATTCGGTATTTTTCCATTAAAAATAAGTAAATAACATGAATTATTACAAACAACTGAACCTATATACAGGTCCATCCAAATCACTTTATACAATATTAATATTTGAACAAAATAACACACATACATTTAATTTAATATTGACAAATAAATTAATTATGAACTTAAAAATGTTAATTTGTTACAATTAACGAATGAACTTCGTTACAGGCCTTCCCTTAAAAGAAAACATTGAAATTCTAATAACTACATTCCAAATGTTCACAAACGGAAAATTAAATTTAAAAACTAACACTTGTCAGTCTATCATCACTTGAGACGACTTTTATGCGCGCACTGGCACTAATTGTTCTGACGTTGCAGGTTTGCATGATGAATCTCGGCTTCACTAGTGACGGAAGTAGTGAAAACGACAGGACTGGTGCTGGTATCGCATCGGACAACTACATGCATCGAAAATTTGAGATAGGCCTCTACTGCCGGAATTATTACAGAGGTTGCAGTGATTTTTTTACTCTGGCGGTTTCCATGTGGACAAACACTTCGTGCGGCGGATTGCACGAAGTACGAGCTCTAGATGGTGTCATGAGCAAATACTTGGTACGGCGGATTGTACAAAGTATGAGCTCCGGATGATGTCTTGAAACAAAACACCTGGTGCGGCGGATTGCAGCAAGTATTAGTCCAAAACATCCCTCACGGCCTCCGGCGGATTCGGAGGTAGGAGATCGGCTTGGAGCTCGTCGGCGGACGGAATTTTGATGTCTTTCACATGGACTTTCACTGGCTTTCGTCTGTTTGGTACCTGTAACATAAGAACAGACGGGGACAGGATCTGGATAACTTTAGAGGGACCTTCATATTTTGGAGCAAGTTTAGCAGTAAATTTCTTAGAGGCGTCGGATAAATTATGAGTCTGGTGATATACCCATTGTCCAATTTGGGGGCGGTAAGGACGATGTCTCAGATTATAAGGCCTACTTTGCCTCTGGAAAGCTTGAGCCAACTTTATTCTGACGATCTTGAAAAAGCCGTCCAATTTCGACATCCCTGGGGCCAATTCTTCGGTATTCGGTCGAGCAGGATCCATTAACTGCCCATCAGCGGTTCTTCGCAGAGAGCTCGGCGGCATGAGTTCTCTACCAAAATTAAGAAAAGCAGGTGTGAATCCTGTAGACTCATGTTTAGCGGTGTTGATGGCGAACATAAACTGAGGTATTGGTCCCATTCTCTATGATCTTTGTTTATATACTGTGCAATCATAGGTCCTAATACCCGATTTGTCCTTTCCACAGGGTTCGATTGCGGAGCATACGGAGCATTAAATTTGATCTTAACACCTAGTCCATTGAAATAACTCGTAAAACTGTGACTGGCAAATTGCGGACCATTGTCAGCCAACAGGATCTTCGGACAAACAAAACGATATACGACTTTCTCCTTCAGCGCCTGGATAACGGTTCGTGAAGTGGCAGAGCGTAGCGGCTGGCACTCTACCCACTTGGTGAATCGATCATGTATTACTAGCAACGAAGTGAATCCTCTCTTGGAACGCGGAAAAGGTCCGAGGAGGTCCACACTCACTTGTTCCCACGGGCAATCAACAGGTGAGAATAACATCTGGCCTAGAGGTTTTCCCTGATTAAACTTATATTGCTTACAGGATCGGCACCGATTCACGTATCGACGGATGTCTCTGAACATGCCTGGCCAATAGTATAATGAAGCGGCTCTCGCTATACTTTTGGCGACCCCAAGATGTCCAGCTTCAGGAGCGTCATGCATTTCTCTCAGGACGTCACTTCTATCAGGTGTAGCTACGCATAATTTCCATGCGCGCACTCCATCGGTATGTTGTGTATCAGGTATGTGTCTGTATAAATTGCCATTTTCCAATCGGTATTCTCGATGTTTTTCAGGATCTGATTGAACATCCGAAACTTTCTTACTGTACCAAGAACAAGACGTTTCTTCCAACAAGGCACATGCGTCTTCATCGGTTTCATGTTTAAAAGGAAGCGGTGAACGTGACAGGGAATCGGCTAAATTATTCATCGCTCCTTTTCGGTACTGTATGACGAAATCATATTGCTGTAGATCAACAGCCCATCGACTGAGTCGTCCTGACGGATTCTTCAAGTCATTCAAGAACCTTAAACACTGGTGATCCGAAATAACTGTAAATTGGTAAAATTCTAGATAATACTTAAACTTTTTGATACCCCAGACGACGGCAAGGGCTTCTTTCTGGGTCGTCGAATAATTAAATTCTGCCTTACTTAGAGTCCTACTCGCATAGGCGATCACTCTTTCGGCACCCTCTATTATTTGGATTAAAACGACTCCCAAACCTTTCTCACTGGCGTCGGTATGTAATTGGAATGGTTTGGAGAAGTCTGGACACGCGAGAACTGGACTCTCTGTCAGAGCCTTCTTTACGGCGGCGAATGCGGCTTCATGTTCCGTCGTCCACTCCCAACGCACATCCTTTTTAATTAATTTTATAAGCGGAACGGTAAGTTGTGCGAAATTTGGCACGAAACGACGGTACCACGACGTCTGTCCTAGGAAACCACGCATTTCCTTCTTGGTTCGCGGCGGAGGTACATTTAAAATTGCAGCGATTTTGTCCGGGTCTGTACGGATGCCGTCCGGTGTGACAACATGAGCTAAATATTTTATATTCTGTTTGGCAAAAGTACATTTGTCTGGTTGAAGTTGGAGGCCTGCGTCCCGTAAACGCGCGAAAACAGTACTTAAATTTTTCAAATGCTCCTCAAAAGTCTTGCCTAAAATAATAATATCATCCAGATATACAAATGCGTATTCTGCCATCTCAGGACCTATCACTGAATCTAATAAGCGCTGGAACGTCGCTCCCGCACTATGTAATCCATAAGGTAATGACACGAAATGAAATAGGCCCTTCCCCGGAATTGTAAAAGCCGTCACGGGTCTGCTATCTTTTTCTAACTCAACTTGCCAGTACCCACTTTTAAGATCAAGCGTCGAAAAATATTTACTATCGCGGAGCTTGTCAAGAATATTCGAAATGTACGGCAAAGGGTAAGAGTCTTTAATTGATACAGAATTGATTTTGCGAAAATCGACGTAGAACCGAACGCCACCATTCTTTTTCGTGACCACGACGATAGGAGAACTCCACGGGCTGTTACTGGGTTCTATTATACCGTCCTGTAACATCTTATCCACTTCGGCGTCGATCAGTGCTTGTTTCTTCGGATTGCATGGATAGTATCTTTGTTTTATTGGGGCGGTATTCGGTTGTAAACGGATAGTGTGACGTATTAAATTCGTTCGACCAGGCACGGTAGTAAATTTACTCAATTCCTGTTCAAGGAATTTTTTTAAAACGGTTTCTTGGCGGTCCTGTACTTCGGAGATCCCACAGCTCGCGGCAAGGACTGCATTGTCTCCCTTAAAATACAGCTTCCTTTCGGAAAAATCAAGAACAGCCCCAATTTCCTTAAGAAAATTAATTCCGAAGATGACTGAGCACGGGCTCTTCGGCATAATGACAAAATTAACGTATGTAGTTCGGCTACCCATGCGTACCGGTAATGAAACTGAGCCAGGTGACTCTATAACGTCTCCATTGGCGAGGCGGACGTTGGATTTTCTATCCAAGACACGTTGGACATTATCTTTTAACAACCGGGCAACTAGTGATTCGGATAGAAATGAAGAAGTAGCCCCGCTGTCCACGAGAGCTCGTAAATTCTGATTATAAATGTACACGCGGATCCAGACGCGATTATCTGGTATTGTCGAGTCTTTAATACACGTGCTTGCGGATTCAGGCGGTTTTACTGCTTGCGGACGGTCTTTGCCTACAGACCGCCCTTTTCGGCGTTTCCCTGGCATCGGCAGTTGACGGAACGTACATCTAATTTACCACACCGTGAACAAAACATTTTAAACGGGTTACGGCAATGACTACGCGTATGGTCTTCTTTTCCGCATCTCCAACAGCGTCTTTCCGGATGCGATAACTTTTGTAATGACGGCGGCGGTACAGGAAATTGACGAGGCTTATTATTCTGAGCGGCATACGACAATTGATGCGAACGCGGCGTTCCTGACGAAGTACCGGGTTTATCGCTGGACGGGCGTTCCGGTGCGAATAGCGTACTTTCTCTCTTACAAAAGCGCGCCTGCTCTTCCTGCAGTAATTCATATTCAGCAGCGAGTTTAGACAATTGTCTGAGGGATTGTATCGCGTCCCTACGTATATACATTCTGTAACTGGGTGACATGTTACCATATACACGTTCCAACTTATCATCATCGGACATATCTCGGCCGCGTCTCATTAATGTTAATATTGCGGTTAAATAATCTTTAAAAGATTCCTTCGGTTTTTGCAAACGAGCGCGTATTTCTTCTTCTATCGAAAAGCTATACCGGGGCGGAAGATATTGGAGTTTAAAGTCCTCTAAGAACTCGTCCCACGTACCCCATAGTGTTTTATTATTTCGGAGCCAAAGCAGTGCTTTGTCCCTAAAAAGCTCAGGCAACGCATGGAGCATATGTTCATCTTTAATACCGTAACAAACCTGAAGTTCTTTAACTCTTTCCAAGAAAAATACAGCATCCGAGCTGCCATTAAAATGAACTCCCCATTTCCTTATTTGCGTGCAGATTTCAGCGGAAGAAATCTGAACGTTAGTGTCTACCTGCGGTGTTACAAACAGAACGTTTCCCTTATTCGCGGAACCCGTCTTACCCTCTTTCAAAAATGTGCTAATACGTTTGCGTACCTCTTCTACATTACCGGAAGCGTCTAACCCTAAAGACTCTGCTGCAGCGTTTAAGTCCTCTTTTTTCAATGTATATATCCACCCAAGAGGGTTTGGATTTTTGCCTTTATCTGAATCAGATATATTATAATTTATAATGTACCAAATTGACCAATAAAAATGTACTTTAGTTTCTATTTACTCTCCTGCCCTTTTATTCCCTCACAGTTAATAAAAGAATATGTACATCCTACTATCCTTTAATAAAAACTTATCTCTGTGTATGTATATAAAATGTGTATCAATCTTGCTATTTTTAAAATAAGTATAAATATATTCTGACGGAAAACTGCTTGACCAGTTTTTAAACGCGGCGGAATTTAATGTCGGATTTTAATTTATCTAATTCTTGCCTGAATTAATTTTTAAATTCATTAAAACAAGGCCTTAACGTTGTAGGCGCCACTTATAACATGCTCGCTTGCTTACGTAATGCCAGTGTAATACAAGCGAACGCTATAAGACAAGTCTTTTGAATGCCACCATTATGTTACGGAAAACACAAGCACCTCGGGTTGCCTATACACGCAGGCACCAATATCGCGAAAGTCTAAACGTCTAGCGGAATGACATCATTGTAATTTCGCACGGTCGGCATTGTTTATAGACGTAAATATGGCGGTTGAAGTGTTGTGATTTTGAGGCATAAGACTACAAGCTCTTCGGCTAGCATAGTGAAGAACGTGAGTACTTCTTTTTTGTTTTAATGTGTCTTAACGTTCATTGAAAATACTACATTCCTTACACTCATCACTTATCGGTGAAAAGAAAACACGTATGGAAACTTATTTGAAAAAAGTAAGAATAACTAGTCTTTATTATTACTAAAACAATATCAAAATTTATACACATTTATTTGATCATATTTATAATTTACGCACATACACAAAATTATATAATATGTACACAATTAAATATAAAAATAAATTTACATCAGTGACCTCTTTAAATCGTAATTAAATTAAGATTGAACATGTACTCAACCCTAGCCCCTGAATTGTTACTTACAAATCCCAATGCATTTTATCATCCTTAATATGAATCAACAATAAACAAGAAATGAGATATGTCTCGGACAATTTGAGATGAAATACACATTTAGATCTATTCAAGTTATTCTGCAAATTATTTCTATGTTACGACATGCTCGCAGGAAGGATTTACTAGTCTATCGTGTGATTGAAATTTACTTTGGTACAGACTCGAATATTTGTTCAATATCTTCGCGGTGAAATATTAATACGTCTACTTTTATTGCGGGTTCGGATAGCGCGGGTGTTTAGACGATAATTTATATGAATTCACGGTGCATGTTTACGCATAATATCGGAAATTTAACGGTCGCACAAATCTCTGAAATAAATAATTATGATTAAATGCGGGTTTTAATACAGTCACGACATCGAAAGTCTGACTTAGACGGGATACGGTTTATAACGGTAATATATCACTTCTTCCCACGGCTCATGGGGCCTGAGTAAGAAGAGACATATTCAGATGAGGTTAGCGGATTTTAAAACGGCTGTTTCACGATGCAGAGACCTGAAAGCAGCACGTTTCTAAGGAGTTAACCAAGTCTCTTCCACGCCATCTGAAGGCTGAATACAGAGAGGTGTAGGGTATCGGATAGGTCGGAGAAGTAAATGAACGAGGCACGCTCGATGGGGCCTTTTATATGTGAAAACCCCCTACGTATGTAAGTAAAAACCCGTTCAAAACACAACAATTTGCACACGATACTGACATGAAACGCGCGACTTTGAGCATGACGTAGACATTCGGTATTTTTCCATTAAAAATAAGTAAATAACATGAATTATTACAAACAACTGAACCTATATACAGGTCCATCCAAATCACTTTAAACAATATTAATATTTGAACAAAATAACACACATACATTTAATTTAATATTGACAAATAAATTAATTATGAACTTAAAAATGTTAATTTGTTACAATTAACGAAGGAACTTCGTTACAATTTTCATGTATTAAAGTGTATGAATAACATATTGTGTATAGAAAATTAATATTCTAATACTGTGTTACGTAAATTATAAATTTAAACTCAGTATTAGTACATCATTACTGTAACGTAGGCAGTATAAAGTGATTTGGAATAGCTAAGAAGATTTGAGTGAATATAAGGCATAAAAATAAATAGAAGGTACTTACCATAAAAGGATTTAATTTATTGAAGAATTCCTGAAGCAAGTCACAGTTTGAAAGGAAAAGGAGAAGTGCATATCCATTGCAGGAAGTTCATTCCGAAAATATTCTGGAGCGCAGTCACCGAATAATAGGAATATAAGAAGTGCATATCTAGTAAAAAAAAATCCAGCCGAGGTAGGCGTATTACAAGTTTAACTATTGAGAGACCATAGGTATTGAAGATTTTCCTGGGACGAATACACCGAATAATAGGATCCAAGTACGTGCATATCCAGTTCGAACACTTGTAATTATTTTTCCGAAGCACAAACAGCTGTTCTATTGTGGGATTCCAGTTCAACCGATTCTACAAAGAGACAAGAATCAGTAAATTAAAAGGAACTCTTTAATAAGAAGTTACACATATGTAAAATAAGGTTGTATCATTTAATTGTTACTATTTATATGAAAATCTCTTTTATTCAATGAATTGGCACATAATAGATTAAAATTAAATGACTAAATGTATCAGAAATTAAATACTGAATCATAAATAACAGCTACATAGTACTATTTGTATTAGAAATCAAGGGTATACATCTTAAAAGTTTTAGTACATGCGTTAAATTAACCTACCTTCAAAAATAAAATAGGGTTATATCTTCAATTCTTATCATAACCACATATATAAGTACCAAGATATTGGACAAGTTTAAATAAGTAATTGTTAAAATACTGGCATTTTCATCAAATACATGTTTATTGTATGTTATTTCACTGCAATACATTATATTTATAGTTACTCAACCATTTTTGATTTTCATTACGTAGATGTATTTGGGATGGGTAAACATTCTGCATTCATGGTTATTTGACCTCCTAAAAATAAAAGTAAACATACAGATTAATTTATAGGGAAGATGTAGTAACAGTTCAAAATTAACTTACCATACTGTGAGATAATAAAAGGTGTAGTCTTGAAATTAAACTGATTATAAAGATTTTTGTATCGATTGAATAAAATATTTAGTAGATTTATCAAAGTTAGTTCACATGTGTAGCGGTAATATCGTTTTAGTTACAGGCTACCAACTTATATAGTGAAAAGTTCTTGGACAATAATCTTTCTTAGTTAATATAAAAGAGACAGGTCCGGACTAAGTTTTATATAAGTAATGAAAATATGAAAGTACAGATAATAAAGAAATAAATTGGTTTATAGTAAATATATGATTAACGATATTAGAAATACCTGATAAAGAAGTGTATTTGCTTTTATTTAGAAAAGAATATTCACGTATTATAAATTTTAACGACTGAGTTAGTTAGGGCATATAAATATTAAACTTATATACCAGTAAGGTATTATATTGAAAACATTCTACTATAATTTATTGGCTTATCCAACGTGTGACGTAATAAGAAGTGAAATGTCTAACTCAGGGTGTAATTAAGGGATATTATAGGTGAATGATAATTTTATAGTTTGATTTTACTTAGGTATTTTGTTAGAACTGGGTTTAGTACAATATAGAGTAAAATAAAGGAATGTGCGATATTGGTAACCTAGATTCCTATCTACGTATTACTATTACATTTTACCATATTAGGATAGCAAGCATGCATGTCATAAGCTTCCGCATTCAGTCAAACTGCTGACTTGTATTATTAAATGTTTTACAATACTTATAACACTATACTGAGTGTTACAAGTGCACAGTTGTTTTACACTTGGACATTTTGGATTGACATTTTAAGGTAATACTATATACTTTTTATTCAACACATATTAATGCTTTAACATACATCTTCTTTGTTATACTGCACTGACGAAACCAAATTAGGTAGAAACATATATGTCTGTAGCTACAAATACATCTTAACACATACATAGTTGCATCGTTAATTGTTTATGTATTTCAATCAAATTGTACATGTTTAGGTGAACCTAATCCATTTTGATAGGATTACATAGGTAATGCCGATTGTCCTTATTGCTTTCATTTACATTTATACATGACTGATTTTACATTCTATATTGTTATAATATCAACAGTTCTACTCTTAATTCTTCATTACATAGTTGCGTCGTTGTTATTTGTATAATTGCATTGACTGAACAGTTTGTGGTAAATCCCAAGCCTTTTGATGTGACTATATAAGTAATCCTGACTGTCCTATTGCTTATTTGATTACATTTTCATTTATACATTGTGATTTGCATTTTATATTTGTCATTGTTTTCTAATTGACAACCAGTTGTCATATTGATATTACTTTTATTTCATTGTATGCCACTACTACCAAGAATATTTTCATTTTTTCAATACATTTGTATAACTGGCAAAGAATTGTAATATATTTTATATATATATACAGGGTGAGTCATTAGTAGCCGCTTCTTCGATTGTTCTTTTGTGTTTTAAATAAAAGAAAAAGCCATTAGTGGAGGATCCATGGTTGCTTGTGGCGCATATTGTAAAAATACTTTAAGCTCTGGCGCACTTCCGGTTTCACCGGAAATGCACGGAACTTAATTTTTTTAAATGACTCACTCTATATATTTTTGGATTTTCTTGTACTGCTTTAAATTGCCTGTTCAACTGTGTTTTCTTTTTCAAAATTGAGCCAATAGTTTTTGAGTTATTAATTTTATTTGAAAATATTTGACCGAAACACGTGTTCAGAGAAATATCATTTTCACATTGTTTTTAAAAGTAAAAACATTGAATTTGGTGGTGCTTGTAGCCAAGAAAATTCCGCATCATTTGGTAAAGTTGCACTCGACAATACCTCAAAAAACTTTGTTTTTTCAAAGCCTACTTCCTGAAATTTTCACATACCAAAAACTTATTTTTTTTAAATGGAACACCCAGTATTTTATTGAGGCATTTTGTTCCTTTTTTTATTCACTTTCATTTTTGTTAACAATGTCCTATACCTATCTTTTCTAATTTTTGAGATAATCACTATACGAGCAATTAGCGGTCAATTAAAGAACTACGGGCGCTGTTCTCTGCACCCAAATATTGTTCCAATAAAGGCTTGAATGCGGCTGACTGCCTGAGTCACCTGTCACCTGCATTGAATATTAAAGAAAGAGCGGAAAAAGCAATAATTGGTGAGGATAAAACGTTTATGGTACTTGCGAGTGTAGTTGAACACCCCCATATTAGTACTACGAAAAGTAGTCGGCAGTTAGATGTAAGTCAAATTTGAGAATCCAGAATAATTAGGAAATACGAAATTCACCCGTACCATATTCATACACAGGGTTAGATGAAAGACATTTTCAGAATCGCTTAAATTTTTGTCAATTGGCAGCAGATAAATTATCCTGGCTTTCTCAATTTTTTGTTGTTTACCAACGAAACCTTCTATTCAAGTGAATACGTTCATCGTCACAATTTTCGTTATTATAACACCCACTTTATCACACCTGTAAACTTTCAAAATCGTTGGTCATTAAAACTGTGTGGAGGAGGTAGTTACATAATTGAACCTTTTTTCTTTGATGAAAACGTTATCTACGAACGAATTTTCAAAAACACGCTATCTGCGAACGGATTTTCAAAACTTTTTGAAGACATCTTCAAATATGTCAGTAAACATAACCTTTATTTTATTTCGATGTTAACCAACAGTGTTAAAAATGAAGTACTGCAACTGGACATTGCCGGAATAAAGAAAAATTGAAATGCGGTGCTCTTCATTCTATATGGGATAGTTGGATATAACATTTACTTTGTTTGACAGTTGACTAAGGAAGTCGGGCGCCCTCCCTGCCTTCAATTGGTTGAACGAATATTTTGGTGCATAGAACAACAGCACTCGTAGTTCTTGAATTGACTGCTAATTGCTCCTATAGTGATTATCTCAGAAATTACAAAAGATAGGTATAGGACATTGTTCACAAAAATGAAAAAGAATAAAAAAAGGAAGAAAATGCCTCAATAAAATACTGGGTGTTCCATTTCAACAAAATAAGTTTTTGGTATGTGAAAATATCAAGAAGTAGGCTTTGAAAAGTTTTTTGAGGTATTGTCGAGTGCATCTTTACCAAATGATGCAGAATTTTCTTGACTACAAGCACCACCAAAGTTAATGTTTTTGCCTTTAAAAACAATGTGAAATTTTTTTTTTTTTCTGAACACGTGTTTTGGTCAAATATTTTCAATTTTGAAAAAAAAACAGTCGAACAGACAATTTAAAGCAGTACAAGAAAATCCAAAAACATATAGGGTGAGTCATTTAAAAAAATTAAGTTCCGTGCATTTCCGGTGAAACCGGAAGTTCGCCAGAGCTTAAAGTATTTTTACAATATGCACCACAAGCAACCATGGATCCTCCACTAATGGCTTTTTCTTTTATTTAAAACACAAAAGAGCAATCGAAGAAGCGGCTACTAATGACTCACCCTGTATATACATATATATATATATATCAGAAAAAGAAAAATATTGGGTGTAATCATATATATATATATACATATAACTTAATATTATGCACTACAAGAATTCAACGAAACACAAAAGAGAAAACAAACAAGTTAATGCAACTTATAAGTATAGCGTAACACCATTGCAACTGTCAACAGTCGCACCACTAAGTAGTCGGGATAACGGAGAAAAATGAACATCAAGATTATCCCCGCAAGTGGTATTCTAACAACTACAACCCCAATACAGCGGGGATCCAAGTAAAATATTGGTTCTGGCCGCAGAAAAATAAAACACATTCTTTGTGCGACATGGGTACTGAGGTACAATAAACATGATCTTTGCCAAAAACTTACATATAAGCATGATCATAGAGTTATAAAATAATGTTATTATTGTAAATCAAATATTTAGGCACGACGATGGCGGTAGAAGAAAAGAATGAAGACATTTCTTAGTTGCGGATTTAATAACATTAACATTTGTAGATGGGAATGAGTAAGTCAAATATTGACAGCCTTTAGTTGTTACACAAAACAGAGGTTTTGAAGGTCTATAGCGCTACCACTCACCATTTGAATGAAAAGCATAGGCTGCTATTCTAAATCAAATTTATTTATTTGAAACACATTATAATATTATCGCCGGACACCCTCATAATAATTAATTTTAGAATGTCCACTAAAGCGTATATTAATTTATGTATAAAATATTACAGGTATACGAACCTGTTCATATTTAATAAAATACCCTAATTATTTGCAACATTTATATTTTAATTTAAGAAAATCCAATTCATTACAAATAAGATGTATATAACAGAAACATAAAACTATATATAATAAATACAATTAGTAATGTACATATACACGTATAATAATATTTATCTCGATGATCCAAATTTAGACTCCTGATGAACATCCAGCATCCCTGGGCCAATCGCATGTATCAATGACAGAATTCCAATGCAATCCAGCAGGACAAGGCATGTCATGAGCTGTACCGAACCAATCACACATACAATATCTGCCGCAATCCGTGTCGTGTGGAAAGAATGTCACATTTGCTGGTGGAGATATATCGAACGGACAAGCTGCACCTAGACAACCTGGTGATAATGTAGTGGTTGTCGAAATTGTAGTGGTTGTCGGCGGTGGTGTAGTAGTCGTAGGTGTTGTAGTAGTCGGAGTTGTAGTAGTCGTAGGTGTTGTAGTAGTCGGAGTTGTAGTAGTCGTAGGTGTTGTAGTAGTCGTGGGTGTTGTAGGAGTCGTAGAACCACCACATCCAGCTGCCCATGGCCAATCACATGTGTCAAGTACAGGATTCCAATGTAATCCACTAGGACAAGGCATGTCATGGACTCTACCCCAATCACACATACAGTATCTCCCACAATCCGTGTCGTGTGGAAAGAATGTCACATTTGCTGGTGGAGATATATCTGCCGGACAAACTGCACCTAGACAACCTGGTGTTAATGTAGTGGTTGTCGAAATTGTAGTGGTTGTCGGCGGTGGTGTAGTAGTTGTAGTTGTAGTTGTTGTCGTAGTAGTAGTAGTTGTAGTAGGATCGTCTGTGGTTCCAGAACCACCACATCCGGCTGCCCATGGCCAATCACAAACATTCAAGACTGGGTTAAAATGTAAGTCATCAGGACATACGTATGCAACCGGCCTTCCCCAGTCGCACTTGTAAAATACGGTACAATCATTTGAATCGGTTAGAAAATCGACAAAAGCTCCATTTAAAGATGGACAAGTTCCTACGGGCTCGGCCACTAAAAAATTAAATCCATTAAGAATTTATTTTGCGTACATTCGTAACTAATCCCTACCTGAATAAACAAAAAGATTTAATAAGAGAATTCCAAGAAATTTCATAGTCATTTCTGAAAAAAAGAGACATTAAAGAGATATTAACATTACAGTAATATATGTAATTATATATACATTTACATACTTTTTATGGCTTTCAGTAGTAGTAGGAAGATGTAAAGCTGGAGTCTGCTTAAATTGTGTATTGATCAGTTCTGCCCGTCTTTATATATGAATCCAGCAGTAGATAAGGTTTAATTAATTTACAATCTGAATCTATTGTTTTCAATTGATAATTAATCTATTGATCTAAACGACCGCGATTAAAGGGAATACAGAACTACAGGAAATAGCATGTTTTTTGCAGATTTTTAATTTCTGATACAATTTACTTAGAATACTGTCTAATATATTACAAATGAAAGATATTTGATTAAGTAATTCACTAATTAAATTGGGAAAATTTCAAACTACATATTAACATACGTTAATTAACAAAATTATAGAATAGATTCCTATTTTACATCATGAAGATCCATAATTGTAAAATAACACATACGGTGGTTATCTTCGACATTTCAATATAAAGTGTTACCTTTGACATTCTTTATAGAAAACTCATTGCCTAGAAGCATGCAAAAGAATTCAGAAGCTAATGACAAACCAGCGTAATTTTAAAATTTCCAGTTTGAAATTAATACTTATATTATGTAAACCGGAATATTGTCGAAATAGAATTAATAGAAAAAATTGAACTTTATCTAAAGGTAAAAATGAAGTGTGAACACCACACGACTATACGTATGCACCTTCCAAAACTTTTATATAGAAATCGAGTTTTAAGTAAGTTTGTCTTAATTAAAAAACTTTATAGTTTAGGTTTACAAACTATAAAGTTTTATATCCGGTCTAAATTTTGAAAAATTTTTTGTACAAAAATTACTACAAATTCAACTTTAAATACAATTACACAAATAAATTTGTGTAGGATGTATCATTTTCAAGATATTTGCAAAAAACTGCTATTAGATATGAGCAAAGTGTTACTTCCGGTCCGAATTTTGAAATTTTCTTATTCAAAAATTGTTACCAATCGAGTTCTAAATACCTTCTTTTCCATTCTTAATAAATATGTATATATAATGTGCCAATTATTTGCAAAAACTGCCAGATTAAAGCAAAAATGTTTCTGCCAGTTCGAAGTTTGAAACTTTTTTTTTATAAAAATTATTTGAGCTCTAAGTACTAAATATAATAAAGAGTAAACGATCAACTTCTGGTGCAAATTTCGAATTTTTTTAATGGTTTACTCAAATTTACTCTTGAGTACTTTTGTACTTTTTGGAAATTTGTTTAGGATTAGTCGAGGGGTAAACAGCTGTGGATTTCTGGTGTACAAGTATGTAGATTGCCATGGTTTACAGCGGATGTCAATGAATATCTGCAGATTTTGATGGATTTCCATAGATGTCTAAAGATTTCCATGGATGTTTGTGGATTTTCACGTATGTCCGTAGATTTCTGTGGATGCCTGATGATTTCTACGCAACAACTGCGCACGCACCAGTGCGCACGCACCTCGTGGTCAGTGTTGTGACTGTTGGGTATGTTTGACTGTTTGTCACCAAACAAAACCAAGAAACTCGATGTAATAAATGTCTTCTTGCAGGGCTAATATTTGTGATAAATATAATTATAAGTGAGGTTAAATAATAGGTTAGTATAAAAATACAATTTTATTTTACTACGTTTTCAATTCTCTGATCTTTTTTGCCACCTAGCATTGTAACTTCATATACGGTTAGCATTCTTCACTATGTACAATACTTACAGGTACCTATAATAGAGTGACATCAAAATGAACTTTGAATCTACTTTCGGCACTGAACTGAAGTTCAGAGAAGACCTAGGAGAAGACTGCTTTAGTGACGCTGAAAAGGCTCTAAATATTTCAATACCTGTTTCTTTAAAGAATATTTTAAAAATAAAAGGCTGCAACAATGTTGCAGTCCTGCGTGGATATATCCGAAGAAGATATAGAAGAAATGGAGAAATGTATGGTGTCAGATTCAGCTCTAGATTTAATTCCACAGAGTAAATATGAGGAATACGATGGTGTTTTACATAACAATCCAAAAAATTCAAATTTTTGCTTGGACATAAGAAGGTACTACTGTTAATTTCAAAATTCTTCCAAGACGATTGGCAAGAAAATCACACAAAACATGAGACTGAACAGAGGATAATGACTGTTAAATAGTAAATAATTCAGAAAAACAGTAAGTATAATATCCTCGATAATAAGTATTTGAGGAAATCTGACTACTTTAACCAGTGAATGCTTCAGTGGGATCTCGATTGCATGCCGCAGATTTTGCTCCTAACTTAACAATGAAAAACACACAAGTTTCTCAAACGGTGAGAAACAGGATTAACACCAAATGTTTAACCAATGAGCAATGGAGTTATTCAAAGAATAGCATCTTATCTCGACCCTGCCTTAGATGTGAAAGAACGCCTTTAGAAAATATGGTTTTCTGTGTTTTTCCTGCGCATTTGGCGCAAATGGATAGCACACCACCAATATCTTAAAATTGCGGACAAATTTATTACGTCAAATTGTTATCTATGTCTAGAGTTAAATGCTCATACTCTTATTAACATTTGTATTAATTTTCGTGAAAATCCGGATCTGACAAATGAAATGTTTTTACCTCACCTTTTTAGTAGTTAGACTTGCGAAAAAACATTCAGAGCAACTAGGTCCATGACTACTACATGTTCGACTGTGCTTAACTATAGTGTTAAGGACATTATTCGAAGACTGGATAGGATTACAGCAATTAATAATATTGTAAATGACCTCCAAGGTGTTTTAATTTTCCCCAGAGACGAAGGAAAAAGCAATAAAAGGGCCGATCATCATGTCCGACTTGCGGGAAAGTCAACTGTTATTAAAAAATCTTTATTATGTTGGTTGTTAGAAGAAACAACACAAAGAGTAAGCAGTGATAGGTTGAGAAGATTTTTTACAAACAAATCGAAAACCGCTGCTCACAGTTCTATTAAATCAAAAACAAGTATTTCACCAAAGATTAAGAAGATTATTAAGTAAGTTGCAAATCTATCCGTAGGAGAATTTCAAGCCAACAATCAACTTCCAATTCTTCCTCGGAATCTTCAAACGACGACCAAGTGAGTGTCAAATTTGCCGACAGCACAGATACTGAAGCTTTTTCTGATCGAAGTGAGTATCATATAGATAATTTCGAAGATTATTCATCAAATTATACTACTATAAACGTTGGAACGTCCAATTATAAGAGAAAATTTAAAAATTCTCATCAGCCCGAATGTGGAAAGTTCTATGCCATCTATTATTAATAACGGTGGTATTTAGGCCTGATCACAAAAATTGTTAATGATGAATACATCATAAAGTTTTTGAGGAAAAGGCGAAAGTGTGAAAGAGAGTTCTTGTGGCCAAAACCAGATGATATTTCTAAAGTTTCCAGAGAATTCATTTTTTACCTATATTAGTTAATATAATATTTTCAAAAATGTTAGAAATATTCGATAGTAGAGCAATAGGCCAATAGGTTGGATGTGTCGTGTCAGCCTTCTTATATGTCGGCTTTATGTGTGCTTTTTTAAGTTAATCCGCGAAGGTACCAGTATGCAACATAAGATTCATAATGTAGAAAAGTGGAGTTCTTAAAATATTTGCACATTTCTTCAGCAGTGGCCGTTGTCATGAGAATGAATAGTTCTCGAGACTCCTATCACATCTGTGGGATAGAGAAAGCATGTTATATCACTTTTTATTAAGTTGCTGTAGTCCGTATATATTTTTTCTTTTGAAATTCAGTGTCGGCAGGCAGTTGTTAATGGCCAACAGTGATGCGAAGATAAAATATGAACATTTGCGTATTACGAAAATATACAGTAAAAGTACAATAACAGTAAATGTATCCAATCATACATTTTCCTTTATTAATTATTTTTCAAAATTTAATTTACTTTTACGATTAAAACCAATTAATTGTTTATCGATTTTGGATATCTTAATGTAATTACATTTATTTAAGGGTATGTAAGTACCGGATGCATTATCACCAGTATGTGTATCGTGGATATCAAAGTCCAAAAAAATATATTCTGCACATGTATTACATTTATTATTACATTACAATATAATTGATTACATCTATAAAAGATCATTTAATTAATTGTATATCGAAAACGTATGATAAAAGTTTCTTTAAATCATTATTTTATAGTTGACCGTATTTTGTTATATATATATATATATATATATATATATATATATATATATAAAATATATTACAATTCTTTGCCAATTATACAAATGTATTGAAAAATTGAAAATCTTCTTGGTAGGAGTGGCATACAATGAATTAAAAGTAATAACAACATGACAACTGGTTGTCAATTAGAAAACAATGACAAATATAAAATGTAAATCAAAATGTATAAATGAAAATGTAATCAATAAGCATAGGACAGTCGAGATTATTTCTATAGTCACATTAAAAGACTTGGGGTCTACCACAAACTGTTCAGTCAATCCAAATATACAAATAACAACGACGCAACTATGTAAAGAAAGATTAAGAGTAGAACTGTTGATAATATAACAATATGTAAAATAGTCATGTATAAATGTAAATGAAAGCAAATAAGCATAGGACAATCGATAATTACTCATGTAATCCTATCAAAATGGCCCAGGTTCACCTAAACATGTACAATTTTGATTGAAATACATAAAAAATCAACGATGCAACTATGTATGTGTTAAGATGTATTTGTAGCTACAGACATATATGTTTCTACCTAGTTTGGTTTCGTCAGTGCAGCATAACAAAGAAAGTGTATGTTAAAGCATTAATTAATTTAATACACTATATTTTTTATTCACATATTAATGCTTTAACATACACTTTCTTTGTTATGCTGCACTGACGAAACCAAACTAGGTAGAAACATATATGTCTGTAGCTACAAATACATCTTAACACATACATAGTTGCATCGTTGATTTTTTATGTATTTCAATCAAAATTGTACATGTTTAGGTGAACCTAGGCCATTTTGATAGGATTACATGAGTAATTATCGATTGTCCTATGCTTATTTGCTTTCATTTACATTTATACATGACTATTTTACATTCTATATTGTTATATTATCAACAGTTCTACTCTTAATCTTTCTTTACATAGTTGCGTCGTTGTTATTTGTATATTTGGATTGACTGAACAGTTTGTGGTAGACCCCAAGCCTTTTAATGTGACTATAGAAATAATCTCGACTGTCCTATGCTTATTGATTACATTTTCATTTATACATTTTGATTTACATTTTATATTTGTCATTGTTTTCTAATTGACAACCAGTTGTCATATTGTTATTACTTTTAATTCATTGTATGCCACTACTACCAAGAAGATTTTCAATTTTTCAATACATATATATATATATATATATATATATATATATATATATATAAATTAAAATAATATTTCTTGGGTTTGTGGTACTTACTGATTAAATAAATAAAACTAAATTTGACGTTTCGACATATTTAATGTCTTTCTCAAAAATGTGGAAATATAAAACAAACATGCCAGTAAAATTTCGTAAAACATCCTTTATTATACATTTAAAATTGGAATTTTATAAAATAACGTATTCGATGATATCTATACATGTTCTTTCCCTATGTACGATAACATTCGTTATCGTACACAGTTATTGAAAACAACAAAACTTTAACATAATTAAACAAAAGTGACACACATACTTTGGTGATACATATTGAATAACAATAAAATTAAAAAATGACACCAAAGGAAAAAAGAAAAAGGGAAAGAACATGTATAGATATCATCGAATACGTTATTTTATAAAATTCCAATTTTAAATGTATAATAAAGGATGTTTTACGAAATTTTACTGGCATGTTTGTTTTATATTTCCACATTTTTGAGAAAGACATTAAATATGTCGAAACGTCAAATTTAGTTTTATTTATTTAATCAGTAAGTACCACAAACCCAAGAAATATTATTTTAATTCATGTACTTGTGGTAAAGACATCTAAGTTATATATATATATATATATATATATATATATATATATATATATATATAGATATATAAATTTGACGAAATTCAGTTTTTAATATATATATATATAATTAATATTTTATATGTGGTTAATGTATATATTAAACACATATAATCCGTTTTCTTTGCCGTATATATCTAAATATGAACATCTACGTGAGAAATTTCTTGAATTAGCGGCATATCAAATTAATTGATGACAATTACTTGCATTATTTAAATGTTAATGATTTTTAGGAAAAGAAACACACCACCCCGAGGACTAACACATATGCATTAGTTTCGTTTAACCACTACAACGTGAACACTCGTCAGCTCGGCCTCTGTAATGTGTTCATTTTCCTATCTACCGAAATTTGTATATATAGTTTCGGGGACGATCTTTGCAAGCTTGAGAGATAATTTCCTATCATTCTCATTTAACGAAGGAACCATATTAATTACTATGTTTTCCTTCTACGATATTAAATCACATTCAGTGCACTCTGTGTTGGAACACAGAAATCCAAATTTCATTCTGGATTATTACAATTAATATTTTATATGTGGTTAATGTATACCGTAAGCGTCAAATTTTAATTTCGGTTTGCTCTTCTATCATATGCAGAAGATGATCTTATCAATGCAGCGATGCCTGCTTGCTAACAGTGGAGGGAGAGCAACGGAGTGGCGGGGGACCCCCACGCCTTACAAATGTCCAGTGTGGCAGCCTCGCTTATGTCTATCTTTAGTTTAATTCGTCGCGCTCTTTTCCACTTACTACTTTCCTATCAGAAATTAAAATATGACGACCTCGGTATATTAAACACATATAATCCGTTTTCTTTGCCGTATATATCTAAATATGAACATCTACGTGAGAAATTTCTTGAATTAGCGGCATATTAAATTAATTGATGACAATTACTTGCATTATTTAAATGTTAATGATTTTTAGGAAAAGAAACACACCACCCCGAGGACTAACACATATGCATTAGTTTCGTTTAACCACTACAACGTGAACACTCGTCAGCTCGGCCTCTGTAATGTGTTCATTTTCCTATCTACCGAAATTTGTATTTATAGTTTCGGGGACGATCTTTGCAAGCTTGAGAGATAATTTCCTATCATTCTCATTTAACGAAGGAACCATATTAATTACTTTGTTTTCCTTCTACGATATTAAAGCACATTCAGTGCACTCTGTGTTGGAACACAGAAATCCAAATTTCATTCTGGATAATTACAATTAATATTTTATATGTGGTTAATGTATATATTAAACACATATAATCCGTTTTCTTTGCCGTATATATCTAAATATGAACATCTACGTGAGAAATTTCTTGAATTAGCGGCATATTAAATTAATTGATGACAATTACTTGCATTATTTAAATGTTAATGATTTTTAGGAAAAGAAACACACCACCCCGAGGACTAACACATATGCATTAGTTTCGTTTAACCACTACTTGCAAAAGTAATTTCTTGCGAACTCTGCTTTGCATGCTGGGGGCGCCACTCCATAACACCTAAATACTGCCTCGCAACAGGTTCGTGGAAAATTGATTACTGGCTTACTTTTTCAATTTTTATTTTGGATTCTTAAACAGAAAATATGAAAGCATGATTGTATAGTTTTACTTTTTTTCAAATACATTTAAAACTGTTATATATATATATATATATATATATATATATATATATATATATATATATATATATATGTGTGTGTGTGTGTGTGTGTAAATTTGAATTTTAATTATTTTTAAAATTCTGTTTTTTCTCAGCGTAGAAATATCTAAATTGATTTTTCCGCTTCGCGCTGAGTAAATTAATTAGGAAATTTTATCACAAAAATTTGCCCACAATGAGATTTGAACTCATGACCCAAGCGTTTGGAAGAAAACTAACTCTTCATTCAAATTTGTGAATTTTTGGTTCTAGTTGGTCTTAATATATTGTTTAAAGATCAATAGATGATTGTATAGCGATAGATTTTAAATATTAATAATTGAATTAATGCGATATTCAACCGCAAATCACGTTTTTCGTGTAATTAAAAAAACAGTTTTAAATGTATTTGAAAAAAGTAAAACTATACAATCATGCTTTCATATTTTCTGCTTAAGAATCCAAAATAAGAATTGAAAAAGTAAGCCAGTAATCAATTTTCCACGAACCTGTTGCGAGGCAGTATTTAGGGTTATGAAGTGGCGCCCCCAGCATGCAAAGCAGAGTTCGCAAGAAATTACTTTTGCAAGTATTAAAAGAAATGAAGGGGCCCAAAAGATAAACTTTCGTGTCGCTCATTATTTATGCCGCTATTTTTACATATGAAACTAGTAAATTCCATGCAAACCGGAATACAAAATTCTTTTTATCTTACAGTATGTGACTGTTGATGTATGCAGTACAGTACAGTTCTCTGCAATAAAGTGGTGTACATGTCTTATTGCTAATTTTGACATTATTTTGTCAATGTGAAAATGGCGTATTTTATCCTGTATTTGAAAGGTTAAATAATGCCTTCATTATTCACATTAGTTGTCAAAATGATTGGTTCTAATTATCCTTTATCTTGATTATAATTTTATTTGAAATTATCGTTTGTAAAGATATTAACGTTAAATAAAACTTATTATATTATATAATTATTTAATAATCAACACGCAAAATAAAATACAAATAAAAATAAATACAACAAGAAGAATGAGTGTGCTTAAAACCACACGGCAGAAGTGTAAACTTCATCAAGGCCAGGTTAATAATACCGTAGATAATACGAAATACACGCATATAATATTCAGTAACGTATTAAATAAAACATATTCGCTCATTTATTACATTTACGCGAGCGTCCGTTTTGTTTGGTCAGTTCGGACGTATGTGTATGTATAAATAGACGATATAAATACTTGCTTACTGTCCCGGTCTTGGTCTAATAGTAACGTATCGGCTTCATAACCGTGCGGGACATGAATTTATTTATTCATTTAAATTTCAATTTAAGTGAAGTTAAATACCTCGATAAGTTATATTTATTTATCTTGTTCCTTTAGCCGACATTACCCGAACGAGCGTTACATATCCGAGCGTTGCAGGCCAGTCTTGTTCACTGCCTACAATCAGCGCAACGCGCCTAAAGAAGTTTATACTTCAAAAACTAAATAAGAAAACATTAATAAATTAGTCATACTGTCGTTTTCTTCAACGACTTTATTTAAACAATGGGCATTGAATTAGTTAATTTTCATTTGCCACTAATTCTTCCCACGCCTTTTCTATAGTATCCCAAAGATAATTCACATTTAGAAAACAAATGTATTGAGTGTATATTTTCTTAGTTAATAAATCACATATACCGTGCCTTCAATTACTTTCCTCATTAGAGTAGGCTGTTTTTAAAGTTTTTTAAGTAATCAAGTTAGGTGTACATGCTAAGCTTTTGAAAACTTCAAATTCTGACAGTTGTCATACTTAAATTCAAACTATATACATGAGTCGCTCTCGCAACCAACATGCGCAACTAAATTAAAATAGGGTCAAATTTGAGATGTTGCAAAATTTTACTTGTTAAGTAATATAACCTACAAAAGCGATTTCGGGGCTGTCATAAATAATAATATTCACACACCTTTTGACATTTGTCATAATTATCTTTTGACATTTGTTATAATTGTCATCTAAACATTTTAAATTTGTCAACAATGCAAATGTTATATAAAATATAGGTGTAGAAAAAATAATATTTAATAGCTTTATTTATAATATTTAATTTGTAACTGGCTTTCATATAATAGTATTTTACTATGGCAAGGTATATATTCTGAAATATTAATAAATTAGTTTCATTTTATTGTTTTGAAATTTTTCCGGCCGATCGAAATTTGTAGTGGTATTGAATCGTCCATTTTAGTTTCTACTTTGGCCGTGTCAGTTGCCAAAACGACTTGACTATAGACGCATATTATTATTAACATGGCATCCCCAAACTATCAAAATTATGCACTGTCACCAACCATTGAAAAAAAAGCATGTTCGTCTCTAATGAGGAAAGTATTCTCAGTAGGGTTCAGATCTGGGCTGTTAGCGGGCCACGGCAAAGTTTCGAGCGGATAACTACAAATACCTAATTAGTTATCACCTATACCTAATAGTTCTTTTCAATAATTCTCATAAATTAGATTTTGTAAATTATTGTTTTGTGACTAGTAGTTTTAATGCAAAATTTTAACATGTGTGTATTTTTGTTTAATATCTAGTAGATGATTAAATGTCATTTACGGAAGTCGTTTATTTCCAATAGTAACTCTGCTTTTCATTTGAAGTTTATTGTTCAGTTGCTTTGTATTTAGACAACTTTTAGAAAATTTTTGATTTTCTACTATACCTATATACCACTAAATCACAGCATATTTTATATCACTTGGAAGCTACAAATTATTCCTTTTATGGCAGTGAAATAAAAAATAGGTTTTACAATTAAAATAAAAGGAGTACATTTATTTTTTTTTATATAGTTTAGATTGTACTCGGGATGCATGAATTCGTCATTCGTTGCTAGAAAAAAACACAAAACAGGTAGAGTTAGATACAGTGTAAAAAAATGAGGTGTGGCCACCACACGACTTTCTTATACGTATGAGCGTTTCAAACTATAGAATTTTAAGAATTTTTTATACAAAAACTATTCAAAATCCTATGCTAAGTACTTCTATTCTCTTAATAAATCTCTATAGAATGCATACTTTGCAAGATATCAAAAAAGTGCTCCTCGCTAAGAGTAAAAGTGCTACTTCCGGTCCGAATTTTGAAATTTCATATATACAAAAAATATTCCAAATCCAGTTCTAAATACTTTTGTACTCTTGATAAATATGTATAGAATGCATAACTTACGACATATTTGCAAAAAATCGCTATTCGATAAGAGTAAAAGTGGTACTTCCTGTCTGAATTTTGAATTTTTCTTTATACAAAAGATATTGAAAATTATCATTTAAATACTTTTATACTCGTAATGCACCTGCCTATAAAGCATGACTTGCGAGATATTGTTGTTCTATGCACCCAAATATTCGTTCCACCTATGGAATGAAGGGCATCGCATTTCAGTTTTTTAATCCCGGCGAAGTCCAGATGTTCATTTTTAACATTGTCGGTTAACAACGAAATAAAATAAAGATTGTGTTTACTGACATATTTCAAGATGCCGCCCCACTAAAACGTGCATGAAACAATGCTGCCGTTTTCAATTTAATTTGCCTAATTGCTCGTCTTCTTTCATTGTTCATATATTTTCATAAGAGATGGCTGTAGTTTTTCAAAATTTTAAACTGATGTCCTAAAACTTTGATAAAAAGAAATTTAACAACAAAGTAACGCAATTTAAGTAACCTAAAACTATTGAGCAACGTAACAACAATCAAAGTAAGAAAAACGAATTTAATTAAAGAATATATTCAGCATAGCCACAATTTTGTGCAATGCACGTGAGGCATTCTGTTTTCCAAAGAAGGACAGGTAAAACGTTTTGACATATTCTTGTAAACGCTTTTCTGATTTTAATGTTCATGTCTTCAAAAAGTGTTGAAATCTGTCCGTAGAAAACGAAGATACTCTTCCCCATTAACATTTTCATCAAAGAAGTAAGGTGCAATTATGTCACTACCTACTATTCCTTCCCACATATTTAATGACCAACGATTTTGAAAGTTTGCTGTGAGGATTTTTATGTGTTATAATAACGAAAATTGTGACGATTAACGTATCCATTTTAATAAAAAAACAAAAAAACTCAAAAAGCTAATTTATCTGCTGCCCATTGACAAAAATGAAAGGGATTCTGAAAATTTCTTTCATCTAACCCTGTGTATGAATATGCTACCGATAAATTACATATTTCCTAATTTTCTGGATTCTCAAATTTGACTTACATCTAACTGACGACTAATTTTTGTAGTACTAGTATGGGGGAGGGGTGTTCGACTACATTCGCAAGTACCATAAACTTATTATCCTCACCAGTTATTAGTCTACTCTTTTTTTCATATTTAATACTTTCTGTTCACTCGAACCTTTCTTTTATAGTTTCGAAGGTTCTGGCTTCGGTTGACTTCTACCAGGGATCGCTGTGCATAAAGTTTGGATGCTAGCAAAGAGCTTCTTTCAGATTCACCGAAAACGTCAATCATATCTATTAACTCTTCATAAGAATAATTTATTTTGTTGATAACTATTAGCGACGCTTTTATAAATTTGACATAAATGTTTACCGAGAAATTAGTTTAAAAAGAGGAAAAGGTAATACAGAACGAAAGCTTATAACAAACCTTTCTTTTTAATGGAAAAGTTTTACGTTTTGTTTTTGGCGCATTTAGTCGCAGACGAGTTTTGTTACCTCTACGGTAGCTGGACGTGTTTATACCCATAATTTTACGAATGAATTACGCTCTCTCTGCTAAGAATAAGAAATAGCCCTCAGCCGGTCCGGATCTGTAAAGGACACTCACATAAACTACGGCGCGCAGATATTGAGCGCAGATTCGCCTCACTCTCCTCCACGACGGATCTATCTCTGTCTCTAGTTAAAAGGGGTTCAAATGCTAACGTAATGACACTTCGCACGAGACAACGATTGCTGCTGTTCCCCGCACACCTGCCCCGCCAACCAATGCAAGTGGTTGTGAGAGAACAGCCTTAACTGTTCTTATTTTCAATTTTCTACAATATTAATAATAATTCAAACTTTTACATTACATCATAATTGTCTCTGACATTTTTTAGATGGCAGCTTATTGTCAAAGTGTTATTAATGCCTCTAAACCAAGAAAAATATTCACTTTTAATACATTTGTTGTATATTTGCAAAGAATTTTAATATATTTTTATATATATTCTGATGTTTTTAGGATAAACTTTTAACATGCAGTTCATTTGTGCTCTGTTATTTACAATAACTTTTTTGTTCCTTTACATTGGGTATTCCTTTTACTATATTGTATATTCTCTTTAGGAGATGTGTATGTGTCTAAATAAATATCTTCCTCTATTATTTCTCGAATTTTGTTATTCATGGAATTATTGTTCACAATCTTAAATGTATCAAATAACATCTAATTGTATAATTAATTAAATAATTCATCGAATCACAAAATAGAACAGATTTCTTTGAAGTGGTTATTTCTGAACGATTTTATTTCAATAAATATGATAATGTCCTAGTGACGTCATGACAACATAAGCTTTAGCATACCTACATACCTTCTATATATCCACCATGAATATAACTGCTGGACTTATATAGTTCTTCCTATGGACCATTAATTGAATTTAGACGTTCAAAATCTGTAAACCTGCGATACTAGCGATACCCGAGCGTTAGGCCCAATTAAATGATAGTTTCTATTCGTCAATTCAATCGGTAATTAACGTTGATCACGAAAAGTTGATTTATAAAATAATTAGCTTGTGGTTATTGTCATTCAAGAATTGTAATCAATTTTAATGTCATATACATATTTCGATGAAAGTACAAAGCAAATAATTTCAAGACTATTTAATGCTCACTTACTATTACTAAACTTGCAAAAAAATTAGGTGTGGCCACCACACGACTTTCTTATACGTATGAGCGTTTGAAATTATAGAATTTGAAGAACTTTTTTTACAAAAATTATTCAAAATCCTATTTTAAGTAGTTCTATTCTCTTAATAAATCCGTATAGAATGCACACTTTGCAAGATATAATAAAAAAAAGTGCTACTCGCTAAGAGTAGCACTTTCCGAATATTGAAATTTCATTTATACCAAAAATATTCCAAATCTAACTCTAAATACTTTTTTACTCTTGACAAATATATGCAAAATGCATAATATACGACATATTTGCAAAAATTCGCTATTTGGTAAGAGTAAAAGTGATTTTAAAATTTTTTTATACATAAGGTATTAAAAATTATGTTTTAAATACTTTTATACTCGTAATGCACCTGTCTAGAAAGCATGACTTCTGAAAACTAATTTTCGATAAGAGTAAACACCTATTTCCGGTAGGAATTTCGAAAAACTATTTTATTTTCTCAAATTTAATTTTGAGTACATTTTTTTTATAGATTTCTTAAAACTTACTAGTTGACGAAATATTGGCAAAATTCGATTTTTTCACCGAAGTGAACTAGGTACTACTTCCTGTCTACCGGTTTGACTGAAAATCTAATCAGATCTTAAGAGGGAGATTATACTCGCAAATACAAAATTTGGAATTGATGTACATAGCCGTTTGACTGCTCTCATGGTCACACACACACACTGACGCACACAAAGACAGAGAGACATTTTTAAAAAACCACTTTTTCGGTATGAGAGGCCTTCAAAACATGGACATCTACAAAAATTTCAAGATCGAAAATGTTCATCTTCACAATACTTCCGTATACTACGCATAAGAAAGTAAAAGGGGTTTCATATATGAGGAACATTTTGGTTATAATTTCCTTACGAGCATCCAGAAAATTAGTCTAGATAAATATGCCGCCTCGTTGATTTTTCTTTATTTCTTCATGGAGTCTATGAAATTGTATGGCATACTAAAAATTTCGATCAACTCGAAAATTCTACAACTGTTGTAAATCTTGATACAAAAGAGCATGTTATTCCTTTAACTATGCCTGAAAACCAAAATGATCATTCTGTAAAATCTTTTCTCATTGTGTTATAAGTATTGATTGCAGCAACCTTAGAAGATTTTTTGTTTGTAGTTATTAAAATGTTTTTCGTAAATTTTTGATTTTCTATTAAAACGTTTTGATCGTAAGTGATGTACATTCCTTAGATGAAAAAATCGAGTGCCTGTTGGTACTCAGCATCATTCCCAGAATATTATAGTGAATATGTATGCTAATGAAAAGACCGAGAGTTCTGCAAAACAAACTGTTTGTCACGTCGTGAAACATATGTAAGATGTAGTTCAGTCGTGAAAAATACAAAATAATAGTAATATCAGCCAATGGCAGTCACTCAAATATCAATAAGTGAGTAATATATCACAAATAAATTAAGTATAAACTGGGTTTAGTATTGCATTTTTTTAATATGTGATTTAGTAGTTTGTCGTTGCTATCATTTTGTGTGTGTCATTTTTGATTAATATGTTTAAGTATATTTTGGTAATTTATTTTCCTAATTGATGGTAACTATTAGATATAGTCTAATAACGTAGTCTACAATGAGTTCATCAGTTTAACGACCCAGCAAAATGGTCAAGACATTTCCAGTTATATGAGGGATACAGGTTTTCAACTTCTAGTTCAACTTTTGTATTTTGCACGAATATTGGTTCAGATGCTAAATTTTCCAACTAGATCTGAGAGTTTTGAATGATTTTCTACTAACTTAAAACCTTACAGTTGGTGGCTGTGAATGTGGAGATTAATTTGAATAAAATTGCATAACTCAATGCTAGGCGCTGTTGAATAGATTTTGTAACTTCAGTGCTCTTAGTTATTTGGAAATGTAATGCGGTTTTTCCTTACATGGTGAAACCAACTGATGCACTGCTATGAAGAGCAAGTATATAAATCTAATCTACTTCCTTTCATTTTTATTACAATACTACCCTTACAGGTAATAAACTACATACCTGTAATGAGCAGTACAATTAGCAAATTATTATTAACTACAGATAATGATTTGTAGCTCTCCAAATACGGGCAACCGCCGACCCGTCCGAAGACGTATCGCAAATTCCAAACTACACACCAACAAACATTATCTCTACAATGTGGTCAGTAAATAATTCCATTAAATGTATTTATTTAATTTGCAATATGTTAGACATATTTTGTTAGTATATTATATCAAGAAGTAAGATCTACAAAAACATGCTATTTCCTGTAGTTCTCCTATTCATTTTAATTGCGGTCTATTGATCAATGGATTAATTATCAATCAAGTAATAATAATTTCAGATTGTAAATTTTATTAAGTCTTATCTACTGATAAATTCATATATAAAGACAGACGGAACTGATCAATGCACAAATTAAGCAGACTCCAGCTTTTCATCTTCCTACTACTACTGAAAGCCATAAAAAGTATGTAAATGTATATATAATTACATATATTACTGTAATGTCTAATCTCTTTATGTCTCTTTTTTTCAGAAATGACTATGAAATTTCTTGGAATTCTCTTATTAAATCTTTTTGTTTATTCAGGTAGGGATTAGTTACGAATGTACGCAAAATAAATTCTTAATGGATTTAATTTTTTAGTGGCCGGGCCCGTAGGAACTTGTCCATCTTTAAATGGAGCTTTTGTCGATTTTCTAACCGATTCAAATGATTGTACCGTATTTTACAAGTGCGACTGGGGAAGGCCGGTTGAATACGTATGTCCTGATGACTTACATTTTAACCCAGTCTTGAATGTTTGTGATTGGCCATGGGCAGCCGGATGTGGTGGTTCTGGAACCACAGACGATCCTACTACAACTACTACTACTACGACAACAACTACAACTACAACTACTACACCACCGCCGACAACCACTACAATTTCGACAACCACTACATTAACACCAGGTTGTCTAGGTGCAGTTTGTCCGGCAGATATATCTCCACCAGCAAATGTGACATTCTTTCCACACGACACGGATTGTGGGAGATACTGTATGTGTGATTGGGGTAGAGTCCATGACATGCCTTGTCCTAGTGGATTACATTGGAATCCTGTACTTGACACATGTGATTGGCCATGGGCAGCTGGATGTGGTGGTTCTACGACTCCTACAACACCCACGACTACTACAACACCTACGACTACTACAACTCCGACTACTACAACACCTACGACTACTACAACTCCGACTACTACAACACCTACGACTACTACACCACCGCCGACAACCACTACAATTTCGACAACCACTACATTATCACCAGGTTGTCTAGGTGCAGCTTGTCCGTTCGATATATCTCCACCAGCAAATGTGACATTCTTTCCACACGACACGGATTGCGGCAGATATTGTATGTGTGATTGGTTCGGTACAGCTCATGACATGCCTTGTCCTGCTGGATTGCATTGGAATTCTGTCATTGATACATGCGATTGGCCCAGGGATGCTGGATGTTCACCACCCTAAAGTTGGATCACCGAGATAAACATTATTATACGTGTATATGTACATTACTAATTGTATTTATTATATATAGTTTTATGTTTCTGTTATATACATCTTATTTGTAATGAATTGGATTTTCTTAAATTAAAATATAAATGTTGCAAATAATTAGGGTATTTTATTAAATATGAACAGGTTCGTATACCTGTAATATTTTATACATAAATTAATATACGCTTTAGTGGACATTCTAAAATTAATTATTATGAGGGTGTCCGGCGATAATATTATAATGTGTTTCAAATAAATAAATTTGATTTAGAATAGCAGCCTATGCTTTTCATTCAAATGGTGAGTGGTAGCGCTATAGACCTTCAAAACCTCTGTTTTGTGTAACAACTAAAGGCTGTCAATATTTGACTTACTCATTCCCATCTACAAATGTTAATGTTATTAAATCCGCAACTAAGAAATGTCTTCATTCTTTTCTTCTACCGCCATCGTCGTGCCTAAATATTTGATTTACAATAATAACATTATTTTATAACTCTATGATCATGCTTATATGTAAGTTTTTGGCAAAGATCATGTTTATTGTACCTCAGTACCCATGTCGCACAAAGAATGTGTTTTATTTTTCTGCGGCCAGAACCAATATTTTACTTGGATCCCCGCTGTATTGGGGTTGTAGTTGTTAGAATACCACTTGCGGGGATAATCTTGATGTTCATTTTTCTCCGTTATCCCGACTACTTAGTGGTGCGACTGTTGACAACTCCGACTACT
This sequence comes from Amphimallon solstitiale, assembly GCA_963170755.1. Taxonomy (NCBI): domain Eukaryota; kingdom Metazoa; phylum Arthropoda; class Insecta; order Coleoptera; family Scarabaeidae; genus Amphimallon; species Amphimallon solstitiale. The sequence continues at coordinate 107,991,422 of OY720676.1, forward strand.
ACAACACCTACGACTACTACACCACCGCCGACAACCACTACAATTTCGACAACCACTACATTATCACCAGGTTGTCTAGGTGCAGCTTGTCCGTTCGATATATCTCCACCAGCAAATGTGACATTCTATCCACACGACACGGATTGCGGCAGATATTGTATGTGTGATTGGTTCGGTACAGCTCATGACATGCCTTGTCCTGCTGGATTGCATTGGAATTCTGTCATTGATACATGTGATTGGCCCAGGGATGCTGGATGTTCATCAGTAGTCTAAATTTGGATCATCGAGATAAATATTATTATACGTGTATATGTACATTACTAATTGTATTTATTATATATTATAGTCTTACATTGGTATTTCCTTAGGTTATATAAATCTTATTTGGAGTCTTTTCAATTAAAAATATAAATATTGAATTTAATTATGCTGTTTTACTAAATATGTAAATAAATTACGATGAAGCCAAGAGTGCTATAATTTTGTATAGGTACGAGGTATGCGCCATAAATTCTCGGCCTGATATACAAAAACGAAACTTAGAGCAATATAAGTATTTATATTTTTCAGTATAATCTCCCCTAACTTCTATATACATTTATTACAACGATTAATTAATAATTCGATAACCTTGTAAAAATAATCTGAAGTTTTTCCGTCAAAATGTTCTATAACAACTGCTTGCAACTCACTGTCGTCCTTAAAACTACGTCCCCTAAGGTCTTTTTTTAAATTAGAAAACAAAACGAAAATCACAAGAAGCCATATCCGGAGTATACGGTGAATATTCCAATTCTTGAAAGCCGCATTGGCGGATGGCAGCTTGCGAAATAGAGGCAGTATGGACGGGAGCATTGTCGTGCAATAATCACACACCTTTTGCCAATTTTCCACGACGTTTTGCACAAATACTGTCCCTTAATTTATGCCATAATGACGCATAATATGTGCCGTTCACACCTGTATTGCGCTCTTTAAAGTCAATTAGCAAAATGCCCTCACAATCCCAGAATATTGTGGCCATCACCTTTTTCGTTGATTGAAGGACAGGTCACCGCCATTCCATGAACTCCCTTTTGGATAGAGGATCGTAAAACCGAACCATTGTTTCATCCCCTGTGAAAATTGACTCCAAAGTCGGTTTTGGATCGTCTCCACACATGTTTAAAAAGGACTGCGCACATTCAACTGGACGTTCACGCTGGAAAGCAGAAAGAAGTCGCGGTACCCATCTAACACTAATTTTATTCATACCCAAATGGTCATGGAGAATTCGGCGAACACTTGTTTCGGAAATGTTTGTTATCACTGCTACTTTACAGTTACATGACGCGACACACTGCATCCCGGAGAATTCCAGGAAAAGCGCATCCCGATAAGAGAATTCCTATATAAGCACGAACTTGACATATGTAGATTAGTATATTGTTGAATAAAACTCTTTAGCAATACTCCTTGTTCTTTCTTTTAAATTTGTAATTTTAAATAAACTTTTTAAAAACTTATAAGAGAGAAAGGACTTGTTAACTGGCGCAGTCATCCGGATTACGTGACGTGAAGAATCAAAATTTTCGGAAACGGTCTGTTTTCACAGTTTGCACGAAAATCTACGTCTAAGTTCGACGGGCATTCTAAAATCGAATAAATCTAAAATCGACAAATCTAAAATTGATAAAACTTAGTTTTAAGAATTAGTTATAGTGACTTTAGTGAAAAGTTAAACAAATTGGATTACTAGAAGAAACCAACGCATACATTGGAATGAACTTCATATTATATATACTGTAAGTACATACAATTTTATTATCGCTTACGCTATTCATTTATGTCCGATACTCCTGAAACTTCCGATATCGATACATTATTGTCTAGTCTAACAAAACTATCTATACAAAATCCCACACGTATTAGAAAAACGACTAAGCTTATTAAGGAAACCACCAAACCTACTACTAAACTTAATTCGACAATGGCTAACGAAGGCGGAAATGTAAACAATGTACAACAACAAATTCAAAATATTCCAGGCGTACCTGCATTAACTGTTAAAGATATTACATCAAATCACATTTCAATAATTCCACAATTTGAAGGAGATCCAAACACCCTTAGTTTATATATCGATAGTTGCGAATATTTGATCGACATTTTTGGTAATATTGCTTATATTGCTAATAAAACAGATCCTATAAATGCTTTTCTTATGAGAGTATTTTATTCAAAATTGACAGGACGAGCATTACAACTATTAGGCAGTCGTGAAAATGTAAATTCATGGCGCGAATTAAAAGCAATGCTTCAACTGAACTTTTGCGATCAACGTTCGGAAAAATGTTTAGTTCAAGACTTGATGAATATTCGACCAGAAAAAAATTAAACACCTTACAACTTTGGTATTAGATGTAAAAACATGTTAGACTTACTCTTATCAAAAGTTAAAATGTCGGAAGCCGATGTAAACAGGCGCGCAATTAAATCAGAAATTTATAAAGATACCGTTTTGCAAGCATATCTTAGAGGTATCGCACAATACGGACAAATAGGTCAGAGAGTTCGCTTTAGAAATCCGACAGACATTGAAACAGCTATGTCATATGTTCTTGAAGAAGAGAATTTCAATTACTTTCTTAAACAGACAAATAATATCAGTAAAACTGAATTCAAACCCGTTACGCAAAGTATTCCATATAAACCGCAACCACAGGTGCCAAACTATTCACAAATGAATCACATGCAGAGGCAAATTACATATCCACCCCCAAGGCAACCCTTTGCTGCAAAATCCACTTACATTCAACCTTATTATCAACAAGTGCATCAACCAAGACCACATTGGCAACAACAACGTTATCAACAGTCGCAAACACCTAAACAACAATCATTTATATTTGCAAAGTCACCAAGGCAATTAACGCAAATAAAACAACCACGTCAAACACCTATGGAACTGGGAAGTTCACACGCAAGAATCCCTATACAACAACAAGGATTTCAGTTTAGAAGTACAGGAAAACCAAACTGGGTAGCTGAAGAACTCCACTATCACGATAACGAAGTGCACGAAGACACAGAAGAAGATTACGAAACAAACGCACTCGAAGAGTCATCCGAAGAAAATTACCACATACAAGAAGTAGTTGACGAAGATGCAACAAATTTTACGACAGCCTCAACGAATCCGAATACATAACAGATCACCCTGTAGATTTTTATTCACACGAAAACGAACTTATCAAACTAAATACACACTCATCTTTTAAACTTCCGTATATCTTTTTACCAGAGATTAACGCTAAGATGCTTATAGATACCGGCGCAACACGGTCTATGATAAGTACCGCGAAAGCAAATTCCTTTTTCACAGATTATGTGTCATCCGAACCATTCACCGTACAGAGAGCACATGCAACAACAAAGCATGATTTTGTTATCTCGATACCTTCTATGAAAACATTCAAGGCGGTAGGTCAACACCATAAATTCCATGTATTTGATTTCTCGGAAAAATATGATGGTCTCGTAGGAATTTCATTATTAGAACAATTAGGTGCCACTATAGATATTGTAAATTAAGTTTTAAAGACAAAATTTGGTAATATAAGAATTCATTTTGAAGAAACTAAAATAAAAATAGGGCCTCGAGAAAGAAAAATTATTAGAATACCTGTAACAGAAAATACTAGCAATATAATTATAAACCATCAAGCTTTAGCATCAAATGTTGAAATTCCATCGACTTTAACTAACGCGAAAGATTTTGAAGCAATCACAGAAGCAGTTAATTTTAATGATTATCCTGTTGAATTCAATATAGACACTCCCATACACACCGAAATATATAGTCACAGAAAATGTAAATAACTTTGCACAAACAGCTAGAAATATTGATCACATACAATATATGGACGTAATAAACAAATTACGCACACAACACTTAAATTCAGAAGAAGCATCAGTAATAAAAGCTTTATGTTTAAAATATAAAGATATATGCCATGAAGAACAATTACCATTAACATTCACAAATGAAGTTAAGCACAGTTTAAACTTAAAAGATGAAACTCCTATCTATTTAAAACCCTACAGAAAAACACCAGAACAAAAAGCAGAAATCAAACGACAAGTGAAGCAATTATTAGAACAAAACATAATACAAGAGAGCCACAGTCCATGGTCAGCTCCAGTAAGTATTGTCCTAAAGAAAATGGACGCATCTGGAAAAAAGAAGTATAGAATGGTAATAGATTATCGCAAATTAAATGATCAGACTATTGACGATAAGTACCCCATTCCAAACATAACTGACATTTTGGATAAACTTGATCGTGCCCAATATTTCACCACACTTGATCTAGCATCGGGATATCATCAGATCGAAATGGCGGAGAAAGATATACCAAAGACAGCCTTCTCTACAGAGCAGGGGCATTACGAATTTACCCGATGGGGTTCGGTTTAAAGAATGCGCCCTCTACCTTCCAAAGAATGATGTATAATGTCCTCAGAGGTTTGCAAAAAGACATATGCCATGTATATTTAGATGACATCATAATATATTCGACCAGCTTACAGGAACATTTCGAAGAACTGGAAAAGGTATTTCAACGTCTTAGAAATGTAAATCTCAAGATCCAAGTGGACAAATGTGAATTCCTTAGGAGAGATGTAGCCTATCTGGGGCACATAATCACCAAAGATGGTGTTAAACCAAATCCCGACAAAATTGAAGCCATAAGAAAATATCCACTACCACGAACTGTCACAGAAATAAAATCCTTTCTTGGCTTAGTGGGTTATTATAGGAAATTCATCAAAGACTTAGCCCAACTTACGAAACCTTTAACTAAATGTTTGAAGAAAGGAGCCGAAATTAAAATAAATGACGAATACATGAAAGCTTTTGAAACATGTCGAAACATACTAATGAACGAGCCGATGTTGCAGTACCCAGACTTCAGTAAACCCTTTATATTAACTACAGATGCTAGCAACATCGCAATAGGGGCGGTTTTGAAAAAAAATAATCCACAAACATTTCCCAACACTACCTTTGAACACGAAACACCACAACCCGGAACATCAGAGAATATTCAGCCCGCAGAAGAAAGCGCGATCGCTACTACTGAGATCGATTTGACAGAAACCGATCATTCGAACGTCAACAGAGAACCAAAATCTACTATTCCATCTATGAATGCAGCCATTCATTCTAAGAATCCTCAATATCATTTGGAATATACACATTTAAATAAAGTTAAAATTACATTACAGATCAATCAAGGCAAGAAAATATATAAAGTGAAAATTCCCAAAGAAAATAATGAGAGAGAAATATTTGAATTCATGAGAGATTATATGGTACAAGGCAAACACTTTATTTACTGTCCACAGGAAAGTATATATAAACAAATGTGTAGAATATATGTAGAACATTATACAAATAATGGTCCGAAAATTCTCAGGTGTTTACACAAATTACAAGTGATAAACAACGAAGAAGAACAAATTGAAATAATAAGAAACTACCATGAAGGGGAAAATAACCACAGAGGAATAGAAGAAACATTAAAACAACTATCAAGATTATATTACTGAAATAACATGAAAGCTTCAGTAAGTGTCTTCATAAAGAAATGTCAAGTGTGCAATCAAAGCAAGTATGATAGACATACATTACACCCTAGATTAAATTTAACTGAAAAATTATAAATTCCATTTCAAAAATTATATATGGACACGTTTGTTATTCATCAACAAAAGTTTCTTACCATTATAGATGCATTTTCAAAATTTGCTCAAGCTATACCGATAAGTAGCAAAAATGCTGTCGATACTGCATATGCATTAATTACATACTTTTCTAATTTTGGCCTGCCACGAGAAATAATCAGTGACGGAGGCACAGAATTTTGTAATGAAATTATAAAAGAATTACTAGAAGGTCATAAAATAAAATTGCATATAACAACACCGAACAATCCTAATTCAAACAGCTATATAGAGAGACTTCACTCAACCTTAGTCGAACATATGAGAACATTATTAAAACGAGATGAAACAGAGGATACTACAAAACTAATGAGATTTGCAATTTTAGCTTACAATAATTCAGTACATTCAAGCACAAATTTTACTCCATTCGAACTCATATTTGGACACTCAGGCAATCGAGAACCATTTGATATGTATTACGATAAACGATATTATTCCGAATACGTGCACAACCACAAGAGTCGTCTTAAGACACTGTACGAACAAATCAGTAATCGAATGCAAGAACAGAAAGAAAACGTCATTAGAAAAAGGAACGAAAATACCAAGGATGCTCAACTGAAAATTGGTCAAGAAGTATACGTTAAAATTAATACACGCAGTAGTAAAATATCGTATATGTATCAGGGACCGTATAAACTAATACAAATTAACGAAGATAATACCGCGATAGTAATTGATGACAAAAATAAGATAAGGAAAGTACATATAAGAAACCTAAAACGAGGAATTGTTCCAGCCTCGTCGGATGTGGAATCCATCGCATCTGGGGAACCATTAATATAATCAACGTCGATACAACAACGGGCATACTACCAATAAGTCTAGGACTCTAGGATCCATGTACACTACACAGACTTATTGGAATTTAGTAAATTTGTATTCGTTAGGACCTCTTGTGAATGGAACTGAAGAAATTAAAGGAAAATATATCTATTATCAAAAACAAATTATAAATACAATGACATGGGATGAGAGCAGACAATTAGAAATCAAGAATTATGAGAACATTTTGGAACACAGAATAAAATCAGCGGAAGAAAAATTATCTGAAATAATACCAGATCGGAAACACAGGAACCGCAGAGGAGCATTAAACCTTCTTGGAGGAATTATGAAAGCTGTCACAGGTAATCTTGACAGTGAAGACGCACAAAAGTATGACAAAGCAATTCAAGAACTAGTAGACAATCAACATAAATTAAAAGATGTAGCAAACAAACAAATTTCATTAGTAAAACAAGCCATTGAAAAATTCGAACATACTACAGAAGTAATACAAAAAAATCAAATGTTACTTGAAAGACATTTGAGGAAACTAGAAGCAAATCTATATGAAATTAGAGTCGAAAGTATCTTTAATCAAATGATATTTCTAATAAATATAATCAATGAAAATTTGGTTATAATTATAAACGCTATTACGTTTGCAAAGCGAGAAATTTATCATCCGGCAATCCTATCTACAAATGATTTAGTTCACGAAATGAAAACCCTTAAGTTAGACAACTCCTAGAAATTACCCTTGGAGCCAACTGAAACAAATGTCCATGCTCTAGAAAAAATAATAAAAATCAAATCATATATAAAAGATGACAGAATAATGTTCATTGTACAAATACCCTTGATCAATAATGAACCTTATCATTTCTATCATGTATTTCCACTCCCAATGCAAATTAACGAAACACTATTCCGACAAATTACTCCTACAAAACCCTATGTAGCGATAAGTGAAAATAAGTATGTATTAGTAAATGAAAAATGCCCAGAAGTAACTGAAAAGGTCTACATCTGCGAGAACCAAGAAGAAAAATTCATCAACCAGGATACAGTTTGCGAAATTCAACTTTTAGCATTCTCTAATAATTATAAGTCATGCATGTTCGATTTTGTAAAACTTCAAGAAACTAAAATTCAAATGTTTGATATAAATAAATGGATTGTAACCTTACCTAATGCAGTTAAAGCTATAAAGCAATGTAATAATCTAAAAGAGTTTATATTAATAAAAGAAACTGTTCTAATTGAAATCAAAAGTAATGCATGTAATGTTAGAATCAATGAAGTAAATTTAAAAATTCTAGAAAATAAAAATCACGAAATAATCTTACCTAAATTGCCTAACTTAAGGCTGTTCTCTCACAATCACTTGCATTGGTTGGCGGGGCAAGTGTGCGGGGAACAGCAATCGTTGTCTCATGCGAAGTGTCGTTACGTAAACGTTTGAACCCCTTTTAACTTGAGACAGAGATAGTTCGATGTGGAGGAGAGTGGGGTGAATATGCGCTCAATACCTGCGCACTGTAGTTTATGAGAGTGCTTGACAGATCCGGACCGACTGAGGGCTATTTCTTATTCTTAGCAGAGAGAGCGTTTTAATTCGTAAGATTATGGGAAAAAACGATTCTAACTACCGTAGGGGTAACAAAACTCGTCTGCGACTAAATGCGTCAAGAATAAAACGTAAAACATTTCCATTAAAAAGAAACGTTTGTTATAAGCTTTCGTTCTGAATTACCTTTTCCTGTTTTTAAACTAATTTTGGGTTAGGACGTTGACGAAGATATTGGCGAAATCGAACAACAGGTGTTGTCGTTGGATGGAGGTGAAAAATCACGCATTTTCGAATCAAAATCTCATACGGTAAGCATTTGTGGTTTTTGATTAATGGTAGAAATTATCCTGGATATGGATCTATATGTATTAGCTAAGGTACGAGAGCAATTAGAAAGATTTGCGGCCTAATGCAGAATGAAGTTACTTACTTTTTTTAAAGGAAGTTTATTTGTCTACTTAGTCTCCCTGAACTGTACCGCTCTTTGCCAACGATGACCTTTCAACAAATATTTTTAAAAAATAAAGTATTTAATATATTTACATTAAGCTTATCAAATTACCATACAAGAGATTGAGGTTGTAGTGCTGTGAAACTTTTCGAAACATCTTGACCACTGTAGTGTTATATAAACCATACTTATAAAATGGGTAAAATATTTGTGACTATAAAAGTTTATTTAAAAATGTAAAATTTATATAGACATATTATACAAATGTGGACTCCGTTTTGTTATAAGGGAGGATAGGAGAATTAAAATAACTAGACTGTACCTCTACTCTACCTGTTTTGCGTTCTTTCCTAGCAACGAATGACGAATTCATGCATCCCCAGTACAATCTAAACTATATTTTTTTTTTTTTTTTAAATTTACTTGTTTTATTTTAATTGTAACATCTATTTTTAATTGCACTGCCATAATTGGAATAATTTTTAGTTTCCAAGTGATATAAAATATGCTGTGGTTTAGTGGTAGATAGGTATAGTAGAAAATCTAAAATTTTCTAAAAGTAGTCTAAATTCAAACCAACTTAACAATAAAATTTTTTGTTGTATAGTAATTCTATTGTGAAATAAATGTTTCCTTCGCCAATGCGTGTAAATGTGAGAAATAGGTTATTTGGTGGTTTTTCTGGTTCGGCAATTGTTAGGAAGCGGTTTCACTTTAATAGATAAATTTGATAGATACCGCCACCTTTGACAGAAATGTCAAAATTTTCAGTAGAAACCAAATATGAACTGAAAAAGAATGAATGAATCATATAAATGGTCAAAGTTTCAAAATTTTCTTTTAAGTATTAAATAAATGCCGGGCTGATACATGATCTCGTTGACACCCGGTATATAGCTTATCATTATACATATATGTATGGCTTGTTTGTTTAGTTGAAAATAAACATCATGAAGTCTCTTTTTGAGTTGCACAACCACTTGTCCCAAGTCTAACTGCTCATTAAATAATTTGCGATTGATAAAAGATGAAATGACCGGTTTATATCGACTTTCCATTGCAATATGTGCAATAGAACATTAAAAATACATAGCTCTGACGACAATAATGACGAAGTAAACAAAGACGCTGTGCTTGGGATTATGACAATAGAGTCTGATTTTTCACATTTGGAACAAATTGCATCTTCCTTAGACTTGCCTCGCATGTCAGCCCGTATGTAAAACGCTGTTCATGATAAGATTTCTGATGCGTAGGAGCAGAATGTTTGGAAAGTATGAGACCAGCAGCTGAGGAAAAGAGGGAGTTAGCCATTGCCGTTGGAGATGTGGGTCAATATGGCACTCCGATGATTACTGTCGTGGCAGACGGCTGTTGGCCCAAAAGATCACATCGTAGTAAATATGATTCTTTGTCGGGAGCTGCTGCAATTATGGAATATCGAGGAAAAAAGTTCTCTTTCTTGGTGTTCGAAATAAATTTTGCACTATTTGTAAGTTGGCAGAAATGGCGGATTCACAATTCTGCAAAAGGTCACAAATGCTATAAAAAGTGGATTGGATCTTCTTTAAGTATGGAGGCCGATATTTTAGCAGAAGGTTTCGTTAAGAGTAAGGAAATGTATAAACTGATCTACCATCAAGTAATTGCTGACGGAGATAACAACTGCTGTAAGAAAATATTGGAGTCAAATCCATACGATACTGTTGTCGTCAAGAAAATTGAGTGTAAAATTCATTTGATGCGCAACTACTACAAGAAACTCAGAGAATTATGTAAAGACACTACTGCAGGACCATTAAACCTTCGCCAAGAAATTCAGGAAAAAATGTTTCATTCTTGTTTTATCAAAACGTACATACGTGAATTCTCTGCGTGTCTGTCTTGTACATTGCTATGAGCCTTCCTTGTGAAGGGGTAAATCAAAACGCGAATGATATAAAATTGTGTTACGGTCATTGGATATTGAGGCCATAGCAAAAAGAATTAAAAATGTTAGCAATGTTCAAAACAGAATCGTCAACAGAAGCACAGTAGAGATAGTTTTCATTCTAGAAAAATCACTTAAGATTAGGTTGGGCAATAAGCAAAGCAATAGCATTCAGGAAAAACGAAGAAGTTCCACTTAGCGAAAAAATAAATCGCTTGAAAGGTGATATTGACAATTGATATTGGTTGACAGATTGGTTACTTCTGCGAAGAGTTCTATGTTCCTACGGGCTGCGTAATGTCATCCATTAAAGGAACAAGTATGAAATTCACATGATTTGTAGGCTTGTGTATGTTTAATATGCTTTTTTTAGATTTATATACCAAACTACTGACTTATAAAAATCATCTTATAAGACATGCATCAAGTCTAATTTATGACGTTAACAACAACATTGTTGAACAATTCAACTCAATCATTGCTAAGTTTGGTAGTGGTAAAAGAATTAATTTTTGCAAGAAAAGGTCAAATAAAAGTAGGTGCGCCGCCGCCGTGGTAAGCCACAACACAAAGAGACCAACATATAAAATGAAAAAGCATCTTGGGTATGGAATCAGTCCTGGAAAATTTGCAACTGAAATAGAAATTCGAAATAAAGAAAAAAACGCCAAACGGAAATCCACGGCCGTTCGAAAGTACTTCAAAAATAACACAAGTGGGGAAAAACTAAAAAATTGTGATAAGTATTATGGTGAAAACTGTGAAAAACCTGATATGCTTCCAGGAGAGTTTAATTTAGAAAAGACGGCATTTCTAAAAAGGCTACCCTAATCTGAAGGTGAAATCAAAGAAATTGAATTTACTACTCGAGGTCAGCAGCAGTGTGAAGTGTGGTACCTCGAAATACAAAAAGACTGACAGCATCGAGATTTGGCGAGAAACAGCTTACGAGTTTGTTTACCGTGTTTGCGAACACGGTAAACAAAGTAAGGAGGTTGCCAAGAAAAAACTACAAGAAATTATTGGAAAGCAAATACAGCCGTGCGGTTTTTTCATGACTCAAAGTTTCCTTTCTTGGGAACATCTGCAGAAGGCCTCATAGAAGAGAGGGGGATTGTGGAAATTAAGTGTCCCTGGTGTGCGAGAGAGGTTACTCCTGAAGAAAGAATTACGAAAAAGAAAATATTTTTTTTGACAAACAACTAGATGAACACCAGTCACAAATGGTACTATCAGATCCAGGGACAGTTACACGTTACCAAGTGGTCATATTGCATCTTCGCAGTATGGACGCCTCAGGCCTTAAAAACAGAAACTATTTTTCGAAACGATTTTTTTTTTGAAAACAGAAATGTAGTTTCGTTTTATAAAAATTGTGTTTTACCTGAACTTGTGAATCCAAGAAAAACGAGAAATATGCCTATAAGAAAACCCGATTGCAGAAAACAGGCGATAGATGACAAGAAGAAGGAGGAGAAAGGCAACGTAAATGTTGACCATTTACAAATATAGATTGGTAGTAGGTAATTTTGATAGTTTGGTTGGCACGTAAATAATAATAGACGTCTATAATTTGAATTTAAGTATGAGAACTATCATAATTTGAAGTTTTCAAAAGCTTAGCATGTACACCAAAATTGATTACCTAATAAACTTTAAAAACAGCCTACTCTAATGAGGAAAGTATTTGAAGTCACGGTATATGTGATTTATTAACTAAGAAAATATACACTCAATGTATTTGTTTTGTAAATGTGAATCTCTTTGGGATAATATAGAAAAGGCGTGAGAAGAATTAGTGGCAGATGAAAATTAACTAATTCAATGCCTATCGTTTAAATAAAGTCGTTGAAGAAAACGGCAGTATGATTAATTTATTAATGTTTTCTTATTTTGTTTTTGAATTTATTTTTTTTTGTATTTATTTTGCGTGTTGATTATTAAATAATTATATAATATAATAAGTTTTTTTTTAATGTTAATATCTTTACAAACAATAATTTCAAATATAATAATAATCAAGATGAAAGATAATTAGAGCCAATCATTTTGATGACCAATGTCAATAATGAAGGCATTATTTAACCTTTCAAATACAGGATAAAATAAGCAATTTTCACATTGACAAAATAATGTCAAAATTAGCAATAAGACATGCACACCACTTTATTGCACAGAACTGTACATGCATACATCAACAGCCGTTAATGTAAGATAAAAAGAATTTTGTATTCCGGTTTGCCTGAAATTTACTAGTTTCATATTGCTGTGACTTCTTCTATCTTGGTCAATTACCAAAAATTGAATTAATAAATTAATGTACTTTAGTGATCTCAGGGTCTAAGTGTGAATTTATTATATTTTTATATCGGATGATGTGTCACAGTCTTATACTTATAGTGAGTCCTAGCTGTAATTGTGATGTTTACTTTCCTTAGATCTCCCTGGGATGGGTATAAATAAGTAGATATAGAATGTCAGCACAACTTATTTTATTTTATATATATATATATATTTACAAAAACATTGTTGAATATCATTACTATGCAATACAATACATTATTCATTTTATTATTATTGTATCCAGTCCGTTTCATCTGCGGTACAAGCACCTTGCAATCCTTGATTCTTTACGAAATTGTTAATAATAAATAAAAATAAAATTCACTGCTCTAATCCTTCATGTATGCTCATATTACTAAATTGCCGTTATTCAACTGAAACGTTATACCTCGTTGAGTCGCCCTGAATCAAGATTTGCACGTCAATCCAGAGCTTACTCAAAGAAGAATTTATTTTAAATTATTTAAACAATATTCTAAATGTTACTTGCCATCCGGAAAGTTTACTAATACCTCGTTAAACCGCTTTGGACCAAGATTCGCACGTCAATCCAAAGCATGTTCAAAGAAGAATTTATTTTTAATTATTTGAACAATATTCTAAATGTTAATTGCTGTCCGGAAAGTTTACTAATACCTCGTTAAACCGCTTTGGACCAAGATTCGCACGTCAATCCAAAGCATGTTCAAAGAAGAATTTATTTTTAAATTATTTGAACAATATTCTAAATGTTAATTGCTGTCCGGAAAGTTTACTAATACCTCGTTAAACCGCTTTGGACCAAGATTCGCACGTCAATCCAAAGCATGTTCAAAGAAGAATTTACTTTAAATTATTTGAACAATATTCTAAATGTTAATTGCTATCCGGAAAGTTTACTAATGCCTCGTTAAACCGCTCTGAATTAAGATTCACACGTTAATCCAAAGCATGTCCAAAGAAGAATTTATTTTAAATTATTTAAACAATATTCTAAATTGCGTTGCCCGATAATTTATGAAACATTCATGAAGGTTCTTTTATTTATTTAGTTTAGAATTGCAAGATGGAGTTTATTTTATAGTGCTTGTACTCACTTTTCTTGGTTATATAACGTCTCGAACTCCTCCTGGTAGTCCAATCCCTCCATTTTTATTTAAATTTATTGTAGTTGCTTTTGTACGGTTCAACACTGGTATTTCGCGCCTTTATATGTATCTGGCGCGCGGTTATCGTTGCCGCCTTTTATGACTACGACGTTTGAATCTTAAGGCGTTTATGCCTTTAGATCCTTTATTTCTTCGGCGCACTATTTTCTTTTAAGTTTTGAAGAGAATCAGGACTTCTTATCGACTGCCTATTTTCGTCTGTGCGTCGTCTTTTATAGGGATAAACATTTGCCAAACGGCTTTATTTTTGTTTTAAATCGTTCCTTTCGTTTGAATCTTCGTCTGTCACGCCCTCCGTGTTAATTTCGATAACTATCGAAATTACGCAATCACGTGACCTTGTTTCCACCATGTTTGTTGTTGTTATTATTTTACATATCCTATACCTTTATTCCATGGATATTTTGAATGATTTTATTTGTTGGTAGGTATTCTTTTATTGTATTTTATTATATTTACTAATGCTTTACTTATTTATTTTTAGCCTAAATGTCTTGAAGCATTTGTACGTGAATAAATTATGTACTATCGTATATTTAGATGTACATTCAACAATGTCCTTTTATTTTGTGAATATCAGTGAATTTGCATGGCCAGCATAGTGTTTTATTTTCAATGATGAACTAGGCCACAATATTTACATTCTGGATGCGTTAGTGTATATCGAAAACAAGCAAATCATATATCTTTGTATGCGTTTTGGTGTCCCTACGGACGAAAATATAATTGATCTTGTGACCGTGAAATAAGTGGTATATATTTATTTATTTATGTATATAGACCTTTGTTTAATATTGTATTTTTGGTTTTAGCTTGGTCTTTCTTAGAATATATTCGTGTAGAGAAGAGAATAAACAAATCGTGCCTCTTTACGTACACTCAATAATATTTTATACAGAAAATATAAGTGAAACGTGTATAGTGATACATAACATTTATTCTTGACAATGTTGGTGGTTATAATATTGATATCCTTTGTGATAATTCCTATTTTTGAACTATTATCGCTGCTAAAAGAATGTATTACCGGGTTGACCTACTTTTCTATTGACTGCTAGTAATACTGCTTTAAATTATTATATATCCTTTTTTATTAAACGGAGGTCAGTATTTGAATATTGTTTTATAGATATTTAACATGATTTTGTGCTCTAATTTATTTTAACATTGTTTTATATTTTTCATTTTATTTTTCATTGTGGATGCTATTATTTTTACGGGTATGCAACCCATATTGCATTGTTGTGTATACTACTGCCTAGTTATGAATTTTTGAGTAAACACTAAATATAATTAAAACTACATACATTTACATTAATTAGTGAATTTATTCTGTATTTTATTTGTTAAAATATTTATTATAATTTATATCTAACATGTGAATTTATATTTACTTAAAATAAACATAGTGATATTTTATTTCTGTTGGTTCTTTATTTGTTTGGTTTCATTATTTTATTTATTCATTTATTTACAAGAAAATACCACAGCATATCCCAAGTTAAGAAACTGTCAATATGCCATAGTTGACTACGAAAAATATGGGCATATTGCATTTTCTTTACTTAATGGTATTTTGTTAAACTTTTACTTAGCTAATATTCTTACATCTAAATTTACTATATTTTCATGTGGGAACTATCCCTTTTTGTTTCTTAATATCTATTTATTCTAACTTAAGTGCTATAATCCTGGGAACTATCCCTTTTATTTCCTTAATACTTACTTACATAATTTAAATAATGTGTCCATGGGAGCTGTCCCCTTTTACTTTAATACCTTATTTATCTAGCTTAAATAATATAATTCTGGGAACTATCCCTTTCATTTTCTTAATATTTATTTACATTTCTTAAACAATATGATCTTGGGAACTATCCCTTTTTATTTTTGTAATATTTATTTACATAACTTAATAACGTAATCTTGGGAACTATCCCTTTTTATTTTTGTAATATTTATTTACATAACTTAATAATGTAATCTTGGGAACTATCCCTTTTTATTTTTGTAATATTTATATACAACTTAAATAGTATAGTTTTGGGAGCTGTCCCTTTTTATTTCCTCATGGGTTCATATTTTTCATCGTATGAGTTTATATTTTAACTTTCCTCCCTTCATTTTTGTTTGAATTTTTACACCTTTCATTTACAATCGGAAAGTGATACTTAATTTATCTAAAGTGAAACATATACAAATATATAATAAATTGGAGATATCTTCTTCGTGTGGGTTCAATATCTTTTGCGTGGCATCAATTAAGCCTACAATTGATATTCATATATATAAAATCTTATTATTTTCCACATATCAGTCGGGGAATTTATCTTGAATAAATAGTATTTTCTTTTATTTTCTTCATGTTACCTGCCCAAAAAGAATCTTTCAAAGCCATCGTAGCAAACCACTGGGTATCTGTGTACTTCATTGATAATGTTTCCTTTGGATCTTCTATATTTTTCTCTTTTACAGCGACAATTGGACTGATAAAGTTCACTTCTGCTTTTTCCATTATATTGTTCTTCAGCATTTCTTTTATTTCTATAATTTCACTTAAATAATATTTATTGGGAATATGGATAGATTTTCACATAGAAAGGTCCCTTTTCATTTACCTCGAGCTTATGCTCGTAATTTCTTACCAAGCCAGGACTGTCATCGACTAGTCTCTTGTGCTTATTTAAAAGATTGCTCACATGATTTTTACACTTTTCATTGCAATTTATACTTGTACCATCCCCTTTTTAATGTGAAGTCCTTATTCTTTGGATGCTTCACGAGATGCGTACATTTATTGTCATATGAATCGTTAATCATTTCTTGCGTGAGTTCCTTTTCTATTTCTTCTACATATAATTTATTAATTAATTTTATTTATTTCTTTACTGGTGCTTCTTCGCTCCATGAAATTGTCATATTTCTTATGTGAAAAGTCTTGTCCTTCATATCCAGTCTTATGCTATATTGACTTAAAAGTCCATTCCCAATATGCAATTGCAATTTAAATTCTGTACTACTACAAATTCTGTTAGTAGGTTTATTTCATTTATTTTACATTAACGCAGAAAACTTTATCAATGGTTATCAAAGATTTTTATTTGCTGTAATGAAGTTAATCTTCTTTATAGGTATATACCGTCCTTGTTTCCCTAAATTTTCATTCATGACGCTGTAGTCGAGTAGCTTTTATTTTATTTATTTTTCTTCCCCAATTCTGATTGATATGTGTGGTAGTTCGATGGTTATTTTCATTTGGATCTTCTTATTTGTATGTCTCGTTTCATTTTCCTTGATTGGGGTATCGTTGTTGGCGAAGGTAGGAGTAGGGTAGCCATGTCCCATCGGAGGTCCCCAATTTATCCTCCGCCGTGCTCCTTGATTGGGGTGTCGTCGTTGGCTAAGGTAGGAGTAGGGTAGCCACGTCCCATCGGAGGTCCCCAATTTATCCTCCGCCGTGCTCCTTGATTTATTGGGAATTTATTTTCGCAAAATCTTGAGGCGAAAGTCAATAATGTTTTTGTTGTGTCGAAGTATATTCTCGAGGTACGTCGTTGTTGCTCTAAGTTCCCTATCTTCTTGGTTACTTGAACGTATATTCATTGAATGGTAAAGTGATACTTTATTTTCTTTATTTATTTCTGTGGCTGTACTTATCCTTCCCTTTTCTATTAGTACAACCTCTTCGGTCCCCCTCAGTGTGTTAACTTCTTTGTGTGTCATTATAACCTTTCCAATTTTAATACTAAGTGCCTGTCGTCTCCATGAGCCTATATATTTTTCTGCTCCTATAAATATTTCTAATGTTTGCCGTGAAATGTATAGATGTGAATTCTTGTCATCTTCTTCTTCATATAGCAACGTGTCCAACTGTGTTCTCAAAATTTTCTTATTGGAATCCATGTATTTGGTTCTTCTCCATGTATGTTTTATTGTGGAGGTTTCTTTGACTTTTGTTACTATTTGTGCATCATCTTCATGGGTTGGCATATTCCTCGTAATTTCTTCGTTTTTCGTTGCGTTGGTATTTATTATTTTATTTTCTAATGATTCTTCTTCGTTGTTCGTTGCGTTGGTTTCGTCCATTCTGTCATTTGTTCCGTCTATCAGTGATCTGTACGTATTCTCACATTTTCTTGTATTATCCCTTATTACTTTCGTTAAACCTGACACAGATTCTGTTATTTTGTTTTCTAAATTGGCATTTAACTGACGCATCTCTGTTCTAAAATCTTGGAATCCCCTGTCAATATTTAAGTTGATTTTATTTAGATTTTCATTGTTTGCTTTGATTTCTTCTATCAAATTTTTATTGTCTTCTTCCATTTCTTCTATAATATTTTTATTTAATTTCTCATTGTTTGATTTCATTTCTTCTTTCATGTGTAATAGGACTTGAAGCACATATTCCATTTTATCTTCCCATGATTTTTTTCTTATGTTTTTGAGAAGTGTAGTTTCATCCATCGTTCCTTCAAATTCTTCAGATTTTTCGACTTTATTCTTATTATTTTCATCAGCCATTTTTATTTTTGTTTTTATTCTATCTCTTATCCACCCTGTCCCAATAGGAGAATATTGTGTGCTTATGATGTTATAAGGAAAGTAAATTCACACAGCCTTTTATCGTTGAGTGCCAAATTAAATGTTGGCCAACGATAATCCTATTATGTATGGGTGCCAAATTAAATCTTGGCCAATGATAAGCCTTTTTACGTTATGCGTCAAATTTGATCTTGGCCAACGATAAGCCTAGGACGTTGGATGCCAAATTAAGATTGATCTTGGCCAACGATAAGCCTACTACGTATGGGCGCCAAATTAAATCTTGGCCAACGATAAGCCCTTCTACGTTGTTCGCTAAAATAAAACTTGGTCAACGATAAGCCTAGGACGTTGGGCGCCAAATTAGATCTTGGCCAACGATAAGCCTAGCAGGTTGGGCGCCAAATTTATGCTGTGACTTCTTCTATCTTGGTCAATGACCAAAAATTGAATTAATAAATTAATGTACTTTAGTGATCTCAGGGTCTAAGTGTGAATTTATTATATTTTTATATCGGATGATGTGTCACAGTCTTATACTTATAGTGAGTCCTAGCTGTAATTGTGATGTTTACTTTCCTTACATCTCCCTGGGATGGGTATAAATAAGTAGATATAGAATGTCAGCACAACTTATTTTATTTTATATATATATATATATTTACAAAAACATTGTTGAATATCATTACTATGCAATACAATACATTATTCATTTTATTATTATTGTATCCAGTCCGTTTCATCTGCGGTACAAGCACCTTGCAATCCTTGATTCTTTACGAAATTGTTAATAATAAATAAAAATAAAATTCACTGCTCTAATCCTTCATGTATGCTCATATTACTAAATTGCCGTTATTCAACTGAAACGTTATACCTCGTTGAGTCGCCCTGAATCAAGATTTGCACGTCAATCCAGAGCTTACTCAAAGAAGAATTTATTTTAAATTATTTAAACAATATTCTAAATGTTACTTGCCATCCGGAAAGTTTACTAATACCTCGTTAAACCGCTTTGGACCAAGATTCGCACGTCAATCCAAAGCATGTTCAAAGAAGAATTTATTTTTAATTATTTGAACAATATTCTAAATGTTAATTGCTGTCCGGAAAGTTTACTAATACCTCGTTAAACCGCTTTGGACCAAGATTCGCACGTCAATCCAAAGCATGTTCAAAGAAGAATTTATTTTTAAATTATTTGAACAATATTCTAAATGTTAATTGCTGTCCGGAAAGTTTACTAATACCTCGTTAAACCGCTTTGGACCAAGATTCGCACGTCAATCCAAAGCATGTTCAAAGAAGAATTTACTTTAAATTATTTGAACAATATTCTAAATGTTAATTGCTATCCGGAAAGTTTACTAATGCCTCGTTAAACCGCTCTGAATTAAGATTCACACGTTAATCCAAAGCATGTCCAAAGAAGAATTTATTTTAAATTATTTAAACAATATTCTAAATTGCGTTGCCCGATAATTTATGAAACATTCATGAAGGTTCTTTTATTTATTTAGTTTAGAATTGCAAGATGGAGTTTATTTTATAGTGCTTGTACTCACTTTTCTTGGTTATATAACGTCTCGAACTCCTCCTGGTAGTCCAATCCCTCCATTTTTATTTAAATTTATTGTAGTTGCTTTTGTACGGTTCAACACTGGTATTTCGCGCCTTTATATGTATCTGGCGCGCGGTTATCGTTGCCGCCTTTTATGACTACGACGTTTGAATCTTAAGGCGTTTATGCCTTTAGATCCTTTATTTCTTCGGCGCACTATTTTCTTTTAAGTTTTGAAGAGAATCAGGACTTCTTATCGACTGCCTATTTTCGTCTGTGCGTCGTCTTTTATAGGGATAAACATTTGCCAAACGGCTTTATTTTTGTTTTAAATCGTTCCTTTCGTTTGAATCTTCGTCTGTCACGCCCTCCGTGTTAATTTCGATAACTATCGAAATTACGCAATCACGTGACCTTGTTTCCACCATGTTTGTTGTTGTTATTATTTTACATATCCTATACCTTTATTCCATGGATATTTTGAATGATTTTATTTGTTGGTAGGTATTCTTTTATTGTATTTTATTATATTTACTAATGCTTTACTTATTTATTTTTAGCCTAAATGTCTTGAAGCATTTGTACGTGAATAAATTATGTACTATCGTATATTTAGATGTACATTCAACAATGTCCTTTTATTTTGTGAATATCAGTGAATTTGCATGGCCAGCATAGTGTTTTATTTTCAATGATGAACTAGGCCACAATATTTACATTCTGGATGCGTTAGTGTATATCGAAAACAAGCAAATCATATATCTTTGTATGCGTTTTGGTGTCCCTACGGACGAAAATATAATTGATCTTGTGACCGTGAAATAAGTGGTATATATTTATTTATTTATGTATATAGACCTTTGTTTAATATTGTATTTTTGGTTTTAGCTTGGTCTTTCTTAGAATATATTCGTGTAGAGAAGAGAATAAACAAATCGTGCCTCTTTACGTACACTCAATAATATTTTATACAGAAAATATAAGTGAAACGTGTATAGTGATACATAACATTTATTCTTGACAATGTTGGTGGTTATAATATTGATATCCTTTGTGATAATTCCTATTTTTGAACTATTATCGCTGCTAAAAGAATGTATTACCGGGTTGACCTACTTTTCTATTGACTGCTAGTAATACTGCTTTAAATTATTATATATCCTTTTTTATTAAACGGAGGTCAGTATTTGAATATTGTTTTATAGATATTTAACATGATTTTGTGCTCTAATTTATTTTAACATTGTTTTATATTTTTCATTTTATTTTTCATTGTGGATGCTATTATTTTTACGGGTATGCAACCCATATTGCATTGTTGTGTATACTACTGCCTAGTTATGAATTTTTGAGTAAACACTAAATATAATTAAAACTACATACATTTACATTAATTAGTGAATTTATTCTGTATTTTATTTGTTAAAATATTTATTATAATTTATATCTAACATGTGAATTTATATTTACTTAAAATAAACATAGTGATATTTTATTTCTGTTGGTTCTTTATTTGTTTGGTTTCATTATTTTATTTATTCATTTATTTACAAGAAAATACCACAGCAATATGTAAAAATAGCAGCATAAATAATGAACGACACGAAAGTTTATCTTTTGGGCCCCTTCAATTTCTTTTAATACTTGCAAAAGTAATTTCTGGCGAACTCTGCTTTGCATGCAGGGGGCGCCACTTCCCAGTGCCTAAATACTGCCTTGCAACGGGTTCGGGGAAAATTGATTACTGACTTACTTTTGCAATTTTTTCAATTTTTATTTTGGATTCTTGAACAGCAAATATGAAAGCATGATTGTATAATTTTACTTTTTTTCAAACATATTTAAAACTGGCTTTTTTAATTACACGAAAAACGTTGATCTCCGGTTGAATATCGCATTAATTCAGTTATTAATATTTAAAATCTATCGTTATACAATCGTCTATTGATCTTTAAACAATATATTAAGACCAACTAGAACCAAAAATTCACAAATTTGAGTGCACAATTAGTTTTCTTCCAAACACTTGCAACGTGGTAGCCAATCCGAGCGTAAGAACAGCCTTAAGTAATTTACAAATAACTTCAAACCCATTAGAACCTCTCAGTGAAGAAGATAAAGAGAACTTTCAAGAAATTAAAGAAAACTTCCAGGAACTGCAAGAAAGTATCAGTAACGTACAACTGCATAAACAACCTATTTCAATATATGACACTTTATTAATAATATGTATGTTATGCTGTCAACAATTCTAAAGAAGAGACAACGGCTCCAACAGCTGACCGCACATATGAAATCCACACCTTCGTCCAACGAGACATCAGATGAGGCTTTCAACTAGCGGCGTAGGAGTTACATGACGCGACACACTGCATCCCGGAGAATTCCAGGAAAAGCGCATCCCGATAAGAGAATTACTATATAAGCACGAACTTGACAAATGTAGATTAGTATATTGCTGAATAAAACTCTTTAGCAATACTCCTTGTTCTTTCTTTTAAATTTGTAATTTTAAATAAACTTTTTAAAAAACTTATAAGAGAGAAAGGACTTGTTAACTCTACATTTTCAAATGGCGATCTTCTACCACTAAATGTTCAATAATTGAAATTTGTTGAGGCGGCGTCAATTGGTCGACCCGACCGATCAGCATCTTCCAGGGGCATGTGTATTCTTGTCTCAAACGGGAACATTTTGCTCACCTTTTTACAGTTGAATACGAAGGAGATGAATCACCGTAAACGCCGTCTAAACGCTGTTTAATGTGATAAGGTGTATGCCCTTCTTTTGTTAAAAATTTAATAACCGCGCGGTACTCAATTTTCGTTACTTCAGATATTTTCGTGCGCTAGTCATGTTGGTTGGCGGACTAAAAACTACTAGGCTTTGAACCGTCATATTGATAGTGTGCACCTCGTGTATGTGCATGCATGACGTGACGGACTTTGAACACTTTTGAACCTGTATACGCCTGTCAGGCCGAGAATTTATGGCGCCTACCTCGTACATAAATTAATATCAGGTCGCATAAGCCTCATTTGTAATTATTTGGTTTCCCTTCTATAAAAATAAATTTTGCTTTTAATTTATCTGTTTTATTAAGTTTGTCCAAACAGGTATAACTATATTTATAAAAATGCCATAAAAAATGCATTAATAATAATTGTTTGTATATTAAAATTTAAAAAATAGTAAGGTCATGTCCGCAAATAAAATGCAGCATATTTCAAACATGTTCCTCGAATAGGAAATTTTATACTAACCAGAACAGTAATTTTTTGGTAAGGAAATTGTTTTATGCACACCATGCGCTGTGGGTTAAGAAAAGCAAGTGGCAGTGTGGGACTCTTTACACCCACTAAAACCCTAGGCAGAATTTTCATCTTTTCTTAATTTCTTGAGTGTTCACCCTCTTCGACCTTTCTATCTTTCAGCTGCTCCTATTTTGTTTTTTTGCTTTTTGCTCTTTTATAATATTATTATTAGGGAGCGCACATCGCAGGTTTAAACTACGACAGAATTACAACGGAGAAAAGAAATAATGAAAACAACACGCGGTTACTGAATAGCATTATTCATATGGTGAACTGCAACATCTGTTGTTTACTTGAAAACTACTTGAAAACGACAACAAAAAATGCCCATCCAGAAAGGAATTTATGAGTAAAATCCATTCTTCATCGGCGTAGGTAGAAGCGCCAGGGGTTTTTAAAATTTATTATATTTTCCTTATATTTCCTAAAATAAATAAAGTTATATATGTATGTACCTATTCATACTTACGTTAGTTTCGTTTTTTCATTGTTTTAACTGTTAATTACGTACTTACGTAATTTTTGTAATAGTTCCTGTTTAATACCGTTTCATTGAATCTATTTCTCACAATTATCTCGACGTAAGTGTGCATTGGATTTTGTTATGTTTCAATAACATACGCATACATTTTTAGTTATCATTTATTTAGATCTAGAACATTGTTTATGTTACTATGATGTGGAAGAACGTCGAGAATGGCATCGTAAAACAATGGCAAGTTGGATTAAGGGTCATACTGATTGTATGTCCTTCATTCTCAGTGATTCCGAAATTTATTGCATAGTCTGTAAAATATCGTTACAGAATGCTCAAAAAGGCCACGTACAACGTCACTTAGCATCGCTAAAACATACACAGAAATTGGACCCGTTGAAAGCTGACAATTTTAACGAAGAACTCTGTGAAGCTTTAACGGCGGCTAATTTCCCATTAAAGAAACATGATAATTCCACTTCCAAAACATATCTTCGTTTGCTTTAGGTTGACTTTAATGTAATACACTAAATTTCAGAATTACACATGACGTTTGATTAACTTTGGCGGTCGCAGAAAAACGTCATAACGAGTAATCAATTTTAGTTCACGATGACAGTTGTACGATTGAATTGGAATATAACGTATTTTGTCCACTCATACAAGTAATATAGGGATAATGGAAAATTATCGAGTAAGAATATTTACATTTGTCGATCGGTTGTCAAGTTTGAACTTCAGAAAGCCGTCAAACAAATAAACGATGAAGAGTTTACGAAGGAAGAGTGTATTTTTGATTGAAATGTGGTACCTTGCAGATATGTATTAGTGTTATAATTAATTGTGTATCATTGTGTTCAATGCCGCCGAATATTATTAAATATCTGTCATTCTTCTCTCTATATCATTATAAATTGTCAATAAACTTAAAATGTATTATCGCATGTAAGTACAGTAATAAAAATAACGAGTTTTCTATATGATTAAGATATATTAAATACAACGACATACTATTCATTATAAACGTCATCGAAATGTCGCCAAGTTGACAATTTGCAAGAAAATTTCAGGTATGGGCTATTTTTTGGTTAAAACTTGATACAAAAAGAGTCATACATCCACAAATTTCATACAACGAAGAACTTGAATTTACAGATGAGATCGTTTAGTAACATCTGCCAAACATTTACAAGGGTCTGAAAGTGCAGACATATAGCAGTAAGGAAATGAAAAATTCAGAGATAAAGTATGATTTTCTATTAAAATGGGATACCTGTGACGTGCATATTGCGTTTATTAATTGTTACCTACTGTTTCTATTGTATCGGTCATTTATCGATACATATATAAAATGGCTTAAACACATATTTGTCATCTTTCTACATAAAAATAATAGGACGAGTTTTCTTCATTCGCTAGATGTGCCGGAACAGTTCGAAATTAAAAAAAAAACATTAAATACTGTTAAGTATAAACAGTTCAGGAGTAGCAGGATTATCGCTTGAGTTTTAAGAAATATATTATCAAAGCGTAATTTGAAAATTAATTAATTTTCTCAATAACCTATAAGTTTAACAACAGGTTTTGTTAAAGTTCATCATGTCATGTTGTTTCTTTCATTTGACAATTGTAACGACGACAATTTGGTTAAGTACTGTCAGTCTGACATTTCGTTTTCGAAAGTTTACGTGTGAACGAATACACTTCAGGTGATGTTTCAGTAAATATTCTCTTTTTAGTTAATTTTCGATCGGTTTTTTTATTTTTTATTTTAGTATAATTTTTATTATTTAAACCAAGACGATTCTGTAAACTTTCCTGCCTAAGCTTTTTCCTTTGTTCATTTTCAACAAGTTTTTCTTTGTTTGGCGTACTTGTCAATATCTCCGAAGTCTGTTTGCTTCGATTTCGTTTTTTTGGCACTGATTGTGGTGTTGGCACAGGACTTAGTTCTTGGATACTGACGTGAGCTTTACTGCAGCCTGGCTGTACATCCTCCTTTGGAGCTGATGGCGGTGTTAACAGTGGACTTTCTTCGTGAACATTTGCGACGTTATCTTCACTGCAGCTTGGTTGGCTAGACTCTCTTGTTTCTTCAACAGCACTATGATGTTTCGCTGGCATGAAACTTTCTTCGGAAAAGATATCGGGGTTGAAAGGCCAAATTCCGGTGGCCCTAAAGCCAGAAATCCCTTTTTCCATCGTTGCAACCTGAAGGTATGCTGCATTGAATATTTCGGCAATGTCATCTGTCGTAATTCTTTCTCGTTGTGTAAGAAAAAGTTCACATTTTCGGTTATACGCGTTTTTCAGAGGACCGAAGAAAGACACATCGAGGGGCTGCACTCGATGAGAAGTATGAGGCGGAATTGTAACCATATTGATTCCATGGTCCTTGCAAAAATCAAAAATATTTGATGAGATATGACTAGAATGATTGTCTAATACGAGTAAAACAGGATCTTCTTTGCTCGATTTGGCAACCTTTTGAAAATGAACCAACCATTCATAGAATAGAGACTCGTTGCTCCATCCAGATTTAGAACAACGATAAATTGCATTGATAGGACCATTTCTTGTTAAACTATTAGGCATTCTAATCCTTGGAAATATAAACATTGGAGGAATGTAAGTTGTTCCACTAGCGTTGAAACAACAAATAACGGTCACATTTTGACCCCTTTCTCCAGAACTTTTTGCCCCTAGTTGTTTGACACCTTTTGGAGCTAAGCACTTCGATGCTCTATGCACGGTTGTTACACATTGAACAACCTATCCTCCTTGATATTATAACGTCTCAACAGTTTTTCCAGATTGTTAAAAAATAATTTTAACTCTTCTTTGTTAAAACCAGTAATTCTATTGAGGCTTGTAGACTCGGGTTTTCGAAGAGAAATTTGTGGATTTCGTTCCATAAAATTTTTAAACCATGCTTTCCCTGCCATCTTGATTTCTCTGTTAAAACTGTGTGGCTTGTTATTGGCCTCCGCGTAATTAAAAGCTAGTTGTCTAAGTTTTATACGAGTTAATCCATAAAACAATTTGGCCATATGTATTAGATGATCCACAAGTTCTTTTTCTTCTGCAGGTGAAAATGTAGGTTTCCGGCCCAAACGGGATTCAATGACTTCGTTGCTTTCGTAATATTCCTTCTTTTTTTTTCGAATTGTGGATTCAGGAATTCCAAATTTACGACTGGCTTCTCTTATTTTTCCTCCTTCTCGAATAAATTTTAGGGCCTTTTTCATTGTGTCTACCGACCAATCACCTTTGTTGGTTTTTCTAACGTATCTTGGCATCTGAAACATATTATGTACATATGTCTCGTAATTGTGCGCATGGATTGGTAAATGTGCGCACTGCGCATCATTTACCGCCTTTAAGTACTTAGGTTATGTGACACACTATAACGAAAAAACGAAAAATTTAAATAAAAATAACTATACTATACAGATATAGAACAGCCAAAGTAAAATACTCGTCAAAAATTTCCTAAATATTTAAAAAGAAAAAGTACTTACGGCTTATTTATTGTGGATCAGAATTTACAACACAATACATGAAAACAAACAAACTTCATCAACGGAAAGAAGGAGAAAAAACTGTTAAATCTGTACTGATGATTGATCCACTACCAACCACTAGATGGCAAAACACTGTACACATCTAAGTTCTTTAATTTGAATCTTGATATAATGGGGTGCGCACAATTAGGAGCCGCGCACAATTAGCGGCCTCTCCCCTATCGTTGTTATTTAAAAAGCATTGTAAACAAAAGATATAGAGTTATTATTTACGATATAAACAAAATACAATATAATGGCTCAATAGCATTAACTGAAATACATGAACTATTACAATGATTATTTAAAGAGCAATACAAACAAAAGATATATGACTGTTATTCGAAACCGGAATGAAATATGGACTATTGTCGCATCAAAACAGGTATTTATAAATATGTAAGAGGTCGCTAAATCTATCTATCCTAATTCACTATGATACAATAAATATTAATTCTTCCGTCGGAAACAGAAATAATACAAAGTTATGTTTACACTGATTAGTATAAAATTTCAGTCATTAGCAACGGCAAAATAATGCGTAAATACTCTGAGACAAAATTTGATAATCAAGTTACTTGGAGACAGACAAATCTATTTTGGATCCGAGCAACGGAGGTAGAATCCCTGGGTCGGATGGTTCTGCGATTCTATCGAAGTAGTTGTAATTCTTCGCAATGTAGATACGTGATTTCTCCCGACGGCATCGGTACGATCAAAAATTGCTTACAGATCCCACACGTGGAAGAGATTACCGGAACAGGAAAATCTTCATATAAGATTAACTTAAAGCCTTTTCCGGCATTCAATAAACTAGGCACCTTAAATCGTCAACTAGACAAACTCCGCAGGAGCTTTAATTAGTACACTAGCGTAATGCAATTTCAAGAGCTTGCCGCGGCAACGTATTACTTATCAAACATTTAGAATGCGCATTAATTACCACCCGGCCGCACTTTAGCGGTATTTGCTGTCTACGATCGAAAAATCGACTGTCACGATAGTAACTATAATAATAATAATTTTAAGAGTTTTCTTCTTTTATTGACCCATCTAGCGTGGGGGAATGATACGTCATTTCCGCCCTTTTCGGTTTCTCGAATGTTCTAGAATATTCAAGAAGGAATTTACATGATGTGTAAAACCCATGCGAGATACACCAATACCCAGTTCTGACGGCGTTTCGGGGACAAACAAAAAAAAGGTCTAGACGTATATAAATAAAGATTTGTTTTTCGAGTTGCAGCGGACAAAATAATATTGGACAAATACAAACGGTTATTTTAAAGAAATAACTACGTAGTTGAAAATAAACTATAAAGAAAGATCTTATTAAGAAAATTAAACAAACTTAGCTGTGGCAATTGCAACATATGTATTTTTAAATTTAGAAAATATCTTGCGTATCAAAAACAATAAATAATGTACAGTCTGAGTCTAAAAGAATGACGTTATAATTGATTCGAGGTTCTCAAATAATTTAATACCTACTAATCTAAGTGAACGGATATTAATTAATAGTTTTAGAATCAAATTAGTTATTTCTTATGGGCGTGCCAAAAGCTTGCAACAAATCCCCCCTCTAGTGCCATAGGAAATTTACTTCAGTAAATATCCGATTAAGCAAAAGAAAGCACCAGGGTATTATGAGATGAACAAAATTTCCCAAGCATAAAGTTAGGCTGAGGACCCCAAGTACAACGTTCGAGCCGGGTCTGCTCAAGATATTCAAAGGGCAGACATGAAGAGTAAACACATTGCTTCCAAAGGAACAGAGAAAGCTGACGGTAACCCACAACTGAAGGTTTGACGAAGCCAAAACAAAAGGGCTATACAAATTTTGAAAAACAACGAAAAAGAAAAAAAATCTTACAACTAATGACCCAGCGGACCTGAATAGAAACTATCAACTGTAGACAATGCTACATGAGAGTTAATAGAAATATCCCAACGGCGTTAAATAAATTTTGATACAGGGTACATGTTAAAATATAGACTAAGCTACAGAGAAAACTGAAAATATCCGAGAGGCGTTATATTAATTTTGATATAAGGTTATATTAACATATAGGCAGTGCACTACAATAAAAGTTAATAATTTAGGCCGAAAAGGTTCAATAAATTTTGACAAAAGAGAACAAATATTCCAACTCCCACGTAAAATTCCTTAAAACTAGGTAAAGTTGGTCTTCATCGGTTACATTTAAAACCGACCTATGAAGGCCAAAGCACAAAAAAAAATAGCGGCGGTGTCGGGCAACAAAAAGGGTCAAGACTAGATTAAAATGAAAAGCATGAGAGACCATCCACCTCCTCAGTGAGTGGATGGATCCTCCCCTCGGGCTTGACACCGCTCTCCCGCAGTGGAAATCGTTAGACGAAATTTCGACATTAATCGAACTATAAGTGGGTGCCTGCAACCACGCAATTATGGTGCAGCGACGCCCGGGTTCGGCCGTAGCCCACGGTAAAGAATTTCGAAGGGGATGGGGGCCGAAATACGCAATCGGTGAGAGAAAATAAGGTCATAATCGGTATCAGATTCAGTCATCACCTGACTTGAATAGTTCATCTGTCAACAACAATATTAACAAGCAGGTGGCACACGCAGCTTCACTACAAAACAGAATTCGAGAGGTAGGGACTTCATACCCCGGCAGCACCTCCACCAAAATAGTCATCTAAAATGACAAAACTGGAACACCAAAAAAAAACGTCATGCTAACATGACAAGCCACGCTCTTGAAAAGAAGTAAACAAACCACAGGTGATAACAGTAACATAACGAGGTCTAGGTCGGGATAGTTCGTCTTGAGCCACCCCTAGACTGACTAGACAGTACAATAGTTCAAATGAATTCTTCGAAAAAAGCTAACATTGAATTCTCGCATTCGAAGGTCATCACAAACCAAAACCAGTAGCTAAACTACAATCATAAGTAACAAGTGAGTGGCACAAAGTAGCCATATTACAACACACTAGAGGGGAAGGGGACTTCATACCCCGACAACACCTCAAACCAAAACGTCATCTCAAATGACAAATCAAAACGCCATGCAGACATGACAAATCAAAACGCCATGCAGACATGACAAAACCAAACACTTGCACACGAATTTTAACAACAAGATGACACTCTCCCACACAAAGTTACATAGAGGGACAAAATTGAGAAAAGTCGGGTATTAAAGGTCATAGGCAATTCACTCCACCAGATAAATTAGATAAAAAATTAATATATATTTTATGAAAAGAAATATTAAGTAACAAATTTTACCAAAATAAGGGGAAAGTTTAAATTTTAGAAGATATCAATATTAAATATACCAAGGAAATATTTAATTATGAAGAGAATATTTGCAATACATACTGGGATGATATTCATTATAGAAAAAAAAGAAAACAGAAGGTGTTACATAATATGAAACCAACCACACAGATCGAACTCCCTATGTCGCATATCAAATCCCACATACGTGGCTACTATATGCCGGCGAATCAAGGGCACGGCACTATAGCTTAAATCTACCTTTAGTTCAATAAATCCCGAAAATAACGGTAACGTCTATACGTTTAAAATCGAACAGGCAGCACGACGAGAGAACAAACCGCGAAGACAGCATCACACACAATTTTAAGTTAAAATGTCCTAATATAATTCCAAGATGTTATATACGATATATTGCATAACATAGAACAAGTAATAAAAGCATCCCAAAATGCAGAAAACACAACAAAAATATTAAGATGAAAATGTGGAGTGTTTCTACTATTAGGAAAAATAAATAAATTAAGTATTGCATTAAGATGGTGGTTGCGCAATATAAAGACCCATTTCGGGGACTCCTACCCCACGCTGGTTACACGGCTGCGGT
Organism: Amphimallon solstitiale; assembly: GCA_963170755.1. NCBI lineage: Eukaryota > Metazoa > Arthropoda > Insecta > Coleoptera > Scarabaeidae > Amphimallon > Amphimallon solstitiale. The sequence goes on from OY720676.1 coordinate 108,022,740, forward strand.
ATTCTATCAGACCCCAACAGCAGGTCGCGAATATTTTATCTAGTCTGGCGGGTGTGCCTTTAGGTCCTTGATATGCCAAGTAGAAATTCGACCTTGGTCATCAATAAGTTCATACGTCCAGGGCGACACAACACGAACAATTTCAAAAGGTCCTGAATATTTAGGAGCAAGTTTGGCAGCAAACTGCTTAGCAGCATTAGACAATACTTAATAGGTCGTCGTCTGAGATTATAATAATGAGCACTGCGCACATGCGCTTGCTTAATACGGGCCAGTATGTCTTTATACAGCGCGGCGAAAGCTAACTTTATATTATCAACATTCAAAACAGGTGTTTCGGATACATCCGGAACGAAATTCTCATCATTGCCATTTAAAGTGACTTCCCTACCAAAGTTAATGAAATTTGGAGTTACCTTAGTTACTTCTGTTCAGAGGATCTGATGGCATAACCGATTTTTGCTAAATACTGGTCCCAGGTTCTATGGTTATTTTTGACATAAGCAGTTAACATAGTTTTAATTATCCTATTGACTCTTTCTGTAGGATTGGCTTGCGCATGATAAAACGCAGTGTAGACTACTCTGATATTATAGTTCTGGGTCATTTTTTGACAAACTTTACTTTTAAACTGAACACCGTTGTCAACTATTAAATGAGAAGGGGCTCCAAAGAGAATTATCACCTGATCTAGCGGTTCGTAGGGGAAACACCAATGTGGCCTTACTAAAAATGTCACAAACAGCTAAAATATATGAATACCCTTTAGTAAAACGAGGCAAGGATCCCATTAAATCTGCAGAAATTATCTGCTTGTGGCAGTTGGAGCTTTACTACGCAGGTGTCGTGCGGGTGGTTTATTTTCGGATTTAATGCTAAGACAGGTCCCACATTTCCTAACATACTTAGCAACGTCACAGGCCATCTTCGGCCAAAAATATTTCTGGGAAACACGGGAGATAGTTTTGGATATTCCAGGATGTCCACAAGTAGGATCGTCGTGACAAGATTCAATGATTCAGATGCGGCGTTCTCGTGGAGGAACTAATTTCCACTCCTGACTGGGATGACTAAGTTCGGAGTAACGAGGTTTGATATACTTAAATAATTTATCTTTTTCCACACGCCATAAGGGATAACGATGGGTTTATCCTGCACTTCTCGAATTATTTTAAGATACCAACGATCTATGGGAGGCAAGGGGTCTTCAGCTTGTACTAATTCAACAGTGGTACTAACAGAGCGTGACAAGAAATCAGGGACGGCATTTTCCGAACTCTTTCTATGAATTATTTCAAAATCATAGGGCTGCAGTCGCAATGACCATCTGGCCAGGCGACCATGAGGGTCCTTCAAATTATGCAACCATAACAAAGAATGGCAATCCGTACTTACCTTAAAATGATACCCCTCTATATAGTGACGTATATGCTCATTATCCCAAATCACACCCAAGCACTCACGCTCAGTAGCACTGAATTTTCGTTCCTGAGCAGTCAGAGAAGGAGACATATAACAAATAACTTTCTCCCCATCGTCATATTGTTGGGTGAGCACGGCCCCAAGGTCATAAACTGAGGCATCAGTTTGAAGAACAAAGGTTTTAGTGAAATCGGGACAAACTAGTAGTGGAGATGAAACAAGTTTCTCTTTTAGCTGTTTGAATGCCACTTCGCATTCAATGGTCCAAGACCATGGAGTCTTTTTTCTAGTAAGATTAGTTAAGGGTGCAATGATGGTGGAGAATTGTGGTACGAAACGTCGGTACCAAGAAGCAGTTCCGATAAATCTTCGTACTTCCTTGACATTCTTAGGTGGTGGGATGTCTAAAATGGCTTGTAATTTTTCAGGATCTGGGCGCAGTCCCAGTTCATCAACTACATAACCCAAGTATTTTAATTGAGGACGACAAAATTGGCTCTTGGCAAAATTCACTGTAAGCCCTGCATTATAAAGACGATCAAAAACTTCATATGGGATTCGAAAGTTTGCGAAATAATAACTACATCATCAAGATTACAAAAACAGAAGGTTGGAGGTCAGCTCCAAGAACAGAATCCATGAGACGCTGCCATGTGGCAGGCGCTCCAGTAAGACCATATGGACATCGTATAAAGCGATATAAGCCGCCACGCACACAAAAGGCAGTGCAATCACGAGAATCTTCCGCTACAGGGATTTGCCAATATGCACTCTTGATATCTAATGAACTTAAATACTTAGCATCTCTTAATTGATCCAAAATGGTTGAAATATAGGGCAAAGGATACGAATCCTTTTGAGTTACAGAGTTCACTTTACGATAATCAACACAAAAACGATAGCTATTATCTTTCTTTTGCACCAGACAAACGGGTGAGGCCCAAGGACTGTTACTAGGTTCTATGATTCCTTGCTCTAACATTTTTTTAATCTTCTGGTCAATAGCTTTTTGTTTGATTGATGACACAGGATAATATCGCTGTTTGATAGGTTTAGTATTTGGCAATAATTGAATTTCGTGAGACACTAAATGAGTTTTAGCTAAAGATTTGCTCATGAGTACTGTTTTCTCAGCGACTAATTGGTCCAATAGGTTCTTTTGATCAACGCTCAAAGATAAGCTATACTAGATAAGCTATACTATTAATATGAATTACAGGGTCCTGTTTACTAAAGTGCCAAATGTTCTGTCGTAAGTCAGGTACAATATTCATGGCCATCCAAAAATCTACTCCTAAAATTAATGTGTGTGGCAAGTCAGGCACAACCAAAACATCAATCAAACAAACTTTGCCCTCTAGGCAAAAAGGTACAGTAACAAACCCTGCACTCACACACACCTGTCCGTTCGCAACCCTACACTCAACAGCTTGCGGTTTCAGACAAAAACCAACTTTACTCAAAATCTGATAACCACGCGAGCCAACTAGTGTTCTAGAGGCTCCGGAATCCAGTAATCCTACCACAGGATAACCCTTTACCTGAACCTCTAAATAAGGGCGTTGATCTCCATAAACACGAGAAATGACATAATCAAGAAAAATTCTACCGGTATCCGATAATATAGAGGTTGGGGTCGAGGAAACAGCGACGGGGACGACCTCTCGACCTATGATCGTCTCCCCCTCGCGTTTTCCGAGCATCGAGGACATGTGTTTACAGTCACGTTAGGTTGGCCACATTTACAGCAAATTTTCTTTCGGGCTTTCCTACAATCATTGAACCTATGTCTTCGGTCTCCACAATTGTAACACCGCAAATCCCAGATATTTTGTCCGAAGGTGCTATAACTAAATTTACTGCAGATTTATTAACTGCTCCGCGTTCAACACCAAATGTTGACACGAAAGCAAAATCTGGCTCTACATAGGTGTTACGCTTGCGCGCCGGTGGACGAAAACTATCTGCCCTAAACTTCTTTTTCTCGAGCTTGAGGCATTCATCCTCAAGCTCCGCCAATGTTGTTACTGTTGGCAATTGCATAATATAGAAAGGTGACAAATTTCTAGAAATAATCCCTAATTGCACATCCTCGGATGCTTCCCCATAACGTCTAAACATTGATAGCATGTGTAACACTCAGTATAGTGTTATAAGTATTGTAAAACATTTAATAATACAAGTCAGCAGTTTGACTGAATGCGGAAGCTTACGACATGCATGCTTGCTATCCTAATATGGTAAAATGTATATAGTAATACGTAGATATGAATCTAGGTTACCAATATCGCACATTCCTTTATTTTAGTCTATATATATACCTTGTACATATTCGAACGAACACTTACAATTACAATTACGATTATAATTAGATTTACGCAGTATCAAGTAAATAAAGACATATCGAACAATATGGTGTTATTAATTATATAAACGAACCAACAAAGTAGTACATGGCGATCCATGCCAGTTAGTGCATTACAATTTTAGCACTAAGGCTTGAGAAGAAAAGCTTAGGTTGATGGAATTTAAATATTTAAAATGGAATAAGCTTAAATTTAAAAATTTTATCGAAACCATGTTCGAAGTTTATGGAACGAGAAGAATATAATTTGACAATGTAATAATATACACAGAAAAAAAAATGGAAAGAAAGCCATTCGTCGAAATGAGTGCTGCTCAGAGTCACAGCGTCACAGTCAGCAGCGTCAGGAATCAACATAGAACCATAAATCGTGATAATTTAAAATAGAGATAAAAATGTAAGTCGTTTTATGTTAAATTTAGTTAAATTGTAATAGCAAACATGCAACTTTGTACTAATATAGTGTTAATTGTAAATTAATGTGAATTTTAAATTTGTAACTTAATTTTAAGTAATTGCTAAGTCTATCTTTACTATTCATGACTACGTGGGAACAAATTAATTTAAATCTTTTAAAATACAAAGAGGAAATAGTAGGTCAATCCAAACGCGCGATAAAAAAGGAAGTTCCCAAAGGAGAAACTACTAGACAAGAAATTCGAGATGCTCTTATCATATTATTTAATGATACTACTAGTTATATAAATACTTTTTGGCATAATTTAGATAACGAACAAAAAAAATTTCTGTTAAAAATATATTTAATTCAATTAGAGAAAAAGTTGTTAAATCCTTTATTTGCTTAAACGTTGAGTACCTAGTTCCGACTACTTGTTTAGGGAAAATAGATTGTTTGTTGGTAGACGAAAGCTTCATTACAGAGAAAAAACCCGCAAATATGACGACACCAACGGAATTTTTTAATTTAGCAAGCAAAATCGTGCCCCACGAATTTGACGGTTCACTCGATAAATTGCAGTCCTTTATAGACGCGTTACATTTGTTAGACGCTAATTCCGAGAATCATGCAAGCAATACAGTTGCCTACATTAAAACGCGCTTATCCGGTAAAGCTCGAAATATTATTACAACAGAAAATTCGTTGAAAGAAATTATTACTACTTTAAAATCCAAAATTAAAGGCGAAAGCTCGCAAGTATTAGTAAATAAACTACTTAATTGCAAGCAAAATTACAAAGATGCTTCAGTTTATTGCACAGAAGTTGAAAAATTAGCACAAAATTTAGAAAATGCGTTTATTAGTGAGGGTGTACCTCATGACGTTGCAAGCAAATATACCGCGGAACATGTCGTTCGATCTTTAAGTAATAATGCTAGTTCAGAAAAAACACGCTTGGTTATGGAAGCAGGTTCCTTTGATACTGGTCAAAATTCCATTACAAAATTTGCCAGTGTCAATCCCAGTAATTCTGTCGATACATCGAGTGTTCTGTATTTCAAACAGAACCGCAATTATAAATATTATAATAACAATAGAGGCAGGGCACAAAATTATAATATCAACAATAATTTCCGATCAAATAATAATATGCGTGGTAGAGATAATTATAGAGGTAATTATAGATTCAACTCAAATAATGGGAATAGATCGAACTCTTATAGAAACCGTTCGTACGCAGTCAGAGCCACGGGTGCAAACACTCCGTCGGGAAACGAGCAGGGTCCCCAACAAGTACAGTTGGGGGACAAAATGTAAATGTATTTACTTGCAATTTATCTTTTTCTAATTTCGTAATTTTGCCAACTGAAATGACAGGAACAGAAAATACGTACTTAGTCGATACGGGTGCTGATATATCCATCTTTAAAAGAACTAAAATTTTTCCTCAGCAAATGTACCTACTCATTCCCAGTGACATCAGAGGTGTGACAGACGGTGTAATAAAATCTCTAGGAACTACAGAAACTAAAATATTCGTAAATAATCATGCAATCACGCATAAATTTCACATGGTAAATTCAAATTTTCCAATTCCCGCAGACGCAATTTTAGGTAGAGACTTTCTGTCGAAATACAAATGTATTCTTAATTATTCAAATTGGACAATAAACATTAAAATTAATAACGAAAATGTAACCATTCCAATTCACAGTAGTCCAGAAGAACATTCACTAGTTCTTCCTCCTAGATGCGAAGTAATAAGACATCTGAAACATTTAAAACATCTTACGCAGGATTCGGTAGTACTTAACAAAGAAGTATATCCTGGTGTTTTCGTAGCTAGTACAATTATTTCTAAAAATTATCCATTAGTTAAAATTATTAACACTAATTGTGAAAATGTTATATTAAAGGATATTTCACTTGACACCATAAATCTGAATGAGTTTAATGTGTACAACATCGAATCGGAAAGTAACGATAGACATTTAACGTTGATGAAGCAATTAAATACTCATGAAATACCTGAATTTGTTAGAGATGATGTAGTTCAGTTGTGTGAAGAATTTTCAGATATTTTTGCTTTGAAAACAGATAAATTGACAGTAAATAATTTCTACAAACAAGAATTAAAACTCGCAGATAATACCCCAGTTTATATAAAAAATTATAGAACACCTAGAGTACACAAAGACGAAATAAATCGTCAAGTTCAAAAAATGCTAGAAGATGGAATTATTGAGCCATCCACTTCTGATTATAATAGCCCCGTTCTTTTAGTTCCAAAAAAAATCTAAAAATGAAGAAAAACAATGGCGTCTAGTAATAGATTTCCGTCAAATAAATAAAAAACTTATTGCGGACAAATTCCCATTGCCACGGATTGATGACATTTTAGATCAACTAGGTAGAGCTAAATGGTTTTCAGTGATTGACTTAGCATCAGGTTTTCACCAAATACCGTTACAAGAGCATTCACGCAATATAACGTCGTTTAGTACTGAAACTGGTTCTTTCAGGTATACCAGGGTTCCATTTGGTTTGTCAGTGAGTCCTAATAGCTTTTCGCGAATGATGTCATTAGCATTCGCAGGAGTCACGCCCGAAAAAGCATTTCTTTATATAGATGATCTAATAGTAGTAGGCTGCTCTGAGAAGCATCATCTTAAGAATTTAGAAAAGGTATTCGAAACATGTAGGAAATTTAACTTAAAATTAAACCCCGAAAAATGTACATTCTTCAAAAAAGAAGTCACATACCTTGGGCACAAAATTACAAGTAAAGGGATCTTACCGGATGAATCAAAGTATGATATTATAGACAAATACCCCGTCCCCCAAAACGCGGATCAAGTAAAACGCTTCGTCGCTTTCACCAATTATTATCGCAGATTTATACCGAATTTTGCTGAAATTACTGCCCCTTTAAATAAGTTAACTAGAAAACATGCAACTTTTGTTTGGACAAGCGAATGTCAACATTCGTTCGAGAAGTTAAAAAGTAGTTTAATTTCCCCTCAGATATTGCAATACCCAGACTTTTCAAAACCATTCATTATAACGAGTGACGCATCTGGTGATGCATGCGGTGATATACTCGCACAAAAATTCAATGGCGTTGAATTGCCAATTGCTTACGCTTCACGTTCTTTCACTAAAAGCGAAAAAAACAAACCCACCATTTTAAAAAAACTATTAGCAGTACATTGGGCTATAAAATATTTCCATTGTTACGTTTACGCTACCAAATTTTTGGTAAAAACGGATCACCGACCATTAGTACATTTATTCTCCATGAAAGACCCAACTTCAAAACTCACTAGAATGCGTTTAGATTTAGAAGAATACAATTTCGAAATTCAATACGTTAGAGGTCAAGACAATGTATGTGCAGATGCTCTTTCTAGAATAACAATTGATACACTTAAAGACATTACAAAGAATGTAAATCACGTGCTTGCAACTACCCGATCAATGTCAAAAATATCATGTAAACAACGCGAATTACCAATGATACAGTCGCAAACAAAACCAAAGGTCTATGAAGCATTAGACAATTATGAAACTTTAAAATTGCCCATATTACAATTCAAAATATTATCTACATCACTTAGACTGATGATTAGGTATAAAAGAAAATTGAACGTTCAAAAAACATATCCAATCATTAACGGTACTATTGCATTAGAGCAAATACTACCTAAGCTAGAATCTATAGCTGATGATTGTAAGTTTAATGAATTAAGACTAAGCTTAGCCGACGATATTTTTAAACAGTATACTGTAAATGAATTTAAAGAATTAGGGCACAAATATCTTAATAAACTTACCATTCTACTTTGCAGTGAAAAAAAAGTGATCACTAATAAAAATGAAAAACTGCAATTAATACAAAAATTCCACAATAACCCTTTCCTAGGAGGTCATTGCGGTCAAAAACGGACTCTTAAAAAACTTAGAGTTTCTTTCAGATGGAAAAATATGTCACGTGATATTGCTAATTTCACTAAAAACTGTCATAAATGTCAGATAAATAAGACTAAGATTAAACCCCCCGAACCATTAATAATTACTCCCACTCCCCAAAAACCCTTTGATATCGTTTCTATCGATACAATTGGCAAACTACCCAGATCGGTTGAAGGTTACGAATACGCTGTAACAATACAATGCGAACTAACTAAATATATAGTAATAATTCCTATACAAAATAAGGAAGCAAACACTGTTGCAGATTGCATAGTCAAAAATTTCATTCTTATATACGGACCCATGAAGGAAGTACGAACAGATATGGGCACCGAATATAAGAACGAAGTATTCAAAAATATAGCAAAATTGTTAAGAATCGAACATAAAACTTCAACCGCATATCACAGCCAGTCGATAGGTGGATGTGAAAGAAACCACCGAGTCTTAAACGAATATCTACGTATGTACATAAATGATACAAAATCTGATTGGCCAACATGGAGTCAATATTACGCATTTTGTTATAATACTACCCCAAATACTTATCATAATTACATACCATTCGAATTAGTGTTCGGTAGAAAATCAAACATTCCTGAGTCGTTACTAGGCACACAAATTGATCCCCTGTATAATATTGATGCATATGAGCAAGAATTCAGATATAGAATGCAACTCGCACAGCGAAGGGCGAGAGAGCAACTCGAAAAATCAAAATTTGATCGTAAAAACTATTTAGATAGTAAAGCTAGTAAAATTGATTTGAAACCAGGTGATCTAGTTACAGTAACTAACGAGGCTCGACACAAATTCGATTCTTGGTACAATGGTCCTTTTGAAATTGTCAATACTCACGAGGCAAATTGTACAATTAAGGATAATAAGGGTAGACTTTCCACAGTACACAAAAATCGTGTACGCAAATATAATAATCAAGATTGTAAATAATAACTAAATATAAGATAAAATAAATGCAATGTTTTAGTATTACTTAGATATAAGATTTTATTGTTAGTTAAATAAGTTTAAAATAAGCAGTAAGGAATAACAGGTATGCATGTCTTACTTCAAAATCATATTTAATTACTTTTGAAAATAGAACACCCAGGTTCCTGTTAATGCCTCTTGCAAGTGGCCATAGCAAGGGTCATTCTCCTAAAAATGGGTGGTGTAACACTCAGTATAGTGTTATAAGTATTGTAAAACATTTAATAATACAAGTCAGCAGTTTGACTGAATGCGGAAGCTTACGACATGCATGCTTGCTATCCTAATATGGTAAAATGTATATAGTAATACGTAGATATTAATCTAGGTTACCAATATCGCACATTCCTTTATTTTAGTCTATATATATACCTTGTACATTATACGAACGAACACTTACAATTACAATTACGATTATAATTAGATTTACGCAGTATCAAGTAAATAAAGACATATCGAACAATATGGTGTTATTAATTATATAAACGAACCAACAAAGTATTACACATGCATGAAAAATAGTCTATGAATGACTCAGATGGATCTTGTGTCCGTGCCAAAATAATTTGGAACAATCTAGATTGATAATCTGGTGGCTCATAATGTTTACATAATAATGCCGATAATGTCGGACAGCTATCAAACCTATGCCTGTTTGACCTAAACCACAGCAAAGCTTTTCCCTCAAACAAGTCAATGGCGGATTCAAACAAATCGCTTTCCGAAACTCCGTGTGCAATTCTTAACTCATTAACTCTTTCTAAAAATTGATGCACCGAAAATTGTTTAGAATCCCCATTAAATCTTAAATTCCATTTCCTAACTGGCGAGAAATTACGCGACGCGCGCGAAACTGTAACCGGGCCAGATGCTTGTGCTGTTGCTCCGCTAGCATTACTTGCTGCACCCGTACTCCCTAATGTAACACTCTGTAGATCATCAGTGACCTGACCTACTTCAATAGTATCTAAATGTTGCAAAACTTCTAATAATAATTGAGTACGTTTCTGAGATTGTTCCGCCTTTAACTGTGCGAGAGGTAACCGGTTGATTCTATTTATACTATGATGAAGGCGAGTTTGAATAGCCGCTGAACTACCACCCGGTGACAATGCGTATTTTTCCATGTGTTGGTTTAAGTTCTTTCAGCTTGGCTTCAAGCTCCGTTAATTCTTTGTCAGTGTCTACCTGATACTCTGGATATGACAAAGATTCCTTATGTTTTTCAAGTTTTAACAATGGCCTCAAAGCCTTTCGCAATTGTTCTACCGTATCATCGTTCGTCGTAGGTAGGCCTCTCAAGCTCAGCTCATAGACTAATTCGTCTTTACGCAAATAGCTAACATTAATAGTTAATGACGCCATATCAACAAAATTGACAATTACTGAACAATCAGATTATAATATTTAAAAGATCAAAACTGAATTAATTCAGCTAATGTTGACTGAATATTAAAATTAAATGTCAAAACAATCCAGCAGAAGTATTAAAATTGAAAGAAAAAAGCAAAGCGTTCATTACCCAACCAATCAACAAAAAATACTCTGAGACAAAATTTAATAATCAAGTTACATGGAAACAGACAATTCTATTTTGGATCCGAGCAACGGAGGTAGAATCCCTGGGTCGGATGGTTCTGCGATTCTATCGTAGTAGTTGTAATTCTTCGCAATGTAGATACGTGATTTCTCCCGACGGCATCGGTACGGTCAAAAATTGCTTATAGATCCCACATGTGGAAGAGATTATCGGAACAGGAAAATCTTCATATAAGATTAATTCAAAGCCTTTTCCGGCATTCAATAAACTAGGCACCTTAAATCGTCAACTAGACGAACTCCGCACGAGCTACCACCCGGCCGCACTTTAGCGGTATTTGCTGTCTACGATCGAAAAATCGACTGTCACGATAGTAACTATAATAATAATAATTTTAAGAGTTTTCTTCTTTTATTGGCCCATCTAGCGTGGGGGAATGATACGTCATTTCCGCCCTTTCCGGTTTCTCGAATGTTCTAGAATATTCAAAGAAGGAATTTGCATGATGTGTAAAACCCATGCGAGATACACCAATACCCAGTTCTCACGGCGTTTCGGGGACACACAAAAAAAAGGTCTAGACGTATATAAATAAAGAATTTGTTTTTCGAGTTGCTGCGGACAAAATAATATTGGACAAATACAAACGGTTATTTTAAAGAAATAACTACGTAGTTGAAAATAAAATATAAAGAACGATCTTATTAAGAAAATTAAACAAGCTTAGCTGTGGCAATTGCAACATATGTATTTTTAAATTTAGCAAATATTTTGCGCATCAAAAGTAATAAATAATGTCTTAGTCTAAAAGAATGACGTTATAATTGATTCGAGGTTCTCAAATAATTTAATACTTACTAATCTAAGTGAACGGATATTAATTAATAGTTTTAGAATCAAATTAGTCATTTCTTATGGGTGTGCCAAACGCGTGCAACAACTTGTACGTGTTTATACTGTTCTGATTTTTCTTCCTTTATTACAGCTCTAACAAATTCACTGACCTGTCCACAGTTCCTTTGTACAGGTTTTAGCTGTTCAATTCGGGCTTAAGGGGGCTTACGCAGAGGTGCCGACTAACTGCCCTGAGGTAGGACGTAAGGGGGTGGCGCCATATGCGTTAATGTAAATTCTGCACTTTACAAGGTTTCGTTAAAACAATAGTACCGCTTTTATTTCCGAAATATAAAAACGAAATTTAAAACACAAATAAACAAAGGCTCAATGCATACTCGACTGGAATTAGTTTTTAAAATAAAGTTTCTGAAACTGTGTTATGATGTTGTAAATGTTGCCAACTTCGAAAGTAAAATGTAGGTGTAAATAATTTGAATTATAAGAAAGTACTCCCAACGAAGCCTTAATTAATCCTTTGTATTCCATTTAATGCAAAAACATAAAAAAAACAAAAATGTCTGCTGTTTGTTTTATTTTAACGAATACCTTACATCGGCGGAATTTACATAGCGCATATGACGCCACCCTCTTTCGTCCTACCTCACGGCAGTTGGTCGGCACCTCTGCGTAAGTCCCCTTAATTGCACTACTAGCTCGCGTTTCCATAGGCCCCATCTTTTACGTAGTATATAAGATGGTATGTGCTACCGTATATATTTTCTAGCAGTACACAACTATCATGAGGCGCTATTGGTATTTTTTCTGAGCTGAGCTGATGTTTTCTGTGCTTAATTGCACTGTTAGTGCGCGCTTCCATACGCTCCATCTTTTACATACTATGATGGTATGTTCGACAGTGTCTATTTTCTGACAGTAAAACAACTGTCATCTGGCGCTCTTGGTATATTTTCTAGATAACCCGTGATCCGCCAAGAAGTGATTTAAATAGTTATAATTCGCCCAGGTGTTGTCAGGGATTAGTATTTTTGTCCATGTTGCAGTTCCCGTCTGGTTTGTACAACTTTCCCACCATTTAACTATCGTGGCTTTTCGTTTTCTTTCTTCCTGCTTGTCTTTGACTGCCAAGAAAATGTGGTATATTTCACAATAAACTGTATGGCCGCCTAATACATCGTCCTTTGTCCGCTGGCTATCCTTAAGAGGACTTTTATTTAGATGTCAGTTAGCCTGTGTCTATAGTTCTTTATTGCCGGAACTTCATGCCATGCTGAAGCATTACATAAAATTATTGGATTAATAATACCACATAATGTTTAATTGCTATCGCTAAACTTCCCAAGGTTGGTAAAAATTTTGTCAGCGCTCTCTTCTTTGCTTCGGACTTCTTAGTGTGTTTCCTTAAGTGCTCTCCAATAGTCGTATTTTCATCAAGGATATAGCCGAGATGGTCCTCTACACTGTTTCTTCCCATCTGTACCTTGAATCGCTCGCAAGAATTCGTATAATCGCTACTGCAACTCGCCATTGCTTGCAACCTCTAACATTATTACCAATTTATTCGCATACGCAATGTATAGTATAATATATACGTTTCATAAGACATCTTGCGCACTTGCGCAAAAATCATGTCTTATAAAACTTGTATTTTAGTATACTATTTTAACATCCGGGGCTATTACTATAAACCCTCCCTACCTACTATTTTGTTTATAACCTGTAACGTGAAGTGCCCCTTTCTAAAACTATGTTGTCGTTCTAGAAGTCCCGTTTTTCGTTGTTTCCTTTTCAAGGCAAAATAAAACATATTTTTAAGAGATTTTATTTATTGGTTCTTGCGCAGACAAATTTAATATGGAAAAATAAGTAATCCGACTCATTTTGTTACATAACCAAGCCTCAAGCTGCTGTGAACACGCTCTTAATTTTTTTGCTTTGATATATTATATTATACTGTGTTATTACGTACTAGCTGTGCTTTTAAGTATTAGTGATCAGGTATGTCCAAGCAAACTGTTAAATTTACCCAAAGAGCGTCAACGATTGGTACACTTAAAATAAGAAGAAAAAAAATTAAAATATGTACAAAATATTAACGCTATAAAATCCAAAAACGAGAATAACGGTAATTGTAATGAACATCTCCAAAACACCATGTTGTATAAGAATGGCGAAATGAACTGTATATCGCTATATTAGAGCCTAGAAACAGGCGAAATAATATCTAAGGAACAAGTAGGAAAGTATATGAAACTATTTAACTCGATAAATACGATATGTCAAAAATGCTATGCAGTAAATAGTATGCAGTTTATAAAACCAGTTAAATTGCAAAATAATGCTATAATTGTCATTAACAATGCATCATATCATTCACGCAGAGTGGAAAGGCTACCTACTTAGAAAAAAAGAGGAGGTGTGGCCACCACACGACTTTCTTATACGTATGAGCGTTTCAAACTATACAATTTTAAGAATTTTTTTATACAAAACTTATTCAAAATCCTATTCTAGGTACTTTCATTCGCGTAATAAATCGCTATAGAATGCATACTTTGCAAGATATTATCAAAAAAGTGCTCCTCGCTAAGAGTAAAAGTGCTACTTCCGGTCCGAATTTTGAAATTTCATATATACAAAAAATATTGCAAATCCAGTTCTAAATACTTTTGTACTCTTGATAAATATATATAGAATGCATAACTTACGACATATTTGCAAAAAATCGCTATTCGATAAGAGTAAAAGTGGTACTTCTGGTCTGAATTTTGAAATTTTTTTTATACAAAAGATATTGAAAATTATGTTTTAAATACTTTTATACCCATAACGTACTTGTCTAAAAAGCATGACTTGCGAAATATTCGCAAAGAACTGATTTTCGATAAGAGTAAAAGACCTATTTCCGGTAGGAATTTCGAAAAACTTTTTAAATAAAATTATTCTCAATTTTAATTTTAAGTATATATGAATTCTTTATAAATTTGTTTAAACTTAGTAGTTGACGAAATATTCGCAAAATTCGATTTTTTCGCTGAAGTAAACTGCTACTTCCGGTCTACCGATTTTACTGAAAAACTAATCAGATCTCAAGAGGGAGATTATACACGTAAATACAAAATTTAGAATTGATATCTACAGCGGTTTGGCCGCTATCGTGGTCACACACACACACACAGAGACAGACACACAGACACACAGTCACACAGACATTTTTTAAAAACCACTTTTTCGGTATCAGGGGACCTCAAAACGTGGACATCTGCAAAAATCTCGAGGTCGAAAATTTTCATCATCACAATACTTCCTTATACTACGTATAAGAAAGTAATAATGTGGAATAGATTAATGCATGATATCGTAGAACCAGTTGTTCTTTGTGTTGGAAATAGAGATAGTCAAAGCGACATACTATGGATCAGTTTTCTGCACCTAATTTTTGTATATTTCTAACGTTATTATTGTATTTATCTGGTGCTTCATAATAAATTTTAAAAGTTGCTTAAATTTTACAATCAAATCGGATATAAATATCAATAATTTACAATGGATGAAGAGGCCACCGGACGGCTTGAATTACGGATTTCCTTTTTTCCAGCTTATTTCTGCATCAAATCGAAAACGGTTTTTGACAAACATGTTTAAAAAGTAATACTGAATATGTGTATCTATTTTTTTTTTCTAAAATGAACAAAAAACATTTTTTATTTCTTTGTTAGTGACTAAAAAAAAAAATTAAATAGATAGACAAATTGAATTAATTATTGTAGAATATTTATACCGCATATCAGCTATATTAAATGTTTTATAAATTGCTTAAACGTAATTTACGATTAGCAAATTTTGGACCGGGGAGGTGCTGCTCTCTGGCGAAGGCAAGGTGTATATCAATTTTCGTAACTACATTGGCAACGTTGCTAACATAAATCTCGTGAGACGAGACGCGGCAATATACGATTTTAAAAGATGTGCATGAGTTGGAATCATATGGTTAGACACTGACGTATGACGGCTGGCTTTTAATAGACATGTCAGACATAGAGTACACGGAGACACGAGGTGAACGTTGTTGAGTAGTATGTGTTTGAAATACATATAATAAATAATAATAATATATAATACATATGTTGTATACATACCGGGCAATATATCTATATTTTTGCAATGATATAGCATAAAAATCATTTATAAATATGCATAAGTATATGTAATTTCAGTAATCTTATACTTTTTATAAAAAAAATCATTTCATTTCATTTTCCAGAAATTTAAATAACAGGACCTTTTTAACTTAAACTTGATTTTGATATTTTACTATTTGAAAAACAGTACTAGTGTTACATTTGCTAACCATTTATTTAAAAAATCTTTGAAAGACCAGGTGTTGGCACCAATTAAAAGGAAACAATTTCTTCATCGATAAATTAATATATTTGATTTTGGAATGTGCTATTTCTGCTCACAAGGAGAATCAAGAACAGACTTATGAGAGATTACTTTTTCGATTTTTCACAAATACAGATAAAATTATTTAATAAACATTACAACAAATAACGAAGGTGGAATAAACTAGCAAAGAAATACAAAAAAAGATATCAAAGCACCCCTATTAATAACACTACAGTTTAAACGAGCATTATTAAAAATAAATGCAGCTTACAGTTGTGCATTATTTAAATGTTACTAATCCATTTCTAAATATCAGATCCTTTGAAAACTTGAACTTGCAGTAAAAAAAAATTTTGCAATTCATTTTAAGTGAATGAACTTCAGTGTACGTATTTTAACACTACAAAATCTATGCGTACCAACAAAAACATCAGCGCCCATTATTTAAAAAAAATTACCCCTCAGATAACAAAATGAATCTTTACTAAAATAGTTCTTTTTTATAAAAATAACTCTGGACACTATATAATTGTTTTGTTTACAGTAATAAATCAATAAGCTAGTAAATAAATACATTCAACTTAACAGGAGTAATTACGCATTAAAATGAGTAAAAGAACATTATTCCGAATAAATGAGCAACAACTTGCGAAGAAAAGATCCATAACATGGAATTACGAAAGAACCTTCATTAACCGTAACGATGCAGAAGATTTTGTCAAATCGGAAACTTGTTGGAGCTTAAAAAACACAAACAACACTGAGTCTGGTGTAGTTAAGTATTTTCGATGTAATAAAGTTAAATGTCGAGGACAACAATGTGCAACTGGTATTAAATTAATTCTGGATTCATCCTGTGAAAATGTTCTTCTATTTCGATCGCAAGTAAGTCATTCTTGTGATTCTATTGCAACAAAGGCCGGTACCGAAATGAACGACAAACTAAAGAACGAAATCAAGGATTTCTTTACCAAAAAAAATAAAT
Source organism: Amphimallon solstitiale (assembly GCA_963170755.1). Taxonomy (NCBI): domain Eukaryota; kingdom Metazoa; phylum Arthropoda; class Insecta; order Coleoptera; family Scarabaeidae; genus Amphimallon; species Amphimallon solstitiale. The sequence goes on from OY720676.1 coordinate 108,039,658, forward strand.
CCGAAAGCAATTTTGGATGTTCTTGCCCAGAAATATAATCCACCCCCAAATATAAACCAAATAAAAATATTTCTGTCTAAATTAAGAAAAACCATTTACGGTTCACCAACAATATCTCTTGGTGAACTGTAAAGTTGGCTTCTTAAGAATAGTGCTGTCCCCAATGAACGAAGCAAAGCTTTTATCGTAATTTCACAACCGATGAGGACGACGGTGTTTTTAGATTCATGGCAACCGGTAAAATTCTATTAGAAAATGGAGTAAAAAAGAATATCATTATCCACGCAGATGCAACGTATAAATTGATTTGGCAGGGGTTCCCTGTTTTCTTAATAGGAACAACTGACCGCGATAAAAAATGTCATTTACTGGGAATAGCAGTATGCACCATAGAACGAACTGCCGATTTTCAATTTATTTTTCAGAAGCATGTTTACAGCGTTTGAATGTCAATACTCGCAGTTTAATATTGAATATGGACAACAATTTAACACAACATTACAACAGCATTGTCTGCAAATTTACGGGAGGAAAGCGAATAAACTTTGCGTTAAAAGGCTTACACAAATGCGTTGTGAAGCTGCTTCCATTTCTTTCAATTCGGGTGGTGAATTTCATAGAGTATTACATAAAGCTTTGACTCAAACAAGTCCCCATTCTTATACTAAACGGTATATAAAAAAAAATTAAACAACGGCGACTAAAGTCAGTGAAACGACAAATATTTAACACCAGAAAGAGGAAAAGGCACTGTGTAGTGGCTTGTGATAAAGATTATGGCCCAGAGGCTAATGAATCAGTAAGAGATGATTTTTCAATGGAGGAATACAACCGAAAACGGGAACAGTTCCTTCAGGATTTGAAAAAATCAAATGAAGACATTTTGTACATCGAAAGTGCGACTAGAAGCCAAAAAACTTATAAGGATAAATGAAAGATCTGTTAGAGTTACCGCGTCAAACTTTGGCAGTATATGCAAATTGCACCCTAAAACATCTTGTGTCAACACAATAAAAACATTGTTATATAATTCCTTCGATGGCAATAAACATACACGGTATGGCAATAGGAGCGAACCATTAGCGAAAGCTGCTTTTCGAGAGCGATAGGATATCGAAAAAATTATTGACTGTGGTTTATTTATCGACAAGGAGAATTTCTACCTGGGCGCGAACCCTGATGGGATAATCGGAGAAAATCTTCTTGAAATAAAATGTCCATCCGTCTCACAAAACATGGATCCCCTAGTGGCCATTCAAGAAAATCAAATTAAATTTGCAACAATAGAAAAAGGTCAATTAAAATGAAGTCATGATTATTACTATCAAGTGCAAAGTCAATTAGCAATAACTAAAAGAAAAATGTGCTATTTTGTTGTGTGGAATAAGCATGGCATGCTGGTGGAAGAAGAAAGTATAAGTTTGTGTCGGTACAAAAGCAACATGTAAAACTTTATTTTGTAGATATGGAGAGATTCGGATTTTTCCAAAAATGTAATGCTTCCCAAACTTGAAGAATTTTTTTACATGTGCTTACTACTAGAATTGGTGGATCCCCGCTATACAAGAGGCCTTCCAATTAGAAATCCCCCTAGAAAACAATCGTAGATTTTTATAAAAAACCGTGTTTTTTGGATTATTTTAAATTTTGAATACTGATACTTTATAAAAGCGTCTTAATCTATTTACATAAAAAATGGTGGAGATCTCAGAAGAATGTTCCAGAAATTAATCAAGCATTGGATATCATTGTTCCGATTTTGTATGCAAACGCTTCTTCTGCAGATGTCGAAAAAACTGTTTCATAATATGGGCTTGTCCATTTAGAATTAAGAAATGCAACATTGCTAAAAATAGTATTTTTTTATTAATATGAAACACACAGTTTTCTTATGTTTATTTATGTTTTCTTTGTATTTGAAAATTTTTATGTAATGTTACTAAATAAATGTAAGACGAATTTCTTTATTTTTCTGCTTAAAATAATTATATAAATATAATAAAAACTATAAGAGACTATTACAAGAAGAAAAATCATGTTTTTTTCAATAAAAATCACATTGATTTAAATAAATCATAATTTAAACTCTGATTTTATTCAAATGATTTAAATCATCTCAACTCTGAATATGAATATAGGATTATGTATCTATTGATAGGTAGCAAGTGAACGTATTATTCAACAGTCATGAATAATTCTTTTTTTTTTATAATTTTTTATTTTATTTTGATATCGTAATAACTAAAACATTCTATCGGCCCATAATCTAATGAATTATACCCTTCTTATATAAATAACTATTATTACACTGATTCTCGGATCACACATATTTACGCGGTATTTCGAAAAATGAAAAAGTCAAAACTATCAAAACAATAATGTGCAATGTGTTGAATGTAATATATTTTTGTTGAATAACCTTTCATTTGTTTCTTAGTTGGTTCGGATCGAAATTTTCTGCACCAAATTTTAATTTTATGTGTGTATTACCTATATTTTTCTGATTCAAACGACTCAATAAGTGCGCGCCCTACGTTTATCCTTTATGCCTTTTTGTATATCAACTCGTATCTATATCACTAAACGCACGGAAGAGACGAATCGTCTCATTCTCCTAATATTTGGTTGTCGATAGTATAAATCAACGATGAATTATGTACCGATTCCCACTCTTTACAAACCAATCCTCGCTGTTGCCAAATTGCCACATCTGTGGCTACTTACAGCAGTCTGAAGGGGAGAGGGGTTAACGAGCATCGAAATATTTTTACCGTCCGGATAAATATATATAGAACGCATCATTTACGACATATTTGCAAAAAATCGTTATTCGGTAAGAGTAAAAGTGTTACTTCCGGTCTGAATTTTGAATTTTTTTTTATACAAAAGATATTTAAAATTATGTTCTAAATACTTTTATACTCGTAATGTACTTGCCTAGAAAGCATGACTTGCGAGATATTCGCAAAAAACTGATTTTCGATAAGAGTAAAAGACCTACTTCCGGTAAGAATTTCGAAAAATTTTGTTAATACAATTTTTCTCAAATTTAATTTTGAGTATATTTGAATTCTTTATAAATTTGTTTAAACTTAGTAATTGACGAAATATTTGCAAAATTCGATTTTTTCACTGAAGTAAACTACTACTTCCGGTCGGTCGATTTTGCTCAAAATCTAATCAATTCTCAAGAGGGAGATTATATTCGTAAATACAAAATTTGGAATTGATATCTGTAGCCGTTTGATTGCTATCGTGGTCACAGACACACACACACACAGACAGACAGACAGACAAACATTTTTTAAAAACCACTTTTTTGGTATCAGGGGACCTCAAAACCTGGACATCTGCTAAAATCTCGAGGTCGAAAATTTTCATCATCACAATACCTCCTTATACTACGTATAAGAAAGTAAAAATCGTATTGTTACAAAAAGGGACTTCTAATACAGAAACTCCCACCAAATCTCCCTTATCATTAAGAGAGTATAAGAAATAAGAAAGTAAAAATAATAAAATCTCAACTTGTTGGCAAATTACCACGTTCTCAACTGTTAAGATAACATATCAAATTGTTTTCTACGTTTTAAGTCACGTGTTTCGGGTTTGGGGGAATATTTTTTTGCAAGTATTTTAAACTACAAGTATTTGAATTTATTGAAAGCTGAAGAATTTTTACAATTTTACATCTACTTTCGTCTTATATCTACATTAATTAATCTTATTACAAGTTTGTACTAATCCTATACTAGATGGTCTTTAAAAAATTGTGTGTGCTATCCAAATACTTTATGAGAAGATAACTGAAGAGGTCTGCATTATGTAAATTATGTAATACCTAAACCATAATATTAATTTGGTAAGATTTGCCTACTGTCATTCTATGATTTGTGTCTGGAGGAAGTACATATTTATTATTTCAAAAGATTCAAGGATTCACTGATTGGCATAGAATACTGATGCGATATTATTTTCTGCAATCCATAAACTAATTTTATTTTTAATTGCTTTATACTGAACGTGTCTGAAGTGTATTGTATATTTTGGGTCCTGTATATTTAATGTGTCTTAGCAGCCACCAAATAATGGCTGTAAAACATCATGCCGCGCTGCTGTCTTTGTATTCATTTGGTGTTGCAGATTGGTATTATAATGTGAGTATTTAATCAAAAATCTTATTACTGATTTTATGTAAATTTGTTGAAGAGTTAATAAATTAGATTCTTGAAATAATTGCTGTGTGGAAAATCCCCAAATATTTCAGAAATGTTTTTTCTCTATTTTTTGAGTACAGTCACGTGTTTACATTCATTGCACAGTCATACTTGTGTATCCTTAAACACTGAAACTCGTGAAGGGTGTTTTGTGTCAATCCGAAGGTCATGAAATTTGTCTTGTCAATATTTAGCAACAGCAAGCTGCCGTAAAGTTTTAAACTGCTGAATTGCCTTTTCAGCTTTCTGCATCATTGAGTTCCAAGAGTTGCAACTTATAACTCCCACAAAACAAAACAAAACACCCTTCCCGTGTGACATATTGACATCATTTAAATTTATATATTAAAAACGACCGGCCTCAAAACCGTACCCTAGGGCTGTTAGAACCCCACCTTGGGAGCACCACTCCGTTTTATTGATATTTTGACCCTCTGCGTTCGGCCTGTTGGGTATGATTTGAATAAATCGTTTGCGGTTCCTGGAATGCCTACTTATATTAGACAGCCTCTCCAAGAGGGTCCTGCGGTCCACAGTATCGAACGCTTTTTTATTGTCAACTAAAATTCCTGCCACGTTATTCCCAGCATACAATCCCTGTAAAATTTCCTCACGTACCCTACACACAGCTACTCAGTAATGATCTTTCAGACAATGTTTCAATACAACACCCTAAATATACTGTTATAAATTTCGGTTTTACATTTAACAAAATAATGACCAACACAGTCCTCCGAGTCATCCTGAACACGCGTTGACTTATTAATTATAGTACAAAAACCATAACTATTAAACATAATCATATAGTCGTTGACTAGCGGGGAAGTCCTATCCATGAGGCACACATATCCAATTCGAGTCCGCACCAGTATGCTCTCAGAGAATGGATTGTTTATCATGTTTGTTGAATGAAATATGTAAAATCCTAGAATGTCCACGCCCCATTATTTTTGACCAATGAAACTTTGACACATCTTGTACTTCCCACACTCACGACACAACTGTTTCGATAGAATTCCTCTCTTATACATAGAAATGAGCTATCAAATCTATTACATGTACTATTATTCCAAAACGCCCTAAAACATGGTACATTGAAGTCATCCATATTATAAATAATGTGCGTTTTCGATACTATGATCATATCAAATTCTTTAGTAGTTGATTTTAGGAAGACTAAAAACTCATTAAATTTTTTATATATACTTCTGATATTAACATGAATTATATTAATATCAAGAAGCGGGTTGTCGAAATATGCAATCCACAAAGTTGCATTACCTGTTCTGTCCAGGATATTATTTAGTTCCATGAAGAGACCTTGCTTTGAAGCACTCTTTCTTATTCTGAGAAATATAGCTTACTTTAATTAATACTTTTACAACCTCTACGTACTGTACAGGTATGTAGAGGTTGGTGCAACAGAGTATAAATATTTCATTTTGGTCGTGGTTTCACTGTCATTATATATAAGGATTATTTGTTTAGGAATTCATAAAATACAGAACACATTTTATTTACAAAACAAATGTATTAAAATAAAATATATTCCTTCATAGTATTTGTACATTATATCACATCAATACCTTAACAACATTTACAAACGAATATCCAACTCAACCTACCAAAAATTGTGAGTAACGGTAGTACTATTAATTCTCTACAGTAGAATCTGTACTAATAACAGTAGAACCTGTACTTACAACCGTGGTGCTGTCAGAATCGGTAGTACTATTAGAATCAGTTGAGCTTTTGCAATCAACATTCGAAGGTGAATCACATGTATCTAATTCGGTATTCCATAATAATTCATCAGGGCAAGCCATATCATAAGCAACGCCATACCAGTCACACATGCAATACCTTCCGCAATCCGTATCATGTGCAAAATATGTTACATTATCTGTTGAACTAGGATATAAAGGGCAATCCGCATTGAGGCATCCGCTATCTGAGTATGTAGTTGTTTCATAAACGGTGGAAGTAGTATCAGTACCTTCTGTACTTGATTCAGATGTGGCTGTTGTAGTTTCACTAATAGCCTCTGAACTGGTCGTTATGCTGCTAGTTGATTCCTCATCTTGCGTAACATCAGCACTTGATTCAGGCGTAGTTGTAGTCGTTTCACTTACATCCTCTGTACTGGTGGTTGTGTTGCTAGATGAGTCTTCGTTTTCAGTCACTTCAGTGCTTGCTTCAGATGCGGCTGTAGTAGTTTCACTAATATCCTCTGAACTGGTCATTATGCTGCTAGTTGATTCGTCGTCTTGCGTAACTTCAGTACTTGATCCAGGCGTAGTTGTAGTCATTTCACTTACATCCTCTGTACTAGTGGTTGTGCTGCTAGATGAGTTTTCGTTTTCAGTCACCTCAGTGCTTAATTCAGATGCGGCTGTAGTAGTTTCACTTATATCTTCTGTAATAGTCGTTTGTTCTTCGGCTTCGCTTGTAGTTTCCTCACTTTCAGTCGAGCTTTCGCAATCAACATTTGAAGGCGAGTCACATGTATCTAATTCGGTATTCCATAATAATTCATCAGGGCAAGCCATATCATGAGCAACGCCATACCAATCACACATGCAATATCTTCCACAATTCGTATCATGTGCAAAATATGTTACATTATCAGTTGAACTAGGGTATAAAGGGCAATCCGCATTGAGGCATCCGCTATCTGAGTATGTAGTTGTTTCATAAATGGTAGATGTAGTATCAGTACCTTCTGTACTTGATTCAGATGTAGCTGTAGTACTTTCACTTATATCTTCTATACTGGTCGTTATGCTGCTAGTTGAGGCCTCGTCTTGGGTAACTTCAGTACTTGATTCAGGCGTAGTTATTGTAGTTTCACTTACATCGTCTGTACTAGTGTTTGTGCTGGTAGATGAGTCTTCGTTTTCAGTCACTTCAGTGCTTGCTTCAGATGCGGCTGTAGTAGTTTCACTAATATTCTCTGTCGTTATGCTGCTAGTTGAAACCTCGTCTTGCGTAACTTCAGCACTTGATTCAGGCGTTGTTGTTGTAGTTTCACTTACATCATCTGTACTAGTGGCTGTGCTGGTAGATGAGTCTTCGTTTTCAGTAACTTCAGTGCTTGCTTCAGATGCGGCTGTAGTAGTTTCACTAATATCCTCTAAACTGGTCGTTATGCTGCTAGTTGATACCTCGTCTTGCGTAACTTCAGCACTTGATTCAGGCGTAGTTGTTGTTGTTTCTCTTACATCCTCTGTACTGGTAGTTGTGCTGCTGGATGAGTCTACGTTTTCAGGCACTTCAGATGTGGTTGTAGTAGTTTCACTTATATCTTCTGTACTAGTCGTTACTTCTTCGTTATCGATAGTAGTTTCCTCACTTTCAGTCGATTCAATCGCATTAGATGTAGTAGATTCAAGATCACTACTGGTTGTAGACGAGTCCTTTTCTGTTTGAGTAGTAGTGGTGCAATACGAATAATCGACATCGGTAGTTTCATTACTAGAACTTTCGCAATTAACATTAAATGGCCAATCACACGTATTTATTTCAGAATTCCATTCCAAACCATCGGGACATGCCACGTCTTGAACATTGCCGTACCAGTCACAAATGCAATATCTTCCGCAATCAGTATTATGTGAAAAGAATGTTGTAGTTTTTTGACATGAAACACAACTTTTACCGAGGCAGCCGCTACTAGACGAAGTAGTAGTGCTTGTGTCAGAAGCCGTTGTAGCATCAGCTTCTTCTAAATCCGAAGTCACGGTAGTTGTAGAATCAGTTTCGTCTACATTAGAAATCTCGGTAGATGTGCTTGTATCAACGTCAGAGACTGTTGTAGAGTCACTTACAATAGACATGGTTGTGGAATCACTTTCATCTGCATCGGAAACATCAGTAATAGTGCTTGTATCAGATCCAGAAAGAGTTGTAGAGTCACTTTCATCAGCATCAATTGTAGAATCAGTATCTTCAGCATTAGAAGCCTCAGTAGTAGCACTTGTATCAGATTCCGTTGTAGTTGCAGAATTACTTGTATTAACCTCGGTTGTAGAAGTACTTTCTTCTGTATTGGAGGCATCAGTGGTTATGGTTGTATCAATTTCTGAAACTGTTGTATCAGTCACTATTGTAGAGTCAGTTACTTCTACAAAAGTCTCAGTGGAAGTACTTGTATCAGTTTCAGTAATTGTTGTTGATGTAGAATCACTTTCGTCATCCTCAATTGTAGGATCAGTTTCCCCTGTATCAGTAGCCTCAGTAGCAGTGCTTGTATTAGTTTCAGAAACAGTTGTTGATGTAGAATCACTTGTTTCGGCCGCGGTTGTAGAATCAGATTCCGTAGCCTGACTTGTGGTGGTCGTGTCAGCATCAGAAGATGTTGTCATAGAATCACTTGTATCTGACTCTGTCGTAGAATCTGTTTCTTCTGTGTCGGATACTCCACTAGTAGTGCTTTTATCAGTTTCAGATATTGTTGTAGAAACGCTGGCATCGGTGTCGGTCTCAGTAACATCTGAATTCGATAGATTACAATCAACATTATCTGGCCAGTCGCATACACTAAGTTCAGTGTTAAAATATAAGCCACCTGAACATTGAAACTCGTAAGCAGTTCCCCAACTGCACATATAATATACAGAACAGTCTTCTGAATCGGTGAGAAATACAAGATTGTCATTAGTTGATGGACATGTTCCAACTGGATCAGCGCCCGTGTATGAAGTTAGGCACGCAAGCAAAATTAAGGTAATTTTTGCATATTTATCTGAAATTTGAATTTAAAATTAATATAATGATAAATAATTTTAAAATGTTATACATTTTATTTTGTTTGCAATAGAAATAACATTTTCAGAGGAGTATTATCTAATATCTATGTAATATCTAATATAAAAGTATTAATAATGTATGCTCAATTCTTCTGTCGTAAATTAAGAAGCCAATATTAACATCACGCATATTGAGTCGAATTGCAAACAATTTGAATCAGATGTGACCAATTTAGATTATATAGGTGATGTAGCACAAATTATGGGATTTTATTTATTTGTAGTTACAATATAAAACTTAATGTAGTTCATCTGAAATTATTATTGTTTTGGTAGTACTTTTACTGAGTGTAAGTTTGATATTTAATTATACAGTTTACAAAATATAAACATTAAAAAGTAAATGTTAAATCATACATTGTCAGTATTGAGTTCTCTTGTCATACTTTCTTATATATAATATAATAAAGTTTTGTGACAGCATCAATTTTTTTTATACAAAATAAAATTTCAACCGATACTGTAACTATAGAAAAATTGAAATTTGCAATTGTCTAGCAATTTCGGCATTCCAGTCAGATTTATATACCTATAAAGTAATAAATTTGGAATAACTTTTGTATAATCTCTTTTTATTACAAAAAAGAAATACGTCTGGAAATATTTTGCAAATTAAAAAGACAACATAGCTCTTTACTATCTAGTATTTACATTTTAACGAGTTTTCGAATATTCTACTCTTACCAAAAAAACAGATTTTTATACAAGTTATGCAATACAAATAAATTTGTGGTAATTACAGATATGTTGTAGAGTAAATATAAAAAACATTAAAATACACTTTTTTTTGAATATGCGTAACTTACATATTTATGGGTACTAAAATCATGTAGGATTAAGCCATTTTGTTGATTCTACGTTTGACCATTTAAGTAAAATACTTGGCAAAGTTAATTGTAAGACTAGGCACTGAAAATTCTAAGAGGATACCAAAAACTAAGAACGAGTTTCCATTTCGGAGACTTCTGAAATGTTTGATAAAAATAAAAATATATTTTAATATAAATTGGTTATCCAGGGTAAAAAAAAAAGGCAAACTGCTGGTACCTACTTTTTAGTATTTCGCGCAAAATTTCAATAAATAAAACAGAGGCGTACATATTTTTCTCAAAATGAAAGCAATATTTGATTGGAGATGATCAAGTAAACAAAAAGTTGGTTATTACAAATTAATAGCACTCAAAGCTAGAGCAAATATTTTTTAGAATGAGTCTAGGGAAAACTGAAGAATCGTTCTTAAGATGAAAATGTCTAAGCAAAATCGATAGATGCATGTATGCTACCAAATGGCAAACGTTACAATCACACCCGAAATTATTTTAAATAGAAGAAAAACAGTGAAAGTTTAAATATTGGCAACGATAGTATTTTTTACATGTATTTTTGACTTTACATTTTGTGAAAATGATAAATCTATTACAAATATTTGTAATGTAGGCAATACAAACCTTTTATAATATACATTATAAATGTTAAAAATCACTAAAACTTTATATTTTGAAAATGTCGTTTTTGCTAATGTTAATTAGACCCGTGGTACTACATGCACTAATGTATTACCTTAAACGTTTAACTTATATAGGGATATACATCCATAAATGCTGAAAAAATTATTAAAACTTCTGATGTCACAAATATGCAGGGATTAACGTCTACTTTAATTCTAAGTAACAATGCAATTGAAAATGCATCCATTATCTTATTTTATCATATATTTATTTAATTACTTTTATTAAGCACTGTCACTAAGTATGTACACAATAAAACAATAGTTTAATAATACAAATATTAACAAATAGTAATTTCTGTAGGATATTACATAGCATATACCAAGCAAATTAGTATTGAGCTTGCAGCTATCATATACCTATATGAAAAAGATAAAACGTAGAAAAGTAACAATACAAGATTCCTATTTTATAGATTCTTTTATATTGCCGATAATCACAGTACAATTTAAATATGTATGTTTCTTTTAATGTAACGTGTATTTTATTGCATTTTGTTATACATCTTACCACAGAAATATCATCAATGTGAATTTCTGACCGCAAAATTCTAAAAAAAATTAAATAAAATATTTACATGTCATTAAAAGTACTTACTAAAAAAATCTTAAAAAATACCTACATCTTGCGTCTATGGATAATTTTGTAAAAATTATAGAATCTTATATCTAGATAAAATGGATAAGACTTGTAATTACAATAATTTTTGAGAAAAAGTTCTCAGTAAACCCATTTATCCGCCTCATCGAATTTAATTTGTAGACGAAACGTCACTGTCGACTGTGCCTGGAATAAATTCTAAAAATCTTCCCAAAAAGAGTAGAAAACGCGCGTGTTAGTGTCATTCCAATTTCACACTTGCCGTTCAGAAACAAAATGATGTCCCAAAATTATGACGTCATTGCCGTTCAGAAATGATTCGTGCGACGCTCGGAGTGTTCCTTCCCACTTGGCAAAATCACTATATACTCACTTGTTCTACATTAGCAAATACGTATTTTCATCCTTCTCTAAAATTGTGATTTTGCCAAGTGGGTTATATCACCCACCTATTTGTGATGGTTAATAGCGGGCGATTCATGGGCATTCGGGTCGGGGTATTTAGAGCGCGGTTCTAAGTGTTTTTTAAGGTTATAATTAAAATTTCATGTTATTTCATATGTGTGTTTCTTGGAGTTTGAACGGTTTGTTTTTGGACAATTTTAATTTAATCCAAAAAATTTTTTCGATTATGATCCATTGTTCTAATTAGTTTACTTATTTCTTTGATGACTTTATTTTTTCATACATAACCTCTAACTCTGCAATGCTTAGCTTTGACCTTTGACTTTTGCCACAAACTACTCGACTCACTCTACGGCGTTCAGAATTGTAAAGCACTCCAAGTTTACCAAGTGGATGAAATCATAAAATATGACCTGACCATGCCAGTATCCTATCCATCCTTTCTGAACGCACCCCTGTATACATGTTTGCTGGTGGAAGATGGTGCTCTGGAGTAGAAAAAGAATAAAAGCTGACAGACGGACAGCTCCTGGCACTTTTTTGTTTACAATAATATGAGGTTGGACGTATTCCTGTTATGATTTGAACATTTTTTGTCATTTGTAAAACCATCTGAGGACGATCCCACTTCACTTGTTTTGGATGTCCATTAGAGCCATACAAAAAATTTAAACTTAATAAAAAGGCGAAAGAAAACTTTGTAACAATATTATGCCTCCTTTCTCATTCTTCACACAAATTACAGCCTCTGGATGTAGATGTAATGTTTCCATTTAGCACTTACATCGATCAATCGCTAGGGAAGTGACAGAATAATTATCCCGGTACAAAGGTTACCTTGTTCCAAATAAGCCAAGTATTTCATGAAGCTTGTGTGAAAGCAGCCACTCCGCAAAATTACATAAATTCATTCCGAAAAGAGGAGTCTTGCCCTTTCGATTTAGATGTGTATGCTGATGGATTTTATAGCAGCTGACGTAACAAACCAGTCACAGATGAGAACTTCCGCCGTCTACAGAACACTTTTCATTCAGACCCCTACACAGGGAATTAATGACAATAATTTTGATAACCCACAGCTTGGACCTAATTCGCAACCAGAAAATCATAACCCAAACGTTAAGAACTTCTACTTCTATTCCTGTTCGGACACAAACACCATCAAAAGATTGCCTATTGTCGTGTAAAATATCAGCTTCTCCCAATAATACAAGAAAATAAACGCACTACTAATAAAAGAAAATCTATGTGATCCATTATATAACAAACACCCAATACCAGCCAATTCAAGAAGATAATATGATGCGAAAAGCTGATGCCTAAATATGAAAGAAGAAAAAGGGAAAAGTTATGAAGGAAAACTGAACAATTGTAGAAAAGCCTTTGCCGAACATAGAAGTTATAAAACAGAAGGTAGCAGCAATAGCATCAGTTTTGAAGATGATATACAATGCACGAGCGAGAAGTGGATATAATGTGGTGAAAATTAGCCCATTTTTGTCCGTATATTCGCATCAATGGAGTGCGTAAAGTATTAAATGTGTTTTAAATATGTATCTATGTAGCCAAAATAATAAATTTTCTATTAATTGAGTTAGCAGACGGTTCTTGGTGGAACATTTTAATAATAACTATTTTAAATAAAAATAAAAATAAAAATAAAACTCTTGAAAACTTTCCACAATTTTTATTTGTCTTTGCGACATATGTTTCGGTATTCTTCATACCATTATCGAGCCGAAACTAACAGGTCAGTTTGTGTGTAGCGTTGTTATATATGTCGTTGTATTTATTTATTGCCTCTTTGTACATAAGTATCTATTATGGGTGTGTGTGTGTTTGAAAAATCTCTGTGTGTGTTCGTTACTTTCTCTTCTATTATTAATGAGGTTTTCTAAGATTTCTTTTATAACAGTCATTTAGAAGATAAAGAAAAAACACACACTCTGGAAATTCTTAATTTATGCATAAAACAAAACTGCTTTAAATTCAATGACCAAGTCTATACACAAATAAATGGTTTACTGATGGGGAGTCCACTAAGCCCTCTTCTAGCTGAAATATTTATGGCAGACTATGAAGAAAAGCTGTTTAAGAGTAATAATAAATACATCAAACAAATAAAACATTGGGTCAGGTATGTAGATGACATTTTCTGTATATGGTCAGGTACTGAAAGACAGGCACGCGACTTCCTAACTTATCTAAACACTATTCATGAAAAGATCCAATGTACTATAGAAATAGAAAAAGAAACAAAATTAAACTTTCTAGATTTAATTATCAAAAAAGAAGACAAAAAGTTAAAATTCAGCATATACAGGAAACCTACATACACCGATACAATCATACCAGCTAATTCCAAACAATCTTGGCGCACAAAAACAGCAGCTCTACATAGTTTCGCTTACAGACTAATTAACATACCACTAAGTGAAGAAGATTTCAACACAGAATTACGCATAATTAGAACCATAGCTAGAAATAATGGATTTAAAGAGAAAATAGTAGATGACATTATTAAACACAAACAAAGAGAAAAACTCAAAATACACTTTTATCCTAAAATAATAGAAAAAGACAACAAGAAATGGCACATTATACAATACATTCCACATATTAATTATAAAATTATAAAACATAAATAAAAACAATTTAGGTGCTATGTTAGTCAATAACAAGGAAAGAACTAAACTTACCGACAAATCAGGTGTATACAAAATTAGTTGCACGGACTGTAAAGCTATCTATATCGGACAAAGTGGCAGAAAGATCGAAACTATATTAAAAGAACATAAAAGATCAATATTGCATAATATTAGAAATACAAGCCTTGCCGAAAATTGTATAGATAATCTCCATTTTCCCGATATAAATAGTTGTAAACTTATACATAATGTAAACAAAGGACCGAAATTAAATCTGTTAGAAATATTAGAAATTAAAAAATCAATTCAAAGAGAAGAGAAAGTAACGAACACACACAGAGATTTTTCAAACACACACACTCACCCATAATAGATACTTATGTACAAAGAGGCAATAAATACAACGACATATATAACAACCCTACACACAAACTGACCTGTTAGTTTCGGTTCGATAATGGTATGAAGAATACCGAAACATATGTCGCAAAGACTAAATAAAAATTGTGGAAAGTTTTCAAGAGTTTTATTTTAATTTTTATTTTTATTTAAAATAGTTATTAATAAATTTTCATTTCTGTTTTATAGGTTCAATAATGCTTTTTTTTTCTGAAGGGAATTATTTAACTACACGAGTTAGGCTATACTGATCCTTTTGCTTCGTTGCATATTATTTTTTTCATACACATACCTGGAAAAAAAATAGCTAAATAAAAGTGGGAAAGCGACTGTGCAAGTGCAGGCTCTAAATTGTGACTTGAAAAGATCTAGCAATTTCTTTGCCTTGAGGGGTTAATCATTTTGTGCCAATCATCCCTAAATAAATTTACTTTACGACAAAAATGAAATATTTAAAGTTAGAATTAAATATGACCTACAAAGAACATACAGCCATGTACAATTTCTACTATTGTAGGAAATATTTATAAGTCAATTGAAATAGGGCTGAAAATGTGTACAGAAGAAGACGAAGTATCAAAATACACCAACGTAATTCAAATACAGGTGATCAAGTCATGATGACGAGTAGCATTGTCAAAGATTTGTTCAACATTATTTCTACATATTTGCGAAAAGAACATTCTTATTTAGAGTAGGTATTTATATAAACAGTTATTAAATAACCACAAAGAATTTTTAAAAGATACAAAAAAATGCTAGTTTGATGGACTGATTCACCCATGATATAAAGTTCGGATTAGGGATCCGCTAAAAGTAGAAAATATTTTTAATAAATATTTCCTGCCAGTGTCTCTTAATCTTATACGTAAAATTATTAAATCAAATACCCCTCAAGAACTTATGCCAACTTCAATATAGGATTCATTTTTTCCGCCATTATCGGAAAATGAAACAAAATCATATTTCTAAAATTACGGAATAAATGTTCTTGTAGGCCCGATGTTCTGTCAGTAGACAATATTCGGGTGTGTTGTAGTGAGTTGGGCATGACATTGACATATTAGCCAATAGTTCGTTAAAAACAGGTCTATTTCCTACGAAATTAAAAATAACATTGGAGGTAACTAACTGCAGATCGTTTGGGTTTGCTCTTCTTTTTTAAAAATGTTTGATATGCTATGTTAGATCGGCTTTCGAAATTTCTGGTAAAGCACTCTATATAAACGTTGCGCAATACTGGTTCAGGAAAAATATTGCACTTAACCGCCTTAAATATTTTTGGTTTGCTTCGTATTTATCTGAACGCTTACAATATGTTATGGTCACGTATCGTTCAAGTCTTTTCAAATCATACCAGTCGAAAGAACTACCTACCCTAAGTGTGGGTACTGCAAGGATAGATATTGGGTCCCGGTTTGTTTATTTTTTTTATTAATAACATTTCTACTCTTCTTCTAATAGCTTTCTGAAACACGTCCAGTAGCTTATAATCGTTAATGATGCTTGTGGTATTGTTGAAAACGTAGTCTGGCTGGGGAACACTGACTTTTATATAAATAATTCTAAAGAAAATATTTTGCTTCTTATGAAACATGTCTAACAAGAGCAATGTAATATTAGATATCTTTTTGGATGATAACAAAATCAGGGGAGTTGAAACCATCAGGTTTTTTTGTTTAAGGTCAGATAGATTTCTAATCGTGGGATGGGCACAGTGAGAAGATTGTTTTGTATTCGAATTTGGCATGTTATCAGATAAGTAGTTTAAGAGTGCTGGTTGATCATAGTGCAAGGTAAGAAAACCCTTAATGAATATTAATTCCGTAGCAATCACTTTTGATGTCACAGTGTAAGCACCGACTTGAATTGTTAACCTGTGTATATTTTAAATACTTATATGTATGTGGCTGCACTGTAGTCGAGTACAAGTTTATCTTTCTATATTCAATATTTTTTATAAATGTCAGAAAATAGCATAAACGCTTATGATAGCGTTCTTTTAAAAGCGAATGCCAATAAAATACTAGGTGAGTCTAATTACTAATTAGGTACTTCTATTCTGTTAATTAAAAAACATCCAATCTATTAGTAATGTTAATTTGTAAAGGTGGCTACACACATGCAACAGAACATGTATCACACGCCACCGTGCAAAATGCCTTATTGCGCAAGGAAGTTACGGTGTAATGACGTTCTGAGGTGCTACTGAACATCATCACGTAATATCAACGCGAATATAATGCCCTCCCAAGTAACCACGGGTAAAAAAAGATTGATTCATTTTACCTAGTAGAGCACATGTTAATTATTTCATTTCAATTTCTAGGCATTTAAGCGTCAGTTATGACAATCATATCGTAATCAGAATGAATTAAGGGGTAGTTGTGTATTAAGCTACAGTTATAAAAATTCTTTTAAAAGTGAATGTTCAAGAAGATACTAGACAAATAATGCGAAGTTAGAACAGTTAAGCGAAATAATGGTACTGCTGTAGCTAAGAGGAGCGTTTACCTATCGAAAACTAAGGGGTTAATGTTGGAAACCCTGAACACATCTGTTTAGGCAAGTCACAAAATGATGGGAAGTACGTATGACAATCGAAACTCTAGATTTTGGGCATTATTTACAAATTTACAAATTTTTACACTCAAATATTTCCAACAATAGTGAGTCGATGTCCGAGATTAGCGATGACAAGCTTCCAAATGAAAATGAAACTGAGGAAGATAATTTTCTTGTAGAAAAAGAAACCAAGAACGATAATGGCGAAACGAATATTGAAGGCCGTAGAATATTTGACATTTTGTTTTTAATTCAGCAGTTAAAAGGTTTTGGAGTCCATGACCATATATGGATGCAATTCAACTAACATGTTTTTTTTAAAGAATGAGAAATGGGTTAAATTGTACATTTTTATTTAAATGAATCGATAAGTGGTGCAATTGAAAAACTGTATTCTAAAATTGAATTCGATAGCTCAAAAGATATGGGCATAAATGAAGCTGTGGTAAGAGATTTAAAAACGATTAATCACCTGGAAGTCATTAAGATTGCGGTATCTATCTGTTATTGTAGTATTTGCTATTTATGTGTTATAATGTCTACATAGTAATTGAACTCAAAATAATGTTAGTGTCTCCGGGAAAAACTATGAACTAATGATTTTGTTATGGTAATCTATGCTATTTATATGTATATTAGTGTAAAAGTCAACATTTTCAAGGAGATGCCTACCATGTCTTCGCGAACTTATTATGATACACAAAAGCACGTTCATGAAATAGTAAAAGAAAATGCCGTGGAATAATCATTAGTGAAAGCAAAAATGATTCTTCATTCACTTTCGTTTTTCGACTTTTAATGAACCGCTGTATCTAGATCTCGCGTCAGTTGAAATTAAAACAAATATTTTAATTTTTTCTACTTCGCGTTTACGCTTTAATTTCTCATTAATAAGCCGTCGCAAAGTCTTTTATAGAAGCATTGATGCCCTATAAAAAAATGAGGTGTGGCCACCACACGACTTTTTTATACGTATGAGCGTTTCAAATCGTACAATTTTAAAAATTATTATATACAAAAAATATTCAGAATCCTATTTTAAGTACTTCCAGTCTCTTAATAAATCTCTACAGGATACATACTTTGTGAGATATTTGCAAAAAAATGCTACTCGCTTTGAGTAAAAGTATTACTTCCGGTCCGAATTTTGATTTTCCATTTATACAAAATATTCCAAATCCAACTCTAAATACTTTTATATTCTTGACAAATATATATAGAATTCATAATTTACGAAATATTTGCAAAAATCGCTATTCGATAAGAGTAAAAGTGTTACTTCCGGTCCGAATTTCGAAATTTCATTTATACAAAAAATATTTCAAACCCAATTCTAAATACTTTTATACTCTTAACAAATATATATAGAATGCATAATTTACGAAATATTTGCAAAAATCGCAATTCCATAAGAGTAAAAGTGTTATTTCCGATCCGAATTTTGAAATTTAATTTTTACAAAAAATATTTCAAATCCACTCTAAATACTTTTGTGCTCTTGACAAATATATATAGTGTGCATAATTTATGAAATATTTACAAAAATCGCTATTCGATACGAGTAAAAGTGTTACTTCCGGTCCGAATTTTGAATTTTTTTTTATACAAAAGGTATTGAAAATTAAGTTCTAAATACTTTTATACTCGTAACGTACCTGTCTAAAAAGCATGGCCTGCGAAATATTCGCAAAGAACTGATTTTCGATAAGAGTAAAAGACCTATTTCCGGTACGAATTTCGAAACACTTTTTTAATCAAATTCTTCTAAAATTTAATTTTTAGTACATACGAATTCTTTATAAATTTGTTTAAACTTAATAGTTGACGAAATATTGGTACAATTCAATTTTTTTACTGACGTAAACTACTACTTCCTTTCTGGCGATTTTACTGAAAATCAAATCAGATCTCAAGAGGGAGATTATATTCGTAAATACAAAACTTGGAATTGATACCTGTAGCGGTTTGACCGCTATCGTGGTCACACACACACACAGACAGACAGACATTTTTTAAAAACCACTTTTTCGGTATCAGGGGACATCTGCAAAAATCTCGAGGTGAAAAATTTTCATCATCACAATACTTCCTTATACTACGTATAAGAAAGTAAAATGCTTACCATTTTCGCTAAGTTTCCCGAAGACTCTTTGAAATTTTAACTCTTCTCTGTGTTGAAATCAATTGATACGTGTCAAAAAGACTTGCAAATGCAATTCTCATTAAATCCAACCTAATGTCAAAAAAATTGATTTTTCGAGTAGGCCTAGACATGATTGGTGGAGAGGAAATCGGCAAAAAGACGCTCTGTTTTGAAGGGGGGAAAGGCCGCAGTGAAACCGATGTGTTCGCGTTAACTACATAATTCTCTACATGAAATGTCTCTTTAGAGCTTTTTGACCGGTACTAAATAATTATATTCTTAAAAATGGACCGAAATCGTTAATTCTAAACTACCCAACCCGGAAACCACGTTAGATATCGCATTGATTCTTTTTACTTTCTTATACGTAGTATAAGGAAGTATTGTGATGATGAAAATTTTCGACCTCGAGATTTTTGCAGATGTCCACGTTTTGAGGTCCCCTGATACCAAAAAAGTGGTTTTTAAAAAATGTCTGTGTGTCTGTCTCTCTCTCTCTCTCTCTCTCTCTCTCTCTCTCTCTCTGTGTGTGTGTGTGTCTGTCTGTCTGTATGTGTGTGACCACGATAGCGGTCAAACCGCTGTAGATATCAATTCCAAATTTTGTATTTACGAATATAATCTCCCTCTTGAGAACTGGTTAGATTTTGAGCAAAATCGGCAGACCGGAAGTAGTAGTTTACTTCAGTGAAAAAATCGAATTTTGCAAATATTTTGTCAATTACTAAGTTTAAACAAATTTATAAAGAATTCAAATGTACTCAAAATTATATTTGAGAAAAATTGTTTTGATAAAGTTTTTCGAAATTCCTACCGGAAGTAGGTCTTTTACTCTTATCGAAAATCAGGTTTTTGCGAATATCTCGCAAGTCATGCTTTCTAGGCAGGTACATTACGAGTATAAAAGTATTTAGAACATACTTTTAAATATCTTTTGTATAAAAAAAAATTCAAAATTCAGACCGGAAGTACCACTTTTACTCTTATCGAATAGCGATTTTTTGCAAATATGTCGTAAATTATGCATTCTATATATATTTATGAAGAGTACAAAAGTATTTAGAGTTGAATTTGGAATATTTTTTGTATAAATGAAATTTCAAAATTAGGACCGGAAGTAACACTTTCATACGTATAAGAAAGTCGTGTGGTGGCCACACCTCATTTTTTTTGTTTGAAAACAAAATCATAAGCGCAGATAACGCAGATATTTCCATTTTGCATAATGTAATAGTCTTTTCGCTGGAAAAAAAAACACACATCTTTGACGGAGTGATTTTTTCGGTATGCTTCTAAATTGTTTATTTGTAAAAATATATTTATACATGCAGCGAACAATTTTGAGAGAAAGGATATTAATTTTAAAACAAAAACAAATGTCATACCAGCTTTGATTCAAGGTTTATTAATTTTTATTCAAGCGCGTATCGCTTTCCACATTCTCATCTCGGCAGCATAAATAATTGTCTTTAACCCTTGCTGCCTACGATTATGAACAACACATTTTTTTATCAGACGAAACGGAAAAGTCGCACATAATTCACTGCATATTTTACAATAATTTGTTTACCGAATTCACAAAGATCTATCAGGTATCTACAAAATCATTTCATATTAGACTATGAGACGCGCAAGCCATCGTCCTATCGCGCTTACAAAAAAAGTAATAACTTATTAATCAAAGTTTGTATGACATTTGTTTTTATTTTAAAAATAATGTTGGCCTTTCTCTCAAAGTTGTTCGCTGGGTGTATAAATATATTTTTACAAATAAACAAGTTAGGAACATACCGAAAAAATCACTACAACTTCAAACTCAGAATGAGATGTATGTTTCTTTTTCAGCGAAAAAAGTATTACATTATGCAAAATGCGCCTATGAATTTGCTTTCAAACGAAAAAGAATGAATGCGATATCTAACGTGGTTTCCGGGTTGGGTGGTTGTTTTTGTTTAAGAACACGTTTGATAAGAATTTACGGTTTTGGTCGATTTTTTATAATAAAAATGTTCAATGTCGACCAATAAAGCCGTACATAACTATTTCAAGTAGAGAATTATATCCTTAACAAGAATACATCTGTTTGAACTGGTCTGCGCCATTTTTTTCCTTCAGAACACTTTTTAACGTCTTTTCCCGATCTATATAGCGGCAGAATCTGTGAATAAAACCGAGGCGCTCCGGTTGAAACCCGAAAATTGTCTAGCTCCACCTACTCACACCCCATTGCGTCTACCGTCCCGCTAGTAATACAAGTTGCATAAGTTTCGATTTGCCTAAATGCTGTTGATAAATGCCCCTCTTATGTCGCAATTGTAGTAATTAGAACACAGTGTACTTAAATTTATGGAATTTAAATGGCAAGTATAAGCAGAGGTATCGGGAAAGTAACGTGTGCTAGTATTGCTACAAGATTCGAGGCTATGGATGCCGATTGTAAAAGTATTCAGTGCATGCAGCATGGTGTTCAATTTACGTCATCGGAAATGTTGAACAACTGAAACTACAGAACACTGAAAATTTGTATATAGCGCAATTCATTTGTGGAAGCCATCATCTGCGTGCCGACCAAGAATTTTTCCATTTCAACGCCACTGTATCAGCCAGCTGTGCTACTGTGAATGTACGAATAAATTAATCAAGAGGATCAACAAGAATAGAAGAACTTAAGTCATTTTTATGTTTTGTTTACCTATTAAATGCACTTATACGATCGTAAGATTAATACCATTCTAAGCTTTGTGGTTATTAACAGTTGTCACTTCTTAGTATTTAGCACTACTTGCATACCGTGGACACATTAATGTAGATGTGATCATAGCAACTAATTTCAGAACATAATTGGGATCAGTGAAAAGTAAATCTTTTGTACACGAACAGCTGCTACGTATTGATACAAATTGCAATTAGATATTTAAATCAAGCACATCTGATTCAATGTTATTTATAGTTTAATTTAGTATAACAGGAAACAGATGGCACAGGTTTGGCTTTCTCATTTTAATTGTATATTTAGTCTGTTTATATTGTCATATATTTGTACATTTTTACTATTTAAAAATTCATTTTACTCTGTTATTGAACTTCTTGAGTTTAATTGCGGTAGCTATAAATTCCTCTTCCGGCTTTCACGCTGTCATGCAAAACCATTTGGCGTATTTAGAAACCTACAATTTCCGCACCGACTCAGCTACAGAGGCATAGAGAGAGAGGCATGGAGTATGTCTTTGTAAAGAGTAATAGATTTAAGAGCCATTATGTCGCGCACTCTCACTAAAAACATAATCGGAATTTTATTGGCGAGGTTTGATTCTTTTTAACGTAATGCCTGACGAGATATTTGTTAGATACTGAGAAATCGTGAGTTAAAGTATGCATATACTGAGAGCCACACCAATAGAAAGAATGGAAATAAAATTCTAGCACCATAATGATAGAGCCTAGAAATTGTAGGGGAGAAGGGGGCAGGTTCGGACACCATTTTTCAAAATGGTATATCTCCGTCGCTTCTTAACATCATCAAAATGTATAAATATCCTGCAATAGAGCCTTCTTGGTATATGGCTTTTCTATATCATATACATACAAATTTCTACTAGTTTTTCAGAAAAAGTGATATCAGTGAATTTGAGGAATTGTCCGGAAGTGCCCCAAGACGGGGCACTTTCGGACATGAATGGGGTAGGTTCGGACGATTTCAAAATTATTGCAATGTTTATTTACTTTCCAAATAACATTGTTGATAAAGTATTAATTAACATCATAACTAAAAAAATTTACATTGAACTTTAGAAAAGATGCCATTCTTGAAGTCCCCGGTGTTGACATGGGCATAGGTAATTTTGATACAATGTATTTCCTCTCAATGTATGAAATATCCTCAACTTTTGGATAAACAAATCCTTTTATACACTTTTTCAAAAATGTAACTTCGAATTCCCCATTTTCCGTTACATCTATCACTTTTCCAACATAGTGTAGGGATCTTGTTTTTGTTGTGAACTTCACTAATAAATAATCATCTTTGATGATTTTCTCGTCATCTAATAGTTCAAGAAACTCATCAGCACGACTGTCATAATCCAAATCCATATCAGAGTCGGATAAATCGTTTCTAAATTTTTTCGTGGATATTAAAGGTAAATCAATATCAGAATCTGATGATGAAATATAATCTGAAAGTGCTTTCTTCTTCTTTCTCCTCTGTGGTTGCTTACTTCTTTGTATTTTCTTCGGTTTAGATTCAGATACCAATTTTTTCGAAACGTTTGTTTTTTTTCCATTCATCAATTTGGCTTTCTCCAACTCTTCGATTCTTTGTTTCTCAGGAGTACTGGTGTAAATTCTCGATTTTCGCTTTCTTGATTTCCTGTTAGTGTTTCTAGGACAAGCCTTCGGTAAGGGTTTCACATCTGATGGTTTGACAACAGATACAACAGATATTACATTAATTTTGGGTTTGGTAGCTTCATATAGTATTATATTCAATATTTCCCCTACGATATCTTCTACTTCATGATTTTTTGAGGAGCATGGAATGTTTTCATGGGAGTGAGGCTGAGCAACGATACTTGTGTCGACTATCTTTTGGGAAGACTCCCCATCTGTATTTTCAAGAGGACGGTCCGTCGCGAATGAGGCACAGAAATCATCGTCTTTATAAACTAAGGAGTTAATAGGCCATAAGCCAGTACTGTTGAAACTACTTATAATGTTACAGGGAGTGAATGTTTGCAAATATGGTTGTGCTGACAACTTGGCAACATCATAAATAGTTATCGGTTTACCAGGGTTCGACAGAATGAAATCATTGAAAGAAACCTTGCATTTGGATTTGAGTGGACCATACACTGCCTTATCCAGTGGCTGCATTTTATGCGTGCAATGTGGCGGGAACGACAATAATACAATTCCGTGTTCTCTTGCATACAAGATGGCATCAATAGAAACGTGTGTTTCATGATTGTCCATCAGCAGCAGAATTTTATTTGAGGAGCTACTGTTCGTATGCTTTCTTATATGCACCAACAGTTTAAGAAACACCCTTGTCGACATCCATCCCGATTTCTCAGCATACCCAATAGCCCCAGGAACAGCACCGTATAAAAACTGATCCTTCATCCTCACACGAGGAAAGATATAAAGGGGTGGAATTGAAGCCCCAACAGCAGATATTATTCCACACATCGTGACAAGAGCTCCTCGTTCAGCAGATACGCATTGTCCTACAGCTTTTGATCCTTTCTCTGCTATCACTCTCGGTGCTTGAAGGACTGTGGTTATACCTGTTTCATCAGTGTTCCATATACGATCTGGTGAGAAATTATATTTGGCTTGCACTGAGGTATAATTATTGAAAAATTCCTCCACATTGGCTCTGTTGAAAGCTGATGCTCTTGCTATACTTGTATTATCCGGTTTGCGATTAGAAAACCTTGGATGGCGCTTCATAAAACATTGCATCCAGTCAATTCCTGCTTTTTTGTTGATTTCCCAATTTCTCGGAATTTTCTTATTCAGTTTTGAGGCATATTGGAAAGCCAGTCCACGACAGAGATCATATGTCAAGCCGTAACATATCTTTGAACACTTCTTGAGATATATCTCCAGCTCGATTTCTTCCTTTTGTGAAAACACTTGCCGTGTTGCATATTTTGAGGAAGCGAGCTCTTCCTCTGATTCACCACCTTCATTTCCAGAGTCTTCCATGTTATTATTGGAACGCTTTCTAGCTCTCACAACTCTGTCAAATAAAGTTGATTTAGGTATATTGAATCTCATTGCAGCAGCTCTCAAAGACATACTCTTGTTGATGACATTCTTCACCGCATTTTTCAAGATATCTCTAGGAATTTCTGGCTCAGTAGGACGTTTTCTTTTGTATGTTCGCACCATCCTACAAAACATTAAGAAATAACTAAAAGAAAAACATCATGGGGCACATCCGGACAAACACGTAAATGAAACAGGGGGCATCTCCGGACAGTCCAAACCTGCCCCACATATTTTGTCCGTATGTGCCCCAGCTGTGTATAGTCAAGTTTTATTCACACAATTCTCTTAAACTGAGCAATAACTATTCTGTTTTGAGGTTAGATGCATAGAAGTATGCGTTCCTTCTGATAGTCATCATTTCTCACCTGAATTTCACTCCTTGAGATGTACGACCTTACAAGTAGATAGCTCAACCTAGTATCACAAATCGGTTTTGGGAACTTTTACATTTATATTCACTTTTCAATGAAATTCGAGAGCACGACCCGGCAACAACGATTTCAAACATATAACACAAGCACCTGCCAGTGATTGGTAAATCTGCAGTGAATGCCTGGCGGTAGATTTGAAATGTCCGGAAGTGCCCCATGTCCGAACCTGCCCCCTTCTCCCCTACACAAAAAACGACTTTTGTTAAAAAAAAAGATGAGAAGTGACAAAAACACCTTTTAAGCTAACGATTGAAAATCAAAAGAGCTCATACCACGAGAGAAGAATGTGACGAACTGACTTTTCACTTTGGACGAGATTTGTAGCGCTACGCAAAATATAGAAGATAGAAAAGCGCTAGGACTAGATAGGATTCCACTAGACGATTGTCTAAGCGGAAAAAGTGGCTGTTACTTGGATACCGGGTGTACTAAGTAACTACTAAGCAAGCGTTCCCAATGGATTGGAGGACATCGAAGTAGTATGAATGAAGATGGTAAACAAACGGGAAAAGCTGCGGCACACGTGTAGATCAATATGCTTACTTAAAACCTTATATATACTATGGGATATTACGGAGCAACTTAGAGGGCGGGATAAAACTGTCTGAAAATAACGATCCACAATACAGGCTATGAAAGAGATTTTAAGAAATAAGCATATGCTTAAACATAAATGGTATGGCCTCATAACATTAAGTATATGTTAAAATACCATCAATATACCTACATGGAGTACACCTAATCATGTTATATGCAGGGTCACCAATTGGAATTAGCATCACAAAAGAAAGACTGAGTGATAATGAAGGGAAAAAGGACGCTCAGCAAGTCTGTCAAATATCTTGAGATAAAGTTAAATCATAAAATAACGTTTAAGAAGCAATTGAAAGAAATAACAACAAAAAAGCGAAAAGAACGACAGTGTTGGTGGAACTAATGTCTAATATTGGAGGTGGATAGAGGTAAAACGTGCATGCAGCGTTATATCATCAGTGTTATTATATGGAGTATCAATATGATACAACGCACTCGGTAGTCAGAAGCACAGAGACTAATCGAAAAACTCAAGTTCTTGCTTAGGAATGTATACGCATATAAGATATTATCAGCAAAGACCCTACAAGAAATTGCGGCGGTGATACAAATGTGTCTGATACCTAAAGAGAAATTTCTCACAAAAAAGAAGGTCAAGTATATCTACACAATATCATAAAAGTATAGACAAAAATAAATGATAAGAAGAATAGACTCAAAACCAGGCAGTAGCACAGTAGACAAATAAATTAATACCAAGTATTGAATGCAGAGACACAAATTTAACTATTATGTGCCAAATACTAACAGGGCACGGGGCACACCTATCAGAAAAAAAAGCAAAAGTAGAAAGTGATAGCTGTAACTACTGTAGATTTTTCTTTTTTTTTTTTCTTTAAACGAATAATTAAACGAAACCAAATGGCTCTGAACATTGAAAATGCATTGTTATATGTTTGATTCATTTTTATTGTTGATTTTTACAGTTACGTAATATTTATTAATGTACGTGTACATTTGATATACTTGCTAATTTTTGATAAAATTTTATATAAAAAATATTTGTTTTATTTACCAGGCTTATCAGAAATATCCCTTAAAAAAATTCGCAACATTTATTTCATATACACAACTTTTGCATTACGTTTTTAATCCTGTCGCAATGGCATTAAGGTTGATATTTGTTTACATCAGTTTGATGTTTTTTTATTATTTTCGTTACTAATGCTGATAGTAACTCTCCTAAAATTCAGATTTCAAATCTGTTCCGACTTCTAGGATTTCGAAGTCTTTCAGAACTAGAATTTGGCCTGGCATGTGCATTACTATCGTAATTACTAGAATGATTTCAGAACTGCTTATAACTGAGGTTCCATCCAAACCTGTAATGAAACAAAGAGATATATACTGCTATGGTTTTTATATATCATAGATAAGTAAAATTAAATAAATTGATTTATTTCAAATTTATTTTTCTGTGGAGCAAATGTTTTGGTACACACTGTATTTTGGTAATCTGTGTATATTAATATTTATTTTGTTATTTGAATTTAAAAGAAAAGATGCCTGAAGGATTATTTACGCTCCGTAACTTAATATCTTTATATAGTATACATGTGCGAAGTTTTAGACGTGGTAGTAGGGATGTGTGACTTTGACTTGTCCTGCGTGTGATATATGAAGACATTAAATTTTGGTCTCCCGTTAAATGCAGTTCTTTTATTAGATATTTGATGTTTGAATAAAATTTGTTATAATAATTTATATTTTACGGAGCCAAGATTTAATCAAGTTTGTGA
Organism: Amphimallon solstitiale; assembly: GCA_963170755.1. Taxonomy (NCBI): domain Eukaryota; kingdom Metazoa; phylum Arthropoda; class Insecta; order Coleoptera; family Scarabaeidae; genus Amphimallon; species Amphimallon solstitiale. Next base: position 108,067,490 of record OY720676.1, read on the forward strand.
ATTAGTTTTATTGCAGTTTTATAAGTTAAGTATTTACTTTTAAGAAAAGAGAATGCATTCTTTATAATAATAATAAGAGAAAATTTAAATATTGAAAAAGTAGACTCGTAGCCGTCATTTTGTTTTCTTGCACGTGTTTGAGAATATTTTATATTTATTGAGAATCTATTAAATTAGATAATTTTCTTTACTGTATCAGTTTGCTATAATTTGATGTATTTTAATTATAGGTATTTAATTTATTTATTTTAAGTAATTAATTAGGTACATTTTGTCGCGTTTGTCAGTACAAGTTTTTTTTATCCTATCTGGTCAAATTGTGGGTAGGATTTTTTCTTGAGAATTTGTTAATGAATGTTTTTTTTTTTTTTGTTTTTTTATAATAAATAATTATATATGATTTGTTTTTCACTTTTATTAAAGATTTTAGAAAAGATAATTAATTATTTATTTCATTTTTTTTTGTCTTCAAGTAATTTGTGGTTTTTTTATACTGTTTCCTAAGATCACGATTCCTGACGTGAACATTGTACAGTCTCGCCGAGGGAACCTGAGAGAGAGAGAATTTTGTTTTATGAGCTAGATCGAGGCAACCCTATAACAATTGTACTAATATCATAGCACAATTAAATTGGCTGAACCAACGTGGGGCGGAAAAGCAATTATTTTGGCGGCAATCTAAGTGTGGCAGAAAAGCAATTATTTTGGCTGAAACAACGTGGTTTGAAAATGGAAGGAAGTAGAAATTTACAAGGCGCCCAACAAAATATGGATGTGTTAAACAAAATGGAGGGAGAAAAGAAAATGGAATGGAGACAACCAGCAGGGTATGAGAGTGATGAGTCGCAGGAGCAGAATCAGGGTATGGAGTCTATCTTAAAGAAAAAAGAAGAAGGAGAAAATAAAATGTTGATGGAAATGATATTGAAAATGGGAGAAAGAATGGACAAGATGGAAGAAAGGATGCAAAGAAGTTTTGAGGTAATTATGGCAAAGTTTGGACAGGTGGATGGTCAAATAAAGAAAATAGAAGAAAATAAACAAGATATTGAAGAATTAAAAATTAAAGTTGATGTAATGAAAGAAGAAATGTTAGAAAGAATGAATATTATTGAAGATAAATGCATAGAAGTGCTACAGAGAAGTGTATTAAATGGAAAAGAAATGGAAAAGGTGGAAGAGAAGATAACAGCAATAAAAAATGAACAAATTCGTGGAAATGGTGAAATAATAAAATATATTCCGATGCCAGTAGCAGATGATGCTTTGCCTAAGTTTTATGGATCAACATCAATAAATCCGATGGGTTTTCTGAAGAATTTGAAGGCGTGTTTGGAGAATGTTCCAGGAGATGGTAGAAAGCTGCAGATGGTGAGAAATTGTTTGAAGGACGATGCTCTTATCTGGTGGGACATGATTTCTGACGAGGTGATGACGTTCGAGGATTTTGAAAAGAGATTCACACAGCAGTATTGGGGACAGATGGCACAAATGAGGGTGAGAAAAGATTTATTATTTGGTAATTTTAAGAAAGGAGGTTCAGATAATCGTGAGACATATATAATAAAAAAATATTCAATTTTAAAATATTTAACTCCTGCTATGCTAGAAATTGATTTGGTTACACAATTAGCATGTCATTTTGATGTTGAAGTAAGTCAGGCAGTGGCCATACAAAATATAAAGACCATTAGTCAATTTATAGAATTATTGAAGAGATTAGATGATGCTGAGTATGGCAATAGATTTCAAAGTTTTAATATGTTAAAATATGATAGAAATGGTATAAGATATAGAGAGCAAAGAAATTTTAATGATAGAGAAAGAAATTCACACAATTATAACATGACAAATAGATTTGTGAGACCACAGGTAGAGAATAGAAATGTAAATTGGAATAGAGAGAATGATAGAGCATGTCAATTAAGAGAGGAAAATAGAAATAGTAATTATATACAGAATGAAAGAGTAAATAAAAATTTTTCATATAATGGTACTGAACAAAAAAATAGTAGAGAGAATGTAGAGAGAGAGGAAAAGGCAAAGTGTCAGGATTTTTAGATGGGCCAACCAAAGAGATAATTAGTATGAATGCAATGATAGATAATGATTCAGATAGTTTAGATAATAAGATGTTGCCACATATAAAAGTTACTATGGGAGGAGTGAAAGTAAATTGTTTAGTTGATACGGGGAGTGAAATTTCAATCTTGGATGATCAAATAATAAAAAAATTAGAAAGTATGAATGCAGGTAAATATATACCTACAAGAAAAATTACAATTGTGTCTGCGACGAAAAAGATAATAGCAATGGTAAATAAAATTTATGTAGTTGAATTTATGGTAGAAGATAATAAGTTTTTGGGAGAATTTATGTCAGTCAAAGGTTTACAAAGAGATGGTATTATTGGAATGGACCTGTTAGAGAAAATAAAGGCAGTAATAGACATTGAAAAAAAATGTATGGTGGTGGAGAATCAAGTAGTTTCTTGGGTTCAGCAGGATGAAGAAGATGAAGAAAATGAAAAGATTATAAATAATATGGAAATGGTATATGAAGTAAAAGAAGTTATAAATAGTATAAATGGTGAAAATTATGAAGAGGTTGAAGAGGTTAAAGAAATAGAGTCCAATAATATGTGTATCGAGGTGCCTGAAGATGTAGATTTACTTGAAATTAATGTTGAAGAAAAATATAAAGAAAATGTCAAAGATATGATAAAGAAGAATATTTCCTTAGTAGATAAATTTCCCTGTATTGCTAAAAATTATGTACATTCATTAGAAGTAGATGAGTCGAGACCATTTAAAATTAAAAATTATCCAATTCCCAAAAATATGCAAGAGAAGGTGAGAGAAGAAGTAAGAAAGATGTTGCGAGATGGTGTTATTGAGAGAGGTGTCACCAGGTATGTCAATCCGCTGGTGGTGGTTCAAAAGAAGTGTGGAGATATTCGCTTATGCTTGGACGCCAGAAGGTTGAATGAGCGTACCAAGATGCAATTTGAGACTCCTGTAACTGTGGAAACGTTATTATCTAAGTGCAACGACGCTAGGATTTATACTAAGTTGGATCTAAAAAGTTCTTTTTGGTTGGTGCCTTTAGAAAGAAAGAGTAGAAAATATTGTGGTTTTATGGTAGATGGAGCTGTATACCAATTTAAAGTGGTACCATATGGACTAAGTAGCTCGTCTGCTGCTTTAATTAGAGCAATGCAACAAATTTTAGAACCCTATGAATCGTTTGTATCCCATTATATAGATGATATTTTAATATTTAGCAAGACAATTGAAGAACACATGGAACATGTAAGGAAGGTTATAGAGGTATTAGCAAATAATGGTTTAAAAATTAATATTAAGAAATGTGAGTTTTTTAAAAAGGAAATTAAATTCCTTGGATATAATTTAAGTTTAAAATATGTCAGTGTGGATGATTCTAGGCTGGAGGTTATAAAAAATTATCCTAGACCTAAGAATGTGAAAATGTTGAGAGGTTTTCTTGGTATTGTGGGTTATTATAAAAGATTTGTTCCGTATTTGGCAAAATTATGTGCACCATTGTATGAATTATTAAGAAAGAATGAAAAATTTATTTGGTCTAAAGAAAGAATAGATGCTTTTGAAAAGGTTAAGAATGAATTTTATAATAGTTTGTTATTAGTACTGCCTGATTTTTCTAAAGAATTTTTATTAAGAGTTGATGCTAGTGATTCTGCTATAAGTGGAGTTTTAATTCAGTTAGATGATGAGGGAAATGAAGAGCCTATTTGTTTCATTTCAAGGCTATTAAAAAAATATGAATTAAGATATACAGTGGGAGAAAAAGAGTTACTTGCTGTAGTGCATACAGTAAATAAATTACGTTTTTATTTGTTGGCTAAAAAATTTATTGTAGAATCAGATCATGCGGCGTTGACGTCACTTTTGTCAACTAGATTTTCAAATAATCGAATATATAGATGGTCATTGTTGTTATCAGAATATTCATTTCAAATTAGACATATCAGAGGTGTTCTAAATGTTACCGCTGATGCTTTAACAAGAATGTACAATGTAAAAAGTAACTTCAATCATGTCGAGGTAAATGCTTATAATAGATATGCAGCTGAGGGAATGTTTGACTATGTTGAGATCCATCAGGTCCAGCAGGATGAATGTTTTGATCATATTAAAGAGGAATTGAGAAATGTGGGGAATTATAAAGATTATATTTTTCATGATGGGCTTATTAAAAAACAGATTCGTGATCAGTATAATGTGGTTGTAAATGAAATGTATGCTCGTCAAGCAATGTCCATTATTCATAATGAACTGGGACATATTGGGACTAGGAAAGTTTGGTTAACTTTTAGAGAAGCTTTTTATGCTGTTAAGGATAGAAGTATTGCGAAAAGGGTGGTAAGGAATTGTAATGAATGTTATTTTGGAAAGCATAAAAATCGCACATTGCAACATGATATAAAAAGTATAATAGTGAATAATAAATTGGATTTAGTAGCGATTGATTTCTTAGGAAATTTAATACCAGGAGATTATGGGTATAGAAATATATTTGTTATGGTGGATATTTTTACTAAATTTGTTAGGCTGTTTCCCACTACAAAATACAATTCTGAGATTGCACTTTTATGTATTAATAACTTCGTACAAAATCAAGGAAAAATGAGACGCATTTTAGCAGATAATGCTAGTTATTTTACTAATGATAGATTTATAAATGCTTTAAATGAACAAAATATTAATGTATGTTTTTCTTCGATACGCCATCCATGTGCCAATCCATGTGAGCGGTATATTCAAGAGGTAATCAAATTTTTGAGGATGAAAACCCATGAACACCATGTAGGCTGGGTCCAGTATGTCCAACAGATAGAAGATTCCATGAACAATTCGCCCAATACCCTTACTGAAGAGTGTCCAGCGACTTTGATGAATGGAATGACTCCTAGTCGGCCCTGGGATTTGCATGGAGAAGTTGTTCATAATCTAGAAGAGAGAAATAATTTGGTTCGAGGAAGACTACAAAGGCAAGGGGAGATGTATGTGCGCCGAGAAAATGAAAAAATCAAAGAAAGAACTAGGTTTAATATTGGAGATACAGTTATTGTTAGAAGATATAGGGTTGCCAGAAGAAATCAACAAAAGTGTGCTAAATTGGATCTTCCGTATTGTGGTCCGTATATTGTAACAAGAATATTTAATAACGTCACATATGAGCTTTATTCAATGGATGGACGCATCAAGAAGGGACGATATCACATTAGTATGCTTCATCCATATTTGAACAATCCTTAAGAAGATTGTGAGGTACTATACAATTATATTCTGTGTGCGGAGAAGGGTTTTAATTTTTACATTATATTGTATTTGGTGAAAACATTAGAGATAGTAAGATGTTGTGTGCGGAAAATAAAAATTTCTGAAATCTTTGCTTTGCACAGATTTAATAAATTGTTATTTTGGAGATATGCTATGGTTTTTATATATCATAGATAAGTAAAATTAAATAAATTGATTTATTTCAAATTTATTTTTCTGTGGAGCAAATGTTTTGGTACACACTGTATTTTGGTAATCTGTGTATATTAATATTTATTTTGTTATTTGAATTTAAAAGAAAAGATGCCTGAAGGATTATTTACGCTCCCTAACTTAATATCTTTATATAGTATACATGTGCGAAGTTTTAGACGTGGTAGTAGGGATGTGTGACTTTGACTTGTCCTGCGTGTGATATATGAAGACATTAAATTTTGGTCTCCCGTTAAATGCAGTTCTTTTATTAGATATTTGATGTTTGAATAAAATTTGTTATAATAATTTATATTTTACGGAGCCAAGATTTAATCAAGTTTGTGAATTAGTTTTATTGCAGTTTTATAAGTTAAGTATTTACTTTTAAGAAAAGAGAATGCATTCTTTATAATAATAATAAGAGAAAATTTTAATATTGAAAAAGTAGACTCGTAGCCGTCATTTTGTTTTCTTGCACGTGTTTGAGAATATTTTATATTTATTGAGAATCTATTAAATTAGATAATTTTCTTTACTGTATCAGTTTGCTATAATTTGATGTATTTTAATTATAGGTATTTAATTTATTTATTTTAAGTAATTAATTAGGTACATTTTGTCGCGTTTGTCAGTACAAGTTTTTTTATCCTATCTGGTCAAATTGTGGGTAGGATTTTTTCTTGAGAATTTGTTAATGAATGTTTTTTTTTTTTTTGTTTTTTTATAATAAATAATTATATATGATTTGTTTTTCACTTTTATTAAAGATTTTAGAAAAGATAATTAATTATTTATTTCATTTTTTTTTGTCTTCAAGTAATTTGTGGTTTTTTTATACTGTTTCCTAAGATCACGATTCCTGACGTGAACATTGTACAGTCTCGCCGAGGGAACCTGAGAGAGAGAGAATTTTGTTTTATGAGCTAGATCGAGGCAACCCTATAACAATTGTACTAATATCATAGCAATACGTATGTACCTATGTACGTGTGTATATTTAAACCTTTTTTAATGTAAATTAATGGTGGGATATTTTTTAGAGTATTGTGGTATATTAATACACAAATATAAAAAATCGGAATAGACTAATGTCCATATTAATGCATTTGTTATCTTAGTTTATAGCTCGCCGTAAATTTTCTTAAATACGCTTTATTAGACAATGTACATTAAAACAATAGCATAATAATACAAACATTAACAATTAGTAATTTCTGAAGGACATTTGACAATATATTCCAAACAAATTTGTTTTGGGATTTCAGTTATTATATATTGAAAAGAAAAAGTATATTTACATTCTCATAGATATCAAAGTTATGGTGGAATTCTGTAACTTTCTCGGAAGCTCCGGCTATCGTAGGCCCTGGCAACGAAGTGACGTTGCGATGACGATATCAGAATATTGAGAGTTAGTGACGTAGAACTGTCAAAACGTTCGTGAGTAAAGATTTTGTTGGTTATATTATTATTATTATTATATAACTATTGTTAATATACTGTTCCTGTTGTTATATTTATAGTTTCTGTTAGTTTATTTGTTATAATTATTATTGTTTTATATTTGCAAATATGAATGGCTTTATAGCATTATTATTAGATGAAGATCACAATAGGTAGGTAATCGATAATATAAAATATATAGAGTATACATAATATTCTCTATTTTCTTTATTTTAGAAATTATATGCGTATATTCCGCAAACGTTTAAGAGATCACGGAAATCCTTTTGAAATACCAAACAGGCATTTTAAACAAATGTTTAGACTGAATAAGGACACTGTTCAAAACCTGATCCAGTTATTGGATGGACATATTGAACAAACAAATATACCATTACATTTGAAGGTTATTATCATAAACATCACTTGAAATGCATATTAACTTTATAGTGCACATTATATGTTTGTTACAGGTCTTAACAACATTAAATTTCGTAGCATCAGACAGCTATCAGAATAGTGTTGGTATTAATAGCTTTGTTTCTCTCAGTCAGAGTTCAGTTGTATCAAAATATTCTAAAAATAATTCTTTATTTTGTTTTTATGATAAAAAATGGGAGACCGGAGATGTATTTTGTTTAATCGATAGCACCCAGTTCATATATTTACCAAGGGTAATTAAGGGTACCTTTTCTAAACGTTCTAAAAATTATCCTTCTGTATAGTTTTTATGAAAATGGGGTGCACGAGATGTAGGTGTAATTGATGGCACACATGTTGATATACTTGCTCCACCTTTTGCCAATGAAGAACACTCTCCTTTTGTATATATATATATATTTTCTATTCACATACTGTAATTTTTTTTTCTAAATTTCAGCACTACTTTTATGGTAAGGTTGATAAAAGAAAATATATTTGACAATAAAATGTGTTTTATTTTTGAATATTTATACAAACAATCTCTATTTGAGTACCTATTATTCAAAGTTCACATTTCTAGTTCAGTATTATTATTTTTCTTTTTGATCTTTATTGTTAAGATTTAATAGTAAACATATAATTCATATCCAATATTAGTATAATTATCCGAGTCAAATGTCATCTATTGTTTTATAATACTTGCTGGTAAATTTATTAAACAATAATTTTTTACATTCTTTTGAGTTGAAAAAGTGCAAATTTCAGCCTAATGAATATTACTCTCCTGTAAAAACTGCAAATAAAGAGAACTTTCAATTACTATAATTTCAGAGGCTCGACAACAAAATCCTGCAATAATATCAAATGATTTGGTGTACCAAGTACAACAATACATCACAGGATTGGTCGATTTTCTAAATACAAAATCACCTATATCCTTCAACCATTTATATACTTTGGCCTATGCTATTAAAACTTAATGTTACCTTTTTGGATCCTCAAACATTAATCGTTCAATATAGTTACACATTGATAAAATCTTTGCGGTTTGATTTACAAATAAAGTCATTGACTAAACAGGTAAATTTCCTCTTATTTTCTTCAACATAATATAAAGTTAAACATCCTCTCAATTTGATGTAGTTTTATTATTAGAAAATCTTATGAAAAAGTCAACTTTAAATTGTGAAGTTATTGTGAACACGATACCATAATAGACTTTTTCGAACATTTAGTTTGTGCACATTTCACATGCTTTATGTTGTGTGGATATTGTCTGCTAGGTTTATGTATTTTTTTGTGTTTAGGTACTCTTGTAAGAAAAACAATGTCGACTTTATAGGGATACCTGTCCTTGTTGGCTTTATAAAAAAATCACATTTCATCATCCATAAATGTGCCTGAAAAGACATTTATCTGCAAATTCACTATACACTAGTGCGATACTACGTCCTTTGAAACTCTCCTAATGATAACAGTTCTTGTTGAAATTTTCCAAAGTGTTTCGTGCTATCTTGGCAGCAGTATAAACATATGTTTATACTATATCTTGGCATTACAAAATGTTCCGTACATTTTCTTAAAAAAAAAATGTTAGCAATCGCTATATTATATTTCAAACAATTTTCGTATTAGTTAAAATTTTAAATTGAAATATTTTGGTATATGTTTACGAGATGATATGTCTGTTTACATGTTAAACATAAAGGTTATGTACAAAAAATCGTAAATTGACACTTCTACGTCACTAACTCCAAAAATTCTGAAATCGTCATCGCAACGTCACTTCGTTGCCAGGGCCTACGATAGCCGGAGCTTCCGAGAAAGTTACAGAATTCCACCATTAGTTTAAAGTGAGAGAATTAATTATTAAAATATTTGTAACAACTAACTCGCTTAATTATAGGGATCTTCCAAGGGCAACACCATACAAAAAGAAAGGCGGAGACCTTCAAATTTCAAATAATAACTACAGATTTATTCAAGAATAATAATAATAAAACAGTAATTTAAAAAAAAATTGTTAATTTTGTATTTAAAAAAAATAAAAGTGTTAACTCGTTGCAAAAATAAATCTAATTAATTAGCCAATATGTATCCCAACACATAAAAATATACGGAAAACAAATTATAAATTGGATGTTATATCTTAACTCTTAAAATATATAAACATAAAATTAATAAAAAAGGAAATACTTATAAACGAAGTGTAATGTAATGTATAGGGAAAAAAACATGTCCTGCACCTACGACACAGAGAACGATCACAGATATAAATCTGAAATTTTGCCTATCTTGGTGTCCCATGTGGATCACTGCTGGGGCCTATTCTGATTTTCCTTTATATCAACGATATTATGACATTCTTTATGTATGCCGATGATGTGCCTGCTATTGCTAGAGGCAGAGTAGAGGTTGAAGCAATGGTTAATGGTAGTATCTTGTTGTAGAAGCTATATATGCACTTAGTTTTCCGCTAAACTGTACATTAATCCAACTAAAACAACGACGTTGTTGTTATTTCATACGAGATAGAAATTTGTCAGTTCAAATTAAGGTTGAGATAATGACCCGAAACATACTGCTAGACAGGTAAAGGAATGGTAAATATTTAAAGTGAAAAAGCACCATGGCACACCTGCACAATCGTCCGATATGAATCCTATCGAGAATATATGATGAGATTGGAAGGCGGCAGCACAACTTATAAACAGATCAGAAACAGCTGAGAGAGATTTTGTAATATATATACAGGGTGTCCAGAAACTCTCCTGACAAACGAAGACCGGAGATTCCTCAGATAATTTTAAGACAATTTAACCCAATTCACCCTAGTCCGAAAATGCTTCCTAAGGGAGCTAGAGCTCTTTGAAGATGGCGCCTCGTAATAAGTTTTTTTTAATATCTCCCAAACGCTTCTATTTAGAAAAACAAAAACTGGTATGCTTATTTATCCTCCAGAGATGAATTGATTCCATCAATTGCGAATTTCTAGTACCGGTCATAGGCGTCCGTTTTGGGTAGGTAAACAGTTATTTTAACGCATAACTTTTTTGTCTTTAACTTTTAAGCATTTGTGACACTAGATTATTAAATTTTCAGGTATTCTAGTACTAAAAGGTACTCTTACTTTAAGTCGGTAGGATACACCGTTTTCTAGAAAAATCGATTTGAAAATTTTTCGTTTTTTCGTCATTTCATCTTTCGTCATTTCAACTTCGCGAACTGACAACAATTTGACAATTAAAAACGTAGGTTTTATTTTTGTTGGCAGTTCAGAGCGAACTAGTGCAAAAAATAATAAATTGAATTTTAATGACGAAAAAACGAAAAATTTTCAAATCGATTTTTCTAGAAAACGGTGTATCCTACCGACTTAAAGTAAGAGTACCTTTTAGTACTAGAATACCTGAAAATTTAATAATGTAGTGTCACAAATGCTTAAAAGTTAAAGACAAAAAAGTTATGCGTTAAAATAACCGTTTACCTACCCAAAACGGACGCCTATGACTTTAAGAAGCATTTTCGGACTAGGGTGAATTGGGTTAAATTGTCTTAAAATTATCTGAGGAATCTCCGATCTTCGTTTGTCAGGAGAGTTTCTGGACAGCCTGTATATATATATATATATATATATATCCTGAACTGAAGCTTTTCTGACTTCATTTTTTTTACTTGTATAACATATTATTTACGTATTTATGTTTTATAGAAAAAAATTTTGTTTTTGTGATACACTTCTATTTACTTATTTATTACAATATTTCTGCAATAATAGTTCGGTCTTAAACGTCAAATAAGGTAAGAAGTGTAACTTGAAAATGCTATAGCCTGTATGGAGAATTTTTTGACCTAGTGTAAATCGTATTAACAAATAAAACATTGACGAACAGCTTTCTAATTCTAAAATTTTCCTATGACTGAGTAAATGTACAAACCTGCATATCTTATTGTCACAATGTAATCCATTGTCACACATCCTACTATTTATTTAAACGTAAATTATAAGCTTTAATTTACTATTAAAATATTATAATCATTGTTTAACTAAGTAGGTACTTATATCATATAATAAGTAATTATCTAGCGTTTTAGATTTCTAACAGAACGAACTTTTTTAGGGCGTTTACGTCAAAATCTAACCAATAAGTACGTCAGTGTGGAGATTATGTTAGAATGAAAACTCTATCTATGGTATTTATTTAATTTATGTAAGGTATTTATTTCATTACTGTATAAAGTATATACTTGACTCCTACGGTTGCAGACTGTTATTTAAGAGCATTTAAGTAATGTGAAAGATAAGACATTAAAGAGGACATTTGCTTCATAAATCTTGCTGATTGCAATAATTGTCCCGTAATCCGAAACTATGTAGGAAACAAGTACAAGTGAAAGAAGTGGGAGTGTCTTCTTTTATAACTTGTACTTCCCGAATAGGCCAGGCCCAGCGGTGTCGGCAAAGTTATCAGTAGTTATCACCGAATATCAGGTGAACTTGTTGAAGCAGTCTCTAATCATTATTCAATAAAGTACTTCAAAATACAACTATTAAGAAAGTCTTAATTAATGTATTCCTATTGCGAGCTACCCCCACATACAATAAACATTCCTTTAAGATGCTAGCAGCCCCGCACCATAATATGTATACCAAACATGTTAATGAAATCAAAATATAAGGTATTTATACACAACTTGTTCCAAATTAAATTTCAAATAATAAAAGATTCTGTGAGAGAAAGTGTTACTTACAGACCAAATTTTGAATTTTTTTATGTAAAAATCTTTTCAAGTCCAGCTCTAAATATATTTACACTAATAAATCTCCATAATATGCCTTATTAGCAAGCTGTTTGCAAAAAATGCTATTAGATGAAAGCAAAACTTCTACTTCCAGTTCGAATTTTCAATGTCTTTTACACTATTCAAAATCAAGTTTCAAATACTTTTATACTTCCAATAATAAATATAATACAATATATAATAAAAAATGTTTTTGTATAGGATTAAAAGACCTCCATCCGGAAGAAATGTCTTAAAACTTTTTTAATAACAGTTTTCTCCAATTCACTTTTATAATCTTTAGAAATGCCTAAATTTAATTTTATAACTCCTATAGACACACAGATATTTTTGTAAAAACTTTTTTGTTTGTCTTCACTGAAAATCTAATCGGATCTCAAGAGAAGATTATAATTAATAAGTTTTGGATTGACAGCTTTCACCGTTTCAATTGTAATCGAGCCAATATCGGTAATATGTTATGTAGTATCTTGCGATTCAATAATTCCAGTAGCATCCCCTGCAACAGTAGTAGTATGATTATCTGTTATATCGCTCTCGCTATTATTATACTATTACTTTCAGTAGTCGTAAGTTCTGTATATGTCATTTCTTCGTTAGTTGGAATAGCAGCCGTCGGGTCTCATATAAATTGTCGTATTGTAAGTAGCAGTAGCATTATATTTTGAATTATTCGTATAATCAGTATTAAGATCACTCTCTTCACTAATACTTGCAACTGTGCTTGTTGTAGTGTCGTCATTGGAATTATCAGTAGCAGATATAATTTCTAGGTTTGCGCAATCAACATTCTACACCCAATGACAAACTATCTGAACAAGTCATTAGATAAACAGCACTATACCAGTTACACTTGCAATATCTTCGACAATCAGTATCATGGGAAAAGAACGTTACATTCCCAGGTGGAGATACAAAATACAAAAGACAATTTGCACTAACACATCCTTCAATACTTGCATTTGTTGAAGAAAATTGATTTTGAGTAGTACTTACTTCCAAATATTCTGTATTATCTTCAGTGATATTACTATATGTAGTTTCTACATCACTCGATGTATATTCTAAAGTTGAAAAATCACATTTGACAGTCACACTCATTATTTTGTTGAAGTATAAACCTGAGAAGCATTCAATTCTGATACCGACGACCGACACCCCAATTACATTGACAAAATATTGAAAAGCCTTCAGAATCTGTCAGAAAATCGGCACTCAGCAATGGTAGGTAGGTGGACATTTTCCAACTGGCTCAGAAATTATAGTTGTAATCTTGTAGGAAAGTAGGATAAATGTGGATTATCTAAAACATAAAATTAGTGTTTTTTGTAGTGAATTTTAATTTTAAGCATTTATCTCCCATAAATTCAATCGCAGTATAACAAAAATTGTAGAAAAACATAATTATTAAGAGTGGCGTTTACCAACAAATAGAAACTTATGCAACTTATATTACTCGCGGGACGGGTAGACGCAAGGGGGTGTAAGTAGGTGGAGGTTGACGATATTGGGTTCTGTCACAGCGCTTCGGTTTTATTCACAAATTCGGTCAGAGATAAAGAAATACTATAGATAGGAAACATAATGCATAAAGAATGAGTACTTACGGAACTGTTGATGTTGTTGATGTTTTATAATAAACCAATTTTCGCTTGCCCATAACTGTTATATTATTATACACTCGAATATTATAGGTATATATGACATTTAAATGCCAGTGACAGTTTGTAATTAAAGTGTCACTCGAATTTAAGTCTGCAATAGCCGACCGATTCCGATAGACTTTCGTCTTCGCTTGGACCGGTAGAGATAAAGTGGGGATAGACGACGCGAAAAAACGCGTGTAAAATGTGTGTGATAATGTTTATTGTTTAATGTTTTTTATCTTTAAAAATAATTACATAAATTTGATTTTGTCTTTATATCGTACATCAAATGTGCAGCTGGCGCGTAGAGGTCGTTTTTTTTCTTTTGTGTACCAGCCTTAGTTAGTAGACATTAATCAAATTCATGCATTTTTGTGGTTATTTCTAAAACACGTAACTTTCTTAAGAAAATAAATTAGTACAGAAACTGTCCTTGACATTATAAATTTATGCCTTTTGCATCACTAACCCAAATTTGAGATTCTAAAATTACAAAATGAGTTTAAAAAACGCGAAACGGCGATGCCTTAATTTTCGATAGGTAAACGCCCCTCTTAAGAAAATTACATAGGAAATATGATGTATTTATTGCAAATTTGTGTTTAACATTATTCTGCCATATAACATAAATATTACATTTTAATCTATCTTATGGATCTTCTCTATACTCGTATGAGAAATAACAATTCTTACATAAGATTGCCCAGTTCGATTAAATAATTGCTGAATAAACATAATTCACCACCTGTATTATAAAGCCCAACAGCACTTCTATGACCTCACTATAAAAAGGCCAAACATAACTGTCAAATACACACAAGATAGAATGTTATATATTATTGTATAATTTTTCAACTTCATATTGAGGCTAGTCATTTTCAGACTGAAAATAAATACATCCAAATTAGAAGTAAGCAAATGCAAATCGAAATATTTCAAAAGTAACATCAGAATACTAATTTTTAGTAGTTGTAAACTGAAATAAGTAGGTTAGTATTGTACTTTAGAAAAGAGAAGGAGACATCAGAAAGCAAACTTGTGCCGTTTACAATAGTAATAGAGGTTGGAGAGTTGGCCCCAACACCATTATTATTGAAAGGAGGAAAAAGGAGCACAGAAACTAAAGAATATTATACTTTGATAGTTCACTATATAGAAGAAAATTCACTAGTTACATTATAAGAACTTAAGGCGAGATTTCGACCGACCACATATTCAGATTGGAACGGAAAATAGGGGAGTATAGATGCATCTCGTGTTTCCCCTTCCAAACCAGAACACTGTCTACGAGCGAATATGTAGAACGAGATAAATGATTTGTTTTACGAATATATTTCTGTTGTCGATTTGAATAATTTAGATATTTTCTATGTACATTTAAGAAAACGCAGGAAAAAAGTTTTAAAATAAATGTGGAGAGAAATTAATTTCTGGCACGTAAGAGTTAGTTATATTGAGAGGTTTCATTTTCAGTTTTTGTTTATGCCGTCAAATGGCTAAGTGAAAAATCTGTACTTTTTTTTGTTAAAAGTTTTCCTAACAATGCAAGTAAAAACATATGTCACACGGTGCAGAGTATTATTTCTATGGTGATTATGAATGGATTAAAAAGTCAGGAAAAATAAGTAATAAGTTATTTAGTACAGTTAGGTCCTACAAAAATAATTATAAATTTATTCTTGAGAGTCAAACAAATATATTTAATTACGGTATGAGTAAAACAGAGAATGTTTAGGATGAAGCCTACTTTTTTCTTTTTTGATTCTTTTGTAAAAGAACATATTTGGCAGAAGCCGGCCACTTACACGTCACCAGGTCCGTATAAACTTTTGTCACCTCATATTAATCGTTCCGTTTTGTTTTGTTTTTTGTCTTTTCAATGAATGTAAGTAAAAGGGTGAAATAAATAAATAAAACATAAATGTATATTTTCCGATAAATAAAAAGTCTACAAAACCAAAAACAAATTCTCTATAAATATGGTAACAAAAAAACATTAATCTCTAATAGCCATATAAATTTAAAAAAATAACAGTATTTTCTAATTTACAAGAAACAAAAATTAACTCTCGATAAAAAAAATGAGTAACTAGATATTTAAATCTGTCATTGTAAGTGTAAATGCAAAAATTGAATACATAGTAGGTATTTTGTAAATTATTCATCGTCAGTAGAAATCGCAATCGCAACATCTTAAATGACTGTCCTACTAGCTTAGTACAATTTAAATGAAACCACCTTGGGCAAGTATCAAATTTTCTTCATCTTCTTCGTCGGCATCACTGTACAATTCTTCTTCGCAGATACCGTACTTCTGCTTCGCTTCTGCTAGTTGCACGTTTGGTTCTTAGTTTGTTTTTATTTTGGTATGAACTTTTTTCTTCGATGTTGTGTTCTTTTTGGTTTCAGATTCATTTCCTCTCCGCTTTTTCATTTTTCTTTGTCCTCTTTCTATGTCAATATAATAAGCTCTCCATACTTTGGCAGATATAGCAAATACTTTATGAATATATCTACGGGTGCCTGGCCTGAGCTAAGTTTTCCCTCATCTAATTTACTTGTCCACTTTTTCAGTATCCAGTTTTTCGTCATCGTTTTCCAAATTTTCTGCCTCCAATTGTTTTTTTAGTTTTTTTTTCTGCTTTTCATCCTTCTTTATTAAGGTTTTCTTCGTCTAATTATATATTCGGCTACTTTTTTTTCACTTTCCACACTCAAATATGGATCTGGAACCATTATTTGTGACTTGTTGGCAGATCGTTCCTTGAACCGGTCATGTGGTGTTGCGCGAGGAATATCGAAATGTCATCATCATTTTGTACTGCTTACAACGCCTTTTGTATATTATCCTCAGAATATGCAAAGAATTTTCGTTTTTGGGGATTTGCCATCTTCTGAAGATGAGTACTTTAAAATTTTTGGTCCGAAAATAGCACCGAAAACAACTTATAATCTTATGGCCGGCAAATGGCAAAATCAACATTTGGCGTCTATGCTAGTGGTCGGCCGCTGCTTTCAATGTTGCAAAACATTTTTATTATTGACTGTGCCCACGGCCGATTGTTGGTGTTGAGGCTTGTGAAACTGTAAATGACTTTTATACATGGATATGGGCTGGGATAATAATCAATATGCTAAGGATGTGTTGCAGATATTTGCATGTTTTAATATGATTCAGGATGTAACTATTCTTACGTGGATTACTCCCAATACTTCCACTATCATTGATAATGTTTTTGCCAGTGAAGATGCAGCCCTGTTTTTGTGTTTTAGCAAGAAGTCACTATTTTTTGATCATTGTTATCAACTCATGACGAATAGATCACCAATTAAGCGATCAACGAATAATTTTACATATAGACGTTCTTTTTCTGATTGTGCAATATAACAATTTCAAATAGGTACTTTGAAAGAACGATTGTTGGTTATTGTTCAAGTCGTCTGAGGGAAGAGAGCATGAAATGTACAGTGCATTTCAAACTGCGTTTCTATATCATTTTGAATTATGTTTTCCTATAACGAAATATATGGCAGAGCAGACAACATCCACTTGGTTACGTAACAATAACAATAAATACGGCTCAGCAATTACGAGATCTGTACAATATATCTAAAATCACGAATAGCTTTATGTTATTTCAAAGTTATAAAGCACATAAGGAAGCTGAATTAAATCAGTTGAAAAAACAAAAAATATTACTAAGATGGCTGACTGTGGATTCCAGGACAAAGCAAAACCTCCTAGGATATAATTGAAAATGTGACTCCTGGAAATAAGAATGAGTATAAAGGAAATATTACCCCACGTAAATTGAGTATACTGTTGTACTGTTGATGATCATGCTGGGCTGACGGCATTGTTTAAGGTTTCTTTTATTGAGCTAATGGGACCATCTAAATCTCGGACTCGAGATGGTGCTTGCAGTGTCGGGATGTCTATGGGAATAATTGCTCTAATAATAATGTATACATGGCTTCTACGGATAATTTTGAACTGGTTAGGGTCATTAAAGATGCGTTAGTTAAACACTCAGCCGGTATTGATGACATTCCTTATTTCACTTTAAAATATGTTATTGACGAAATGATCGGTCCTTTGGTGTTCGTTATTAGTAAGGGTGTTCCAGTATATAAGAAAGATAATAAACAACTAGTGCAGAATTAGAGACATGTTGCTGTGCCCTCGGTTATTGCAAAGATCATTGAAAAGACGTATTACATAACTTCCTTGACGATGGCAATTTTTTGGTAATTGACTACGAATGATACATACCTTGGTAAGCTGGGAACTACATTTATATTTTTAGGAATATTTTCCGGTATATTTCTTGTTTCATAACGTTGTGATGAAATTTCACTGGAAATTAATTAGGTGTAGGTATTTATATGAATTAATGTTATGCTTATCCCTTGTTTTTTATTACCTGTTGATTTCAGCGCATGAAGAAGCTGCATTGCTACAGGTAATGATGGTTCTACTTCTGGAATGTGAATGCACATGATAACAGAAAATGCATTTCTCCCCAAAATTACAGAAATAATTGTTACTCCATTAAAAGTGCTAGTTCATTTTATGTATCGAGTATCCATCAACTGATAAATAAACGAGATATAGTTTTTTTCTATAGGACCCTGTATATATGGAAAATGCGATTTTCTTACCTTGTTCGAATTCGTTTCATGCGTTGTCTAATACTCAGACGTTTGTCCCCGAGTCGCAGTTGATATTTAAAATTACCCATTGTCTAGAAAAATTACCTCAAAAAACGATAAACAAACCATAAAATAATTGTCACACTCTTCGTATAATATCCAATACTAGACAGACTATATAAAAAACCGCACTATTCACCACTCAAGCACACGTGTTTTCCAGGCGCGAAAGAGAGACGGAATTGGCCTAGTCCGATGAGGAGGACCTAAGTGGGAGCGTATTCCCCTCATAAGTCTAGGCGGCGATCCTTGCAAATTTCTCGGTACAAGGTGTTTTCATAGACGTATTACTCAATTTCAGAATTTTTTAGAGCTATGGGAATTTTTTACAAAATAAATGAAAGTCAGTTCTAGAACTGTACAGAAATATTTTGCTTTATTTTTTACCACACACTGAATTAGAATATGTTGAAATTGTCTGATTTCAACAATATTTGCGATTTTTTATAAGAGTCCCCTAATGAAAAACGTGGAAAAGGAGTTTGTAGAGTTCAATAATAATTGTTTCTTTGTGACTAAAAAAAAATCAGATTAATATATCTATAAATAAGGGAGAAATTTGTCTATGAAGCAACGTCGTTTACTGCTTGCATTTGCCAGCCGAAATCTCGCCTTAAGCGGAAATTTTAAGAAAACCATCAAGTTTTTGTATCTACTATGAAGTTGAGAAAACATTTGAATGGTCTAATGCAGCAGTTCCCAAACTATGGTGGTCGCAACCCTCTAGTGGGTCGCAGGATCAATTCAGGTGGGTTGCGGGAGGACGGACGACCTGAAAAATATATATGTGTTTTGCCGTCTGCAAAAAAATTTTTGGGTGTGCTTAAGACCACACGGTAGAAGTGAAAACTTCAAGGCGAGGTAAATAATACGAAATACAACTCTTTTTTTTCGTTCTATATTCATTTACATTTTCCATTTTCGTTCTATATTACATTTAAAAATATATACATATACTTATTATTATTGTGTATACATTATTCTAGTACATTTCGCTCGGTCTGATCAAGTTTTAACTTCAAAAATTCATACGTACGCATGTATATACCGGGTGTCCCGTAAAAAGCGCCAACAATAATAACTCTGTTATTTATTGTCCGATTTTATTCAAACAAAAAGAAAGTTAATTTGCATCAAAAATGCTACAAAAAAGCAGTGTTTTGTTTGTTTTCAGTTGTTTTTATTAATGTCAAAAGATAGTCAACTTTTTTTTATTTTAAATGGAAACAGATATATTTTTGGCTATATTCGGATTGGATTTTTTTCCCTGAATTCAACAATGTATAGAATGTTTATTTTTGATAAACAATTATTGAAAAAAAATATAAAACACTTAATAAATTTCATCTTTATATTCCATTATTTATAAATTTTGGAATGTGCCATGAAAAAATAAAAATGCGATAAACGTCAATAAACGTCAGTGTGAGTGTCTATTAAGTCTTATTTATTGTTCTGCTTGAACGTTTTGTCACAAAAAAAAAAGTATATTCGTAAAAATGAATAACAATGAGTTAACAGACATGTTGCAAGTGTTTTTTGAATGTAATAAAAATCGTCTTCAAGCAGTTCGGCGTTACAGCGTTCGTTTTCCGGACAGAGAAGTTCTAGATTCGAAAATATTTCAGAGAATTGAAACGAATTTGAGGAATTATGGATCATTTAAAAAACCTAAAACACAGCGACGTAGATTCGCCGAAGATACGGAATATGATGTTCTTCTTGCACTACAAGAAAATTCACGAACTTCGACTCGCGAAATTGCACATAATATTGGGGTATCAAAAACTACAGTCCATAGTATTTTAAGAAAACACAAATTTAAACCGTACATAGCTCGAAAAGTGAATGCATTGGAACAAAATGATCAACTCCGAAGAATACAGTTTTGTCGACTTTTTTTAAATGCATTAGAACAAGACCGGAGTTTTTACAGAATGATAATTTGGTCTGATGAATGCACTTTTAGCAACTATGGTATTTTTAATAGAAACATACATCGACAATGGAGCCAAGACAATCCGAGATTTGTCATTGAAAATAATTTTCAAAGACGTTTCAGCGTAAATGTTTGGTGTGGTATTTTAGGCGATCAATTAATTGGGCTGTTTTTCATAGATGGTTGCTTAAATCAAGAAAAGTATCACACTTTATTAAACGAAAATCTCCAAAATTTTTTAGATGAATTACCTTTGGCAAATTTAAATAGAATATATTATCAACAAGATGGGGCCCCCGCTCACAACGCCAGAGAAAATACTGATTGGTTGAACACCCAATTTGGAAATAGGTGGATAGGAACATCCGGTCCTATCGAGTGGCCTGCGCGTTCACCCGATCTTTCGCCCCTAGATTTTTGGTTGTGGGCTTATATACAAGATCGAGTTTATTTGACACCTCCAGAAAATGTTGACATTTTAAGACAAAGAATTATTAACACTTGTCAAGAAATACCTGCCGTTTGTCTTTTAAATGCGACTCGTGGAGTAATTAGGAGATGTGCGTTATGTATTGAACAAGGTGGCGGGCAATTTGAACAATTATTGTGAAGTGTTTTGTTTTGTTTTTTAGAATAATACTTACGTTTTCAATGTTTCATAGCACATTCGAAATGTTATACATAATTTATTAAAAACATGGTCAATTTTAATAAATGGTTTTCTTTCAATAATCGTTTATAAAAAAATAGACATGTTATACATCGATGAATTCAGAAAAGAAAATCCAATCCGAATATTGCCAAAAATATATCTGTTTCCATTTAAAATAAAAAATTTGACTATCGTTTGACATTAATGAAAACAACTGAAAACAACTAAAACACTACTTTCTTGTATTATTTTTGATGCTAATTAACTGACTTTTTGTTTCAATAAAATCGGACTATAAATAACGGAGTTATTATTGTTGGCGTTTTTTACGGGACACCCGGTATACAAATATTATAATTCTCATACGAGTACCCGCGATGGTCTAATGGTAACGTGCTGGCCTTATACCTGGGCGGCTCGGGTTCGGATCTGCACGCGGACAATAATTTTTCAGAAAATAAAAATACAATATTTCGCGTATTTATTCTAAATTTCAATTTAATTGAAATTAAATACCGCTAGTTAGTATTATAATACAAAGCCGAGCATCGAGCCGACTTTACCCGAACTAGCGTAACATTCCGAGCGTGACGGCTCAGTCTCGTTCAGTGCCCAACAATCAATGCATCAACGCGCCCATAGAAGTTTTCACTTCAAAAATATGAAAGTATATTTCGAGAGAAAACATTTTTGTTTTCTATTACTTTTACTATGGGTGCGTGAATTAAGAATGGATCATACCGCAAAAGGCAGACTTCAGCAAATAATAATGATGAACGTTTCCTATCCTTTATGTAGTACGCCTAAAGGTGACAGTATTAGTGAAGTTAACGAAATGAACTCGTGTTCTAGGCCAATGTGACAATGCAAGGAAAGCGACGACGGTAAACCCCCGCTTTCGTAAATACGACTATTTGAAATATGGATTTGTGTTCTCTGGCTCAAAAGAGAGCCGCATCCTCAGTGTGTTATATGTTTTCATATACTTGCTAATGAAAGTATAAAACCTTCAAAACTGGAAAGACATTTATCAAAAAACATGCAGAATAAAGGAAGCGAATTGTTTTTTTCCAGAATAAAAAAAGAGAACTTTTTAAATCAAAATCAGTGAATCGGAATTGGTTCATGAAACGAAAAAATTGAATTCCAACAGTCATCCGTTAAAGTGCATCCACAAAATTTAGTATGATGAAATTATTATTACTACATTTTGGAGAATCTCTTTACATCTCTATAGTGATGTATAATCTTTGCCAAATATAAAAAACTAAGATTTAGTTTTTTTTTTAGTTTCATTAGACATAGAAAAAGCTTATTATCCAGAACGATTCAGAGAATACATATAAAATACTATATTATTCTATGCCTTTATTTCCAATATCAGAAGAAGAAAATATTTTCACGTACTAACTTATCTCTATTTCTAGAAACATGCAAATATCTCATACACAAAAGCAATATCCTTCCCTTTAGCATAAATACCACAAATAATTAAGGAAATTACCCAGCTATGATTTTATTTTATAAAAACTTACATGATTGTAAATATTAACTGAACATTTTTTAAGGAAATGCTTTTATCAATATTTAACGAAGCTAATGAATCCCTGGTAAGACTAAACAAATAGATGTACTTATGTTGATCCTCGGTGATATAATAGGTCATAAATATTTTAGAATATGTGTTGTGTATATTCTACTAGTATTATGTAAAATTCCAAGATCCCAAGCAAAATTTAGTAACTATATAGAAATAATTCATTTTCGTAAAGTAGTTACCGCTATAAAATGTATGACATTTGTTGAACAACAAAGATAACAGCATGATACAAACATGATTCCTAACATTAATCAAATATAACAGATTGAAGAACAATTATATCACATGCAATCTAAATAATATGCAAACAATTAGTTTTATTAGGCGCGGTAAAACCAAGTTAATGTAAAGAGATTATTATACATAATTGAAGGTCAAAGTCATTCGAGGGGCCCGTCGCATAGTGGTCCATGCTGGCAATAAATGAAATTTGAAAAGTGAATTTTATTATGCATTTGCTTTAATAATTATTTAAATAATCAAGCTTTATAAAAAGAAAACAGTATTCCGTTTGAAATCAATTGTAATACTACCGACGGAGTGTACAATACCTATGCTACAAGCTCCAGAATAATAAGACATGAAATATTTCTCTTATAAAGTGATATTTTATTGGAAGCAGTAAAGGCGCTCACAGGTACCAGACACAACCTTTCTCATGTGGTCGATGTGTCATTATAACCATAGTCTATTGAGTCC
The DNA here is from genome assembly GCA_963170755.1 of Amphimallon solstitiale. Taxonomy (NCBI): domain Eukaryota; kingdom Metazoa; phylum Arthropoda; class Insecta; order Coleoptera; family Scarabaeidae; genus Amphimallon; species Amphimallon solstitiale. The sequence continues at coordinate 108,090,927 of OY720676.1, forward strand.
ACAGAATGAGAACAACAAAATTGTAATTTCAGCAAAGGAAATGAAAAAAATCACGTAGAATGTAATAAATATCAACAAACATTACCGTGTTTCAAAAGTGTTTTCATATTATGTTCAACCTTTTTAATATACAATTACAGTACCTATCCAAAAAAAAGGAAAATTTGCGAAAATAATGTTTCCTTTTTGAAACAACGCTTCCTGATATAGCGGCCGTGATGTGATAATTAAAATCAAACAAATAACATACCACCACGTGGTAAACAGGTGTGTTAAATGACCCACAAGTGACAAAATTTAGAAAGATAATAACACTGATATATGTACATTAAAAATGAATTATTTGAAACTTCTAATATAGTATAACCGCAACCGCAGACATGTGTTTCTGACGCATTAGTTTTATTCGGTATGTTATAGGAAATACAGTGTGTGTTGATTGAATAATATGAGTAGTATAAATTCTTATCCATAAGCATCCCATACTTCAAGAACCGTATCTAAGTCCACAGTGTATCACCAATAGTAGTTATTAATGTAATATGTACTGTGTAAAAGCCAATCTTATATTGATTGATTTATTACTAAATAATAACACCAAATACACTAAAATACCGTTACCACAAAAGTACATAAAATATTAAATATACATATTCGACAACTGTAGGGTATACAGAACAACACATTAATGTTATGTGTTCATTTTTTTGGTAACGGTGTTTTAGTTTATTTGGTGTTAGTGTAGCCACAATCTTCGATTTAGTTTTCTTTTTACTAAATAAGAAAAAAACACGTTTTTATAAAATTTATTACTATTAATTTAGTTGTATTACTTATTGAATCATTTGGCTTTTTGAATAGACAGATGTAGATCTCATTAATAACTATAATTTATTAACCAAGAATCGTATTTATACTGATACATTGAAGTCTATAGTGTAAGCCACATGTAACTTGAAAGAAAAACAATAATATTAACTATTATTAATGTAATTATAATTATAATAATAATCCATACCTAAATAACTAAATGGCGTTGTTATATTCCAGGATAGATCATATTTATTATATTTATTTGAAGTAACACCGAATAATAAAGTTTAAATATAAAAATCTGTGAACAGGCACAAAATTGGAAAACAAATATTTTATTGAATACGAAATTCAATAATTCTAGGTAGTAACGCAATCAATAATTCTAAGAGTAAAGTAATACAGTCACTTAAAAACTTTATATAACGAATGTTTGAAATGACCAGATAAGCATGCCAAAGACTGTACTGATAAACCTTTCGTACAAAATTATAAAAATATGAAGAATAAAAAAAATATTTCAAGATTGAACAATGTCACCAAAAACTAAAAATATATTTTTAATAATATTAAAAACTTATCATAAATGATGTATCTTTCATTAAGCACATTATTGCAATTTCCATCTCAAATATTAACTCTCTAGTTTTTAATTCTATTGTCAATAAATAATTGAATTTCCTCATAAGCAAATAGGTTCAATGAACAGATTTTAGTTATTAAAGATATAATCTGCGCTCTTATCAAAGATTAACCGGTGATAGTACATGTTGTACGTAGTACAATTTGTCTAAAAATGACAAATGCACACAGGATTTTTAATGATACACATTTTTTGGTATGATCTTGAAACATACGACATTTACATTATTAATATGCAATTAGAACATTTACTGATGAAACTCATTTAATGGATGAAAAGACATGAATAGCTTTCATGTCTTTTCAAAGATCTATATTTAGTACTTAGACTAAATCGTGTGTATTATTATAAAATTTTGATGATTTAGCAATGTTACATTAAATGTAACTTTGATTACAGATTATTTAAGTTATAGCTTCAAATAATGCTATATTTCTGAATGCAATACAGTAGTACAACTTTATATAATTAAATATAAATTTCGAAAACTTATAATTTACTACCATAAATAATATTTTATACAATGATAAATAGCATGTTGAAATATTAAATGTTATAGGAGATAATCAGATATATAACCTGGATTACCAACTTGAATTTCTGGTTGCACAGCACAATTCAAACAATATTATATGTAAACAAATACAAGAGACGCATCATCGTAGTGATTAAGCGTGAATAGCGTTTCGTATTGCGTCCATAAAAAAATATAAAGAAATTATTTGTGCCGAAAGAAGCATAATAAAAGAAGAAAATTAGCGAAATTATCAAGCTTTGAAGACCTTTTATTTAAAAAATTCAAATATTGGTCTATAAGAAAATGGAGCCATTTGTATCCAGAACGAGCAGCAGCAAGAATGGTAACCGAGTCGAGCCGACAACGCCATTCCAATAAAGACATCGAAGAAAACGAATCACCCGACGAACTCGCATTTTCAAATATAAAATAATCTGTTAGAATTTCAAAACATAATTTATTTTGAAAACAATCTGTTACAGCCGTTCAGATAAATTTATTTAAAATTATAAAGAAAAATATTGTAAGATGAAAATTGATTTATTTTTAATTTGGGACATTTATTCCATACTATGAAAACAACAGATTATAATAATTCCTCCAATTTCATATTTCATTCAAATATTCTTATAGTTGATATTGTGTTTTGTATATTAAATCCCTTACCTTTTATTGACATTTGAGTGTTTTTCTTTCATAAAACAGTAATTGATATCATTACTGTCAATAGATATGAATGATCCACCATGTTAGGCGACAAAATTAATATGCTACTAACCTGTCAAATGATTAAAATTATTTTGTAATGATAATGAAATGATGGTTTATGACATGAATGGGTTAATATTTGAATATGATAAATTTAAAATTCTAGCGTTTTAGCTCTTTCGCATGTATGATTCTATGATTCTATATTGCTACGCATAAACTAAACATACACAACAATGTTACTTACTTGTATTGTAAAGGTTATCATGAACTTATTCGAGTTCTATCAATTCTCAGGGTGAGTAGAATATTCGTTGGTGTTTCTAGCTTTTATAAATGTGGTACTTTTAAACTTATGGCGATAATGAATAAATTGTAAGTTGAATTGGGCATAATTCTGGAAAGAAATAAAATACAAGTGATTTAATATAAGGCTTTCGTCGATATTAAATTGATAAATTATAGAAAATGCTTGAATCAACAAACGGTTTTTAAAGAATAATGTAAGATTCATTATTTTCAAGTGTGAAATCAATATATTTCGTAACTTTCAATTTCTGCTTTAAGAAAAGTAAATCATAATCTAAATGCAATTGGAAAAGTTTTGGGAATGGTCATTCAAATGAACAGAATTTCGTACTTTGTGGGCTAAGACCAGTGAAATGTAGAGTTGCTGCTTATATACCTATTACGAAATGAAACATTAGTGTTACTTCAAGAGAACTAATTGTGTTTATGCAACAACGGTCGCATTCACCAGAACAACATATTCCCATTCACCACATTTCAAAACACAATTTTCAATAATTTTCTTAAAAATGATTTTTTCAGTCCATGTAGATAATGTGTTTATTTCCCGTCTTTTTCGCTACCTAGAATAACTGTATCGATTGTAGTTAAGGAGATAATTTGCCGAAACACATATTATCTACGGCACAATTTTTGGTTGTTTACGCAAAAACCTAGCAAAAGGTACTTTCTAGTAATACAATATAACCAAATTAATATAACCAAGTATTAGTAATTTTTGACAAAAAATTATCCAATATGTCGAAGTTACTCTGTATTGGACAAAATAATTCAGTTAGCTGTGTAACGAGAATTTACGCTTTGACAAGTTAATCTGGTAAAATATTTTAGCTACATGCCCCAGTATTCACCCACATAATGCGTGTTTGATTTGGGAATGTAACCTAAATATTATTCTGTTTTACATTACTGTTGTGCTTGCAAGGTTTATTTTTTCCACGAAATGAATGTTAATATACCTGTCTGTAGTGCATGTACAAAAGCTATGTTAAATATGTTAAAACCCAGTGATTAAGAACTTATAGAACGTCGTATAGAGGGTCACAATCCATGTCTAAGTCATTATTGACGCAACAATGCACCTAACATTATATACCAACCAAGAGAGGTCAGGTGCGACTGGGGGGCGTGGTGGGGTAAGCCAGAAGCTCCGCGCCGAGCCCGAATCGCCGGTTATTTAACAAATATATAACTCCAGGCGGCGCGCGGAGCCTTTGGCTTACCCCACCACGCCCCCCGGTAGCAATTTTTCCCACCGCCAGCACGCGCCGAACTTTATTAATTTCTTTGACTTACATAGAGTGCTCCTACAGATCTGAAAAAATTCACGGCGATTCCTTGGGGTATTGAGAGAAATTTGATATTTTCTTTTTTCTTAAATATCCACCAGAACGATAATAAACGTAATAAAACTACAACGTTGTTATCTCCAGTTCTAATCAAGATATTCGTATAAAGTTAGTCTCAAATTACTCGTTGAAGAGAAAGGAAGCAGAATCTACCATAATATTTACGATAATGTGTCAATTGTCGGAGATATTTCATTTGTTTATAAGCAAATAATTTCGAACCTCCAAAAAAATGGCAATTTTTGAGAAAAAAAAATATTTTTTTCCATTTTCGGAAAGACCTCTCAATGAATTAAAACCATGATTTTTTTGAACCATGTGCGACAATATGCAAGGAAGGGACAGCTAATTTAGGAATTTTGGCTTGTCGCTTATTGTAGCTCAACTATACAACACAGGTGAGTGAACTTTGCACTGTTCTCTGGGGGACATTTTATATTGCCTGCACCATGAGGTTCAAAGCCATACGTTGATTATTCATCGATTGAATGCAAAAAATAAAAAATAAAAATTGCCATGGTTTTATGCATTTTGCAGCTAAACAAATAATGATAATCGATCGTGCAATGGCTTGTTTTTTAGAGAATGATGGGGCGAACAACTTTTGTACGGACAGTTTTCACATTTAACCTACGGGAAAAAAGTTTAACCGGAAAATGTCACTTTTCAATTGTTTAACAATTTCTCACGGCCAAACCCGGACCTTAAACTTTTGGCATTTTTCAGGGTATGTTCGTGGGGGTCAAATGTACCTATAAAAAAATCGGCGACAAAACCATATTTCAGAATAGAACTTACTTGATTTCATGTCTAATTCGACTGGACTATTATACTACGTATAAGAAAGTAAAAGTTGCTTTGTTTAGAAAACATATACGAGGTGTGATCAATATATAACCGTTATTTTCAAATTTCGTGAGTTACGTATGTTCGATTTCCGCATTTTTGTTTCTGTTATGTTGGTACACATGTCTGTTATATATGTTGGCAATATCAGCCATTTTGGATTGTCAGTTTGTTTTTGACAGATAAAAAGGTTAGTCGTGTTTTGGTGTGCTCTTCGATTTTTTACTATTCGAAAAAATGGATCAAAGAAATTGTATTAAGTTTTGTGTAAAAAATGAAATTAAATGCGCAAGGACATTTGAAATGTTGACTGTGGCGTTTGGCGAGTCTACTATGAGCAGAACACAAGTTCAATTGTGGTATAACCGGTTTAAGGAAGGCCGAGAAGATGTCAATGACGATGCTCGCCCGGGTCGCCCGAGCACGTCAACAACCGATGAAAACATTGAAGCAGTGAAGAAAATGATTTTGGATAATCGTCGAATCACTATCAGAGAGGTTGCTGATGATGTTGGCATATCGTTCAGCTCATGTCAAGAAATTTTTACGGATGTTTTAGGCATGAAACGTGCGGCAGCGAAGATTGTTCCAAAATTGCTAAATTTTGAGCAAAAACAACGTCGCATGGACATCGCTCAGGAGCTGTTGAACATCGTCAACGACGATCCAGATTTCCTCAAAAAGGTCATAACTGGTGACGAATCATGGGTGTATGGCTATGACATTGAAACCAAAGCCCAATCATCCCAATGGAAGCGTCCAGAAGAGCCAATACCGAAAAAAGCACGTCAAGTTCGGTCAAATGTTAAGGTTTTGCTCACTGTTTTCTTCGACTGCAATGGCGTGGTGCATCATGAATTCTTGCCACAAGGTCGTACGGTCAATAAGGAATACTACCTTGAAGTTATGCGCCGTTTGCGAGAAGCAATTCGTCAGAAACGCACAGAATTGTGGAAAAAACAATCATGGATTTTGCACCATGATAACGCACCAGCTCACGCATCGATGCTTGTGCGTGAGTTTTTGGCCAAAAACAAAACCGTTATCATGCCTCAACCACCGTATTCACCGGACTTGGCCCCCGCTGACTTTTTCCTCTTCCCAAAACTGAAGACACCGATGAAAGGAAAGCGTTTTGCTACGATTGAGGAGATAAAAGAAAAATCGAAAAGGCTGAAACGCGCTTTTTGGCGATACCAAAAAGCGCGTTTCAGAAGTGTTTCGAGGATTTGAAAAAACGCTGGCATAAGTGTATTATATCTGAGGGGGATTACTTTGAAGGGGACAAGATTGTTATTGATGAATAAATAAATACTTTTTGAAAAAATTGAAAATAACGGTTATATATTGATCACACCTCGTATATCTTTAAAATCATGTGGTGTTCTTTTGTAGATTATCTAAAACACTTGATAGTGTTAATAATAATTACAGTCTATTTAATACCAACAGTCATCTATTATGTAAATTTATGATACATTTTTTGACCGAAACATCTCGTCTATATAGATGATCGCGCAGCAACTAGGGATACTCGGCCTACCGAAGAACGAGGGACATAGCTTTTAACGTCTATGTGGCTTCTATATGGTCGTTGTTCTTAAACTTATAACTTCAGTTTTAAATTAGCAGGACTTTATTTTATAGGAAATAGGGTTCGACTCGGACGTTATTTTCATTATTTACTTAATCCAAATTATTCCAAATAACATTATATGTTAAGCGGTCGGAGTTGAGTTCCCTTCTTGCTTATTACTCGCCATCTTATTGTCACCCGCGTCACTACCCTCACATTTTCCATGGTATCAATAATTTGACTTTACTTTCTTATACATAGTATAAGGAAGTATTGTGATGATGAAAATTTTCGACCTCGAGATTTTTGCAGATCCACGTTTTAAAGTCCCCTGATACCGAAAAAATGGTTTTTAAAAAATCTCTCTGTGTGTGTCTGACTCTCTGTCTCTCTGTGTGTATGTCAGTGTGTATGTGTGTGTGTGACCACGATAATGGTCAAACGACTGTAGCTATCAATTCCAAATTTTGTTTTTATAAGTATAGTCTCCCTATCGAGATCTGATTATATTTTCAGCAAAATCGCTAGATCGGAAGGAGAACTTACTTCAGTGAAAAACAAATTTATAAAGAATTCAAATGTACTGAAAATTAATTTGAGAAGAATTTTATTAAAAATGTTTTTCGAAATTCCTACCGGAAGTAGGTATTTTATTCTTATCGAAAATCAGTTTTAAGCGAATATCTCGCCAGTCATGTTTTCTAGGCAGGTACATTACAAGATAAAAGTATTTAAACTTAATTTTCGATACCTTTTGTCCAATAAAAATGTTAAAATTCAGACCGGAAGTAACACTTTTACTCTTATCGAACAGAGTTTTTTGCAAATATGCCGTAAATTATGCATTCTATATATATTTATCAAGTGTGCAAAAGTATGTAGTGCTGGATTTGGAATATTTTTTGTATAAATCAAATTTGAAAATTTATACCGAAAGTGACACTTTTGCTCTTAGCAAGTCGCACTTTTTTTTTCAAATATCTTGCAAAGTATGCATTCTATAGATATCTATTAAGAGAATAGTACTTAGAATAAAATTTTTAATATTTATGTAACAAAAATTCTTAAAATTTCGAATAAGTCGTGTGATGGCCACACCCCCTTATTTTCTTTTATATTGGCATTACATGCCCGTTTTCGTATTCTTCTGTGTGTTTTGTTGTCGCTTTGATTCAGCAATCCACTTAATGAAGTAACCAACTCTCAACAGCGATATGGTTATCCCTGCCAATTTATGTCAATTTCCCGAAGAAGACGGCTACACTATTTTAATAAATCTGTTATCTTTTCAGTTGTTCTTCTACAGTTTTGCCGTTAATGGCTTTTATATTCAGTTGTTGTTGAAACCAGTATTTCGCATTTCAGTGTGTTTTAGCTATAATAGTGACTAATTTCTATATGTATTCTATTTGTTCTTATTGCCTTCTTTGTCTTTACCGTAATCACTACTATTACTATTTTATCTCTACGACACTTTCCTCTTATTTCTTCTACCTCGTGGGTTCCACGTACCTACTTATAATTCATAATTTAATATTTTTGGTATACATTCCATTTTTACCTTTCTTCCCTATATCTAGATTTTCCATTTTGTCTAAAACCATCTACAGTGAAGTGTTTCCATTACATAAGCTCAGTCCAATTTCAGTGTTGATTGATTTGAGTTTTTCGCTTGATTATCATTCATAGCCCAGCTCTATTGTTGTTTGTCTATTCACCTCTCGTCCGTGTTCCTTTTTCCTGTACTGTCTATTTTGCATCTTCATTTTCCTCTAGATATAACGAATACTCATAATATATTATTATAATCTTATTTATCCTATTACAATTTAATAATACCAGATCATATATAATAAGTATTTATTTAGAATTAAGTTATAATTAATGCTTAAAAAACATCAAATGTAAAGTGAAACCACTTTCAAAGAGTTTTCATGTATACATATAGCTACGAATCAATTGACGATATCTCTAATTTATATTAAACTTCAAATACTTGCCATTCAAATAATATATATACTATAATTAACAATTATTATCATGATCCGTTGCCAACTTCCACCGTACTAAATTTTGTCATGCTTAATATTAATTTCAGATTTAAGAAATGGTGCACCATCCTAATATGTCATTTATTTATATAAAATTTGGAAAAAATAAAATTCACATTTGAATAAGAGATAATACCCATAAGTATTCTTTTTTGTGCAGTTTTCTAAATATGAACAAGTAGAAACAGATTGATTAATATTATTAGGTACCTAAATGATATGTTTCATCCTTCGTTTGTGGAATACAGAAATTGATAACTCAAATCAGTGTATAAAGTAAAAAGTATGTGTAATATATCTAGTGACTTATTAGTCACTAGATATATTACACATACTTTTCACGGAAAAAATAAAGCAAATAAAAGAAAAGAGAATAGATAATCTACACGTCTATCTTATCAATTTATCTAAATAAATCAAGACTTTTATTAATTGATGTAGGAACAAGATCGTATTAAACAATTGTCAGTAAAGGATTACTTCACATATACTTAGCTTATAAGATATTTTTTAGTATAAATGCAACAATAATTTTAATTAGAAGAAATCAAATCAATAATTTCAATACATATTATCGAGTGACTTGTCAGTTGACATTTCCTGACATTTCAATGGACTATTAAACGCTTGGGATTGGCTGTTACCAAGCAACCTTTATACGCACGCCGTGCGATAAAGGCCCGATTATGCACGCTTATGGGTGTGTTTTGATTGGTTTATGATGCATGCATACTAAAATAGTATATTATGACACTAGTGCATAATCAAGCTTTTAAAGCACGAGTAACGAGTTTAAAGCCACGACGCGAAGCGGAGTGGCTTTAACGTTTCGAGTGCTTTAAAAGCTAATTATGCACTGTGTCATAATATACTATTTTAGTATGCATGCATCATAAACCAATCAAAACACACCCATAAGCGTGCATAATCGGGCCTTTATCGCACGGCGTGCGTATAAAGGTTGCTTGGTAACAGCCAATCCCAAGCGTTTAATAGTCCATTGAAATGTCAGGAAATGTCAACTGACATATAGGTACATGTCACTCGATAATATGTATTGGAATTATTGATTTGGTTTATTTGGTTTGTACCGCATTTAATATCGTATAACACATTATTATTTTATTGTAAACTATCAAATTAATCAACAATTATGGTCAATTTTATTTCAAAACATGTAACATGAACGGAAAAATTATTTTAAATGAATATTAAACGTACAATTTTGATTATTCGTTATTGTTAAGTGACTTGCAGCATTGCTTATTTGTGTATTTTCAACGTTCTTATCAGTGTTAACAAATGTGTCAGATCCAATATTGCCTCCTTTCTGAACAGCTCCAGCAATTAATTTTGAAACGCCTAATTTGTTTGTGATAGATTCTTCAATATACCCACTCGCTGTCGATGAGGATTTCCAACCCACTTGGCGTTTCAACTCATCGACATTCATCCCTCCATTAGCCATAATCGTGGCAGATGTTCGTCTGAAGGCATGACCTATGTATTTATGAGCGTTTATGAAATTTAGATAACGTGCTATAATGGAAGGGCACTTTCCAAAGGTATTAATCCCAACAACTTGTTTTATACATAGTCCTTGAGAATATTTTAAGAAAACTCGATCTGTACTGATATGCTTTGGACGTAGTGCAAGATATTTATTAAATATCTCGGCATACTTTATGTTGGAATTATCTACTACAGCAAACGTCCGGCCTTTTTCTGTTTTTGACGGACGAATACAATTATCAGGGCAGATCCTTCTTTTCTTATATCACTCATAACCAGATTACACATTTCGCTTCTTCTGCAACTACCAAACACTCCACAAATTGCTACAACTTTTAAAAATAAAAATATATTATCTGGAGCCTGACTAAAAAACTTGCATAAATCTTCTTCCGTAAAAACCAAAGATTTTTTAGCTTCTTGACCTTTGCCCACTCCTTTCATAAAGGCATGGAGTTTGTGATAAGATGCTAAATCGATTCTGTTTTTAACCCTTAGCATAGCTTGCAGTTTGGAATGAATGCACTAAAGTGACGAAGCTTTATAAATTCTGGACATTTCCAATATATACGCTAACATTACTGATTCATCAATATGTTCAGTCTGTTTCTGCTCCATCCATAATAATAATTTTTCGTACTCTTTATAATATAAATGCTTGGACTTTGCAGGTATTAAACTTAATTCAGCTTCAGCAGCTAGTTTTTGAATTTCTGTCGACATTATTAATACAGCAATGATGTTTAATAATTAAGTGAAATGTCAAATGACATAATATAGAGACACATGTCACTCGATAAAATGTATTGAAATTATTGATTTGATTTCTTCTAATTAAAATTATTGTTGCATTTATACTAAAAAATATCGTATGACACAGTGCATAATTAGCTTTTAAAGCACTCGTAACGTTAAAGCCACTCCGCTTCGCGTCGTGGCTTTAAACTCGTTACTTGTGCTTTAAAAGCTTGATTATGCACTAGTGTCATAATATACTATTAGAATAAATATATATATATATATATATATACGCAATATTAAAAATTTTATTATTAAATTAGCTGTATACTCACACCCTTTTAATAAAAATAAGTATTTGTGAAAGTATTATCCTGTTTTACAATTAGCGTATTAAAGTAAAGTCTTTTCATCATTCTGAGCGAAACGAGGCAAATGTTGTAATTTTCAATTGTCATTACACCAGAGAAAAACGATCAACGAGAAGTGACAAAGACATTAAAAGCATGTCTCATTTTTACCATTGCCACGCGGTCCAGGTCTGCTTTGGTGTCTCCTGTCCTTGGTTCTAATGTAATTGGTTGTCACTCAAATTCGACAAGGCAAAATTGGGACACGAAACATCAAGGGATTCGATTATACTATCGCTTCTCGTTGTTATACTTGACAATTTAGCGCCATAGTATAGTATAGTAAATGATAAGTAATAGATCCCTAATATATAATGTTCTTTCGTTAGACGGAACCGAACTAAGGATTCCGTTTACTTGAATACTTACTTCTTTCCACTTACAAATTCTTCTACGATTAGCAGATTTCAAATCCGTAAATCTGAAAATTTTAATTTTAAATGGTTTTCAATCGTTATAAATGACTATATGGTTGAAAAAATAGAATATTAGATACAATAAGGCAGAATTTACAATAATAATGCTTTTTATTTTCAAAGCCTACCACTATTAATGTGCTTGATATCCTCATTTATCATTAGAGGGGGTGTCTAGTCTACCCATATGTCTCTCAGGAACTATTGGGCCGATGTATTTGATTTTCTTTAATGACCGCTTGGGCGAGTCTAGTATGTGCTTCAAAATTAGGGTTCACGAAATCAACGCGGGGTTTGGCAAAGTGCCAAAAACTGCAAAATTTGTATAAAATGAATGTGACCCTCTTGAGAAAATCGTCAATTTTCACGGAGAAGACTGGAATTTTGCATAGTTATATTACAACATGTCCCACAAATTACAGAGTTTCCGTTTTGAAAAATCTTCATTAGAAACGGTTTTATTCATTTTTCGGAACGTCATTAGTGTAAAATCGCCTTCGATCGGTTTTTGCAATAAGAGGTGTCCAAGGAACAACCTATGGACATTTCGTCATTTGTTATAAAAATAGCAGCTGCATTTAATGCCTGCAAAATAAGTGGAGATGTAGAGGTCATATTTTCATTTTGAGATATCTCGCTGATTTTTTTTCTATAAGCAAAAGCACTTACTAGTGGAGATACTGAGTTATTGCTTGGAGTTCTGGCTTTGCTGACATCAACGGGAAAAGACCAGGCCGCTGTAGTAAACAACATGCTTGTCGAACTGAATTTGGACAATAAAGTAGCGTTCTTTTCTACTACGGCATCCAATATGAGATATTCAAATAGGGCGTTTTCAAACCAATGTTGGAAAGAGACGTAATACTTTCATTTCGGCATTTGTTATATTAATTACTGCGTTTAAATTATTCAATTCAATGATGAGGCATTCTTTGCATTATATTGATATCATTTGAGGTAAGACTTTAATTGCAACTGAAAAGGTATGTACTAGCTAATGGAGAAAATGCCCCGAAGGGGGCAGAAGAAAAGTTAATATACTTAAGGAAAATTCCCCGAGTATAAAAAGGCATGTACAAGCACGAAAATGTGTGTACAAGGGTTATTTGCGTTAACACATTAACAAGAGGATTAACTGCTGAATTGTACTATAGTCTCATAACTTGGAAAAAATATTTTCACCAAACAATGTACCTATATTCCGCAGCCGGGCAAATTATTCAATCAACTGTGGGAGACCTCTTGGAATACATCACAGCATAGCCTGCCGTGACTGGTTTGTTGACATTTTAAAGGTTGCAAAGTCACATAAATCAGAAAATGGTTAGAGGCAAAAGCGAGGCTGCGGAATATACATTGTTTGGTGCAAATATTTTTTCCAAGTTATGAGACTATAGCACAATTCAGCAGTTAATCCTCTTCTTAATGTACTGATGAAAATAACACTTGTATACACTTTTTTCGAATAATAAGAATACATCACAGCATAGCCTGCCGTGACTGGTTTGTTGACATTTTAAAGGTTACAAAGTCACATAAATCAGAAAATGGTTAGAGGCAAAAGCGAGGCTGCGGAATATACATTGTTTGGTGAAAATATTTTTTCCAAGTTATGAGACTATAGCACAATTCAGCAGTTAATCCTCTTCTTAATGTACTGATGAAAATAACACTTGTATACACTTTTTCGTGCTTGGACACTTCTTTTTCATACTCGGGGCCCTTGTGCTTAACCTTTTTTCCTGCCCCCTTCGGCGCATGTTCTCCATTAGCTGGTATCAATTATATTTCACAAATATAGAAGTCAACTAAACCTATAGTAATATGAACAAGGATTACACGCGCTGGCCTACCAGATTGTTATTTCAATTGCATATGTTTCGGTCAAATATTTTAAATCAATTTCGTTAGATTACGCCTTTTGCCGAACGAAAGCATGTACTCGAATAACAAGTCCTTGCTATAAAAAGGAGAATAAAATTTAAAAAAAAAATTACGTCAGCTCAAAAACAGAACCTACATGAAAGTTACGTTTGTCAGGGACTGTTTAATTTAACATTTTAATTAAGAATATTGTGCGTAACTTTCTCACAACATTGTATGTGTAATTCGAATCACTTGGATTTAAAGCGTAAAATTGATCATCTTTATCTGCTCTTCTATTTTTCTCAATCATTGCTAATTTATTTTCAGTATCAAAAGATCGAGTATGATGAGCATAATATTGTAATAGCATGAAAATTTTAAGTTGTGCTTTGAACAATACACAGCTAATAATGTTGTACAAACATAGAAAAGAATATAATAATAAATTATACTATTTGCAAAACCCATTTAGGTTGTAAAAGAATTGGACAAGGCCAATAAAGAAAATATAGAAGATAATAGGACTTTTTCTTATTATAAAATATAATTACGTAAATTATTGACTTTTATTTATGTGTAAAATATGTCATAAAGCGGCCTTTTGTTTTTTTTAGGAATATAGTCGTTTATTTTTGAAGATCAATAAAAATTTAAACATTACTAATTAAAATAAATAAGTTATCTCGACTGTTATACAGATACCCCTAAATATATATTAATAGAAGTGATAGCTAACGAAATCCTGCATGCAATAATAATTACGGAATAAAAAACAAATTGATCCTACGAGTTCCATTGCTACAGGTACCCTATGGTACAGGGTGAGTCAAAATTATATTAACACTCAAATGGTAGAAACAATGCATTAACTTAAAATACTTAAAATGTGCAAAATCGCAGTACATCAGGTTCGCCATCATGTAAAACACATAATAACCAGCAATTAACAGTAGCATTTAACGCTCGTACATGCATACTGTATATGTTGTAGGTGATATAGAGGTTGGTAGCACTGGTGACAGAGAGGTACAGTCAAAAATGTCGGACGAATACTGTAATGTAAAGTTTGTCATTAACTAATAAACAAGTAATAAAGTGTCAGTGTATTCTTTATCCTCATAGCCTTCTCGGTCATCTTAGCGGTCATCATAACAGTGGGGAGTAGATGAGGTCTTTTCGGTAATTGATGTTGCGAATTTAGCTACTATATCATATACACGTGCTCCTTTACCATATTCCATACACACAAAATAATCTTTTCTAAGACACATATACGCGTATGCTTCACTCATGCCTTGAATTCAAAGTAAAACTCTCAAACTAAAGATAAATTGGATTTCAAGTATGTAGCAAAAATATAATACAATCAAATGACAAATGTCATATGCTTCTTTCAATATTGCTATACCCTTATTGGCAGGAACATCGTGAGTTTCATTTAAAGTTATCATGAGTTCGCGAATATATGAAGTTACTATATATGTTTGTAAGTTTGAATTAAGCAATTTTTTTTTTTTTGGTGTAATCAGATATCACAGTGTGTTAAACCTGGGGTATGTCGAAACCAGCGCAATGATTCATTACGACCATCGATTAGGAAATGTATGATCGTCAAAAGCACTAACAATAAAGACATTTAGCACATGTGATGTGTTTTAAGTTAAGGCATCCTGTTCATCAACATGTTTACCACATAATAACGCGCTCCTGTACCATATGCCGTTACAAGAAATCACAGATAATTTAGTCTGAAAAATATGGAGGTCAGTTCCACAGCGACCAATTAATCCTAATGTCAAATGCAGTAGTGTACCATCGTGTTGGAAATACCCTGCTAGCAGTAGTTCCTCAATTGGGATACCGTCTTTAACTATACGGCCGAATTTACTGTTGGGCATCATAAAAATAGAGATCCATTACTCCAGCGGTATTCACAGCACACCAAACATTCACCTTTTGATAGTCAGATTCAAAGCTCTCCAATGATTCGTGAATTTGGAGGGAGAGAAAATTGTGTTATGTCTGTTGATAAATCCACATGTGTGAAAAGAAGCTTCATCGCTGAATGCCTTTATGTTCACTATGTTCAGTGTCTTTTTGAATACTATTCACTTCACTTTAAATATGATTGCATTTCGCCCGAAAAGGTTTTGATCGCTATTAAAACTTAAGATGTGTTAAGATACCAAAGTCTTGTATCAAAATCTGCCACAGGAATACCTTTTTTCAAATAACAGAGCTTTGTCTGACTTCGAAAGATTTCAACGCGATTTAATGCAGAATAGCAACGTTCAATTCATGTGTTCCTAATCTTGAACGTCCGGCATGCACATACCTATTGGTTGTTAGCAGCTGGCCCAATATTCACAAACTTTTTGTAAATAAGATAAGCTGTTAAACGGCTTGATGAGTATGTTTGCATTCTTAGTGGTCCTAAATGTAATAGAAATGATCTTAGTTTATTTGTGGAATTTTTTGGCAATTAAAAATACAGAATATCAGTATATAGATAAACATGTTGAGAAATATATTAATATTAAAAAATAACATCTACACTATTTTATGAAATTTTAATATTGAAAATTATTCCGATAAAATTACTCATTCAATTAATTTTATGGCATAATAAAGAATTATATATCTATAGGTATTCCTCATAAAAATCAAATACAAGTGCCATGTTCACGATAAGCAAGATAAATATCTTACAACAAAATATAATCTATTACTAAAAAATTAATAAAAAAATTAAAGTGTTCTTCAAGTGCTCATCATCTTTACATAACACAATTCTGATTAAATTAATAATAGCAAGTATGTACTTTCCTAAAGTACCAATATACATAATTCAAGACCCGACTAAGAAACAAATAAAAACAAGATAGCATTAATAAAATATATATTTATGTGAGACGTAAATATGTTCAAATATGTACAAAACCTCTCTTGAGCAAAATGTAAAAATATAATGTGTTTTATTTTAGCCAAAAGATATTTTCGACAATATACTTTGGATTATATACATAGGTATTTCAAAATTTGACGAATACCAACAACGCCTAAAAAACATCAATTAGTGTAAAAAACTATTCGGACGGACATTAAAATATAAGTTTACGTAGAATTTAGAGTAGCTATATGTAAATAGACAAAAAAAAATAAGTGAGATCAACTGTGCGAAATTCACGCTTTATATGAGTCATACAGGAAAAGTCACCGAGCTGCTGTTAAAACAAAATGTGTACTTTGCAAATTAAGTGGTTCCTTTCCAAGGAAACAAACTCGAAGTACCTACACGAACAACAAACCTAAAAATTGTGGCATCAAAATCTATATATTGGACGGGTAGAGTGGATTAATATATGATTTTATTATTTATCAAGAAACAGCAACTAAAATAAACCTATCTTAATGGTGGTGTGATGGCTCTATAGCTGCTGTTGTACTGTAGCCTAATTAAACCTGATCCTAAATTATTTTTCGACAATTACTTCGTCACATATCAGCTATTTCTTTTTCCAAAATCTACAGTGTTTGATATAAAACACAAACTTCTAATAGATAAACACATGAAGAAACTGGGTAAGGGAATAATTTTAGCCAAGTGATCTAGCAATAACACTAATAGAAGGATATATTGCAAGAAGATTATATTGCATTTGTTCAAGAAGAAAGCCGTTGAGGATATCATCAAATATAATATAATCAAGTGTTTTGGTGTTTGGGTGATTGAGTTCGTCCCTGTGTTAGACGCAAATTTAGGAGAGGTTACGGTATAATCAGATTCAACTATTTTGGCGCCCGTGTGGTAAATTTAGCTGAAGAATTAATTATGATTGTACTAAAAATATATTTCTCACATAGTTTAAATACCTACTCTAATAACATTTATTATTTGTATTAAACCAAAGTGTGTTATGTAAATTTGATGTACCAAATGATACCTCAGTGACTCAGTGTAATAGGACATGTCTTTATCATATATTAAGACGTACGCAGCAGTGGCGATAGTTTATGACATCAATGTAAAGCAATGATCCATGTTACCAAATAAACATGAAACAAATAAAACAGTATAAACGATAGCATGTAATGACCATATATCTATTTCTTGATTTCACAAATGCATCTAAAGCTCCAAAAAATTATTCAAACTTTGTTTTATATGGGAAGTACGTGACAGTCTCCTGCTATTCAAAAGATTAATTTTTTACAATATGTTTTGTTTCGAATTTTGTACCTGCTTAATTAATAGTAAAGAAATTTTCGAACAATTTCTTTAGTTCATGTGAAACAAATAAGCAAAGGTAAACAATTATGTGTGACATAAAACTATCTAGGTACTACAAAATTTGTAAATATTTCAGCAAATTGTGTCAACAACTATTTAATACATAAAAAATTAGGTGTGGCCATCACACGACTTTCTTATACGTATGAGTGTTTATATACAATTAATTTAAGAATTTTATTTTATTTTTAAATAATTTTTGTATAAAAAAATTATTCAAAATCCTATTCTAAGTACTTTCATTCTCTTAATAAATCGCTATAGAATGCATACTTTGCAAGATATTCGAAAAAAAAAGTGCTAATCGCTAAGAGTAAAAGTGCTACTTCAGGTCCGAATTTTGAAATTTCAAGTATACAAAAATATTGCAAATCCATCTCTAAATACTTTTGTACTCTTAATAAATATATATAGAATGCATAATTTACGACATATTTGCAAAAAATCGCTATTCGACAAGAGTAAAATTGGTACTTCCGGTCCGAATTTTGAAAATTTTTTTATACAAAAGATATTTAAAATTATAATTTAAATACTTTTATACTCGTACTGTACCTGTCTAGAGAGCATGACTTGCGAGATATTCGCAAAAAACTGATTTTCGATAAGAGTAAAAGACCTACTTCCGGTTGGAATTTCGAAAAACCTTTTTAAGACAATTTGTATAAAATTTAATTTTGAGTACATTTGAATTCTTTATAAATTTGTTTATACTTAGTAATTGATGAAATATTTGCAAAATTCGATTTTTTCACTGAAGTAAACTACTACTTCCGGTCTAGCGATTTTACTGAAAAACTAATCAGATCTCAAGAGGGAGATTATACACGTAAATACAAAATTTGGAATAGATATCTACAGCGGTTTGACCGTGGTCATACACAGACATTTTTTAAAAACCGCTTTTACTTTCTTATACGTAGTATAACGAAGTATTGTGATGACGAAATTTTTCGACCTCGAGATTTTTGCAGATGTCCACGTTTTGAAGTCCCCTGATACCGAAAAAGTGGTTTTAAAAAAATGTAAAAAAAAGTAGCAGTTTACTTCAGTGAAAAAATCGAATTTTGCCAATATTTCGTCAAATACTAAGTTTAAACAAATTTATAAAGAATCCATTATGTACTTAAAATTAAAATTGAGAACAAATTTGTTTATAGTATATTAAAGGACAAGTTTCATTTTGACGTTTCAAAGTACGAATTCAGAGTTTAAGAAACGAGTTTCTTAACTGAATGAGTGCTTTAATGTCAAATGAAACGTGTCTTTTATGCTATTTTTTGCAATTAGTTTTAAAATTTCTCTTTTTGTAAAAGTAAAACGAGAAAAATTTGATAATCAAGGGAAATTTTGTGGCGGTTGTCACCTTGGTTTGGCACAAGATTTAAATTGACAAGTTAATTTAAAATTGACACATTTTTGATAATTTTCAACAGAATGTTTCTACTGCACACGGTATCACTATCACTTCGAAAGATAATTCAAACGTTAATATAAATGTTTATAATAGTTGTACTATTTCAAAGATTAATTAAATATATCAAATCTTACAATGAATTTCAATATAAAAACCTCAAACTTGCTTACAAAATGTCATATTGACATCTCCATTTCTGTTGCAATGTGACCAACTTAAAATATATCTGTTTAAATGTTCCATATCTATTACGCAACTAGTGCTGTAATAGACCCTATTACAGCACTAGTGAAATAAATGGTATGATTACGGTACTAATTGCAAAAAAAAGTTTTTCGAAATTCCTACCGGAAGTAGGTCTTTTACTCTTATCAAAAATCGGTTTTTTGCGAATATTTCGCAAGTCAAGCTTTTTAGACAGGTACGTTACGGGTATAAAAGTATTTAAAACATACTTTTCAATATCTTTTGTATAAAAAAAATTTCAAAATTCGGACCGGAAGTAACAGTTTTACTCTTACCGAATAGCGATTTTTTGCAAATATGTCGTAAATTATGCATTCTATATATATTTATTAAGAGTACAAAAGTATTTAGAGTTAGATTTGCAATATTTTTTGTATATATGAAATTTCAAAATTCGGACTGGAAGTAGCACTTTTACTCTTAGCGAGTAGCACTTTTTTTCGAATATCTTGCAAAGTATGCATTCTATAGCGATTTATTAAGAGAATGAAAGTACTTCGAATAGGATTTTGAATAAGTTTTGTATAAAAAAATTCTTAAAATTGTATAGTGTGAAACGCTCATACGTATAAGAAAGTCGTGTGGTGGCCACACCTCATTTTACTTTCTTATACGTAGTATAAGGAAGTATTGTGATGATGAAAATTTTCGACCTCGAGATTTTTGCAGATGTCCACGTTTTGAGGTCCCCTGATACCAAAAAAGTGGTTTTTAAAAAATGTCTGTGTGTCTGTCTGTCTGTCTGTCTGTCTGTCTGTGACCACGATAGCGGTCAAACCGCTAGATATATCAATTCCAAATTTTGTATTTACGTGTATAATCTCCCTCTTGAGATCTGATTAGTTTTTCAGTAAAATCGGTAGATCGGAAGTAGCAGTTTACTTCAGTGAAAAAATCGAATTTTGCCAATATTTCGTCAAATACTAAGTTTATACAAATTTATAAAGAATTCATATGTACATAAAATTAAAATTGAGAACAATTTTATTTAAAAAGTTTTTCGAAATTCCTACCGGAAGTAGGTCTTTTACTCTTATCGAAAATCGGTTTTTTGCGAATATTTCGCAAGTCAAGCTTTTTAGACAGGTACGTTACGTGTATAAAAGTATTTAAAACATAATTTTCAATATCTTTTGTGTAAAGAAAATTTCGAAATTCAGACCGGAAGTACCACTTTTACTCTTATCGAATAGCGATTTTTTGCAAATATGTCGTAAGTTATGCATTCTATATGTATTTATCAGGAGTACAAAAGTATTTACAATTGGATTTGCAATATTTTTTGTATATATGAAATTTCAAAATTCAAACCGGAAGTAGCACTTTAACTCTTAGCGAGTAGCACTTTTTTGATAATATCTTGCAAAGTATGCATTCTATAGAGATTTATTAGGAGAATAGAAGTACTTAGAATAGGATTGTGAATAATTTTTGTATAAAAAAAATCTTAAAATTCTATAATTTGAAACGCTCATACGCATAAGAAAGTCGTGTGGTGGCCAAACCTCATTTTTTGGTATCAGGGGACTTCAAAACGTGGACATCCGCAAAAATCTCGAGGTCGAAAATTTTCATTATCACAATACTTCCTTATACTACGTGTAAGAAAGTAAAATAAGGTGGGATAACCTTGGAGATGTAGCATACACGAAGGACCATCAGATAACAGACCGCCATATTTCACACAATAACTAACATAGCCACATGAAAGTCAATTTGCGTGCCGTCGGAACCCATGAAAGATAATACATAAAAGAAATTATAGCGCATAGGTACATAAAAAACAGAAAAAGAAGAATGAGAGCTGTGCGCTTGTGCGACCGCTTACTTAAAGCAGCATAAATCATTCACTTATATTCAGGATTATAGGCACCAAATAGTTCAAAGATTAGGACGCTTTGAAAAGGTTTCCCTTTCCTGTACTCTCCTCCACAAAGTCCTCCATCTGGTTCAGATAAGTATGAACATTCTCGAAGGTTCCAATTAACAGAAGAAGCATTTGGAGAAGAAATGCGTTTCCGACAGGTGCAAAGTACCTATGAACATACATGCAAGTCCTTCTGTTATTAACATAATCTACACCGGGTTTTGTTACGATGAGAGGTATTGTTAATGTAAAAATTATGGATCTTAAAAAAAATTTAACAAACCGTAAAGCACCATGCCTTACGGTTGCTATAATTATGAAATGATATTTATATTGAAAATTAAATATTTGGACACAACGCTGGCTGTAGAAGAAATGAAGAAAGACGTTTCCGCATTGCGGACGTCAACTGACTCATTATAATTTGCATCCGCCATTTGTATTTGAGCGTTTTTTACGTTTTACATCTCCACCTTTGCTTGAATTCAAATTAATTGTCAACTTTGTCATTAGAAATTCATAAGCCCAATTTAAAGGTTTGGAAATAAAATTATCGACATAAACAAATCACCTTTAACAGAATAAAAAATTTAAATTACAGATTATGAATGCTATTGGCAATGTTATTGCACGTACCTATGCATGATCATATGATTTTAAAATATTACTTATTTTGGAAACAAAATATTTTTGCACGACTTTGGTGGTACAACAAATGTGGGAAGAAGTTTTCAAGGTGTTGGTTAATAATAGCATCAACAAATTTAAAATCACAGTGCTTAAGCCAATTACAGACACGCCGTAGAGAACCATACGTTACGCTAGCTCTACGGCGGAATTCCAGAACCTGTCTCTACACAAGTTCAGCACTGAAGAAGGTGCAAGTAACTTTTGTTATCGAAATAATTTATTTCATAGAATAACGTGGTTTGTTAAACATGTAACACTGAAGTTGTAAGTTGAACGCGCTATATCAATAATTGTTTCAAATGCTAATTACATTTATAAAATACAAAATTTCTGCGTTATCAGTTTCCTCATTGTTTAATTTTATAGGACCCTTATTTCTTTATATTAACAGAACAGAAGAAAAACAACTCGGATGTAGGTATTCCGAATGTGTGAGGAACTAAAGTACTCAGGCGGTGGCATTATGAAACCTTCGAAAATATTCATACTTCTCTGAACTCTGAACTAGTAGAGGACTTCATTGCTGCTCCACGAAGCCCTCTATCTAGTTTATTGCACTAGCCAAACGAAATTGTGGGTTTTACAAAGAGCATAATACCTAATTCTTTGGACTTTTCGGTTACCAATCCTAATCGCAGAATAAATCATTCACACATGATTTATTCTGCGATTAGCAACCGGTCAAACAGGCTCGAAACGGACACAATTTAAAATGTGACCAATTATCCAGTTAAATTGTGTTTTTACCAGGAAGGTTATGGGGTTGTTTTGGTTTTTTCCATTTATATGTTGTTTGGGGTACTGATTCCGAATCTGAGGTTTGAGACCACAATTTTGTGACGCAACATTGACAAGAATGCACTAAAATGTAAAAGAATCTCATTTTTTGGCGGTTTTTGCTTATAACTCGCAAACTATCAAATCACTGTAAATAATCTTCCTAACCAAAATGAAAGTACATAAAATTTCCTACTAATTTTACTATGTATTTAGTTTTTTCGCTGAACCGTTCGGGCTCAAGCGTTAGTAAAAATTGGCGTATTTTGGCTGTCTCTGCAAAAACCCACTTTTTCGACACCAAAACTCTTAATTTATTATTGAAGGCTGCCAATTAGTGAATTCCACACAGTTCTCTGCACATACGTTATTTAGATCGTATATGTAAAGGTACAGGTAATTTATACAAGTTATTTAATGAAATCCGAAATAGTACAAATTCGGTTACAAAAAGTTGAAATTCCAACGAAAAATCTTGAAAACACCTGACGTGTTCTTATATTATATTACATATGATTATACAATGAGGACGCGCGGGTTGGAATAAATTCATTTAGAAGTTTTGGTTTTGTTTTATGGAAAAACGCTCGGATAGGTCGATTTTTTTTTAGCTGCGATTTTTTTTATTGTAAATTGATGTACAAAAGGTGGTCCAAAAATAAGTTTCTCGATAACTGTTGAGAATTATTTCATGTTCAATTGTAAATTTCTCGATAACTGTTGAGTTTGGGTATAGGACATGGTACATAAAACATACTTAGAATTTCTCGATAACTGTTGAGTTTGGGTATAGGACATGGTACATGAAATATACTTAGAATTCGATGCAGAAATAACAAATTAAATAAAAGACAACAAAAACAACAAAAATAAGTTACGACCATCAATTTTTTTTTCAAATGGAAACATATATTTTTTATTTAATTTGTTGATTCGGCTTCGAATTCATGTTTCATGTACCATGTCCTATACCTAAACTCAACCGTTATCGAGAAATTTACAATTGAACATATCAATAACTGCAGTTATCCATTATAAATTTCTCGATAACTGTTGAGTTTGGGTATAGGACATGGTACATGAAACATATTTAGAATTCGATGTAGAATTAACAAATTAAATAAAAAACATATGTCTCCATTTGAAAAAAAATTGATAGTCGTAACTTATTTTTGGATCACTCTTTGTACATCAATTTACCATCAGAAAAACCGCAGCTAAAAATAAAAATCGACCTATCCGAGCGTTTTTCCATAAAACAAAACCAAAAATTTTAAATGAATTTATTCCAACCCGCGCGTCCTCACTGTATATTACATTATTATATGAGCAAAAATAATATGAACAGTTGTCGTTTGGAAGATCTTGGCTGAGGTTCTTGGAAGATGGCAGGTCCTGGCACAGGTTCGAGTTATTCTATGGTCAGCGTCGTGGCTTGTTCATCTGGAACATGGAGAAATAGACTGTGAGATTAGACATACCTTCCGCATCGCGTAAGCGTCTTTCTTCAGTCTGTTCTCGGTCTCTGTCTTCGATCTCTTCTTCGTCTATGTAAATGCTGTCTTCCGGAGACTCGAAGGTATCACACAGCCTTTCGCACGATGTACAGATCAGGGAACATTGGAGGCCTGCCTTCCTGCATCCACAATTGCGTTGGCAGCCTTTTTTATATACAAGAAATGTGCCGGAGTATCGAGACCGGTGCAGGGTTCACTGTGTTGGCACTAGCACGAGACCACTCCTTTTTTGCACCCCCACTCGTTCGGGTCCCTTTATTGCTCTTCGAGTGTAGTTTGACCGGACAACCACTTCTGCACCTGAAAGTATAATCTCAGTGTATGTTGTCGTCAGCAGCTTCGGGGGGGGGGGGGGGGGGCAGTGAACCAATGTTAGTTTTACTTTGGAACCATGAAGATACATATTGCCTGTATTTCAAATCGTACAGACTAGTGTCATGTCCTTTCCCATACAGAGCCTTGCAAAACACGTTTCCTACTTCGGAAATCTCGTTCTGGTGTACACGAGGATCTTTGAAAGCATTATTCGGCAATGTGCGTTTGTACTGAGTAAACGTGTTTGACTGTACAGCGTGTACAAAGTTATTTATTATATCTGCAAGTCAGCATTTAGTGTAAATACATTTATACATTGTAGTAATATTACCGTTGATTGAAGGAATATATAAAGATGCGCAACTACATAGCACTGAGCGTAGCCAAAACTGGGTCCGAGATCTATAGCGATGCATCAATCGTTTGGGTCCGAGATTTGAAACAGCCCGAGACAGCGATGATGTTTCTCGGCAAGGGGTTTGCGGCAGATTTTTATTTTGTATGAGCATTGGTTGCTTGGCAATTAAACTAGATCAAATTGACGAAAAGAACCCGAGCGCGGAGCGCGAGGGTTCTTTTCCCAAGAATTTGATCGAGTTTAATTGCCAAGCAACCAATGCTCATACAAAATAAAAATCTTGCCGCACAAGAGTTGAGAACGAATGATCTTCGGTTGGAGAATTAACTGAATGAAGCGTTAAATACGTAAAATGTTTAACAACTTTATTTATGAGAACAATTATAATTATAATTAAAAGTACAATTAGTGAACGTAGCTTGAGAATTATTTTGTTTTGAAGTTGATGGAAATGCGACATGAGGTAAATCTGAACTAGAATTTTGATGAATGATGTTCGAGTTGGTGTGTCGTATTGTGGCCAGTAATCTTAATTAATTCTTGTTCATTTATTCCAGATTTTGTTAAATGCGAAACAATACTAGAACGATGCGAGTGATTTGTCAATTTCCTTTTTTTAATATCTAATCCAATTTTTACCGCGGAGGACTTGGTCCACTTCGCAATCTCATTGTGACCTACAGGAGAATTTTTGTACCATTTTCCAGTTGTTTTCCAGTGAGGATTTGCAGTTAAAAATAGTCTATTAGATGTAATGTGTGGACTACGTTTTTCTTGCAGTTTGTTGAATAACCTTACTGGACATCGGTCTATGTTTTCCTTGTTAGGCGTAAGCCACTTATTCTCTGCGCATTTTTCAGCACCACCTATATTATTTAAAGTTTAATGAATTTCTTTAGTTATTGTTAACCTACCTTGACAAGTTTTTGTAAATATAGGATTATAAATAATCCTGCCTGTCGCACATCCATCGTTTCCTATTTCTTCTTTAAAATAGTCCGTGATACAATTGCTTCCTTCCCCACCGCGCCACGCTAATTCAAAAGAAACAATGTGGAAAAACTTTTTCTGAAGACCTTCTGGAGTATCTTCGTCAAAGCTGTTTATAATCTTGTCAATTTCTTCAAGAGAGAATGCTTCAGCGCTTACTTTCCGTTTCTCCGGAATTGATTGCAGCTGCTTGCGTTTGGTGTTCCTCGCTTCTCGTGCAGCTTTGAAGACTATATCCGAGAATGGGTCAATTCTTCTATTATATTTGTTAAAATACAAGTCTTGCACTAACTTGGCGGTTGTATTCCATAGCGTTTTGACACAAGATTCCTTATAATCTTCTCCATTACGTTTCCGCATATTAAATGCATAATCTTTTAAAATACTTGCAATCATATCAGTGGACAAAGATTCGCTTAATTCATATTTGCGTTGTTGGCAAAATTCTGCAAATTGATTCCACACACTTTCTCTACACTGAGTTGTCTTTCTCGGAATCGAATTTTGAATGTTTTCATTAATTGAAGCGTCAGGAATGTTGCCGAAGCGCGACATTTTTACTTTTGTCAAAATGACATTTTAAATATTAATGGTTGCTAAAATAATGCTAAAACAATGAGGTATCGGCAAGAAAAATAGCATACATTCTTTTCAGTTAAAGAAATCATTTCTAACTTGTGATTGGTGCATGTGACACTGTTTTTAATGTCTCATTGGTCTACAACACTATGAAGTTAATTATCAGCTATAATATCCCAAGAGCATTGATAACAGTACGAAATAATTTTATCACAGTTTTTGAAAGCACGTTACTTGGTAACAGCCCGACGCCGTAGGCGGAGGGCTGTTAACCTAAAGTAACGTGCTTGAGAAGTTGTGATAAAATTATGAGTATTTATCAATGCTCGCGGGATATTCGGTAAGAAAATATTTTGCGATTCAATGAAAATTATTTATTAAAAACACAATTATTGAAAGAACAATTCGAAAAATTATATTTCGATGATGATGTATTCGCTTCGGTTACTGAAGATGTGTTTCCACGCATACTATTGATTATTCTATTGTGATGTTCTTGATCGATATTTAAATAAGGTTTTATAGAATTTGCATTGTTGTGGCCTGTAATTTTTAACAACTGTTGTTCGTCAATTCCATTTTTAGCAAGTGTACTAACAGCAGTTGCCCTATTGGAATGATTGGTAATTTTCCTCTCTTTGGTATCCAAACCAACTGCTTCAGCAGAAGATTTTGTCCATCCGTTGATGGTATTCTTACCCAGAGGTACATTGTCGTACCACTTATCATTTTCTGTTTTCCAATGGCGATTCGGTTTTAAAAATAGTCTGTTT
Source organism: Amphimallon solstitiale (assembly GCA_963170755.1). NCBI lineage: Eukaryota > Metazoa > Arthropoda > Insecta > Coleoptera > Scarabaeidae > Amphimallon > Amphimallon solstitiale. The sequence goes on from OY720676.1 coordinate 108,118,501, forward strand.
GTTTTATTATTAATATTATATATTATTAATAGTATTTTTTGGTACATTTTCTTCAATGATTTTGTCAATTGACTCATAATTTTGAATACCAAAACGAGAAAGTGACATTTTGAAAAATTTTATACAATTAAATTAAATAAGCGTCAAAACCATTGCGTAGCAACCTCTTGATGACAGAAGTGAAAACTACCCTAGGGTTGTTATCAGTTAAATGATGAGTTTATTGGTTATTTTGAGACATGTGATCACAAATAGACGAATTTGATAGGATTCCATTTTAAGCAAAAAATTTTCGTTGTAATTAATATTTGATAAGATTGTGCCGACGTAAAAATAATTTCAGTCCATGAATGTGATTGCTATAAACAATCATAACAAACGGTTCACATTTTCATATATATCCCATACTTTCCAACAGTATAATTAAAATAATAATGTTGGAAATCTTTAAACCAACTCACAGGCCCCGCCTAGACATTTCTCGACCTATGTACTAATAGTAGTTTATACAACGAGTCGTCGATAAAGAATTTTATCGACGACTAAACAATAAAGTATGTATTATATTAATCAATATTGGCTAATAATAACACTCATAATACCCGTAGGGAATAATGAAATGCGACCAGTGAATAATGGGCCATAACGTTACCATTATTCACTGCATTCCGCCAATAAGAACATATAATGGGCCATAACGTTACCATTATTCACTGCATTCCGCCAATAAGAACATAACGTTCCTAACGTTGTCATAGTAACGATAGACAAGTCCGGCCATTTTACTGACTGCCTAACCATCAAACGTCATATTGATATAGTAATCTGACATTTTCGTTTACTTATTTTGATTTTTTTTAGTAATTTTCAGTTAGTCGTCGATAAAGTAGTGTATACTAACTCGCAATAATGACTATTATTCCCTCGAGCCGAGTTACTCCCTCGCCGCTTACGCGGCTCGGGAGTAAATTCAGCTCTCGGGAATAATAACTGTCATTATTCACTCGTTGTATAAACTACTATTAATATTAAATAAGAATGTTCGAGAAACAAAAATAAAAATTTACGCGAGAAGCAAGGGCTTCCACCAATCGAAAGACTCGTTATTCGGACGAATAGAATGCGTCTTTCTAAAAGACACCTGCAACCGCGTCATTTGTTTACGTCCTGGAAAAGTTATAAAAGCTAAGAAATTTTATATCGGGTAACCAGTCAGCTTTAGCTGCTGGAGCGACAAGACCTATCAGCTCCGAAGAAAACCGAACATTCTCCAAAGTGAAGTCGAAGCTGAATAAGGTTTCCACTAGCGAACCGAACATTACCGAAGCGTACTCGAACGCATCCGAAGATACCTGAAGCCGGGAAAAGGTTTCCGCTAGTGAACCGAACATCTCGGAAACGTATCCGAACGTTCCCGAAGATACCCGAAGCCGAGAAAAGGTTTCCGCCAGTGAACCGAACATCTCCGAAACGTACCCGAACGTTTTCGAAGATACCCGAAGTCGTAGAAGGATTTCTACGAGCGAACCGAACACTTCCGAAGCAATACCGAACGCTTCCGAAGTAACCCGAAGCCGAGACAAGGTTTCCGTTAGTGAACCGAACATCTCCGAGACGTACCCAAACGTTTTCGAAGATACCCGAAGTCGTAGAAGGATTTATACGAGCGAACCCGAACGCTTCCGAGGTTACCCGAGGACGGGAAAAGGTTCCTACGAGTGAACCGACCACTTCCGAAGCAAACCCGAACGCTTCCGAAGTTAACCGAAGCCGAGAAAAGGTTCCTACGAGTGAACCGACCATTTCCGAAGCAAACCCGAACGCTTCCGAAGTTAACCGAAGCCGAGAGAAGATTCCTACCAGTGAACCGACCACTTCCGAAGCTAACCCGAACGCTACCGAAGTTACCCGAAGCCGAGTGAAGATTCCTACGAGTGAACCGACCACTTCCGAAGCAAACCCGAACGCTTCCGAAGTTACCCGAAGCCGAGAGAAGATTCCTATGAGTGAACCGACCACTTCCGAAGCAAACCCGAACGCTTCCGAAGTTACCCGAAGCTGGGAGAAGATTCCTACGAGTGAACCGACCACTTCCGAAGCAAACCCGAACGCTTCCGAAGTTACCCGAAGCTGGGAAAAGGTTTCCACTAGCGAACCGAGCATTTCCGAAGACTACCAAACGCGACCGAAGTTACCCGAAGCCGAGAAAAGGCTTCTACGAGTGAACTGAACACTTACGAGGAGGACCCAGTTCCGAAACCAACAGCCATTGCGTGCTTCAACCGACATCCAAGGAGCATTCGTGACCTGTTAGTGAGGCGTTGAACAAAGTGACCCAACCAATAGAGAGGTTGTTGAACGTTCGCGAGTGCCGCTTAGTGCTTCAATCAAATCCAGACAACGGATCGTATCAAAGTGCCAGACCTGTGCCGATACACCCCTCCCAGTGACGTGTGGCTAATGTGACCTCACATCATAACCCATTTAACGCAACCGTAAGTACTGAACTGATTCCTAAGCTTGCACGGTTGTCGATCTAAAGATAGCCCCGTTACGTCACTCAGAAGTAGTTAGTGAGTTCGGCGCCCTAAGGCAGCCTTACCCATTCTAGGCATTAATTGACTAGGTACCCCAAAGGGAGCCTTATCCCCTAGAACCCCAACTGAGTGTCTCAAATACCTCTCTCTATTTCAAGTGCCAGTATCTAAGACCACCCCCTTTATTATTAATCCCCCTGTATGGGATAATTAGCCCTCTGGTCAAGGTGTCTCAGTAAACTGTATGTGTACTTCGATATATGTATATATCTCTAATATTAGTATTTGCCTTCAGCCCGTTTCTTTATAGTCCTGCGTGGCTATTGTTTTTAGTGACCGAGTTGTGGTAATAAATTCATGTGGTTTAAAACAACTCTTTCAGTAACCTCAGACACTAGCATAAGCCCTATCCCATACACCCAGTGTATAAGTGTAGTGCCATCCCGAAGGAAGGACGCCACGTCTCCCCGTATTAAAGTACCGCGGCTATAGGTACTCAGGTAATTCAAACGACCCCGTTTTGAGTGAATTCTATAAGCCGAAAGGTAACAATTGGCGCGCCAACGTGAGTGTGTCAAAGTTTCACGTACCTTAGACACGGAAACTTTCGGTGCAGAAAGCATCGACGAACTCAGGGGGGAGACAATGGCTCCGAAAAGCCCGAAATTCACGAGGGATCCACCTTCCAGACTCATCGCGAGAGCACCTGAAGGCTTTCTCTCGTAACTATACGTTCGCATGCAATGCGACGTTAATGCCAAACATGCGAGCCGCCCTCATCCTGGAGAGCCCCTGGCTCAAGGAACACCAGGCAGTAATGGATATTACGCGTAGGTGTATGCATGTGGGCACAGAGAGAAGCCAAGCACTACATTTCACTACAAGGGACCCTTTAAAGCTCCCCACACGAATTATGTCGACGGACACGAATACCACCACTTGGGCGGCAGCGAACAAGCAGACCTTCCAACGAACCCTGAATGACTTCGAGGAACTCTTCGAGGAAGGAGAGGCTGTCACGACTACTGCCACTACGAAGCATGAAATCCGCCGACATAACGCCGAACCGAACATTTCCGAAGAATACCGAACACTTCCGAAGTCACCCCAAGCCGAACTAAGCCTTCCACGGGCGAACCGAATACTTCCGAAGACACCCGAACGCTTCGAAATGTATCAGCCCAGAGAATGGAGAGACCCGCAGGTGAACCCACCAGAACCAGCCGCCGAACGGACCAGGCATAGTCAAGCTAATGCACTGAGGTATCGGGAGCGAAGGTATGCCTATGCCAACGCCCCAATACCACTTGAACTGCGGCCAGGCGAGTGTAATGGTGCAAGCCCACTTACCCCCTGGCCAACCTTTCGGACCACGTTGGTTGGGACCGTACCCAGTGGTCAAAAACGCCGGCCCTACAACTATTTGGGTCGCGCGTTCAGGCGCACGCCGAGTGAAGCATCACTTAGACCTGGTACGGCCCATGCGACGACCCAACGTGGCCCCAAACCACGAGCCACTAGACATAGCTTGCACACATGGGCCACAAGACATAGCCCCAACCATGAGCCCCCCGAAAAGGTTCCTACACAGGACCCAGGCCGCCCAGCAGGAGCAACTGGAAGCGCCCAGTGCATCGTACGCCCCCCTCCCCCCGAACAAATCGCGAAACAACCCTCCTTCGCGTGTGTAGATATAAGCGACCATAGAGACTTTACTTAGGTTAATTTTAGTATTTGACGTGTAATTTTATCTAAAAATTTTTATCTATCATCATTTTACTTTAATATGAAAACCACCTATCAAATATTTTTGAAAGATCCTATTAAACCCATAGTTGTATCTGCATACATTAACTTATGATAAGAGATACTTTGAAAAACATTTGACTGTGAGTATCATACACGTGTATTTTTGCATTTGATATTTTTATACATACTTATTCGTGGTAAATTTTGTAACTGTTAATTTTTGTTTAGATTCTAGGTTGATGATGACATAATGTCGAAACTAGTCCCTTAGAGTAAATTAAAATTTTTGTAAAGAATAAAGAGGATCCATCATTATTATTTTTGTGTTTTGCTTCATTTACAACTTTACAAATGGACATTTATTATTTAATTTTAATGTGCTCAAACGAGCCTCGAACAGCGTCTTCCCCGGGGGCGGTCGAATTGTTACATATGCCGGTCCTGGGTGTGAAATAGAAACGTTGTTCCAGGTCTGTTTGAGCTAAATACCATTATTATCGTTGTAATTAATATTTGATAAGATTGTGCCGACGTAAAAATCATTTCAGTCCATGAATGTGATTGCTATAAACAATCATAACAAACGGTCCACATTTTCATATATATCCCATACTTTCCAACAGTATAATTAAAATAATAATGTTGGAAATCTTTAAACCAACTCACAGGCCCCGCCTAGACATTTCTCGACCTATGTACTAAAGAATTTTAATATTAAATAAGAATGTTCGAGAAACAAAAATAAAAATTTACGCGAGAAGCAAGGGCTTCCACCAATCGAAAGACTCGTTATTCGGACGAATAGAATGCGTCTTTCTAAAAGACACCTGCAACCGCGTCATTTGCTTACGTCCTGGAAAAGTTATAAAAGCTAAGAAATTTTATATCGGGTAACCAGTCAGCTTTAGCTGCTGGAGCGACAAGACCTATCAGCTCCGAAGAAAACCGAACATTCTCCAAAGTGAAGTCGAATCTGAAATAAGGTTTCCACTAGCGAACCGAACATTACCGAAGCGTACTCGAACGCATCCGAAGATACCTGAAGCCGGGAAAAGGTTTCCGCTAGTGAACCGAACATCTCGGAAACGTATCCGAACGTTCCCGAAGATACCCGAAGCCGAGAAAAGGTTTCCGCTAGTGAACCGAACATCTCCGAAACGTACCCGAACGTTTTCGAAGATACCCGAAGTCGTAGAAGGATTTATACGAGCGAACCCGAACGCTTCCGAGGTTACCCGAAGACGGGAAAAGGTTCCTACGAGTGAACCGACCACTTCCGAAGCAAACCCTAACGCTTCCGAAGTTAACCGAAGCCGAGAGAAGATTCCTACGAGTGAACCGACCACACCGACCACTTCCGAAGCTAACCCGAACGCTTCCGAAGTTACCCGAAGCCGAGAGAAGATTCCTACGAGTGAACCGACCACTTCCGAAGCAAACCCGAACGCTTCCGAAGTTACCCGAAGCCGAGAGAAGATTCCTACGAGTGAACCGACCACTTCCGAAGCAAACCCGAACGTTTCCGAAGTTACCCGAAGCTGGGAGAAGATTCCTACGAGTGAACCGACCACTTCCGAAGCAAACCCGAACGCTTCCGAAGTTACCCGAAGCTGGGAAAAGGTTTCCACTAGCGAACCGAGCATTTCCGAAGACTACCGAACGCTACCGAAGTTACCCGAAGCCGAGAAAAGGCTTCTACGAGTGAACTGAACACTTACGAGGAGGACCCAGTTCCGAAACCAACAGCCGTTGCGTGCTTCGTGACCTGTTAGTGAGGCGTTGAACAAAGTGACCCAACCAATAGAGAGGTTGTTGAACGTTCGCAAGTGCCGCTTAGTGCTTCAATCAAATCCAGACAACGGATCGTATCAAAGTGCCAGACCTGTGCCGATAAACCCCTCCCAGTGACGTGTGGCTAATGTGACCTCACATCATAACCCATTTAACGCAACCGTAAGTACTGAACTGATTCCTAAGCTTGCACGGTTGTCGATCTAAAGATAGCCCCGTCACGTCACTCAGAAGTAGTTAGTGAGTTCGGCGCCCTAAGGCAGCCTTACCCATTCTAGGCGTTAATTGACTAGGTACCCCAAAGGGAGCCTTATCCCCTAGAACCCCAACTGAGTGTCTCAAATACCTCTCTCTATTTCAAGTGCCAGTATCTAAGACCACCCCCTTTATTATTAATCCCCCTGTATGGGGTCAAGGTGTCTCAGTAAACTGTATGTATACTTCGATATATGTATATATCTCTAATATTAGTATTTGCCTTCAGCCCGTTTCTTTATAGTCCTGCGTGGCTATTGTTTTTAGTGACCGAGTTGTGGTAATAAATTCATGTGGTTTAAAACAACTCTTTCATTAACCTCAGACACTAGCATAAGCCCTATCCCATACACCCAGTGTATAAGTGTAGTGCCATCCCGAAGGAAGGACACCACGTCTCCCCGTATTAAAGTACCGCGGCTATAGGTACTCAGGTAATTCAAACGACCCCGTTTTGAGTGAATCCTATAAGCCGAAAGGTAACATCAGATTGAATTAGATATCGGTTCGGTATGGAGTGAACGGAGGCTGTGATTCTTGCTTTGATCGACATTTATCGAGGAAAAGTAATTTTGTGGAATACCATAGCATCCCAGATAAAGTTAAAAAAAAGTTGTGTCTGCCACCAACGTCTTGGCCTACGTTTTTTCTTTTCCACTAAATGCATAACTATATACGCTGCAGCCGCAATGTCCATCTTGCTTGGAAAACATTCATGAACTGATCAAGAACGATGGGACGGCATTATGTTCGCGTTGATGTTACGCGACGATGTTCTGTTGTACCTCAAAATTTCATCACACCGCAACTTCGTCGCGCAACAAAGAATGTTGCCCGACGGAGTTTGGTACGATGTTTTGTTCATGTGTGTAGCCACCTTAACAGATGCAGGCCTATTATTGTTAAATTTACGGATAGGCATGTCAAAAGTATGGTCTACAATAATAAAAAGAAACTTAAGAACATATCCATAAGAAAGAGCTCCGACTTGCTTTCTTTCAGTATCTAATGTTCTTTTTGTGCTGGCTGTCAGTTTAATTATTTACAGTTCCTGTTATTTAAAGAAACAGCAACAAATAGATTATAAAATGTTTGTGTTCGTTTCTTTTCTGTCAGGCAGAAAAACAGGTGTGCTTAAAAATAACGTAGGTGTGTTGTTATACTGGAATTTACCTACACAATATTGATTGCAATTTAATTCATTGTTAAATAATATTAATTCTATACTCGTATTTTTACTTTTATTTATATTTAATTATGTATATTCTACTGAAGATTTGCTGATTTGGCTGATATTACTGTGTCAATATTCGCTCTTTACTTCCTAAAATAATCATATAATTGGTCTCATTCGTTGTAATGGCATTGATCTTCTGGTGGTGGTTGAGACATGGCTGAGTGATTCTGTTGCTGATGCTGATTTATATATTCGTGGCTACACATTAGTCAGGGCTGATCGTTCTGGATGTGGGGGGGGGTTTGTGTGTATTTCCATGGAAGATTCAATTACTCAGTAATCAATACAGACGGTGACACTGAACAATTGTGGCTCAGTTTAAGGTTTCATAATTTAAAGTTCGTTGTCGGTGAGGCATATAAACCTCCAAAATTGAATTATAAACTTTTCATTGACGACATAGAAAACGCGATAATTTCCATTCTTCCATCTACGAATAATATATTTCTATGTGGTGACTTTAATATAGAGGTTGATACTGCATCTACCGCTTATCTAATAAATTTTCTGGACACTATCGGTTTTAAACAGATTATCAATGAACTATCAAGGCTCACTGCGTCTACTGCCACTCTATTAGATTTGGTCGTAGTGAATGATGAAACACTCATTGCGCGCAGTGGTGTCCTGAATTGCAGTTTTTCGGATGATGATGCTGTATATTTCACGCTTAAGCACTGTGGACCTGCATTTGAGACTATTAAAAAAACTTACAGAAACTTACGCAGGATTGATTGGTGTCTGTTTAAAAATGACTTGTTAACTATTCCATTTCACCATATCTTTCACATTCCCAATATTAATGATAAAATTGATTTTTTCAATTATCACTTTTTAAATCTATTCGATAAAAATGCTCCACTTGTCACCCGATGTTTTACCAGACCATATACTCCTTGGATGACTGACAATATGAGGTTGTTGATGTCTTTGAGGGATAGGACTAAGTCGAGATATCGCAAGTCTTGTGCGCGACAGGATTGGTATTACTATAAATCATTACGAAATCGTTGCACTAGTACACTTAAGCAAGAGAAAAAGGTCTTCTACGAATATTTATCATATTCTAAAGACAGTCGTGCTCTTTGGAATAATTTGAGGGAAATTGGTTTGGGTAGGAAGCGTAAGGTCGTAATACCTAATCACTTGGCAAAGGCCGATGAGATCAATGATTATTTTATTAATAGCGTCCCTGTTTCTGGTAGTAATGTTTCTTCTACTAAATCACTGTACGAGAATGGTTCAAGTACACTGGATTTTCGTTTCCAATTGATGGATACTGCGCCGTTCATAAAGTCATCAAGAGTATTAAGTCAACTTCTTTTGGATGTGACAATATTAACATAGACATGCTTAGAGTGTGTTGTTCTTATATACTTCCTTATGTAACTCACATAATTAATACCTGTTTACTAGATTCTGTGTTTCCGGATTGCTGGAAGTACGCCTTGGTCAGTCCCCTTCCCAAAATAAGTGAACCAACCCAATTTAAAGATGTCACACCTGTAAGTCTGTTACCTACCATGAGCGAATTATTGGTGCACCACTAATGGATTTTATATCAAGAAATAACGTCCTACCATCGACCCAGTCGGGTTTTAGGGCTGGGTATACTTGCGAGACAGCTCTGCTGTCTGTTACTGATGACTTGATTGCATCTGCAGATAAGGGATACCTTTCGTGTCTTGTATTGGTGGACTATACTAAGGCGTTCGATACGATTGCCCATAGTATTCTTACGTCTACATTACAATATATAGGCTTGGATGATGCAGCAGTTACTCTATTGCAAAATCTCTATCGAATCGCAGACAGGCTGTCAAATTGGATGGCGGTGTATCGGAATATCTTACTGTTTCGAGGGGAGTTCCCCAGGGGTCGGTTGTTGGGCCTATTTTATTTACCATGTACACCTCAAAACTATTGTCTTGCATTAAATACTGCAACACACATACGTATGCCGATGATGCACAATTGAAATCTTGATTCTTTATGTAAATCTTTAATTAACCATTGTCTTCATTTAAATCCCTCAAAGTCTCAAGTTATTCTGTTTGGACGTGCAAAAACCCTGCAGGAATCTTCGCAGAATCATTAATATTTCTATAAATGACGTTCAATTGCCTGTGGTGGATGAGGTTAAGAGTCTCGGGCTTTACTTGGATAATACATTCAGATTTCGACCTCAAATTTCCAAATACATCAGAATAGCTTACATCAATCTAATCAAAAACTACTTGATACCTTACAGCAATATTTACAATAAGTCAATAAAAAATGTCTTTGGGACACTTTCGTTCTGTCACAGTTTACATATTGCTCTGCAATTTATCATGGGGCCCTGGATCAGCTAACACAGGCTGGTATCCAAAAAATATAGAATGTATGTCTTCGGTACATATGTACATGGCCTCAGAAAGTGTAATCACGTTAGCCATAAGCTTCGCGAGACGGGGTGGCTTAACATGCATGACCGCAGGAGTGCTTGGCTCTGCCTCTCTTCCATCGGATAATGCTGTACAGGTCTCTATATCTACATTACAAAATTAGATATCTTACACAGTATTAATACAAGATTTCGTGGGTTAATTTCTCCGCCCTTACACAGATCATCCCTGTTTCAGAGATCATTCTCGTTTCAGGTTTACACTAAATGCAATGCTTTGCCTTTACATTTTAAGTTATTGCCGCTGGAGAGATTTAAACGCGAGCTTAAGTTTATGTTGAGGTCGCGATAGCTTCACTTGACACATGTTCATTTCGTTTTCTAACTTTGATCATGTACACATAATCATTCGTAACGTTCAGTTGTATATTGCAATTCATCTGTTTTTCGTCTGTACGGTGCCGAATTTTTTATAGTTTTTTTTAGTTTTTTAGTTTTCCTATTTAGTTTTTTAATCTACAGTTTTAGTTTTAATTTTATTTTTAGTTACATTTTAGTTAATTTTTAGTTAAGTTTAGGTTAGGACTACTTTTTGAGTTTAGTATGATCGAGATTCAAGGAAGATAGAACAGCTTTTGCTGGATTTACGTTGAGATTGCGCTTCCTTGTTTAGTATTTGGGTATTTAGTTCTTTACCTGTTAGTTATTTAGTTATTTACTTTATGCTATTTATCTGATTTGATATGATTAGGGTTTATCTGCATTTTTAATGTGTATATCTGTTTTATAACAAGGTTGGCAATAAACATTATTATTATTATTATTATTATTATTATTATTATTATTATCAATGCCTGATTGCAAGTCATTGTTATTCTACAGTACTTGAGTAATTTCAGTTTCTCCTGATTAAACAAAGCAGAAGTGGTGTCACAACCACAGATCGCGTGCAGAAACAATATATGGTCTGCTAAGGTTTGGTCAACGATATCTTCCTCCACCACCGTCACATATTCATTGACGGAGCCAATATAAGAGCTGTTGTGATTAGGATAACGGCGTCCTTTACAGCTTGCTGTGAATTAATTTTTGCATCATCAAAGTTTTCCTGCGAGACATCTATTCTGTAAACAGCTTTCTTTGCGTTCTTCTCAATGGTTTCATCCGCTTGGTGCTTTCACAAGCTTTTTTAGGGTATTACCGTGGTGCCATTTAATCAGATGTAACAAAAACCCTCTGTCGATGACATATTTTGTGTCGTTCAAGTTCGACTGTTTAGTCGCTGCACAAGCCCTATACAAGTTCGATTTTGTTGCTTTCCTCATGGCATGCTCATCGAAAAGAGAGAGAGGGTACGGGCTAAGTTCTTAACGCAAAAATTCTCGCAGCTCTTCATCTAAATATTTCACAACGGTCATTCGTTGGAAAAGTGTGGTTGGATTGATGACTACAGACGTTTTGTATCTGACATTAGCTGTTCATTATCGCAAGAGGCTGCACTCTTTCGCTTCGTTTGAATGTTACAGCTTGAAAATCTACGATCTAAGTAACGTATGTGCAGAGAACTGTGTCGAATTTGCTAAATGACAGCCTTTAATAATAAATTAGAGTTTTGGGGTGGAAAAAGTGGGTTTTTGCGGAGATAGCCGAAATACGCCAATTTTCAACTAGATACCTAAATAGTGAAATTTGTAATTTTGTTATGTATGTATCCATTTTGGTTAGGATGAAAGTTTGATACTTTTTGAGTTATATGCAAAAGAAAAAATGCCAAAAATGAGGTTATTTACCTTTTTTCCCATTTTTTCAATGTTACGTCACAAAATGTCGTTCGCCAAATAGCAAAACATATATTTTTAGGTACGGAAATTAGAATTTCTTAAGTATCATTGATTAAATACAAAATTAAAGTCAAAAGTATGTAGGTACTTATAAGTAATATTAGATTTCATTTTGATAATTCACTTAATAATATAGTAAATACATTATATAATTAATTACTTGATTTAGGAAATTAATATTATCTACCTATATCTGAAATGTACCTATTCAACACACTTAGGAATAGTACATTGAGCCAGTTATAAATATATTAGTAAATGGTTTTAACGAGTTTATTATCAAATATTTATTGATCAATACAATATTTCTTTTATAATATAAGAAAATCATAAATACTTAAGTCTCCTTGTCTGCTTTTTGTAAAATGGTATGCAATTAACTGTCAGTAATTGGCTTAAGCATTGTGATTTTAAATTTGTTGGTGCTATTATTAACCAACAACTTAAAAACCCCTTCTTGCATTTGTTCTACCACCAGAGTCGTGCTAAAATAGTTGGTTTCCAAAATAAGCATCATTTTATAATCATATCACCATGCATACGTGTAGCATTGTATTTTATGTCTATAATTTTCTAAATTACTGCTAAAAGGCCTTTAAATTGAGCTTATGAAATTCTAATGACAAAGTTGACATTTAATTTGAATTCAAGCAAAGGAGGACATTGTAAACGTAAAAATCGATCATATATAAATGACGGATGCTTAAATGAAATTATAACCCATTATAATTTAAATTTGTATATTGATGCTTATTTTGGAAACTTACTAAATTGTGTGTCTGTAATTGACGTCAACACTGCGATTTAGAAATATCCATCTTATTAAATCTGCAACTTGGAAACGTCGTCTTCATTTCTTCTACCTCTATTTATTTTATTCAGAAAACACATACATTCTGAGTCCAGTTCTCCGACAGGGGTACAACACCGTGTCTAATATTTATGAAATATTTTCGTCATATTCTTTGAAAATTACAAATTTTCATAACATTTTTTTACCTTTAAAAAAACAAACTTAAAACATAATAAATGAATCTAATCAAGAAATAATTATAAAGGCAACATTCAATGTCTTCTCTAAAGTTAAGTAGCACACTCCAAAAATATTTACGTTCACAGGTCATGTTCTAGACTTGACAGCAGCTAAACTAAAAAACGTCGCCAATCCACCAGCATTATCATCTCTCGTCGTCTTTTCTCGGCCACTCTAAACCTCCCATTAATGCCCCTCTATATACTTTTCTCTCCACACTTCAATACCAGGGCAGTCAAAAAGTGTATGTGCAGCTGTGTCTGCTGCTCCGCCTTGGCAGTTGGTGCCTCACGCTTACGAATACGATTCAATTATGCTATGTCCTGCTTGGTGCGACAGCTGTCCGTCTAGTGACTTAAACCACAGTATATAGCTATGTAATAGAAACAGTAGTTTCTCTCGAGCACGGATTATCGGATGGTTCACTTAAATGAGGAGTTTTGCCGCCTAATCTACCTAATGCAGGCGCACCTAGACGGCGCCACGGTGTTAGAAACAAGAGACCTAGAAGTAAATTTGAATCATGACTTTAACCGAATAATTGAGATGTCGCTACTACTGCGCTGTCACTTTATGCAAGCGCGTACAGGCCGTTAACCAACAAATTGTGTGTGTGTTGCTAAACATTATTTTTCTTATTACTACTTAGTTAGTGGTGTTATAATCGTACCGTAAGTTCTGTAAAGAGTAATATGATAATTTTATTAAGTTGACATAATGCATTTTTAGACTTATAATATGGATAGAAGCTGGTGCATTGTATGTGCGGCGTACAAGCAAGAAGCAAGAGCGATGCATATTTTTCGAGAATGCGAACAAGTAACTAATGGCACTAATAGTTGACATATAACCCGAAGGTGAGCTGGAGATTTTTTGTTTGTAGTTCTGATTCTAAGTGCAACAAGGACCACCTGGTTGTAGCAAGGATTTTGTTGGTTTCCGATTACACCAATTAAAGTTTGCAATTATTAGGAGTATAATATAAGTGAGAATAATTGTAGTTGAGATGTCAGGCGATTTTTGACAAAATGATTAGTATACATTATAAAGGACCTCTAATTGAACAACTTTTTCTTACAAAATTATCAATACAAATGTAGGGAAATGGAGATAAAAAATAAATTAGGTACTCACCGAGTTAATCTTGCAGGTTACAGCCCATGTGAGATATTCCATATAGAGCATTGAAATAATGAAAATCGCAATAAATGATGTTTATTTAAGCTCACAACACAACAATTACCTTTGATTTCCACGTTCTTTGATTGAATTTTAGCAAAATTGTAAATACGAGATCACATGATATCAGCTGTTTTTGTTGACATTTGATGGTGCTTTTAAAATCGCAGAAAAGTCATAAGAAAACATACAAATTGACCTAAATTGTGTGTGATTATGTGAAATAAACATCAATTATAGTGATTTTCATGATTTCAATGATCTATATGGGATACCTTACATGAGATGTAACCTGCAAAATTGACTTGGTCAGTACCTAATTTATTTTTTATCTCCATTTCTCTATGTTTGCATTGATAATTTTATAAGAAAAAGGTGTTCAATTAGATGTTCTCTATAAGGTACACTAGTCGCCCGACACCTCAACTGCAGTTTAACCCTATGGGTGTATAAGAAAGCCTTTAAACTACACGAAAAACTTACTACCTACTTGTTTTTAAGTTTCTATATTATGTTTTTTCACAAGCAATCAATCCATGTTTAGCAGTGTTAATAGAAACTTCAGATTTCTTGGTACAGAAGCATTTATGGTTTTTCCTAATGATTTTCCTGTGCAGTTTCCTACAATGAAAATGTGCCTTTATACTATCGTTGATATTTGTTAGTATACAGTTGTAATTATTATATTTTATTATTCAGCAGCGAAACTTGGCAACAGCAAATGGGCATGAAACCTGTGCTAGATGCCAGTACAACATGTAATAAGAAACTTTGCAGCCTACATTTTGACACAACATACTATGCACACCCTCATTCAGTACACCTCAACAGAAATGCAGTGCCGACACTCCATCCCATGAGGCCACCCACGGAGCTTAAGGCAGCCATATCATTGGAAGTCTCATTTGTTTTACGACAACAATAAATTAACCAATTTGGTGTTAGTTATTGCAGGTTTAATTTTTTTGTTTTCTTCTATAGCCATGAAATTAACATTATTTAGTTTTTAAGCCCTAATTGTCACTCTTTTAATTATATATTGATGAAAAGACGTCTACTAAATTTGTTAGGTATCTTATGTAGGTATCCATATTTTTATTTATGTCACCTTATTTTATGTTCATCATTTATGTAATACAAGATTTTGTAAATGGTGGTAGTAAACATGGGCTTAAGTCATTGTGTATCTATCGGGTTTAATTACCTACTTTGTAGTATATTGAGTAGGTACTTGTACTTTTCAACAGCAATTCTATCTTATTGTTAAAACTATCTTTGTAGTAATATATGTTGAACACTTGTGAAATATAGAAATAGTAATACAATAAAACACCTTTTTCACAAAATATAGTTTAATAACTAGATGTGAAATAAAATGCAAAAGGAAAATCCCTTACCACAAAAAATATATATCAAAAAATCTAAATACGTATTTCGGCAACTAAGTTGCCATCTTCAGTAGATATCTGTATAAAACAAAAAAGAGTGTTAAACGTGGTATTTTTGGCTAAGGTATAACCTTAGAAGATATGCTCTTCACCAAATCACCAGTGGGATAACAGTGATTTCTTAAGAAACGACATCCCTATATAGACTACTCTAATCTAAAAACTAACGGACTATGACAGTACTCTAAACCGTGACAGACTAATCCCTTAAATTACAATAATCCGTACAAGCTGGACTCGGGTAACGGTCCATTGTCAGAATTCATTAACTTACCTCTATTTCTATGTATGTAAATACTTTCGTAACTGTCTAATTCTCTAAAATTATTTACACTTTTAATTAATCTAAGACTATCTGTAGGCATGCCATGGCCTGTATCGAAAATATGTCGAGCAACACTAGATTTTTCCGGTCTGTTGTATCTGAAATGTGCAATGTGTTCTTTGTAACGAGTTGAAATTGAACGCCTAGTTTGACCTACATATTTTTGATTACAGTCTTTACAGGTTATTTCATAAATACCAGATTTTTGATCTACCTCAATTTTATCTTTAGCGTTCCCTAAAAGTGATTTTAATGAATTGCCCGATTTAAACGCGATTTGAAGTTCCTGTTCTTTAAAAATGCTGTTCAAATTTCGTGTGACTGAATGATACGGCAAACAAACAAACTTATTACAAAGAGTTTTTTGAGGTAGCAAACATGTAGTAATCCCGAATTTGTTTCTTAAATTGATGTTTCCTAATAAGCTTAGTTACTATTTCTGAATCGAAATTTTATTTTAGTTCCTATTACAAACACTAAGCGCTAGTAGATGATATACGAAGTTTGCCGAATACGAATAGTCATAACGAAACATAAAAGCGCGTTATTAGTGAAAATCCTAATATAAAATTATATGCGTCATTGATAATTCATAATCAAATTGTTTTGTTGTGTTGTTTGCATTAAGTTTCATTGGTTATTTAGACTTGTTGTAAGTTGTGAAGAACTATGGTCGTAGCAAGTGTTCTGTGATCACGTGTATCTACTGATAGCACTTCACCGAAGGACAGGTTTCTTTCCTTATTTGGATGAATACGTAAGTGTAAATAGTGCGCAAATGTAAAGAACTATTGTTCGGTATGTATTTACAAAATCAGCATTGTGCATCCACTGATGAACAATAATTCTTTACATTTGCGCACTTTTTACACTTGGGGGGGAGGGGCGGCAAAACATCAAACAATTGGTATAAATCAACCGAAATACGAGTGCGGACAACGAATGGGGTACAGAAATTGCTATTAACTATTACCGTAAACAAGTTCGTTATCACATTGAATTCATTCATTTCGTTCATTTCTATTTTTGCCACCCCCCTTTCCCCACCATCTCGCGGTGCAAAAACAAAATTCATATGAACAATAATTGCAATGCAAACATTCAACAATACATTCTATATGAGAACGTACCTATAGATTTGTACTCATAATTTTTAAATACTTGAAAAAGAGTAATGGGAGGGGGAACGGGGACAGAAAACAAATAAAATGTTAATTATACACGAAATGAAAGGTGTAAAAATAAACACTGAAGTATATATCGGGTGTCCCAGAAATAAAAAGACTTACTCTCAAAATATCAAGTCTTTATTCGTGCGCAGACGGCAGAAAAAAAATAATAAAGAATTCAATTGGCCTTACGCCGACTCTGGACGACTGCGGTATACTAGAATTGCACACATGCATGCATTGGCGGCTGGTCGGTAATAAAATCGCGCGGCATACAACAAAAACGTATGTATTTTTGTAAATAACATCCATTGTCAAACAGGACAATGGATGTTATTTAAAAAAGTTAAGTTTTTCTTGTGTGGCCCGCGATTTAATTACCGACGAGCCGCCAATGCATCACATAGTTATCGACATGGCTTTTACGACGCAAGAATTATGGGATATGGTGTATCTGTACGGTGAAGTAGGTGGAAATGGAAGAGCTGTTGAACGTTTATACGCCGAACGTTTCCCTAATCGCAGGCGTCCGTCGTATCAAGTGATTATGGACACGGTGTTTAGGTTACGCGAACAAGGCACACTACACTCACGCTACGAAGGCAGGGGTCGTGAAAGAACACGGAGAGTTTTACATACGGAAGAGCATCTCCTGGATGTGGTAGATAGGGATCCAGGTATAAGCACGCGATCTGCAGCAAGACAAGTCGGAGTGTCCCGATCGACAATTCATCGACTCCTCCGCGAGAACTTGCTGTACCCATACCACCTGCAACGAATGCAAGCTCTAGCAAAACAAGTCGGAGTGTCCCGATCGACAATTCATCGACTCCTCCGCGAGAACTTGCTGTACCCATACCACCTGCAACGGATGCAAGCTCTAGCAAAACAGGACCGTCCTGCACGTGTTAGATTCTGTACCTGGTTTCGACAAAAACAAGCTAAAGATGTGGACCTTTGTGCCAGCATACTATTCACGGATGAATGTTGTTTCACCTGGAATGGTGTGTTAAATTTTCATAACGCACATTATTGGAGCCATGCAAACCCGCATGTAATACAGCAGGGTCATTTCCAACACCGCTTCTCAATAAATGTTTGTGCAGGATTTGTCGGTGATTGTCTGCTTGGACCGCACATACTACCTGCACGACTGACCGGAGAGAGTTATTTAGAATTTTTGCAGAATACGTTGCCGGAATATCTCGACGATGTGCCTCTGCAACTTAGAAGACAACTCCGGTTTATGCACGATGGCGCGCCTCCACACATTTCATTGGCCGTGCGCAATTACCTCAACGTTTCATATCCTCGATGGATTATACGTGGAGGACATACACCATGGCCGGTGCGCAGTCCGGATTTAAATCCATTAGATTTTTTTTTTATGGGGGTATATGAAAACATTGGTGTATGATGGGGATGAGATTGCCACAGAAGAAGATCTTCGGCAACGTATTTTTACAGCTGCGAGGCGTATACGTGGGGAACCAGGTACCTTCCAACGAGTGCGTGGTAATCTTCTCCGACGGATTGACGCCTGTCTTCGTGCGCACAGCGAACACATAGAGCACCTTCTAAAATATCCACCTGCTTCACTTTCACAATCGGTTCTTTTCAGGACCACCATATTACATGTGTTAAAAAAAAGGAGGAGGAATAGATACTTCATAATAAATATCACACCATTAATTACTTTTTACACCTGCCAGAAAAAAATAATTACATTCTTGATATTTACTACGATTTATTGAATAGGTATTCTAAAATAATAATAATCAGTTGTTTCCGACAACAAACACATTAAAGGGCAACAACCTTCCTATTTTAAAAATAAAAACAATATTTTATTGTCTGCAATAAAGTGAGTCGCCCATCTGGGTCAACAATCGAATACATAGCTGCGTTATTTAGACGCATCCGGCAAAAAATATTGTAGACATCCGGGCGACGACAAAAGAAAGGCATATATTCGGCGCGACTGGTAAACATCGTAAAGTAATAAAAAGCAATAAATCATCCATTTGCGTTGTACTGAGAAGAGACAGAATGTCTATCGAATGTTGTACAAACATCGAGAGGAAGATGGAGGTTACGCGAATGCTTCAAGATGTTTCGTATGTCTATATAAGGCGGCTGGGTCACCGATGGATGAGTAATTCCGAAATAAGAAGTCGTAGCGCGGAACAGACCAAATAAATATAAGAAATAAATAAATAGTTCCTTAAGTGGTAGTCGAAGAGTAGACATAAATATTTTCGTGTTATATAAATAGAAGTGATATAAATATTACAGACATATAAATAGTACTGGTAAATAAATACCTGTGTTAATTTAAATCGTAGTAGTTTAAGTGTGATACATTAGTTTTATATTTTTATATTGTAATTAATTTTAAGTGTATGAATATACAGACTGTTTTAAATAAATAAATTGCACGAGTTGTTTATTGCGAACCCGAAAACGTTACTATATGTTTTATTATGAATGAGTATGATTTAACATCTTTTTCCCGTTTTATACAAATAAAATGGTATTTTTCTTTGAATGCATGTTCATTTCTATTTACAAATGTGCATTCTTACGTGTATTTATAAACATACATTCTGTGCCAGGTCCGTAATGTAATTTTTTATCTAAAAAAGGCATAGAAAATTAAATTTTTAATTTCTTCGTTATTGTGGCATATTTGGGCCTGTTTTTGCTCGGACTTTACATACCTGCTACTCCGTCTTTTTATTTCTGGGACAACCTGTATAATGTTAATGTAATTATGTATTTATTTACGACTTGGGTTGGGTTGGGTTGGGTTATATACCAACCATTATGTATTTTCCAATTGCTTCTAAAAAATAAATACCAGAAAACACCTATAAACATTCTCTAAATCATTCCGTACTTATTTACTGGATATTATATAATTTTAATAGGCATGTTCAAAAAACAATGAAATAAACTACAAATTTATAAATAATATACACTTTATAACGTCTTTTGTTACTGATTTGCATATAATTTTCAAATAAATATTGAAAAACACAAGAGGTTTGTTCGACCATCTATCTACATTCTACTGTATAACTCTATGGATGACAGTCGTTGGTCCGAATGTAACTTAGATGGACTTTTTCCACTAGGTAGTTTAAGGATAGGTTTGTTGTTATGATTGGGTTATGTTAGAAGTTTAAAATCGCAGAAAAGAGCTTAAAAAACATAAAAATTAAATGTCATTGTTGTGTGGTAAAGTAAAATAAACGTCATTTTTTAAGATTTTCATAATTTTAAAAGTATGTATAACAGATACGACTAAAATGTGACATGGAAAAATTCACTCGGTGAGCACCTTAATTATTAATTATCTCCGTTCCTGTACGTTTCCACCGATTAATTTATAAGTAAAAGTTGTTCACTTAGAGGTCCTCTATAAGGTACAGTAGTCATTTTGTCAAAAATCGGTTGGACCCGTATACTGCAATTTTTCCGAAAGTTCTTTATTTACATCCATACAAGATAAGCGTAACTCATGAATTGTTACCTCTGGAGTTTCCTCGTCGTACACAGTACTGTGAATGGTTCAATGAGGTTTTAAACAATGACGATATCTTGGATATTACTCTCTTCAGTGATGAAGTATGGTTCCATCTCAGTGGATATGTAAATTCACAGAACAATAGAATTTGGTCTGCGGATAATCCTCATATTTTTATAGAGACTCCACTACATCCTCAAAAGATCGGTGTGTGGTTAGCGATGTCAAGAAGAAGAATCATCGGCCCTAGCTTCTTTCATCTAAATATTTATGCGAATACCTATCAAAATATAATTTTAAATCCTTTTATTGATCAACTTCATAATAATGAGTTGCAACGTGGTTATTTCCAACAGGATGGTGCTACAGCCCATACTGCGCAAAGAACATTAAATTATCTGCAGCAGTTTTATGGGGACAGATTGATAAGTAGAGACCGTTGGCCTCCTCTGTCACCAGATTTGACACCTTTAGATTACTTCATGTTTGGTTATTTAAATAATAAAGAGCATTCTAACCGTATCCATACATTGGAGGAAATACAACATACAATTTCGGAAGCTGTACATGACATTAGACCAGAAATATTACACAATGTATTCGACAATATGAAAAGAAGAGTGAATTTGTGTTTGAATTTACACGGGCAGCATTTTGAACAAATGTTATAATTTTCAAAATTGTAAATGATAAATATCTTGAATAAGTGTTATACTTTTGTAATAATTTTCAACAAAAGTTGTAATCTTCAAAATTTTAAATAATAAATATCTTGAATAAGTGTTATACTTTTGTAATAATTTTGATTGACTAGTCTAACGTGAAATTAAGATTAAGAACGATTTCAAATATCAACATTAGAAAACTCCGCCTGTATGGTTGCTGGATGGATTGAGTAGTTCAGTAACCATGCTGCCGGTCCCAAGCCGGATAAAGGAGGAGGGTTCAGAAGTCAGGCCAGCACCCTGCCTAAGGTACAAAAAGAATGCATGCTCACAGAACCGGACTGATCAAACGATGATGACACACGCACGAAAACGGAAAAAGAGTTGGAAGAGGAAGGATGTACTACGATTTGCAACATGAAATATCAGGTCACTAAACACCAGAGAACAAGAGACATTAAAGGAACTAAACGACCACAACATCGATATCTGCGCTCTACAGGAAACGAAGAAGAAGGGGAAAGGCCAAAAACAATACGAAGAATACTTAATGATCTACAGTGGGGTCGAAAGGCAGGAAAGGGCAAAGGAAGGTGTAGCCACGAATGCCGCTATATATCATCACGTATACTGGCCGTTAAACTCCGAGCGGAGGACCAAGAAATAAATGTAATATCAGTATACGCACCGGAAGACAATAAACCCAGGCATGAGCGAGAGTCATTCTATGATCAGCTTCAAAGCACGATTGAATCAAAACGAAAATGAAAAGTGTGAACACATGGATGTTAAAACTAACATCAAGCAGTAAATAATTATTGTGACTTACATATATACCTTTATACGTAAAACGTATATGTATATATATGCATGTGTTTGAGATGTGTGTATCTCAAACACATGCATATATACATATACGTCTTACGTATAAAGGTATATATGTAAGTCACAGTAACGATTGAATCATTCTCACCAAATGGAATGATGATTATCCTCGGGGACTTCAATGCAAGAGTTGGCAACGAAGACATACAAGGAGTAAAACAACGATTTAACGAAAGTGTAATGAATGATAATGGGGAGATTATGATCAACTTATGCGCATTGAACGAACTGAGAATAAATAACGATCATAAAGCTCAATTCAAATATACACATTCGAAAACACAAGGGGCAAAGATCAACCATTCACTCAATACTAAGCAACAGGCGTATACGCCCAAGTCAGATACAAGACGTCAGAACACTAAATTCAGCCAACGTCGGTAGCGACCATAGTCTACTGCCCGGAAAGATCAAATTAAAACTACCCCAGAGATCAAGAAATGGGGCACCAACGAGAGAAGAACAAAAGATAAATATAGACGCGCTATGGAATGATTCGACAAGAACTCTATACCAAAGTAGATTGCAAGGAAAAATAGAGCAAAATCAAATATACGAGCTAGAAGATGTAAATATTAGTTGGGAGAAACTAAAGGCTAACATCAAAGATGCCGCTGTTGAAGCACTTGGCACCCGCGATATAAACATATCAAACAACAAAAAACACGATAAAACACCGTGGTTCTGTCGAGAAATCAAAAATAAAAGCGAACAAAAGAAAAAAGCCTATCTAAACTACCGTACACTGAGGACACAAGAATCATACGAACAATACAAAGTAATCCGCAATGAGACAAAAGCACTTACAAGACAGAGCAAGGCCAATCACTGGGAGATGTTCTCGAAAAGGGTGGAAAGTGACTTCTACGGACTGCAAAAGCAAATCTGGCGGCTCATTAGAAATCAAAGAAAAGAGACCAGCGAATTAATTAAGCCTAAACATATAACAAGGGAAACCTGGGTTGAATATCTCACAAAACTTTACAGCAAGGAGGAAGACACAATCACGCAGAATAATACACCAGATATAACCACTAATGAAAACATCAGTGGCGGCCCGTGATTTTTTGGGACGGGTGGGCACCGGGGCCGGGGGTCTGAGTGTTTAATATCAAAAATTAAGTACAGACAAGAAATAAACTCAGTATGCTATTTAATTAACTTGTTTGAAAATAAAATCCATCCGCCGTTCCTTACGATCAGCAAAATGATTAATAACTCATTCATTGAGGTTTGGTGTTGATGTCAGTAATTGTTTTTCAATGGAACACGTTGCTAAGGCACATAGTCTGCTTTCCCGCATGGTATTTCTTGAAAATGTTTTTATTCTCTTCAAAGTAGAAAAACACCCTTCACTTGATTTTTTCTATTTTGCACGCCCCCAGAGATTCGCAAAATAGCAGAAGACAATTTACAAAATCTTTCGCCAACATAGTCTCGACATATTATCAAAAACAAACTTTTATAACAGTTGTACTATTCAACCTTGGAAGTAAATTACAATAGTAGCATCAGAAAACTTATCATCCAACTCTGCTTAACAATTAATATTGTTAATTAGTAAATAAAATGTTAGCATGTGTGCTTTTTATTCTTTGTACATTGCACATGTTTGTTACATTAAAGGCTTACATTTTGACATTCAAATATAATTTGGTTCCATTTTTTTTTTTTTGTTACCAACGTCAAAACAACAAAATTAGCGGGCAATAAAGAAATACTTTTGCAACCAAAACGGATGTCGTAAAGTGAACTTTATAGCACCGAAATAGAAAATAGTATATTAAAATACAAGTTTCATAAGACACGATTTTTGCGCACGCGTTCAAGTTTAGAAAACGAGCCGCTAGGAGAGTTTTCTAAAGAACAAGTGCGCAAAATGTCTTATGAAACGTGTGTTTTATACTATTTTTTCTATTTTGGTTATTAAAAGTTCGAAAAAACTTAAAATAAGAGACATGTTTTCTTCGTATGTTTTAGAAATGATGTTTTTTTGAAGTTGGTTACTCTGATTTTTTAGTAGAACATTTTAAATATTCGAATATTCGCGATTTTATATGTAATTCTGTTTAAAATTCTGACCGATTTATGCAATAAATTATTTCAAATTATCAAGAAAAAGGACGAAATAAATAATTGTACTGCGCCCCCAGAGATTCGCAAAATAGCAGAAGACAATTTACATAATCTTTCGCCAACAAAGTATCTATTTATTGATCAAAAACAAACTTTTATAACAGTTGTAATTCAACATGGCGAGTAAATGTCTATAGTAGCATCAGAACACTTATCATCCAAGTCTGCTTAACAATTTAGATTGTTAATTAGTAAATAAAATGTTAGCATGTGTGCTTTTTATTCTTTGTACAATTCTATTGCACATGTTTGTTACTTTAAAGGCTTATATTTTGACATTTCAATATGATTTGGCTCCATTTCTTTTTGTTACCAACTTCATAAAAATTAAATTAGCGTGCGATAAAGTAATACTTTATGCAACCAAAACGGGTGTCGTAAAGTGAACTTTATAACACCGAAATAGAAAAAGGCATTTGCACATTACACCCACACAACCAGTCTGATGAACTGTATGAGCTTCTGTTGAATTTTCTCGTCACGGTTTTATTAGTTTTCAAATTGTGATCTTCTAGTTTAATCAATAAATCGGGTCTAGGGAGACCTAGATTTTTTAATTCTGTCTTCATGTTACTTACGCAATTCATAGTTGCATTTGCACCGATAGAAATTACACCCGGACCCGGCACCATAGAGTAGTGCCCCGCCGCCTACATATATACGCGCGCTACCCGCGCCAGTTTCATCGCTCGATTTCTAATACTGATGGGGCAGTCGCGCGAGATGCCCCGGAGCCTACGTCAGACTGCGATTTTTAAACGCGCTGAAAAGACGGACTGTTACTTCCGAAAACATATTATTTGTTATCAAACAAACCAGAAAAATTACATACAAATTAGGTATTTATAATTAATTTATCTGTTAAAAGAAATTTGTCACGGGGGGGGGGGCAGTGCCCCGTTGCCCTCCCTGCAGCAACCGCCACTGGAAAACATACAAAGAGAAAGCAAAGACATAGAATCGGCGCTCCGACAATTGAAGAACAGAAAGAGTCCTGGACCAGACACCATTCCAAACGAACTGCTCAAATACGGTGGACAAGAGCTCATCCAACAACTAACCAAACTGATTAAAAATATCTTCGCCTACCACAGGATACCCGACGAATGGAGAACAAGCACCACTATCCTTATGTTTAAAAAGGAGGATAAAAAGTGCCAGATAACTACAGAGGCATAAACCTACTCAGCACAGCATTAACATTAACAACAAAAATAATAACAAACAAAATAAACGATATTATATCCCTGTCAGACGAACAACAAGGATTCAGAACGGGACGATCATGCACTGATGCAGTCTTTGTCATAAGACAGATCGTAGAGAAGTCGATCGAATACAACACAGACTACAAATGTCGTACACTTACTATATGACAGACAAGTACCCCATAACCTAATCAAAGTCATAGAGAACCGAGGGGTAATTCGCTCGCAATATTTTGTACACCAATTCCTAAATGCGAGGTATTGCACATTAATATCCTTCAAATTCTATGCAATACCCCGTAATACTCATCAAATTCCTTACAATACCCAGTAATACTAATTAAATACCTTGCACTACCCTGCAATACCCATTAACTTCTTT
The DNA here is from genome assembly GCA_963170755.1 of Amphimallon solstitiale. Classification (NCBI taxonomy): domain Eukaryota; kingdom Metazoa; phylum Arthropoda; class Insecta; order Coleoptera; family Scarabaeidae; genus Amphimallon; species Amphimallon solstitiale. Next base: position 108,144,256 of record OY720676.1, read on the forward strand.
GCAATACCCAGTAATACCCATTAAATTCCTTGGAATACCCCGTAATTCCTAAAAATTCCTTCATTATCTCAATACCTTAATAATAAGAACGCTACAAGAGCTAGAAACAGCGGTCACTGAAGAGTGGAAGCAGGTGGGTCAAGACTACATCAGACGTCTTTATTGGCCTAGGAGGATGGCTGGCGTAATACGGGCCCGAGGCGGAAATACTCGTTATTCACGTTTCCATTAATTAATTCTTTACGTTGGTGTTACTTTTTCAATTGTTATGTTCATCAAGTTGCGGTCTTTGGTTTTTCTTTTGCATGTTATTTTCTTATTAATATGTCTGTGTACTACTTAATTAGAGAACATAAAATTTTGAAAAAATAAAAAATATTGAAAAAAAATAGGCGAGTCAATAATTTTTTTGCGGAGAGTATGTCGAAATTTCACAAATTCATTTTATTTCAAACAGGTTGTACAAACCTAAGGGTCAACTGTTAAAAGAACTTCAAACTGCAAAAAGAAAAACAATACAAACACTTTATTAACACAAATTTCATAACATTATATGAAATAGCAAAAACTTAAACACAAGCATAATTAAATATTTGAAATAAGAAATAACAAATCTCTAATTATTTGAGATAAAAAAGAGGTTTCAGTTCTTCAAGGGTAAACAATAGTCCCTCTCTTCTATCAAGAATAGGATTTGTTAATTGTGTGACCATGAATCCCCTCGCGGTATATACAGCAAGAGCGCGCGAGGTATGATCACCCGATGGTATACGTAAACTCGCATCTAAACGTGGTCCGATAATACATATTAGAGTAACGGCACAACATACTAGCATTGCCTGCTCATATTCGAACTCATAGTGATCTGATTATTTTTTTGCAGATTGACAAAAAGAACAAATTAAATTTTCTCTTTAAGTGATGACGATTGCTTAGATAACTAAGTCGATAATAACGCGAAGATTGTAATACTTATAACGTAATTATGATTATCCTTATGAAATTAAATAATAATGTAGTTGTGTACAAAGTTATAGCAGTACAACTGGGTTTTAGAATGAAATAAAAACAATCCGCCTGAAACATCTGCAGAATAAACTAAGATGTCTAGAGAAAAATAAATAAATAGAAATTTCATGGTAAAAAAAAACTATAAATAAGTATAACAGGAATACCATAAAATAACATAAAAACGACCCTTGAAATAGAAATTAAAATTAGAGATTCTCTCCAGTAAATATAACGAAATAACAACTCTGGAAAAATAAATCTATATATCTATATCTGGCGAACACAGCTAGCGCAGATCATTTGCCGAATATATGTCCGAAGAATATCGACTGATATCGGGTGATCATACCCCGCGCGCTCAAGCTGTATACTTCATCTCGTACATCAGGCAACACAAACTTATTTTCAATTTTCCTAGAAAGTCTTAAAAAGTTTACCTGGATGTTTTGGTCATCAATTACTGACGTAACTTTATCAACGTAATAAAATGTATTATTTCTCAACATAAATTTAGCTATATAGAAATTATTAATAATAGGTTCAAAATTAGTTATTTCGGTCAGTTTAAAATTTTTTTTTCAGATTTATTCTTTGAATTGGACTCTAATTCAATGTCGCCAAACTGCGTGATGGATTCAAATCTCTGAATATTTTCTTCTTCAGTGCCACTACTTGATTGATTGCTGTTTTAAATCCAACGTCTTTGATCTTTTGGCGTTTTTGCTAATTTTGGAATTTTATAACTGTTATTACAAAAACACATATTGAGCAATATATATTTTCTGGATTTTCGAAGTTCGACGCTACTGTAATCTTCTAAAAATCAATTTTAAAAGTTTGTCACTTTTCAAGAGGTAGCTGCCGTTGGGCCCATAATTTAATTGTTTCAAATATATGTAGGTACATTTTCCGTCGAAAGATTGATATTTTGCTTGGTTTCCGTCGAAATTTTGCAGGATCCTGCTGCACAATAATCTAAATTCTTCACTGTAGATGCAACTTCGACGTCATTCTTCCTGCTACATTGAGACTTAGAGGCTTTCAGGTTTTTACATATCTTAGATTCATTTTCTTGTTTTCCTTTGAAAAATTTTGCAATCATGAAAATTAATTTTGTATGTCCACTAACTATTTTAAATCTTCCAGAATTTTTGGCGTATTCACCAATATAAGTGTGTAGTCGTTCGCTTTCAATTATGAGAGATAATTCTTCTTTACAAAATAGTTCAATTTCGGAAAAATCTCTAATTCCGTAATACTTCCCAGAAGGACTTCACTTTCGTAACCATTTATGATTAAAATATTTTTTAGGCAGGTGGGAATATTTACATTTAATGTTTTTCAAATTCGTCGAAAGGAGAACCCGAAGGCAAATGTGGTTTTTCTCGAATTTCCGACTGATTTTCCCTCGGATTTTCCTATTCACTTTGTGACATCTAAACAAATAAACTGAATTTATAGAAACTTACAATCTTTTAGTTACAGCAGGTGTGCAGGAAGGTCTATCAAAAACGAAACAAAAGGGTTTTCCTAGGTTCATTCATTTCTCGGACAAAATAAATATTTTTTATGTTGTGAAGCAATAATTTAATTTTGCTTGTATTTAACAAAGTATTAAACTGATCTTTATATACTCGGGAGAGGATTCCCCTTTTCACCGAATTTTTCCCACGCCTAGCACGCATAGGATAATGCACTATTTTAATCATTTGTTAAATAAAATTAGGTGTTAAGATGTTACGTACCTGGATTTGATTGCTTATTGTCAGATGAGAATTCGATTTACTAAAAGGTTAGCAAACATAAATGTATTTACCTATAGTCGGGGCATTGAACTGTATAATAGTACAGAACGAGTACGCAAGGGTAATTCACTGGCCGAAAACTGTGACCACTTAGTTAATACGGGCACGCTGCATTTCTATCATATAAGCGTTTGAATGGAATAAAGATAGGCACCCCCACCACGGCAGCTATAGTTCAATGAATCAGGATTATAATTTGTAACAATGGCGCATGCGCAATAGAAAAACTTATGAAAAATTCCTAAATAATACCTCATATTTCCTCGCAATACCTAACAATTCCTTCATATTACCTTGCAATTCCTTCATAATACACTTCAATTCCTTTTTAATACCCCACAATTCCTTGTAATACCCACCATTTCCTTCAAAAAAATAGAAAACGGGAAATTCAAACGCCTTTCAATTATTTATGAATACTCTGTATGACAGAACACAGATCGAGTGCTGAACGCTGGGCGGAGTCCTCGTTGCGCGACTTATAGGTCAGTGTGAGACAGAGAAAGTATTCAGAAAAAGGAAATGATAACATTTGTTCATCATCGCATACATTAGTCGAACGAAGGAGTAAATGCAGATAAGAAATTGTAATGTACTGAAAAGAGATGCATATATAGAAAACATATTGCACTTCGATGTGTAACGCTTTAAAATTCTTCCAGCCTGCTCGTGCTTTTCCTAATATTTAAAAAATTCACTGCGCATCTTGTGGGAGGGCCATCTCACCGGTCAGCTCTCAATCTGTGAACTGTACCTATAAATTGTACCACACATAGATACATAAGAATTAGTTCGTACCATTTCATTTACAATTCATTCACAATTTGCTCTTGTTTCATAATCATGCACAAATCATTACAACGTATTTTATCTTCTGAAACTTTTGTAAGCCTACATCGTAACTGTATCTCATCGTTTCTATTTAATGCTGAGATATGCTGGCATGAGCCGATTATCCTCAGTGAAAAATATTTTACAGAGGTAGCTTGAGTTTCTTTTGAAGCCAAAGTAAAAGGAAAAAAACATCCAATATCTAGTACTCAAATTCTTTGTCTATATCCTGTTTGGGCATATCACAAATGTTTGCATTTCTTTTAAAGCGACCTACCCATTGAGAATTTATTTATTGGTTTATTACATACGAGTCGCTTCTAGACACTTATGTTTTAATTTGTTTCATAATTCCTTCATGTGTGAGAATAATATTACTTCATTGGTCGCATTCAACAGACACAACAGTTGCGCCACAGTTCAGTGATCGGATTCAGAGGTTGGACGCTAACTCTGAACATGTTGCGGGGCGGTTGCCATTCTTGCTAGAAAAAATTCTACGATCGCTTAGTGAGCGTCTTCTGTACGCATGCGCCATTAAAGCATTTCAATCCCAATGTAGAGTTCGATCCAAACCTAATGGGACTTGAGATGCGCAGTATCAGCTTCCCGTTCAACATGCGTACCCGTTACATAGGATGGAAGGAACTCGTGCTTCTCAAATATGTTTTCGTTTACTGGATAGAGCCCGGATACCATAATCCACTCTTTACGTTGAACGTGGTAAATGCATTTGAGATGCTTGTCCCACAAGCTCAGAAATGTAGATTATGATTGGTTGCTCAGGTGCATCATCATCAATTTACTGCAGGCTGTCTTATAGTCTTAAAAGGACCGAATACAGTCCTGTCAAGCGGCTGCATTTTATGACAAGTATGTGAATGAATCTTTATTAATATAATCCCTTTTTTTACAAGAGTCGATAGCGGGGATATTCGGATGACTGTCATGTTTGTCCAATATTCATATCACTGGCTTTTCACTTGTAGATCTCACGTGCTGATGAAAATTCTCCAGGTACTGTAAGAAAAGTTGTTCATTGGACCATCTCGGTTAATTTGCAGCCTTTCTTGTACCATGTGGAGAGGCTTTAATCATATGTACTTTGAAGTGCAGCCTGGGAAAAATAACCACTGGGGGCTGTGATTCCCAAGGGCATTAATGGCTGCTATCATAATGGTATTTTGACCCCTTTCGCCACTAGTCATATGACCTAGTTGATTCATGCCTTTGGACCCCTGGTTAACGTGGATCTTGAGGACATCAGTTTCGTCGAAATTCCAGATATTTTGCGGTGCAATACGTCATCGCGTTAACACATCTTTATAATTATGAATAAATGTTGCGATGTTTGCTTTATTAAATTATGTGGACCTTGCTAAGCTCGTAGCTTCTGGTTTCCTCAACGCAAAATCTCGATGTCTATTGAGACAAAGTCGCAAACACTCTCTGCCTGCTTTTTTTGCCACAAAAAAATATGAACGCTATGTATATTAAATGCAGACGTTAATAGATAATGTTGTGAATACATTAAAACGCTTTAGTCTAGGACACTCTTAAGTGATTGCTAGGTTCAGATGGTTGCACGCCGAAGCACATTGGAGTTCAGATCACGAACGGTAACGCGCGCAAGACCCTGCAGTGCTCGTCGTTCAGTCTGTTTCGGTAAGTATAGAAAATGGACGTGGAGGAAAAAATTATTAAATTCAACTTTTAAATATAAAAACATTATGGTACAAGTAACTTATTAAACGTTAAATTTAATACAAACTATATTTCTTACAATTTGTATTAAACTTAATGTCAAATTAATCACAAGTATTCAAACTTCCAAGCAAGTACATTTAATTATGCTCCTAGTTCTGTCACGTAGCATGTGCCTATCAAAGAGTGAGATAGAACTTTCCTTCCTTGTTTATGGATTTGGTTGTCTGTGGATACAGTTGATTGACTGATGAGTACTATACAGGACAAAATATAAAAGGATTCAACATTAAATATAAGGAAAAAATTGAAATAATACACCATATAATAAAAAATATTTTATGCATGATAATTTTTTGTAACAAATATAAATCAAATTATAAATATTACATATTACAATTACGAATATAACAATTTTGTTAAATTCAAGGAAACATAATTATTTTACAGTAAAATATAAAACTCACTATATTTTGAACTATGGGTTAGATAGTACAATTACTAAAATATTGCATATAAAATATAACATATATGTGATTAAAATAATATACAATATGAATTCTATTCAGCTTCTATATTTTGAATTCGCCTTTCTTCTATTAAAGTTGCTACTTTCCTGTTAGCTGGTCTCTTAACAAGTATATCTGCATCGTAATTCTCCAGTAACCTTTTGCCATTAGTGTTTATTACATTATTTATATTACGTAAATCCTACAAATAAGTTATTTTATAGAATATAAGTTATGTGACTATAGGTATGTACAATGTTAATAAAACAAACAAAAGCACAAAGTGATTTCAAGAAACCATAATAAACTTCTTTTTTAAATCGCATATTATATAGTTTTTTCTTTTGTCTCAGCATTCAAAGATTTTCCTTCGCATCAGTGCGCGAGAAATAGGTTGGTGTTTCACTACATCGTATATTGTTTTCACATTATTTACCGGTTTTCCAAAGTCTATTAAGATGCCGGTAAACTTAATTCTTGATTAAAATACCATTTAGTACAAATTTGCATTTTTTCCAAAACAGATTAGCACTAACCAGTGAATGAGAATATTAACTGCTATTTCAGGTATCGGATAAAATGATAGTGGTAGTGAATACTGTTTCCTACACAATGCAGTTAATTCTTAGGCTACTATAGAGAAATAATTAAATGGTAGCTACGAATTTCTGATGCGAAGCAATTAATTTAATAAACAGATTAAAACAATAATGAAAAACTACAAATGAAAATATGGAATAAATTATATGGAGAGCTTGTGCGACATTGTATATTCCACAGATGCGTACAGTTGTGCTATTGCGATGAATAATATATATGGTAAGTGATGTGCAATTAAATTCTTCAGTATGAATTATTTCCCAAACAGCAAATATGACTCCTATTCCTTCAGAACTATTAAGTGTAAATCAATTTGGAGATAAGACTTTCTCAATCAAAAGCTTTTTGACTGAAGGTTTTTGAAACCAAATTTGTTTCAAAACTGTGTTGCATGTTAATACGAGGGTAAAGTGAAAAACTCTCGGCCTGACAAGGAAAGACTGCGATTTTCAGTTAAAAAATGATTTTATTTTTCTACATAATGTCCCTTGACATACTTGGTACCGCGTTTCTCCAACATCAGTATTCTTTCCCGGAAGTGATAGTCTGGAAGGTTGTTAACATATCCATTTATGACCCTCTCAACTTCTCCATTGGACCCGAAGCGCTTCCCAGAAACAAATTTTTTCAAGTTTAGGAACAGCTGGAAGTCCGAGGGTGCCAAATCAGGAGAATTGGGGAATGGTCGAGCAAATCATACCTCAAATCCCGCAGTTTTTCCATTGCCAACGCACTTTTGTGAGCAGGTGCGTTGTCCTGGTGAAACACGATTTTTTCTTCTTCAAGCCAGGCCTCTTCTCGCACATTTTGGCATCCAGATGGTCAAGAAGTTTGGAGTAAGCGGGGTAAGAGGGATTCAATACGAAAAGTTTAATTATCAAACGAAAATACGAAGCGCAGTCGATTTTGGTAACTTTCAATAAGAGAAAATGACAGTCACAATGGAAATGGTTGGTGTGAAATCTAATGTTGTTTTCGATATATGGACTAATCTCGTGCGACTACAAATAATATCCATTTTCTCTAATCGAATGTTCCTAAAATTGTAAAAACGTGTTGTTGCAAACAAAGAAATCTTTCTTTTGTAATTGTCCCGATTTTTTTTCCTGTGAACTTTTCCAGGATCATAACGAACAAAACAAAAAAAGAATTACGTATATACACCCTTCAAATTGTTAGTTATGGTCTTGAGTTCATATAAAAATCCTATAGAAAAAAGCACTTTTAGTTTTTCCCGATTTTTTTTCCCCTTAAAACATACGTATATAACTTAAATTTTTGAAATATAATATATTAAAGACAGTTCTTGCAGTTAAAACTGTTTAAAACATAGGGCGTCAGCAGTGTATAAATGTATATGTATATTGAATTATATACAACAACGCACCCCCCCCCTTCTGAGTATGCATGGACCTATTCCCACTGATATATTCTATGCCATGTATAATGACTACATATATGTATATTGTAAATTGAATTTGAATGTATCATCATCTGATGAAGCCAAGTGCTACTCTAGAACATCAATTTAATATCATATATAAAATTGTGTAGAATATTACCTCTGAAGTACTTCGATTAAAACAATAATTCATTGTTTTGCCAGAATTTAATGTTTTCGTTGGACTGTCATAAGGCTTGATGAAAACATTTTTTTGAATTTCGGTCTTTGGTGAACCTATCATTGACTTTACTAGTGGCAATGGACTCAGTGCCAATGGCAGCTTAGTAGTCTAGAAATAAAGAAATTGTATTTATTTATGGAAAATACTATCTACTATCATTCATACCCCATTACTAAACTTCAGAGCAAACTGTCTAGTTTTTAACACATAAACTGTATTGTAGAACACTATTAGATCTGATCTAACTGGACCCGAACCCTCTAAAACATAATAAAAATATGTTTAAATTATATACAACGTTTTTTCAAGTTTTTAACTCTGGCACATACAATTAATGTTATGGATATATACTACTAATAATTAAATGGTATACATTCTGTTACACATTATCAACTAAGAAGCAAACTATTATTAGGAAATTCTATAAGTAGATATTGAGAAATTATATAAAATCGTCTCAACTTTAGTATTCAGTTCAGTCTCTTATGGGTTACATACCTCTCTTACTACCGTAAGCAATTTGTAATAAACTGTCTTTTTTTTTATTTCAAAGCAATGTTGTCAGTTCGATTTATTATGTTTATGGTTGGTATTGTCGGTGTGGTGTAACTATCACAACATAACCTTCCTGTCAAGTGTCAAATTCGTTGCGTGCTTTGTTTGGTTTTTGTTTGTGCATTTAAAGTTTTCTGATGTTGTTCATTAATCGTTGTTTTGATAACGCACTTATTACTTTCTTATACGTAGTATAAGGAAGTATTGTGATGAGGAAAATTTTCGACCTCGAGATTTTTACAGATGTCCACGTTTTGAAGTCCCCTGATACCAAAAAAGTGGTTTTTAAAAAATGTCTGAGTGTATCTGTGTGTGTGTGACCACGATAGCGATCAAACCGCTGTAGGTATCTATTCCAAATTTTGTATATACGTGTATAATCTCCCTCTTGAGATCTGATTAGTTTTTCAGTAAAATCGGCAGATCGGAAGTAGTAGTGTACTTCAGTGACAAAATCGAATTTTGCAAATATTTCGTCAATTACTAAGTTTAAACAAATTTATAAAGAATTGAAACGTACTCAAAATTAAATTTGAGAAAATTGTATTAAAAAAATGTTCGAAATTCCTACCGGAAGTAGGTTTTTTACTCTTATCGAAAATCAGTTTTTTGCGAATATCCCGCAAGTCGTGCTTTCTATAGTTTGGTTCGAAAATTGTAGAAATGACTCATTCGTAGTATGGGGCCATAATCTCTATCGAGCATTTAGCCCGTTAGGTCCGATATCGATGGATTTTACAGGCAAAACCCATTTGCCGCTTCAAACGCAAGTATGCGCTATGCTACCCTTGCATCGTGCTTGCACGCTACGATCGTACAACCTCCGAGTACCGCCGATTGTTAACCTGTTTCTCCACCCGACAATGCCCGAAGCAATCTGCGCTGTTGCACCTAAACGTGAACGTTGAACGTTTATGCAGAGGCATTCATAGGCGGAGTGGCAGTGTGGTATATAGGAGTTATTGGTGATTTAAGTTAAAGTTGTGAAAAAAACTGTCTTTTTCAAGACAGTGCTAAGTAAAATACTATTATTTGGTAAGGATTACATTTCCGTAAATAAACGACACTTTTTACAATTTGTGTTCCGTAGTATTAGTTGACGAAATGGCAGAACCAGGGGCCAAACGTAGAAGAAAAAATTTAACGCCAGAAGAAAAAATGAGGTGTGGCCACCACACGACTTTCTTATACGTATGAAAGTGTTACTTCCGGTCCGAATTTTGAAATATCATTTATACAAAAAATATTCCAAATCCAACTATAAATACTTTTGTACTCTTCATAAATATACATAGAATGCATAATTTACGACATATTTGCAAAAAATCGTTATTCGGTAAGGGTAAAAGTGCTACTTCCGGTCCGAATTTTGAAATTTCATATATACAAAAAATATTGTAAATTCAGTTCTAAATACTTTTGTACTCTTGATAAACATATATAGAATGCATAACTTACGACATATTTGCAAAAAATCGTTATCCGATAAGAGTAAAAGTGGTACTTTCGGTCTGAATTTTGAAATTTCTTTTATACAAAAGATTTTGAAAATTATGTTGTAAATACTTTTATACCCGTAACGTACTTGTCTAAAAAGCATGACTTGCGAAATATTCTCAAAAAACTGATTTTCGATAAGAGTAAAAGACCTACTTCCGGTAGGAATTTCGAAAAACTTTTTAAATAAAATTATTTTCAATTTCAATTTTAAGTATATATGAATTCTTTATAAATTTGTTTAAACTTAATAGTTGACGAAATATTGTCAAAATTCGATTTTTTCGCTGAAGTAAACTGCTACTTCCGGTCTACCGATTTTACTGAAAAACTAATCAGATCTCAAGAGGGAGATTATACACGTAAATACAAAATTTGGAATTGATATCTACAGCGGTTTGGCCGCTATCGTGGTCACACACACACACACAGACACACAGACACACAGACACACACACACACACACAGACACACAGACATTTTTTAAAAACCACTTTTTTGGTATCAGGGGACTTCAAAACGTGGACATCTGCAAAAATCTCGAGGTCGAAAATTTTCATCATCACAATACTTCCTTATACTACGTATAAGAAAGTAAAAAGAATGCTGTGTAATGTTTACCATGGGCTTCGCAAACGCGATTCCAAGTTGTCTGCAACCGACGCACTTACATTATGCAGCATTTTAACGAAAGTGTCTGAATCAGCCATACATCGATGCGTGAAAAATACAAGCCAGCCCCAAGAAGCACCCACTCCAAAGAAAGAAACAAGAGGCAGGAAAAAAATAATTGTTGACGACGATACACGAAACGCAATACGACGTATTGTGCATTCTTTTTTCTTTCGGAATGAAATTCCAAATGTGAAAAAAATTTCTGCTGCTATCGCGGCTGACGAGAACATTCCTCCGATATCCCGAGGTGTTTTATTACGCACATTGAGAGAAATGAATTTCCGTTTCCTAAAAAGAAACCGAAAAAGTTTTCTAATTGAAAAGCCGGAAATTGTTTTGTGGCGTCGAACGTACCTACGAAGAATGCGCGAACTCCGAAGACTTGGCACAAAAATTTATTTCATGGACGAAACGTGGTTAAATCAGGGTCATACGGTCAACAAAGTTTGGCAAGATTTGTCAATAACCAGTACCCGACAGGCCTTCTTAGAAGGGTTATCTACCGGATTAAAGGCACCTTCAGGTAAAGGCTGTCGTTTAATAATAACCCATATCGGTAGCGACACAGGTTTCCTAGACGGAGGATTGCTTTCATTTCAAAGCAAGAAAACAGGCGATTATCACGAAGAGATGAATTCCGAAACTTTTGAGAAGTGGTTCGCATCAATTTTGCCACGTTTGGAACCGAATTCTGTAGTTGTGATGGACAATGCTCCATATCACAGCCGCCGACTAGAACCGCAACCAACTTCAGCGTGGCGCAAGGGCCAGATAATGGACTGGCTACAAGATAAAAACATTGCACACAACGATGAAATGTTAAAAGTAGAACTGTTGAACTTAGCACGACGCCATAAAAGCCAACATATGAAATATGTAGTTGATGAAATGGCCAAGCAACACAATGTGGAAGTTCTCCGTTTGCCCCCTTATCATTGTGAGTTCAACCCCATTGAGCTCATTTGGGCACAAGTTAAGGGGGATGTTGCGAGAAAAAACACAACTTTCAAAATGACCGATTTGAAAGTTCTTTTTCAAGAGGCCATTCAAAATGTTACCGCCGACACCTGGAAAAAATGCATTGGCCACACCGAAAAAGACGAAGACCGAATGTGGGACCTGGATGTTAGAGTGGAGGTTATTGTTGAACCGCTGGTGATTCAACTAAGCCCCGATGACAGCGATAGTGACAGTAACAGTGACAGTGACAGTGAGAGCTCAGAACTGTATTTTTCGGATCAATGAAATATTAGTTGTTCCGATCATCGCAAATGCCATCTTTTTTGACAATTGTTAATGTTATTAATTAATAAAAAGTTGGGTTTTTTCTCCCCTGGATTCTTATTTGTTTTCTTAAAAAATATATTGTATTTCTGGCTAACAAATCCGTATTTTTATTATTTTACATTATTGGACGTTTCGGCCTGCAAATTATGGCCATTTTCAATATTTATACATATTACCTATTTTAATATTAATTACAACATACATAAACTATTTAACAGTTAACAATAAAACGAGAACGAGGTTACACGAATAACCGATTAAATAGTTTATGTATGTTGTAATTAATATTAAAATAGGTAATATGTATAAATGTTGAAAATGGCCATAATTTGTAGGCCGAAACGTCCAATAATGTAAAATAATAAAAATACGGATTCGTTAGCCAGAAATACAATATAGTTATTAATTAATGAATTTTAGAATGTATTTTAACTTGTAACCTATGCTTTGCTTATATTATCACAATTTTATACGCATGTTTAAATAAAGCTGCTTTACTTTTGTTCTTAATTTTACGCCTTTCTTGTGTACGGAGAAGTACCTGCATACGAATTATTAGAGACCGCGCGCATGCCTATGAAATTTGCTGCCTCGCCCCTTCATCCCTCGCTACTGTCCAAGTCGTTCGCAATGAATCATTTCTACAATTTTCGAACCATACTATAAGCAGGTACATTACGAGTATAAAAATATTTAAAACATAGTTTTAAATATCTTTTGTATGAGAAAAATTTCAAAATTCGGACCGGAAGTAACACTTTTACTCTTACCAAATAGCGAATTTTTGCAAATATGTCGTAAATTATGCATACTTATCAAGAGTAAAAAAGTATTTAGCGTTAGATTTGCAATATTTTTTGTATAAATGAAATTTCAAAATTCGGACCGGAAGTAGCACTTTTACTCTTAGCGAGTAGCACTTTTTTTTATAATATCTTGCAAAGTGTGCAATCTATAGGGATTTATTAAGAGAATAGAACTACTGAAAATAGGATTTTGAATAATTTTTGTAAAAAAAAATTCTTAAAATTCTATAATTTGAAACGCTCATACGTATAAGGAAGTCGTGTGGTGGCCACACCTAATGTTTTTTCAAGTTTAGTAGTAGTAAGTGAACATTAAATACGTATAATTATAAACCATAAATAAAAGCACTTCTTACAGAGTACCTACATAGCGCCGCTGGCGCGATGGTGTCGCCAGCAAACGACATAAAGGTGAAACCTTTAGTCAGAAAAAAAAGCAGGTGATAAATAACGTGTTTAATTACTCGTTTGAAAAAGGTATGGCTGTCAATGTTGCAGTTTATGAAACCAACAAAGCCGTAAAATGTTCGAATCGCAGCATATATATAAAATACGAAACGAGCAAATTAAAGGGCCTCTATCAAATCCAATAAGCATAAAAAGAAAAGGAAAGATGTGCAGCTAAATGCCCGTTTATGCACATATGATGAAAATGTACAGGCACTTGTCCGTCGAAAAGTGCATATCTTTTTCATAGAAAATATCCCATCTACATTCAATACTCATCTACATTCAATACTATTTTTTCTGCTGTAAATAGCGATAGTGATCTTCCTAACTTCAAACGAGCAACGTTGCATAGATTTTTACATGATATCGGTTTCGAATTTCAAAGGTTAAAACGGAAAAGCATTTTGATTGATCAGGATGATATTGTAACGTTTTCGGGTTCGCAATAACAACTCGTGCAATTTATTTATTTAAAACAGTCTGTATATTCACAAACGTAAAATTAATTACAATATAAAAATGTAAAACTAATGTATCACACTTAAACTACTACGATTTAAATTAACACTGGTATTTATTTCTATTACTAATATTTATGTAACACTACCGTATTTATATCACTTCTATTTATATAACACCGTACCACGCAAGGAACTATTTATTTATTTCTTATATTTATTTTTATTTTGGTCTGTTCCGCGCGACGAGTACTTAAGGACTTTCTTATTCCGGAATTTTTATCTTTGCTTTGGTCTGTTCCGCGCGTCGACTACTTAAGGAATTCCCTATCCCGACGCGCCGGCTGTATTATATACGCACACAAAATTCCAGAAACATTCGAGCAATCGTCCAGCGGTCTCTCGATAGGCCTAGAAATACACTAGGAGAAACTCCAGACATTATGTCGCGTCGAGATGATTTACAACCTCTTTTTATTGTCGCTCGGAAGTCTGCCTTTCTTTGTGCACTTGTTACGTTACATTGCCCCCTTCTTAAGAACTGCGTTTCGCCCCGAAACACGCTATTCCATGTTCTTGTCGCTGGCGGATGACGGAATCTACATTGGGACCCACGGGTGCACCCAGTTGTCTTGTAGAAATAGCAATCCACCGACTTGGGTTGCATAACGGGCTGATTGGGCCGATAGCGACATACGACTATTTCCATGCCAGTATGCCGAAACACTACCTCCAGCATGTTTCTTACGGTTCTCCATTCCAACCGGTCTAATCCGCAACCCAGTTTCGGAATTGCCAGCCTCCTTATATTTTGTTCGAGTCCACGTCCTCGTAAATCGACAAGGGATTCCCATAAGTTGGCGCTCTAGGTTTTCCGGTAATTTATCGCACATCCGCCACTTCACCGCTGTCACATCCACGGTATGGGGCCAATTGGTTGAAACGCATCACCCCTGGCTCACTATGGGGTGTTGGTCTTATGCGATAAACCGCGTCATCTATTCGCTCTAGTATTTCGCATGGTCCCTCCCAGTATTGTTGGAGCTTTGGGGACAGGCCTCGGCGACGTTGAGGATTATATAACCAGATCCGCAAATTGTCAGGTTGCCACTGATCGTTAACCACGGTAGTTCTGAATGTGTTGGCCGATTTTTTTCCTCTAGTCGGTTGCTATGCCTGCAGTCTTCTGGACGTGGTCTCCTTGCAACAGCATCAGCGTTTTGGTGTTGTTACGATACTGGGTCGACGATTGCCTCTTCTCATCGACCCGTTTCAGTTTTTGCTGCTCCGCTATGGTTTTCTTGGGCTCCTTCCCGCATTTACTATGCACATGGCCCATTTCCATTTCCAATTCCAGCATCGGAGCGTTCTTCTCTTAGGTTGTACCTGATTCACTAATCGTCGGACTACCTGTTCCAGGTGTGCATGCCCATACTTCATCTCAAGACGCTTGATTAATTTAAGGTAGTCTTGACACTCTTCCGGACGTAAGGTCTGCAGAATGTCACTGGCCTCTCCTCTTAACGACACAATCAGAGCAGTAGCTTTCTCCGGGGACGTACACCCATTTGCCCCTGCAGCGGCTTCGAATTGTTTCTGGTACGTCATCCATGACGTCTTCCCATCGAAGGTGGGAGGTTTTACCTTTGCCTTTGCTGTTTGGGAGATCTCCAGGCTTCCGCTTGAGGTGTCATGGGAACCGCAGTCGTTCATCGCTGGCGACTGAAGCTGATCCCCAAACTCGTCCCCCATTCCGAACACGCGCTCCTCAACTTTCTGTTCTACGGCTTCGATGGCCCCAGAAAATTCCTGTCTCCCATTCGATGAATTCTTTTGAATGTCTTCCTTAAAAGTAGTCCGGAGTTCTTTTGCAATTTCATCTTTTAGAGTCTTCATATTAGTCTCGAATTGTTTTGAATAATTTGCCATTTCATCTTTTACAGTCTTCATATTAGTCTCGAATTGTTTTGAATAATTTGCAATTTCGTTTTTTAAAGTCTTCATATTAGTCTCGAAGAGTCTCCAAAATTAAACTTGAATCAGTCTGTACTTGAAACAAATATTTCTCGGGATCCTTACCTTCATTTATTAAAAGGTCACGAAGCCGATCCTGGAGAAATGTTTTTTTCCAGACGTATTTGCGTCCCTTTCCTCCAATTCTGCCCTTAACTCGGAGACCTTTAGTTCTTCCAAACGTTTGGTAGCCATTTATTTATTTATTTATTTGCACTTATACTGTTTATCCCACACTGACACCAATTGTAACGTTTTCGGGTTCGCAATAAACAACTCGTGCAATTTATTTATTTAAAACAGTCTGTCTATTCACAAACGTAAAATTAATTACAATATAAAAATGTAAAACTAATGTATCACACTTAAACTACTACGATTTAAATTAACACAGGTATTTATTTCTATTACTAATATTTATGTAACACTACCGTATTTATATCACTTCTATTTATATAACACCGTACCACGCAAGGAACTATTTATTTATTTCTTATATTTATTTTTACTTTGGTCTGTTCCGCGCGTCGACAACTTAAGGGATTCCCTATCCCGACGCGCCGGCTGTATTATATACGCACACAAAATTCCAGAAACATTCGAGCAATCGTCCAGCGGTCTTCTCGATAGGCCTAGAAATACACTGGGAGAAACTCCAGACATTATGTCGCGTCGAGATGAATTACAACCTCTTTTTATTGTCGCTCGGAAGTCTGCCTTTCTTTGTGCACTTGTTACGTTACAATTTATAAGATGCAGACACAAATATTTGCGAGATATCCAACGATTCAGAGAAAAAGGTAAAGATTATTTATATTTATATTTATGTACATTCATTATTTGCTGATGCTTCGTTTATGTAAATAGAAATTTCCTTTTTTCCAGGTAGAACAGTAGTTATATACTGATGAATCTTGGGTAAACATTGGACATGTAGCAACTAAGGCGTGGAGTGATACCACGATTAAATCTTCTCAACGTGCATTTTGTGAAGGCCTAAACACGGGTTTAAAGTCTTCAAGTGGTTCTGGACCACGATTCGCTCTGGTTCATGCAGGTAGCATAAATGGACTTATTCTTGGTGTAAAGCTTACATTTATTTGCAAAAAGAATACAGCTGATACACATAATGAAATGGATGGAGAAGTCTATGAAGAGTGGTCACAAAGCAGTTGCTTCCTAATATACCTAAAAATTCAGTAATTGTACTTGACAATGCATCATCGTAGAAAAGTGGAAAAAGTTCCAATTACGGCATGGAATAAGGATCAAATTATTGAATGGCTGGTTGAAAAACAAATACCGATCGAAATTGGTATGCTAAAACGGGATTTATTATACACTGTCATTCAAGTTAAATCTCAATACGAAAAATACAAACTAGATTTAATTGCAAAAGCGAACGGCTGTGAGATTCTACGTTTGCCACCATGTCATTGTGATTTAAACCCTATTGAAATGGTATAGGCACAAGTTATAAATTATGTTAAGATGAACAATTCAACTATTAAAGCTGAAGATATGTCAGCGCTAATCTTATTAGAGGTTACAACAGTGTCACCGTTCATAATTGGCAGAATTACATCGAACATGTTAAAAAAATTAAGAATGATATGTGGATAGTAGATGAACTGCAAGATACCGTTGACGAATTTATGATCAATCTGAGATCTTCATCTTTATCTAACGACGCCTTAGTGACTCTTTAAGAGATCAATTTTTGTAGAGTGTGTTTCATATCAGCTTTATACAATTTCGTGCATTCACTGTTTCAGTACATGCATACAGTTGGCTGAGGAAAATGGTGCTGAATTAAATACCTTCTTGTCCATACAACGAATGATGCGAGAACGCGCAATGCAAGCCAAGCAGTGCAGTATTAAACAAACAAAACTAAATGTATTATTTAAATCTTAGTTATATAAATTTTGGTTTTTCCCTTATAATCTCCTTACTTTTTATGTACGACATAACGCATTTTAGTTTGTATTTAGAATTTGAGTATTCGTAACATTTTCTATATGTTAGTTTGTATTTGAGTTTATAAATCCCTACAATACATATTCTGGGTATTATTTCTTAACTTTTAAAAAAGGTTTCGATAATCCGGAAGTTTCACTACTTTGGATTGCCTCCGTTTTAATTGATCCGGATTCTTTAATGTATATTATCTTTATGTAATAAATATGTATATATACTTATATTTATATTATTAAGCACTTGATTGATTTGTTATTTAACATGTTTGACTATTGTTCTTGTAATGTATATCAAAAAATATAATTAAAAGTAAACAACAATTTGTTGAGTTATTAATTAATCTATATAAAACAATGTTTTATACATTTATCTACTCGCACGCCTCTGATTTTGTACATACTACGTGCAGTAATAACGGACATATGTTGCTTTTGATGAACATATGCACTTTATGCCATGTTTTTGTTATTTTTATTTTAATTGTCATTTCGTACATTTCAATTTAGAATAATATCCTAACCAACAAGTATTTAACATGTTGTCATTATAATGAGCTACCAAACTAACTTGTCATTGTCTATCTCCATAAGACACTTACTTAATACTAAGGTTGAGATGGTCTATAGCAACATCGTTACATTTATACAGTATTTCCCCGGAGTGAGTTTACAAGAGGGAAAAAATTCTTATTTTTGATTTTACAATAAAATGCTAAGGAAATTAAATTTTATGCTTCATTTCAAATGATCAAATCTGTAATTAAAATTTTAATTCCACTTATGTACAGTCGCGAGGAATAAATTCTGGTCGTCAATATTATTCTTAATGCAGTTGACAACGTTATAGTGTATATCTGGTTTTGGTATTAGTTTTTTTTAAACGTTGTCATTATTTTCCATTTGTCAGATAATTGTCAAATATGATAAATATTGGTACAGTAACACAATAAAGACATAAAATAATAAATGCAACACAGTTTATTAGACTAAAGAATAAATAAACAAGATCTTAGTACTTGATCATTTCGCCGTTTACTTGAATAATTTTATTTAAGCGGTTGGGCATAGACACGCATAAATTTCTAAAATAGCCATGTGGAAGATCATTCCAAGCTGTACGTATAGCGGCCAAAAGATCCTCCCTGTTTTGAAAATGTAATCGTTGGTTTTGTATACCTTTGACCAACTTTCCCCACATATTTTCTATAGGGTTCAAATCAGGACTTAAACTCGGCCACTCAAGCAAATTTATATTATGGTTCTGGAACCATTCTGTTACCCTATGAGCAGTATGGACTGGACAATTGTCCTGTTGAAATATAAAGTCGGCAGAAGGAAATACTTGCATCACTGAGGGTGACACCACATCTTCCAAAATCCTAATATAAACGTCACTTATGAAACATTCTTCTAAATGCAATAATATCCCAGGACTTTTTGCAGAAATCCATGCCCATATGTTTACCGAAAATCGGCGGCTGGTTTCAACCTTTTGTGTATATTTTGCATCATATCGCTGATTCCTTGGTCTATATACTCTAACTTGGCCAGAGAGGAATGACTGGAAGGTCTTTTCATCACTAAAAATTACGTTTTCCCAAAAGTGATTGTCATTCGCAAGGTACTGTAACGCAATGCCCAATCTGGCTTCTTTGTGTCTCGCTGCAAGTTTTATTTTTCTAGCAGCAGCGTAATTTTTTAAATTCGCTTCCCGAATACGACGTCATGCGGTGAAAACGGATGCGGGGAAGTTAGGATGAATGACTGCCTTTCTTCCTGTTAGAAAAGGGTTATTTTTAATATTTTGGACCAGCATAAGATCGTCCACCGCAGTTGATACTCGAGGTCGTCCAGAACCCAACTGTCTGTCCAGAAATCCTCTCTCTCTCCACCGCCAAACAATTAAATTTACCGAACTCTTTGCCATACCTAACTGATCTGCTACAGCAGCTTCAGATAATCCTGTTTCTGCTGGGGAAATGGCCCGAACTTTATTAAAGTAGGAAATTGGTGCCATGATGACTAGAAAAATTCTTGACAACTCAAAATAAAATTTATATATGACAGCTTGTTGGTAATTATTGACCAAAAAAAAAGATATAAACAAACAACTAAAATTTCTAGTTTGTCAAAATATGACAGAATTTTGTATGACATTGACAAAAATGTTGTTTTCATTTTTTTTTATCGCATTTCATCTATTATTTTTTGTGTTGCAAGGCTTTGACTCCTGATTCTATTCTGAATTTAAAGAAAAAAAAATAGTACGTAATGAAGATGCAGATACAGATTTAATTTTGGATTCGGTGGAAGATAACTGTAAACTTTCATTACTGAGACGGGCGCTTCAACTAAATATGTGCAAACCCCATATTCAAAGAGCTTTGAAGGAACGTAAATTATACCCCTGTAAGCTGATTTTTAATCATACGTTATAATCGGGCGATGATGAAAAGCGTCTTTATTTTTGCATGTGGATGGGAGATAAAATAATGGAGAATCAAAATTTTCACAAAAGCATTGTATTTTCCGATGAAGCAACATTTACTAGTAATGGTACCGTTTCGTCACAACATGTTTGTTATTGGAGAGATACTTATCTTCAATTTAGAATTGAATCAAAACGTTAATATTTTGTTAAGGTAAACCTGTGGTGTGCTGTTTCTTAGCATGGAATAATAAGCCCATATTTTTTTTTTATGCTAATGTAAATCAGCACAATTATTTGGAAATCTTAAGCAACTTTTTCTAGGATGGTTTAAGTGAACTCCCACTTGCTTATCGGCAGAGGATGTATTTTCAACATGATGGTTGTCCGGCCCACTGTTCGCGCATTGTTGCTGCCTGGCTTTATCAAAAATTCGAAAATTGTTGGATTGGCTTGATGGTCCTGTTTTGTGGCCTCCATGAAGGCCTGACTTAACCATTTTAGATTTTTATGTGTAGGGACGGTTAAAGCAACTAGTCTACGTGGAACACTTGCCTAACAATGTGGAAGTATTAAAAAATCGTATAAGAGATGCTGTTGAGTCCTTGACACTTGAAGAAATTTGCAACAGTTATAAGGAACTGCCGCTTAGAGTCGAATTGTGTGCTGAAAGGGGTGGCGGCTTAATAGAATAGTTTTAAACATTATTGTTTATAGCCTACTTCTTTTTTTAGTGTTGTGATTGAAAAAAAATAAAATAAAAATTGGTAATTCTAAATAGGGGTTTGACAGTTTCGTAATTCTAATTACAGATTTGATCATTTGAAAAGAAGCATAAAATTTAATTCCTTTAGCATTTTATTGTAAAATCAAAAATACGAATTTTTTTCATCTTGTAAACTCAATCCGGGGACATACTGTACAACAGAGAAAGCATCACTCAAACATTTTACAGAGAACATACATACGCAAACTCCAAACAGACACTATTATCATCTTTATTTAATATATTCAGGTTCAACTGAAATAACCTTCTTGTTCCAACAAAATACACATGTTGAAACAACAACAAATATACAGGGTGTTTCATCGGTTGGGGTATCGCGAATTAAAGTGCCTAAATATAAAAATATCGACTTCAAATTTTAACCACTTATAGAGCTTTTAAACCGCTACCAGCAGGTTAGGTTGTTTTTGATAATATTATTTTAATTAATGCGTAAATTAAAAAAAAACGTATTATCAAAAATTAAAAGTGCTCAAAAAATTTTCAAATTTGAATGGTGATACGTGGAAATATCACCCATATTAACTTCACAATCAGAATTTTTATAAACGAAACCGTTTGTCAAATAAAGTCAATATTAAATAATGTCGTTTTTCTTACGACAGATTTATGGTACTTAACTTTCTAATTGTGCTGTCCGCAAACAGGTAGTCCTTTTAAATTTATGACGGATAATAAATAAAAATTTATTATAAACTCAACACACAACACTGTAATAAAAAACCCATAAATTCTTCAACGTCCGCAAACAGGTAGTCCTTTTAAATTTATGACGGATAATAAATAAAAATTTATTATAAACTCAACACACAACACTGTAATAAAAAACCCATAAATTCTTCAACGTCTTGCCTTTAATTTTGAAATTATTGTAAAATATTCAATAATTGATTAAGTTTTAATTTTTTTTTCAATTGCATAGTTGATTTTATAGACATATCTTTTTAACACCTGAATTTCAATAAAATCTGAGTACTTTTGATTTTTTGAACGAAGGTTTTTTTTTATTTACGCATTAAATAAAATAATATTATCAAAAACAACCTAACCTACTGGTAGCGGTTTAAAAGTTCTATAAGTGGTTAAAATTTGAAGTCGACATTTTTATATTTAGGCACTTTAATTCGCGATACCCCAACCGATGAAACACCCTGTACACATAGAGTGCAGAGAATTGTGGAAATAGACATGCAAATAAATTTAAATATCTTATACATATGTTACAGGAAATTCATGTAAAAGATATAAAGGTAGTCACTTTTTCCAACGAGGAGTTGATCCAGGCAGAAATAGCTGGCGCTCATACAATTTAAAATAATAAACTCATAAAAGAAGTCATGCGAAAAATAACAGATACAAGTTTTGAAGATTAAAAACAGCAACAAGAAATTATTTTCAGAGTAAATTGATAGCTATATCGCCACCGAACAAGAAAAAATGCAACAAAAGGGAAGAAATTGTCAAAGCGATAAAAGAAATAAGAAAAGCGATGAAGGATGTGAAAGATGTAATTAACAACATAAAGAAATACAAAAAGAAGTTGTAAAAAATATAACGAACTTAAAGAAATTAGAGGAGATATGAAGAATAAGCATGACGAATCGAAAACAGACAAACAACAGTTAATGATTACAAAAAGAGAATAGCGAAAGAAAAGAGAAGGAACAATAGTTATAAAAATGACATAATAAAAGGAAAAGATTCAGTAAAGGAAATTCAAGGTTCCTTAGAGAAAAACACAAGGTACAAGCTAATGTTAAAGACGCTTATGAAATAAAGGAAGGAATCATCCTTGTAAAGATGCAGAGCTGGAAGGGGAAAAAAGATGTTTTGGAAAATAGAAGATAACTAGCGGGCATGAGAATATATACAAATAACGGCCTGACAGTGCAGGAGACACATTCAAAAGCAATTAAAACAAATGGTTAAAGAGGAAAAGGAAAATGGTGACAAAGCAAAAGCACGTTATCAAAAATTGTTGATAAACGAGAAGTAAATGACATGAGGTATCAAAAACTAACAAAAGACAAAATACGAAATGATTAATTCGTAACTAAACAGACAAAGAAAATGGACAAACGACGAAAGAATAAGCGAAATATATTCAGAATAAGAGCATGAAAGAATGGAATTTTGCAAGGAAAGATTTAGAATCGAACGTGAAACATTAAAATAAGGTTGCCAGTAAGAAAAATGAATAGTTGCTAAAGAAATGTAACGGTATAAAATTAAATATTAAAGAATAAAATGGAAAGGCGAATGACAAATTAATAAGGTAGCGTATACGCTATACTATGGACGTGAAGATAGGCGAA
The DNA here is from genome assembly GCA_963170755.1 of Amphimallon solstitiale. NCBI lineage: Eukaryota > Metazoa > Arthropoda > Insecta > Coleoptera > Scarabaeidae > Amphimallon > Amphimallon solstitiale. The sequence goes on from OY720676.1 coordinate 108,167,591, forward strand.
GGAGAAATGGGACTAGTTTTATGACTTTACCTACGATTGAAAAATGAGATATACATCATAACAATAATAAATGTGTATGCGCTAACAGAAGAGGTAAATGACAACGACAAGAATAACTTCTATGAGGCAATGACATTGTTGTGCGAGAGAGTACCAAGGCATGATGCACTGATAATAATGGGAGACTTAAAAACAAAGATTGGAAAAGAAAACTATTTGAGTAATAAAGCAGGGAAATATACAGTTCATAAGGAAACACAATACGTAGCAATCTGGCAGAAAAAAAATGTGTCATGAGTACAAAATTTCAACACAAAAAAACAACATATAGAAACTTATTATATTATACCAGGAAGGAATTATGGAAATCAAACTGACCGTGTCTTAATAACAAGGAGAGAAAATGATTCACGATGTACGGTCATATAGAGGTGCAGCTGCTCATTTTGACCACCACCAACAGAAATAGTAATAAGAAACATTAATAAAGAGAAGAAAGCAAAAGTGAGGCCAAAATAGAATCTCGAAGAGATCAAAATTGAAGAAAAAAAAGAAAATGAGAAATGCAAGGAAAGATAAATATGATTCAGAAAGGACATGCATTGATGATGAATGGAATGGCCTAAAGGCTGGTTAATACAAGCAGCTGAAATTATATTAACAGAGAAAGGTGTAAAAAAGAAGAATGAATGGTTTGACAAAGAATGTCACTCAGTACTAAATAAAAACAGAGACGCCAGAATGAAATAGTTAAAACCAGGTAGAACAGAAGATTATGAAAATGGCAAGAAAATGCGGAAAAAAATAAGTGACTAAATAAATAGAAAAATGAAGAGTGGGTTGGAAAAATTATGGTGTGGACAGAAAGAACAGCACTAAGTTATATAAAAAAGTAAGAAAACAGAATGCAAAAAGCGTGGCAACATACACTAAGAATGAGGAATGAATGAAACATTTTAAGACCTTGTATGATATTGCCTTGACAACTTGAAAAAGAACAAAGCGACGGGTCCCGATAATATCGATGTGGAGATGATACAGAATGAAGGAGTAGAGTTAAAAATAGATTGTATGAGTTAAATGTGAAAATATGGGTACAAGAAAGAATGCCCAAAGAATGGAACCTTGGACCAATAGTGTCAATATTGATAAGGGGAGAAATCCAACGAGATGCGATAATAAGTACAGGGGAGTCATTGCACTTATAGTCGTAATAACTATGATCCATAAAAAAGTAAAGATGTACATAGAAGACGCAAGTGGAGATTATCAGTACGGATTTAATCAAAGTAGTTCTACAATAGATACTATTTACACCATGAATCAGAGTATTGAAGAAGCATATTAAAATAATATAGAATTGCACATAACATTTATAGATTTCAGACAGACATTTGATAGAATCAAAAGAAATGTGGTACTAAAAAGGCTCAAAATATTGAAATACCAAACAAATTGATTAGATTAATACAATGACTTAATACAATAGATGTGTGAAATACAATGACTTAATACAATAGGAGCGTGAAATATCGCAAAGAATTCAAGTCTCTAGACCAATAAAACCTGTAGTAACCTATGCGTCAGAAACTATGTGCCTAACGAAGAGTCGAAGAAAAAGTTAAGGATTTTTGAGAGGAGGATTATAAGAAGAATATGTGGATCGAAAAAATTAGTAAAGTTTATTAAATTATGAGATTAATGACACGTTAGAAGGTAAAGATATAGTAAAAGCGAAAACACATACAAGGCTATAAGAGGAAACTGGAAAGACGACAATGTAGAGACCACCCACACTAAACTGGTCAACAGGACTCAAACAAATGAGTGGCTACTACTTCATCCGAAGTGTATAGCCGTCTATATATAAATACACTAGCATTTGTTGGACCAAGAAAGATTCAAGCGTACTATATAGAATTATTATGAATAATGCAGCTTGTTATCATCGTAACGTCAAAAAGATAGATCATTTATTTTAATTGTAATTATATGTAAATATACATGCTTAAAGATAATTTATCAAGGCTTTTCATGAAATATTGATTTGCTATTCAAGTTTTAATAAAATATACCTACATTAATCTTCTAAATATTGAATAACCTATTTAAGTATATTGTACAACAAATTTATATCTATATACTAAAAAGTGCCAAAATTAAATTAAATAAATTTGTCAAAAGTTAAGTATCAAACAACATAGTGTAAATTTAGCTGTCTCTAGTTCTCCATAGATTTAAAAAACAGAGGTGCAAAAAGTAAAGAAATATAAAAAAATAAAATGCATTCATCAAATAAAATTGGAATACCTTCTCCTATCAGAACATCCCTGTAAATTTCACTATTTGCCTGTGGTTGTTCTCTATACTGTTTCATGATATCAGTGAACTGATAAGCATGTCCAAGTACTTTACATATCACATACACAGCGCACATTAATAATTGGTCTAAATGCCTATTCTTCATGAGATCAGTATCTCGAACGGAGTACTCGAACACAGTCCATATTTTACATTGCAAATCCATTGATGTAATTCCAAGTTTTGAACACAAATGGTCCATTCGCACACCGGCTAAATTATAAAACTAAGGGGGAAAATATATTAAAAACATATACAAATAGGCAAAGTATGTAAAATACCTTTCTAAAAATAATGCATAATGATCCTCCTTTTTTGGGTTTAGCTTCTGGTGCTAGCGATGGTGTTGCTATAATCTGTTCAGAGTTCGGAGAATCTACTATCTTCACAAATTTTCTATTACCATCTTCATCAGTAACCACTACAAAATATCACACTATAGCTAAAAAAATTATTACCGAAATTAACTTATTTAATAACTATAATTAAATATTCTCTACTAAATGAAGTATTCTATTTAAGTTTATGTAAAATGTAAATTTTGTAATTTTCACATACATATCACTTTTAACAAAAATTTAAAAAACGGCTTTGAGTAACAATGTTTTTTTGAAAAATTCTTTGGCAGATGACGGGATCCAATCCATTCCTAACCATAGCCCGAAAACAATTCGAAAAACATGTAATTCACGTATTAATGATTAGAATAATTTTTGAGTTGAGGAGTTCGGTAGATAAAATTTTAACGAAGTGTAGTTTTACATTATTTTGGACGAATATTTCCCATCATTTTTGTATGCTTTTCTCTGAGGGTAAAAATGTGAGCTGCTGTACGAGATTGCAAGAAAATAGATTAAGCATTTGTACATGTTGACCCTGATGAAACATACAATATTGACGTAAAATATTAGTAAGAAATAAAGAACTGCGCTGTTTAGAAGTTTAATGAGTGTTCTAATGGCAAGCTTCTGGGTTGCATCTTTATTATAATAATAATACATACTCAACAATTTTACGCCAATTACAGGTGGCTACAGCGGACTTCCTGTGATATTGATAAACTTTGTATATAGTGTATTAGCAAACGCATCGTATGTAGTTTTCAAATTTCACTCATAAATGTCGAAAGTTTACTCTTTTCACTAATTATAGGTACATTAACGAACTTCTGGAAACACTAGGTTTACCATATACCTAAGGGCTAAATAATAGCACATTTCAGTAGAATAAAGTCCGTCCTTATATTGCAACTGTCAACAAGTCTGGGATATGATAGGTCGAAAGGTTAGTATACTTCCTAACCCTCCAATGAGCAAGCCGCTTGGGCTAAGCTATACTTAGTGTACTCTGAATTTTTTCATAATAATATAATTATTTTTAGCAAGTGCAAAGTGTTTATAGACTGTGAGGATACATACGGGTTGTCTTACGAAAAACGCACCTCGCTATAACTCTGATATAAATAATCCTATTTCAGAAATACAAAAACTGCATAAGACAGGTGTTGCAAGAGTATAACTTATTATTTTTAATATGTAATTTTTGTCAAGCGATAGTGAATTTTTTGTTTAAAATAGCAACAGTTTTTTTATACGGTTTTGGTAGACTTTTTTTCTGAATACAACGGTCTTTTCAACTTCATCTTCTGTTTTTGTTAAAAAAAAAAAATTAAAATTTTCAAGTATAGGTACCATGGAATCCAATGATAGCACACAAAACAATAACTGTCAATTAAGATTTATTTGCATTTATTGTTGTTTGTATTATGTCTTGCAGCTTTGTTATAGTTTTGTTTTCATATTGTTATGGATAACAATCAATTAACTGATATGGTGCCGGTGTTTTTCGAGTACCAAATTCTGGTCAAGCAGTGCGCATTGACGTAGCTTGCTTAGAAGTTCCTGACCGTCAGAAATTTAGCAGAAATAAACAAAACTTAATAAATCAGAGAGCTTCTAAGAAACCAAAGAAAGATGGACGCCCATTTCGTGAAAATGTTGACTTAGATGCCATTCCCAGTGTACAAGAAAATCCAAAACTTCAACTCGGGAAGTCGCACATACCAATGACACGTCAAAGGACACTTCATAAACTCTTTAAAAAAGACACATTTAAACAGTACATTCCACAAAAAGTACAAGCGTGGTATGAAAACAGACCATTTTTACATATGTTGTTTACGTCAAAACGGGCTGTTCTACAGAAATATGACTTGGTCTGATGAGGGCACTTTTAGCGTTAATGGTGGGATAAAAACATCAAAGGTTCCAATTATACTGTCGCTTCTCGTTGATCGTTATTATCTGCACAAGACGTATAATAATATCCTGTTCGACGAACATAATGTAAATTTTAAATGCAAAACATAGCATGTGAATATAAGTACTAGAAATAAATAATTATAATTTTAAATTCCTTACTAGCTTACTAGAGATACACTTAATTAATAGTATTTGTATATTTGCTAATAGCATATCATATTTTTTTACAATCGTACTGAACGTATATACATATTATACAGATTGTCGTAGTTAAAAGTTAATATGCATCTTCAAATACACACACATAAACATGTACCTATGTATGTATGTATACAACACCGGTGGTGTGGGGAGATAGTGGGGAGATCGAGAGCGCGCGCAGACATGGCATTCTTTCCGTAACTTTAGAGCGTGAACGTACATACATTGTATCTGAGCAGACTCGCAAATATTAAAATAAAATGCCCTTAACTGTCGAGGAGAAAATACAGATTGTGTTATGGTATGCCAAGGATAATTCGTACAAAGACGTGCAAAATTTATTTGTTGCGGCGTATGAAAATCGTCCACCTCCCTCTGTGCCAGCTATCCATAAGATTGTGAAACAATTTCGTACAGAAGGTTGTGTTAATTCACTGCATACTAAAAGACACGTTGTGCACTAAAGCCTCGGTACCCCGGTGTCCCGATATCACGCCCGATATGAACTCATCTGTACTCCCCTACTATCGTACCCCTCCATTTCATGTTTGCATGCACATGTGTGCGTGTTTGTGTTTCCCTATATCTACTTTTATTTCAGTCAAACGGTATATGAAACAACCTTAAGTATTTTCATCTGTGCAGTCAACAAAGGAGATATATGAATTTCCAATTCCATTTGAAATGGATAGGATAAAAAATCATAATCAAAACAGTCCCTAACAGTACACAAATACACTCTTGTGTGTCAAGCTCCAGTCCCCAAATTAGTTTCAGTTTACATTATTTAACACTACTGTAAAGCAAGCAAACATTCACCTATGTAGAGAACTGCTAAAACTGATTTTTCAAAGAAGGGTTGCTTGTTTATTGTGAAAATGTATGTCTATTTTTAGAATTAAAAGATCTATTTGCCATTATGTTTGAATGTAGATCAAACACTTTGTAAATAATATGCAAGCAACTGATTTTTCAAAGAAGGGTTGCTTGTTTATTGTGAAAATGTATGTCTATTTTTAGAATTAAAAGATCTATTTGCCATTATGTTTGAATGTAGATCAAACACTTTGTAAATAATATGCAAGCAGACAATTCAGTGATTAGGAAATTATACAGCATGGTATGAACTATAAAAAGAAAAAATGTTGATTATTAATTCTTATTAAATAATTTGCTTTTTATGAATCCATTAATAAAATATTTATTTAAAAATATTAAATTCTTCAGTTATTTTACATATTGTTTGTATCCCAAAATAGGATTTTAGATCAAACATTTTTAATGAAATTAATTAGTAAGTCTTTGGGTACTTCATTCAATTTAGACATGGGCCAGAGAGGGGAAGTCGTTCTGGTTTCACTCAGACTAGACCCACTCGTGTTTTGTCGGCTATCGGGGAAACCGGTAGGTAATACCGTACCCAAGAGCCGACAAAACACGAGTCGGTCTAGTCTGAGTGAATCGGAACGACTTCCCCTCTCTGGCCCATGTCTTTCATTCATTAATATTCAGATATCGTAAATGATGTACGTTACACTTTTACGTCCAATATTGTCTGGGGTAACCCAGGGTAGTGTCCTCGGTCCCACATTACGTTTAATATATACAGCCAAAATGACAACTATAGCTACTTTTGCCGATGATACAGCAGTGTTATCTTCCCATCGAAACCCAGATACAGCCTCAGCACATTTACGACACATTAATGCAATCCAAAACTGGTTGGAAGATTGGACAATAAAAGCTAATGAAAATAAATCAATCCACATAACATTCACAACAAAAAAGAAAGACTGTCCTGGGGTGGGACTACGTGCGCTATCGACATAAATCGATCGTTGTCTACTGTAGATATCTATACTTTCAGGCGAGAGTTTTAAAAATTGGTACCATGTGTGTCTCTTGCTCGACTATCGTTTGGCATTCGGTTAGGTTCGGTTAGTTATTACGTTTTCTAAAAGTATTTAGTAAATATTACGTCTTAAAGTTGAAAGCCGTTAAAATCACCAGTTCCTTTAATAAAAATTTCAAATTTATACTTGAATAAAATAAAATAATAAAAACAAGGTCTTTGTTTAATTTGAGTGTTGATTTAATTTTCAGATAAATTCAAGTATAAGTGGAGAAATATCTTATAATATTTATTAGAAGAGTACATAATATACTCTTGTAATAAAGATGTTATCTATTCACATCAATGTGATTACTGCTGAAGGAGAAAGTTTTACGCCTCGATTAAAGTTGGTTTAATTGTTAATATGTGATCTATATTGCATCATATTTGTATGTATATATACAGGGTGGTTCACCGGGAACTGAATCGATCGATTGCAGAAAAACTGTAGCTAGGAATGATCTGAAATTTTGACACTATACTAAAGTCGATGGGAGCCATTCGCCTAAAATATTTTCAAGATGGCGGCACTTCGGGCTATGCCGGAAGTAGGCACCAACTTCCTAATTTTAAATAGAATAGCCTGTATATTGTCAGGTTTTTAGATTCTACGTGGAATTCTAAATATATTTAATGTATAATGTAGCATATCTAAGTGTAACCCTTTTTGACTTATTGAAATTCTTATGTTAAATTTGACGTTTGCAGGCAGAAAATCAGTAGCACTTTTTCCCTATAAAGATGAATTTATTATTTAATTTGAAGTAAATTCTCTCAAATAGATGGCTTAATTAAATACTATTTGTATAAAATTGTTACAATTATTAATACACAGTGTGCGAACCCAAAGACAATTTTTTAAATGGGAAGCGGCAACTTTTATAATTTTATCTTATTCTGCATTTAAAATAAAGATCACTTTGTATAAATATGTCTATTATAAAAATTGGTAGTTTTCGAAATATTGGCAAGTTAGTGTTTTTATCTTCTACAATACATACTGTTTGCATTAGTTCTTTTTTCATTAGTTAGCCATGACAGTGTTTACAAAATTATAAATTATCATTCGATGAAAAAAAGTCATGTTACCTTATCACAATTTCAATAAGTCATGCCGGGGCGCTTAAGGGGGCTTACGCAGAGGTGCCGATTAACTCCGTGAGGTAGGACGTAAGGGGGTGGCGCCATACTTTATTTTAAAAACTAATTCCAGGCGAGCATGCATTAAGCCTTACATTAGCGCATATGGCGCCACCCCCTTACGCCCTCCTCCCGGCAGTTAGTCGGCACCTCTGCGTAAGCCCCCTTAAATTATTCAAACGATGATTATTTAAATTTATGTATTATTTATGGGGAATGTAATAAAGTTATGTCAAGAACATGTTTGCAACTTGATATCCGCAAAAACGGAAACCATCTACCAATACCCTTAAACGTATTATAGAAAACTTTAGAAACTTTGGATCCGTGAAGCCAAAGATTCAGGGAAATAAACCAGTTATTAATAACGATAATAATATAATGCAAATGTATCACAAGTTCTTGACATAACTTTATTACATTCCCCATAAATAATAAATAAAAATTTTTCTGTGACGGGAAAAAAGTTTGACATTTTACCTTTCTCGACAGGTAACAAAATGTCACTTTTTTCAACCCGGGCAGAAAGTGCTCACTTTCTGCCCGGGGAAGAAAGTGCTCACTTTCTGCCCGGTTAAATTGACAGATATTTGAATACTTTACAGGGTTCCATAGCAACGCAGGTGTAATGTCACTTGAAATGTCACATCGATTGATTTTCCGACTTTTAATATACCAGGTTTTCAAACTTAAGTCGGCACTATTGCTATCTTCGTTATTATTGGAGCTACGAAGTCGGTTAAATAGGCAAACTAGTAGGATTTTTTTCCCTCATTACGACGGTGAAAACGGAATAAAAATTGAACATCGCGTTCGCGACTTATGTCAAAAAGTTAAATTTTTTCAAATGGAACACCCAGTATAAAATATCCTCAATCGATAGGAAATTGAATTCTGAACAAAATGTGCTCTATGACCTTTTATGCTAATGTCAAAAATGACAAAGCTATTGATGACTTTTCAAATTCGTGGCTGTCTTAGCTGTAACTTTGTATTAGCAATGAAATAAAAAGCAAGGGGAATATCAATGAAGTATTGTTTATTTTAGGTAATCATAATAGTAATAATAATAAATCCTATAAATATTTAAAAAATACAACAAAACTTAAACTAGATGCTCAAAAACACCTCCCTCGTACTCCAAGCATTTTTGAGCCCGCTTGTAAACGCTCCTAGTGGCTCTGGCAATGATTCTACCATCAATATTATTGATAGCATGAACGATACTCTGCTGAAGATCGTCAAGATTATCATACTGCCTGTTGTACACCACACTCTTCACATATCCCCAAAAGAAAAAATCCATCGGCGTAATGTCTGGTGATCGAGGAGGCATACGGATAGGACCGTTGGTTGATAAATATCTGTCATTAAAAAATTCGTGTAATAGGATATCTACCTGGCGAACGTTATGGGGAGGAGCTCCGTCTTGTTGGAAGTAAATCTGCTATCTATCAATTAAAGTCAGATCATCCAAGAAGTCGCGAAGTGTGGCGGTTAACATTTCGGCATACCGCTCACCAGTTAATGCGCCCTGATAAAATATAGGGCCTACAATTGTTGAGCCCATTAGACCGCACCAAACATTAATACTAAAACGTCTCTGCGGGTTACAAGGACGGAATAGCATCGGATTTTCGCGACTCCAGTAGTGACTGTTCTTTCTGTTGAACATGCCCCTATTGGAGAAAGTTGATTCGTCACTCCAAAGAACTAAGCGCCAAAAATTATCATTGGTTCTCATTTTATTAATGAACCACTGACAAAACTGGATGCGCCTTTCTTGATCTCCTGGTACCAACGTCTGTGTAGGTCGATACTTGTACGGCACAAAATTATACTTTTTGAGAATATTATGAATAGTTCCCAAACATAGTTCACTTTCTTGCATGAAATCGTTAATTGAATTATTAGGATGAGCTTCAAAGTAAGCTAACACATTAATTTCCGTTGCTTCACTTATTATAAATTGTTTCTTGGTTCTAGTTTTCTTGAACACATTTTCATTAGATCTAAATTTACGATACAAAAGCAAAAAGTACCTTCTATCTGGCAAATTACGCATAGGAAACAACGCACTATAACGTTCACGCGCTCGGTGGCTATTTTTTTGACAAACGATATAACATTCCACCATATCACATTTTTCTGAACGCGTGAAAGGCATTGTTTCCTCAAAAAACACAAACGTAAAGTGTTCACTAGCAAAACTTCAATTTGACATCATAATTCTGATGACATTTATGAAACAAACGAATTTTGTTTATGAAATATCAGCCACCTTGACGAATTTGAAAAATCATCAATAGCTTTGTCATTTTTGACATTAGGATAAAAGGTCATAGGACACCATTTGTTCAGAATTCAATTTCCTATCGATTGAGAATATTGTATACTGGGTGTTCCACTTGAAAAAAATTAACTTTTTGACATAACTCGCGAAAGCGATGTTCAAATTTTATTCCGTTTTCACCATCGTAATGAGCGAAAAAAATACTACTAGTTTGCCTATTTAAGCGACTTCGTAGCTCCAATAATAACGAAGATAGCGATAGTGCCGACTTAAGTTTGAAAACCCTGTATAGTATTAACGTGTTTTTTTTCAATATTAAATCGTCGTTTTTCCCATCACAGAAAAAAATTGTGTACTATACACGGGGAAAAATTAGATTTTAGCTCTCGGTACTTTTTTCCCTTGTATAATAAATAACTATAAATAATCATCGTTTGTATAATTTAAGCGCCCCGCCATGACTTATTGAAATTATGATAAGGTAACATGACTTTTCTTCAACGAATGACAATTTATAATTTTGTAAACACTGTCATGGCTAACTAATGAAAAAAGACTAATGCAAACAGTATGTATTGTACTACTGTGTAATAAAACACTAACTCGCCAATATTTCGAAAACTACCAATTTTTATAATAAGACATATTTATACAAAGTGATCCTTATTTTTAATGCAGAATAAGATAAAATTATAAAAGTTGCCGCTTCCCATTTAAAAAAATTGTCTTTTGGCAATTTTTCCAAATTCGTTTTCAGGCGTATAATTCGTACACTCTGTATTAATAATTGTAAAAATTTTATACAAATAGTATTTAATTAGACCCATCTATTTGAGAGAATTTACTTCAAATTAAATAATAAATTCATCTTTATATGGAAAAAGTGCTATTGATTTTCTGCCTGCAAACGTCAAATTTAACATAAAAATTTCAATAAGTCAAAAAGGGTTACACTTAGATATATGACATTATACATAAAATATATTTAGAATTCCACGTAGAATCTAATAACCTGACAATATACAGGCTATTCTATTTAAAATTAGGAAGTTGGTGCCTACTTCCGGCATAGCCCGAAGTGCCGTCATCTTGAAAATATTTTAGGCGAATGGCTCCCATCGACTTTAGTATAGTGTCAAAATTTCAGATCATTCCAAGCTACAGTTTTTCTGCAATCGATCGATTCAGTTCCCGGTGAACCACCCTGTATATATACGTATGTGACATGTATGTAGATGTATGTACATAATACAGAAATATATTTATCTGATTGTCATTATCATACGTTAGAATATTTGACTAATGTACGGAAATTTCCGAACTATGTGGATTAGACGTTGTATTATATTTACTTACGCAAATGTGTAGGCTTGTTATTTTGTAATAAAGATTGACCAGGCTTAATGGTGGGAAACAAGTTCTTTTTAACTTGTGAATTAGCAGCATGCGTACTATTAACATTGATGTTCGGAGACTGAAAAGTTTCCATGACTGAGGGGCCTGGAGAATCCGTACCTATACAACAAAATTACTGTCAGAAAATTATACAGATATAAATTTTATGTATACAATACTTGAGTTCTGAGCAGGCTTTACATCGTTTTGGTTGCTGCCATATTTCATGTAACCAGGCAATGCTATATCTTCAAATTTTGGTATAGCTTCACCGGATTGTTGAATTGCGGCAAATAATGCGCTCCCTTCTTGCCACATTAAACTTTCTAATATCCGTTCTTCAACCTGGAAACATTACAGAATCTTGAAAATACATAAATTGATATTTTGAAATAAATTCATTAATTTGAAGTCTACTATGAATATATAAAATGGATACAGAACAGAAGAATAGTATTTTATTCTAAAATAGAAATAAAATATCCATATAAAAATTGGCAAACGGCATAAACTGTTCTGTTCATTTATATTAAAGCATCTAATATACAACAACAAACACAAGTATGGGTTGAATGATTTACTTATTTAATGTATTGTTGCATATATAGTTATGATTTGGGTTTAAATAGTTTATATTACCTTGATTGTAAAATGTATATTTTAAATAAACTATTGATGACTCATTTTTTTGGGAGAAGAATATTTTAGAGGAAAAAAATACATACCCAGCTTAAATGTTTTACAATATATCTAGGAAGTTGTTGATTATTGGATCTGATAGTAATTTCAATAACCTTAACAAAATCATATGCTGTCAATTCTAATACGTTGAGTACCCAGGGGAATTCCCTTTCTAAACTTTCACCATTATAAGAATACTCCACAACTTGTAGACTGCACGCATATAAACATTTGAAAAAGATTGTTTTTTGCATCAGAAACTAAAATTTAATAGGTACATAATTTACGAAGAAGACAAAGTTTAAAAATTATACTCACTGAAATATCTGGACATCTTTTTCGCTCGCTTTTTAAAATATCTTCTAAAAACTTATATGCTAATTTTAATGCTAGAGTACTTCTGCTGGTTATTTCTGATTCATTCATATTTAAATCAGTACATTTTGCAAGGTACTTTGTTTGCAATTCTAAAAATATATTTTGAATGGTTTCCTTTGGATTATTATCACAAGAACTGAAAATGCATATTTTAAACATTTCAAATTTACTTGTCCTATGCATTTCTTGTCACCTATATATTTCGATAAGTTCCTCACTCGGGTTTGGGCTTCTACTTGACACTAAATCTTCTAAACGCATTCTGTTTTGATCTACAGACGAAATAGAATCTGATGATTGTCTAGGGCCTAGATATTTTCGACCTGTTAGTGGAGTATCAGGCGGCTGACGTAAATTCTTAAAAAATGGAGTATATATAGTATTATTACAATTATATATATATATATACATCATACCTCATTCGTTTGAACCGGTTCTATATTTTCACCTATAAAAATAAGCATAGATAAAGTCTTATTCATTTTAACTTCTTCAATTTCAAACTAATCTTACCAACTGACATTTGTTGCCTTATTCTGTTCTGTCTTCGAAACTCCGCTGTAATAAAATAAATTTATTAAAATGTTTTCTATTTACGACTTTTTATTAATAATATTAAATACGCACGCATATTTGGACTACAAAGCAGTTTATTGTAAGTAAGACCTCAGAAACCAATTAAAAAAAAATCGACTGTTGTTTTATGAACAAAATACGAAATATGGTCAAAATACGCGTATCGCTTATTGCGTGACAACAAAAACAACGGTGATGTATTCGTGCTTTACCACTATAAGCCTCAACAGCCGATTGCGTTTAGGCAAGAAAAACATGACGTCACTGCGAAATGTACAACCAGTGGGATAATGCAACAGTTATTCCACTGGTGATTTGGTGATGCGCATATCTTCTAAGGTTACACCTTAGCCAAAAACACTACGTTTAACACTCTTTTCTGTTTTTCCACAGGTTTCTACTGAAGATGGCAACTTAGTTGCCGAAATACGTATATAGATTTTTACATCCTTTTGATTTTTGTGGTAAGGGATTTTTCCTTTTGCATTTTGTTTCATGGAAATGAAACACAAAAACATCGTCAAAAGTATATATTAAGTGTAATATTTGTTTAGAAAGGAAAATGACCAGAACAGCATTTCCAAAGAAATCAGAGAGTATAACAGAGTTACAGGAAATTATACACTCCGACGTATGTGCACCAATAAGAGTCGAATCACGTGGTAAAGCAAAATATTTGGAATTTATTGACGATTGTTCAACATGGTGCGAAGTAAGATTTATAAACACAAAACAGCAAGGATTCGATAAATCAAAGAGTACATCACTAACCATGATCGAAATCGTTGTCCAACAAAGAGTTTAAATGGAATCACTCCATACGACGTACGGACAGGAAGAAAACCGAATATAACTTATTTCAAAGAATTTGAAGAGTATGTATCTTAAACAGAGAGTCTGGAGGAAAAAACTTTGAACCAAGAGCCAAAGAAGAAATATTTGTGGGTTACGCAGAAGAATCGAAGGGGCCTGAAATCTGGGTACCAAGACAAAGAAAAATAGAAATTTATCGAGATGTACATTTCCTGGAGATACATAAAGCAACACAGAATAATTTTGAAGAATTTGTTCCTGAAGACATGACTGACCATATTGGATATCATAGACACTGAAGACAAACCAATACGTCAGAACGTGAAAGAAATCCTACCAGGGGAAGATGCATCCTTACCTGAGCGACATTCCAAAAGAGGATGAGGAAGACCGACAATCGTAAGAACAGGATCTAGAAGAAGACCTATCAAATCATACAAGATGAAGATGGAAGAAGTCAACTTTGCTGAAGCAGATGATTGGGCATTAACATCAGAAGGTCCTCTAAGACAATCAATTAATGGTCCTGACTCGGATGAATGGTTCGATGCAATGGTGGAAGAAGTTAAGTCTATACTGAAGAACGACACCTGGAAACTCATTCTAAGAGCAACTGTCATGGAAATAATTGGAAGTCGCATTGTACTAAGAAATAAGTACACTGCTGATGGAAATATGAAGAAACGCAAAGCTCGTTTAGTTGCACAAGGATTTGCACAACAACCAGGAGTACACTTTAATCAAACATTTGCTACTGTTGCATTTCAATTGGATTAAAAAGGTCTCTAATCGTTCGTCATGAGATGTCAATGAGACAATTTGACGTGACTACTGCTTATCTTAATGGAACAATGGAGGAAATCTTCACAGGGCCGCCCAAAATGATAAATGAAATCATGGAAAGTAATTCTGGCCAAGAGAAAAATTCTCCAATCGGAAGAAATGCGAGAGAGCAACTGAAACTCCTGAGAATAGGAATTGTATGTTAATGGATGAAGATATTAGATGGTCTTCAACAGTCTGAAAGGAGTTGCCATAATAAACTGGATAGTACTTTGCAAGGTTATGGTGCAAAACTTTATTGTAAATATGATGTAAAGCGAGTTTCGCAAATATATAACGGATGCGACGAAGAAATGTAAAAGCAGTATTTTATCCTGCTCGATAAAACACGAACAAAACTATATTTCTCGTTTGTCAATCCCCGGTTTGCCGCAAACAAATTTCAGTCCTTCTATTGAAAGATCACTTCGGGATTAAGGATTGATTCCCTGACATACGTAGATCACTTGAAGTTCAGCGGGAAACAGTTTGACTCACTTCAAGATCGATTGGAAGACGTCACTTATGACGTTGCACATGAGCTGATCTGATCCAACTAACACACACCTATGATTTCAAATTAATATTTGTTATATTTTAAAAGCTCCACTAAGAATTCAACCATGCACAAAGGGCACTAAGTAGATATTCATAAATGGCTTTGAAGGTGCCTGGAGAAAACCGGCTTGGAACATGAATAAAAACAAAATGTGTTTACTTATTTAAGTATAACTATTATCTTTTAAAAAGTCATAAATAAATGTCTTTTGCAGTATTTTTCAAATATCTATTTTTTCCGTATATAACAGGACTGTAATGATGTTGACAAATTCATACATCTGTGAATACATCCATGAAACTATATTTCGTTCACTGAACCAATAGAGTAGCAAAAAACGCGTGATCAACGCATGATTTTGAATACTGCCTTTCTATTGGCTCTGAGAGCTACAAACAAATCCTAAAACACACGATATAAATCATCTGCTTTCTGTGATTTTGTCACATGATTGTGACTATATATAACATTGTCTGTTATTTTGAAATATATGTTATATATGTATACTTTTTGCTTTTGCTATATAGTATTTTGTATTGTTCCTTGTGTTTGCGCTGTTTATATGTGTTTAAGTTGTTATTATTATTATTATTCTCAGTCTTTTTAAAGACTCTATTAATGATTAAAGATTTATTGAAGGTAAGATTTATAAATCGTAAACAAAGCAAATGGTTTATAGGTTATTTATCTTTCAGCTATCCAGAAGTGTTGAATTTAAATTACTGTTTTTACCTGTTTATACAGTACTGTGCAAAATGCAGCCAGATCTGAAGAAACGAGTAAAGAGACATTTTACAATGCTAGAAAAAGAGTCTATACTGAATATATTTAGCAAACGTCAATAAGAATGCCCAGCTGACTCTAAGACACGAATTGTTGACTTTACAGCCGAAGCTGCAGGTATCTGCTCTGCAAGTGTTTTTAATATTTTGCGAGAACACAATGCACAAGATGTAAAACCTCCAAAGAAGTATACAAGAGCGCGATCTGTCATGGATTATATTGATGATGATATGCGCAATATTATTAGACGTATAGTACACTCATTTTTCTATAAAAATGAGGTGCCAACAGTGGATAAGATTTTATCCAAAGTAAATGAAGATGAGATCTTGCCAAACCTCAAACGTACAACAGTGTGGAAGTTGTTGAAAGAAATGAATTTCACTTTCAAAAAAAGAGCATCTAATAGTTTTTTAAAGGAAACATGTGAAATTGTTACATGGAGACGGCGCTACCTTCGTCAAATAAAAGAATTTAGGGAACAAAATCGAAAAATGTATTACCTAGATGAAATATGGGTCAATGAAGGACATACTGTGCAAAAAATATGGGTAGCTGAATCAGTAACAAGTCCAAGGCAAGCATTATTACAAGGGCTCTCGACGAGTCTTAAAAATACAACCGGAAAGGGAAGACGATTGATTGTTCTTCATATTGGTTCAGAAGATGGATTTGTTGAAACCAGCTTATTGTTGTTCGAGTCAAAAGAACCAATAATTACCATGAAGAAATGAATGCAAATATCTTTGAGGAGTGGTTTGAAAAGGTATTGCCAACGTTGGAAGAAAAATGTGTTGTGGTATTAGATAATGCTTCCTATCATAGTAGAAAAATTGAAAAAGTGCCAACTACAGCCACACAGAAAGGTGATATTCAGTCTTGGTTGCAAAAAAAAAATATATCCTTTCAAAAAGATATGGTTAAAGATGACCTATTACATTTAGTTAAGGTGCACAAAGAACATTTCAATAAATATGCGATTGATGAACTTGCAAAAACTTACAATAGAATAGTACTAAGACTGCCACCATATCATTGTGAATTGAACCCGATTGAATTAATATGGGCCCAAGTTAAAGGAGAAATTGCAAGGAAAAACACTACATTTAAATTAAAGGAAGTCAAAGAGCTGTTAGACACATCATTGAACAATGTTACAAAAGAGAACTGGTTGAATGCCATCAAACATGTTAAAGAACTAGAGAAGAATATGTGAGAGTTAGACGTAATTATTGAAAATTTACAAGATAGTTTCATAATTAATTTGGAAAGTTCTGAAAGTAGTGAATGTGACAGTGACATTCAGGAATAATTTTAATTGTCAATACAGAAAAATTTAAAATATATGTTTACATTCAGTTTCTTTTGCTGTTTCTTCTATATATTTTTTAAAAATAATGTATATAATAATAGAATTTTATTGGCAAAATAAAGTATATACACGACATTACATACATACACTGTGACCAAAAGGTAACACCTTCAGTTAAGCCGTTATGGCGTCCTGACCTTCCAGGTGTACCTGTACAAATGAAGTGAGAGAGGGAGGGAAGTTATTATAATGTAAGATAGTATACAATAACAAAACAAATATAAATTCCAGTAAAGCTCAAGTAAATGAAATAAATTAAATAAGTTAAAGCAAAGTAACTAAATAAAATAAAATAAATCAGTGACCTTCGGCTGAAATCAAACCATCACCAATATATCGCTTCAGTAGAGATTTGAAGGAACTATTGAGTATGCATTTTATTTATAAATGTTTACTATGTATGTACTATATTTATACACGAATAAAATTCCTTATAAATTCACAATAAAATAACTACTTAAGCCCTATTTTAACTTGTAATTTATATTATATACACTTGTGAATAAAGTCTTTAATATATTTGCCTGATATTGAATTTGACAAATGCATATTAAATTTATCTTAAATTGTTTACAAAATGCGCATTTGTGTATTTTTTGTTCAGTCAATTAATATTTAACCACTTGTTAAGTAATGGATTTGAAGCGATTTACGAATGTTTTGTTGATATAGGTTATGTTTGAGATTTACGTATTTTATATAAACTAATAAATTGTTGTTTTCGAAAATTTAAACATGTAATCAAAAGATTTTATAAACTCTATTGTTAATATAAGTACTCTATTGTAAATTGAGCTGTGCACGTGATACAGTCGTGGACAGCTCGTGATTATTCTATACGTTCAGTGAATGAAGTATAGTAATACATATTTATTTTTGCATTAGTAAGTAGTTTGTTTCTTAAGTATTTTGCTCAAGTGTACGAATATATTTGAAAATGGGGATATCACAATAGTGCCCAAAAGGCACAATAAACGTTCATATCGACAATTCTGTGGACGTCCATACATCTTAAGGATGTTCATATAATGTACAATATACGTAATATACGGATATATCTCGAATGTACGAATCCATCACTACCAATTAAGTTAAATTAATGTGTAAACTGTGGGCCAAGTAGGATTTTTAAAAACAAGTTAAAAATCACTACTTACTTCTAATAAACTGATAATACTTACCTATACATACATAGAACATTTTAAGCATGCATTATAAAAACGAAAATGAAAAGTGTGAACACATGGATGTTAAAACTAACATCAAGCAGTAAATAATTACTGTGACTTACATATATACCTTTATACGTAAAACGTATATGTATATATGCATGTGTTTGAGATACACACATACATTAAGTGCCATTGTCGATAATCGAACGCACAGACACCGGTGTTTCGACCTATGAGGTCTCATCAGTGTGCGTGGAGATTCTCGACAATAGCTTCAAGACTTAAATCGCTGCCTATGTCATTTTCGCATGTTAAATGTAGTGTGAGTATCACAGCGACATCTAACACGCAAAAGGCAGCGATTTAAGTCTTGAAGCTATTGTCGAGAATCTCCACGCACACTGATGAGACCTCATAGGTCGAAGCACCGGTGTCTGTGCGTTCGATTATCGACAATGGCACTTAATGTATGTGTGTATCTCAAACACATGCATATATACATATACGTTTTACGTATAAAGGTATATATGTAAGTCACAGTAATTATGCATTATAAAGACTGAAGTTTTAATGAGAATGCTATAGAGTATTCAAATAAACTCACCCAAAAGTATTCTTTCATCAAGATCTCCTTTGGTTAAAAGATGCGATTCATAAGTTCTCTTTAAGTTATTATAATTACTATCAAAAACAGATGGATTAAGTAAGCCAGTAAAATCGTTGTCATTTCCTTGCAGAATGTGCCTTTCAAAAAGACTTTTGATTATTTCACGAAATTCGTATTCTCGAATATACATAGCATCTCTGACGTCATCTCTATAAAAAGCGGGTATTATACAAGGAGCAGTAGTATAAATAATACCATCTGGACTAGGCCATTCTCTTGGTAAACCTACAAAGTATATAAAACTGTTAGTTAAAAGATGAGGTGCGGCCACCACACGACTTTCTTATACGCATGAGCGTTTCAAATTATAGAATTTTTTTTTACAAAAATTATTCAAAATCCTATTTGAAGTACTTCTATTCTCTTAATAAATCCCTATAGAATTCATACTTTGCAAGATATAAAAAAGTGCTACTCGCTAAGAGTAAAAGTGCTACTTCCGATCCGAATTTTGAAGTTTCATTTATACAAAAAACTTTGCAAATCTAACTCTAAATACTTTTGTACTCTTGATAAATATATACAAAAAGCATAATTTACGACATATTTGTAAAAATTCGCTATTCGGTAAGAGTAAGTGTTACTTCCGGTCCGAATTTTGAAATTTTGAAACCGCTATAGGTATCAATTCCAAATTTTGTATTTACATGTATAATCTCCCTCTTGAGATCTGATTAGTTTTCCAGTAAAATCGGTAGACCGGAAGTAGCAGTTTACTTCAGCGAAAAAATCGAATTTTACCAATATTTCGTCAACAAATACGTTTAAAAAAATTTATAAAGAATTCATATGTACTCAAAATTAGGAGGAAGTAGGTCTTTTACTCTTATCGCATACATGGCTGTTAACAACGAAGTTTGTAGCCATGTTGGTGTATTGTTATTTGCAGTACGCAAAGAAATAGTAATCCAAGTCATGCACTGACATAAGGCCAAAGTACTTCAATAACTTTTCTTTAAATTTACCAAAACAAAATAATCTGAGTATTGTTTAATAAGATTCATTTATTAAACTGTTTGACGTAATTATTATACAAGCAATAGTTACTAAGCAGCAATTAGAAAATAAGTTTAATTATAAAATACTATATATAAGACTAAAAATATTCACTAATATTTAACATAAAATGTGTAACAGTTTACAGCTTAAGTAAAAATAATTATTATTAATTTATTTAAAAGTTATGTATTTTATATGTAAGTTTGTACAGGTATAAATTAGGAGTATATAATAACATAATTATAAGTAAAAAATCATTTACAACTTACTCTTTTATAGTGCATTATTGATGGTGATATGTTAATGTAAGTATTAAACACAATTACAATTTTATCTAAACTCTTTAATTTTTGACTATTATTACCCTTTCTTAACATAGATATTGGAATGGGGTCTTTCATGATTCTAAATTTCACTAAAGCCGGCTTTTCATTTACGAGTAAATCGTATACGAGCGTACGATTCATAGAAAAAATCGTAGGTGTAAATGTAAACTCGTAACTCGTATGCGTTTGTCAAAATGAATAGAGTTCAATTCGATTTTGTTCCGAGTTAGTAGAATTAAAAATGGCGGAAACTAAACTGTTCGTGTGACACCGATGGGTTTATCGAAATTTATGGAGTGTTAACTTTCTTACACAAAAACTAAAGAATATCCAAATAATATCGCCAGGTATAAGGCTTATGAAGCAGTTGCCAATATATTGGACATTAGTATCGATGCAGTTAAAAAATAATAATAATTTGCGCTCTACTTATATAATAAAGAGAAGAAAAGGATTAGTGTAGAAAATGTGTTGTAGTTCATTCCCAAGAATTTTTTAGTCACATGCTTCGAACGGGTATTGTAACAAACCTTCTTCAATTCCAAAAATTTGTCTTTTTCCTAGTGTTTCTTTTACCCAAATTCGTCTCTTTTTATATTATATCGCACGTGACTATTATGCTTTTTCATAATTTTTAGCTAGAGGCTGGCTACACCTACATGCTTTCTTTTACTTGAAACCATATTTAAAATACTTTATTCAATTTCTTTAATATACGATACCTATGAGAAAATGTAAATGTAGTATGGTACTCATATACGAGTACTCGTAAATTTAACGCCGCCTTAACAGTTCCAATAATTCTTTCTGTGTGCACTCATAATGTTGTTACATGTCTATATTCTTCTATTTTTGAAGACTACAACTGAATTTTTCCTTTAGTAAAAGCTGGAATAACTAAATTAGCTTGCAGAGTCCAAGTGTTTTCCTAATTCAAAGTCCTCTATATGCTAAAACATTTCTCTATTTATCTGATGTATGTTCACTTCAAGCTTTACTAATGTAGCATATAGCTCCTTAAGAAGAGCGTTTACCTATCGAAAATTACGGCATCGCCGTTTCGCGTTTTTTAAACTTATTTTGTAATTTTAGAATCTCAAATTTGGGTTAGTGATGCAAAAGGCGTAAATTTATAATGTCAAGATCAGTTTTTGTACTAATTTATTTTCTTAAGAAAGTTATGTGTTTTAGAAATAACCACAAAAATGCATGAATTTGATTAATGTCTACTAACTAAGGCTGGTACACAAAAGAAAAAAAAACGACATCTACGCGCCAGCTGCACATTTGATGTACGATATGTAGAAAAAAAATCAAATTTATGTAATTATTTTTAGAGATAAAAAACATTAAACAGTAAACATTGCCACACACATTTTACACGAGGTTTTTCTAACCTAATCGCGTCGTCTATCCCCACTTTACGGATCTCTACTGGTCCTAGCGAAGACGAAAATCTATCGGAAACGGTCGGCTATTGCAGGCTAAAATGCGAGTGACAGTTTAATTACAAACTGTCACTGACATTTAAATGTCATATATACCTATATATTCGAGTGTATAATAATACAACAGTTATGGGCAAGCGAAAATTGGCTTATTATAAAACATCAACATCAACAGTTCCGTAAGTACTCATTCTTTATGCATTATGTTTCCCATCTATAGTGTTCCTTTATCTATGACAGAACCTGTGAATAAAACCGAAGCGCTGTAACAGAAACGAATATCGTCTACCTCCACCTACTCACACCCCCTTGCGTCTACCCGTCCCGCCAGTAATATAAGTTGCATAAGGTTCTATTTGTTAGTAAACGCCCCTCTTAAAGTAAATAACAAATAAACTCAGTAAACGAACATGCAACAATTAAGGATGGATATACCGCAATGTAGCACTATCTCTTTCTGTTGCGCCTGACACATTTCTCTTTTAAATGGAAATATCCTGCCTCCCTTCCAGTTAGTATACTGTATGTGTCAATTTTCATTAGGTATAGGGATTCAATGTTTACGTGCGATTTATACGTATACAAGTAATGCGTGGCAACATGGCACCCCTACTGTCCGTCACCAATCCCGGCAACAATCGACATCAGAACGATTTTCTCCGATCTTCCCACTTCTACATTCAATGTTTAGCTGCGAACAAGTTGCGATCTAGTCTGCAATAAAAGCCGTCTTATTACTGGAACGGGAAACATCAAATGGCCGCCGCGATCTCCTGATCTAGTAGTTTATTATTATTTTCAGCATCCTTTTTTATTTACCTTATTTTTAATTTTATTAGAATTACGCTTTTGTTTGTGTCATGCAGCGTGGACGCAGCTTAATAATTCTCTGCATTTACTGAAAGGAAAAAGAAAAACAAATCCTTGCAACTCGTAAATATTATTGCTGAACGCATTACAAACACCCAAGCCGGTGGTCGAATAGTTACTGCTAATCACGCTAACTTGTATTTACGAACATGCATCGGGCGTGCTGGCATTGGAAAGGAAAGAAGGGGTACTATGTTGCCACATACTGTATGGATTAATCGCCTATGGCTAATGAAAATTGACACATGCTGTATACAGTTCATGATTGGTTTCAAAAAACCGGGTAAAATTTGTGAACCTAGCAATGTAATTTCTGACCGGGTAAGTTAAATGCTATACATTTCCCCAAAACGCCTCTAGATGCAAATACAATATCATCCATTACATTTCAAAAATTAATGTTTCATATTCTACTTTACCAAATAATAATTGAAACAAAAAACAATATATTTAAAGAACTTAATAAAATTAAACCATCCTGCTTAGACATTTCTCTAACATAACAAATCACAACAAAAAATAAATGGAGCGGCACTTATCTTATGTGATAAAACAACATCTGTATAGGTGATATTTAAAAACAATGTGTATTATAATACAATAAATATCAATTCAAAATCAAATATATTGTAGATTAATAGTGTTGTCCATGAACATTTAAGAAGTATTTGTAAGTAGGATTTTCTGTTTGGCCCTAGCAATTTTTAATTAAATAGATTGTAAATATAAAAATTTACCCAGCATAAGGTTCAAACTCACCCATGTGTAAAAATTTGTATAATAAAATTTGTCTAATTATCAGTACCAAAAAGAAAATTTTAATTACAATTTTCAAAGACTGAAAACCTAATTTTAAAATTATTTAAAATTAAATAAGAAATATTTGTACACTGAGAAGAAACAAAGACAATCTATCTTCTCTACTCTTTCTTTATAGACTAATAATTCATGAGTATCCAATATATTATTGAACTGCTAGGTTGTAAACCTCACTAAGGCAAATCATGATAGTTTGGTGTAGACTGATATAACAAAGAATAATTTCATCAAAACATCATTTTTTATCACGTTTTGGGAACATTCATAAATTATTTTAAATTACCACATACAATCTCGAATCTAAAATATATTACTTAAGTGACTTTTTTGTCAACCAGATTATAAAATGAATTAGTCTAATAAGTAGCAATAGAACATATACTACAAAATTTGACAAATACTTACATGAGAAGTTTGGATTCAAAAGATCTCTCCTATCTTCAAGGAATGCATTTTGAAATGCTAGGTCACAACATGCATGAAGTAAATGATGCGACTTCACAAGATCTGTACTATAAGAATCCTCTTCCATTTTAACTGTTATAAATAATAACCAACAAAAATCAAATAACTGTGATGTACTACATGGCAACGCCCTAAAAGTAAACATGTATATGTATACCATGTGCTTGCAGGCGACCTGCGTATAGGGCTTACTGTAAGATAAAACGATGACACCTAGAGTTAGTACGAGAAAGCAATATACAAACTGCAGTACAGCTGCGCTATCTATTCTCGTTGCCCTGCTTAAACGGAGAGTCAGCCTAGCCCGTTCTAGCCTCAGCGTAAATCTACTCAAATCCCCTCTTTTCCAACACTACACTCGACCAAGGAGCAGTTTGTATATTGCTTTTTCGTACTAACTCATACAAACTCTCGGTGTCGTCGTTTTATCTCACAGTAAGCCTTATACGCAGGTCGTCGGTAAGCACACTGTATATATTAATTTCAAAAATAAAACTATACCTTTGCCGTCTATTTCTATGCTGTCGGGTCTCTGTGTCTGTAGGTGCATTAAAAATTTCTTTAAAAACAGGACAATACTTTTGAAAAATGTTAAAGGAAACAGCAACTTTGCTTTGAAGAGTATCTATTTTTCTGTGAAATTCATCAGACATTCTTGTCATTTCTGCCCAACGCTTAATCTTTGTGAAAAACTGTGATAAACTACAAATGTATATATGTAAATGTGTAATATTAATGTAGAAAATGCAGAAATATATACCTGAGATTACTATGTCTCAAAAGACTTGTAAGACTAACACAATTACCTTCAAGCACGGACATTCCCACAGTAGGAGTTGTTGCGTTTCGACAGGCTACAAAAACTGAACAACCAAGCCAATGTAGCTGGTCTCCCTGAAAATACGCAAAACAGGTAAAATGAATACAATGTAAAATACTTCGATACATACTTCTAAGTCGTATCTCGGTTTAATATGTATATAACTACTCCAAGCTTGTGTAGCAATATTTTGTTCCAAATTTAGTTTTTCTGCTAATTGTTCAAAATTAACAAAATTTATGTCTTCACTTTCGTCTGTTGAAACCATTTTTAACTAACAATATCTATCACATTAATAAAAACTACGTAGCAGAATAAGACAACGCCTAAAGTAGTAAAGGGCGGGATGAGGATAGAAATTTTTAGGTTATGTTATGAGTGACTTTTCGCGCCACAAGATTGCCATGAATACAATAGGAGAGTAGGGGAATTGGAAAGGAATGTGCAAGATAGGGAAATACGAGTATGTATTTTCATGAGACCAGTGAGAGGAACAGAGTCACGTTTTGTACTAGAGGTGGTAACTAACGGTGATATTTCATTCACCGTTCTAAAGCAAACAGCGATTTTAAAATCGCGGTGATTTTAAACAGCTCTTTTAATCGCAGCGAAAGCAGGAGCCGTTTATTTTCGCCCTTCGCTTTATTTGAAACAGCTCTTTCAATCGCCGTTCTCCGAGCTGTTTAGTTCGGTGAAAATAAACGGTTCCTGCTTTCGCCCATGTTTCACCGTTTGATGCCCCGTTATATGCGTAGTGAAAATATATTCGCGGTGAAAATGGAATATCTTAACACAATAAATTCCCGTTATACGTATAATATATACCTAATGGAAATTATTGAATTGATGATAAACTACCTAGGTTATAAAATATTAATATACGCATATTAGGTATATCAGTAGGTATTTTGCATTTAATTTATGTTTTATATTATAAAACACATGAACGTGCAAAAAGACTTGAAAAAAGTTTAAATTAACAATATATAGTAAGTAACATGTTTTTAGTTATATAGATGATGTATGTACAGTTCTGTGCAATAAATTGGCGTACACTTAATATACGCTTATGTAAATATGACTTTGTTTGAATACCTGTCATGTATGACAAATTGAATTGACGCTATAATTCCATTTGTCAACTTAACTTAAGCCATTTTCACAATGGCAAAATAATGTCAAAATTAGCAATAAGACGTGTACGCCAATTTATTGCACAAAACTGTACCTATATGCAATAATTAAATACATTTCAGTTTCTCTTTTGATATTATATTTATGAAATATAAAGTTGCTTAGGCACTTTTTAATTATTAATATATTAAACTACATTATTAATGATTATTTATTATTATGAAAATAAAAGTTTACTAACTTTATTAGAACGTAATCGACTTTGCCTATCCGATAAGTAACATTGAAAGAATTGCTTCGTTACAGCTATAGTGAAACATATTTATGTCAAATTGATTTTATATTATTTAAAGTGAAGTAAATCTTAGAATCGCGGGCAGAAATATTTCTTGATATAAAAAGATATTTATTTGCCTCTATTGTAAAGAACCCTTTTCATCATAACAAATACGAAATTAATCACTGTGATTCCAAGAATTTGCACAACGGTGAAAACAGTGATTACGAAATCACTGTGAAAAATCACTGTGACCAATATCTGCTCTCATCTCTACTTTGTACACAAATCGGGAAAAGAAAAATTATATTTTTCTATTCATTACTGTAAAAAAAAGACTTATGCCCGTTTGCACCGCTTTTTTAAGTCGAGATTAATTCTTAACTCGGTCTTAAAGTCTTGCACCGCTTACTAAGTCTGACTTAAATTACTTTAAGTGAGGATTAACTTACGTCTAGATATTTCCGGACTTAAAGCAAGATTAACCTATATTTGTTTCTGAAAAGTGATTGACATCAGGCTAGTTCGGGTTTAATTTTGAACGGTTCCAGAACAGTTCCCGTCAGGCGCGTTTGCAAAATCGTTTTAGATTTCGTAAATGCGCATGACGGGAACATAAACGCGCATGACTAGAACCGTTCTAGAACCGTTCAGAATTAAACCCGAACAAACCTATCGATTGCAACTCGTTTTAAAACCCGATCGTGTTAAAATGAATGTTGAATGGGACGATTTATTCGATGATGACTTTGATATTTTGGAAATTATAGATTTTGGCTGTCCAAGACGTATCATCTATGATAGAACGGATGATTTTAATAATTTAGATATCTTTCGTTTTTTCACCGATATAGACTGACTAAGCCAACGGTATTGAATTTATTGACACAATTAGAAAATGATTAGAGTTTACTCGCTCGGATAGGTCGATTTTTATTTTTAGCTGCGGTTTTTCTGATGGTAAATTGATGTACAAAGGCTGGTCCAAAAATAAGTTACGACCATCAATTTTCGTTTTCAAACGGGAACATATATTTTTTATTTAATTTGTTAATTCTGCATCGAATTCTAAGTATGTTTCATGTACCATGTCCTATACCCAAACTCAACAGTTATCGAGAAATTTACAATTGAACATATCAATAACTGCAGTTATTGATTATTATAAAAATCAACCTATCCGAGCGTTTTACCATAAAACAAAACCAAAAATTTTAATGAATTTATTCCAACCCGTGCGTAATCACTGTATAAGTAGAATAATAGGCAATTGTTTATTTAGATAAGACAACTTTAATTCTGTTTTAGAAATCAATCCGTCTCCCCAATAACACAACTTCTAACATGCCTTTGATTTTATGCAAGCGGCAACCAGCCACACAACTAGCACATAAATGTAACTTCTTACAGTTAGAAAACATGTAAAAATAAAATTTTACTAAATTTGGACATAGTTGCCATATCGATTCTAGTTTTATAAGGTTTGTTTTTGTTTCGCTAAGAACGATTCCAGAACAGTTCACGTCATGCGCAGAAATATGTTAAGTGTTCGGGTTTCCGGAACTGTTCTGGAACTAAAAATTTCGTGTTTTGGTTTCTGATTGTCAGTTCTGGAACCGTTCTAGAACTGTAAAACTAATTCGGGATAAAGGCATCGAATCGTTCGGAACCGTTCCCAGACCGTTCCGAACGGTGTACTATGACGCATACAGTTCTGCGCAGTAACAGAACTGTGTTAGAACCGTTCGTAATATTAAACCCGAACAAACCTATAGTAATCCGTGCTTAACTCTTACGATGCAAACCACCGACACTTAAGACGAGATTAAATAATAAGTCGGGCTTAACTAATCCAGACTTAACATGACAAACGGTGCAAACGGGCATTAAAGTTATTTGAATAATCCGTCTTAATATATATTATCTTTAAATAAATGTCATTCATACACAATACCTTATTTTAAACAATTTTAAGTGACCAAAGAATCAAAGAACTATAGATATCAGATAGTATCTACATCAAAATTTAAAGATTAGGAAGGACCATGGTACAAGGAAACAAGGTATGCTCTTCCCAAAACCAGAACTCGTCCACGCCGCGCAGGTCGAATACGCGTCATCGTTGATAGAGGCGCCATTTATGTTTATGTTTACGTTCTGCGTAGGGTTATTTTTTGATTTGTCCGGATTAATATATGCTTTTTGAAGTAAAAACTTCTATGGGCGTGTTGATACATTGATTGTTGGGCACTGAAAGCTGAAAGAGACTGAGCCACGCTCGTTCGGGTAAAGTCAGAGTCTCGCTCGGCTTTGTATTATAACACTAACTATAGTCCGTCTCAACCATGCCATGTAAACTTCCTATCTACTAATAGAAACTTAGCTCGGTTACAAACCATTAATAAAAGTTTTTGTCGCCTGCGGCAGGTTTGTAGCACTTTATTAATTTATCTAGGAATTTTAATATTTTACAGTTTCTAAAGCCAGTTATGCTGGCATCCCTGCTGGATACACGCGTTTTATTTGCTTTCGAGTTTGTTTACAGTTGTTTTCAGGTTTATGTCAGTATTTTCAGTTTATAATTATTTGTGATTCGGTATTATATTAATTTCCTTTCTTATTACTAGTTACGTGTTTCTCCATTGTATTATAATCATTTATATTCGTTTTTAATGTTAGTTTTGTTTTTGAAATATCTTAGGTTATTTGAACTGTTTATAATTTTGAAAAATGGTCAAGTGCATTATAACTGGGTGTAAAAGATACAAGCAAAATGCAATTGTGCATACCCGAGGTAAGCATATTATTTCGATTTTCTATTAAATTATCTTTTTAGCTTTTCAATACATAAAAAATAATCACGCAATGAAATTTCGACCATATTCGATAAAATATGTACTAACTATATCCTTTTTCTTAGCTTTTTGAACAGTGGAAGATAGCAGTTGGACGAGAGGACATTAAAATTGAAAAGCGAAGAAATTATCGGGTGTGTGACTATCATTTTTCTCCACAAATTAAATGTACATCATATCATAACCGATCAAATTTGAAGGCAGATGCTGTTCCTACATTACATTTATCAGGTATTAAAACATTAAATTAAAAAAAAAGTGTAGGCTTTATTTTATTTAAAAACTTTGATATTTGTCTCTTGTATACTATGTCAGCAATCATACGCATATATTCTATTATTAATTATAGTTAGATAATAAATGTACTTTAAATTAAATGCAAAATAAATTTATTACTAAAAAATATATTAGTATTATTAACCTGCGGTAACTCCTTTGTTTTATCAATTTTAAAACTCAAAAATTAAAGGTACATTCACAGGTACATATTTCAAAATTGCCGCTCGTGCACATAACGCTGCTGAGGACAAAAACAATTACTATTATTTCAAGTCTCGTGTTATTAGTGAAGTTAGCCATCTATATAAGAGTATAAATATTTTATCTATGGTCTCAACCCTATTATGATGTACAGGTTTAATAAGGATATTGCATCTCTTATTCTCTTTAGTAGTCTCTTAATAACGACATCTTTATATCCGGTTGCCTTGCTGCAAGTTCTATTATGCAAAGTCACGGTGCAAAGTATATGATGGGTCAGGGTTGCGATCGGATTTTTTTTTATTTCCCTAGATTTCTAGTCAAAATGTCCCTAGATTTCCCCGAAGTGTATAATATTGTTTTTTTGTTTCTACAAACACTATTAAAAACTCAATTTTTAACACATCATACTTCAATTAAAAATGAAATATCTTAACAAGTGTTAAAAGTAATTAACTTTTAACACTAGCGTTAAAAGTAAAGTGACAAGTCGTTTATCACAATGACGTTTTGATAAAGATATGACAGAGAACTCGAAATATTATTCAAACGATGTTGATTCAAGTGAATAGTGCCTACCTAATCGATGAAAGTTATCAGTTATATGAAACAAATACATCTTATTTGCTAAAAATGGAAAATACACGTAGGTATTTTGCTGAAGGATTATGAAACCGATAACGTGTATGAATTTGAAGTATCGTTGATTGAAAATAGTAGTACTTGTCTTATTTGAAGTGGATCATTGTCGTCGCCTTCCACAAATACAAAATTTTAGATAGGTATAATTATGTTTTTTAAATACCAGAATAATGTCTTCTACATCCAAGCTAGTAGCAATGGCTCTAACAGCACACTTAAGTGGCTTTATAACATTTAAACCAGAGAGGAAATATTTGTATAACTTATAAAAAAAAAACAATAAAGCTGTAATTTTGAAGTATATGGTGATATAGGGAAATACCCGTGTTATTTAACATGTGTATCAGTGGTTTAAGCACAGATAAGGGAGATTACAGATAGCCGATGTAATGGCTATTATTGGCAACACATTTTAGAGACGACCGCTAGGTTCTAGCGGTCGTCTCCAAAATGTGTTGCCAATAATAGCCATTACACCGGCTATCTGTAATCTCCCTTATCTGTGGTTTAAGTTTAAAACTTTTTAAAATGAATTGTGATACAATATAGGTAGCTTAAATACAGACGGTTGTATTAAATTTTCCCTAGATTTTGACCTATTTATATTAAAATTCCCTTTTTCCCTAAACGAACATAAAATTCCGTAGATCTAGGGAAATTTCCCTAAATATCGCAACCCTGTGATGGGTATATGAGTAATCGTTGCTGTCAATTGTCAGTTTTTGCCGTAGTGTGTAAACTTTTATATTGTCTTTAATTTATCTATATATAATTTCTGTTAAATCGTTCTTTTTAGCAAGCATATTATCTTTTTCAAGCATTTAAAAGTAAGTATTCATACCTATATCTATAATTCTGATAAACGTGATAACCTATATACATATACATATACTTCTTACAGATTGCTACATGATATGAGTTTTGAATTTTAAAAAGTGGGACGAAAGAGTATTCTTATTGAAAGAGATGACATCATTAGGTGGAGACATAAATACTTACGAGACATCAGAAAATTCAGAGACGAAGGTATAGTTTATCATTTAATTTGTTATACTTTTATGTTCATTACGTAATTTATTATTTGCTTGTGTTTGATTGTGATTGTTTTATTTTTAGGTAGAACTATAATATATACTGATGAATCATGAGTGAATGCAGGACACTCAGTAAATAAAAAGTGGACTGACGTTACTGTTCAAAGCAGTCGACAAGGTTTTACGTAAGGACTCAGCACTGGTTTAAAATCACCAAGTGGTGTTGGGCCTCGATTTCCATTAATTCATGCTGGAGGCGAGCAAGGTTTTGTTATTGGTGCTGAATGTACATTCCTTTGTCAGAAAAATACTGCTGATGTTCATAGCGAAATGGATGCAGATACAATGGAGATTGGTTCAAGAATAAATTGCTTCCAAATATACTAGAGAACTCGGTTGTTGGTCTCGATAATGCCTCATATCACACGAGAAAATTAGAAAAGTTTCCAGCAGTAGCACGGAGAAGACCAAATTATTGAATGGCTCACTGAGAAGAATATTCCACTTGATAATGACATGTTAAAAAGAGATTTACTGGCTTGTGTGTCAGAGGTTAGGTCTCAGTATGAGAGAAACAAAATTGATGAATTTGCAAAGAATAAAGGGCATTATTTTCTTCGGCTTTCACCTTATCATTGTGAATTAAACCCAATTGAAATGGTGTGGGCACAAGTTAAGCACTATGTTGAAATGCACAATACGACATTCAAACAAAGAGATATTGAACAATTAATTGTGAAGGGTTATCAGAATGTAACAGTGAACAACTGGCGGAATTACATTGGCCACCTTGCCAACTTGCAAGACGATGTTGAAGAGTTTATAATTAACGTCACACATTCATCATCAGATCAAGATTCTTTAAGTGATGAAGAAAAATGAAACAATATGTGTACCTACTCCTTTGTATGGTCATGGTTAGTTTTTTCATAAATGTTATCATGTATTATTAGCTTGTTCTTATAAATGGGAAAATATGTTTTTGCAAAATGAATTTGTGAGGAATTTGTGTCTTTAAATGTGTATAACGCAATGTAGGTTAACATATTAATATTCAATAAGACTATTTAAGTCATGTAACATATTAAAAAATAAAAGTACATGTTGTGTGTGGTTATTGTTATTCTTTTCATAAATATATATTATTTAAGTTGTTTTTATAAATAGAAAAGTTTTTTTATGAAAAATAAACTTGTGATTAACTTTGTCTTGGTCTGAATTTATAGTGGATAGTTGATTAAGATGTCAATATTCAGTAACGAAGAAAATTGTATACCTTAAGTGTTTCTTTGAAATATTAATTCATTTACTCTGGCTTACTATATTCAGTTAGATTTTAAATAATTTTTTACAGAACAATACCAAAGGATTATATTATTACAAATATTTTAACTAATCCATCTTCCCATATATTCTCCCCTTTTAGTGTTTCAAATTACTATTAATTTTTTGTATGCAGCATGCATCAATTGAATGACAAACAGTCGTATAGGTTATGTTTTGATTACAAAAAATGTGAGATATTGAACCGGAACTGTAACGACATTATACAATGAGACTATTTGGCAACCATGAAATCAATTCCCATAAGACCTGTACTGCATAATAAGGTTGAGACGGACTATAGCGGTATTTAATTTCAATTAAATTGAAATTTAGAATAAATACGCGAAATAATTTTTATTTTCTGAAAAATTCTTGTCCGCGTGCAGATGTGAACCCGAGCCACCTAGGTATAATGGCCATTTGACATTTACATAAATTTCATACAAAATTAGGAATTAAATTTATATCATAATTTACATGTAAATTTAAAGCAGTATCATACAGAAACTTTTGATAATAAATATAATTACAAATTTACATGTGAATTCAATAGAAATGCCAGTTTACAACACAGCAACTTTTGGCATAAAATTTGCTAACAAATTTATAATAAAACATGCGCACTAGGTACTAAATATTATGATTTGAGGTTATTGTTATGTTGGTTTGTTTGCTTTTTAAATCAATATTGGACACTATTGGATTTGTTATGAACGCAGTTGACGACAGTTTATTACGTCTAACTACTACTATAATAATCGCAACAACCGTAGTTGTAACGGCCCGTGGTAAAAAACGTAAAAAAGTCATGGACTCGAAATTTTCTTAGACTTACAAGTGTACAATTTAACGATTTATTTAATTTAATTGAAAAAAAAATACAAAACAAGAAACCTTTATGAGGGAAATGAAGTAGTTAAGTGCGTGGGATCTTGCATGTCAATTTTTATAGTCTTTGGTTTTCACCGCATTTAAACAAGGATGCTTTTGATATTCATTAATTAATGCTCGTACTTGATCGTTTGACCAAGACTTTTTTATATACTGTTGATGATCAAGAATCAAGATACCGACAATAAGTACAATAATCAGCAATAACTAAATAGCTACTAACAAACGTGATATCGCAGTGTATTGCAGTGATATTCAATTTACCTGCTCATGTCGCGCGCGCAGATTTACTAGAAACACTCACCCAGAAAATAGAACATGTTCTAAATAATTTACATGTGAATTAACAACCAAATCTACAAGCTAAAATTTATGTATGCCACGATATGTATTTATTATAAAATTTGCGTGTGAATTAAGTTGTGAATTTTATTTAAAATTTACGTAAGTGTCAAACGGCCTTAAGGCCGGCACGTTACCATTAGCCCACTCTCGGCTACTCCTATTAGAATTATAAAATTTGTATATACATGCGTACGTATGAATTTTTGAAGTGAAAACTTGATCAGACCGAGCGAAATGTACTAGAATAATGTATACACAATAATAATAAATATATATTTTTTAAATGTAATATAGAACGAAAAAAAAGTTGTATTTCGTATTATTAACCTCGCCTTGATGAAGTTTTCACTTCTGCCGTGTGGTCTTAAGCACACCCAAATTTTTTTTTATTATTTAATACAGACATTATTATTATATTTATAGTCGAAGGTTTTTATTTTAGTATAGGACATTGTTTTAGTTCGTATTTATTAAGTTTTTCAGTGCATTTCGAAAGAAGTGATTTTAGCTATTGTTCGAACCCTAACGTATATTAGATTGAAAACTATTAATGAAAAATTAAGTTTAACACGTTTGAAAATGAAAACAAGAAAAATAAAACATTTAGTAAAAAACTGTATTTTAGTTCTGAATTCACCCTTATTTTCCAAATAATTTTTTTGTTTATTATACCCTACGGATAAACTGATAAGCATAAGGAAACATTTTCACATATTATTATTATATTGTAAATGATATGAAGAACTTATAAAAATAAAACATTGTCAATTACTAATTACATATAAATATTCCTACATATGTATTATATTTGTGTTTGACGTAAACTGTAATTACTGCAAAAATCTTTTTGTTGAAGAATTTACACACTCCAAGTAAAATTAGTTATTACTTGAATTGTATTATGTATTGAAAATTAAAAATAGTTAAGTCCTCTAGTTAAAGATTAATAATTTAAGTATTTAATATTTTCTGGCTACTATAAAATGTAATGCATTTATTTTTAAATAAAGTTATTTTTCTAAAGCATAATTAAAAAAGAGGTAAGCTTTGTTTAAAAAATTAATATACAAATTTATATAATTTATAATCAATTTTATTACCATCCCTACACCTCAGCAGCCTTCAATTTATTTGTCAACAAATTAACATTATGCTCTCTATATATTTCTTACTTTTAAGATTATTCCTATCATTATATTTTACATTACAAAATTTCCATTTCTATTAAAAAGGACTTCATTGAAATAGTGTCCTGTGAATTCACAACTTTATTGAACTGGTAGTACTAGAGGTCGAATGCGCGTCATCCAGAGATGCGCAAGACCAAACCTTGTTTCCTGGTACCATGGGAAGGACAGGGCCAAATTTATTTTGTTCATCTTTTCAATGCTTTCATTCAGCAGATGGATCGGGAACCGATCCCGCTCCAACCGTTCACTGCACAACAGTTGAGTGCTCGCTGTGTAGTGGGATTCTGATTGCTATCGTTTCACTCGATAGTATCGTTTACGCCATTTTTCCGAGTTCGTGCGATTCTCATTGCTATCGTTTCGTCCCGATAGTCACGTGCTTTCGTCTAAAACTGTCATTTCTAGACGGTACCTACTGGGGTCCCGACTGTCCCGAGTTCTCAAAACGATATATGTTTCTCACTTTAAAAAGTATGACTTTCTTTGTTGGATACACACCGATTTGAATTTCGTATTTTGAAATACAGAACGACTGCAATGACTAATGCGGTAATAAAAATATGTTTACCAGATGTTTTACGCGTTTCTATAATTCGTTTATTTTTTCTTACATAACTTTCTTGATCAGGCGAGTAAAACAAAAATGAAATATATTTTAAAGAAATCCTTTCCTACTAAACAAACATGTAAGTTATTCAATTTATAACTAGTTTCTAATAGTAATTTGCTTATTTTTCCAGGGCATCTTTCAAAGTTACAGATATTCACTGGGGTGTTTTTATTGAATTTTTCAATAATCATCCAGATTTTGCAAGTGGCAAGCTTATTTAGCAGTAATTTCAATGGTGCTGAATATGGAGTAAAAACTGTATATAATGGCAAAAAGTGAGTAAAGTACAGATTATTTTTATGTATCATACTACTACAAATACCTACCTATATACATAAACCGTAACACATGTTTCATCATTATAGACATGGAGTGATTACAAGTGTAATTTAAAGAAAAATGATGCTGAAATTAGACGAGCACAAATTGCTACAGGAGGTGGCCTCGAAATGGAAAATACCTAACCCAGCAGAAAATGAAGATTTTTGCTCTCTTGGGCAATACTTTCTTTGAAGGGTGTAATGTTGCAGAGCGTGGTGTAACTAATAATTTTTTAATTAAAATATGCATAAATAAGCAATCTTATATTTTGTAGTTGGATGTAATAAATATGGGGAGAGCAGGATAGGGCAAGCAATATACGCAATATATCACAACCTTCTTGTTCATATAGTTCATCTCCCATCACTCAGAAAAGGAAGAATGAAATATGTCATAATTATGATTATTTATTTTTATCGACACATAGTACTCCCATTAAGAGAACACAACATAATGAAAAAGATGAATTAAAAGAATTGTATATAAAAACTTTAAGGCAACTAAAGAAATTGGTGTAATACGAAGTAGTCACCTTAATGAAATAAAGCATAGACAATTTGAAATGCGATTATAAACATAAATAAAATATTGCAATATAAAACAGACTTTTATTCCAATACACTCTTATAAATAAATTG
The DNA here is from genome assembly GCA_963170755.1 of Amphimallon solstitiale. Taxonomy (NCBI): domain Eukaryota; kingdom Metazoa; phylum Arthropoda; class Insecta; order Coleoptera; family Scarabaeidae; genus Amphimallon; species Amphimallon solstitiale. The sequence goes on from OY720676.1 coordinate 108,204,449, forward strand.
AATCTTTAAAAAAGGTTTATACTCTAGCTAAACTTAAATGGTGCTGTAAATATTAAGGCTTTTTTTAAGTGAATTTGTATAATAATAGTGAAAAACGTGTTAATAAAAACTATAATACATACTAGATTGTTGAATAGTTTAGGAAATTTTTATAAGCATATTTCTATTTATACCAATTCATTGCTATTAATAGTTTATAGAAGTTCTACCGTCTTTTTCCCAATAATTTGCTTCTGAACATATGTAATTCTACAAAGTATAATCAGAAATAAGTAAATGATAAAGGTAGTATAATATTAATATTATAATTTAAATAAAAACTGTTTTGCTTGGTTTTATTTTAAAATTCATGCATACGCGCAAATAATATCAACTACGATATCTACGCCGTGCTACGACTCGAGAAGGAATTTCGAACTCGAAAGCACTTCAGAATCGCATCAAGTCGCTGCGAGTTTGTCTATCGAGACGAGACTTCGACTCGCTCGATATCGTTTTGCAATCAGCAGTGGCACTACGTGTGTCATAGATATCTATACATCGACTTTTGTCTACCTAGTTCGTACCACGTGTGCATATCTATGATAGAAAGCGATATACATTCTTGCCCAAATGCATCGCCTTCAAGCGACAGCATTTGGGGTCTCGCCTTAGACAGAGACATCATTGCTTGCGTATTTAGCAATGTATAAGAGCGAGATATAATAAATGAGAGTTAAGGCGGTAATAAAATATTTCAAATGTAAGCATAAAAGAAAACGGCGGATTATTAATAATTATATATCATAGGTAGTAAACATCTAAAGATATTCGAAAATGTCTATTCATTTGTAAATAGTACATCGTCTTGGTAAGTAATAACTAATAAGACAACTATATGGACTTATTGTGCATAATGTGTATTGTAGAATTATATATTTTTTCATTTTATTTGTAGGTATTTTCGATAATATAATTAGGTACCTACTCAATAAAATTAAAATGAAGGTGATCAAGACCATTGGAAAGCATTCCTAGATTTTGCAGAATAATATCCAGTGTTGTTAACAAATAAATTCTACGCAGCATTTGGAAACTATGTGGCATCATGTCGGTGAACAGTTAAATAGTTTACGGCATAGTAGGAAAGTTATAGAAAAGTGGACAAAAAGTAAAACATTCATATTTAATATATTTAATGATGACTTCATAAATTAATTTAATAATTTTCTGAAACTACAATCACAAGTTGTTCAAAATATAATGATATACTAATTATATTATTATCCAGTTTATTAATATGTATTATATTGAAGTAACAGTGTGCAGTATTAATTGTTTTATAGGCTGTGCAAAGTAAAAGCTAAAGATGCCAAAATTAATATGAATGCAAGCATTACAGCTGGTGAAGCTGTAGATTATCTTCCTCTTACAAATGCAGATAACCGATTACTAAAAATAATTGGAACAAACAGCATTAAAGGTGAACCAGAGCAAAACAAAATTGGTAATTGAAGATTGTACTAATTAATATCTTTTTTTTTAGTCACAAGAACATAATAATATAATATGGATATTGCTTATTCGATTGTATTGCGAATGCCCTCAACAAGTGCGTTAGAAGAAACCAATGTACTACATACTACCTGCTCACCAATATAAATATTGTTCTTTTGGAGTGTCTGACAAATTATTAAAATTAAGTGACAAAGCACTCGATGTAATAAAAAATATTGATAACTAATTACACACTTAATTCTATCTTAAGTAATTTAACGAATGTAAGTATTCCATAGCTCAGTCTATGAAAATGCTGGCAAAAAAATTGTAATGTTTACTTTAAATAAAATGAGTATATTATTCAAAATACAATTTTATTAAATTGTGTTGTACAACATTTCCCTCGTTAATAATAATTAGGTAAATTATTGTCCATCTTCTTCATCTAGTGGTATATCATAATTGTTTTCCAACTAGGCATCTATATATTATATATACAAATATGATGCAATATAGAGCATATATTAACAATTAAACCAACTTTAATCGAGGCGTAAAACTTTCTTCAGCAGTAATCATACTGATGTGAATAAATAACATCGTGGTAAACACATATACAGTTGTAATAAATATAAGATATTTCTCCACTTGTCTTGAATTTATGTGATAATAAGGTTAATACTCCAATTAAACAAGGACTTTTTTTTTATATTTTATTTTATTCAAGTATAAATTTGAAATTTTTATTAAAAGACTTGGTGATTTTAACGGCTTTCAACTTTAAGACGCAATATTTACTAAAAATTGAGTCAATACTTTTAGAAAACGTAATAACTAACCGAATGCCAAGCGATAGTCAAGCAAGAGACACACATGGTACCAATTTTTAAAACTCTCGCCTGAAAGTGTAGCTATCTACAATAGACAAGAATCGCTTTAAGTCGATCACACACGTAGTCCCACCCCATCCCTATGCAGGACCGCTCACCTTTATGTCATCGTCTGTCATCTGGTACTTTTCATTGCTGCCATTTGTTAAAATTATAGGGATTAAACCGAATAAACAATAATAATAAATTGTTATTCTGCATTAAGGTTTGACGTAGTTTTTAGTGTAAGGGCGGATTTTTCCAACCCCGAATAAAATACTGAGTGAACTCCAATATTATAATACATTTATTACTGCACAATACCTTTAATTTGCTGTATCTTACTTTTCTAGTAAGTTTCTTCAGAAGTATGTATTAGGTTGGTCTTGGAATGAATCAATGGCGCATGCTTACAGAATACGCTCACCAAGTGAGCATAGAATTTTTCCGGTCACAAAAATGGCGACCGCCCTGAACATGTTCAGAGTGAGCGCTCGTCTACTGGACATGATCACTGAACAGTTGCGCAACTGCTGTGTCTGCTGAATGAAAGCATGATTATATACATGGAATAATGCTTTCATTCAGCAGGCGGATCGGGAACCGATCCCGCTCCAACCGTTCACTTCACAACAGTTGAGTGTTCGCTGGACAGGACCGTTCACCTTTGTGTCATCGTTTGCCATCTGGTACTTTTCATTGCTGCCATATGTTAAAATTATACAAATTAAACCGAATAAACATTAATAACAAATTATTTTTCTACATTAAGTTTTGGCGTAGTTTTTAGTGTAAGGGCTGGTTTTTTCAACCCCGAATAAAATACTGGGTGAACTCCAATATTATTATACTCCAATATTATAATACTACTATTTATTTCTGCACAATGCCATTAATATGTTGTATCTTACTTTTCTAGTAACTTTCATCAAAATTATGTATTAGGTTGGTCTTGGAATGCATCAATGGCGCATGCGTACAGAATACGCTCACTAAATGAGCATAGAATTTTTCCGCTCACAAAAATGGCGACCGCTCCTGAACATGTTCAGAGTGAGCGCTCATCTACTGGACATGATCACTGAACAGTTGCGCAACTGTTGTGTCTGCTGAATGAAAGCAATGTCAGGATAATGAGTGTCTGTAATTCACTTACACATTGCGCTTCAGAAATGTTAAACAAAATTAACATTTTTAAAATGTAACTAATAGTATTGAATTGAACATATTATTCATTTATATGAATAGAATTATTTATATTAATAGTACAGATATGTAAAAGTTTAGGTAAATAATAAGTGGTTGTAATTGTAATCTCAACTTAATGAAAGAGTGATGCAACTTAATTTCCCGCAAGGAATGTTAGAAAAAATAAATCACATACGTCGTTTTTTATAAGGTAAAGGCGTGCGGTTACCAAGAAAAAAAAATAGGTGTGGCCACCACATATATATATATATATATAAAATATATTACAATTCTTTGCCAATTATACAAATGTATTGAAAAATTGAAAATCTTCTTGGTAGTAGTGGCATAAAATGAATTAAAAGTAATAACAATATGACAACTGGTTGTCAATTAGAAAACAATGACAAATATAAAATGTAAATCAAAATGTATAAATGAAAATGTAATCAATAAGCATAGGACAGTCGAGATTATTTCTATAATCACATTAAAAGGCTTGGGGTCTACCACAAACTGTTCAGTCAATCCAAATATACAAATAACAACGACGCAACTATGTAAAGAAAAATTAAGAGTAGAACTGTTGATAATATAACAATATAGAATGTAAAATAGTCAAGTATAAATGTAAATGAAAGTAAATAAGCATAGGACAATCGATAATGACTCATGTAATCCTATCAAAATGGGCTAGGTTCACCTAAACATGTACAATTTTGACTGAAATACACAAACAATTAACGATGCAACTATGTATGTGTTAAGATGTATTTGTAGCTACAGACATATATGTTTCTACCTAGTTTGGTTTCGTCAGTGCAGCATAACAAAGAAAGTGTATGTTAAAGCATTAATATGTGAATAAAAAATATAGTATTACCTTAAAATGTCAATCCAAAATGTCCAAGTGTAAAACAACTGTGAAAATACCTAATACTGTGTAATGCCTTATTTCAACCAGGCAGTTAATAAAATATATTACAATTCTTTGCCAATTATACAAATGTATTGAAAAATTGAAAATCTTCTTGGTAGTAGTGGCATAAAATGAATTAAAAGTAATAACAATATGACAACTGGTTGTCAATTAGAAAACAATGACAAATATAAAATGTAAATCAAAATGTATAAATGAAAATGTAATCAATAAGCATAGGACAGTCGAGATTATTTCTATAATCACATTAAAAGGCTTGGGGTCTACCACAAACTGTTCAGTCAATCCAAATATACAAATAACAACGACGCAACTATGTAAAGAAAAATTAAGAGTAGAACTGTTGATAATATAACAATATAGAATGTAAAATAGTCAAGTATAAATGTAAATGAAAGTAAATAAGCATAGGACAATCGATAATGACTCATGTAATCCTATCAAAATGGGCTAGGTTCACCTAAACATGTACAATTTTGACTGAAATACACAAACAATTAACGATGCAACTATGTATGTGTTAAGATGTATTTGTAGCTACAGACATATATGTTTCTACCTAGTTTGGTTTCGTCAGTGCAGCATAACAAAGAAAGTGTATGTTAAAGCATTAATATGTGAATAAAAAATATAGTATTACCTTAAAATGTCAATCCAAAATGTCCAAGTGTAAAACAACTGTGAAAATACCTAATACTGTGTAATGCCTTATTTCAACCAGGCAGTTAATAAAATATATTACAATTCTTTGCCAATTATACAAATGTATTGAAAAATTGAAAATCTTCTTGGTAGTAGTGGCATAAAATGAATTAAAAGTAATAACAATATGACAACTGGTTGTCAATTAGAAAACAATGACAAATATAAAATGTAAATCAAAATGTATAAATGAAAATGTAATCAATAAGCATAGGACAGTCGAGATTATTTCTATAATCACATTAAAAGGCTTGGGGTCTACCACAAACTGTTCAGTCAATCCAAATATACAAATAACAACGACGCAACTATGTAAAGAAAAATTAAGAGTAGAACTGTTGATAATATAACAATATAGAATGTAAAATAGTCAAGTATAAATGTAAATGAAAGTAAATAAGCATAGGACAATCGATAATTACTCATGTAATGGCGACTTAATACAATAGTTTTAAACATTATTGTTTCTGGCCTACTTCTTTTTTTAATGTTGTGATTGAAAAAAAAAGAAAATAAAAATTTGTACCTAATTCTAAATAGGGGTTTGACAGTTTCGTAATTCTAATTACAGATTTGGTTATTTGAAATGAAGCATAAAATTTAATTCCTTTAGCATTTTATTGTAAAATCAAAAATAAGAATTTTCTTCCTCTTGTAAACTCAATCCGGGGACATGCTGTATATATGCCACCAAACGTCAAGCGATTGGTCGATCTATACCTCAAGAACGAAAGAAAAAGGCATCACGAGCTTCGTAAACACACGAGTAAAGGGAAGCAAGACTGGAAACCTATCAAGTACGCAATGCTCATGCCTTTTCGTCTGAAACAGTAGTGCAACAGGAAGCAAGACTGGAAACTGTTCGAGTACGCAATGATCGATCCAGACAAACACTGCACGTTGATTTAAATTCATATCGATTGATAATTTGTGAAAACTCTGAAAATTATATCTTGAAATGTGAACAATTCTGCCTTCAATGCAAAATCGAAACTGAACGACTCCTCTACATTCGATTAAATCAAACAAGTTGCGTACCGAAGAGCATATTCATTTATGGATGCAATTGTTAAGGATGGCAATTTGAAACCTAAACAATTGGGAAGAATGGTCAATCTATCGGCCACATTTTTAAAGGGCTCGCGGCACATTCATGAATACACACAAGATGCAATGACATATATTTGCGCAAATTGTCATCCAGATTTCTTTATTACATTCACATGCAATTCTTCGTGGGAAGAAATAAAAGGTACAATCATCATCGGATCGTCATGATATTTCCGCGCGTGAGGTCGAATAAAAATTGAAATGTTTAATGGATTTCATGCATTGTCAAGCATCATGTTTTTGGAGAGACAAGCTGTTGGATGTATTCCATTGAAATGCAGGAAAGAGGATTTTTATATGCACACATTTGATTTTATGGATCGGAAAAAGTCACATCAGATCAAATTAATCAAGTCAGCTCAATAGAAATACCAGATGTCGACATTGATCCAGATTTATTTGAAGTCGTCACCAAAAACATGATTCATGGTCCACGTGGCTTACTCAACAAAAATTCACCTTGCATGTCTGATGCAAACGTTGCAAACAAGTTGAAGCAGTTGAAGGACATTTAAATTCGACGCCGCCTTAGGCCGTCTGTACATACACTGTTCAACCAAACAATGCAGAGTGCTTTTACTTGCGATTACTGTTAATCAACGTACGTTGGCCTTCTAAGAATTGAGAACACTAGATGGTCTGTGCCTCTTATCGTGAAGCTTGCCAAGAATTAAATCTTCTTGAAAACGATGCACATAGGGACACTCGCTGATGCATTGAATACTGCTCAACCACAGCAAATACGCACGTTATTTGCCATCATGTTGACAACGTGCTTCCCATCCAATCCAAAAGATCTTTGGGAAAGTTACAAAGACTACATGAGTGAAGACATCCTACATCCTACATAAAGCACTGGTAAAAGTGGGAATGGCTGCGCCGAATTGATCTAAAAACAAACTTCTCGTTCGTGATTTGCAACGAGAAACACACTTTGATGTGGGCGAAATGGGTACATTTGTTCAAATGAATCTTCCGAAATTAGTTTTAGAACAACGCATAGCATATGAAAGAATTATAGATGCAATTACAAGCCAAAGCCGCGTATTGTGTTTTCTAGTTGCGCCCGGAGGCACAAATAGAACTTTTATGTCTCATATTTTGGTTACTATACGAGTACGAAAAAATATTGCGCTGGCAATAGCATCATCTGGAATTGTGACAACTCTTTTGGGTGGTGGCCGAACAGCGCACTTAGCACTGAAGTTGCCGTTGAATATTCAAATCACTGAGACACCAACGTGCAATATCAACAAAAATGTTGGAATGGATGGAACTCCAATTATGTCAACTCATTATATGAGAGAATGTACTATGGCACACAAAAAGGCAGAACTTCATCGAATACTAAAAGATATGAGAGGAAACGAACAGCTCTTCGGTGGGGCGTTCATTTTATTGTCTGGTGATTTTCGAGAAACATGCAAAAAATCAGCTATTTAAAAAAAAAATTAGCCTCATACAGGACGCACCAAATATTAGGAGTATTCAACACTTAAAAGTTATTTTGAACTAAAAGAAAACCCATATAGTTCTCTGATTTTTATTTATATTCAAGTTACAGCGACATAACAAAATTATCCACACACATAACATTATCAATGATCAATAAATAAAACAAATATCATAGTGATAGTAAAATAAATTATATTAAGAGGAGCGTTTACCTATCGAAAACTAAGGCATCGCCGTTTTGCGTTTTTTGAATTTATTTTGTAATTTTAGAATCTCAAATTTGTGTTAGTGATGCAAAAGGCATGAATTTATAATGTCAAGGCCAGTTTTTCTACTAATTTATTTTCTTAGAAAAGTTTTGTGTTTTACAAATAACCACAAAAATGTATGAATTTGATTAATGTCTACTAACTAAGGCTGATACACAAAAGAAAAATGAGGTGTGGCCACCACACGACTTTCTTATACGTATGAAAGTGTTACTTCCGGTCCGAATTTTGAAATTTTATTAATACAAAAAATATTCCAAATCCAACTCTAAATACTTTTGTACTCTTCATAAATATACATAGAATGCATAACTTACGACATATTTGCAAATAATCGCTATTCGATAAGAGTAAAAGTGGTACTTCCGGTCTGAATTTTGAAATTTTTTTTATATAAAAGATATTAAAAATTATGTTTTAAATACTTTTATACTCGTAACGTACTTGTCTTAAAAGCATGACTTGCGAGATATTCGCAAAAAACTGATTTTCGATAAGAGTAAAAGATCTACTTCCTGTTGGAATTTCAAAAAACTTTTTTAAGAAAATTTGTTTCAAACTTAATTCTAAGTATATATGAATTCTTTATAAATTTGTTTAAACTTAGTAATTGACGAAATATTTGCAAATTTCGATTTTTTCACTGAAGTAAACTACTACTTCCGGTCTGCCGATTTTGCTCAAAATCTAATCAGTTCTCAAGAGGCAGATTATACACGTAAATACAAAATTTGGAATTGATATCTACAGCGGTTTGACCGCTATCGTGGTCACACACACACAGCCAGACACACACAGACACACAGACATTTTTTAAAAACCACTTTTTTGGTATCAGGGGACCTCGAAACGGGGACATCTGCAAAAATCTCGAGGTCGAAAATTTTCATCATCACAATACTTCCTTATACTACGTATAAGAAAGTAAAAAATGAGGTGTGGCCACCACACGACTTTCTTATACGTATGAGCGTTTCAAACTATACAATCTTAAGAATTTTTTTATACAAAACCTATTCAAAATCCTATTCTAAGTACTTTATTCTCTTAATAAATCGCTATAGAATGCATACTTTGCAAGATATTCGAAAAAAAGAGCTACTCGCTAATAGTAAAAGTGCTACTTCCGGTCCGAATTTTGAAATTTCATGTATACAAAAAATATTGCAAATATAACTCTAAATACTTTTGTACTCTTAATAAATATATATAGAATGCATAATTTACGACATATTTGCCAAAAATCGCTATTCGGTAAGAGTAAAACTGTTACTTCCGGTCCGAATTTTGAAATCTTTTTTATACAAAAGGTATTGAAAACTATGTTTTAAATACTTTTATACACGTAACGTACCTGTCTAAAAAGCTTGACTTGCGAAATATTCGCAAAAAACCGATTTTCGATAAGAGTAAAAGACCACTTCCGGTAGGAATTTAGAAAAACTTTTTAAATAAAATTGTCCTCAATTTTAATTTTAAGTACATATGAATTCTTTATAAATTTGTATAAACTTAGTATTTGACGAAATATTGGCAAAATTCGATTTTTTCACTGAAGTGAACTGCTACTTCCGGTCTACCGATTTTACTGAAAAACTAATCAAATCTCAAGAGGGAGATTATACACGTAAATACAAAATTTGGAATTGATATCTCCAGCGGTTTGACCGCTATCGTGGTCACACACACACACAGCCAGACACACACACTTACAGAAATTTTTTAAAAACCACTTTTTTGGTATCAGGGGACCTCAAAACGTGGACATCTGCAAAAATCTCGAGGTCGAAAATTTTCATCATCACAATACTTCCTTATACTACGTATAAGAAAGTAAAAAATGAGGTGTGGCCACCACACGACTTTCTTATACGTATGAAAGTGTTACTTCCGGTCCGAATTTTGAAATTTCATTTATACAAAAAATATTCCAAATCCAACTCTAAATACTTTTGTACTCTTCATAAATATATATAGAATGCATAATTTACGACATATTTGCAAAAAATCGCTATTCGATAAGAGTAAAAGTGGTACTTCCGGTCTGAATTTTGAAATTTTTTTTATACAAAAGATATTTAAAAGTATGTTCTAAATACTTTTATACTCTTAATGTACTTGCCTAGAAAGCATGACTTGCGAGATATTCGCAAAAAACTGATTTTCGATAAGAGTAAAAGACCTACTTCCGGTAGGAATTTCGAAAAACTTTATTAAAACAATTTTTCTCAAATTTAATTTTGAGTACATTTGAATTCTTTATAAATTTGTTTAAACTTAGTAATTGACGAAATATTTGCAAAATTCGATTTTTTCACTGAAGTAAACTACTACTTCCGGTCTGCCGATTTTGCTCAAAATCTAATCAGTTCTCAAGAGGGAGATTATATTCATAAATACAAAATTTGGAATTGATATCTGCAGCGGTTTGACCGCTATCGTGGTCACACACAGACACACACACACACACACACACATACACACACAGAGACACACAGACACACAGACATTTTTTAAAAACCACTTTTTTGGTATCAGGGGACCTCAAAACGTGGACATCTGCAAAAATCTCGAGGTCGAAAATTTTCATCATCACAATACTTCCTTATACTACGTATAAGAAAGTAAAAATGAGGTGTGGCCACCACACGACTTTCTTATACGTATGAGCGTTTCAAATTATAGAATTTTAAGAATTTCTTTTACAAAAATTATTCAAAATCCTATTCTAAGTACTTCTATTCTCTTAATAAATCTCTATAGAATGCATACTTTGCAAGATATTATCAAAAAAATGAGGTGTGGCCACCACACGACTTTCTTATACGTATGAAAGTGTTACTTCCGGTCCGAATTTTGAAATTTCATTTATACAGAAAATATTCCAAATCCAACTCTAAATACTTTTGTACTCTTCATAACTATATATAGAATGCATAATTTACGACATATTTGCAAAAAATCGCTATTCGATAAGAGTAAAAGTGGTACTTCCGGTCTGAATTTTGAATTTTTTTTTATACAAAAGATATTTAGAAGTATGTTCTAAATACTTTTATACTCGTAATGTACCTGCCTAGAAAGCATGATTTGCGAGATATTCGCAAAAACCTGATTTTCGATAAGAGTAAAAGACCTACTTCCGGTAGGAATTTCGAAAAACTTTATTAAAACAATTTTTCTCGAATTTAATTTTGAGTACATTTGAATTCTTTATAAATTTGTTTAAACTTAGTAATTGACGAAATATTTGCAAAATTCGATTTTTTCACTGAAGTAAACTACTACTTCCGGTCTGCCGATTTTGCTCAAAATCTAATCAGTTCTCAAGAGGGAGATTATATTCGTAAATACAAAATTTGGAATTGATATCTACAGCGGTTTGACCGCTATCGTGGTCACACACACAGAGACACACACACACACACACACACACACACACACACACACACACACAGAGAGAGACATTTTTTAAAAACCACTTTTTTGGTATCAGGGGACCTCAAAACGTGGACATCTGCAAAAATCTCGAGGTCGAAAATTTTCATCATCACAATACTTCCTTATACTACGTATAAGAAAGTAAAAGTGCTACTCGCTAAGAGTAAAAGTGCTACTTCCGGTCCGAATTTTGAAATTTCATATATACAAAAAATATTGCAAATTCAACTCTAAATACTTTTGTACTCTTAATAAATATATATAGAATGCATAATTTACGACATATCTGCAAAAAATCGATATTCGGTAAGAGTAAAAGTGGTACTTCCGGTCCGAATTTTGAAATTTTTTTTATACAAAAGATATTTAAAATTATAATTTAAATACGTTTATACTCGAAATGTACCTGCCTAGAAAGCATGACTTGCGAGATATTCGCAAAAAACTGATTTTCGATAAGAGTGAAAGACCTACTTCCGGTTGGAATTTCGAAGAACTTTTTTAAGATAATTTGTCTCAAATTTAATTTTGAGTACATTTCAATTCTTTATAAATTTGTTTAAACTTAGTAATTGACGAAATATTGGCAAAATTCGATTTTTTCACTGAAGTAAACTGCTACTTCCGGTCTACCGATTTTACTGAAAAACTAATCAGATCTCAAGAGGGAGATTGTACACGTAAATACAAAATTTGGAATTGATATCTACAGCGGTTTGACCGCTATAGTGGTCACACACAGACAGACAGACAGACAGCCAGACACACACACACACAGACATTTTTTAAAAACCACTTTTTCGGTATCAGGGGACTTCAAAACGTGGACATCTGCAAAAATCTCGAGGTCGAAAATTTTCATCATCACAATACTTCCTTATACTACGTATAAGAAAGTAAAAACAACCTCTACGCGCCAGCTGCACATTTGATGAACGATATAAAAAAGAAAAAATGAGGTGTGGCCACCACACGACTTTCTTATACGTATGAAAGTGTTACTTCCGGTCCGAATTTTGAAATTTCATTTATACAAAAAATATTTCAAATCTAACTCTAAATACTTTTGTACTCTTCATAAATATATATAGAATGCATAATTTACGACATATTTGCAAAAAATCGCTATTCGATAAGAGTAAAAGTGGTACTTCCGGTCTGAATTTTGAAATTTTTTTTATACAAAAGATATTTAAAAGTACATTATAAATACTTTTATACTCGTAATTTACCTGCCTAGAAAGCATGACTTGCGAGATATTCGCAAAAAACCGATTTTCGATAAGAGTAAAAGACCTACTTCCGGTAGGAATTTCGAAAAACTTTATTAATACAATTTTTCTCAAATTTAATTTTGAGTACATTTGAATCCTTTATAAATTTGTTTAAACTTAGTAATTGACGAAATATTTGCAAAATTCGATTTTTTCACTGAAGTAAACTACTACTTCCGGTCTGGCGATTTTGCTCAAAATCTAATCAGTTCTTAAGAGGGAGATTATATTCGTAAATACAAAAGTTGGAATTGATATCTACAGCGGTTTGACCGCTATCGTGGTCACACACACACACACACACACACACACACACACAGACACACAGACATTTTTTAAAAACCACTTTTTTGGAATCAGGGGACCTCAAAACGTGGACATCTGCAAAAATCTCGAGGTCGAAAATTTTCATCATCACAATACTTCCTTATACTACGTATAAGAAAGTAAAAAATGAGGTGTGGTCACCACACGACTTTCTTATACGTATGAAAGTGTTACTTCCGGTCCAAATTTTGAAATATCATTTATACAAAAAATATTCCAAATCCAACTATAAATACTTTTGTACTCTTCATAAATATACATAGAATGCATAATTTACGACATATTTGCAAAAAATCGTTATTCGGTAAGAGTAAAAGTGCTACTCCCGGTCCGAATTTTGAAATTTCATATATACAAAAAATATTGTAAATTCAGTTCTAAATACTTTTGTACTCTTGATAAATATATATAGAATGCATAACTTACGACATATTTGCAAAAATCGTTATCCGATAAGAGTAAAAGTGGTACTTCCGGTCTGAATTTTGAAATTTCTTTTATACAAAAGATTTTGAAAATTATGTTGTAAATACTTTTATACCCGTAACGTACTTGTCTAAAAAGCATGACTTGCGAAATATTCGCAAAAAACTGATTTTCGATAAGAGTAAAAGACCTACTTCCGGTAGGAATTTCGAAAAACTTTTTAAATAAAATTATTTTCGATTTCAATTCTAAGTATATATGAATTCTTTATAAATTTGTTTAAACTTAATAGTTGACGAAATATTGTCAAAATTCGATTTTTTCGCTGAAGTAAACTGCTACTTCCGGTCTACCGATTTTACTGAAAAACTAATCAGATCTCAAGAGGGAGATTATACACGTAAATACAAAATTTGGAATCGATATCTACAGCGGTTTGGCTGCTATCGTGGTCACACACACACACACAGACACACACACACACACACAGACACACAGACATTTTTTAAAAACCACTTTTTTGGTATCAGGGGACTTCAAAACGTGGACATCTGCAAAAATCTCGAGGTCGAAAATTTTCATCATCACAATACTTCCTTATACTACGTATAAGAAAGTAAAACCGTATGTAATTATTTTTGAAGATAAAAAACTTTAAATAGTAAACATTGTCACACGAGAGTTTTTCAAAGCTATTGCGTCGTCTATTCTCACTTTACGGTATCTCTACCGGTCCTAGCGGAGACGCAAATCTATCGGAATCGGTCGGCTATTCCAGACTTAAATCCGAGTGACAGTTTGTCATTAAAAGGAAATGTCATATATACCTATAATATTCGAATGTATAATAATATAGCAATTATGGGCAAGCGAAAATTGGCTTATTATAAAACATCAACAACATCAACAGTTCCGTAAGTACTCATTCTTTATACATTATGTTTCCCATCTATAGTATTCCTTTATCTATGACAGAATCTGTGAATAAAACCGAAGCGCTGTGATCGAAACCGAATATCGTCTAGTTGCATCTACTCACACTCCCTTGCGTCTACCCGTCCCGCGAGTAATATAAGTTGCATAAGTTTCTATTTGTTAGTAAACGCCCCTCTTAAAGAAACATTTTAAACATTTTGTAAAATATTAATTATCAATAGAAAAAAGGATGCATCTTTTTGATGAACAAGGCTATGTTTATTCTAATCAAATTCAATGATGCTTGTTCTTGTAGATTTAGATCGAGTTGACGAACTGGGAGTTGAAAATATAACTGATCTGGTTCCAGCGTCTGACAACATTTTCTGGGTCTTTTCAACAAAGTAGCGAATTTTCTTTTTTTCAGGAATAGGTAAATTTGAGGAGAGTTTTATTTCCTCTATGTCGGGCAAATTTAGAGCCAGATAAGGAGCTCCTTGTGCAACAGTTCCTTTCATCTGTAAAATTCAAACATAATTGAACTTATGCAAAAAATTAGTTATCTAGAAAAACATTACCCACATACAGAACGCACCAAATATTAGGAGTATTCAAAACGTAAAAGTTATTTTAAATTAAAAGACAACCCACATTGTTCTCCGATTTTTATTTATATTAAGATACAGCGACATAACAAAATTCCCTACACACATAACAATCAATGGTCTCATTCAGCAGATGGATCGTTCCCGCTCCAACTGTTCACTTAACAACAGTTGAGTGTTGGCTGGACAGGACCATTCTGCTTAGGTGATTATCTGTCATCTGGTAGGTACTTTTCATTGCTGCCAAATGTAATAAACAACAATATTAAATTCTTTTTCTGCATTATTTTTTGTGTAAGTCTAATATTATAAATTTATTTCTACACATCGAATGTATATTTAACATTATCATAGAACATAATAATAATTATCATTATCATTTAACCGGAGGTATATTTTTTTTAAACTTTTGACCTTTCATTAATTTTTTCTTCTATGTACATCATTTCTCGATGATTATTCACAGATCTTTTTAATCTCAATAAATTTATGTTAAATATATAAGCAAACTTATTGTGTAAAACATGAATTTAATTATAGTATTAAAATGGAGCAAGGTTTGAAAATTGTTGGATGCCGTGTGTGGGAGACCCGCGACCAATACAATTCAGTTTGTACATTTCAAAATTTCGTGTTACGTTCGTGTTGGAACGCGTTAATGTGCATGTGAATCAGATTACGTTCACTTAAGCTTCATTTCTAATCACTTCGCCCGGTGACACGAAGGTCAGCACGCGTGCTAGGAGCATAGTAGTAATATGCAACCATTTCTAATGTCACGTTACCAAAGTGTGTCCAAGCGCGCCCGTGCTGCTCACGGCACGATAGCTTGCAAGGTCCAAGCTTTCGTGTTGCGTGCCGCTAGTGGATCATGCGTATTAACGCTTGTCTACATTCCCTAAACATAACCTTTTTAAAGTCACTACTCACTGTCACTAAACAAAAGTTTTACTTTTCCATGTTGTTGCTGTTGGATCAGTCTGTCAGCTGTGAAATTTTGTTTATTTGTCGGTTTTATTCTGGTGATTCTGCTACACAGTTGTTACGTTAAATAATAATGTCAGAAAACGAGGATAATTGTGTGTTGTTAGGAAGTATAGCATGTTTATTGCAAATAAAAAAAATATATTTGCCAATTATAAAAAAAAGAAAACCGAAAAGATACGGCATTCACCCGATCTTTCAGCTAAGAAAAAGTCAGGGGTTTTACAAGAATTTAATTGATGAAATGCGCTTACATGATCCCTACATGTTTTACAATTTTACTCGTATGTCCCCAGCATCGTTCGACAAATTATTGTCCTTGGTGGGCCCACATATTCAAAAAAAATCTTTACGAGAACCCATTTCACCAGGGTGCAGGTAATTATTTCATCAGATTACTTTACAGAGTAATATATGATATCTTCAACTTGCAGATTAGCCATAACTCTTAGATTTTTGGCAACTGGAGATTCATACCCAAGTTTATCATATTCATTTCGAGTTGGAATCACCACTGTTTGTAACGTTGTGCGAGAAACTTGCAAGATATTGTGGGATGTTTTGGCTCCAGTGGTACTGCCTGTTCCTTCAGAGGAAATTCTGTTGAAAAATGCAGAAAATTTTGCTAAAAAATGGTCACTTCCCAATTGTGTTGGTGCAATTGATGGGAAGCATGTCAATATTCAAGCACCAAAGAATTCAGGCTCGTCATACTTCAATTATAAAAAAAATCACAGCATAATACTGTTCGGCGTGTGTGATGCAAATTATTTTTTCAACTATGTGGATATTGGAGCCTATGGTTCCCAGAGTGATAGTGGTGTTTTAAATCAATCACATTTTGGACAAAAACTTCTGAATGATGAGCTTAATTTGCCAAGTGCAAGATCAATGCCATATGCTCCTGATAATGTAGAAATCCCATTTTATTTTGTGGGAGATGAAGCATTCCCGCTACGTACCAATTTAATGCGTCCATACAGCAAAAGCAGGACAGGTATCATGCCTGAATGTGAACGAATTTTCAATTATCGTCTGTCTAGGGCAAGGAGGGTAATTGAGAATGTTTTTGGCATATTAGTTGCAAGATTTCGAATATTCCATCGAACTATTAATGCTTCTCCATCAACAGGTGATGATATAATAAAAGCTTCCGTGTGTTTACACAATTATATCAGGAAGGAAAACAACGAAATGTATTTTCGCAGTGGAGATGTTGATCGAGAAGTTGATGGTGTTTTTATACCAGGGTCATGGAGAAATGAAATTCCACAGGATGGAGCAGCTCTGAATAATTTACAATTAAGACTAGGTGCAAGAAATGCCGCACACACTGCTCTATTAATGAGAGACTATCTGAAAGAATATGTATGTAGTTCAGGGGCCTGTCTTGCTCCATGGCAGTGGGAGATAATCAATAAAACTAATGATTGAAATTTCAGATGTATTTTGATAAAAAATATTAAAACAATAAAGAATTTTGGTATGAGTTTATACTTTTATATTATAAAATTGAAACAAAAGAAATACAAGTCTTATCCAACTATTTGAACTAAAAAAGAAAACAATACTACTACTAAACATTTAAATATAAAATCTTCTATAAAATATGGAAAACTTTGATCTATTACACTAGTTGCAAAATTCATTATTCCTTCCTCAAGCGTTTCTTAAAATGAATAATCTCTAAATTAATATTTTCCATGAGTTCATCGGCATCTTTTTTATCCATGTCTTTCAACTCACAGCCAAGGTATTTAGCAAACTGTTCATATTTGTCATTGGATCTGCAACTTATATTATTTATTGCTGTTGACACATCTTTTAAAAGGGAGTCAACATTATTGACATTTTCACTTCGTCGTTTTTTGCCTAGCCTACCATTTTCTTCTGAATGCGGAAGCTGGCTTGAACTAAGGGAGCTTCTAGCAGGGGATTCTACTACTTCACTATAGGAGGTAAAATGGTAATTATGTTCCACATTTACTACTTCAGGTTCTACAGGTTCGAGTGAATTATCAAGTTCACTTATGTCTTCAGTTATTATTTCTTGTGATGATACATCTTCGGTAGAGAAACTATAATTACTTGATGTGGTTCTAGGAGTTTCGTGCTTGTACATGAATTTGAAGAAACTCACCAAACCCCATGTTGGTCTGGCATTTGCTGGAGCTCCACTTCGACGGAATTTTTCTTCAATCGCCAACTCTCTACGGTATTTTTCTTTTAATGCTTTGAATCTCGACTTCACAATTGTTACTAAAATTATTTATAACTGTAGTGTATTTGAGTGTTTGAAGTTGGTAACATTAGACAGACACTTCATATACCGTAACCTCCGTGATATAGAGGCCTCGAACAAAGCTTGTGTCACGTGATCTGACGTCACGAATGCCGTCTGAGGAGCATTACAGTTTAGATTTGCCGTGGTCGCACATGTCAGTCGCGTGAACTAGATTTCGCAAGTTTTTCTTTCAAAAACCCTCATAAAGAACTTCAAATAAGTTAAAGTGATAAGTTAAAGGTGTAGAATTTCAGATTTACCTGATTTATGTGCAGATAATTTGTAAAATCAGTGAAAAGAGAGTGTTTCTCAATTGTGGAGTGCCGAGTTTGTGGGTTAGCAAATATGGCCGCTGGTAAATTTTGTATGTGAACGTTGTTTTATTACTTATAAATAACTTTCGGGTGGTGTCGTTTATAATATGGTTGTGTCGTTTATATAAAATAATTAGTTAATCAAGAACGCCAACAGTTTGACTAGATACCTGAGTGAATCTTGTTCATTTAATTAAAAATGCCTGATAAATGCTGCGTGCCTAATTGCACAAGCAATTACGATAGTACCCATACGTATGTGTCCGTCTTTTCTTTTCCAAAAGATGAAGAGTTGAAAAAAACGTGGATTAAATGCATTCATAGAGAGTCATTTAATCCAACAAAACATTCAGTAGTATGTATTAAACATTTCTCAGAGTCATCGGTTATAACAATTGATAAAATAACCAGAAACGATGGATTATCTGAAAACGTCTCTTCTTTTTCAGATATATTAAATAATTCATTTGACATTGCACTGAATGCTTCTGTATTATCATCTTTGTTCTATATTGCCGGATACTGTGCACATTCACTAATTAAGTTTGTTAATGGTTGTGACAATTGTTTAACATCCATTACTACCAATTCAGATTTTGTTATAAATTTTACCAATTGTGGTGAAAATGACTCTGCAGATATTAGCAAATATTTGAAAAATTTAACAAGAGGAGCTCTAAAACAACCATCTGAATTATTCTTTGAAGTCTCTATTCAGGCGTATCAGATATTTAGTGAGCTTATTTCAGATAAATATGAAACTGAATTTCTAAAAACAGGTAAACAAAGGATTATTTTACGGGAATTGACAATGTTAAAATTGGAAAAATATGTAGAAGAAATCAATGAGAAATGTATTTTATGCAGCAAAACGTTGAAGTCGATATTGTTAAAAAATAGTCATGTTCTTGCCAATATATTTCTTAATAACTATTCAAAAATAATCAACGACAAAATTAACACCCAAAACATGGATCTATCCAAGAGAAAACTGATTAAATTTAATAGTTAAGTAGTTATAAAACACATTAACGCATGGAGATAGGGCCGGCTTTCGTGACGTCACGATTGCTTGTTCGCGGCCTGTACTTTCTCGTAGGTTACGCATATACATATAGACAGTAACGTTGTGTAAGAAAAAGCGTCATTAGCATGAGCATTATATTTTAACAATAAAGAATAAGTATACGTTTATCCTGTACTTAATTAATCCCAATACATTATAAAATTGGCGACGAGAGAAAAAAATTTGTGAAAAGGGCATAAGCATGGCGCAAACAGTCCAAACAGTCGTAAGGGGTACGATTGGAAACATTACCGAATATAATATGGGAGAAGACTGGATAACGTATGAAGAAAGGATGGAACAGTACTTTATGGCAAATGATATTGCGGATATCAAGAAAGTACCAGTTTTGCTAACATTGGTCGGTGAACAAACATATAAAATTCTAAGAGACTTGTGTGACCCAGATCTACCTAAGGATAAATCATATGAAGACTTATGTGGTATTTTAAAATCTCAATTTTCGAAAAGAATGTCTGTATTTAAAGAAAGAATCGAATTTTACGAATTAAAACAAATGGAAGGAGAATCAATAAGGCAATGGTATGCTAAGATTAAAAATAAAGCTATAACATGTAAGTTTGGAAATTTATTGACCGACAAATTAAAGGACAAGTTTGTTACTGGATTACGAAAAGGACTTGTATTGGATAGAGTCTGTGAAGAAGAGCACACTGTAACTTTAGAAAATTTGGTTGAGGTAGCATTAAAGAAAGAGGCAGTTATAAGCTCAGCATCAAATATAGTGTGTGTAAACAAGATTTCAACGACAAGGAAGTTTGAAGAAAAGAGGAGTTTTAAAGAGCAAGGAAGCAAAACTTTCAAGAAGAAGGAAGACAGGCACGAAAATGGAAAAAGCAAACTGTTATGTAGAAGTTGTGGTGAGGCTGATCATAATTTTGTTAAGTGTAAATACAGAACATACAAGTGTAAGCTATGTAAAAAGGTAGGGCACTTAGCTAAGGTTTGCTATTATAAAAATAATAATTTTGTTGAAAGTAATAATTTCATCGAAAACACTGTAAATGATGGTACAGGAAAGGTAGAGTTTGTAGATTTATTTAATATGACAAATAAGAACAATGTAGAACCTATAACTTTAGATGTCACGATAAATAAAAATATTGTTAAAATGGAAATAGATTCAGGTTCAGGAGTATCTATTTTACCTGATAAAATATATGTGAAATTATTTAGTTATATTAAATTAGAAACGTCATTGGTGAGATTAAGAACATATAATGGGAATATTATAGTTCCAAGGGGGGAAATTTTTGTAAATGTTGAATATAAAAATACATCTATTCACAATGTTAGACTAATAGTTGTCGATAGTAATTGTAAGCCATTGCTAGGTCGTGATTTAATGTGCAGATTAGGCATAAGTATTTCTGATAATAATTGTCAGGGAAATGTAAATAATATTTCTTCAGAGCTTAATTTAAAATCGCTTATTCGAAAGCATGATGGTTTATTTAAAAATCAGTTAGGATGTTATAAATACTCAAAAGTATCTTTAAAAGTAAATGAAGAATCGAAGCCTATATTCCATAAGCCGCGACCTATGCCGTTTGCCTTCAGGGAAGAAGTAGATAAGGAATTAAATCGTTTGGAGAAGGAAGGTGTTATCACTAAG
The DNA here is from genome assembly GCA_963170755.1 of Amphimallon solstitiale. Taxonomy (NCBI): domain Eukaryota; kingdom Metazoa; phylum Arthropoda; class Insecta; order Coleoptera; family Scarabaeidae; genus Amphimallon; species Amphimallon solstitiale. The sequence goes on from OY720676.1 coordinate 108,225,733, forward strand.
GTGGATAATGCGGAATGGGGAACACCCTTGGTTCCTGTTCTCAAAGGGAATGGTGGAATGCGTCTCTGTGCAGATTATAAGGTAACTGTAAACAAATACTTGCATGATTTTAAGTATCCGTTACCAAGGATAGAAGAGCTATTTGCAGCACTACAAGGTGGTGAGTATTATACAAAATTAGATATACTAAATGCGTATAATCAGTTAGAGCTTGAAGAAGAAACGAAATATCTGTTAGCTTGGTCTACGCATAAGGGTATATACATACCAAATAGGTTGCCTTTTGGAACAAAGCCCGCATGTTCCATATTTCAGAGAATCGTAGAGAAAGTATTACAAGGGGTAGGGGAGAGGGGGGCACATTCAACCGCGGGGCACATTCAACCACGCTTTATAATAATTTCATAGATTTGAATTTGCCGCAATAAAAAATCCCATAGTGCCTAGAATTACTTATGCCACCATTCAGTGAAATTTCATTCGTTTGGTTAAACGGCTATTAAAGTTTTTAATAAATTTGTGAAAATTGTGATTTTGAGGTAAGTATTTATTTTATCATTTACAGAAAGACATTTGGCATTGTTTGATTTTTCTGTGCTTCATTATTCATCTTTCTAATTAGGAATTAATATTTTCAATTTTTTATAACCTTAAAATAATTCACATTGACAAAGAATTAATTTCCATGTAAAATTTTACACGGGGCACTTTCGACCACACACTGGTGGGGCAGTTTCAACCAGTGGTTGAAACTGCCCCAAGGTATTTTATCTATTGTCTTATGGAATGTCCTACCATTTCAGATGGTTAGAAATTACAAAACAAAAACAGATCGATCACATTTAAATGAACGCAATTTCCAAGATGCAATTAGAGAAGTCTTACGGCACAACATGTCGGAGAGAGTAGCGGCAAGAACATTTAATCTGAAACGTGGCACTCTTCATTCTAGAATTCAAACTTTGAAAAAGAAACACCCCCCAGATGATTTAAATAGATTGTGTGATTATGATTCTGGGAACGAAAGTGATCACAATACTGTGAATTTAAGCTACTCTAGTAAATACACTGTAGTTCAAGTATTCACGAACGATCAGGAAGCCGAAGTAGTAAAATATATAAAGACTTGTTCCAATATGAACTATGGCATGACTTATAAGCAAATCAGGATATTAGCGTATGATTATGCAAGAATTCTTCCAAGTTGCAAGATACCTGATCAATGGGGTATCAATAAGAAAGCTGGCATTGATTGGCTGAAAGGTTTTATGAAAAGAAACCGTGATAAGATTAGCTTGAGAAAACCGGAGAATACTAGCCTGGCGAGAGCTACGGGCTTTAATAAAAAAGCTGTCTCAGAGTTTTTTGATAACTATTCTGTGGTTTTAAAAAAGTACAAATTTAAACCAGAACAGATATATAATATTGACGAAACTGGAGTGACAACGGTTTTAAAACCAGTAAAAATTGTATCAACCAAAGGAAAAAAACAAGTCAGTTTAGCAGCATCTTCAGAGCGTGGTGAATTAACCACATTTGTTGGAATAATAAATGCAGTGGGCAATGCACTACCACCAGTGTATGTGTTTCCTAGAATACGCCATCCGGAGGAATACCTTATTGATGCTCCCCCATCAAGTCTTGGATTGGGTAGCAAAAAAGGATGGATGACGTCTCATCTATTTCTGCGTGTTTTAGAGCATATTCAAAGACACACGAACAGCAGCAAAGACAATAAAATACTAGTTTTGATGGATAATCATGAAACCCACATAACTGTTGAATCTGTGAATTTCTGTCGAGATAATGGTATCGTTTTGTTAACTTTCCCTCCACACACCTCTCATAAGCTCCAGCCATTGGATGTAGGAGTGTATGGACCTTTCAAAACTTACTGCGCCACTTCTTTCAATGATTGGATGACAATGAATCCTGGGACAACCATAACCGTCAAACAAATTGCTAAGTTAACGAAGCCCGCATTTCAATCTGCATTTTCTCAGAAGAATATTGTAAAATCTTTTGAGAAACCGGGTCTGTGGCCTTTAAACAGGCTTGCTTTTAACGATGAAGAATTTGAAGCGAGTTATGCAAACCAGACCTCATCGCCTTTATCAAATATTGAAAAAACTGAAAACACTACACCACCTCTTCTTCATAAATCTGATTCCATCCAGTCTTCGCAGTTATCTACGCCTACTACATCCCACCAACTAATAGCTCGTGAAAGGAGTGCAACTCCTATTTCTGAAAATGGTAAATTTTCTATGCTGCCTATTAGTTACATATGTATAATATATTTTTTGTTATAGCAGACGTGAAGAAATGTGTTGTGACACCCGCCTCAGTTAGGCCGTTTCCTAGACCCTGTATCAAAAAACGTAGTCGAGGAATAGAAAGACGTGGAAAATCAAGAATATATACAGACACCCCAGAGAAAAATCGTCTAGAGGAAAAGGAATATGAAAAACAAAATCGAAAGAAAAAGCAAGAAGAACGCAAGCGCCAAAAATACGTGAAATACATATTTTCTGAAATTGGTCAGCAGCCCAAAGCAGTAGTCAAGAGAAAACGTCAATGCCACAGTTCGTCTAGTTCTGACACAGCTGAGTCTATACATTTGGAGTCCGATGATCTTAGTGATGACATTAGCGAGGAGGAAAATGCAGCAGCACTTTTATGTGACGACGACGAGATAAATGTAGACGAATTTTTATTGGTTAAATTTCCAACCAAAACTCACATTAAATATTATGTGGGAAAAGTGTTAGAAAAGCTAAATTTAAATGAATACCAAATAAAATTTTTACGCAGAAAGGCGGAAGGATATATATTTTCGTATCCATTAGTTGATGATATATCTACAGTGGATCGAAGTGACATAATATTAAAGTTACCCTCGCCAAACTCTGCCAAAACAGCACGAACGTCATCTCTGATGACATTTGGTATTAACCTTAAATCATACAACGTTTTTTAAAGTAAATATTATGTATTTCGAAAACATGTATTAAATAAAATTACTTTTAAATTTTTAGAATAAAATATTTGTTTTATAATCATTTTTTCTGATGCCTTAAATCCACGAATTTACTAATTATCTGCATGGTTGTATCTGCCCCTTCCATTGGCCGAATGTACCCCACCACCGGGGCACATTCAACCATTTGTAATGATTGTTAAAGTTCTATTAAATTTATAATAAATATATTTGAAACTGGTTCCAAGCATATCAGTTTTATTAAAAAAGGCCAATAGTACATAATCAAGTAATAACAACGTGTTTCTTTTTTCAAATTAGAAAGTTACCTTTGTTAATGTAAAAACTGGTTGAATGTGCCCCCCTCTCCCCTACCAGGAACGATAAATTTTATGGATGATATAGTTGTTACAGGAAAAGACAAGGCTGAACATTTAAGGAATTTAGATTTAGCATTTGACAGACTAGAAAAGGCTGGATTTATTTTAAATATGAGTAAATGCAAGTTTTTTGAGCCAAGAATTAAATATTTAGGGTTCATTATAGACAAAATGGGTTTACATAAAGACGAGGACAAAGTAAAAGCAGTAACTGAATGTGCAAGGCCGAGTAATGTCACGGAAGTTAAAGCGTTTGTTGGAATGATGACATATTATAGCAAATTTATAGAAAACCTCTCAGGAATTTTGGAACCGCTTTATAGATTACTAAGGCAGGACGTGGAATTTGAATGGTCAAAGGAGTGCGAAAATTCTTTCCAAACCGCGAAAGAAGCATTGTGTTCGAATCAAAGTTTAGCTCATTTTAATCCAGATGTAGAAATAAAATTAGTTTGTGATGCATCTAGTACCGGTATCGGTGCAGTATTACTTCACGTTTATCCGGATGGAGCAGAACGACCGATAAGCTTCATATCGCGCGTTTTGAGTAAAAGCGAAGTTGGATATTCCGTTATTCATAAGGAAGCCTTAAGCATTTATTGGGCAGTTCGCAAGTTTTATCAATATTTAGCCGGGAATAAGTTTATTTTGTGTTCTGATCATAAACCATTACTTGCTTTGTATGGGGAAACAAAAGGAATACCGCAGATGGCAGCGGGACGACTACAAAGATGGGCGTTATTTTTAAGTGGATTCAATTACGTTTTTAAGCACATAAAAGGAAAAGAAAACGGTGGCGCAGATGGACTGTCACGTTTACCCTTGAAGCAGTTAATCAAGCAAGAAGATGAGTGTGATTATTTTAATTTTTTGATTGAAGACAAAATTCCTTTGGATGGTAGCGAATTGAAGAAGCAGCTACGCAAAGATGAAATATTGAGTAAAGTTTATTGGTATACACGAGATGGGTGGCCAGATCAAATACCCGAGGAATTAAAGGCATATGCGAGAAGGGCAACAGAAATTAGCATTGACAACGGATTGCTAATGTGGGGCTACAGGGTTTTGATGCCGTCTAGACATAGGGCACAAATGTTGGAAGAAATACATGGTACACATAACGGAATGGTAAAGATGAAGGCGATTGCACGACAGTATTTCTGGTGGCCTGGTCTAGACCACGACATTGAAAGGTTTGTAAAAGAATGTGATGCTTGCATGAGGAATTCAAAGACACCAAACAAAACACCTTTAATAAAATTTCGGGAAGCAGACTATGTATTCGAAAGAGTGCATATTGACTTTTTGGGACCGTTTCAAGGTAAGACATACTTAATACTTATAGATTCATACTCCAAATGGCCAGAGGTGTATGAGGTAACCAAAATGGACACTAAAACGACGTTAGACAAATTGAGGGATTGTTTTGCGCGTTATGGACTTCCAACCAAAATAATTTCAGATAATGGTCGACAGTTTGTATCTGACGAGTTTGAATATTTTTGCAAGATGAACAACATCCAACATATTACTAGTAGTCCATATCACCCGTCTACGAACGGTGCAGCAGAGAATGTGGTAAAGTCTTTTAAGAATTGCATGAATAAAATGTTGGTGGATTCTAGAAATATAAATGAATCAATGGACACACTTATAAGTAAGTTTCTCTTTTCTTACCGTAACACTCCACATTGCGTAACCGAAGAAAAACCTTCAAAGTTGATGTTGAATAGGGATGTAAAAACAAGAATGGACTTTTTGACCAAAAGCGTGGTTTTAAAACACAGAGAGAGACAAGCTAAATTTTTTCATGGTAACAGGGATATTTTACTTCAAAAAGGGGAGATTGTCTATGTTAAGGATTATAGGAGTTTGAGTAAGCCATCATGGGTTCGAGCGATAATAGAAACACGATTAGGGGATAGAAATTATGTATGTAGGTTGTGTAATACTAGTATTAGGTGGAGAAGGCATACAGATCAGATTGTAAGGGTAGGTACATTTTATGATAACATTGGCTTTAGAGATGATCAAATTGTTTCAAATAATGAAAAAAATAGTAATGAGATTTGCTTACCCGTTGTGCCTATAGAACTTAAGGAAACAGACAGGTCCAGTGTAAAAGGAAATGATATAACTGTAACCGCACCTACTGGACTGGATGTAACTGCAGATCCTGTTTCTGTAGAGATGTCTGAGAAGGGAACTCCAAATATTGTTGATAGACCCAGGAGAGTTATCAAACCTCCTAGCAGATTAAATTTGTAAAATTTAGGCTTAAGAGGGAGGATTGTAGTGTATTTGAGTGTTTGAAGTTGGTAACATTAGACAGACACTTCATATACATATAGACAGTAACGTTGTGTAAGAAAAAGCGTCATTAGCATGAGCATTATATTTTAACAATAAAGAATAAGTATACGTTTATCCTGTACTTAATTAATCCCAATACATTATAATAACATTGGTTTATACTTTGTGCTTACGAAAATACTTTTCTTACCGTCCACATCCAGCGATTTAGCTACCGACTGCCAGCAGTTTTCTTTTTGTAGTACGGATTTGTACCCAGGACACGTCTTATCATATAGCGGTTGGTAATTTGAGATGCATTGAAGCAAAAACTCGTCCTTTATTGCCCTTGCCATTGTATGTACGTATTTATGAAAAATAAGGAACAACAAATGATGTAAACAATAACAGCTGTTCTTTGCTTGTTGTAGTGCGCATGCGCTTAAGGTGGACGTGGGCTGCCATTAGAAATGAATGGTATTGGTGTGTGACACAGTGTGTCAGCACGTACCACACTTGCCCAATTACCTGCTTACACGCGAAGTGATTAGAAATGTAGCCTTAGTGAGGATATAATTTTTCCCGCTCACAAAAATGGCGACCGCGCCACAACATGTTCAGAGCGAGCGAATTACTTTTGGACATACCCACTGAACAGTTTTGCAATTGTTGTGTCTGCTGAATGCGACCAACCACATTCTTGGAATAATTGTACAAACCTACCGTGATCCACTTCAACACAGATGCTGCTTCGTAGTTCGTCTTAAGGGGGGGTTTTACTTGATCGTCGTATGCCACAAAATGGTCAATTTTAACGGAAAAAATCGCAAAAATTAAGGCACATGAAAAAGTTGCCGCTGTATGAACGAAATAACCAATATTTGTTCTAGTGACTTACGATTAAAATTTGCAATTATATTAGAAAATAGTTAAAATACAACACTTTGAATTGTTTTCATTTTATAGCGATATAAAGCTTACTGTGCTTAAAAAGTACTTATTTGAATCGTGATACCCTAGATATTTTTATTGTGGACACGACAATGTATTTACTTTACTTTCAAAATAACCCTGGTCTACAAAAAATGACTTTGAAACCAATGAGAATGATCACAAGTTCCGTACTGATAAATGGCAGTTAGGCAACACACAATTCAATGTCTAAGACCAAGGATATGGAAGGTATACCTGATCAACTGTATTAAGCCGAACATCAAATAAACAGATATTGTATTCAACTTCTTTTATTACCTTAGGTACCTTAGGTAAACGAATGTTTCATTCAGATATCGGCTTTATTTTGTAAATAATATTTGGGAGAATGTATTCGATATTAATTCTTAGTCTGGAATAAATATATGTTGTTATTATTATTATGAAATTTTACTTGTTACTTAATTTCTGGCGGTCATATATGTATTTACTTTAGATGTTGAAGGTTTTTAATCTTAATAATATGAGTAATGTGGTAGAAAACTAAAATATTACAAAAATAATTCTGTGTTTAACAGTAACAGTGCCTGTTTTTTTTTAATGTAAATACCTATATATACAGGTGGCTGACAAAAAACGCCCCAAACCGTAGCTCCGTTATTTACTATCCGATTTTAAAAAACAAAATATCAAATAAAATGGTTAAGTAAATACTATCAATTGGCGTAATCGAAATATTATTAGGAACAAAAAGTTTGAACATGCGATAGTCAATTTTTTTTTTTTAAATGGCAACGTATATTTTTAATTAATGTTTGGGATAAAGAATGTTTTCCTAATTTTGATGATGTATAACACGTCAATTTTTCAACATAAGTTTTAAGTGTGCCGTGAATAGCAATCAAATGCATCAAGTAATAAATACTGTCAATTAGAATGTAAATGTTAATAAATACTGTCATTGTGACATTTGTGTATCGGTGTGACATTAGTTCAATGTTCTGATTCTTTCTGTGAGTTTAATTCATCATTAACATGGATAGCAATCAACTGACCGACATGTTGCAAGTATACTTTGAATGTAATCGAATTAGTGCTGAAGCTGTGAGACTCTACAGTTATCGTTATCCGACAAGAGAGGTTCCAGACCGTCGTAAATTCGGAAGAATCGAACAGAATTTAAGAAAATATGGAGCCTTCAAAATGCCAAAAAGTAAGAGTCGACAGTTTAAGGAAAATACAGAATTGGATGTTCTTTTATGCGTGGAAGAAAGTCCATGGACTTCTACTCGGAGAATTGCAAATGAGGTCGGCGTATCGCACCAAACAACACAAGCGATACTCAAAAAGCACAAGTTCATACCATACATCTCTCAAAAAGTACAAGCACTATTGGAAAATGATCATGGTCGAAGAATGCAATTTTGCAACTTTTTCTTAAATGTTACACGAGATCGCAGTGGCGGCTCCGGGCGTGAGCAACCACACAGACAAGACCGACTCGCCCATTATCGGCGATGTACTCCCAGATATCGAGCATATCACCGACAACAAACGAACCAGTACCGTCCACGCAACTGCACCGCCAAAAGGCGCTCACCAGCCGCCACTGCGAGATCGTAATTTTTATCGAAAAATTATTTGGTCGGACGAATGCAGTTTCAGTAATAATGGCATTTTTATCTGAAAGAACAATCGATGTTGGAGCCAAGAAAACCCAATAATTATAATTGAGAATAATTTTCAGCAAAGATTCAGTTTAAATGTATGGTGCGGTCTTTGGGGTGATCGATTAATTGGCCCATTTTTCATAGATGGCATCTTAAATCAAGCAAAATACCATCAACTATTGCGTGAAAACATTACAAACTTTTTAGATGATTTGCCAATTGCCGAGCTAAACAGAATGTACTTTCAGCAAGATGGCGCCCCTCCTCATAATGCCGTAATAAATGTTGAATGGTTAAATGCGACATTTGCTGAGAGGTGGATAGGGACCAAAAGACCAATTCAATGGCCCGCTCGTTCGCCCGACCTTACGCCGCTGGATTTTTGGTTATGGGGCTATCTTCAAGATCAGGTTTATTTTACTAGTGCGGAAAATATAGAAATTTTACGGCAAAGAATTCTGAATTCTTGCCGCGAAATACCTCCTAATTTTATACTCAACGCCACTAATGCAGTAATTAGAAGGTGTCAACTATGTCTTCAACAAGGCGGCAGACAATTTGAACAATATTGGTAGATAAGTTTCGTATTTATTTGTATTTTTTTAAAATTTCCATTCCAATAAAATGATATTAACCACGGCACACTTGAAACTTATGTTGAAAATTGACGTGTTATACATCATCAAAATCAGGAAAACATTCTTTATCCGAAACATTAATTAAAAATATACGTTGCCATTAAAAAAAAAAAAATTGACTATCGCATGTTCAAACTTTTTGTTCCTAATAATATTTCGATTACGCCAATTGATAGTATTTACTTAACCATTTTATTTGAAATTTTGTTTTTTAAAATCGGATAGTAAATAACGGAGCTACGGCTTGGGGCGTTTTTTGTCAGCCACCCATGTATTATAATAAACAGATGTTTTGGATTATTGAATATTATATTCTTCCCAATTGGCATTGATAGCGTTGATTAGCGAAATTAAATTATAAAACATTTTGTCAGAGGTAAGATTCGAACTAACTTTTATCACCAAATAAAGAAAGTCGTATTGATTTGTTCATAAATACATGGGGTTGTTATAGACAACCAAATTTTAATATATTTCAGATATTTGTCGGTGTTCATTTATGATTGATTACGTGATAATATTGATGCGTCTACTTAATTAGACTTTTTTCTGTTCCTTAATATTCCCCTCGTTTTCAAAACGTATTTTATTTTTCAAGAACAATGTCCCGGGTTTATGGAATTTCAGAAATGCAGTTTTCTTCGGCAATAAATACATTATTATTATTAATTATGAAGTTGCACGACTTATTATTTCTAACCTTACATTTTAAAGCTTTTTAATAACATGAACAATGTTTGTAGAAAACTAACATCTGACAAAAACAACTTTATGTCTTTGTAAGATACGAACTTAGAGGTTTGCCGGACTCTTCAAACTAAGTTGCATTGGTTGTAGGCAAGAAGTTAACAATTTTGAGTTTTCTAGTTGGTAAAAGCACTTATTTAAATATCTGAACTTGTTGTACCTTCATGTTTTTGCTTTATTTATACTTTGTATTTTGAGCTCAGGACAGTTTTTATATATATTTTTTTGTATATGTGAGTAAGTAAAAGAGCATGGGCCAAACGAGCGTATAAGTCTAAGTACAGCAGTTTATCAAGAGTGGCAGCAATTGTTGGATGGCGAACGAAAAAAAAATGTTGTATGTAGGCGTAAAAAACAAATTTTGTTTAATTTGTACAAAATTTGGTAAATCTAAAGATCACGTATGCTACAAAAATTTGTCTTCGTCGTCAACAGCCCTGAAGTCGACAATTATTGCGGAAGGTTTTCGACATTCTCGTGAAATACACTGTGTAATTTATGGTAGATTAATAGGGGACGGTGATAGTAGCGTTCTTAGAAAACTACGTGAAACGGCTCCTTACGGTCCCCAAAAAATTATTGAAAAAATTGAGTGCCGAAATCATATATTACGTAATTATATAAATAAAATTACGGACTGTTTGAAGAAACCCAAATTCAATTCGGACATAAGACAATTAATAATAAACAATTTACATAGATTCACAGCGGCCGTGACAAAAGCAATTGAACATTACAAAAGTTCGAACTTAAGAATAACGAACCAGATAGTGAAACTGCAGCGTGACATTATAATAATAATAATAATAATAATAATTTATTTGTCCTCTCGACTACATAGTAGTATGGGATATGTCAACAAAGCTATTACATATACAACATACATAAAAAGACAATATGGATACAAACTAATACAAAAACACCAATTCTAATTCAGATCTCATTTAAAAACTCTGACAATGAGTAGTAACACCCACGCAACAAAGACGCTTTTATTGTACGTTTAAAGATCCCTCTGCACCCGATATTTTTTACGTTATTTGGTAGCTTGTTATATGCTTTTATAGCTATTAAGTGTGGACTCTTTTCATAAAATGCAAGTTTACGCCTCGGTATCTCTAACTGTAATATATTCCGCGTGTTGTACGTATGATAACTACTCAAATGTGTCAAACTATTAAGATTGTCCTTCGCGTACAATAACAGTTCCATGATGTAGACACACGGTAGCGGCAACACCCTCATCGAGGCAAAATGTGATCTGCAGCTAACCCTACTACCCACCCCATTCATAATACGTATTGCACGTTTCTGCATTTTAAATACTCTATCCAGGCCAGACGATGAGCCCCATGCCAAGATCGCATAGGACATCACCGAGTGGACCTGGCCAAAGTAATATGTTAGGAGAATATCCGGGCTCACCCCAGATTTAAGGACCCTGAGAACGTGGCAGAACGAAGATAATTTTTTGCAAATGCCATCAATGTGTTCATTCCACTTGCATGTATAATCAATGGTAACCCCTAGAAACTTAGTACTATCCACCTGTGCGATACTGTGACCGTTACATCTAATTAAACTCGAAGTGTCTCTGTCATATGATCTTGTTCTGAAGTCCATATAAGTGGTCTTTTCACTGTTTATAACTAAGTCATTCTGAGACAGGTATTCGCTTACCGCGATTAAACTATTTTCCGCGCATCTCACAGCATCCGTCCCACTTGAGCAACTCACAATCATGGATGTGTCATCCGCAAACAAAACAGCCCTTTCCACGTTCATGTCGTTAACATATACTATATAGAGCAATGGACCGAGGATGCTTCCCTGTGGCACACCACGCCCCAAATGCAACCTACCAGAGCAAGTCCCGTCAATTTCCACATAGTGTTCTCTTCCTACAAGGTAGCTATTAAACCAGTCCCAAACATTTCCCATAATCCCATAGTTATACAGTTTTTCAAGCAGCACTCGATGGTTTACAAGATCGAAGGCTTTGCTGAGGTCCAAAAAGATTCCTATACATGTTTTCCCTTCATCCATATCACTGTACAGATATTTTAAAAATGTAATAATAGCAGTGGAGGTGTTGAGTCCATTACGAAAACCAAACTGATTATCATTAAGCGTGTTATTTTGCTCTAGAAATTTTATTAACCTTACTGCCATGACTTTTTCAAAAACTTTAGAAAAATAAAGACATATTTTTGGTGAACACTCGAAGTGTGCTTCTTACTTTTGTCAAGGATCAAAAGAAGGCGAGGATCAATATGTAAATTTCAGAATTTTAATATGTATGATGACTTTATTAACGCTTTAAGTCGGCTCAGCCTAATAGTAGATCTTTAATAGGAAACGTAGATGCCAACATTTTAGAATCTTTTAATTCAGTCATTGTAAAATTTGTAGGAGGTAAAAGATTGTATTATATTCAACGTAATTCTTACAGTGCACGTTGCAAGGCGGCAGCAGTTTCATTTAATTGTAAGGGCAAATATCTCTCGACAGTGTCTGAAAACAAAACCGGTATGAGAAGAAAACATTTCATAAGAAACAAAAAACACATTCAGGAACTACAGACGATCGCGACTATGGGCCGGGGGCATATGCATATTTTATTGAAGATATAAATAATCAAAAGTACGAAGAAAAAAAGATACATTTTTGAAGAATTAACAGCATCAAATTTTGGCAAGATAATGAAATTGAGAAGAACCACATTTACGGCCAATACTGTGAAGGCTTTATTATACCAGGAATTTATAGGAACGAATGCGACACTGCACGGTAAAGAAAAAGAAGAGCAAGCTGTTAAAGCTTTTGAATGTTTGGCAGATCTAAAAGTCGAGTCTTGTGGTCTTTTTATTCAACCTGTATATAGATTTTTAGCGGCATCTTCGGACGGAATAATTTCTAATCAAAACGCGGTTATTGAAGTAAAGTGTCCATTCAAGGCTCGCGAAGCGACTCCATTTGAAGCTACGGGGCAAAAATAATTACATTTTTAGAAATGAGGAACAGCGAATTACATTTAAAATCTAGGCACCATTACATGTACCAAATATAGGGACAGTTAAACATAGCTCAGAAAGATGTATGTTACTTCATAGTCTGGATTCCGAAGGATACTTGGTATGAGACAATGTACAGAGATGAAGAACTCTGGCCAGAAATGGTAATTAGGTTAGAGCGTTGATTGAAGGAATATATAAAGATGCGCAACGCTATAGTAAAATTGCGTGTCTTTCCGTTAAGTCGTCCCGCAAACCCCTTGCCGAGAAACATCATCGCTGTCTCGGGCTGTTTCGAATCTAGGACCCAAACGACTGATGCAGTCGCTTCTCGGATCCAGTTTTGGCTATTATACGCTCAGTGCTATGTAGTGGCGCATCTTTATGTATTCCTTCAATCAACGGTTAGAGTAATTTTATTTTCTCGCTTTATTACCTGAAATTATTGATCCTCGTATTTTGAGAAATCTAGAAATTAGAGACGTCAAATTGGAGAATTAGTATGTACCTACTGATTGTGACACGTTTAGACTAAACTCTATTTGTCCATTCTTGTTTATTTTCTACACTGTCTATACTTTTGTAAACAATTTTTTTGTGTAAAAAACATGAATTAGGCCTACTGGGAATACAGTGAGAAAAAAAACGCGCTTTGCACTCTACCTATAAGGTGGTGCGGAAAGGAATGCGTTTGACGTTTTGTCTGCCATATACGGTTATTTAAAAAAATTATCGAAACTTTACTGAAAAAAAATTATAGAATGTAAGGTATAAATAAAAAAAAAATGATAATATCAATAACAATTAATTGTAAGTTGTTATAAATGATTAGTTCGGAGTCCGCAGAGTTCGTATCACGGTGAAATTTTTATATTTGATTTCGCTAACTAACAATACCAGTGTCGACTGTAAAGAATATAATTTTCAATAATTTAAAACATGTGCTACTTAAAGAATATAAATTTTTACATTTTGTAAGAAACACCGGCATTGTTTTTTTATCAGATTTTAGTTTTCTTTATTACAAAGCATCAATATGTAAAGTAAATACAAATGATGGTGAGAAATAATAAGAAGTACAACTTAAATAATTGATAATCATAAATAATAATAATAAAGTTATATATTTATTGCAGAATAAGATTTAATATCTAATTAATTTCGGAAAATATCATTAAAATAATTACAAATTACATAAAACGGGAGTCTTAATAAATCTAAATACATACAAGCCTAAAGGATATTCAGAAAGAGCAACAACAAATTTCGAATATAGTAGGCCGACCCACCAATATTTTCATGCAATAATAAATGCAGGAGACAAATATCCCAGATTTATTTGCATGCCAGTTGACCAGGCATTGCTTCATGTTCCTGTTCGTCTACCTGCATCGTGTAAAAGGTACAGGCATATTAAACTCCGTAAATATATTCAATGTATTTCAGGCAACCCGACATACGCCGTTCGGGAATTTTTCTTAAGGAAAGCCCACCCTTAAAGACAGATATGCTTTGCTTTACTGACTGATTTATTGCTTTTTTTAATGTCGGCTGTGTACGCATTTCTTTTGTATCAACAATGTCCATTTAAGCAGGAATTATTCGTGAGCTAATATTATCATTTACTAAATAAAGCATGTTTTCGAGTTCTTCAAGATCTTGTTGATTTGCACATTCAGATTATATATAGATTACCACTGCGAATTATCCTGGTCTAGAATAGTTTGTTGAAGACAGTCAATCGTATTTCTATGATTTAGAAACCGTTGACGATGTTCTTCAAGAACTGTTATAGTATATCCATTGCAAAAACCATAAATGAACATATTAGCATATTCATCAAATACTTTTAATTGTTCACTCCCAAAAGTAACGTTTAATTACTCTTTTCAATACGTAAGGGAGACTGGATGTAATCGTGAGACGAGGGCAAGACGCAGGTAACAGGCTATAGTTGATAAAATTTCCGTTATAATTTGCTCATACAGATAACGCTTGAGTAAGACATATTTATACTTGCAAGTACGCGGGGTAGGTATATCAAATTTCATTGTATCTGTGGTCACAGTTTGTAATGGTAATGTAGTTGTGAGGTGCTGATGGTTTTTGAAAGGCAAAAGTAATTTTCAACACTGATTTTTTTAAGTGATTGTCCTTTTTCAAGCAATATTTTTTAAGTTTTGAAATATTTGGTGAACAATTTGTATAGTTTTAGCTTAAAGTAAGAGCAATCATATTTTTTAATAAACAGTATAAGGTTCGAACAATTTTTCTCTTCTAAAAACTTTGGCTTTTTGGGTAACGATGAGACAACTTAAACGTATCAGTGTTAACCACCCGTTTCTACGTGTCTTCA
The DNA here is from genome assembly GCA_963170755.1 of Amphimallon solstitiale. Taxonomy (NCBI): domain Eukaryota; kingdom Metazoa; phylum Arthropoda; class Insecta; order Coleoptera; family Scarabaeidae; genus Amphimallon; species Amphimallon solstitiale. The sequence continues at coordinate 108,240,743 of OY720676.1, forward strand.
TATAATCTAGCTCTGTATTTTTGTATGACTGTTAATATGTTTTTAAGATTGTGTTTAGAATTAAAAAAATAAGGACGGGATTTTTAAGCCATTCAGTTTGGCATATAACTGCAATAAATAGTTGTTTAATGTATGGCCCAGGAAAACTCATATCTGTTTACGAAGTGGCTTTCTGTCTGGGTGAAGCATATTTAAAATCAACGCCTCCATATAGCATTACTGCAGCCTTCAAGAAATGTCGAATTTTTTCTAACGATAGTAATATATACAGTGAGGACGGGCGGGTTGGAATAAATTCATTTAAAATTTTTGGTTTTGTTTTATGGAAAAACGCTCGGATAGGTCGATTTTTATTTTTAGCTGCGGTTTTTTTGATGGTAAATTGATGTACAAAGGCTGGTCCAAAAATAAGTTACGACCATCAATTTTTCTTTTCAAATGGAAACATATGTTTTTTATTTAATTTATTAATTCTGCATCGAATTCTAAGTATATTTCATGTACCATGTCCTATATCCAAATTCATGTTTTTCCTTCATGTATTAATATGTATATATGTTATATATAGGTATGTACTTACTTGGATTTATATACGTACAGCATTATTATTATTGTATTATATTGGTATATTTCAGTGGCGGCCCGTGATTTTTTGGGACGGGAGGGCACCGGGGGTCTGAGTGTTTAATATCAAAAATTAAGTACAGACAAAAAATAAACTCAATATGCTATTTAATTAACTTGTTTAAAAATAAAATCCATCCGCCGCGCTGTTCCTTACGATCAGCAAAATGATTAATTACTCATTCATTGAAGTTTGGTGTTGATGTCAGTAATTGTTTTTCAATGGAACACATTCCTAAGGCACATAGTCTGCTTTTCCGCATGATATTTCTAGAAAATGTTTTTATTCTCTTCAAAGTAGAAAAACACCGTTCACTTGATTTTTTCTATTTTGGTTATTAAAAGTTCAAAAAAGCTTAAATTGAGAGACATGTTTCGTTCGAACATTTTAAATATTTGAATATACCGGGCTCTTTTTTTATCATTACACATAGCATTTTCCCTATGTGTAATGATAAAAAAAAATTGTCAATGCATTAGCGATATAGTCACTGTATAGTAGACAACCAGTTATACACTCGTATTTTGACAAGTAGGAACAGTGAGCTGTCATAAGATTTTTATCAGTCAATTTTCGTTAAACTTTTTATTAAAATTTTAAAATAAAAATTGAGTTTGTAGCAGAAACACTGTACGATACACGTGTTAAAATGTTATTTTATTTTGCTTATTTTAAATTGCTCCAGTTTCTAATCACCCTCGTGTCGCAAATCTTACTCGCAAAATAAAATAGCACTTTTAACAATTATATCGTAAATAACTAATTTTGTACAATTTTTCTTACAATTTTAAAATTCGAAATATATCACGTCGTCAACATCATAATAGCTACATTAAGGATTTCCCGCCATTTCCCACTGGCCGCGTAACGTTGATACAAATAAAATAATATTCTGGAGATCCGTTTCTCTAACTTCTACCATAAATTACTTGTACGGAAAAATTAAACTTTCCAGCGTACATAAAACCTTTTACATTTAATACGAAACTGTTAAAATTTAGCGCGAAAGTATTTCATTCGGCAATAATACTTGTACTGGTAACAGTGGGCGATACAGAGCAAAATAAAGCTTAGAAGAATTAGGTTATGTTTTTAATAAAGAAAATGCAGAATATCACTTGGAACAAAATAATTAGTTTATTATAACAATTAAACGAACTTAAATGTGAAGTCTAATATCATAACAAGTTCTCGAAATGTCCACCTTGTCTTTCAAGGCAATAAGCAAGGCGATCTTGAAAGCAACGAAGTGTATTTCTAATAAATTCTGGCCTTAATCCATTACATGCAGTACGTATACGCTCTTTTAGTTCATTCAAGTTGCGTATTCGTACGTTGTTGTAAATTTTACTTTTTAGGTAACCCCAAAGAAAATAGTCATTTGGAGATAAATCAGCTGATCTTGGAGGCCATAGTATGGGACCAAATCTACCAATCCACCGTCTTTGAAATAAGTTATTTCAAAAATTCCTGATAGCGTTAGTAGAATGTGGCGGGGCCCCATCCATTTGGAACCAGGGTTCATCAACATTCATCATCTCAATTGATGGAATGATATGGTCTCTCAACAAATTCAAATATTTCACTGCAGTGAGGTTACCGTCAATAAAAAATGGGCCAATAAGTCTATCGCTTATTATTCCAATCCAGACATTAACTTTTTGAGGGTACTGTGTTCGGGTCAGGTTTTGAGCGTGAGGATTTGTACGGGACCAGTACCTAATGGATTAATGGATAGGAAATTTAATAATTTTTCATGGATAAATGTAGGGTACAAACCGAAAGTTATGAGAGTTGACTTCACCGTTTACGGTAAATGTAGCCTCATCAGTAAAAATTATTTTATTTAAAATTTCTTGGTTTTCATTTAACATGTTAAACATTATTTCACAAAACTCAGTTCGTTTTATCTTATCCTCTTCGAAAAGCTCTTGATGATTTGATATTTTGTATGGCCTATATTTAAATTCTTTCAGAGTTTTGTATACCGAACTGTACGATACTCCAAAATGTTTAGCTACATCTAAAAGCGATCCTACACCGTTCCTCTACGTAACACAGAATATTTAATTTCATGTCTTCTGTTCGAACATGAGTGGTTCTATTTCTTTTTTTTTGTGAGAATTTAGAACACAACCATCTTCTTGAATTTTTTTAAAAAAGTTCAGAATTGTTTTTGCACAAGGTATAGGCCTGTCTGGATAATTGACGGAAAACATGTCTCTAACTTGCCCTAAACTATTATTTTTCTGGTACCACATTACTATTGCCACCTTTTCATTTCTGTTGTATTTATCCATGATTTATAAATAAATTATCTATTTTTTAATAAAATGTATTTAATTTATGACTTATGTTTGAATAAAAATTCAGAAATATTAGACATAAAAAATGTTTTTCCTGTCATGGCAACCTGATTTAAAAATTAAGGTATGCTATACGTAAATTCTTCATTGGTGTATAACTGGTTGTCTACTATACAGTGACTATATCGCTAATGCATTGACAATTTTTTTTTTATTATTACACATAGGGAAAATGCTATGTGTAATGATAAAAAAAGAGCCCGGTATGCGGTGTTTATGTAATTATGATTAAAACGTCTATGGAAACTGTAACTTCGTACGTGTTCAGACGTCTTCGGAATGTAAGTGGTGGCCTTGATTTGACTTCGGCCAACTTCATATGGGTTCGGACGTCCTCGGAATGTCGGTGAAGGCCTTGCTTTGGCTTTGGCAAACTTCGTTTGTGCTCGGACGTCTTCGGAATGTCAGTAGTGGCCTTGCTTTGATTTCGGCCAACTTCGTATGGGTTCGGACGTCTTCGGAATGTCAATGAAGGCTTTGCCCTGACTTCGGCCAACTTCGTTTGTGTTCGGACGTCTCCGGAATATCGGTGAAGGTCTTGCCTTGTCTTCGGCCAACTTCGCTTGTGTTCGGACGTCTTCGGAATGTCAGTAGTCGCCTTGTTTTGACTTCGGCCAACTTCGTATGGGTTCGGACGTCTTCGGAATGTCGGTGAAGGCCTTGCCTTGGCTTCGGCAAACTTCGTATGTGTTCGGACGTCTTTGAAATATCGGTGAAGGCCTTGCCTTGTCTTCGGCCAACTTTGCTTGTGTTCGGACGTCTTCGGAATGTCAGTAGTGGCCTTGCTTTGACTTCGGCCAACTTCGTATGGGTTCGGACGTCTTCGGAATGTCGGTGAAGGCCTTGCCTTGGCTTCGGCAAACTTCGTATGTGTTCGGACGTCTTTGAAATATCGGTGAAGGCCTTGCCTTGTCTTCGGCCACCTTCGTTAGTGTTCGGACGTCTTCGGAATGTCGATGAAGGCTTTGCCTTGTCTTCGGCCAACTTCGTGAACATTTTAAATATTTGAATATAGCCGAAAAGGACAAAATAAATAATTGCACGCCCCCAGAGATTCGCAAAATAGCAGAAGACAATTTACAAAATCTTTTGCAAACATAGTCTCGACATATTATCAAAAACAAACTATTATAACAGTTGTACTATTCAACCTTGGAAGTAAATTACAAGAGTAGCATCAGAAATTACTAATTAACAATTTATATTGTTAATTAGTAAATAAAATGTTAGCATATGTGCTTTTTATTCTTTATACAACTTCTATTGCACATGTTTGTCACATTAAAGGCTCACATTTTGACATTTAAATATAATTTGGTTCCGTCTTTTTTTTTACCAACGTCAAAACAACAAAATTAGTGTGCGATAAAGAAATACTTTTGCAACCAAAACGGATGTCGTAAAGTGAACTTTATAGCACCGAAATACAAAAAAAAGCATTTTGCCCATTACACCCACACAACCAGTCTGATAAACTGTAAGAGCTTCTGTTGCATTTTCTCGTCACGGTTTTATTAGTTTTCAAATTGTGATCTTCTAATTTAATCAATAAATCCTGGTCTAGGGACACCTAGATTTTTTAATTCTGTCACAATGTTACTAAAGCAATTCATAGTTGCATTTGCACCGATAGAAATTAAAACATACACTCACCGCTGTATATTACATACTGGACCGCCACCCGGCACCATAGAGTAGTGCCCCGCCGCCTACATATATACGCGCGCTACCCGCGCCAGTTTCATCGCTCGATTTGTAATACAGACGGGGCAGTCGCGCGACATGCCCCGGAGCCTACGTCAGACTGCGATTTTTAAACGCGCTGAAAAGACGGACTGTTACTTCCGAAAACATATTATTTGTTATCACAAAATCAGAAAAATTACATACAAATTAGGTATTTATAATTAATTTATCTGTTAAAAGAAATTTGTCACGGGGGGGGGGGGGGGGGGCACTGCCCTCCCTGCAGCAGCCGCCACTGGTATATTTCAATAAATATAAAAATTATCATTATAAAAACGTAATTTCCGCAATAATTAATGTTTACTACAATTGTTTATTCGGAATCGTGTTTCGTAAGCACATTCTAATGTATACAGCATGAAGATGTAATCCATAATATCAATGTAAATGAAATTATATTATTTTATTTATTATTATACATGCTTTTACTTCTATTTGTTGTTATTAGTCTGTATTTTTAATAGGAATTTAAACATTTATGATGTATTAAGAAATCAATGTATTTAGGTTTCTTTTATTGAAATATGTTAAAATCCTTGGGAATTGTTTTGATACGCGTAGACTAAAATTTCGGTTTTTAAAAGAAATATTTGTAGGTATACGAGACAATATTAGATTAGTATATAATAAAAACCAAATTTATAATTTACTTTAAAATAGTTATGAATTATAAAGTTTAATGTGTTTGTTTTTTAGCATGCATCGGTTATATTTAATACAATGATTATTGAAGACAATTACACTTTGACAGTATTATCAGAAAAAGTTAATTCTTTTGTAATTGAAAAGTATGCGAGAGGGACCGAATGTTGATGGCCCGGCAGTTTATCGAATGGGGGCTAATACCCCCAATCGTAAAGTACTTATATTGTTTGCGCTAAGCCACAACTGATTGCCTTCCATCTCCATCACTCTCGGTATAATACGCATCGTCTTAGTCGCGCCACTCAGCTCCTCGGCCACGCCCGTTAGGGGGTGAAGTCAAGTCACTAACCGATTGCAAATTCGTAAATGACACACGAGTGACAAAATGTAGAAAGATGATAATGGATAACTGTGTTAATTAAAAATGACAATGGTAACCGAGAGTTTCGAACATGTCTACAATAGTGGTTTTCCATAAAAAAAATGTGGTCGTTCGATCAACTTAGCCAACTCCCCCACTCTCCCTACTATGGCATTGTTACAATGATATTCATTAAAGGCGGAAAAATTTAAAAATAAACGAGAAGCACTTAATTTATTATATGAACCCTATAATTAATCTAATGCTTGTAGGGTACCTTGTTGCGATGCTGTCATTTGAAAACAAATAAAAATCGGTTAACAATTTTTCCAGGAGGGGTTGGTGCGTTCTTACTGACTCAATCTTTATATCATGTAATACCTACTTTTATTTTTTCTTGTTCTAGTCGTGCTATTTTAAAATTAATTTCATTATTAAGCTTTTCTTCTGATAGAAAATCTTTTTCTAAAATGAAATTTAGACTTTGTATGTATTTCTCTAACTTATCATCAATGTTTATTGTTTCCCTGTAAACAAAATATCTTTTTTATATTTGATATATGCAGTAACATTCATAAATTCGCACAATATCATTTAGTGGATGAATCGTAATATGGGATCGGAAATGACACACACATGACGATTATGCATATGGTTAGAAAATATCTGCAAGATTATTCAAGGAAGTAGTAATAAGAATCGCTATATCCAGAATCAGTTCAATATATATATAATTTTTCTTTAAGTTGTCTTCTTGGTGTAGCGGCCCTACACCAAGAAAACAACCTAAAGAAATATTAAATATATACGGCCAAGAAAATAAAAGGGAAAAAAATTCCTGTCAAAAAAAAATATATATATTGAAATATAGATTTTTACTGTTCATAAAACAGAATTTGGGTTTTAAGAATTTTTTTTAAAAATAAAACACAATTTCTCCTTGTGAGTATTTGAAGAAAATAATTACAACAAACGAACATTTCTGGAAGCCGTAGCCATCAAACTATTTTCCGATAATCTAAATACCAAAGAGCAGTCCCGCATTTGCAGTATCGTGTACAGCGGGTTGATTGGGTACATTAAAATTATTCCCCCACACTAGATTGACAATATACAATAATAAAGTAATTTGTTTTTATTCTTAAGATTTGGTTGGACGGACCTGTATATCAACCGTCGTGATCGTTGGCCTCACAAAATAAGGTTTCTTTTTCTTTTTGTAAAGAGCATATTTGTTCGTATCTAGTCTTTCGGTGTTTTCATTCACAGAAATAATCGCCGTTTCGTAGAGTAGTGTTTTATAGTATTTACCAAATGTTGTCTTCAACAATAAGAAACACAGATTCTAAATGTAAGTTTTAAATTTTTATATATGAAAGATTTTTTTCTCTTTTACTTGAATAAACTGTTCATTATTATTTTTAATTGTATGTAAACACAATGAATGTTTTTTTAAATGTTACGATTAAATTTTAGACTAATTAATATTACTATTTTGTTGTCAATAGGTCTGAGGAAGGACTAAATAAAGGTCCGAAACGTCACAAGGAGAAATTGTGTTTTATTTTTAAAATAAATTCTTAAAACCCAAATTCTGTTTTTGAACAGTAAAAATCTATATTTCAATAATAGATCACATCAGTGGAAGTGGCTGATTGTTAGCAAAATCAATCTAAAGAGTTTTAATTAGTAATATAGACCGCATTCCCGTAATTCCCCGTTTTTTTATTATACAAGATGTCTCTAAAAGGTCTTTAAACAACTCTACCACGTATTTTTCGAAACAAAATAAACCGATTTAGCAAAACTTGGCTTAGTCAAAGTTGCTTAGTTTGTGCGCAATACGGTCCTGAAGTTGCAGTTGGAAAATTGTTTTTTTGTTATAAATTTGAAACGGCTGAAGCGATTGCGCTAAATTTTGTCACGTTTACATAGTTTTATGAGTCAAGAAATTCTGTATCAAAATTGTGATAGTAATCAATCCATAGGCGGAGAACCTGCGTTTATAAATATTAAAACATTTCCATTTTCTACGCCAATGGATAAAAAAGAGTTTGTCTATAAAATTTAGATTAAGTGTCTTAAGTACAAGAAAAAAGGTACTCTTGATAAGACTCGAAAAATTGCATCGTTTTCTCAAAAATCGCATTTTAAGATTTGAGAACATTAACTAAAGGACGGCAGCGCATACTGTGTGCTCCATGTACATGTATCTTTAAGCCGTGTACACGTGTCTTAGGCCGTTTAGACGTCTCTTTAAACTATGTACACGTCTTTTGACGTCGTTTTTGAATTGATAAATTTAGCGCAATCGCTCCAGCTGTTTCAAATTTATAACAAAAAAACAATTTTCCAACTGCAACTTCAGGACCGTATTGCGCACAAACTAAGCTACTTTGACTAAGCCAAGTTTTGCTAAATCGGTTTATTTTGGTCCGAAAAATACGTGGTAGAGTTGTTTAAAGACCTTTTAGAGACACCTTGTATATATATACAGGGTGAGTCATTAGTAGCCGCTTCTTCGATTGCTCTTTTGTGTTTTAAATAAAAGAAAACACAATTAGTGGAAGATCCATGGTTGCTTGTGGCGCATATTGTAAAAATACTTAAAGCTCTGTCGCATTTCCGGTTTCACCGGAAATGCACGGAACCTAATTTCTTTTAATGACTCACCCTATATATTTTTGGATTTTCTTGTACTGCTTTAAATTGTCTGTTCGACTGTTTTTTCCTTTTCAAAATTGAGCCAATAGATTTTGAGTTATTAATTTTGTTTGAAAATATTTGACCAAAACACGTGTTCTGAAAAAAATCATTTTCACATTGTTTTTAAAAGCAAAAACATTAACTTTGGTGGTGCTTGTAGCCAAGAAAATTCTGCATCATTTGGTAAAGTTGCACTCGACAATACCTCAAAAAACTTTGTTTTTCAAAACCTACTTCCTGAAATTTTTACATACCTAAAACTTATTTTTTTTAAATGGAACATCCAGTATTTTATTGAGGCATTTCGTTCCTTTTTTTATTCTCTTTCATTTTTGTTAACAATATCCTATACCTATCTTTTGTAATTTCTGAAATAATCACAATAGGAACAATTAGCGGTCAATTAAAGAACTATGAGCGATGTTGTTCTATGCACCAAAATATTCGTTCAACGAATGGAAGGCAGGGATTGCGCCCGACTTCTTTAATCAACTGTCAAACAAAGTAAATGTTATATCCAACTATCCCAAAAATAATAATTTTACAGAATGAAGAGCATCGCATTTCAATTTTTTAATTCCGGCAATGACCAGTTGCAGTATTTCATTTTTGACACTGTTGGTTAACATCGAAATAAAATAAAGGTTATGTTTACTGACATATTTGAAGATGTCTTCAAAAAGTTTTGAAAATCCGTCCGTAGATAGCGAAGATACTCTCCTCCATTAACATTTTCATCAAAGAAATAAGGTCCAATTATGTAACTACCCACTATTCCCCCCCCCCTAAGATTTAATGACCAACGATTTTGAAAGTTTACAGGTGTCATAAAGTGGAAGATTTTATGTGTTATAATAACGAAAATTGTGACGATAAACGTATTCACTTTAATACAAGGTGGCTTCGTTGGTAAACAACAAAAAATTGAGAAAGCCAGGATAATTTATCTGCTGCCAATTGACAAAAATGTAATCGATTCTGAAAATTTCTTTCATCTGACCCTGTGTATGAATATGCTACCAGTGAATTTCATATTTCCTAATTATTATGGATTCTCAAATTTGACTTGCATCTAACTGATGACTAATTTTCGTAGTACTAGTGAGGGCGTAGGGGTGTTCGATTACACTCGCAAATACCATAAAAGTCTTATCCTCACCAGTTATTGTTTTTTCCGCTCTTTCTTTCATATTCAATGCTTTCTGTTCACTCAAACCGCTCACTTTATATTTTCGAAGATTTCTGGCTTCGGTTGACTTCTACCAGGGATCGCTGTGCATAAAGTCTGCATGCTAGCAAAGAGTTTCTTTCAGATTGTAACGGTACAGACTATTTTTATATATGTATAGATTTTATATGTTAAGAAGTTATATAGTTATATTTTATTATTATTAATATTTTAACATGAAGTATTTAAATCCAATGAATATATCGTAGTATAAGATTAGTCATAAGTTTGTTATTCAGTTAGATATAAGAACTGCGACGCCAGTATTTTATTTGGGCAATAAACGCTACGTGTGATAAACAGTCGACTGTGCAAAAGAGTGCGCGTGGGGAAAATGTTAAATGTGAACCACTGAACTAAAGAAAGAACGGGGAACCACCGGTGCCAGGAGATAAAACGAAAGAAGCGTCAAGAAAATAAGTAGTCGAAGGCTAGAGCCGCTAGACCAAGGGTGTTGAAAGGCGAACTCGAAAAGTCGTTACAAATTCGGCTGGCTGGCTTCTTAGCATTTTAAAGAAGTCGTCGAATTACGACTAGCAATAAAATAAGAATATTCATTAAAAGTTTATATAGAAAATCCTATAACGGATCACATAACGAGACAAAGAAATGTTAAATGTTAAACATATAATTAAAAGAGTGGTACATAAAGTAAATGTGCAATGTGTTATGTGTAGTAAATAGATTGTGCAAATAGATTCGTTACTTCAAGATAGTGACGACAAAGCAAATCCGTGGAAAAGACGACGCCAGACAAGGACCGTTTTCCCTGGGAAGCAAAAGTGCCGAAGAGCAAAGGAAAACAATAGAAAAACATAGCTGTCATCATAAGGTATTTTCTACAAACAATTGTTCTAAAAGAAATATATATTCGTGTGTAGTAAGCGAATAAAGAATTGTAGACTAAATGTTATATATATAGAAACGTAAATAATACGTAAAGTTAATAACATAAATCTCGTCTATTTATGAATATGAAATGTAAAATGTATTCGCTTAGCTGTGTATTCATATGATGCGTAAAACGCATATGTTGTAACTTTTCTCATAGGCGGCGTTTATAATATAAAATATATTATAAATTAGAAGAAAAATATATATAGATATATCTATAGCCATCGCCACTAAGTATGTGTATAAATATAATAGAAAAATTGTTGTTATATGTTTCATTTCTTTTGTTATATGTGCATATGTATGCGATTCATTGGATTTAAATATACAAATTAATTTAAATTTGCACTCGTATTATTTTACCAAAATATAAATATTGTGGAGGAACCCTATTATTGAATTAATAAATTATTTCTTACAAACTTACATGACCCTGAGAGCAAATGAGTTAGTCGGCAAAACTAAATAGTAATTTATTCATTTTAATAGTTATTATCAAACATTAATGTAGTGGTTCCGATACATTATGGCGCGCCAACTGCAGGGCTGGAAGAAATAATTGTTTTTTTTAAATTTCACATGTTCGAAGAAATAATATTTTTTAAATTGTTTATTGACATTTAAGCTTGGTATTGAATAAAGAGTTTTGAAAATTTTATACCATTTAAACACGTATATTTTAATATTTTGAATTTTATTTTATATTGATATACAGGGTGTTATATAATTAGAAGTAAATATTTTAATGGGATGTTGCTTATATAATAGGGATTATAGAAACACAAATTATACAGGGTGATCCAAGAGGTAGGTACATCTTTGTGGGGGGTGAAAGAGAATTAATATAGTAATACTTGCAAGAAAGTTAGGCATAATTATTGGAGGATAAAGAATACTTTGGAAGAACAAAAGAACAAATACGACTGTGGATGCATTTGAGAAGTGGCAGAATGTTGGGAAAAAATACGACTACTGTAGAATCAAATACTGAAGAAACCATGAATCAAACGAACAAAAAGGAGTTAGGAAATCCAGTAGATAGGGACGGGGCTACGGAACAAGTGACGCTTCCTCAAGAAATGGAAACTGTAATGGCATTTCTTATGGGAATCAAAAAAGACATGGTGGAAGCTAGACAACAAAACGTAAACGACAACGCGGAAATAAAGCAATATATGGAAAAGGTAGAAAAAAGGATGGAACAAGTGGAAAACAAATTGGAAAAGGTAGAGGAAAACATTCAGGTGGCAAACAAACAAATGTGGGATAAAATAGTACAAAGTCAAGGGCAAATGCGAGAGGAGTTTGAAGATTTTAAAGAAAAAACAGAAGTAGAGGTAAAAAGGGTGGAAAAGAAAATCCAAGACCAAACGTTAGGGTGGAAAAGGGAACTAGAAACCGGTTGGAAAAATGAAAAAAAAGAAATGGATAAAAGAATGGAACAGGTACATAAAGAAGCCGAAGAAGCACGGCTCGAAGTACAGCAAAAAATCAATGAATTAAAGATGTCAGCACCACTTGGCATAGGAGGTTTGATGGAAGACATAAAGATACCCATTTTCGATGGCAATCATAAGGGAACACACCCAAAAGAATTTCTTGAAGCTCTGGAAAGATATTTTAAAATTAGAGGTACTCCAGAAAATAGAAAGTTAGATGTAGCAATAAACCACTTGGAAGGTGATGTTTTAGTATGGGCAAGTGTAATAAAAAATCAATGGAATTCGATGGAAGATTTCCAACAAGATGTGCTAAAAATGTACTGGTCTGATGACGTACAAAAAAGGATTTTGACTGAATTACTAAGACCTCGAATGTACAACGTCAGATTTGGAACCATGACTCAACATGTGTGGCACTGGGTGAAGAAGATACAGTATCTGGATCCACCAATTAGTCCATCTTTGACAATAGGGGCTTTAATTAAGCATTTTCCATTTGAAGTCGAGAACCTTTTACTAGCAGCAAGGGTTGAGACCATACCAGAATTAATAAACCTACTGGAAAAAATACAAGATAGAGATGGAAGAACATCATGGGGCAATGACAGAAGAGATAATTCCAGAAATGTACAGGTTATCCAACGGAATAGAGGTTATGGTCGAATGAGAGGACATGACAGAGAAAGAGGACACCGACCGCCAACGCCTAATTCGGAGGCGGGAAACGAGTAAAGTGCTCCGGTTCTTCTGCATCTCAAAGTGAGGGAGCATGAAAGAAAGCATAAATCAGAAAAATACATACCAGACAAGTTCACCCAACGCGAAGAGAGGAGGTTGTATGTGCAGCAACTATCGTCCCTACTAAATCGAAATCATGGTATCAAAAAGGATAACGAAGAAATAGAAAGGTCACCCCAAAACTCTCCGATTATACCAAAAGTTGAAATAAGCATAGAAAAAAACAAGTACGACGCGCTAATAGACACAGGAAGCTCAATTAGTGTAATATCTGAAGAAATGGTAAAACAACTAAAAGAGAAAGGTGTAAAAGTACCTGAATTACCAGTCACCAATTTGACTATACAGGGGGCCACGGGAAAGATTGTGAAAATTAAGAGACAGGTAATGCCACACGTTAAGATAGGGGATGAAGAGATGCCTTTAATACTATTTGTGGTTAGGGGTTTGATAACGCCATTTATTTTGGGAACTGACTGGCTCCAGAACTACTTGGCAGAAATTGATTTTGTTGAAAAGAAGCTAAAGTTCCAGTACAAAGGGAAATGTGATAGCTTACCTTTACTTAGGAGTCAGGAAGGAGAAGTTGACCAAGAAATTACCAGTCTTCAACTAGTGATAGAAGGAAACAAAGACAACGATAGGATCATCATGACGCAAATGAACCAAGATATTGCAAATTTTAGCTGGTCCAGAATGCAATATGTTCTAGAAAAAGAAAAACAGGAAATCGAAAGAAAAAAATCAGAAAATTGGTTAAAACCAAGAGAAGAATCGTATCCATCGGAGCTACTTACGCGGAAAAAAGGAACTGGTATTAATGGAACGAAGCAAGTTACACTAAATACAACCCATTGCAGTCACATTAACCTTGTGGAAAAAACAATATCTAATTATGTTGATGTATTCTCAGATGAACCAGGGAAATGCAAATATCCTTCTAGAACAGACCAAACCAAAGAAGCAAAAATAATTCTAGCCGAGGAACGACTACAAAGCAGAGCTGAAAAAAGGAAAATGAAACATGATCAGAAGATTACTCCCATTAGTTACACTATAGGAGATTGGGTGCTGGTAAAGAATCATAACTATTCCACAGCATTGACTAAAGAAATAAAGAAATTCTTTCATTTATTTAAGGGACCCTATGAAATACTAAGACAAGTGGGCGAAAATGCTTATTGTTTGGGGGACCCTGATACAAAAATATATAAAACAAAACAAAATGTGACCAATCTAAAGAAATATAAAAAGCCTCCTAAGGATCCCCCTGAAACAGAAACAGGGGAAAGTAACATTTAATTGTTTACTTTTTATGCAATACCCAACATAGATGTTTGGCTAATTCAAAAAAGTAAAGGGGGGTATTGTAACGGTACAGACTATTTTTATATATGTATAGATTTTATATGTTAAGAAGTTATATAGTTATATTTTATTATTATTAATATTTTAACATGAAGTATTTAAATCCAATGAATATATCGTAGTATAAGATTAGTCATAAGTTTGTTATTCAGTTAGATATAAGAACTGCGACGCCAGTATTTTATTTGGGCAATAAACGCTACGTGTGATAAACAGTCGACTGTGCAAAAGAGTGCGCGTGGGGAAAATGTTAAATGTGAACCACTGAACTAAAGAAAGAACGGGGAACCACCGGTGCCAGGAGATAAAACGAAAGAAGCGTCAAGAAAATAAGTAGTCGAAGGCTAGAGCCGTTAGACCAAGGGTGTTGAAAGGCGAACTCGAAAAGTCGTTACAAATTCGGCTGGCTGGCTTCTTAGCATTTTAAAGAAGTCGTCGAATTACGACTAGCAATAAAATAAGAATATTCATTAAAAGTTTATATAGAAAATCCTATAACGGATCACATAACGAGACAAAGAAATGTTAAATGTTAAACATATAATTAAAAGAGTGGTACATAAAGTAAATGTGCAATGTGTTATGTGTAGTAAATAGATTGTGCAAATAGATTCGTTACTTCAAGATAGTGACGACAAAGCAAATCCGTGGAAAAGACGACGCCAGACAAGGACCGTTTTCCCTGGGAAGCAAAAGTGCCGAAGAGCAAAGGAAAACAATAGAAAAACATAGCTGTCATCATAAGGTATTTTCTACAAACAATTGTTCTAAAAGAAATATATATTCGTGTGTAGTAAGCGAATAAAGAATTGTAGACTAAATGTTATATATATAGAAACGTAAATAATACGTAAAGTTAATAACATAAATCTCGTCTATTTATGAATATGAAATGTAAAATGTATTCGCTTAGCTGTGTATTCATATGATGCGTAAAACGCATATGTTGTAACTTTTCTCATAGGCGGCGTTTATAATATAAAATATATTATAAATTAGAAGAAAAATATATATAGATATATCTATAGCCATCGCCACTAAGTATGTGTATAAATATAATAGAAAAATTGTTGTTATATGTTTCATTTCTTTTGTTATATGTGCATATGTATGCGATTCATTGGATTTAAATATACAAATTAATTTAAATTTGCACTCGTATTATTTTACCAAAATATAAATATTGTGGAGGAACCCTATTATTGAATTAATAAATTATTTCTTACAAACTTACATGACCCTGAGAGCAAATGAGTTAGTCGGCAAAACTAAATAGTAATTTATTCATTTTAATAGTTATTATCAAACATTAATGTAGTGGTTCCGATACAAGATTCACCCAAAACGTCAATCATATCTATTAACTCTTCATAAGAATAATTCATTTGGATGATAACTAATAGCGATGCTTTTATAAGTTTGACATAAATGTATACCGACTTTCTTTAACAGTTGATTCAGGCAGTCAGCCGCATTCCAGCCTTTATTGGAGGAATATTTGGGTGCATAGAACAGCGCCCGTAGTTCTTTAATTGACCGCTAATTGCTCCTATATTGATTATCTCAAAAATTACAAAAGATAGGTATAGGACATTGTTAACAAAAATGAAAGAGAATAAAAAAAGGAACAAAATGACTCAATAAAATACTGGGTGTTCCATTTAAAAAAAATAAGTTTTTGGTATGTGAAAATTTCAGGAAGTAGGCTTTGAAAAAATAAAGTTTTTTGAGGTATTGTACCGAGTGTAACTTTACCAAATGATGCACAATTTTATTGACTACAAGCACCTCCAAAGTTCATATTTTTACTTTTAGAAAAAATATGAAAATGATTTTTTCAGAACACGTGTTTTGGTCAAATATTTTCAAAAAAAATTAATAACTCAAAAACTATTGGCTCAATTTTGAAAAAGAAAAAACAGTTGAACAGACAATTTAAAGCAGTACAAGAAAATCCGAAAATATATAGGGTGAGTCATTTAAAAAAATTAAGTTCCGTGCATTTCCGTTGAAACCGGAAGTGCGCCAGAGCTTAAAGTATTTTTGCAATATGCGTCACAAGCAACCATTGATCTTCCACTAATTGTTTTTTCTTTTATTTAAAACACAAAAGAGCAATCGAAGAAGCGGCTACTAATGACTGTATATATATATATACCGGGTGTTTCGGAATTGCACGGCACTATTGTAGGTACTTTTTCTCCAGAATAAAATAAACAAAAAAGTCCATATAAACATATGTCTCAAATTAATTTATTACTAAGATATTGGAGCATAAAGCTATTTCTTTAACAATACAACATCCAAAAGAACTGTGTAAAGTGGCCACCGTTTTGTTAAATGCAGCATTCAGCACGATAAATTCATGTTTCTTTAGCACATCGTATAGCATCAGGACAATTCTTGATAGTTGCTGCGGCTTCCACGATGCGATTACTAAACTCTGATGAATCCCGATCTCCCGATCTAACGGCGTTAGATCGGTAGTTATTTTCACGCGACTTATACATATATAAGTATATTAAAATTCTTATCCAAATATACAATAAATGTAATTAAATTAATCTGTCATCATAACTTAGTGGTTATATTATTATTTATGTAGTTTCATCAAAAAATCAAGATTTGTCATTGAAAGAATTTAATTCCACTACACAAATAATATCAACGCGAATTGTTTAATTAAAAGAGCAATTAGGAGTAGAGCAGTCGCATACCGTTCACGTAGATTGATCAGAAGATCTAGATTTATCTTAGACGACATCTAATCTCATCTGAAATTCTTAATAGTGCTACAGTGAAACTTCCCTTAACGGGCACTTCTATTAGCCGGGCACTTCCCTTAAACGGGCATTTTGTCCGGTCCCGAATTTAAGAGTAGGGAATTCCTAATAAATTGGTTTCTCTTATGCGGACACTCCTTTGAACGGGCGCGGACAGTTATTTAGCTGCTTTTTGACCGCAAAGTTTCCATTAAACGGACGGATTTGTATTTGAATACATTCCTTACCGCATGACCGCATGATATCTGGCGAAGCCGTTAGCGCAAATCAAGAAAATGTCGAAGCTTTCATAAATAGGTTGCCATTAATAATTAAAGGGTACAAACTCTGCGATATTCATAATTTGGACGAAACAGGGTTATTTTTTCGGGCACTACCAACAAAGACGATCGCATTAAGAGGCGAAATATATATGGGCGACATGTTATCGAAAGAAAGATTTACTATAGTGCACTGTGTGAATATGGCAGGGGAGAAAGAAAAACTGTTGGTTATGGGAAAATCAGCACGTCCTCGCGCATTTAAAAATATTCGCGTTGCTTTAATAGTAAAACACATCTTATCGCAGTTTGAGAGTTCTGATTCTGTACGTAATTTAACCAATTATATTAGCGTATTAGATGCGATTTATTTTATTAAAAAAGCTTGGGATGTGGGATGATGTTTCAAGAAAACAGGAATTCAAGAAGTAAATGAGGAGTTTGAAAGTGATCAATATGATCCTGAAGATGAAATTCCTTTATCTAAAGTGGCTGAAATGTGTATGCTAATGGGAAAATTAGGAAGTAATGATGTACAGGAATTTCTAAATATTGACGCCAATTTGTATACAGAAGACGGACGATAATCCAGACCATATTTTGCCCGATAATTTAGAAAACGAAAGTCAAAACAGTGATGATGAAATAGAAGTTCCTAGAACTAATGATTATGAGAAAAGAATAGTATCGTATAAAGATGGTCTACTGGAAATAAGAAAACTAAAACAATTTTGTTTTGAAAAAGATGATGTACAAGCGTTTGGTATGCTTAGTGAGCTATCATTACATTTTGAAGCAAAATTGGCATGTAATACACACAAGCAAACTTCTATTTTAGATTATTTTGTAAGATAGTATATAAATTGTATATGTACCTTACCTACATAAATGTGCACATAGCCGTTTGAGTTTTATTTAGCAAATAAAGTTATAAGTATATAATTTTACACTGTGTGTTCAAAGGAAAGTTTAGTTTTGCGTTTCTACTTAATTTTTCTGTCTTCTCTGATAAACGGGCACTTCTCTTAAACGGGCAGTTTTGTCGGAACGAACAGTGTCCGCCTATGGGAAGTTTCACTGTATTTACATTTTATTTAATACCAACAATCTATTATATAAATTTGCGATTCTAGCAAAAACAAATGAGGGAAATAGCTTTTTGCTTCTGCTGTGAAATGTACAGAATGCTAATTAATATGTTTTATCCATAAGCCATTCATATATTATAATCTTATTTAAGTAAAAACTATTTATATAGATACATATATATTATAAATAAAATTAAATGAGATTTTTTTTTGTTTCATCTCGGCCTTTTTGTCACCTGCGTTTAATTTTAACTCCCTGTTTGTGTATTTGAGAGAAGTTTATTTTCATTCTTACAAACAACATCTCATCTAGATATGTGATACCGCAGACAACTACAAACGCACTGCCTACCCAAGAAACAGGGACATACTTTTTAATGTCGTTGTCGCTTGTTCTTCGTCGTTGTTCTGGTTAAACTATGTTAAATTTAAAAGTTTGAATATAAAATAATAGGTAATACAAGTTCGTGTTTTTGCATTACTATCCTTGAAATTTTACAGTACATCATAAAAAACAGAGACTGAAAGTAAAGCAACTGGTAAAGCATCTAAGCATAAAACGTGGGAAGAATTCGGGAAAAAACTGGATAAAGACAGCAGAGGAAACCAAAAACTGTTTTATAAAGTACTGAAGAACGCCCGACAAGAAAAACAATACAACGTAATTCGCGTAAAAGGAAAAAATGAGGTGTGGCCACCACACGACTTTCTTATACGTATGAAAGTGTTACCTCCGGTCCGAATTTTGAAATTTCATTTATACAAAAAATATTCCAAATCCAACTCTAAATACTTTTGTACTCTTCATAAATATACATAGAATGCATAATTTACGACATATTTGCAAAAAATCGTTATTCGGTAAGAGTAAAAGTGATACTTCCGGTCCGAATTTTGAAATTTTTATATACAAAAAATATTGGAAATTAAGTTCTAAATACTTTTATATTCGTAGCGTACCTGTCTAAAAAGCATGACTTGCAAAATATTAGCAAGAAACTGATTTTCGATAAGAGTAAAAGACCTACTTCCGGTAGGAATTTCGAAAAACCTTTTTAATAAAATTGTTCACAATTTCAATTTTAAGTACATATGAATTCTTTGTAAATTTGTTTAAACTTAGTAATTCACGAAATATTTGCAAAATTCGATTTTTTCACTGAAGTAAACTACTACTTCCGGTCTGCTGATTTTGCTCAAAATCTAATCAGTTCTCAAGAGGGAGATTATATTCGTAAATACAAAATTTGGAATTGATATCTACCGGTTTGACCGCTATCGTGGTCACACACACACAGACAGACACACAGACACACAGACATTTTTTAAAAACCACTTTTTTGGTATCAGGGGACTTCAAAACGTGGACATCTGCAAAAATCTCGAGGTCGAAAATTTTCATCATCATAATACTTCCTTATACTACGTATAAGAAAGTAAAACAATGAAGTTTTAACTGACGACAAAGAAATAATGAAGAGATGGAAGGAATACTTCTACGAATTATTAAATACAGGAAATGGTCAAGAAAACAATGGAAAAGTTGGAGAAGTAACAGAAAGGAGTGAAACAAGGGACGGTGAATTGATAAATGTAGAAGGCTTACAGGTAATAATTAGGAATATCAAAAGAGGAAAGTCAGCAGGGAACGATAAGATAACCCCGGAAATGTTAAAACATCTGGGACAACAAGGCAAAGAAATGCTAGTAAAATTTCTCAATGAAGCTTCGAAAACAACACAAGTTCCACAGGATTGGAAAACTAGAGCAATAGTCCCTATAAGGAAGGAGACACAAAAGACTGCGCAAACTACCTGGGAATAACCTTGCTAAGTGCAGTATCTAAAATATATGAAAGTACCCTGGAGAAAAAACTAAGACAAGTAATAGAACGGCAGCTAGAAGAAACCCAGAGTGAGTTCAGGAAAGGCAGAAGTGTACATTTTCAAAGTCAAACAGTTAATAGAGAAAGCAAGGGATAAAAACGAACCCATATACATAGCATTCATAGATCTTGAGAAAGCCTTCGACCGAATACCAAAAAAATAGTATGGGACAGTTTAGAAGTAAGAAGCATCTAGGAACATCCGAGAGCAGCAATGAAAAATCATGGTCAGGTGTCAGGAAAAACAATATAGAATCCGATTAATTCGAAATCCGGGATGGCTTGAGACGGGGTGGTGTCCTTAGTCCTTTGCTCTTCATAATGGTGATGGACGACGTAATTAAAGCACCAAAGACAAAACAATAGTAGGGTACACACGGCTGAGTCCAATTACGCTTTGCAATTGTGGTTTTGCCGACGATCTAATGTTATGTGCACCAAGCGAAAAAGATCTCATATAAACATAAACATAGCAATATGGTAGGAGGTGTAATCCAGAAGAAATATGAAAATAAACACAAATAAAACAATAATACTAGTAATCAGCAACAGTAACGGCTAGTGAGTACGTTTTGCAAGTGCACGTACATAGACAAGACTTATTTGTTTATTATCGGCGATATACTCCCAGATACCTAGCATAAAAAAGTAGTAGTAGTAAAAGGGGTAACTAGCAGAGACTGAAAAAGTAACGATATTATAAGAGAAGAACTTGAAGTGGAACCAATATTAGACAGGATTGAAGACCAGCAATTTAGATGGTTTGGACACCTGAATAGGATAAACAACTACAGACAAGTGAAAAATGTATGGGAAGCGAAAATAACCAACAGGAGGAACAGGGATAGACCCAAGAAATCCTGAAACAAGGAGATTGTAGAAATACTGGTTCAGCGCTATTTTGTATTATCGTTCTTTAAAATGTTGGTGAATTCCCTAAACAGAAATCCTTTATTTAGTCTAGAACTGTGAAAAAGATATTGTAATATCCTCAAATAAGATATATTCACACAACATTGCATATAATTAGATGTTGACTATAATCACACTAATCTTCATATATCGTAGTAGTTTTTAAGAATGTTAAAATTTGAATCCAACATACTTACATTGTAATCTGCTCATCCTCTCTAGGTATTTTCCAACTTGAAGGAATTAAAACACTATTTTGTAAAGGAGGAGCGGGAAGAACAGGAAAATCGAAATTTCTTACTTTGCCATCAACAAAATCAAATTTTATGGAAGACACACAATTACAACATGTCACCAATATATTAGTTCTATCCCATTTGCCTTCATTGGATACACTGTATTCTTGAGTTACTATATCTGAGGAGTTTGAGCGCTTGGGACCAGGGAAGATACATTCTTTTCCCCATTCAATTATTTTACCCATTTCTTTAAATGGTGGAAATTTAATTTTAAGCGATTTAACACAAGCATATTCTTTCAAATCCCATAATTTTAATATCTAAAACAACATGCAAATTAACTAATATAATATTCGGCTACAGGAGTGACGAAAATAATACTGAATTGTTGAAAACTGTTTGTAATTATCTAGAATATTTTTTTGTCCCCTACTTGATATTTTATATTTTATGGGTGGTTATGTAATTGCATTGTAGATCGCGAGGTTTTTAACTAGCGTCGCACCGCAAATGATTCACGATCGATAATGTTACAAATAAGTGTCATAAAGCTATCAATTAGCCTATCATATTGTTATTGTCACTATCACGTAGTTTTTTGTCAATGTGATTGAAGTGGTGATGCTCCAGTAAAGATTATGTAGAAATCAACAACATTCACAATGTAACAGACGAGCCCGATGAGAAGGAATATTTGTTCTGATTAACTGCGATCTGACAAATTGATTCTGTAGACCATGAATTATAGCTAGAAAAATTGTATTTTTATGGGAGTGCAGAACAAGCGACATATTGCTAGAAACTTATCTTAATGGAAGAGACCAAGTTACAGTATATGACAGAAATACGACTACTCCCAAAATAATAAGTAAAGGAGCACAACGAGCATTTTTGTGGACCTCCTTTCTTTCGATTGTATATGTCGTAGGCATATTGTAAAATCCGGCGTATTACAAAATGCCCAGGTAGTTTGTAAAAGGCTGGCACGTTGTACAAGAAAGTGTCAGTTTACAATTTGACTAGAGAGTTGCAGGAATTTTGTGCTGCCAACATTTTTATTTGTGTGTGCAAAGAAAGCTTTTTAAAAAATCGCATATTCTTAAAAATTTTAATAACCGTGTACAAGTGGATCATATCAATCTACAGTCTTCCGCGGATGTCGTTTATAAATGGCGCCTTAACTATCAGGATCATACTACGTTACTAATAATAAAACGAGTGCAAGAAACTTAGGCACATTATAACATTAGATACGAGGGCGTATTTTTATGTTATCTACCTAGCCATGAAACAAAAGAGTGACGATGTCAAACAAATTATTGAAAAATTGCTGTCACTGTTAGAAGTACATGTGCTAAGTTGTGTTTAGTTTATGCTGTGTATAGAGATACACCATCTCTTTCGATGGGGCCCAGAGTCAATCAATGATGACCCAAAGTCCGGACGACCCGTTGAAGCTCGAACTGAAAACATCGTGCAAAAAGTCGAAAATTTGGTACTGAAAGATCGGCGTGAAAAGATCTCTGTCATTGCCAATGAAGTCTGTATATCCGAAACAAGTGTTCTCAAAATTTTGCATGACGATTTGGGTATGAAGGTGTCTGCAAGGTGGATACCCAGATTGCTTACACCTGAACAAAAACTGTGCAGAAAAGAAGTCTCTCAAGAAAATTTGGTCAAGTTGGAGAGGGACAAAACATTTTTATCTTGAATTATTACCGGGGATGAGATTTGGGTATATTACTGGGACCATCCTACTAAACAAGAATCCATGCAGTGGGTTCATAAGGGATCTCCACCACCAAAAAAGGCCAAGACACAATTTTCTGGAAAAAAACTGATGGCAACTGTTTTCTGGGATGCTGAAGGAGTTTTGCTTATTGAATATATGCCGAGAGGGTCTACCATAAATAGAGAGGTCTACGGAAACACAATGTTATGCCGTAAAATTCACTTTTGTATATAGTTCTCGTAAGATTATGTGTCTTTGTTTAAGTGCGTAGAATATGCCTGAGCGCGAGACTTTTCGAGCGCACCTTGTATATCTTTTGGTTCACCGTGTGAAAAAGATCGTTTGCTGTATATCTGTGCGTGTGCTAAGCCTAGTATTGTGCTCTCGGAGCCCTAAGTCACGAACCGTGTAATTGACAGATATGTAATGTGTAATATCGGGCAAATACACTCTTTATGTGTAAGAACTCTGTATCTTGTGTAACTACCTCTAACTATCTTATCTCTAGCTTATTTTAACCTACCTGTAAATTCGTATTTTCTGCATTTGCAGTTACTTTTTACGCATTGTTTAAGCTTTTTCAATATCTACTTATTTGTTGCCTCCGAACTCTACAAAGTGCATTTATTTGTGGCTTTAAATTCTTTGAGACAACAGTCAGGCCCGTTGTATTTACGGTCTCACGTGTTTATGCGTATTTCCAAACACAGTCTCTCGAGCATGTCCGATTAATATTCTTCCTTCGCAGTAATGTCACTAAAAATGCAAGGGGTATTAAGTAGGGAAATCTTGTGTATTAACGGGAATACTTTAAATTGTTGTCGTGAACTGATTTGTTCATAGCAATCATCTACCTTCCTTGATTGCCTTGTCGAGCGTCTGTCGATGTCTTCCCTTAGGAGGTTATGGCTTCGTGGATTTAATCTGCAAAACATTGCGAGGTCGGTTTTTCTTTAACCGCCTGTTTGGTGCGCGAATTAAGAGGTTGGAAATTTCAATAGTTACCTGCAGAATCCGTTTTCTTCCGTAATAAATTGTGTCTACATCTGAGGTTTGTTTTGTTTTCTATCTGTCAAACGTTGGTTACTTTGTCGCGGTGTAACGTATGCTTCACGCATTGCCAACTGTTTAGCGAGTATTTTCCTTTCACATTGTCTGATTTATAATTTCTACGTACAATTGAAGGAGTGTTTCGGTTATTTTCTTTTCGTCTAAGTTATGTGCAGGTTGTGTTAATTATATAAGTCACGGTGTTGTCTCCCCTTATTGTCAAATTTAGTTTTGTGCCTACTATGTTTATTTGAATTCTCCCGCCTTTCATTCTGAGGTATTTCCGTGCTTTGATACTTATGAAAGGATGCGTGTAGTTGACGCGCATTGGATAGGAGGAAGTTCTGGCTTTCGATTTCACTTGATGGTCTATTCTCGTGTGAGAACATTGTGCAAACTGCTTATTTTCCTTTTTTAGTAACTTTGTTACTTTATCTATGTAGATATTTCGCGTAAGCGGCTCTAATGGAATAAGCAGCGAATATCGATGCCTTAGTTTTGGTTATTTATCGTGAATTTTTACCGAAATATCGTTACCTAAAATTTACGAATTACCACGTGTGGTTTTTTTTTGAATCTAAATTTTGCACCTTTGAGTGACTTGTGAAGTCGTTATCGCGGGATCTCCAATACCATTTGCGTTAGGAAACTTTGTGTTAATTGTCGGGATTCTATCTTTGTTTCTTTTCTCTTCTAATTTAATAGGATTCTTATTGACGGGCACAAAAAGCCCACAGTAGCCATTTTCTGGTATTGTCACCCCCACATTACGGTTGAAGAACGTAGTGGTTTCCATCGTTGCTGCAGTAGTTGCACCTATACGTCCATCTTGTCTGCTGAAGTGGAATTTTCATCGAGGGGGCCTCCGCCATCTTGGTTACCGTTAGCGGCCATCCTGCGTCCGTCTTGACAGATAAGTGCGACTTTTGTTGTAATTTTCACCGTAACTATCGACTGACTGTCGACGACTTTATGCCAGAGTGCTGGACTTTATCTTACCTATATTTGACCTAAGAATATTTGAGTGGCTAAAATACCTGATGCACCACTTAGTTAACTGCAAGGTCACGTATAATCCTAATTAAATTACCGTTATTTTTTTTGTTATTTTTAAGCAAATTGATATTGCTGTATACAGAGTGACCCTAAGAAGATTTGATAAGGGCTCTCATTGTTGTGTTGAATATTTAGTTCAATAATAATTCTAGTAATGTCATTACCGTAACAATATATCTCTTTGTTGTGTTGAATATTTAACTAAATAATAATTCTAGTAAATTCATTACCGTAGCACTATATCTCTTTGAAGTGTTATATCTTTAAATTAATAATAATTCTAGTATTTTCATTACCGTAATAATATTTCTCTTTGATGTGTAGATTATTTAATGTTGTAACAAATCTAGTAAATTCCACACCGTAATATTATTTCTCTTTGATGTGTTGAATTTTAATCTTGAATTTGATAATAATTTTAGCACGTTTATTACCGTAAATTAGAAATTTGACTATCATGTATGTTTTTTTTAATTTCTGAGCTATTGAAATTAGTTAAGTCATTGTAGAAAATTTAAATACCGAAGCTCAGTAGATTCTTTTATGCTAATACTGGTTTTTCCATTGTAACTTTCAATAGCGTCATTTAATTGAATAATAAATGTAAACAGTTTATTTGGATTTTTTACAAAATTTTGTCTATGTAATTTCACGTTTTGCCTTTCACTTAATTGATTAAATTATTTTAAGTCCTGTGCGCTAACTTAAACCAATTTTATTTTCTTGTAACTAATTAATTTGGAACTTCGCCGTTGGTGGCGTTTTATAATAACAAATGTATATTGGCCTGTAAGGCAAGGAAACGTTTCTACGCCGACCATCCTCCTGCCGAGGCGCAGAGGTTCTATTGTTTTTTTAAATATCTTCCAAATGTTCATAATATTATTTTAAAAAAATATATATAACAATACGTACAATTTTAACTGTCAACGTTTTAATTTATTTTCAAAAGGAAAACAATATTAATAATATAGCACCTTTCTTCACATCGTAATTTCTTTTTTTTTTATTATTACCTCAACATACCTTACCTTCATCTATTATATTTGTAACAAGCAGTTAAATAAGCGTAAGGTTTGGTGCAAGTGATTATACAGGGTGATCAATAGGAAACCCGCTGGAGGAACACAGCCAGTGGATGCTCATAGGAGCCGCAGGTAGGTTATCGTTTAGGTAACATAGTGTTCTGGTGCCCGGACAACGTCGCTCGCGTCGTTGCCGACCGACGCTCTACTATTAGGTGTTTTAGTATATCTGAACCGTCACGCCGTCTGCGACAGAGTTAGCTCGGCCCTGCGTTTCCAGATTCAATCATCTCCTATTGTGATTCTCCGTTATCTTTAACTTAATTTAGTCTGCTATCTTAGTGCGACGTGGTTCCGGCGTAACAACAATTAAAAACTTAAAAACTGCTCTGGAGGAAGAACGCCCTCATTCTTATCCACAAAAAAACTTGTTGCTGCACGACAATTGTCGGGTTCATAAGGCAAACAAAGTTCAGCAGATAATCAATGACTGTATGTTTATAGAGTTAAGGCATCCACCTTATAGTCGACCTTGCTCCGTCAGACTTCTTCTTATTCAAAAATTTAAAAAAGCATCTCAGAGGAAAGCATTTTGCTTCTGATGAAGAACTCAAAGAAGCTGTTGATGAATATTTTGCGGCGTTACCGAAGCAATTTTTTTCTGAGGGTATGGGACAACTGGAAAAAAGATGGAATAAGTGTATTAGTGTTGAAGGGAGTTATGTAGAAAAATAATTTTTTTTGTTCTCTTATGTGCTTTTTTTAATGGCTAGATAGATAACATAAAAATACGCCCTCGTTATCAAATCAAGTCAAATACTATAAAACAGTAATGCCTGCCATTTCACAAAATGCCTGGCATTTTACAACATTTCTGAAACTTTCTGGTCAAATTGTAAACAGATACTTTTATGTACAATGTGCCGGCTTTTTGCAAACTGCCTAGGCATTTTGCAATATGCCCGATTTTACCATATTTATATATAGGTATAAATAATACTATAGAAAAGTCAACTCCAAAAAAACTTATAGAGATGAGATATTTTAATTCTAATAAGACCTACATCTTAGGAAATTGCTCTTAACAATACAAATATGGCATTAACAAAAACATATGAATGAACAGAATTATTGTTGTAATTTTAATTCATACAAGTAAAAGAAAAAGCTAAAAAACATTGCTTGCAAAATTTCGAAATATTTTCTTTATACATTTTAGTATATAATAAAATTCGTCAAAAAAATAATACGAAAACGGTGGTGGGGGTGGTGTTTTATTTTCATTATTCGACGGCAAGGCAGTCAGCGTTATGGTGTGTTACTGCAGGCACTGTAATTAGAAGATTTGCTCAAGTTCATAGAATCAGTTTAAAAAATTCAAATGTTAATTGCGTCCAAAATGATATTTTATGAATGTTGAATCCTAAAATATACAAAGTTCGACAACATAATAGTTCAATTGAATTTACAGGTTATGAATACACTGTTCCAAGTATTGACGAACGATGTAGATGATATAATTTGCATTCCTATCAATTCAATAATGAAAATGTTCAGAAGATGCATGCCGATATATAGCCGGACCTAAAGCTATGCCTACGAATATTGATTGATACACATTTTCAAAACAAGTTTCATTACTAAAACTTTTTTTGCCCGTTTTTATATAAACAATTATTAGGATATACCAAGAATAATATTACCAAGGTCTTCTATTAAACTTTTGAATTGTGTCTTCTGTTAGTATGTGTCTTATAGATTTCTACATAATCTTTACTGTAGCATCACCACTTCAATCACATTGACAAAAAACTACGTGATAGTGACAAAATATCTTCTCTATTTATACTAAATACCTCTAACCACCACTTGCATATGTATATATTCAAGCGTACAAGCTCAGCCTGAACCGACAAAGTTAATATTTTATTTGTTTGTTTCAACTTACCCCGTCTCTTGACAAGCTGATCAAGATTTTTTGAGAATCTATTACAATTACGTCGATTATTCCATATCTATGCGATGTTAAAGTAAATAATGGATTAGACACAATAACTATATTCCAAATCCTTATAACACCATCTTCACTTCCTGTTACTAGTAATTTCATTTTTTTGCTTATATAAAAGCAATTTACTCCCTGAAACAGCAATAAATCCTGCTTTAATTTTAACATATATTTTTGCCAATATTAAAAGACAGCATGTTTACAACAAATAAATTATTCTATACTATTATATATCATACACACGAGTTACTCTTAAAAAGGAAGGAAGATTACAGCTTGGATGGAAGTTCTATCGCCACCATCTGTAGACAGAAATTAATTACTTGAGAGATATGACATTACCCATTATATATTTATTTTATCATTAACCATTTGTCGAATTAATGAAAAATGTGTGCACACACAGAAGCAATGCTGAATAGAACAAAAAGTCAATTTCGTGGTTATCACTGCAGACTACTATTTCTGAGCCAAGTGTTCGCAGAATATATAATATAGAAGTTTCACTTGGAAATGAAGATTTTGCGCATTCATGGTGCAATGAAATTACTTGCGCGCACAAAGGAGAAATGTTATTATAAATATTTAACACTATTTTCAAGTTTTCTACCAAAAATTGCAACTTAGTTGCAAAAATACGTATCTGTATTATTAGAATTTGATTCTGATTAGAGATTTTTGTTTATTTTAAGCTTCACAACTGGTAGACCACTCTCTCGTGCTTCTAATGCGTGATATAGATACATTTCATGTAATTGGAAAATTTAATTCACATAATTGCATAATTTGTGATACATAGAATCTCCATTTGTTATGAGTAGGGAGCGGAATCGAGCGAGTCATGACTCATCGCCCATGGGCGCGCTATTGAAATGTTGTATTTTTAAAGAGGTTTTAATTTTATTTATATAATTGAATAACAAGTGGCTGGTGATTATAAAATACAAAATACCCTACTATTTGTTCATTTTCTCTTCTGTAAGACTTGTTCTCTTTGAATTAAGTACATCCTTGTAGATAGAAAACGTCTTTTCTACATCGCAACTGGTTATATTTACGTAATGGAAATATTCTTTTATTTCAGCGTATTTAGCATACACAATTGCCGCAATGTTATTAAACCTGGATTTCTATTAAAAACTGCGTCTAAGTCATTTGGAATTATTAATAGCCACATCTAATGTGGTTAATCCATTTTTACTTTCTTATACGTAGTATAAGGAAGTAATGTGAAATTTTCGACTTCGAGATTTTTGCAGATGTCCACGTTTTGAAGTCCCCTGATACCGAAAGAGATGTTTTTAAAAAATGTCTGTGTGTCTCTATGTGACCACGATAACCGCTGTAGATATCAATTCCAAATTTTGTATTTACGTGTCTAATCTCCCTCTTGAGATCTGAGTAGTTTTTCAGTAAAATCGGTAGACCGGAAGTAGCAGTTTACTTCAGCGAAAAAATTAAATTTTGCCAATATTTCGTCAACTACAAAATTTAAACAAATTTATAAAGAATTCATATGTACTTGAAATTAAAATTGAGAACAATTTTATTTAAAAAGTTTTTCGAAGCTGCTACCGGAAGTAGGTCTTTTACTCCTATCGAAAATCAGTTTTTTTGCGAATATTTCGCATGTCATGCTTTTTAGACAGGTACGTTACGGGTATAAAAGTATTTAAAACGTAATTTTCAATATCTTTTGCATAAAAACAATTTCAAAATTCAGACCGGAATTACCACTTTTACTCTTATCGAATAGCGATTTTTTGCGAATATGTCGTAAATTATGCATTCTATATGTATTTATCAAGAATACGAAAGTATTTAGTGCTAGATTTGCAATATTTTTTGAATATATGAAATTTCAAAATTCGGACCGGAAGTAGCACTTTTACTCTTAGGGAGTAGTCCTTTTTTCGAATATCTTGCTAAGTATGCATTCTATAGTGATTTATTAAGAGAACAGAAGTACTTAGAATACGATTTTGAATAATTTTTGTGTAAAAAATATATAGTATAGTTTGAAACGCTCATACGTATAAGAAAGTCGTGTGGTGGCCACACCTCATTTTTTAATTTGAGATTCGATTTTCCAAATATGTCATTAGTTTAGGCAAATTTCCAAAGTGTTCCAGAAGGAATAACAACTGATTTTTTAAATTTGGGATTTGTGTTAGTTCCTTGCACTCAGAAATACTTCGAGCATCGTCATTTAAACATGTAACGAAATTTTGTAAACTATCGAAATTCTCTGCATGAAAACTATTTCTGTGTATGTTTTAGCAAAGCTAAGTGACGATATTTTACAGACTTTGCAATAAATTTTGGAATCACTGACAATTAATTTTTATCTCAGAAAAAGTAACATAAACAACGTTCTAGATCTAAATAAATGATAACTAAAAATGTACGCGTATGTTATTGAAACATACATATTATATTGCGAAATATAAGGTAAATATAATAAATTTTAAAAACTCGTCACCCTTGTACCTACGCCGATGAAGAAAGGATTTTATTCATAAAATTCCTTATTTTATGGCAGTTTTTTCTCTGATTCTCGGGCGTAAACAGATGTTGCTGTTCGCCCTATGAATTAGTGCTATTCAGATAAATGTAAACAACACGCAGTTGTTTACATTATTTCTTTTCACGGTTGTGGCTCCGTGGTAGTTTAGCTCGCTCGATTCCGCTTCCTAGTTATGAGAGAACGCGCTGGTTTGAAAGTTAAGAAATTGTTAGAGCGTAGACAAGTTCATGCGTGCGTTGCTGCATCTGGAAGTGTACTAGCGCAATCCTTCAACCACCGCTCTCCAGTTAGTGACGCTAAATCGTAAATCGCAAGTCACTTGCTAGGACCGAGCCTTCGCTCTAAAGCCCGTTTTACCCAAGCGAGTGCCCATTAATCTTAGGCGGAGGGGATTGGTGCGAATAAAAATTTGGAAGCTTCATGGCTGCTGCGATCAAAGAGCGGAGGATTGGGAATGTTGCTATTTACTATTTCTCCGCCGCAGCCTGTCCTGGGCTGGGTTCGTGAGTGTCGTCATCAGGTGATTGTCAGAAATGGTGACCTTTAGCTTGCGGAAAGAAGATTTGCAAACGCTGGATCAAGTGAGTGCCCCATAGGTGAGTTGTGACCTCAGGACGGCCTTGTACAGAAGAATCTTTGTGTTCGAGTCAAGCGGATTCAATGTTTCTAACTGAGTCCATTTGCGGTCCCTACGTCAACCGCCTGTCTAAAATCAGACCTCGGTATTTGACCTAGGCTGTCAAGGGAACAACGTGTCGTGTATGTCAATGTAGTCATGCAGCAATCGCCTCTTTGTGAATCTCAATGCGACATATTTTGACTCGTTGATTTTCAACCTCTACATGGCCCACGATTTTGTTCCCCCGCCTGCAGTCTCCTGCAGATAAAAGACTCGTTACGAGCGGTGGAGTATAGAATAGTCAGCATAAATTGTGACTTCAACACAAGGGGTGCGGGGGACATCAGAAGCGTAGAGTATGGATAGCTCTGTTTCCAGTAGCCCTTTCTACCTTCATACAAATGTTCTTCTCTATAAATCAATATTGAGGCCAATCACTACGTATGTTTCTCTGACCTGGATCAATATTTCCATGACCAATCCCTCTATTCTCGAGTCTTCTCAGTTCAAGAAAATCACCGTGGTTCGTGAGGAACAACCGATTCAGATCTGATCTTGGTCTTGAAAGTCTTTCTGATCATATTCACACACGCCCCTTGCCAGGCTCATGGGACAAAGTCAGGATCTCCTCCATCGCGCTGCTTATTTCATTAACTGCCTCATGCGACGACTCGTGTCCTCCAAAGGTGAAGGTTAGGTGGATTAAAGATCCTCGCTCCATAGGCTCACGTCATCATACTGCCACCATGAGGCCGAAGACTCTTCTCGCAGCACAACCCCGTCCTACCACCACAAATGCCCAGATCAAAATCGAAAACACCCCCGACGCCGAACTCTCCTCCCCTATGCACCCCGCTAGTCTAATTACCTTAACAAGTGGCAGACTAGCCGGGAAGAGACCATAATATTTCCCAATCGCTTGAAACGTGCGATTCATTCTTATGTTTTGTTCTTATGAGTTGAGGAAGGGCAAGAGTGTATGACTCAATCCTGATCTATGACAGACAGACCTTAGAGAAAACTTCATCCTGTAACAGATGAGGATAAATCTCTACTGGCTCAAAGAATTTTCTACGACGTTTCTCCCACGACCAGGCTGTTGAGTAAGTGTGTTTCTTTATTAGTATTATTAATAAAGGGACTGCATCTTTTTTTTATTTGTTTTACACGTACTTAGAAGACTTTAATTTCTGTTTTCCTGTCTGTGATATAGATATTGTTCCCCCGCGCTAGTGTTCCGAAAGCTGTAGCAATTATTTATTGTTAAGTTTTGTGATAGTTTTTTGTGTTGACTTTCTTTTAATTTTGTCCATTTTCTTGATCTCTCTGTTTTTTCTTTTAATTTTTCTCCGTTTGTAAATACACGTGTATATAACACACGTGTTTTTCAGTTTTAACAGTATTCTTAAATGCGAAATAATAAGTCATTATTTTTGTAATCGTACTGACGAGTGATGCTTCTTGAATGTCACAGAATTTTCTGGAAGACGATATGTAGGTATATTTCTAACCAAATAGTTACTTTCGTTGCAACTTACACATTTTGCATTGCTGTTGGAAAATACTTGAACAACATATTAGATAAACGGTGGATTGGAATAAGTGAACTGTTACTTTGGCCAGCTAAATCCCTTGATCTGAGTCTACAGGAGCTATTGTTTCTATGGTGAACAATTTGCTCATCTGAACTGAGAACCAAGGAGCATAGTTATAAGTTTATTAGCTTTATTCAAATTACAATTGAGAATAACAACATTATAATTCGAGAAGAAAAAATGTATCAGTGGCGACATTGCTTTTGACTGACTCTAGTTAGATAGTTAAAAAATAAATAATTTGTTTTGATATACAATACAATAAATGGAGAGATGTTCATTCTTACTTACCCGTTTTATTTTGAAAACATACGATTTAAATCTATTATCTGTAGATTTAATGATAACAGATTTTTGAGAATCTCTCGCGCATGTTACGATGGTATCGTTATCTGCAAAGTATTCTATATGTCTTATGGCGTCTGTGTGTTTTTTTCCAAAATTTTTGATAGCTACGTATTCCTTCTCATTTTTCAATTCCTGTATTAAGCAAATAGAATACGTCATAATGTCATCATTCATAAGTTCTACAGTACATGAATAAAATAAAAAGAGCTTGCTTAAATGTTTCAAGGCTAACTATAACCCTGATGTACTAAAAATTATATTAATCTAATGTGCATATAAATAAATCTGCTTATAAATTGATATACTAGTTTGCAAGCATTAAATCCACTGTTGGACATTCCTCATTCTCAAATCAGATTTTACGGTTGTAATTTATGTAATGTAAAACAACTCATTTGTGCAACGGGTTTAATCAGTTTATCGCAGATAGAACGACAATATGGGCCTGGAAGTCACTAATTTACTGACGTTTATGTTCTTCAACATTAATGAACGAACCGGCGTGAAGTTAGCAGCTCTAATTCAGCAGCCCAAATCACGGAAATGCCCGAATGACCATAGGCGTGCGGGTTCATGCTAAAAGCAATACATAACACATTTATTAAAATTATAGTAATAATAAACATGTTTCATTAAAATTAAATAAGTATGACTAATGACGTCTGCCTCGAAAGGGTGAACTCTCCCTCTAGGCAAGAAAAAATAACATTTATAACAGCAATCTGGTAGAAACTTGTAACAACACGTACACTAAATTTACATAAATATGCCACAACGCAGCCAGTAACAAACTCTCTTATACGGTTCATGGGGGTGAAATCTCCCCCTAAAGCACAAAAAAAAATTCTGACGCTTAAAGGCAGTCGGGTATCAAATTTTAACTGTAGCTGCTGTAAACCTACAGTAATAAGTCACATCGCAACCACCAACAGAATCACTTACCGCCCGTCCATGGGGGTGAAATCTCCCTCTAAAGCACTAAAAAAATTCTGACGCTCAAAGGCAGTCGGGTATCAAATTCTAACTACTGCTGCTGTAAACCTACACTAATAAGTCACATCGCAACCACCAACAGAATCTCTTACCGCCCGTCCATGGGGGTGAAATCTCCCTTTAAAGCACTAAAAAAATTCTGACGCTCAAAGGCAGTCCGGTATCAAATTCTAACTGCAGCTGCTGTAAACCTACACTAATAAGTCACATCGCGACCAGCAACAGAATCCCTTACCGCCCGTCCATGGGGGTGAAATCTCCCTTTAAAGCACTAAAAAAATTCTGACGCTCAAAGGCAGTCGGGTATCAAATTCTAACTACTGCTGCTGTAAACCTACACAAATAAGTCACATCGCAAGCACCAACAGAATCCCTTACCGCCCGTCCATGGGGGTGAAATCTCCCTTTAAAGCACTAAAAAAATTCTGACGCTCAAAGGCAGTCGGGTATCAAATTCTAACTGTAGCTGCTGTAAACCTACACTAATAAGTCACATCGCAACCACCAACAGAATCCATTACCGCCCGTCCATGGGGGTGAAATCTCCCTTTAAAGCACTAAAAAAATTCTGACGCTCAAAGGCAGTCGGGTATCAAATTCTAACTACAGCTGCTGTAAACCTACACTAATAAGTCACATCGCAACCACCAACAGAATCTCTTACCGCCCGTCCATGGGGGTGAAATCTCCCTTTAAAGCACTAAAAAAATTCTGACGCTCAAAGACAGTCGGGTATCAAATTCTAACTACTGCTGCTGTAAACCTACACTAATAAGTCACATCGCAACCACCAACAGAATCCCTTACCGTCCATGGGGGTGAAATCTCCCTTTAAAGCACTAAAAAAATTCTGACGCTCAAAGGCAGTCGGGTATCAAATTCTAACTGCAGCTGCTGTAAACCTCGAATCGAAAATATAAATGAACAGTGCAGAAAAGGCGATAAAACTATACAACACTACTGCAGCATTATTGGAATTACTAGGTGTTGTAGGTTGCATCGCAAAACCACATGTATGGCAGAAACAATGCAATTACATAACCGCTTATAAGATTAGCGTCTACTTTCCAGAATTAGGTATGATTGGATAATAAGGAACTAACGGTGTGTATATAAAATATGCAACACCGTATTAGTCATATTGAAAATATTCCCTGTCAATGTGTGTAAATTAGACGTCTTGATTCACTACGAAAATATACGACAACCCGGGAACTGTTATGGAAACTATATGACAACAAGAATCGTTTAGTTCATCATTATGAAGTTTTATTAAGTCTATAAAAATGAAAATGAAAAGTACCTGGTCTAAATTGCGTAATTTAATAAATACCAATACGAGGCGCTTATGCGCACTGGAAGATATAAATAATACAAAAAAATTGAGTTGCTAAATAATATATTAGATAAGTAAAGGTGTCGATAATCAGACTGTTAATGAACGAGAAATATATAACGTGCTGAATGATAATCATAAAACAGTGTGTACGAATATTTAAAAAAATCACGCTGTCTAGAAAGTATTTGTTGCTGCTTAACATTTAATTTTTTCCGGAATAAAAGTAAATACCAGCGCATTTGTATCAATATGCATACAACAAGCAAACCGTCAGGAAATCAAATAAATTGTTTAAAGATCTGAACATGAGTAAAAGTTGATTCCATGGTTTTGCGCAAAAAATGCATTCCTAGTATTATTGATAAGAAATATCGGGTAAATATAATATATCCTTAACGTCAAAAGAAGTACATGTGTAATAAACTATAATATAAGTAATATTAGTTTTGGTGTATAATAAAAATAGAAATGCATTTACACTCATCTCTACTGAGTTGGCTGTGTTTTAATGCGGAATTGCTTTGCAAGAAAACTTGCAATTAGTGCTATCAAGTATTAAGTTCGTTGTTGCAACACCAAATAATGTGTTCGTGAAAATTTTAAATTGTGTAATTTTTCTAAAATTTTGTGTAAACAAACTGAACAAATTCTTGTCTGAAGTACCAATCAAGTGTGCAATCTACAATTAAAACAATTGAAAATACATTGAACATCAAATTATAATTTGGAACACATTAAATACCATATTTTTCAACTAAGTCGCTCTCTAAAATGTATTCTGCTTCGAGGCAACTTACTTAAAAAATGAGGTGTGGCCACCACACGATTTTCTTATACGTATGAGCGTTTCAAACTATACAATTTTAAGATTTTTTTTTATACAAAAATTATTCAAAATCCTATTCTAAGTACTTTCATTCTCTTAATAAATCGCTATAGAATGCATACTTTGCAAGATATTCGAAAAAAATCGCTATTCGGTAAGAGTAAAAGTGGTACTTCCGGTCCGAATTTTTAAATTTTTTTATACAAAAGATATTTAAAATTATCATTTAAATACTTTTATACTCGTAATCTACCTATCTAGAAAACATGACTTGCGAGATATTCACAAAAAACTGATTTTCGATAAGAGTAAAAGACCTACTTCCGGTAGGTATTTCAAAAAACTTTTTTAAGACAATATGTCTCAAATTTAATTCTGAGTACATTTGAATTCTTTATAAATTTGTTTAAACTTAGTAATTGACGAAATATTTGCAGAATTAGATTTTTTTGCCAAAGTAAACTACTACTTCCGGTCTACCAATTTTACTGAAAAACTAATCATATCTCAAGAGGGATATTATATACGTAAATATAAAATTTGGAATTGATACCTATAGCGGTTTGACCGCTATCGTGGTCACACACACTGACATACAGAGAGAGAGCGAGAGAGAGAGAGTGAGAGTGAGAGGGAGAGAGAGACATTTTTTAAAAACCACTTTTTCGGGATCAAGTGACTTCAAAACGTGCACATCTCCAAAAATCTCGAGGTCGAAAATTTTCATCAGAATACTTATACTGGGAGATTTCACCAACCATGGACGGGCGATAAGAGATTCTGTTGGTGGTTGCGATGTGACTTATTAGTGTAGGTTTACAGCAGCTGCAGTTAGAATTTGATACCCGACTGCCTTTGAGCGTCAGAATTTTTTTAGTGCTTTAAAGGGAGATTTCACCCCCATGGACGGCCGGTAAGAGATTCTGTTGGTGGTTGCGATGTGACTTATTAGTGTAGGTTTACAGCAGCTACAGTTAGAATTTGATACCCGACTGCCTTTGAGCGTCAGAATTTTTTTAGTGCTTTAAAGGGAGATTTCACCCCCATGGACGGGCGGTAAGGGATTCTGTTGGTGCTTGCGATGCGACTTATTTGTGTAGGTTTACAGCAGCAGTAGTTAGAATTTGATACCCGACTGCCTTTGAGCGTCAGAATTTTTTTAGTGCTTTAAAGGGAGATTTCACCCCCATGGACGGGCGGTAAGAGATTCTGTTGGTGGTTGCGATGTGACTTATTAGTGTAGGTTTACGGCAGCAGTAGTTAGAATTTGATACCCGACTGCCTTTGGGCGTCAGAATTTTTTTAGTGCTTTAAAGGGAGATTTCACCCCCATGGACGGGCGGTAAGAGATTCTGTTGGTGGTTGCGATGTGACTTATTAGTGTAGGTTTACAGCAGTTGTAGTTAGAATTTGATACCTGACTGCTTTTGAGCGTCAGAATTTTTTTAGTGCTTTAAAGGGAGATTTCACCCCCATGGACGGCCGGTAAAAGATTCTGTTGGTGGTTGCGATGTGACTTATTAGTGTAGGTTTACAGCAGCTGCAGTTATAATTTGATACCCGACTGCCTTTGAGCGTCAGAATTTTTTTAGTGCTTTAAAGGGAGATTTCACCCCCATGGACAGGCGGTAAGAGATTCTGTTGGTGGTTGCGATGTGACTTATTAGTGTAGGTTTACAGCAGCAGTAGTTAGAATTTGATACCCGACTGCCTTTGGGCGTCAGAATTTTTTTAGTTCTTTAAAGAGAGATTTCACCCCCATGGACGGGCGGTAAGAGATTTTGTTGGTGGCTGCGATGTGACTTATTAGTGTAGGTTTACAGCAGCTGTAGTTAGAATTTGATACCCGACTGCCTTTGAGCGTCAGAATTTTTTTAGTGCTTTAAAGGGAGATTTCACCCCCATGGACGGGCAGTAAGAGATTCTGTTGGTGGTTGCGATGTGACTTATTAGTGTAGGTTTACAGCAGCTGCATTTAGAATTTGATACCCGACTGCCTTTGAGCGTCAGAATTTTTTTAGTGCTTTAAAGGGAGATTTCACCCCCATGGACGGGCGGTAAGAGATTCTGTTGGTGGTTGCGATGTGACTTATTAGTGTAGGTTTACAGCAGCTGCATTTAGAATTTGATACCCGACTGCCTTTGAGCGTCAGAATTTTTTTAGTGCTTTAAAGGGAGATTTCACCCCCATGGACGGGCGGTAAGAGATTCTGTTGGTGGTTGCGATGTGACTTATTAGTGTAGGTTTACAGCAGCTGCATTTAGAATTTGATACCCGACTGCCTTTGAGCGTCAGAATTTTTTTAGTGCTTTAAAGAGAGATTTCACCCCCATGGACGGGCGGTAAGAGATTCTGTTGGTGGTTGCGATGTGACTTATTAGTGTAGGTTTACAGCAGCTGCATTTAGAATTTGATACCCGACTGCCTTTGAGCGTCAGAATTTTTTTAGTGCTTTAAAGGGAGATTTCACCCCCATGGACGGGCGGTAAGAGATTCTGTTGGTGGTTGCGATGTGACTTATTAGTGTAGGTTTACAGCAGCTGCATTTAGAATTTGATACCCGACTGCCTTTGAGCGTCAGAATTTTTTTAGTGCTTTAAAGAGAGATTTCACCCCCATGGACGGGCGGTAAGAGATTCTGTTGGTGGTTGCGATGTGAGTTATTAGTGTAGGTTTACAGCAGCTGTAGTTAGAATTTGATACCCGACTGCCTTTGAGCGTCAGAATTTTTTTAGTGCTTTAAAGGGAGATTTCACCCCCATGGACGGGCGGTAAGAGATTCTGTTGGTGGTTGCGATGTGACTTATTAGTGTAGGTTTACAGCAGCTGTAGTTAGAATTTGATACCCGACTGCCTTTGAGCGTCAGAATTTTTTTAGTGCTTTAAAGGGAGATTTCACCCCCATGGACGGCCGGTAAGAGATTCTGTTGGCGGTTGCGATGTGAGTTATTAGTGTAGGTTTACAGCAGCTGTAGTTAGAATTTGATACCCGACTGCCTTTGAGCGTCAGAATTTTTTTAGTGCTTTAAAGAGAGATTTCACCCCCATGGACGGGCGGTAAGAGATTTTGTTGGTGGTTGCGATGTGAGTTATTAGTGTAGGTTTACAGCAGCTGTAGTTAGAATTTGATACCCGACTGCCTTTGAGCGTCAGAATTTTTTTAGTGCTTTAAAGGGAGATTTCACCCCCATGGACGGGCGGTAAGAGATTCTGTTGGTGGTTGCGATGTGACTTATTAGTGTAGGTTTACAGCAGCTGTAGTTAGAATTTGATACCCGACTGCCTTTGAGCGTCAGAATTTTTTTAGTGCTTTAAAGGGAGATTTCACCCCCATGGACGGCCGGTAAGAGATTCTGTTGGCGGTTGCGATGTGAGTTATTAGTGTAGGTTTACAGCAGCTGTAGTTAGAATTTGATACCCGACTGCCTTTGAGCGTCAGAATTTTTTTAGTGCTTTAAAGAGAGATTTCACCCCCATGGACGGGCGGTAAGAGATTTTGTTGGTGGTTGCGATGTGACTTATTAGTGTAGGTTTACAGCAGCTGTAGTTAGAATTTGATACCCGACTGCCTTTGAGCGTAAGAATTTTTTTAGTGCTTTAAAGGGAGATTTCACCCCCATGGACGGCCGGTAAGAGATTCTGTTGGCGGTTGCGATGTGAGTTATTAGTGTAGGTTTACAGCAGCTGTAGTTAGAATTTGATACCCGACTGCCTTTGAGCGTCAGAATTTTTTTAGTGCTTTAAAGGGAGATTTCACCCCCATGGACGGGCGGTAAGAGATTCTGTTGGTGGTTGCGATGTGACTTATTAGTGTAGGTTTACAGCAGCTGCATTTAGAATTTGATACCCGACTGCCTTTGAGCGTCAGAATTTTTTTAGTGCTTTAAAGGGAGATTTCACCCCCATGGACGGGCGGTAAGAGATTCTGTTGGTGGTTGCGATGTGACTTATTAGTGTAGGTTTACAGCAGCTGTAGTTAGAATTTGATACCCGACTGCCTTTGAGCGTCAGAATTTTTTTAGTGCTTTAAAGGGAGATTTCACCCCCATGGACGGCCGGTAAGAGATTCTGTTGGTGGTTGCGATGTGACTTATTAGTGTAGGTTTACAGCAGCTGCATTTAGAATTTGATACCCGACTGCCTTTGAGCGTCAGAATTTTTTTAGTGCTTTAAAGGGAGATTTCACCCCCATGGACGGCCGGTAAGAGATTCTGTTGGTGGTTGCGATGTTACTTATTAGTGTAGGTTTACAGCAGCTGTAGTTAGAATTTGATACCCGACTGCCTTTGAGCGTAAGAATTTTTTTAGTGCTTTAAAGGGAGATTTCACCCCCATGGACGGCCGGTAAGAGATTCTGTTGGCGGTTGCGATGTGAGTTATTAGTGTAGGTTTACAGCAGCTGTAGTTAGAATTTGATACCCGACTGCCTTTGAGCGTAAGAATTTTTTTAGTGCTTTAAAGGGAGATTTCACCCCCATGGACGGCCGGTAAGAGATTCTGTTGGTGGTTGCGATGTGACTTATTAGTGTAGGTTTACAGCAGCTGCATTTAGAATTTGATACCCGACTGCCTTTGAGCGTCAGAATTTTTTTAGTGCTTTAAAGGGAGATTTCACCCCCATGGACGGGCGGTAAGAGATTCTGTTGGTGGTTGCGATGTGACTTATTAGTGTAGGTTTACAGCAGCTGTAGTTAGAATTTGATACCCGACTGCCTTTGAGCGTCAGAATTTTTTTAGTGCTTTAAAGGGAGATTTCACCCCCATGGACGGCCGGTAAGAGATTCTGTTGGTGGTTGCGATGTGACTTATTAGTGTAGGTTTACAGCAGCTGCATTTAGAATTTGATACCCGACTGCCTTTGAGCGTCAGAATTTTTTTAGTGCTTTAAAGGGAGATTTCACCCCCATGGACGGCCGGTAAGAGATTCTGTTGGTGGTTGCGATGTGACTTATTAGTGTAGGTTTACAGCAGCTGTAGTTAGAATTTGATACCCGACTGCCTTTGAGCGTAAGAATTTTTTTAGTGCTTTAAAGGGAGATTTCACCCCCATGGACGGCCGGTAAGAGATTCTGTTGGCGGTTGCGATGTGAGTTATTAGTGTAGGTTTACAGCAGCTGTAGTTAGAATTTGATACCCGACTGCCTTTGAGCGTCAGAATTTTTTTAGTGCTTTAAAGGGAGATTTCACCCCCATGGACGGGCGGTAAGAGATTCTG
Source organism: Amphimallon solstitiale (assembly GCA_963170755.1). NCBI lineage: Eukaryota > Metazoa > Arthropoda > Insecta > Coleoptera > Scarabaeidae > Amphimallon > Amphimallon solstitiale. Next base: position 108,282,363 of record OY720676.1, read on the forward strand.
TTGGTGGTTGCGATGTGACTTATTAGTGTAGGTTTACAGCAGCTGTAGTTAGAATTTGATACCCGACTGCCTTTGAGCGTCAGAATTTTTTTAGTGCTTTAAAGGGAGATTTCACCCCCATGGACGGGCGGTAAGAGATTCTGTTGGTGGTTGCGATGTGACTTATTAGTTTTGGTTTACAGCAGCTGCATTTAGAATTTGATACCCGACTGCCTTTGAGCGTCAGAATTTTTTTAGTGCTTTAAAGGGAGATTTCACCCCCATAGACGGGCGGTAAGAGATTCTGTTGGTGGTTGCGATGTGACTTATTACTGTAGGTTTACAGCAGCTACAGTTAAAATTTGATACCCGACTGCCTTTAAGCGTCAGAATTTTTTTAGTGCTTTAAGGGGAGATTTCACCCCCATGAACCGTGTAAGAGAGTTTGTTACTGGCTGCGTTGTGGCATATTTATGTAAATTTAGTATACGTATTGTTACAAGTTTCTACCAGATTGCGGTTATAAATGTTATTTTTTCTTGCCTAGAGGGAGAGTTCACCCCTTCGAGGCAGACGTCATTAGTCATACTTATTTAATTTTCATGAAACATGTTTATTATTACTATAATTTTAATAAATGTGTTATATATTGCTTTTATCATGAACCCGCACGCCTATGGTCATTCGGGCATTTCCGTGATTTGGGCTGCTGAGTTAGAGCTGCTAACTTCACGCCGGTAATGAACGATTATATTTCGCATATGCATAATAAAAATAATATCTGAAAGATGATAAGCTGGGCAGCAGTTATCGACAGTATACCACAAGTATTTAGGAGGCGTTGTTTTAGCCCTAATGCCATAGGGTAAAGAAAGAATCAGAAACATAATCCTCTGTCGCCACCTTTGATGCATAAGAGACGTTTCTGGTGATATGTGCCCTGATTCTATAAGAAAGTTATTAATGTGATATTCATAATAATGTTTCTATGAGCAAAATTTTAATCACCGTCATAATAACTTTTTCAAAATATGAAATTCTGTAACTTACGAAGTAATAACAGTTACTATTATTAGAACAAATGTATTAACTGAAGTTTACCTTTGAAACAAATTTGAATCTGAATTCATGATAGTTCGATATTAATAGCAGCTTTTACTGGTCCTTTAACATACAGACGAGCAAACATAAACTATATAATAAAAAAGTATGTAAGTTTTTGTTTTGTTAATAGATATTATTTCTTGCCACAATGCAGAATGGTATAAAGAAAATCAGAGGAAACAAAGTACACTAGACTGCCATTTCATTAGTTAATAAGGTTTCGTTTTTTGTTAATAATAATATTTACCATTTTTTCATTATATTGACATTATTTTCCAAAGTGGAAATTTTATATCTATACTCATTAAATTAACTGTATTACAATTATTTCAGTTATCATTTTGCTGACAATACTTTGTGCAGTATCACAAATCATTGTATTTAGGTTATCGCCTCCGATGAATGCTAGGTAATTAATTACTTTGGACCAATAAATGCAGAAATGGTATGCTATATCTTAATTAACAAATATTAATTTTCTATCTTTCTCCTTGGGTGTATTAGTCAAAAAAATTGAGGTATACTTTGTACTACATGAATGAGCAAACGATACATTTAATAAAACTATTCTGGCATCGCAAATTGATTAGAAACTACCGTTGATCTTCGATATTGAATATGTCTCTTCTAACATACAAACGCGCAACACCAACACTTTCTTATAGAATCAGCTCGAATCTCCCATGTTGAATTACTAGCTATGAGGGCCTAAATAAGTTTTTGAAAAGGATAGGATACTTAGTTTTTTATATAAAAGATGTACTTAGGTACATACTTTACATTTAGTTTGTAGTAGGTTTGAACAATAACACGATTACACTTTGTGAAGTGTATATCATTTTATTCATCAGTATGACTTCAAATACACTATTTTTTATTATAGTTTTTATATAATTATGTATTTTTTATTTTCTATCTTTTTGCTGTACTTCAACTTGAAATACACTATTTTTATATTATTGTTTTTGTTTGCTTTATACGGTGCCCAGTTTACATAAACCCTCTGCGAGTACATTTTTAGCTGGTACTTGAATTACCAATGAGATTAAAATTTCAGGTAGGTTAGTGCCCAATTTACATTCAGCCATATTTCTTTGAAGTTTTATTAATTATTAATGTTAAAAGACAATAATAAAAAAATAGTTTTTGTTTTTCTCCAACCCTGAAAAAAACAAAAAAATGTCGAAGTGCGTCTAGTATTACATTTGATGACGACATGTGTGTGCGTGGTGTTTTTTCAAGTAAGTACCAATTTAGCAAAAATAAAGTAATTTTCTAAAACCTTATTATTGCATGAAAATTTGGACCTTAATCTACTTCTCAGCATAATTTCAAGCTATAGGAGTAGGGCAGCTTATGAATTGTATTGTATCAAAAAAAACTGCCCACTTATTCGCTAATTTCTCGGGTACGGCGGTTTCGACGTCGTTATAGTAAATTGATGCGTATAGAAGGTAGAATTCAACAGGCATCGTAAGCGTATTATGGTGAATCCAAATACGGCAGGCACTTCATGAAGTGTACTGTGCACCTAAATATAAGTAGTCGTTTTCCAAAATTTGTTAGCGACAACATTTCGTGTTGTGAGACACGAAATAAAACTGCTGCACTTTGTAATATCGCTATATTAATCACGATGTGTAATTGCAGCCAACTTGGGCCTTTTAGAGACACTGAAATTACGCATGAAACACAAACTATTTACACTTTAAACAGCAGGAAAACAAAGATGTAGTGGGGATTAGTTTTGGTCCTCAAAAAGTGGTATGTCTGAATTATTGGATTTTTACTATAGTTTCTTTGACAAATTTAAATAATCATTTATTTTATAAAATACTGGCTTAAATATATTCGCATACCTACTTAAGAACGAGCAAAAGGTTTTAACGGTGTTATCATCGTACCTACTCGTAGCGCGGACAGCCACTATTACTTACTAAGCACTAGGTCAATGCTATAAGGAGGGTAAACAAGTTGTTCTATCGTATAACTATAAGAGGTCTTGAGTTTGATGAGCTACAAGTGGAGGAGCAAGGTCGTGCGACAAAATGATTTCTCTGCTGATCATGCAACGCCTTTCGTTTTGTTTATTTAAAGTTTCATAATATATGTTAGAATTGACTGTGTTATTTCGAGGAAAAGATTTACAAGAAAAATACCCAGCCGCGAGCAACTTACATTTCGTCACCAGTGACAATTTGGCTAGTAAATATATTCCATTCGGCACAGTACTTCACGAGGAAAATCCACTCTAAACAACTGACTTTGTGCAATTCAGTCAGCATTTGTAGTATCTAGCGTGAGCTGATACTGTAAGTGTTCACAATTTTGTAGATTATATTTGTTGAAGCTTGAGGAAACTCATTAGATAATGATCAAGTCGCATAACGTCTGGTTTCTAGAACCGTTTCCATAACTTTCTGTACCATCATTAATGACGGATTCGGTCGTCATCGTGCACGTTGGTACAAACATCTTCAAATGTTTCAACCTATTTTCATACCATTCGAGCGGTTGTAACATTTTCTCCCTACATTTCACTAACTTCCTAATGAATTTCGACCGCATTCACTTCTATTATACCTATATATGAAACAAATGATAGCCCATATTTAACAACCAGGGGAATTTTCAATAATCCGAGACATTTTAAACAAGTATAAACAAATGTGAACGGAATTCAATGTTTTCATCATCGTATTTGTGACTAGCGCTACTGCTGTCATATTACAAAACGGCACTTACATCTCGTATGACCAGCACTTTGTGCCATAAGCGACACTACTTATTCTGCATGTACTTACTTCCCAATAAAATAGTGTCATCTTGTCATTGTGCTTTTTCCTAAAAAGGCTAATATTTGGTTGGAGAAAATGGAAACTTATTACTTCACCACATTCATTTCCTCCATATAATACATGTTCTTTTTTGAAGCAATAAGTCAAACACTAAAATATAACTCAATTATAAAACCATGTTTCTTTTAGTAAATATATAATTTTATTAGTCTTACATTTAGAATTTTAGGCATTCCCAGAATTAACCAAAGTGGTATATGATGCAAATTCGATGCGTCATAAATTACAATACTTCTTGCAGTGTTAATAATTATAAACATCTGAACTTCGACGATAAATATTCCATCTGTAATCCACCTATTTTTCCGTCTTCGTTCCTCGTCCGTTCTATCAATGTCCTCTCTAGCCATTAAGATAGTGTATGATGTAAGAAAATTCATGTTTCCGTCGTAGAGACCAACGCAACCATGTTTCGAAATAATTCCGTAGCAAAAGTACTGATCCGTTTCAAACAAAATTATTTTTACTATAGTTTCTCTCTGAAAAAATCATTATTTATTTTAAAAGTATTTCTAGATGAAAATATGACCTGGAGCCCATATCTTGATGTATTAGTAAACAAATTAAATAAAGTCAGTTATTGCATAAAAGTTCTAAAACGTTATTGCGAAAAAACAATTCTCATGACTATTTACTATGGGGTATTTATTTCTAAACTAAAATATGGTATACTTTTTTGGGGAAATTCCTCAGATTCGGTCCAGGTTTTTGTAATTCAAAAGCAAATCTTTCGAGTAATTTTTGGCTTTCCCTTTAGAGAATCATGTCGTGGAAAATTCAGGTCTGCCGGTCTTCTTACTGTCGCAGCTTTGTATATTTTTGAATGTTTAATTTTTAATTTTAAAAACAAGGAGAAATTTGATCATTTTTTTTCCTACCTAATCACGATTACGAGATTCGATCTCAAATTACATATAATTATCCAATACACAAACTTAGCATGTTGGAAAAAGGTCCGTCCTATTCCAGCATAAAATTATTCAATAAACTTCCTCAACAAATCAAAGGTATGGCAACTTTTAAAAATATCAGAAGGGCTACGCTCTATCTCCTTGTTGATCTAGAGCCCTACACAATTGGGGAATTTTTAGAAAGCTAATTTCCTTGCGACAATTTACCTCAACATATGTACATTTCAAGATTATTATAAAGATAATGAACTATTTATTTATAATTATAATTTAAATTTATATAATATGTAATATAATATGAATGATTACATGACATGTTTCAACTCACAGATCTACTATATTGTATCAGGTAACCAAATAAGTTCATGCGGTTTTTTATGGTAAAATATAAATATTTATTAAGAAACAATAGTACAATATTATTCATCAAAGTAATTACCATCACACTCAATGACCTTTTGCCAACGTGACACCAATTTTTTTATGCCGGTATTGTAGAACTCTACGGATTTTGAATCAAAAAATTGACGGACTGCGTCTATTACATTAACTCGAGTTTTAAACTGCCTATATCTCATACAGTTGTCAAGAGACAAAAAAGATGGTAATCACTTGGCGAAATGTCAGGGGAATATGGAGGGTGTGGCAATATTTCCCAGCCAAGTTCACAAATTTTTTCCCGGGTCACTTTTGCAGTATGCGGTTTGGCGTTATCTTGTAAGAATATCACTTTCTTTCGATTGATTAAAGAAGGCTGTTTTTGGATGAGTGCTGCTTGTACTCGCTGAAGTTGTTCACAATATAAGTTCGCAGTGATGGTTTGGCCCTTTTCCAAAAACTCATAATGGACTATTCCATTTGCTGTCCACCAAACACACAATAAAATCTTGTTTGGGTGCAAGGAAGCCTTGGGAGTGTGAGGTATTGCATCAGTAGGCGACAACCAGTGATACGAACGCTTAGAATTTGAGTATAATATCCATTTTTCGTCGCAGGTTAACAACCGATCAAGAAATGGTTCATTATCGTTGCGTGAAATGTTTGCCGAACAAATGGTAAGACGACTTAATTTGTTATCATTTGACAATTCATGTGGAACCCATTTGCTCAACTTCCACGTCTTTCCTAGCTGATGAAGATGCAAACGAATGGTTTCGTCACTCACATTGAACCTTTCTGCAAGCTCTAGGCACGTTGTACTGGAATTTGCCTCCACAACCTGTTGAAGATCCTCGTTGTTAATGATCTTCGGTCTTCCAGAGCGTGCTTCATCGGTTAAGTTGAAATCTCCCGAAGAAAATTTCTTGAACCACTTCTGTGCTGTTCGATCACTTACGACACCATCTCCGAATGCGGTACATATTTTTCGCGTCGCCACTGCAGCTTTAGTACCAAGTTTGTACTCATAGAGTAAACAACCTCGAATTAAAGTTTTATTCGTTTCCATTTTCAACTATTCAAATTAATAATTAAATAATTGTCACGAAATGTGTATGTATTAAATGACAGAAGGATTGATACTAAAGTGGATGACAGATAACAGACAAGTGCTATCGATCAACAACTTAAAGAATATTCATGGCACTCTGCTGTATACAAAAACCGCATGAACTTATTTGGTTAACCTGATATATATACAATGTGGAAATAAAGTAACGGATAGAGGCATTAACTTCCTTAATATTCATTTTTTGAAAAAAATCTCGAAGGGGTATAGCGATTTTAACTGAAGGGAATATTTTCATCGCATTTTCAGTTTTTTACTTCATTTGTTTTTCATGTTATGACGTCATTGACTTTTTTTTTTAATGACAACCTATAATTTTTTTAATTGATTTCGATAGCACTTTCAATTACCTATCCAACGGTATAAAATTTTTAAAATGTTATATTTGAAAAAAATTGAGAAAAGGAGTCTTGAAGATCAAATATTAAAAATTCATTATATTAGCAAAATAAATTTAATTACCGGTGCCTAAAACAAAAAACAATTAGTTGCGGCTGTCAGAATAAAATAATTTGTCAGTGACACATTAAAGTAAGTGTTATTTCTCTTTTCTAAATTAGAATAACTTAATTTTGACCCAGAATTCGACACGAAATTAGATTAATATCAGCTCAAACTATTCAGAATGTGATAAATGAGTTTTATAATCATCTTGGGTATTGTCGGATGGTACAGGGTCGTCATTTTGAATACTTAATGGAAATGTAATTTAAAAAGTGTTATTTCTGTGCTTATTTTTGTGTGATGTTATCGTTAGATTTTTTTTCCTGGTTAATGAATTTAGTTTTAATGTGAATATTAACTTTGAATGGAGTAGATAGTAAATTTGCAATTCGGTTTTTCAATATTCTTATATTATCTACAATTAAAGCCATTTTTATAATTAAAACCAATTTGCCGTCAACTTTTCCATCAAATTTATGTGACTAAATTCGTTTAATGAATTTTTAATATTTGAACTTTAAGACTCTTTTTCTCAATTTTTTTCAAATATAACATTTTGAAAATTTTATACTATTAGATAATGAATTGAAAGTACTATCGAAATCAATTAAAAAAATAGAGGTTGTCATTTAAAAAAAAAGTCGGTGACGTCATAACATGAAAAACAAATGAAGTAAGAAACTAAAAATGCGATGAAAATATTCCCTTTAGTTAATATCGCATACCCCTTCGAGATTTTCTTCAAAAAATGAATATTAACGAAGTTAATGCCTCTATCCGTTACTTTATTTCCACACTGTATTACAATATTAGCTTTGTGACTGTTTGAAATGAAATAAATTATTATTTTCATTATTATTATTATTATTATTATGATTATAAAATACTGGCTTAAATATATTCGTGTACTATCTCAGAACGAGCAAAAGGTAATTGAACTGATGAGAAGTCTTATACAGAGTGGTCGACAATTCATTACTGAAACTTGAAGGATTTGCAGAAGAGTTGATAGGAAACTAATTTTATTGATGAACCTACGTACTTGCATGAAGGCTTATTGAAACGAGGCACAGTAATCTGTATCGAACGGATATGCAGTTGGCCCTTTTTTTTTGAAAATCGAAAATCGATGGTTATTCTAGAATTGTTTTCCAAAGTATTAATAATAATAAGTTAAAAAAATGAGGTGTGGCCACCACACGACTTTCTTATACGTATGAGCGTTTCAAACTATGCAATTTTAAGAATTTTTTTATACAAAAATCATTCAAAATCCTATTCTAAGTACTTTCATTCTCTTAATAAATCGCTATAGAATGCATACTTTGCAAGATATTCGAAAAAAAGTGCTACTCGCTAAGAGTAAAAGTGCTACTTCCGGTCCGAATTTTGAAATTTCATGTATACCAAAAATATTGAAAATCCACCTCTAAATACTTTTGTACTCTTAATAAATATATATAGAATACATAATTTACGACATATTTGCAAAAAATCGCTATTCGGTAAGAGTAAAAGTGGTACTTCCGGTCCGAATTTTGAAATTTTTTTTATACAAAAGATATTTAAAAGTACATTCTAAATACTTTTATACTCGTAATGTACCTGCCTAGAAAGCATGACTTGCGAGATATTCGCAAAAAACTGATTTTCGATAAGAATAAAAGACCTACTTCCGGTAGGAATTTCGAAAAACTTTATTAATACAATTTTTCTCAAATTTAATTTTGAGTACATTTGAATCCTTTATAAATTTGTTTAAACTTAGTAATTGACGACATATTTGCAAAATTCGATTTTTTCACTGAAGTAAACTACTACTTCCGGTCTGGCGATTTTGCTCAAAATCTAATCAGTTCTCAAGAGGGAGATTATATTCGTAAATACAAAAGTTGGAATTGATATCTACAGCGGTTTGACCGCTATCGTGGTCACACACACACACACACACACACACACACAGACACACACACACACAGACACACACACACACAGACACACAGACATTTTTTAAAAACCACTTTTTTGGTATCAGGGGACCTCAAAACGTGGACATCTGCAAAAATCTCGAGGTCGAAAATTTTCATCATCACAATACTTCCTTATACTACGTATAAGAAAGTAAAAAAGGGTTAAAATTGCCACCTTCTTCCGAAAATTGAAATTCCGAAGGTTGTTTTAGTTGCTCCAAAAAATCTCGAAAAAAAAATCAAAATTGACCGAGATAATTGGAAAAATCGAGTTTCTTCCAGCCGCCCTTTCATTGAAAATCGAAATTCTGACGATTGTTCCTGGTTATTCTAGGTTTGTTCTAAGTATTGTTCTAATACACAAAACCATATCTCTTATGCATCAAAAGTTATTTGAAAATAAAATTCAAAAGTTTGAAATTAGCCCCCTTTTTTCAAAAACCGAAATTCTGACGATTGTTCTAGGTTGTTCAAGGTTTGTCCTAAATTGTTCCAAGGTATTTCAAAGAAAAAATCATAATCGGAAAAGATAATAGGAAAAAACGATTCCTATAATGGGCGAAATGACTTGCATTTTCCGAACATTATTTTGTAGAAGGACGTTTTCGTATGATGCAGTTCTATAACCATATTCTTTTATAATTTAGAGAAAAATTAATATAAGCAGTCAATATACGTTTCCCCAAGAAATATAAAACATAAACTGTAATAAAAATAAACAAACTTAAAGAAGCGTCAGCCTACTAGCTCATGACCAAACATTACTCTTTTCATGAGCAAGGTATAATCATTCTCAATATGTCTATGAGGGATTTTTAATCTTCATTAATAACTTAACCAAAATTAGTGTCCTCTTAATATTATTTTGTGTTGGGAGCATCAGCATTTAATAACGATATTGTTTTGAAATAAATGAATTTTATATTTTTTAGTAAAACATCTACTACTTGTCTAGATGCTTATTCAAAATCACAAATGAGAATTATTCATTTTCTGCGACTGAGTATAAACCTTGCATCAAACAAAATCGCTCGACAATTAGTTTCTCGCCATTTTCTCGGCCGATTATGATTTTTTTTTAAATACTTTGGAAAAATTTAGAACAAACCTAGAACAACCTGGAACAACAGTCCGTCAGAATTTAGATTACAGGCTTTGTGTATTAGAACACTGTTTAGAACAAACCTAGATCAACCTGGAGCAATCGTCAACATTTTAGTTCCAAGACGGTGTCTAACTTCATACCTTCGGATTTCGTTTTTCCCTATTTTCTCGACTAATTTCAATTTTTTCTTTGAAATACCTTAGAACAATTTAGATCAAAAACCTAGAATAACCTAGAACATTCGTTATAATTTGGATTTCCAAAAAAAGAGGGAGTGACAAATACCGTTCTTCCGATTTTCTTGGTAAATTTTGAATTTTTTCAAGATTTTATGGAATAATGTTTAGAATTACTAGAACGACCTGGAACAACTTTCTTGATATTAATGTTTGAAAAACGGGGGGCCTGGATGAGCAAGTTGTTTTATCAATTATCTCGGCCGATTTTGACTTTTTTTTTGAAATAATTTGGAACAATTTCGAAGAACATAAAACAGCGTGGAACAATACTCAAACTTTCGATTTTCGAAAGAAGGGCGACTAACTTCACATACCCGTGTCGAATGTATCATCAGAGCAAAATTTAAGTGCCAAACCTCAACCTGACTCAATATATGAAATGCTTTACAGGTTACCTATCGGAAATCGAAGAAATATTCTGAAACCAGTGCAAATATATGGTTTCCTAAGACATCCCTGCTGGGCTACTTTATTGGTATTGAATAAAAATTACCTTTACATGTGGACAAGTAATAATCTGTGGTTCGTATAAATCCATACTTTTCACCACTGTCGGTTCCAATTGTTTATGGGCAAAATCCAAAAATTGAGTCCATGTGACTATACCAGTGTCTTCTTTATCAATTTCATTGAACATCATTATAGCCTGTCCTACATACTTGTTGTCTCCTGAAAGTTAAATGTGCACAAAAATAATTACAGCAATGGATTCATGTATTAGGGCAAAAATTACAACGCATTTTCTGATATTGTTTGTTGAAGTTTAATTGAAATAGCGTTACTCACGGTTGTAATAGATTCAAAATTTGGAATGAATATCTTACCAAATACTTCGGAAATAGTGTTAGTAAATTCTTCTTTTGTTAAGCCTCTCTCGTTATCAGAAGCTTTAGGATCTTTTACAAAACATTTTTCTCTAAAGGAAGCTTTTAGTGCGTCTAAATAAAATTCGCTTAGATGTTGAAGTATTTTCATCCAGGGAAATAGCACATAATCATCATCTAATGATAGTAAACTAAAATAGTTATTCTTTAGTTTAAGTAGCAGAAACAGTGGACTTAATCAACCTTGTATTATATAATTCTGACGTCAAAATTGAAGACGACTCCCAAGCATCCATTATTGAAGTAGATGACTATTATACACTGAAACACAATTACCATCTGCTCAAGTCGTACGTGGAAATAGATATTTATATGTAGTGGTTTCATGCAGTATACTATCGATCTAACAATAGTCTAACCGTTATGGATATAGAAATTAAATACACAGGGAACAGATAAATGTTGACGACTACTACAAATAATTGATATAATTACTACTCTATATCAATAAGTAAAAGTTCTCGTTTTTTTATCTTCCCGCCGCGGGCTGTGCAGTTTTTAATTTTAATATCACCGATATTTTTTATTCTTTAAAACATATTTGCCTTAATATTTTTAATTGTTTTGTTTATTTATTTCAATTTGAAAGACAATAGAAACGTTATTAACTTTGTTAACTATCAGTGTGTATGGTCACATTACAAAATTCTTTATAAATCACAATAGAAATACATATTCTATACACTGAAGATACAACTTAATAACTGCTACTGGTCGACCGTAATCATTACAGATGTTGAAGATGTGAATGAAAAGAAGTGCAGAAAAACCAAATGGCAGTGTTAATAAAAATGTCGAAGACTATAGAATGTGTGTTCGGGTTAGAGACTTGTTGAATAACATTAGCGATTAGAAAACAACCAAATTTAATTATCAACCAAATTTAACTCGAGACGAAACGTGGGTTCATTATCATGATCCTGAAGAAAAATAAAGAAGAATATAGTAATAGAGATTATTATGTAAGTGTAATGAGTCCAGAGATTCAAATGTAATATGACAAAGTATTTTACTATTCTACTAAAACACTACAACGTCAAAACTTGCAGTCCGCCAGCGGGATACCGAATAGTCGAAACGACACGAAATTTATAGTTTCCTAACGATTCTTGTAATGGACTATGTGCTTACTTGTTTCAATGGGACAACTAGACAATTACAAACCTTTATACATTACATTAATTCAGTACACCCTAAGATTAAATTCACAGTTGAAATGGAAGAAAATAATTGCATAAATTTTTTGGATCTTAAAATTACCAAATCTGATACCCAGCTTAGCTTCAATACTTTTAGGAAAACTACCTTTTCAGATGCTTGCATACCGAGCAATTCACAACATCCCTTAAGCCACAAACTAGCAGCTTTCCACTCTATGATACATAGGGGGGTATCATTGCCGTTATCAACACAAAATTTCAACCAAGAAATTGATGTTATTAAACAAATTGCATATAATAATGGCTATCCCCCCAAAATCATAGAAAACATATTAAATAAAACACGAACTAAATTGGCCTTGAACTCAGTATACCCTCATAATAAATTAGAATCACCTCAATATATCTCCTTAACCTATTTTGGCAATGTTAGTAATGAAATCGCTAAAATTATTTCTAAATATGATATTAAAGTAGCATTCAAACCTCACACAAAGATCGCTAATATTCTGTTTAATTCTAAAACGAAAATAAACCCTTTAAACAAATCTGGTGTTTATAAGCTTGAATGTTCTGATTGTAAAGGGGTATATATCGGACAGACTGGTCGTAGTTTTAATATTAGAGTTAAAGAGCATATTAAAGAAGTTGACAATGAATGCCCTAAGTCTGCGTTTGCTGCCCATATAAAGGAGTACAATCATACAATAACTAATAATTTTGTAAAAATCTTACACTTCACCGAGAAAGGTGAGAAATTAAACCTCCTAGAGTCCCTCGAAATATTCAAAGCCTCCCGCAATTTCTTAACGACCAGACCGATTTGATATATACACCTCTGTTTACCTGCTGTACTTAGATTTTTAATTTACCTCATATTTCTAATTTCTGGTTTTCCCTATAATTAAGTAATAACTGTTATAATGTATTGTGTATTATCCCATTTATTTCCCCTCTACTTCATAATTACTGCCTTACACTAAGTTTAACATAGTTTTGTGTCTCATTCAACACTGTGTTCGTTGGTCGAAACCGCGGTCACACCATTTGTTTAATATAGTGATACAACAAAGTAAATGTGTTTTTATTGTATTGATAGTGGGATTAGTTCGTGGAGAAAGATCATATTTGGTGAAAATTTGATTATTCTCCACGAACAAGTCCAATGTCCATATCTATCTCTTGTAAGTGGGAACTCTAACAAGCGCTTGTTAATAGTTTCTGCTTACAAGAGATATGAGAAAGACTTACGCGTTATAAAACGTATTGCTGAATACAATGGTTTCCAATCAGACGTAGTTGACAATATCTTAAGAAAGATAGACGTAAGAATGTAATTCTAAATTGCACAACTTTGCTACTTCAAAGTAATAAAGCGGAAAAATTCGTTATCGTACCTTTTCATAATATTTAGAAACCTTTAATATATATACAGGGTGAGTCATCTAAGCGGGTAAGGCCGATTATGCCTTTATGAGTAAACATATTTCGTAGCAGTTTTTTCCTTGTGATAACTGTTCATTAGGAGCACATTTTAAAATTATTTTGTATTATACAGTGTGTTCCATAACTTGGTGGCTAACTATAGTTATAGTTTTTTTTAAATGGAATACCATATATATTATTGCATTTTTGTATTCCCCGTATAATTTTTAGTCAAAAAGTAATAAGATAGTATAGGCCTAAAGTGTAAAGTTTTTGACTTATTCCCATTTTTCTGTAAAATTCAATGTTTGTATAAAATTATATTTCTCGAAAACGACGTATTAGATGGACAAATTTTTTTGCAGTGTTGTTTACAATAAGAGGTCCTAATAGAAGCATGTTTTATTTTTTTACAGTTACTAACTGCATATGCAGGAAACTGGATTAAAATTAGATGACATGTTTTTGTATGAAAGTCAACTTTCATATATATGCATATACGTTTTACGTATAAATGTATATATGTATACTTATGATTATTTCCTTCACCCGTCAAATTTAAATCAAATCAAAACTGAAGTTGAAATTAACCAATGAACGGTACCGGTTCTTGATATCAGCGACTATTACAAATCGACTATTCAAATGTAGGTAACAAATCAAGTATGTATTTTTTCATTAAGTGGCAAACGTGTCAAATAGATGAAAATGTCCGACAAAAAGAGATTTAGCGATGTTTCGGATGAAATTATTGATAATCACATCGATTTGACAACTGGTTTAGGAAATAATCTTAACAAATATAGCTCGAGCTTGATAAGTAGTCGACTATTACATTGTTTCAATTTTTCTCGTGTGCCTCCTAATTTGACTTAACCAAAATTGGCATTAATAATTAAAGACTAAAGCCCTCGAGCTAAAGCTCTCGTGCTCTAGTCAAATTATTAATGCCAATTTTGGTCTCGTCAAATTGACCGTAGTGCACACTCGAAAAATTGATCACAATGAAATAGTCGACTATTTGTCAAGATCTCGTTATATTACCTTTGATAATTAACCCGTTAATGTACGTTACACATTCAAGTATTTTATATTGTTACTTTGATTTGTAATGGTACGCCACCTATGGCGTGTTCATTGAATGCACGTATATCTACAGTTGCCTGATTAGTAGTAGTACTACGGGAGGGTAACATTACCTTGCGATGTCACGCTTGTGTAACAGATGCCGCTGGGAATTTCTCATGGCGTTTGGTGCGTAAGTTGACATTATCAGGTGATCTAAGTTGTTTATGCATTGTGAATAACACGTTCATGCACTGATGAGATCAATGTAAGGTCAAAACAGCTGCCTGCATGTTGTTGTTCGCAATGCTTGCTTAGGGTAGATGTGCATTCATACATTTACATATATGCGTATACGTTTTACGTTTAAATGTATATATGTATACTTATGATAAAATTGATTCCTTTTGTAACCACCTATAATATGTACTTCACTTCTACTTCTTTGTGTTATCTGAGTTATCAGGTTATAATCGAGTTTTAAAATATATTACTTAAATAACAAACAAAATAAAATTATTTAGAAACGTACAAACTTTATTTGAAGTAATAGAATAGAAACTTAAAAAAACGTAAACTTACAAACACATATAGATTAATAAGTATATTTTTTTATATAAAACTAAATCTAGAATTAAATAACTTTGTGTTTAAACAGGTTGGTATTTTATGTAGTTTACTCCACCCAATTGCCCTTCATCTCTTTTCCTTTGTTGTTCCAATCGTTCTAAATCCCTACCATCTATACCCAAACCAAGGCGCTCTATAGCCTTTTCTCCATGGTAGCCGTTTAATTCTTGGTATTGTCTAGATCTACGTTCACCAACATCAGGATCAAATTCCCATTTCGTTTCTTTATGCAGAACGGGAGCTCCAAAGATATTATTTTGTATTAAATCTCGTACTATTGTTAAACCGTACGTATATGACACGATCAAAGACAGCACAATAACCTGAAAAATAACGCATTACTTTCGGTTACTTACTAAATTATATTTTATACGCAAATTTAATAATTATTTGTGTAATATTTAGATTGACATGTTGAATGTAGGTAGGTAGTATATATTTAACCTTAAAAGTACCATTCACTAATATTTGAACTATAATAAAGTTCATTTGCTATATTCCCTACCTAGCCATGATGAAAATTAGTGACGATCGCTAATTTTTGCTGTCAAACTGCTAACCAAATTTAGTTCTCTTCACAGACTTTTGTTGTTTTTTTTTTGTAATGTTAACTGTTAATCAAATTATTGACAAGTAATCAAGTTATTGACAGGAAAGAAAAGGGAACGAAGAATATTCACCAAAGATGTGATTTATGGGTATGGGGAAGACAAGTCATATTTTACGACAAAAAGCTAATACAAACAATTTCAATGAAGATAGGGAATCAGATCCAGAAGACCCCTGTTGAAGTATGCAACAACGGAAAACAAAACCTGAGTCATCACATTTGCAAGGAAAACTTGTCAGCTTGGGCTAACGACGAATAAGTTTTTTCGAATAAAGTAATGTAACGCCGGTGTATCATTGTGATTCATCGACAAAACAAGAATCCATGGCGTGGGTTCACAAGGGCCCCCCGCCGCCAAAAGAGGCAAGGAAGCAGAATTTATCAGGAAAGCTGAAGAATCTTACTGATATAATATATGATAAAAGGCAGTTTTACAATTATTTATAGAAAAATATGGTATTGTTAAAAGTGCGTAACCGGAAGCTTGTTACAAATAAGAATGCTGTCAGGTCTGTAAGACTGAAAGATATATTGTCTCAAGTCCTCGTTGTAGGTCATACAATACAAGGAAGAACAATTGATTCCGGATGTGGTAGTGAGTTGGAAAGTTAAATCGAATATTACTCCATGAGAAACACCAATTTTCAGAACTACTAAAAGTAATTAAATCAAACAAGAAAGAGTAGTGCATGTATGGTGCAAAGATTCTGATGGACTATTGTTTTTAATATCATAAAAACAACAGAAAGTAAGACTAAATAATGTAGTATATAACATTGTAGACAACTATTAAAAAACCGATACATGTTTGGTCTACGGGTCGACCAGCCGAAGACTTTTTATGTCGTGGGAAAAATAGCAGCAAATAAATAACAACTATAATATAAATAAACAGATAAAATTATAGTTATTGTAAAGAGGACAGAGGCGAACGTCGAAACATTTACATTTTCTAATACTGAAGTCTCTTAATTAAATATGATCCAAATACCAAGAAATCAGAAAAGATAGCACGAAATTAATAAAAGCAAAAAACAAAAGATGGCTGGAGGAAGTAGTTAACACAATTATTGAGAAAGAAAAGTAAAAATAACTCAAAACTATATATATACCTATATAAAATATAAAATATATTACAATTCTTTGCCAATTATACAAATGTATTGAAAAATTGAAAATCTTCTTGGTAGTAGTGGCATAAAATGAATTAAAATTAATAACAATATGACAACTGGTTGTCAATTAGAAAACAATGACAAATATAAAATGTAAATCAAAATGTATAAATGAAATGTAATCAATAAGCATAGGACAGTCGAGATTATTTCTATAATCACATTAAAAGGCTTGGGGTCTACCACAAACTGTTCAGTCAATCCAAATATACAAATAACAACGACGCAACTATGTAAAGAAAAATTAAGAGCAGAACTGTTGATAATATAACAATATAGAATGTAAAATAGTCAAGTATAAATGTAAATAAAAGCAAATAAGCATAGGACAATCGATAATTAGGTACTCATGTAATCCTATCAAAATGGCCTAGGTTCACCTAAACATGTACAATTTTGATTGAAATACATAAACAATTAACGATGCAACTATGTATGTGTTAAGATGTATTTGTAGCTACAGACATATATGTTTCTACCTAGTTTGGTTTCGTCAGTGCAGCATAACAAAGAAAGTGTATGTTAAAGCATTAATATGTGAATAAAAAATATAGTATTACCTTAAAATGTCAATCCAAAATGTCCAAGTGTAAAACAACTGTGAAAATACCTAATACTGTGTAATGCCTTATTTCAACCAGGCAGTTAATAAAATATATTACAATTCTTTGCCAATTATACAAATGTATTGAAAAATTGAAAATCTTCTTCACATACATAGTTGCATCGTTAATTGTTTATGTATTTCAATCAAAATTGTACATGTTTAGGTGAACCTAGGCCATTTTGATAGGATTACATGAGTACCTAATTATCGATTGTCCTATGCTTATTTGCTTTTATTTACATTTATACTTGACTATTTTACATTCTATATTGTTATATTATCAACAGTTCTGCTCTTAATTTTTCTTTACATAGTTGCGTCGTTGTTATTTGTATATTTGGATTGACTGAACAGTTTGTGGTAGACCCCAAGCCTTTTAATGTGATTATAGAAATAATCTCGACTGTCCTATGCTTATTGATTACATTTCATTTATACATTTTGATTTACATTTTATATTTGTCATTGTTTTCTAATTGACAACCAGTTGTCATATTGTTATTAATTTTAATTCATTTTATGCCACTACTACCAAGAAGATTTTCAATTTTTCAATACATTTGTATAATTGGCAAAGAATTGTAATATATTTTATTAACTGCCTGGGTGAAATAAGGCATTACACAGTATTAGGTATTTTCACAGTTGTTTTACACTTGGACATTTTGGATTGACATTTTAAGGTAATACTATATTTTTTATTCACATATTAATGCTTTAACATACACTTTCTTTGTTATGCTGCACTGACGAAACCAAACTAGGTAGAAACATATATGTCTGTAGCTACAAATACATCTTAACACATACATAGTTGCATCGTTAATTGTTTATGTATTTCAATCAAAATTGTACATGTTTAGGTGAACCTAGGCCATTTTGATAGGATTACATGAGTACCTAATTATCGATTGTCCTATGCTTATTTGCTTTTATTTACATTTATACTTGACTATTTTACATTCTATATTGTTATATTATCAACAGTTCTGCTCTTAATTTTTCTTTACATAGTTGCGTCGTTGTTATTTGTATATTTGGATTGACTGAACAGTTTGTGGTAGACCCCAAGCCTTTTAATGTGATTATAGAAATAATCTCGACTGTCCTATGCTTATTGATTACATTTTCATTTATACATTTTGATTTACATTTTATATTTGTCATTGTTTTCTAATTGACAACCAGTTGTCATATTGTTATTACTTTTAATTCATTGTATGCCACTCCTACCAAGAAGATTTTCAATTTTTCAATACATTTGTATAATTGGCAAAGAATTGTAATATATTTTATATATATATATATATATATATATATATATATAACAAAATACGGTCAACTATAAAATAATGATTTAAAGAAACTATTGTGTATATATATATATATATATATATATATATATATATATATACACGGTGGCCAGAAAAATGCGGACAAACGCCAGGTAGAACGATTCTTTGTTCAATTCTGAGGCGATAATCTTAATCCAAAAAAGTTATACGGTCCTTCCTTACGGCATACGAGACCATCAAACATTAAGTTGTACGGCTAAAATTTAGCAAAATTCGTCAAATTTATCTATGTAAAATATTGTGGTGAAATTTAGAAATGGAATTATCTCAAATGCATTGATGTAACTAATCGATTAATACCAATGGTTTACAAAAAAAAAAAAAAAAAAAAAAAAAGCACTGTACTACTTTTTTCAATTAAGATTGTCAACTCAGAATTAAACAAAGATTTGGCCTGCGTGGCGTTTGTCCGCATTTTTCTGGCCACCGTGTATACACATCAAAAGACAAAATATGATAAGAAAAAGAACTTCAATAAACATAAGTGGTATGGGATGGAGAAATCATTTTAAGGAACTACTAAGAGACAGTAATATGGTGACAGAGAGAGAAAGAGAAAACCCAGAAAATAACACAGACCTGATATGGCATGAAAGATATCTATTAAGGCAGAAATTATTTAAACTATTAATCTACATCTGGAAAGAATAAATGATGCCAAGTGAGTGGGAAAAAGGGTTAATAGTGCCAGTATATAAGAAAGGAAGACCAAAAAAAAATGCAAATTACATCATATGCAACACTTTACTCAGTGTTGCATATGAGATATTAACTACACTGGTGAATAAAAAACTAATGAAGACCACGCAGGCGAAAATGGGAGATTACTAATACGGCTTTAGAAGGGGGTGATCCGCCATAGACGCTATACACATAGTGAGTCAAATAATTACAAAGTTCTATGAATATATTACCGAACTGCAAATAGTATAGGTATACTGACTTCAAACAGCCATTTGATAGTCTTAAGAGAGAACCGGTAATAAACACTGTGAAGGAGATGAAAATACAATTTTGCTCATTTTTTGTTAGTTAACATTACAAAAAA
Source organism: Amphimallon solstitiale (assembly GCA_963170755.1). NCBI lineage: Eukaryota > Metazoa > Arthropoda > Insecta > Coleoptera > Scarabaeidae > Amphimallon > Amphimallon solstitiale. The sequence continues at coordinate 108,302,439 of OY720676.1, forward strand.
AAAAACAACAACAAAAGTCTGTGAAGAGAACTAAATTTGGTTAGCAACTTGACATCAAAAATTAGCGATCGTCACTAATTTTCATCATGGGAATATAGCAAATGAACTTTATTCTATAGTTCAAATATCTAGTTTCCAAACAACGATAGCAGATGTTTCCTCGCTTCATTTTTATAAGCGAAGAAAAACAGTCCATACCTAAAATTAATAAATAGAACAGAAAAACATAAGGAAAACTCCCAACCTACACATATGCAATAAAGATATCAAACTGAACATAAATACATACCCTAATAATCTATTAATTTAATATTTCACGACTCTCTCTCTTTTAGTAGTGGTAGAAAGCCACTCACTGTATATGTTACTTAAGTTTTCAGATTCGTTTTCTGAAGTTAATTTGGTATAAACAAGTAATTATTCACTATAATAGATAATACATTTATAATTTAAGAAGAAACTCGCGCGCTCGTTATTGAATTGGAACAAGGATGTCTTCTATATGTTTTTGGTAGGGGTATTTTTCTAGCTAAAATTATGTAACTTCTCATGTGTGTTAGTATGTTAATATTATAAAGCAATTATTTGGAAAGCAGATCTATAAATACGTCCTTTGTTATTGTGGACACACTCTGAATTATGGTACCAAACAAAGAAGGATTTTGTTCGACGTGTACCTAATCATGTATTTTGATCACTACAATTACACAACTATTACCAGCGGTAAATATTTGATTTTTTATTTGAAAAAGAAACCCCGTTTTATTAAGCCTTTTGAAACGTCTATCAAAAGGAATGATTGCTATTATTTCTATAGTAATTTGTAGATTCTTTTTCTTGTATGCTGGTTCTTTAGTTGATAATCTTATATAATTTTTGAAGTAATAAAATAAGAATAATAGATATTAGTTTTATCAGCGTGATAGCATAGTAACCCAGAATGATTTCCATGTAGGATATACTCTGCTTTTACATGTGTTATTGCGGAGCAGTGTTTGCATGGTATTAGTAAGCTAAAAAACCGTCGAACTTGAACTGGTGAAAGAAAAACTTTACACGATTGTAGTGAAGAAAAAGCTAAAACTGGTCTAAGAGGGTATTTTAGCAATTGGGCCACGTAAAACCATTTGCAAGTACACATGAAATGTATTGAAAATAAGAAGAGTTTGGCGAAAGTTAAAAGAATATTCTTTGTATACATTTCACAAATAAACATCGACATCTAAGAACTTCTGTGACACTCAAATTTGGGAATATTTATCAAATTATGTAGTCTAAGTTCATTTATAAACTTATTTATTATTATTTGAATTTATGACTACTAATGTGTTCTGAACTTAATTTCGAACAAACTTTGATTGCTATTTTTTCAAAATTTGAACCCTACATACGTATAATAGAGTCGTGTGATGCCCACTCCAATATATGTTTACTAATATAAGGAGGCATTTAAACAAACAGTGTTATTTTGCACAAAATGCTGACAAATATATAAAATGTTATTTCCAAAAATGAAACGAAAAGTCTGTATTTTATAGGCAATAGAAAATAATATAAATTTCGTTTAAAAGAATGTATCCTAATTATTAGAAAACTCGAGAGTTCGCTTAAATCTGTAGGAGGTTTGACAATTGCTGAAATGTTTAAATAATAGGTAAATTACCATTACTGAGATCAAAAGATCAAATCTCTTTCGAATATTTATTTAACACTTATAGAATCCAATCTCAATAGATTTTCCACATACAGTATTTTATGGAAATCGTAAATAGACAGAATTCACCCACTTTACAGAGTTTTCAAATTTAAAACAAAGCACAAAACTATTATTTTGTTTTGTAATATGCAATTAAACACATATATGTGTATAATTATATAGACTTATACATGAATAAATACAAACAAGAAATACCTATTCTTTTTAATTTTATTTAGCAAACAATCAAATAGATTAAAATTATTTCTGCTATTTAGCAATCATAAAGTGATGTTTGAAATTTAACAAACTGAAGTTTTATTAACATGTTCAAATGATCGTCTTAACTTATGTATTTATGGTAATTACCTTAATAAAAATATTCATTATACACTACACATTCGCGCAAAACAACTTCAATTTAACCAGAATGTTTGTGACCAGCGGTATTGCTCGTTAGTGCAGTACTCTGTTAGGATATTAATCTTCAAGTTTGAAAGTGAAAGCAGACCAGTGGGGAATTATGTGATTACATATGATTACGTATACCTGCTGATACTTAAATATCATACGTATTAACGAGTGTCCATGAATAAAATGTCAGAAATTAATCCTAAAATCAGTAATTATATGTTATTAAGATAATATTTATAGTCTAACTTACGTAATCCGTAAACCTTACAAGCTAGCCCTAATATAAGAGATGAAAGGGTCAAATAAATTGCATTAAGTAGCAGTGCCGGCTCGTGATTTTTTGGGACGGAAGGGCACCGGGGGGTCTGAGTGTTTAATATCAAAAATTAAGTACAGACAAAAAATAAATTCAATATGCTATTTAATTAACTTGTTTGAAAATGAAATTTATCCGCCGTTCCTTACGATCAGCAAAATGATTAATAACTAATTCATTGAAGTTTGGTGTTGATGTCAGTAGCGATATAATGGGCTTTGTTAATTTCGTCTAGAATCAAAGTGCGAGAAACTTCGTAGATACTGTCCAGCAATTCATTTTGAATGGTTTTTGACAAACCCATAAAAACTCTCTTATTAGACTTGTGGGTACTGTCAATTCCTACCAATAAATTAACCAATCCACGAAAGATCCCCGGATTCGCACTGTGTTTCGTCATGGCCCATTAAAGCGGTTTCAAACATGACACAAAACTTAATGCAGTCTATTAATTTTCCAAGAGTATGTCTGTTTTTACTGACGTTTTCATTGTGCTGAATTATATTTAATCTATCTATATGCATTGTTCAGCTGACACATTATAGGTTTCCCAAAACTGAATATTCAGGTAAATATCTATAATGTGCCATCATGTTACTAAGATGTTTTTCACTTACTTTATGTCTTTTTACTTTCTCACTAAAGTGTTTTAAATCCCTACTACCGTTTGAAGTCCAGACAGGGTCGCTTTGTGGAGAATTCCTAATTAAGCACACATAACAAAAAAATAGTATATTAAACTACAAGTTTCATAACACACGATTTTTGCGCGCGCGTTTATGTTAAGAACAAGAACAAGTGTGCAAAATGTGTTATGAAACGTGTATTTTACAAACATCTGGACATTAAATTTCTAAAAACCTGTATCAAGCCCAAAATATTCCCCAAGTTTATAAAGGTACACATTAAACTACATGGAGAAATAGTGAACAAATTAATAGAACATACGGGGATAAAATTATTACAACGGGAAATCGGCCGCCATTTTGAAAAATTAGACAATCTTAAAACTTCAGCAAGCATACTATTTACATCTAAAACTAAGCAAACTCTACAATAATTTTGAATGGGAAGCGTTTGAGGGCAAATTACATCGAATTGTCGAAGCTAAAATCAGAGAGAAAAAACGCATCCTAAATAAAAAGTTAACGAACCTTCACTACAATCCCCAAGTACCAAACATAGAAACGGACATTCATAACACAGTAATCAACAAATCAACAACTAATTTTACAGTAGAAGAATTAGAATTGCTGAAAAAAAGGTTTAAAATTCAGTGTTAAACCGAACAAACTTCAAGTGGAGGAATTAGTCAATGACCTGCACAACGCTACGTTTCACATTCCGAAAGAAAACGTTCCCGCTTTCAACATTGAAGCAGTCCGAATGCTTGAACATACCATCAACAAGACAAAGGAAAAGAAAAACGAACCCAACAAGAATTACCAAACACTCACATCACTTAAAAAGAATAAGGATTGCTTTTTCACGAAAGCGGACAAAGGTAATGCTGTTGTAATTTTAAATAAAGCTGATTATATCAAGAATGTAGAGCTTTTACTAGAGTCTGGTCCTTACGTTAAAATAAAAAAAGATCCGCTGAATAGTTTTATAAAGAATGTTAATATCACTTTAAAGGAATGCAACTTATTATTAGACAAAAGACATAAATTTAGGTTAAAACCCAGAAATCCGAAAATTCCTTATTTATATTGCCTACCAAAAATCTACAAACCAGGTAACTCTTATCGTCCAATCGTTTCAAATATAAACTCTCCCACTTATGAAATTGCAAAATGGTTAGTCAATAAATTTAGCAATTTTAAATTTGAACATGACCTGTCCATTTCAAACACAGGCGATCTCATCACAAAATTAAATGATATAAATATAAAGCCAAATGACAGACTTATTTCTTTTGACGTAGTGTCCTTATTTCCGAGTGTACCCATAGATAATACCTTAAATATGCTCAGGGACTTTCTGAAATTTAACTCAATTTCTTCAGATTTAATAGAGGAATACATAAAACTAACAACACTTTGCATGCATCAAAACATTTTCTCTTTCAATAATAATTTTGGCAAACAAACATTTGGCACAGCTATGGGTAACCCTTTATCACCATTCTTAGCGAACCTCTTTATAAATAACTTCGAAAACAAAGTCAAATCTATTGTGAATTGTTTCCAAAGTTTTGGGCAAGATACGTAGACGATGTGTTGGCAGTGATACCCGAATCATTCGACATTGAGGCTTTTTTAAACATCTTAAATACCCAATATCCATCAATAAAGTTCACGCATGAATTAGAAAAAGAAAAAACTTTACCTTTTCTAGATTTAAATATATCTATAGTAAACAAGAAATTTGAATTTGATATATATAGAAAAGAAACACATACAAACAGTCATACACCTTCCACAAATATAAAGAGAGTAGTTTTTATTTTTTAATCAATAGATTATTGTCAATTCCTGTTTGAAAAACTAATTTTAAGAAAGAACTAGACTATATATTTAAAGTCGCAGAATCCAACGGTTTTGATAAACATTTGGTATTAAAGATTAAAAACAGACTAACACCAGACACTATAAAAAACAACAAAAAATACTGCAAAATTTCATTTCACAAAAGCTAGCAGAACAAAGTAACAAAATTATTTAAAAAATACAATTTAGTAGCAGCATTTTCCAACAATAATAAGTTACAGCATTCTCTAAAAACAAAATTAGTTAACACGGATCCGATAAAAGAATCAGGTATTTACAAAATAAATTGCAATTCTTGTCCAAAATTATATATCGGTCAAACAAGAAGAAATGTCCAAACCCGCTATAAAGAACATATGGCCCATGTAAAACTACACAACGTTGATAAATCAGCATTAGCTCAACATCACATAGACACAGGTCATAACTTTAATTTAGAAAATGTAGAATTAGTTAAAAAATGTAATAATAGAAATTTAGATATGTGGGAAGCCATATATATGAAAAAACATAAAAATAACCTCCTTAATAACGATATTTCACCCCTCAACAATAAACTATTAAAATGTATTCCGACATTATCGAATAATTAAGAAACAAATTTATTAAGTTGTACATATTCCTGTTAATTATAAGTACCTACACATATTGTAATCCAACCAACACAATTTTCCTTCGTTGTTCGTTTTTGTTACATGGCATTAATGCGACTAACATTCCTTTTTTCCTTCTCGGAAATAGGTAATAATTTAAGACAAACCAAACAGGATACCCTTAGGTCAGATATTGTATTTAGTTTAAATTTGTCACCCCTACCCCGAATATTTCTTTACAACTATGTCTATATACATAAGATATGTTAACTCAAATAAACGTTTATGTTATTTTATTACTGATCATGTGTGCAGTGCACATGAAATGTACATATAGTTTTTAATAAACTATTATTTTGTGAAAAAGGTGTTTTTTTTAATTAGATTTAATATTTTCACAAGTGTTCAACATATTACTAGTACAGAATTTACAATTCATAAAAAGTGATGCGCAGCGTTTTATGAATTATCCAGAGAAAATCCACCAGAGCTTTGAACTGTTTGCTTTTACACGCAGCAGGTACACCATGTGCCGCGAATATGTATGTAAATAATGTTTTCATTCTTATCGATTTAGTTCTTATGTATTTTTCCGACTGACATGAAGTGACAAAATCCAACATTTTACACATGGACTAAATCAACTCGTTTTAAGCAAGCAGAACCGCAGCCACTCTCAGTATTTCAGTAAGGGGGGTGAAATTAATGTCACACTGCGATGAAACCTGGTTGAACCCGCGCGACATTGCGACAATTGGAGAGTTCATTGATGAATTTAATCTTGCATATTTATAGTGCATCAAAAGTGATACATCTGCCTTCCAGAAAACTGTAAAATATGAACCAAAGCTTAGACAATAAATTTGGAGAATCAACCTTGAAGTGAACAAGATTGTAAACGAATTTTATAAGATTTAACTGACGTCGAAGTTCAAGCGAATTCATATTTAATTTCTGCAGTAGTAGTAATAAAGCAACAGAATCCACCTGAAAATGTGATGAATTTCTAATTAAAAATCCCAACATCTTCATGGCAGAAGAGGCAGAGTGATTCCTATGTGTGGCAAAAGTCGCAGAGAGCTGTCAAAATAAATACCTAAGTCTTTGATTGTTGAATTACGTGATGATGTGGTACGATTTATTATATAGTTAAATGAAATGGGATCTATCTTTCTGGTGAATGTTACGATCCAACATTTGTCACTGATCAAGGTTAGGTTGTTTGTAATACACCACTTGGCAATTTTGTCAAGTTGGTCTTGTAAGTGTAGGCAGTCGGCAACCGATGAGACGGATCCAAAGAGATATAAATCATCAGCAAAAACACACTTGTCGTAATAAATTTCCGTGATAAGATCGTTAATGTATATTAAAAGCACTAGCGGACCCATATTTGATCCTTGCGGTACTCCAGATGTTGCAATGAATAAATAATTTGTATCCACTGAAAATAATTTGCTGCATTCTGATTTCCAGGAATGAAGAAAAAATGTTACAAGTGGAGTACTCAAATGGAAGAAGTTTAGTATTTGCAGTAATAATTTGTGAGCATTGTGGTAAAATGCCTTAGAGAAGTCAGTACATATTGTATCGACCTGTCTGCAAGCATCAAATGAATCAAAAGCACATTGAGTGAAGTTGGCAAGATTTGCGACAGTTGACCTCTTCTCCATAAACCCATGTTCAGTGGCAATGAAGTTCTCGATAAATGGATAAAATCAGCAATGCAATACTGTCTCAAAGACTGGCGAAGTTGATAAGAATAGAGATTGGCCGATAGTTCTTTAATATCACATGGGGAGCCACTCTTATGCATGACAAAGGAAACACTAACACTGAGCTTCAGTCGCGCACCAGGAAACTCGGTATACCATTTGGATCTGTTGTCTTTTTATTCATCACTTTCCTCATAGCTACACCCTATCATCGAAACTATGAATATTGATATCAGGACAATTACAAAAGTTAAGATCAGAAATATTAGAAGCACTGACTGAATAAACTGAGCTAAAATAACAAGCAAAACCATTGACAATATCCTGTGGGTTGTTGTATACGAGATTTGCGATTTTTAGTATGAATAAGTGTTCAGAACTTTTGAGGATCAGGATCAGAATAGATGAAGACCTCAGCATTAGAGATATGCCCCAGATATTCAGCTCTAATTTAGTCTTTAATTAGATTCCTTAAATGTCTATATTGCTCCGAGAAGTTATCGCTACCAGTTCTTTTGTACCACTGAAAGTAGTATACTTCCAATTTAGTATTTCGAATAACTTCAGGGGTATATATCGGATATTAACAGCTATAGTTTTTATGAGGCGGTAGTAAGATCCTTTAAGAATGACTAATCTGTTAATGTAAGAGCGATGTATAAGTTTGGGATATCTGCTTGCTGATAAATATAAAATTATAAGACTTGCAGTTCGGGTTACTACTGAAATGGCGATGAATATGGTTCTCGTAATATGCAGAAATTAGTAGAGAAGGATGGTGTGGATCCTCTTTTAGAAGTGGATATAGATTTTTAGTCACGTAAATTGTAAATATAGTAACTTTCCCGTGTACTCAAACCTTCTGTCACATATATTCATTCAAGATATTAGACATAAAACGCTTGGAATGTAATTTGAATAAATTGGTAGGTATATCTGAAAACTAAAGGATATACATACAAAAAAAGAACAGACTGGCAAGCAACGTAAAAAAATAAAATGTCATAAAACTATAGATATGACTGAGATGATGAAATTCCACAAAGCATCATCAAACGGCGTAAAAATATGAACCTTGAAAATGTAGAACTGGATCGTTCTATTCCGGAGAAGAGAGACAATCTTTGAAACACTTAATGAGTCATCATAATAAGAGATCATATATAACTGTTGTTGCTTTCTTGGTTTAGGTTACATTTAAATTTATAAATATATTCACAAATAAAATCAATGTAAAAAATATACTATTTTAACGAAACTGACAAGTCAGTGGTTTATTTAATAACAAATTTACTATGAAATGCTTGCCAAAACTGGTTGGCAATTACATCTGCACAAAGCAATCAGTTACTTGACATTTCAAGTTGGCTTCAACTGATGTTATTTTAACCTTTTTCTCCCAATTGGCAAAAGTGGATTTAACTGCTTATACATGCTTGATCCTATTATAATCCTCCTTTTAAGATCTGATTAGAATTTCAGTGAAATCAATAGACAAGAAGAAGTGTTTTTTAGTTTAGTGAAAAAATCAAATTTTATTTATATCTCAACTACTAAGTGTAGACAAATTTCTAAAGAATACCAAAGTACTAAAATGGAATTTTAAAAAATGTTTAATTTCGGAATTCTTACCGAACGTAGGTATCGAATATTTCGCAAGTCATTCTTTCTAAACCGATATATTAGAGTGTGAAAGTATTTAAAGCTTGATTTTGAATATATTTTGTGTAAAAATATTTGGACCGGACATAGCACTTTTACTTATGTAATAACAGTTTTTTGCAAATATTTAGCAAATTATGTATTCTTTAGAGATTTATAAGAATTGCAAAAGTATTTGGAACAATGTTTGTACAAACAAAAATCAATTTTCGAACTGAAAGTAACACTTCTACTCTTATCCAACAGCAATTTTTTTGCAAATATCTCGCATATTATACAATTAATTAATTAAGTAATTAGAAATGAATTGGATCAATTTTTTATAAATCAAATTAAAACCTGGGATCGGAAGTAACACTTTTGCCTTCTTAATAAAATAAACCTGTGAGTAAAAGTATTTAAAGCTTAATTCGGAAGAATTATCCTAACAAATTAAGAGCGTACAGACATATAAGAAAGTTGTGTGGTGCCCCACCTCAATAATGTAAGTCTATCTTTTTTTGTAATCTTTACTAAAAATATATTAGCTATGCTGATACACCATCGTTTTCTACCAAAAATGATTTTTTTGATATGAATAAAAAAGATATACACGTTTGGCCTACGATTATCTTGCATGCGGCTTCCGGTACATAACATGAAAGGAGTTGCCAAACCGTACCTACCTCAGATGTACATACGAGAACCGACAAGCAGACCTTCAGCGAAACCAAATTAAATTCAATCATAAAAATAATAAATCTGAAGGAATTCTTATAATATTAACTTAAGATACTTTTTTAAGAATATTACGAATGGGAATAATACCTAAAAATGAAGATAACAACCCCTGCAACATGCACACATGCATTGTATTGGAATCTTATGATCGTAATGAACAGTACTTGCCCACATGTGTATAAATATTGGCAACAACGTTCGTTTCAATACATGGACTTTTAGCTCGCATGAAAGGTAAAAACAGACCGAACCCGTATGAAACTACATGACAGGTACAAGAAAAGAAACACATATAAATGATATTACAGAGGTAGAAATATATTTAGAAGGGCCATAACTGCAGGGGCCTTTCAAACACTGCACCATTTGGTCTAGGATGTAGGAAAAAACCTGCAGAATAGAAAACCTACATCACAGTGCAACAAAACTAAAGGTCTTTGGTTGATAAGATGCAAGCAACAGCTTTTGGAGTTAAATTATGTAAATCTGTGTATCCAAATTCAAACTTAGGTAAAGGGCATTCCTCAACAATACGTTTAACTGTTTAATATCAGCTCCGCAATCACAAGCTGGACTCGCAGTCACATTCCCCTTGAAAAACATGCTATTCTCCTCTTGAAACCAGTTGAGCCACTCATGCTACCTACATGAATTTCATTTGTCTTTGGATATACCTTCGATATTAAGTTGACAAACCTTAACAACTGGACCAATGTTCCTAAAAGAAATATAATATGTATACAAACTTGAAAAATCATATGACCGTGAGGATCTTGGGGATCTTGTACGGTCTTCCAAGTGATGGTTATTATGGACAACATTATATTCTCCATTTTGGACTATCGTAAAGATGGTTACCATCGACCAAAATCAAATCAAATTAAAGAAAAGTAGATTAAAACATAAAAATAACTAGAAAAATAGAAACTTAAAATTGACACTGACAGAATGTCATGTCACGATAAAAAATATAATAGAAAAGTACTCCCTTCCTAATTATTTCTCTTCTTGAAATTGCTAGCGTCGTCCTTGAGACTATATATTTACATTACATTAAAATATTTGAGAAAAAAATATTTGTAATAATTTTTGGGATATTAAAGAAACGGAAATTGCTGTTACTTTTACAGGAATGTCGAAATATGAAGCTGTCGGCGTTTTCTATGTAAGATATAAAAACATGTAATTGCCATTCTTAGCACGTTCTGTAAATTTTCAGTATATAAATAACGATACAATTAAGTAATACATATGTATGTCTTTAGTATAAGTACTTTGTGAAGGTCTTTCATTACATCTGCAACAAATTTGTTTATAGTTTAACACTTGAAAACTAGGAAAGCTAGACTAACGTATTTAACCAATTGCGTTATTTTTATTCCAAAGTCAAAAAGATAGTGTTTAAATACTTTAATTTAATAAATCTAACGAGGTTTTAAAATTCATAAAAAACAGTAGTTTTGTTATAATATACCTAAACGTACATATGAAAAATGATTACACAAGAGTGAAGAAAAATTATTTCATTGATCAGTTTCAGAATTTCAAATGTCTTCAAAAATACACAGTAAGACTAGCGACCTCGTCTTATCAAATCAAGTTGGTGGGATACATAGTACGTAGAGGTAGATACTTTCTCTTTAAACAATCGAGGTTTCACCATTGCGACTCAGAATTATACGAAAGTAAAAGTGAAGTGGAGTTAACGATATTTTGAAAATGCGTGGATATATTTTTCTGGTGAGTTATGTACATATTGTCTAATATGTGAAACAAATATTACCTTTTATTAATATTCTAAACGGTATTTACTGTTTTGAAACAGTTTAATAAATTATGTGTTAAAACAAAGTAACCTATATATCATCCTGATTTAAAATTATAAATTACAGCTTTTTCACAAAAGTAATTAAATTAATGTAATTAATCTTAAATTTGCTTTTAGAATCATCTAATATCTACTTGTAATTTTATAAAAATTAAAATATTTTTACTGTTATTCTTGTTTCATATATAATAATAATCTTAATAATAATGTAAATAATAAACTTTCAGCAATATTATGGTTAATATGTTAAAATTTCCATATCTAACAAATATTTAATTTGTAAATTAAATATTAAATAAGCAAATTATTGCATAAGTACGTAATATTTAATAAATATTAATTCTACTCGTAATATTCATAGTTATATACGCGCTCGTACATTCAAATATAACTTAACTATTATTTGCAATTAGGAAGTTATTACAGTCAATGATATTATTATTTGAGGGGAAATGACGCATACAATATGAATTTCCGGATATCAAACTGATATAATGTAATTATTATAATTAGGTATAGAGTTGTGTGAACCTTGACAAGTTCTCTTTCAATGTCGAACAATAATAATACATGTGTACCTATTATGCTTGGTTCTGCATGTAGGGTTAGTACAAAAGGTTCATCAAGTTTTAAAAATATATATTTCTTACGTGATTGATTTAACACAAGATAAAAAAATGAGATGTGGCCACCACACGACTTTCTTATACGTATGAGCGTTTCAAATTATAGAATTTTAAGAATTTTTTATATAAAAATTACTCAAAATCCTATTCTAAGTACTTCTATTCTCTTAATAAATCTCTATAGAATGCATACTTTGCAAGATATTATCAAAAAAGTGCTCCTCGCTAAGAGTAAAAGTGCTACTTCCCGTCCGCATTTTGAAATTTCATATATACAAAAGATATAGCAAATCCAGTTCTAAATACTTTTGTACTCTTGATAAATATATGTATATAGAATGCACGATTCACGACATATTTGCAAAAAATCGCTATTCGATAAGAGTAAAAGTGGTACTTCCCGTCTGAATTTTGAAATTTTTTTTATACAAAAGATATTGAAAATTATGTTTTAAATACTTTTATACTCGTAACGTACTTGTCTAAAAAGCATGACCTGCGAAATATTCGCAAAAAACTGATTTTCGATAAGAGTAAAAGACTTACTTCCGGTAGGAATTTCGAAAAACTTTTTAAATAAAATTATTCTCAATTTTAATTTTAAGTATATATGAATTCTTTATAAATTTGTTTAAAATTAGTAGTTGACGAAATATTGGCAAAATTCGATTGTTTCGCTGAAGTGAACTGCTACTTCCGATCTACCGATTTTACTGAAAAACTAATCAGATCTCACGAGGGAGATTATACACGTAAATACAAAATTTGGAATTGATATCTACAGCGGTTCGACCGCTATCGTGGTCACACACACACACACACACACACACACACACACAGAGAGAGAGAGAGAGAGAGAGAGAGAGAGAGAGAGAGAGAGAGAGAGAGAGAGAGAGAGAGAGAGAGAGAGAGATTTTTTAAAAACCACTTTTTTGGTATCAGGGGACTTCAAAACGTGGACATCTGCAAAAATCTCGAGGTCGAAAATTTTCGTCATCACAATACTTCCTTATACTACGTATAAGAAAGTAAAAACAGTTTCAAATATTACATGGTATTACATAGGTTCATCTCTTATTGCAGGCATTCAAAAATTTTGAAGCAACTAAAAACAGGTATCTATGTTGATTCACATTTTCATTAAAAAAATACGGACCGATGATTTTTCCGTACAATAACACCACACCACACATGAACCTTTTTGTAATACTGACTTCTAGATGTAATTTTGAAATTAGGGTTTTCTCTCGACCAAAATCTACAGTTTTCCTTTGCAACTGTCCCATTGTTTGTAAATGTCGATTCGTCCGAAAAAATGATGTTTTTGCAGAAATTACGATTTACAAAATGATTTTCTCCTACCCATATGTAGGTAATCCGGCAATAGCGCTTTACTTAGACGTGAAGACATATTTTGCAAATATCTAGTCAACCGCTACATTACTTTCTAATCAGAAATACGCTTGAAACAACTTTTGTACAAAGATAATTTCAACCACTTATATCATAAGTAAAAGGTTTCTGAAATGTTGGAACTGTGGGTGTAAAGTTTGCACTTTAAGCCATTTGAGGAATGATTATTATAAATAACATAAGACATACAAAAATTCGATAACACAACAAAACTTGTTCTGGACTTTTTATTATAGTTCCATATACTGGTTGGTAAAGTTTAAATATAGTTTAAAAATACTTCTGTTTGAATACACAAGAAAAACAATAACAAAAGCTAAAAAAGTGTAATAAGGAGTTAAAAAATGTGTTAATCGTGCTCATATGATTAACCAATTGAACTATCAGAACGTATACAGTATGCTAAAGATTTTTCTAAACTTGGTCTTACAATAAGTAACCAATACCGACCAATACCACGAAGGAAACATGAAATTTAAATGATGTCACATTACATTAAATTAAAAGGACTTGCATTTATTACTCTATTTGTTTTTCTTAATATAAATTGATTTGTATACATCCAATTCCCTGAGTGATCGAACTTTTTTATTTAGTAAAGTTAAGTTTTTTGACTTCATTGAGAGACATGACATTCATACTTTAGGCATTCTTTTTCAGTCTGAGATCAGATATGTCGAACTATTAGGTATAATAATAAATGCTTAGTGTTCACATCCCGAGTGCTATCGGGATGACTAACAATTCATGTAATACATGAATTCGGCCGTCGGCGTCGGAGAAATTGATGAACCACAGCGGTACAGTTAGGATAAGAGTTTCTATCGCATCCGACACTCAGATCTGAATATTCATTTTAATGAGAGTTCCAATAATTAAATCATAAATGTTTGTATTGTTGGTACCTATACATTAGCAAGATGATGGTCGCGGGCAGTTGAACTCTCTTTAGAACCAAATTGTAAAAAAATCCATTCAAAGTAATTTTATGTAAGGAGCAATTAAGTAGTATGTGATTGAGGTCTGCTACTGCCACCCCGCACTGACATTGTGGGGATCCCGTAATTTTGTGCAGGTTTGTAGGATACTGTTCATGTACAAATTTTATTGATGGATGTACACATATGGAGTCATTCCGTCTTTATACGACCTTTGCCACATATTTTCCCAGGTACGATGTGACAAATTGGGCTTTATTATCATTAAAATATCAATAGTGTAGTGTAATATAGATGGGTATAAAGTACCTGCTCTGCATCTTATCTCACCCAAGTTATCCATTTTATCGTTGTGTTCGATACCCGCGTGCCTTTTCATCCAATTAACAGTTAGTTCTGTTTCGTCTGTATAGTTCGACAGTGCTTTATAACATCTGATATAAACTTATTTACCCTAGACGTTGGTTTATATCTACTATGGGACAGTAGCAACACTTGCGGAGACTGACAACTATATCTCTAAACTTTTTAGAAGCTCCATGACGTACTTACTGCTTCCAAAATAGCTACAGCCTCTGCGGCGTATATCGATGCATATTTAACTAGTTTCCATAGCTTTTGAAAACTTGTTGTTGACACCATAAAAAGCACAACCACACCATCTTTCGATTTAGACCTCGTACTCGTGTACTTATTACGTATTAAATTACAAATTATTAATATTATTTTATCATATTGGCAATGTCGTACTTGTACATAAGCATTATCATATAATTATAAAACGTTTAATATGTAAATTAATTATTTAGACACGATTCTGCCAGTAGAATATATGAAAGAAAACATTAACAAGTTGACGACTAATAACATGAAAATTTGTAAATCGGAAGACGTAAATCATTTACAGATATCCGCCGTTATATCTTATGCTGTGTTGTGTGTACCTATATTTAATAAAAACTCATTACAGCGGCACCGTAGTTATCTTACAAGCAATGTAGGTAGATGTTTATGTATAGGATTCCTCTCCATCGGACATCCAAATACGAAATGTGGCTTTGGTATTCTTCGATACAAATTTTATGAATTATCATTTCAATTTCAGCAAGTTACGGATATAACCTACTTTAAAACAATACTCAGATATATTGAATGTATAAAAGGTTTTACACTTTAAATGAGTATTTTAATGTTGGTTTATCACTTCTTTGTATTGCTTGTATCCGTGACAATTGTTTGTTTGTATAGGTAGCGTACTTTTATACCCTAATTGGCGTATTTTAAATCAACTTGCGATTCTGTGGAGAAATAGGTACATATTATTATTAATTCTTTTGTTTTTACAGGTATTTGTCCTTACTTTCGTCTCCTTAGCATCAGCAACGTTAACACCAAAAGCTCCAAATTTTCAATATTTTGAAAGGTTAGTGCTGTATATACAAAACTTACTTAAAAAATAATATGCAAGTTTTTAGGCCAAAATATAGATATCCATATTACGATGAAAATGGCGTAGGTCGGCTTCTATACGGTTACGGAGATGGTAAGCTGTATCAGTATAAATCATTTTCACCACTAGAGGGAATTCATTAGTTAGAAGATGGATGCTTAATGGTAATACTTACTGTTCCCCATGTCTTAATTCCAGTCATTAGTGCGTAGTTTATATAATTTTTGTTTAGTATTTATCGTTTTATATTTGTATGTAGTACCTATTAAATAGTGAATAAAGACTTTTATAACACGTTCTAATCAATACTTTCAAATTCTCCTTTCTAATGTATCAAAGATTATTAGTACGATTATTTTTAAAAATACTTCATGTAGCATTATATGCCTTATATTTTATGTTTCTGATTGCGGTGGTTAAAATCATGGTAACATTTAAACGAAAATTAGAAAATTTTTGTATTACTTCTTATATAAGGATCTAATTTCAATCAATAAACTTGGACAAGAAAATTGTATGACTTTTACATTGTACTACATGAAATAGAATCTAATTTTTTGGTATAATTTTATAAAACGGGCTTTAATCTTTTACGAAATATGCCAGTAGGTTATATGCACGGTAACACTTTCTAAAAGTTCTGAAAAGAGAAACTCTGGAGAAAGCAGATGGTTTAATTTTTCTGAATTCTTCTAGTTGTACCTTGAATGTTAACCATAATAATAAACTAATTTTTCTCTGTTATTATTGTTTTGTACCTTAATTAGTAAATGTTATTAACTAAATGACAATTTTCTGGTTTTTTACTTATTATATTCTCGAATATGTTTACTTAAATTAAATTGGAAACCCAAATTAAATTTTACTTTTTATGCACTAGGCATCTCTCAAATCATATGGTGTTCTTCTGTACATTATCTGACCTACCTAATTGTGTTCATTACTCTTTATTTAATATCAACAACATCATCTACTATATCAATTTGCGATACCAGGAAAAACAAATGACCGAAACAGTTTTTTGCTTGTGTGGGAAAATTTAAAGAATGTTAAATAATATTGAGATGGTATTTAAGAACTTTATAACAATAATTTTCAATACCAAATATATATAAAATAGAAAAATATCACTCTGTATTTTCGTTAGCTAGTAAATCAAATAATCTAATGATATTAAAGTTTACTATTTTGTCGTCGACTTAATAACGACGATGTCCTATCACTTTAATTATTAATGTTTTTCTAACTTGTATTTTATTTGTTTAAATATCTAATTTAAATCATACGTCTCACCCTTTCTTTTTTCAGTTCTATTATATATAAGCTTTACTAATATATTTGTTTACTCAAACTATTTAAAAAGACAAAAACACATGGCTCCAGGTTCAAAATTAAAAATTTCTTTCCAATTAGTGCAATTCTCAACAAATAGTTGTAATATATGAATACGAAAACTTCAAAGTATTTGCATGCGAAATGTTTAATATTGGTAAATGCAATATTACAAACACACATATGTTTCTAGATTAGACAAATAAGAAATTTGTATTTTAACAGATTATTTATTAAATACATTTTAATGATATATTTAATGTATTCCATGGATTCTATATATATTATATCAATATAAATGTATATAATTTGTTTTTACGAAAATATTATTTAACTTTAAAATGTATAGCTAAGAATGTGATATTATCAATTACAAAACATATAATATATTCTTCTTTTAGTTTATTTTGTCACGGAAATGATACATTTATGGGAATTCTTCCGTTAATAGACAAAACTAATTAACATTATACAGGGTGTCTCTAAAAGGTGCGGAAAAAACGCTACCACACATTTCTGAGGGCAATCTAACCCAACTTACCTCAGACCAAAAGTGGATGCACCATTGCATTGAATTGCCACAAGAATAACACCCAAATTACAGAAGCATATGTATCCATATACGGAATGAATTTTTTATATCCAGATTACTCATAAACGGCTGCTCCAATCAACTCCTACCAGGTATACCTTTTCTAGGTAAAAAACATTGGAGAATAAGAATTTTTATTTAAGAGTTAAATACAGTGTGTCTCAAAAAAGTTATTACGTTTTAAATGGATACAATATGCCGCAGGTGGCGCCCTCTACATTTTGCAATGAAAATGAGAGCAGATTTAATTTTTTTACCCCACGAAACCCCCCCTACCCAAATATTGTGACAATATACCAATTATTACAGAAATTATTTATAAAAAACTAAAACCAAATTGAACTTTTGACACTCTGTATCTCCGAAAGCATCCACTTTTGGACTGAGGTAAGTTGGGTTAGATCGTCATATTTTGCCCTCAGAAATGTGTGGTAGCGTTTTTTCCGCACCTTTTAGAGACACCCCAGTATATATAAATACTTAACTATCCAAATATACTCTTTTCTGCCTATGGATTGTTTTCTTTATGGGTTCATCTAATACCTTGACAAATATACAAGGATCCATCTTAACCAAAGTATCAGCTACAAAGTTCTGCTCCACCCATAAATATTAATACTTTTTTTAAAATTATTTTCATTATCTTGTGGAGCTCCAACGATGAATACGTCTACCTATGCTATATAAAACCAAAATCTATCATCTAAAACGTCCTTGCCTTTCAAACGTCAGAGATGGATTAACCCTACGAGGAAAGAATAGAACAGGAGAGATAATAAACTGATGGGGGAATAGGTATTATTTAGACGGAGTTACCACTTTAAGGCAGGTCGTTATGGCAATATTGACCAATCATAGTTTATAAAATGAGTATTTTGAATAACTTGTCATATATGTATCTGACACTACATCCTGACATGTAACATACATATTATTATTCTATGCATTGAGGCGGCCATATTGAGTTACCACATTTGGACAAATATTATTATTAAGGAGACTCTCTCCTGTTCTATTCTTTACTCGTAGGATTAACCTAATACCTCTAAAAAGGGGTGTAAACCTCTCCGTAACTCTCCCGTTGTCTACTTGATATTTCTTGTTTCCAGTAATATACCTACGTACTTATGTTTTCTTTACGTCACTTCCTGTTCTTCATGCATGATTATATTATACTATAATATTACTGTATTCTTCTTTACATGGTTAATTATCTGTTGAAATTTACAAACTAATTAATATGTTTACACACAGTTGTAGAAAAATTGCCACTTTTTGCAATACAAAAATAAAGTCCAAATTCGAATAAACTGTTGACATCAGGTGAAATATATTTATTTAAACTTTAAAGGAAGTTTGCCACCATTTCGTCTAGTTTTTTTTTTAAATTAGTTTCTAGTTATGTATTAAATTTATACTTTGTTGAAATTGGTATTAGCATATTTGAAAATCACGAAAATTTTCATTATGTGAACAATTTATAAAAATATAAAAAAAATATTCTCAATCAAATACCAGCCGTGTTGTATATTTGACATTTTAACTTTTATTCTATTTGCAAATTTATAATATCGATTCCATATAACTAATGAAATAAAATGCTTTTGTATAAATGAAACACATATATTATTAAAAACTTACAACAAATACATATAAATATTCTATGATATATGTAAATAAAACTTTCTCTATACGTACTCTGAATATCAACATTTAAAAATCAAAACAACTTTTAATAAGTTATACATTGTAATTGGCTAGTAGATGTTTTCGCTAATATTTTCCTATCGATTACATCACATAGGCGGATGATGACTTATATAAGTTGAACACTAAATGAACGAATAATGAATAGAAAAGGTATAAAAAATCTATATTCATTCACATATAAGTATACGCGAAATTTCTACGTCAATTACTATGTATTACACGTTAATAAAAGTATTTTGTATATTTTTTTATATATATAAAATATACAGAATTGATAAAAATTGGCAATATAGACAAGAAGTCAGAAAAAAGACAAATATTAAATACATAGATGATTTATTGTTTGCCAATATATTTGTGTGTACCAATAAACTACCGATATTTAAGTACAGTTTATACATCATTATATACCTATATAAGTAGGTACTATAGAATCATTTTGGCAGTGTAGAATATCAACCGTAAATCACTTGAAAGCAGCACGCACAGAGAATTTGGATTAGTGAAGGAGTTGTTTATTACTCTTTCACTAATCCAAATTCTTTCGTTTATTAGTGGTTTTCTTAGTGTGCGACTCACGTATATGCGACTCACGTATGGGTCTCGCGCGAAATGCTCCATAGATTTCACTCAACACCATCTTGATTTAGAAATAACTTGAAATATCGCACTTACACTAATACAGTCCCTAAATCGCTCTATTTGCTTATAGATTATTGTATTCAATATAACATTTGCCTATCGCAAATGTTGCAGAAAAACATTTCAAGACCCTAGTTAGAGTAATTACAAAAACGGAAGTGGGCCTAAACCAAAAAATTCCATGTGACTTAGGACCGGTTATTATTATTATTAAAACACCGGTTAGTACAAATTTGCATTTTTCCAACACCGGTTAGCCCTAATAATTGATTATGAACGTCATTAATTTAAGCGTGTTTAGAGTACCTGATAAAATATTAAACAGTGATTAGGATTATTTAACTTATCCGTATGTGTCAATTTTCATTAGGTACCTATAGGGATTCAATGTTTACGTGCGATTTATACGTATACAAGTAATACGTGGCAACGTGGCACCCCTACTGTCCGTCACCAATCCCGGCAACAATCGACATCACAACGATTTTCTCCGATCTTCCCACTTCTCTCCACCAGATTTTACATTCAATGTTTAGCTGCGAACACGTTGCGATCTAGTCTGCAATAAAAGCCGTCTTATTACTGGAACGGGAAACATCAAATGGCCGCCGCGATCTCCTGATCTAGTAGTTTATTATTATTTTCAGAATCCTTTTTTATTTACCTTATTTTTAATTTTATTGGAATTACGCTTTTGTTTGTGTCATGCAGCGTGAACGCAGCTTAATAATTCTCTGCATTTACTGAAAGGAAAAAGAAAAACAAATCCTTGCAACTCCTAAATATTATTTCTGAACGCATTACAAACACCCAAGCCGGTGGTCGAATAGTTACTGCTAACCACGCTAACTTGAATTTACGAGCATGCATCGGTCGTGCTGGCATTGGAAAGGAAAGAAGGGGTACTATGTTGCCAGAAATTTGAATTTGTATTATTATTGATAGTGTTTATGTTTTCATATGCATGTTTGCTGTATGAACTATTCTTTGGAATTAATAACATAATATTGAATAAGTGTAACTTTTAGCTTACTACAGAAATATAATTGATAACCACAATTCAGGTTGGAAATTTTTTAATTCTGCTACAATTACGGGATTTAATCTCAATTCGTGATCCTGTGGCAATTTATGCTTGCGCTTGCTTTTGGTAATTGCATTTAACAGCACCAACATCATTTTAATTGAACATATTTTAGACTCACTCTACATACTTATATCATTAATATATTAAACTATATCGAAAAATTACAAATGAAATTGAAAACATGGAAAAAATGCTACAGAAGCTCGCAGGTTCACGCATTGCAGACACTTTAAGTACTTTTGGCTGAACTGGGTTTGGAAGTTAAGTGGTCTCAGATATGGCAATGGAAAGTGCAATGTCTTATAGCATTAGAATAAGATTGATAATCCATCTTAAGACACTAGATGCGGCTTTTGTTTTTCAGCAAACTATTCCTACCTTTATGATTCTGTTTAAAAGTCATATATTTTACATATTTTTGGTAACTGTTAATTTCATATGAATATATTGATCTATCCAATAATAGGTGGGGAGACTGTGGTTTAAAATCAGAAATAAAATGCAAAAGAAAAATCCCTTACCACAAAAAATATATAAAAAATCTATATACGTATTTCGGCAACAAGTTGCCATCTTCAGTAGAAATCTGTGTAATACAAAAAAAGAGTGTCTAACGTAGTATTTTTGGCTAAGGTGTAACCTTAGAAGATAGGCTTTTCACCAAATCATCAGTGGGATAACACTCCCATACAGACTCCAGTGTTATCCCACTGGTGATTTGGGGAAAAGCATATCTTCTAAGGTTACACCTTAGCAAAAAATACTACGTCTAACACTCTTTTGTGTTTTATACAGATTTCTACTGAAGATGGCAACTTATTTGCCGAAATACGTATATAGATTTTTTTAAATATGTGGTATGTATACAGAAATTATCATATGCAATATTCACAAGAGAAGCTAGTTTATTTACTAAAACAAATTAAATAATGGAAACATTCAAATGTAGAAAATGGCGCCAATATTATTAGAACAAAATATACTAATTTAGATCAAATGCACTAGCAAATATGTTGCCTACTTTATACAAAAAATCTTAAACACTGTTTAGATCACCGGCGTATTTCTTCGCATTCGAAAACGTTGGTTAGAGATAATCAATGGTTAGTTAACAGAGCATTTTAATGGGTGTTGGAAAAACCAGCCCCTGAAACTTTTTGTTTTTCTAAAGCAGAACACTATAAAATTCTAATTCTCGAGGTCGCTTTTCCAACATCGATTAAAATTCCAGGCAGCGTAATTGTTGACCAAAATACCGATTAGTATAAATTTGGATTTTTCCAACACCGATTAGCACTAATCAGTCATCACTGTCAATTAGTACTACTTATTTGTAATTATTAATATTTATTAGAGTACCTACCGCATAAGGTGAGGGCTATTGTAACGTCAACTAACGCTTTTGCATTTGACTGACTGCCGCGTGTTGAACCGACCGTAGTAGCCGTGGTTGACTAGCGAGAATGGAATTCCTCCGCTCACTAAAATGACAAGCATGTTCAGTGGGCGTACATCACCGGTAAGTGATTATTGAATAGTCGCGCAACTGTTGTGTCCGCTGAATGCGACCATTGTTGCATTCACGATAAAATGAGTGTAGCAATGAACGAAAATTTAATAATCGCGAGAAAAATTCAATGTACACTAACAATGCAACGAACCAAACCCGTACTGCAATATAGCTCGATTAATATCTGATGGCACCCAGGATGCGCGAGGCGTGGCTAAAACATGTGGTATGTGTGTTGAAAACATCGGTATCGAAATCAATACACTACGATAGACAAAGTGCATTTAAATTAGATACAGACTTCTGTTTTCAAGACGGTCCCTAACCTTTAATAGGTAACGTAATCTATGTATATCTCGCACATTTCATGCGGCGCTATCCTTTTTTGTCTTAAAATTGTCATCCACGCAAGGGCCATCAGTTCTTAACCGAGCTATACCATTCTTTACCGAACAAATCCATTGTAAGGTTTGGTACAATATATGCTAATAGTAGTATTGAAATCATGAACAAAGCTATTATATAAAGCAGTTTGAATAAAATTCTCAACCCGTAACTTCGCTGTTTGTTATCCTATTCTAAATGTTAAAAAATGAAGAAGTAGTTTTTTGGATATTGCAAGATGCAAGATATTGTTGATGTTTGAAGCATATTTTATGAATCTATTTATTCTCATTTATTAATTTGGTGGATAGTAAACTTAAAAATAATAGAACTATCTGGAACCCCTTATCCACTTACTATAAATTTTTCGAGTATGGGGTGAAAAACAAATCAGAACACAAATAGCGATAACCTTGCAACTTTTGTTGATATATATATGCTTTTCTCAGTTTGCACAAAAATCCGCGTATTACAACTCGAGAGATTTGCAGTAAAATTGGCTTATTAAATAAATATAGTGTTTTTGCAACTAGACGTAAATGCTTGGCATAACGGCCGGGAGAACGTTATTTGGTTAAATAACAAAATCTGGTCCCAGATGATAAATAAATGTTAATGCTTATGGTAATTTTGTTCCATAGTAGAATTCTTTTGTTAGTTCTTTCTAATTTGTCTTTATTTTGATTATAATTGCTAATTTAGTTTTATTTATGCCATTAAACCTCAACGACTTTTGTTTTGGCTAGTGAAACTAATTAAAAATAAAACACGATCTTTTAAAAATGAACATTAATAGATAGACAAAAGGTCCTTATCATGACAGAAAAAAAAATTACAGGGTCAATTAGAGAAAAAATATTAGCTCTATTTTATAGTGATCATTGCTTTCATTCAGCAGGCGGATCGGGAACCGATCCCGCTCCAACCGTTCACTTCACAACAGTTGAGTGTTCGCTGGACAGGACCGCTCACCTTTATGTCATCGTCTGTCATCAGGTACTTTTCATTGCTGCCATATGTTAAAATTATAGAGATTAAACCGAATAAACAATAATAATAAATTGTTTTTCTGCATTAAGGTTTGACGTAGTTTTTAGTGGAAGGACTGGTTTTTCCAACCCCAAATAAAATACTGAGTGAACTCCAATATTATAATACATTTATTACTGCACAATAACTTTAATTTGCTGTATCTTACTTTTCTAGTAACTTTCTTCAGAAGTAGGTATGTATTAGGTTGGTCTTGGAATGAATCAATGGCGCATGCGTACAGAATACGCTCACTAAGTGAGCATAGAATTTTTTCGCTCACAAAAATGGCGACCGCTCCTGAACATGTTCACAGTGAGCGCTCGTCTACTTGACATGATCACTGAACAGTTGCGCAACTGTTGTGTTTGCTGAATGAAAGCATTTATTCCTTTTTAAAATCCGATAATAAATACCGGAGTTATGGGTTAAGAAATTTTTAAAGTCAAAAATTTTAATTAGGTATCGATTTTACAAATTTATAGCAGACAATAAACCATCACAGATGAACACTTAAGTATATTACGATGTAACACAAAAATTGAACATCTAATTTATTCACTAGTTACAATTTGTACTGAGAATGGAGGATTACACATTTGCTCTGTATGCCAACATATAGAATTAGGAGTAGATTTATTAACGTTGTATATGCGAATCTATGATACCTACTTGTAACTGTAATAATATCAAAGACAAAATTTCAATAGATTTAATAACGAAGATGATCACATATCAAAAGGCCATTGCGACACGTATAAAAATTATATGGAAAATATATATTGAAAAATTTCAATAAAAAAGTTCTTTTATCCTAACTAATTGTAAATTACTTACTTTAGTTTACACTGATAGACATCAAGTATCTAATTAACTGCAACTGCGTCTATATAATCAAAAATTTTCAAGGCATCTGATATCATTCACAAGCAGTCTTTCATAGTTTATCGATAAATAATTCTTACAAAAAATTTAGACTAACACATAACATTTTTTCTGTATTACTTATTTACACATCAACAAGTTTAATTTTCAATTTGCACTAAACAAGAATAGGGGAAAAACATAAATATTCACATCCTATTATCCGATTCAGTTACACATTGTACAAAATTTATTATATTTAATTAACATAAACCCATATTAAATGAAAGTTAATCAAAAAATGGATAATGCAGTCATAGATTTAATTGACTAGTATGTCAAGTGAGGCAAATTCGATACGCTTCATATAAAAGTTTTTATTTGCAGAATTATATGAAAATTACATACGTGAATAAAGCCCAATTTTTTTAAGCCCCCCCCCTGTCTTTTATCTAACAAGACGGTAGGCCCGCCCGTTTGGCTCATCTATTATAAAAATAACATTCTGATCAATACGAATGTTTTTGCCATAGAGCTTGGTTTAGGAAAATATACAACCACTAGATAGCTGAAATATTAGAAATTTATACCCGATACGTGGAAATGTGCCTAAATGTGCAAAATACAAAATATATTTTAGGAAAACCGATTTTTGTATTTATGGGCTCTAATTATTTTTAGTTATACAGAGTATTTCGTTTGGGCGCAACCACGTACTTCTTTAAAATTTTAAATACAAACGCCTATATACAAGGTGAATCATTTCCGTGGGGAAGGTAGGTAGTGCATTTGTGAATAAAGATTTTTGGAAACGGTTTTCTCCCTATGATGGCCGCTCATTGGAAACACCTCTTAGATTATTTTGTATTATACACAGTATTGGTGGTAAGTTGGTGGCTGACTGTAGTCAGAGTTCTTTAAATAGAACATCCTTTATATTATTACATTTCTGAATTCCCTGTACACGTCTTAATGAAAAAGTAATAATGATGGTATAGGCGTAAAATCTAAAGTTTTCGATTTATTGCCATTTTTCTGAAAAAGGACATAATGCAGGTATGTTTCATTTTCTCAACTATAATTACATGTGTAGAAAACTGGATTAAACTTAAATAACACATTTTTCCCTAAAAGTATTTTTTACAAATAGAACAGTTTTGAATTACTTATTAAATTTTACACCAACAACAAACAAACAACGTTATTACTATAGTTATTACCGTGCTATTGTCCTTTTTTGATATAATTACATTTTTATTTGAATACAGTATTTTTGTACTGGAGGAATGTTAAAGAAATTAATTATTAGTACAGAGAGTTTTCCAGCAGTGTTATCCTGGAAGAAGATGTCCCAGGACTGATGTCTCTAGAAAAGTATTGGACACTTTCATACTATGTTAGTATTGCATATTCTAAACCACGGAACCTAAATATGTGATAAATGAAAATCAATTACGAATTATTATAGCAACAAGAAGAAATCTTCACGTCAGTACCCGTGAAATATGTCGTTTACTGTATATTAGCCAAATAACCGTTGCAGATTCAGTGCTCACGTTGTGTTCACGTGATCACACCAAAGTCGTGTGCACACAGGCACATAAAATCATTCAAGGATCAATGTCTATAAAATAGTTATCGCCGTAGTATTTGACATAAAAAATTGTGCGTATTCAAATGAAAACAGAATAAATGCAGTCAAAATAGATTTAACGGAAACAGAACCATAAAAGTAAATAAACACCTGCGATATGTGATACTATTACAGTTTACCATATCGCCTAATGTAAACGATCTTTGCCGTCGACCGTTTTTATGCATAGGATGCCTTGATCACGTTGCGATCATGTTGTGATCACGCACTTTTATTGCTGAATCCCTTTAGCGATTCTAGTATAGAAGAGTGTTCCGCCAACGGGCAATAACTAAAATTAGTGCCCAGGCAAGATTTTTTTAATAATGTGTTATTTACGGATGAAGCTACTTTCCATAGTAACGGAATAGTTAACAGAAGTAATGTTCATTATTCAATTGAAAACCCTTACTTCATTAATAAATAGATCGTCAGACCATAAATATTTGGGAAGGCATTCTTGGTGTTCAGATGATAGGCCGGCATTTCGTTGACTACCACCGTCAACGAATTAATATTTAGAAAAGATGTTTATAATTTCTAAACAAAACTTCACTTCAGAATTTAATTTATAAGAGATGTTCAAAGAGTTTTCTATTTACTTCCTGACAATAATGAAGTCTCTGGATAAATCCGTCTATTGCATTATTTAACCAATTTTGAGGAATATTTTTTATCTCTGTCTGAATGCGTAATTTTAATTCGTCCAAAAATTCTGGTTTGTTGTTGTACACATGGCACTTTAAATATCCCCATAAGAAAAAGTCTAGGGGATTCAGATCAGGGGATCGAGCCGGCTATTCAATAGTCCTCCCTATCCACCTTTGAGGAAATGTATTATTTAAGTAATAACGTACTCCACGTCCAAACTGTGGCGGAGCGCCGTCCTGTTGAAACCAAATTTGATTGTTGTGATTTGAGAAAAGATGTATAATTTGAGGAACAATATTTTCTCACAATAATTGTAAATACTTTTCAGCAGTTAGATTTCCGACTATGAGGCCTATGATATTATGGCCGATAATTCCGGCCCATACATTGACTTTTTGTGGATATTGGGTATGTACCGTAGCCATCCAATAAGGATTACTATCAGACCAAAATCTACAATTGTGCCTATTTACAATACCATTTAACTGAAATGTTGCTTTGTCTTAGAAAACAA
This sequence comes from Amphimallon solstitiale, assembly GCA_963170755.1. NCBI lineage: Eukaryota > Metazoa > Arthropoda > Insecta > Coleoptera > Scarabaeidae > Amphimallon > Amphimallon solstitiale. The sequence continues at coordinate 108,330,250 of OY720676.1, forward strand.
TACTTTTAACAAACTTTTCATCGCCGCCGATCAGTCATCATTCTTTCACAGCATTCTAATCTTCTGTCAATATCATCCTCGTAGAATTCGTGTACTAGATGAACTTTGGTATGGGTGGTATTTAGCTCGTTTTAAAATATTTTGAACAGATCTTCGAGACATATTATGATTTAAAGCCACCTGTAGTACAGACATTTTAGGGTTCTCCGCGATGTCTAACAAAATATTTTCTTTGTTGGTGCATGCTCTTGGCTGTCCTAATTTAGGTTAGTTTTTCACACTACCGGTTTGATAGATCTTCTTAATGTTTTTGTCACTGTTGACTTGCTTATTGGATTCCTATCTGGCTGGGTGTCGTTAAACACTGCACAGGCTTCTTGGCGACTTCGTTTTCAATGACCATACTCAATTATCATGAGAATTTCAATTATCTCTCTTTCACTTAAGGCTGAACGCCCGCTTCAAGCTGAGTTCGATTTGAAATAGGCGTACCACTGTTTTTCGTGCAAATGTAATAAAAGACAAATGTTTAAGGGTCCGCGTGCTCTGTCTTATGCTGAGGAAAAAGATAGAGAAAAGAACTTGTCACCTAATCTAATCTGCCTGTAATTTATGGCTGCGTTATGGTCTCAGATAATCGCCGGTTGGCCCACATGTTTGGCAGTCGGGAAGCAACCCCCCCCCCTAAATTAGACAATCTATATTTTCTCAAACACAAAAAAAGTGAAGCTGAATATGTAAAATCACCTGCCGGAATCAAATTTTGAGTTGGAAAATAAAATCGAAATCGCGAAAAGGTAGAAAAATCGTTTATTTGTGTAAATTTTAAAATTTTCATTTTCTTAAATTTTTAATACTTATCTCGTGATATCTCAGCAATGCAGAGAGCTAGGGATCTGTTTTTTTTTTTAAGGTTATACCCTAAAGTATTTGGATGATACTAGTGTTTTCGATTTTTCTTTATGGTGTGTAAATTTTATATAAAAAAAAGTTTTAGTAGACGACCAATTTGTGTAAGGTATTTTTCAGCTATCGCGTAACTAATCTTATTTTTCAGAATTTACCCATATATATGTGAAACAAAATAAAGCCAACATTCCAAAATTATTTTTTGTGCAAGAAATAAATTTCTAGATCGTTTCAGAAGCAAATTATTGCGAGTCAAATATAATAATTATACTCCCTGCCTGCAAGCCGTGTGAGTCCTAGCATGCGCTTCTAGCAGGTATAGCGTTAGGGACGGGAAGAGATATTGCTTTTACTTTCTGATACGTAGTATAAGGAAGTATTGTGACGCTGACACTCTATATGTACACTATATTGTAAAGAAAATATCAACGGTTTCGATAAAATAATGTCCGAGTAACGATTACTTTGTTAACATACACCGATCTCAGAAGTATTTTACAAACTGCGTAGAAACTGCCCGAAATGGTAGGCGGAGCTACCTCTCGACACAATGTGCGAGCGTACCACATACTCTATTTGATTTCAGTGAATTTCGCCCAGATTTCAAAATTTTGTTTTCCGTTTCGTGCCCTTATTTTTAAAAATTAAGAAAAAATAAAATTTATGTATTGCTGTTGAGTGTTACATAATTTTAAATAAAGGCTTGTTTTTTGAAATTTCTTACATTTTTATTTTGGGCCCTTTAAACAATTCCGAAGAAATTACGATTTATCCATTGAGGCATTTTTTTCTTAAATTAGCCTGTAAATTCGGTAAGGTTTTCATGAAAAATACGATTAGGAAATGGGAAAAACGATTTCGAGGCCGGGCGTATAGCCTTATATGATTCATAATTATTAGTTTTTTGCTAATACAACGTCAACTGACAATTAACACAAGTATATGCTTATAAAATAAAAGACGAAAAAAGTAATTACTATTGTCTATGCTCAAACTGTTAGCGCAGCACCATATACTGCACTGGACAACATTACACTATTTCATTTTTTGAAAGCCCAATATTTCCGTTAATTTTCTACTATCCGCTGAAATTTACACTGACTTGAAGGATCTCTGTTCGGATAGTATTGCGGATATAGTTGTGAATCTTGGTAAGTATTATCAACGCACACAAATTAAACTCGAAGCAGGTCTACACATTTTTCATTCATTTCATAATTTTTGTTCGATTTAACAAGTTTTGCCATCATTATTTTTTTTCCCGTCCACATAATTTAGTTAATACATTGTAACGCATATTTCTTTTCCAGATTTACATACGTGTTCTTTTTTGCATTTTTGTTACGTAAGCGCTATACTTGTGATACATTGTTTTCAGAATAAAAATCTCTACCAAAATTATTAAAAATAAAGTATCTGTTTGAGTATTTTCTATACAGTTTAGTCTTTAAATCCCTAGGGCTATACATGATTTTATTAGGCCATTTAGTAGCCTATTGGCTACCATTTAGTTTGGTGTATAGATAATTAAAATCCTCCGATAAGTAAGGGAGTTATGGACTGTTTTTTTTTGTATATGAGTGCTACATAGAGTTTCTCTTTTTACTCTATAAATTAGCCCTTATTGTGTCGTACGACATGCTCAAGTGATAATAGTAAACACAGTAATAATTCAGTATTAAATACATGATACTCTATTAATATTCTATTTAAAACTATTAAAATTTGGAAAAAAAAATGCAATAGGCAAAAGCAAAATTTAATTGTCTATTAGCTTGAATATATGTTATTATAATTAATAATTTTCGTATATTGTCATCCCTTCTGATAAACTTACTTTTAAGTGAGTGTTTTTTTAACAAAGCTGATAAACTGTGAACTAATAAATATAGCATGCAGTAATTTAGAAGATACCTACGCCGAGCTTTACATTTCAAGTTTCAAAAATGGTTTGAACAAGTATTACATAAATTGTCAGATAATGCTGTAATGGCCATGGACAATGTATTATATTCACATAGTAAAAACGCTACATACTTAGAAAAAAGAATATGGGATGGACTAATGAATAATATCGTAGAACCATTTCTTATTTGCGCTGGCAATAGTGATAGTGAATGTCCGTGAATCATACTAATTTTTGTACATTTATAACTTTGAAACTATATTTTTGAGACACTATCATAATAGATTTTAAAAGTAGTTTCCATTTTACTTTAAGTTTTGTACTTCCAATAAAGAAAATTAAGTTTTACGTCAAAAATAACAATATTTATTGTATGTTGTGTTACATATTGAATTTCTAATATATCTACTAGTGTCGCTATAGATTACTCTAGCGTTGCAAAACATTGCATGATCTTGCAGTGTTTCGTCATTCAATTATTGGCGTTTTGCTAAAACACCTATATAGTCAGGTGTCAAAATTTTCGAATAGAAGCAAATATCATAAAGACGAATAGATAAAGATAAATATTATAAACTTACAGTAAAATTGAATGAGGAATAAAAACTGTAATATTATATTGAATAGTCTATTTCAAACTTTTAAGTTGTTCATGGTTGATTGTAAGCAAAACACTCTGTATAACTGAAACTAATTTTAGGTGTTAGAGCCCATAAATGCTTTCAAATAGTTTTTGTATTTGGTATTAACAAAGGATATATTGAAGAATATCGCCCTACATAACCCATGTATGGCTGCTGATTAAAATTGATATGAATCGATATTTCCTCACCCTTTTCTATTTTTCTTCGTCACCTCATTTGAATTGAAATTTTTCTTATTTCCTTTCCAGATTTTCAATTCTGTTTGGACTCTTCATATAATTGTATATCATTTATTCTTAATAAATTTAATTTACTTCAGTCATCGATGTTTTCACCATATATTTTCTGCTGTCTTTGATTATTCTTTGAACATTGTATTACAATAAATATTTTTTTCAAACTTTCAACATAGAATTAAATTGCTTCAATTTTTTTTTAAATTAAATTATATTGTGTGTATACTTTCCGAATGAAGATAATTGTAAGAACCATGAATTTGATTGCAAAACATATAAATTGTTCTTTCTACAGTTAAAAAAGGTTTGTGGCAAAGTATATACATTTTACTTTCATAGTAATTTAAAAATTACGATTTGGAAATTCAGAACAGTAAGGGTTTGAAAAATATTAGATAGAATAACACTTGCAATTAATCTAAATAACTTAATTGTGGAATTTAATTGCTGAATACTTCAACCGACAAAGAATTTAGAAGAGTGAGTATTAAGTATTTTGTACAATGGCACGGAATTTATTAGATAAATGAATAATAAAATACGAAAAATACATTAGGACGGTACATTAAAAGGAAATGAAATCAGAATGAAAAAAAAACAACAAAATAAAAATATAACAGACTTGTAGATGCTTTAATAAACATTAATTTATAAAAATTAAACAATAGCAACATAAAAATAAAATTGTGGAAAGTAAATAAAATACCCTGACCTTAGTGCTAAAACATAATAGATTTATTCTTAGTTTGATTAATTACGTAAGATGTAAATCGTTTCAAAAATTTAGGATATTCTCTTTTATATACTGCCCGTAAAACTGATGCCGGCGCCCAGCCTCCTGGATTAACTATAAAAGTAATAGCATATGTATTTATGTTCATTACCATTGGACATGAAACTTACCTATGGAACAATATGTGATCTTACAAGTTATATTTTCTCTTGACAAAGGTGCACCATCTTTTGGCGGATCTACTCTAGTCTGACACAATAAACACACAGTAAGAAATATACGTACACATTTACCAGTGTTGGCCTAGAAAAAAAATACAGAAATGTTAAAGCATGAATTATTATTATTATAGCTATAAAATAAGTATGGTTCCATATTAAGCGCTTGCTAAGCATTTTTTTTCTTTTAATTTAAATTTACTGTTATCTCAGCCTGCACCAATTGAGAATATTTACTTGGTTTATTAAGCTTTGTTAATTATTGCATGTTATTAACTCATCAGGTTAATTGCCAATAGAATCTGCGAATATATTTTTGACTGTTCTCCAGAAGTATTCTCAAACGAATGTGTAATAAATTCTACTTAGAAATTATTTTTGATATACACTTTACAACTAATAGTAATTTTAGGTAAGTTATTTTATAGTTTTATTTTCATTTTGTGCTAGGTTCTTAATAAATTCCAGATATTTCTTGAATAATTTAGAATCAGATAAATTATTGTTAAACTAACCATTAAATTGGATTTTTTAAGGACTACACGATTTGTGATCTCTTATTACTGTTATATAAGATAATATAACTTAAATTTAATCTTACCGGAAAATCTGGATGTTCGGTTGAATGATTAACTACCGTCCACATATCAGGGCCTTCTCGATCTTGATCGTTCGTAAACCGCCTCATATGGGACCAAAACAAGCAATCCCGTTGACTCGCAGGCCATATGCGCTTATGTGTTTGTTGGAATATTAACGTGTCTTCTGATATAGTTTCTACTACTTGCATCGTTTCTAACGTTGCTGTAAATACAAAATATAAATATTAATTCCTACGTCCATTGATGATTACGAAAGTTATTTTACTTACTTTCCCAATCATATCTATATTGAGGACTGAAAAAATAATGACATAATTCGTGCCCTGTGATGCCTTTTACGACATGAACAGCCTTCAACGGATCTACAACCATTCCATCGATTTCTTCTTCTCGTCTGTACATTCTCATTTCGCCATCTTCTGCAAATAATTGCCAACCGGAACCGCATTCTCCAACACCGAGTCTGGCCATCGCAACTTCCTGCTTCACTATTTGATCAATCTAAACATGATTGAAGATGTGATTTAGTTTAATAATATATGATGATTTATGTATTTAGAATTTCTATTATTATATATTACTACATTATTATGAGAGACTATTTTTAATAACACAGGTATCCCCTTGATTTTTTTATTTATTGAAATAAGGAAATTTATTATATTGCCATCACTAATTTTTTCGAAATCATCGTATTTTATTTAGAATAATTTTTCATTTCAATATGTCTTTGCTACGATTTTAAGGGATTTATATTATTCCAGATGTATGTAAATTACATTACTTATTGGAGAATGTTTTCAAATGCACCTATAACTGCTATTTGGCTTATAGTATAAATTAATACATAAGAAAATTTCATTTTATTTTGTGTCCGTGTGCTTGATTGAGGAGATGGTACAATTAATAATACAGTGTATGAGATTATCTAATTTCGATCTAACGTTACACCTGGGGTACACAATGCAAATAGTAATAGGTAATTTTACTTTGTTATACGCAGTATGTATAAGAAAGTATTGAGATGACAAACATTTTGAATCTCGAGATTTTTGCAGATGTCTCCTGATACCGAAAAAGTGGTTTTCGAAAAATGTTCTGTGTGTGTCTGACCACGATAGCGGCCTAACGGCCAACTTACTAATAATACCAAACTTCATATTTACGAATATAGTCTTTTTTAGTGAAAAAAATTCAATAACATTTCGTATCAAACTTCTAAAGAATACAAAAGTACTCTAAAGTGAGTTTGCAACATTTTTTATAAAAAAAGGTTTTTCCTAATTCCTACCGGGATTAGGTCTTTTACTTTTACCGAAAAATAGTTTTTTTGCGAATATCTCGCAAACTATACGTTCTACAGAGATTTGTTAAGTGTACAAAAGTATTTATAGCTAGATTTGGAATAATTTTTGTATAAAAAAAGATTGCAAAATCCGACCGGAAATAGTAAATATCTTACACAATATGAGTTCTTCAGAGATTTATCAAGGATATAAAAGTATTTGTAAATCAATTTGAAACCATTTTCGTATAATAAAAAAATGACGTGTGGCCACCACACGACTTTCTTATACGTATGAAAGTGATACTTTCAGTCCGAATTTTGAAATTTCATTTATACAAAAAATATTCCATATCCAACTCTAAATACTTTTGTACTCTTCATAAATATATATAGAATGCATAATTTACGACATATTTCCAAAAAATCCTTATTCGGTAAGAGTAAAAGTGTTACTTCCGGTCCGAATTTTGAAATTTTTTTTATACAAAAGATTTTTAAAAGTACGTTCTAAATACTTTTATACTCGTAATGTACCTGCCTAGAAAGCATGACTTACGAGATATTCGCAAAAAACTGATTTTCGATAAGAGTAAAAGATCTACTTCCGGTAGGAATTTCGAAAAACTTTATTAACACAATTTTTCTCAAATTTAATTTTGAGTATATTTGAATTCTTTATAAATTTGTTTAAACTTAGTAATTGACGAAATATTTGCAAATTTCGATTTTTTTCACAGAAGTAAACTACTACTTCCGGTCTGCCGATTTTGCTCAAAATCTAATCAGTTCTCAAAAGGGAGATTATATTCGTAAATACAAAATTTGGAATTGATATCTGTAGCGGATTGAGCGCTATCGTGGTCACAGACAGACAGACACACAGACAGGCAGACACACACACAGACATTTTTTAAAAACCACTTTTTGGTATCAGGGGACCTCAAAACGTGGACATCTACAAAACTCTCGAGGTCGAAAATTTTCATCATCACAATACTTCCTTTTCCTTATACTACCCTACAAGAAAGTAAAATTCAAAATTCGTAGCGAAAGTAATATTTTTACTTTGATCGAATAGCAGTTTTTTGCAAATACCTGACAAATTATGCATTCTGTACAGATTTATTAAGAGTAAAAAACTATTTAGAATTGGATTTGGTGAATTTTTTTATAAAAACAATTTCAAAATTCGGACCGGAAGTAGCACTTTTACTCACAAGTTTATTACGAAGACAAACGTATTTGAAACTAAATTTGAAATAACACATTTATATAAAAATTACGGAACGCACATACGTATAAGAAAATCCTGTGGTGCTCATTTTACTTTCTTATACGTAGTATAAGGAAGTATTGTGATGATGAAAATTTTCGACCTCGAGATTTTTGCAGATGTCCACGTTTTGAGGTCCCCTGATACCAAAAAAGTGGTTTTTAAAAAATGTCTGTGTCTGTTTGTGTGTGACCACGATAGCGGTCAGACCGCTACAGATATCAATTCCAAATTTTGTATTTACGAATATAATCTTCCTCTTGAGAACTGATTAGATTTTGAGCAAAATCGGCAGACCGGAATTAGTAGTTTACTTCAGTGAAAAAATCGAATTTTGCAAATATTTCGTCAATTACTAAGTTTAAACAAATTTATAAAGAATTCAAATGTACTCAAAATTAAATTTGAGAAAAATCGATTTAATAAAGTTTTTCGAAATTCCTACCGGAAGTAGGTCTTTTACTCTTATCGAAAATCAGTTTTTTGCGAATATCTCGCAAATCATGCTTTCTAGGCAGGTACATTATGAGTATAAAAGTACTTAGAACATACTTTTAAATATCTTTTGTATAAAAAAAATTTAAAATTCGGACCGGAAGTAACACTTTTACTCTTACCGACTAACGATTTTTTGGAAATATGTCGTAAATTATGCATTCTATATATATTTATGAAGAGTACAAAAGTATTTAGAGTTGGATTTGGAATATTTTTTGTATAAATGAAATTTCAATATTCGGACCGTAAGTAACACGTTCATACGTATAAGAAAGACGTGTGGTGGCCACACCTAATTTTTTTGCTTTCTTAGTATTGTGTGTACAATTTCAACACTTTTGCAATCCACGTTTTGAAATCCCCTGATAACAAAAATATTTCTTTCAACATGTCTCTTTCTCTCTCTCTCTCTCTCTAACCATTAACCCAATTATACAGGGGAAACATGGGAAATTCACTAAACGATTGGAGGAAACTCAATAACGGCCTACCTCAGGGCTCAGTTTTAGCTCCACTCCTGTTCAACTGTTATATTGCTGACATGCCCATAACAAGATCCAGAAAATTTGGATATGCTGACGACTGGGCAATAGCAACTAGAAGAAAATCAATGGAGGAAACGGAGGAAACGCTAACAGATGACCTGAACACCCTGGGGAAATACTTCCGCAACTGGAGACTCCAACCTAGCGCAAGTAAGACGGACGTGTCATGCTTCCACCTAAACAACCGTTTGGCCAATAGAGAGCTGAGTGTAAACTTCGGTAACAGGCTGCTGCAACACAACCGGTATCCAAAATACCTGGGAGTTACTCTTGATAGAACCTTATGCTTCAAACAACACCCAATTAAGGCCGCCTCAAAACCCAAGACAAGAAATAACATACAAAAACTCTGCGGCTCTTCTTGGGGATCATCCGCTTCCACGCTTCGTTGCTCCGCCCTGGGGCTCGTTTACTCTGCGGCAGAGTATTGTGCTCCGGTCTGGCTAAACAGCCCACATGTTAAAATGGTTGACGCCCAACTGACGATGCGTTTAATCTCGGGCACAATTAGATCCACACCAAGTCACTGGCTACCAGTTCTAAGCCATATTCCACCTGCGGCGATACGGAGATCCAGTGCACTTGTCAGAGAGTACAATAAGGTTCTTAAAAATCCACAACTACCAATAAATACAGATTTCGACGACATAGGAAGGAATAGGCTGCGCTCAAGAAAACCCCCTATCAAAACAGCTGATAACCTGACGGCCGATGACTTCAACCCAACAAATGAGTGGAGGCGGGGATGGACCCAAACGGCCCGGCCGGAACTGCGCAACATGCAATGCATAACAACTACCCCAGCCGGCTTCGATCTACCACGTAAGACATGGACAACACTTAACCGGATTAGGAACGGTCATGGCAGGTGTGCTGATGCCTTCTATAACTGGAACAAAATACCCTCCCCACAGTGTGACTGCGGCGCTGAAAGGCAGACGATCCGCCACATCACGGAACATTGCAACCTGCGGGCATATGGGGGCCGTCCGGATGAGTTTCTGACAGCGACACAAGACTCGATTGAATATATTAATAATTTAGACATTCAACTGTGAATTGTGTTATATTTCTGTGTTGTATTTTTATATATTTTTGTGTTTTTACATTGTGCTATATGCTGTTGTTGTTGCCATACGATAAATAAATAAATAAATGGGCGAGATAGGGGAAGTGGATCCTATTTCAATCAGACTAGACCGACTCGTGTTTTGTCGGCTCTCGGGTACCGTATTACCTACCGGTTTCCCCGAGAGCCAACAAAACACGAGTCGGTCTAGTCTAACAGAAATCGGATCCACTTCCCCTATCTCGCCCATGTATACCATGAATTAATTATATTTAGAAGTACAGTCTTCAAGATCAGATTAGATTTTCAGTGAACACGGTATACCTGTAGAAATATTATCTGTATCTCATCAACTACTTAGTACAGACAAATTTCTAAATAATACAAAATACTAAAAAGCTTTACTTCTTACCGCAAGAATTGATTTGGAACAATTCTACTATAAAAGAATTCTAAATTTGTAGTGTTATGGAAAGACAGTTTTTTGCAAATTTCTGGCAAATTATCCATTCTATATAGATTTCTTAGAAGTATAAAAGTATTTAGAGATGAATGTGGGATAAAATTGTATAAAAAGTATTTTAAAATTTGGATCGTATTTCCTCTTATCCAAAACCAGTTTTTTTGTAAAGATCTCGCAAATGTCGCATTCCTCACAGATTTATTAAGGAGATATTTAAAACTTAATTTGGAACAACCTATAAGAAGGTCCTGCGGTGCTCACATTACATTTTTAATATAATGTTTGTTTGCTTGGTTTTACCAGAAATGATCACGGCTGTAACTTTGTAATTCAAAAGCCAATTTTGGTAGCTTGTCCATGAAATGACTTCCCCGAAAGTTAAATACAGTGATGCGGGACTAAATAATAAAAAGTTTAAATGAATAAATGCATATTGTTAATTAACTTTTAATACCATGTAGTTATATTATGAAAAAAAAAACATTTTTTAAAAAATTAATTCTAATGTAGGTTGAATCATATATTTTTTATTATCAAATACAATTTGCTATAAACAAAATGCTACTCACTTCTTTCCATAACCTATGTTGGGCGGCAGGCGATACTGGAGGTGGTGTGACTGGTACTGCTTTTCCATTTTTAAGGCGTTCTCGAAATTCTTGTTCCTCCTCAATCTTTTCCAAGCCGGATTCTACAGCATCATAAAACTCATCGTCTGCTATAATACTATGCGGCCCCTCCTGAAATAAAAATAATAAATCCACATATTATTAAACATATATCTCTCATTTAGGGGGCTTAAGCATTCTTATTTCATAGAATATGTAGCAAACGTATGTATATTTAATTTTTTATAACATTTCTAATTAGACTAAATATTCAGGCTAAATATATTTTAAAGATTCCTCTGTAATTTTTGCTCCCATTTTGGAAAAAACTTACAATATGAATTAGCGTTTGTTCTGTCAGACATTCTCCTACCTTATTTCCAACTAAAATAACTAATTTTATTGAATTTAAAATTTTGCGTAGTTGCTTTAAAATATAAATTCTATATATTTATTATTATATATATATTATATAATTATTATGAAGAAAATATTGCAACGACTCTTAGCTCAACAAATTATTCAATTCACGTACATACAAATGTATTAAGTAATTAGTGTCGCAGGTTATTGTTCATTTTCACAAATGTGAAAGTTTATATACTATTTTACAATAGTAATTTTAAAAACAAATTCGGTGTCTGAGCAAGTCATGAAAAAAAATATATGAGCAGTATCCCATAAATTATTCCGTATTATGCCTGCTTCTTCAATGTTTTGGCACTGTTATTAATATAGTATAAGTAATAATTAAGAAATTCCAAGAAAAAATCAATGGCTTACGCAACAAATGCTATAACATTATATAAAAGTTGGAAATTTATGATGGGAAATATGTTCTGAAATAAAACCAACATTTACGAAGTAAATGAATAGGTACACGAAAATATTCTAAAATTGCCACTTTTGCATTTAATTTGAAAATATTTTCAGATTTGCATTAAATTTGTAACATAGTGTACATGTGCACAATATGGCAAGGCAACTCAATTTTATGTTGCAAATTAAATGCGAATCTATGCAAATTAAATGAGAACATATTTTCAGATTAGCATTTAATTTGCAACATGCTGTACAATGACATGAGGGTTGAAACAAGAAAAATCATTTTATTTTTGTTAATAACGCATACTAACTGATGAAAATAAATAATCCGCGCATTCATGCATTTTTCAGTATGTAACCAAATACCTATCTATTCTTACATTTTCATAGTTCCTCCTTCCTATTAGGTAATAAACGTGCAACGGTGTAAATGAATTTATTTTAAGATCTTCTTAATCTTAATTTTGTAAACAGGAAATTTTATTTGTGCGCGAAAACCATATTGGGAATATCTGGCCAAGTGATGGTTTTATTAAAATTTACGAGAAAAACGAAAGTATTTAATAGTCAACTTAAAGCAACTTTTGTATAATCCAAAACTAACACTTTCCGAAAACCAGTTTTTGCAAATATCTTAAATAAAGCCAGTTTAAAAAAGTGAATTTCACTATGTATTTGCAGCAACAAATAATTATTTAAATAAATCATGCTTTATCAAAATATAGTGCTTTATATGAAACCAGTTATAATACGCTTTGCATTTTATTATTAGGAGAGACTGTGGAGTGTTGATATACAGGGAAGCTTGATATCTCTTTTTAAATTAGGCGCGCTATTTATATGAAGACCTTGTAGTTAGGCGTAGATGGAGCAAATATCAATTTTGTATAGAATGTAGTATATTAGAAGCAAAAGCCGTTTGTGTGGAGAGGATCAGAAGAAAAATTTACGTCGTGAAGTTTTTAGTGTAAGCATTGTAAGGGTTTTAATACAGTTAAAGCTGACCATGAACTGTACTTTATAGATTCTGTAAAACTGTGTTCGATGTTGTCACATGCGACAAATAAAACAACTAAAAATTTGAGGTTGTAGATCCGCAAATAATTTCTGATTGCGAGCCCGAGGAGGGAGGCTTCAAACATGTATCAATCCTCCATCACTAATCCTCAAACAATAAGTTTTGTAGCAAAATTGTAGATAACATTGAACACAGTAAATATTTAGATAACTAATAATGTGACCTTTAACAGATGCCGTTCAAATGAAACTCCTGAGAGCGTCACCCTGCTTCACCCACAGGCGGTGTTAGAAATTGTTAATGTTAGAGAAAAAATAAGAACTACTGCACGCAAATATAGTATTGATAAAATCACACTTTCGCGGTATCTTTAAAAGTATCGAAATGAGAAGAATACTACTTTTCTTAGTGATTTTAACAGAAGTAAAACATTTACACCTGAAAAGAAAATTTGCATTCAAATTACATTTTACCAGGCCACAAATATGAATTACTGATTTTCACCACAGCAAACTCGTACATTTGTATTTCAGTTTGGCTGTGCAAATAATAGAAGAATGCCTCTAACCTGGATTGAAAACTCATCCTCAGTTGTCACTAAGAACACCAGAAGCCACAAGTTTAGGAAGATCTACAGCATTTAATTCTCACAATGTAAAATTATGCCACGAAAAATCTGCTCGAGCGTGAACATTTTGGACTCGAATCTATTAACATATACCACATAAACTTATTTCCAAGAAAGGACAAAAGCATGTTTCGAAAGTGACTTCTGCAGAACGTGGAACACTTGTTACAGTCTGGTGTAGTCTCAATGCCTTAGGAAATGCAGCAGCGCCCCCATTTTTTGATGTATTCACTGGCATCCAGGATTATATGAAGGTGCTACACCTGGTTCACTGCGGCTCCACTGTCGGCCGTAAAAGCTGATGAGATGACAACTCCAAATTTTGAGAAATATTTTCCACTTTGTCAAGTACGCGAGATACTGTCCTCAGAAAAAATGTCTTTTGATTATCGATAATCATGACAGCAATATTTCACCTACGATTATAAGCGTATGTAGAGACAACGGTATTGTCACCACCATTTGCAGCCTTTAGACGTCCCTATATTCGGCCCCTTTAAACACTATTACAGTGAAGAACCAGATGCTTTCATGTAAATAATCCCGAACAAACGATCACTTTAAAAAACGTCTCAGAACATGTTGGACGCGCATTCAATCGTGCATTTGTACCTAAAAATATAGTTCCTGGCTTCTCCGCCAGTGGAATTTTGCCTTATAATCCACATGTATTTTACGAATCTGATTTTGCTTGTTCCGAAGTTACTCACCGCCCTCAAGAAACAGCTTCAACATCTAATTATCAGAAATATATTGTGATGGATAATGCAGCAGCATGTAGCTGTAACTTATCCCACAACTTCTGTATCTGTTGAATCCGTAGCTTCAAAAGCAGTCACTTTTATAAAAACACCAGAACAAGTACGACCCTTTCCAAAGGCAGGTCCTAGAAAAATAAAGGGGGGCGAAAACCTGGTAGAACTAGAATTCTAACAGATACTCTTAAAAATTAGCATTGGAAGAGGAATATAAAAAATTCAAAGAAACATAAAAGAAATTTGTAAAAATGAAACGTACACATGAATCCGAAATGGAAGTAACAGCAAACATCAATTCTAAAACAAGGCAATCTAAAACATGTTATGTCGGACAAGATGCGACAGAGACAGTGGAGACGAAGCTGCTTGCATTTACTGCAACTCCTTGTACTCATGGTCAAAGGCTCGTGAGTCCTCATACGATGCCAAAACTGCAGAAAATGGTAGCATACGGAATGCGCGGGGGTTCCAAAAACAATAAAAATGTTCAACTGTGAAGTGAGTAAGCCTTAATTACCAAAAACACTTTGTATTTAAAAAAAATTTAAATAACGTTTTACCGAAAAGAAATCACTGTTTAATATACTTATCTACATCGTTACTCTAGAGTCTAGACATAGCATATGTACGAGTATATTGGTAGTATCAAACCTCCCGAACTTTGATGCATATGTCCTCAGTGAAGAAAATAAATCAAAACCCAAAATCCAATCACAATTTACCGACAGTATTTTTTAGTTATAGGATACTTGAACAATTGCATATCAACTAAAAATTCTCACACAAAATATTTTGTTCCAGAAATATTTTGTTTTTTTTTGAAGGGAAGGTCTCCTCTACTTTATGATACTACAAACACATATAAATTTGCATATATGATTCCTACAATTTCTATTATTAACCTTACCAATTTAAGCTGCTAGTTTCTGAGAAAATGATATTTGAAGAAGTTAGAAATACTTCCTCTGAATGTGAATATAAGGTAGGTCTTTGCATTCCATTTTAGGTGATGCGCAGAGAATTTTTGCCGCAAATATGCGAGTTTGAACCACTATGCGGCGTATACAAAAATAGTAGTGGGTGTCTATAATTTACTAACGCAGTGCGATTTAGATATCTTCATGTTATTAAATCGGCAACTTGGAAACGTATTCGTTTGCTCCACCTCTATAGTAATTATAACATGCCAATATGATGAAATAGCATTAATAGTCTGTAATTTCGAATTTATATTTTCTAAAAGTGCATTAATTTATAACATCAATTTTCAAAATCACTACTAAAAAAACATTTAAACTGCGCTGGGTTTCTAATGTCAAATGTGAATTCAAGCAGTGGTGAAAATTGGGAAATACATTATATATAACGAACCTCTTCAGCTGCTTTCTGAATTTCTCATATAGATAATATCTATGTTATTTGAGTAGATACAATGATCACAAATTTATTTAAATGACATCAAAAACTCTTTCAGATTTCGCCATTTGAAATGCAAAAGTTTCAAGAATCCTTATACCACATCCCCACTCCCCATTTTACAATTGCACTGTACACAGTTGAACACTGTAAGTATTGCTCCCGTTATTTTACTACGGTAACATATCAGTCAATATCTGTGTCATTATTATTATTATATTATATTCTAAAGACACATATTAATGAATACATATGAAGATACTAATGTAAATATAACATTATATATGGATCAAGGAAATGTACAATTATTTCCAAATATCAAAGTCTAATATCTGAAAAGGTTAATAAAAGTCTAGCAAAAGATTAGGTGACTGTCTAGAGGGATAAGACGATTTAATTATTTCGATATTCTCACCCAGAAATTAGTTTTTAATACCAGAACACTAAATTCGAAGACTCGTTAGTTAAAATGTCAAAGATAATAAAGTTAGGTTGATAAACACAAACTATTCAGATTAATCCATTTAGTCGTTGGGTGTTTCCATGGTGTTTCTTCGGCTGTTCGTGTCCTCTACTTTTTTATTTACACAGATTCAGCACAGTACTTATTTTACAGTATTTATTAATATCTTCATTGGTTGTTAGTTGGTGATGATGGATAGTACATCACACAATTACTGTACTTTTTACTGTTTTAATGCTTCAAGATTTGAGTGCAAGAGCAGGCAGTAATATTGTTATGCTTCAAAACTGAACTTCCAATATATTTATAATTAAGCAATTATTCTCAATGTTTAAACGTTAGTTTAAGTTCCATACATTAAATGTCGAAAATCGATAATCCTATTAAAAATTATTACCATATTAAGTACCTTATTCAGCACAATAAGTAATTATCACTTTCTCACAACTGCACGAATAAATAAGACAGTCGATTTGAAATTATCAGGAAGAATTGATTTTCTAAGAGGGGACTTTGTTAAGTCAAAGGTTACTGATAATTTCGACGAATAAATGTCATTACAAATTACAGAATTTGTAATATTCAATGTATATTGTTAGGGAAAATATGTTATATTTAATGCGTTTATTGAAATTTTAAAAATAGCGAAATATGTCTACGCCTCATTGTGAGCAAGTAGAATTAACTGACCGGTAATGACGGTAGTGTCATTCTTCCCGAATAATTAAGTTGTGGTTGAATAATGATGGTCACATTTTTTTTTAAAAAAACGAAATAATCAATCAACAATTTGAATACGAAGGACTATTTCAGGTATGATATCTTTTATAGTCTTTCAAATAAGCATTCCATAATTCTTAATTCGTTGATGATGATATAAATAGTCCATCTAGCAACTATCCAGAAAAACACAACTAACTGTAAGTACTATTATAGACTATAAAATGAATTATTATTATTAAAAGTAAGCAATTCATCTTATTCACATCCAAAAGGAGTTTAAAATTGTATTAGTGTATTTTAGAATCCTATATTAAATTATTAATAAAAGGCTTGTTTGTATGTAGGTGAGTTCCAAATATATTTCACTTTTTTCAAAAACGTGACGTCTGCACTACTATCAACACGTTGCAATATATGAATCTGCTGTTTTGGACTGAATTATAATAGTTTTACTAATTAAAACAAAAAATATCGATCACTGTTCTCGCAGTGTGTACGCTTGGGACTAATAATGAGTAATCTTGTTCTCATGCCGAAAGAATTAGAAAACTACTTTTAACAAACTAACTAACTAATGAAAACCATAAAACACACAGGATCCTGAAAATACAGTTATTTATCTTGTAATATTAAAAATGACATTTTCAGTAACACGGACGAAATTGTTTTTTAAAGATTGTTTTGTTCTGCCAAGGATCTTTGGGAAGCTCTTTTACATTCAATTTGGTGACGCTATTCTAGGATCGTAATGGGAAAGAAATCATTGGTAAGTTAATGACTTCAGAAGAAACCTAAATATCTAAAGTAAAAAAAAAAAAATATATTCAGAAAATTTGTTGTAAATAACACTTTTAAAGCTACCTTGCAAGTTTGAATTCAATAGAAAGAACAATTACAACAAATTTTCAAACTGGCTGCCTGCAGGCGGCACACAAGCTTTTTAGAACATAATGGTCTCTTTTACGAAAGTTTTTAAAACCTAACACACCTGCTGCTTATACACGGTGGCCAGAAAAATGCGGACAAACGCCAGGTAGAACGATTCTTTGTTCAATTCTGAGGCGATAATCTTAATCCAAAAAAGTTATACGGTCCTTCCTTACGGCATACGAGACCATCAAACATTAAGTTGTACGGCTAAAATTTAGCAAAATTCGTCAAATTTATCTATGTAAAATCATTGTGGTGAAATTTAGAAATAGAATTATCTCAAATGCATTGATGTAACTAATCGATTAATACCAATGGTTTACAAAAAAAAAAAAAAAAAAAAAGCACTACTACTTTTTTCAATTAAGATTGTCAACTCAGAATTAAACAAAGATTTGGCCTGCGTGGTGTTTGTCCGCATTTTTCTGGCCACCGTGTATATAATATGCTGGAGATAAAACTTGTACAGGAATTTCCTATACAGATAATATCTCCGTTATTTGACGAGATACAATGATGAAACTGTTTTAAAGGACATCAAAAAGTCTTTCAGATTCCCTCTGAAGCCCAAGTATGTCAACAACTCTTATATCATTACCACTACCCCATGTTTTTTAAATTGCTTCCTAGCTTCCTAGCAGGATGACATTTACATATTTAAATTTATGTAACATAATTATTCTGACCATGTCGAAAACACTTAGATATTCGACAAATAAGTAATAGACAAGGTAGTTTACTCGTCTAATAAATATTAGCGTTTCTCCAATAAAAACTATTAGGCAAATACTTGCTTAATAAATGCCCTATAATAATAACTAGTAATATAATAAATAAAAGAAAAACACCTTACGAATCCAGTTGCTATAAAAGGGATAAATGCGTTGTATATAAAGTACTTCATGTTTCAATTAAATATTGTATTTCAAAACTGCAATTTTCAATGTGAATAACATTATTTATCGACGACTAAACAATAAAGTATGTATTATATTAATCAATATTGGCTAATAATAACACTCATAATACCCGTAGGGAATAATGAAATGCGACCAGTGAATAATGGGCCATAACGTTACCATTATTCACTGCATTCCGCCAATAAGAACCTATAATGGGCCATAACGTTACCATTATTCACTGCATTCCGCCAATAAGAACATAACGTTCCTAACGTTGTCATAGTAACGATAGACAAGTCCGGCCATTTTACTGACTGCCTAACCATCAAACGTCATATTGATATAGTAATCTGACATTTTCGTTTACTTATTTTGATTTTTGTTAGTAATTTTCAGTTAGTCGTCGATAAAGTAGTGTATACTAACTCGCAATAATGACTATTATTCCCTCGAGCTGAGTTACTCCCTCGCCGCTTACGCGGCTCGGGAGTAAATTCAGCTCTCGGGAATAATAACTGTCATTATTGACTCGTTGTATAAACTACTATTATTTTATCGACGACTAAACAATAAAGTATGTATTATATTAATCAATATTGGCTAATAATAACACTCATAATACCCGTAGGGAATAATGAAATGCGACCAGTGAATAATGGGCCATAACGTTACCATTATTCACTGCATTCCGCCAATAAGAACCTATAATGGGCCATAACGTTACCATTATTCACTGCATTCCGCCAATAAGAACATAACGTTCCTAACGTTGTCATAGTAACGATAGACAAGTCCGGCCATTTTACTGACTGCCTAACCATCAAACGTCATATTGATATAGTAATCTGACATTTTCGTTTACTTATTTTGATTTTTTTTAGTAATTTTCAGTTAGTCGTCGATAAAGTAGTGTATACTAACTCGCAATAATGACTATTATTCCCTCGAGCTGAGTTACTCCCTCGCCGCTTACGCGGCTCGGGAGTAAATTCAGCTCTCGGGAATAATAACTGTCATTATTGACTCGTTGTATAAACTACTATTATTTTATCGACGACTAAACAATAAAGTATGTATTATATTAATCAATATTGGCTAATAATAACACTCATAATACCCGTAGGGAATAATGAAATGCGACCAGTGAATAATGGGCCATAACGTTACCATTATTCACTGCATTCCGCCAATAAGAACCTATAATGGGCCATAACGTTACCATTATTCACTGCATTCCGCCAATAAGAACATAACGTTCCTAACGTTGTCATAGTAACGATAGACAAGTCCGGCCATTTTACTGACTGCCTAACCATCAAACGTCATATTGATATAGTAATCTGACATTTTCGTTTACTTATTTTGATTTTTTTTAGTAATTTTCAGTTAGTCGTCGATAAAGTAGTGTATACTAACTCGCAATAATGACTATTATTCCCTCGAGCTGAGTTACTCCCTCGCCGCTTACGCGGCTCGGGAGTAAATTCAGCTCTCGGGAATAATAACTGTCATTATTGACTCGTTGTATAAACTACTATTGTCAACTTAAAATCTTTTAAAATGTGAAAGAATGGTGAAAGTTAGAATATTTTAAAGAGCCGGCAATTTTGTTTTAGCATGCTAAACAAGCTTTTGAAATGGATTTACTAAGTTTTGTAAGGTAGCTCGTTTATAGAAAATAAATAACGAAAAAGGTTACTTCTACACAAACAGGCTGCGTAATTTTGAATTCACATATGTATGACTCAGAAGTTTAAAATAAAATTCAATCTAACTGTTAACAAAAGAAATTTTAATGATGTTGATGTTTACATTCATTTAACAATGTGTAATAAACATAACAGATTACCTTTTCAGTCCAATAAATTATTAATTAATTGCTTATTCAAATATTAGTTTATGTACTATTCAAATTACATTATGTGTTATATGGAAGCGTAAGGTTATGATTATTGGTTGGCGAAATCTTCCGCATGGTGTAGTGATTCATGATAATAAAATGTACCTATTGTCGTTAATCTTTTAAAAACCATATCATAAATTAAATAATTATAAATGAGGTGATATGCATTCAGAATGACAAGAACTTTAACAAATATGAAAAATGTACTTACTTACTTTCAATATTTACGTTTTACAAATTTTGGTGGTCACTTTGAAAAAATTCTTAGAAGATGTGTGCTCCAGATTACAAATATAAAATGTGAGTGAATGTATGTAAAAGTATCGGATATTTTATTAATTTTTATTACTTCGGTTTATTTATTAAAAAGAACTTTTAAGCACCAGTTTGTAGATGTAAAATATCTAAAATAATAACACTACCAATCAGTATGTTTTTTTTATAAATAACTAGCTACCCCATCCCGGCGGCATTTATACTTATGCATTCCGCCCATGCATTTGGCACCAGCGGACTTTTGATTGGCTAATTCAAAATATTTCACCAATAAAGTAGCTCAGTGCCAGATGCAGTAGGAATTCGGCGCGAAGCTGCAATGCGGAATGTCGACAAACATTAATAATATTTGATTAAACATTGAAATTGTTGCATTCAGACAAACATGTTACTTAAAACACAACTTTAGTGTATGAATAACATAGGAAAATACTTATGATCTACCTTAGACCTATAGCTCATGGAACTCACTACTAGCTGCTAAATTATGCATTCTTTTTTGCGTCTTTTTGAGAGCTTCAAGTTTTGCTGAACGCCCATATGATGCTCTTTTGGTTCCTCTGGTTATTCCAACTCTGTGTCTACTTATGGCTGTGGAATGAACTCTAATATTGGATTTCGAGCTATAGCGTTTTGCAGATAAACCCTGCAGTGTTTAGAAAACTTTCCCAACCTGTGCCTATTCTAACGTTTATCAGCCGTCTATAAAAGCTCTGAATCATTGCTGAACTGGATCATTTATCATTTTCTTCTTTCAAAGTGTTGATGACTGTATCGAAGGAAAGTTTATAAGTTTCACCGGCAGCATCTTCCTCGCCTTTATCACAATCAAAAGAAATATCACTCGTCATTATTTCCACTTCACTGGAAGTCCCAGAAAGATAGAGGGATCTGTAGCTGCCTTTCGAAACTGAAGAGATTTTGGGTTAGGCACAATAAGTTGAAAAATAAGAATGGCGTACTTTTTTCGCCAAATACCAGTTTACTCATTAAAAACAGAGATTCTGGAGATATTGCGGGTGCATTAACAAGGGATATACCATAATAATGAGAAATTGCTGCTTCATGTTTGCAGAACGTTCCTAGTCTTCCTACCACACAACTGCAACAAACCCTTTTCACTGGGTATTGTGTACGTAGTACTTGAAGTTTTTTTAATATCCTTTGACATTAAATATTTAATTTTCTTGATCTGTCTACTTAGTAGCAAATAAGGCGTACTATTCCTGTTGTTAACAAAGCTTTGAAGTCGTCGTTGGTACTATTCCCTCATGGCTGTACACGCGACAGTACGATATTTGGGGTTGATTATTGAATTTGCTAATTCTGTGCATTCTCTCCCATATTTTAATTCGAGTTTAGATTGATGGTAGTCAGTAGATTCTTTGATACCAAATCCACTATCAAGATATGTTTCAAACTGTTTTCCGGTATCTTGCGAAGGACATAAGTGTGAAAACCCTCACCGAAATTTAAATTATGATTGTGAATATTCTTAACGGTTATAGTAGCTGGAAAGCCTGTCTAAAAAGTGAATTTAGTACTAATTTGAAGTGTAATGAAATATGCGGGCAACCTAAATAGAATTTTAATAGTGAAATAGATAATAGAGAGTTTTAGCACCCTTCCGTTTTTGACTCGGTAACGTTATTTGTATTGTCATTTTCTTTTGGCATGTGAGAGGTACAGGCATAAGTATATTTAACATTAATGGAGTCGTCGCCGTACGTCATGTTTTGGTCATGCTAAAACTCTCTACTATCAAAAACAATAAATACGCCATTACCTTTACGTATTGTAACGAAACAAGCCCACAAAAGAAGCAGACCTCCGGGCGACGACAAAAGAAAAGTAAACATCGGCGCGACGCACCGTAAATAAGTCATAAATCATCCACATATATGTAATGTGTAAGCGACAGAAAGTCTGGATCCTCTCTCGTATTTACTACAAACATCGAGAAGAAAGAGAGAATTTTTACGTATATTTCCAGAGTCTTATATGCCGATATAAAAAGCGGCCGGTGCCCAGAAAGAATGAATTCAGTCATTGAATAGTAGTCGTGCAGTTCAAATAAACATAAATACAGTGAGCGGTGCAGTTTTATTACATAAATATTACAGATATAAATAGTAGCGATAGATGTAAATACGTGTGTTAATTTATTGCGTTACATTTATTTTATATTTTTATATTGTGATTAGTTTTAAGTGTGAAAATATACAGACAGTTTTAAAACATTTGCACGAGTTGTTTATTTCGACCCCGAAAACGCAACAGTATTCATCTTTTTTTTAATTTGTGCCTTACAATCACCATTTTTTAATTTCCCTTTTTTTTTATTAAACTTTGGTGCAACTCTACGATAGCGTGCAGGGTAACAGATATATACTTTACTGCAATAATTATTGTCATTTTCAACTTTTAATGAGATATCTACACCGTATGTAAGAATGCTTTATCTGCATACAAAATGCGGAGAATTTTGTTTACATGCTTTATGCCGCCAACTTATGATGCTGTACTCATCTATCCCCTTGATAACATCACATTCTTTCAACAAATTTGCTCTATAAATAGCAACATTCACATTGGATTTTCTAGTCGTTACCGAAATATGTTTAAAACAAATAGGCAAACTCATTTTGTGTAATAAATCAAACTCATTTTATGCAATAAATATTGTATTATAAATAACAAGGCTCGCATTTGGTTGTTTCGCACATTATTGTTAATCCAATAATTGCAATATGTGGTTATAATATGCACCCGCATTTGGCACAGAGCTACTTATTGCTGAATTATTTTGAACTGACCAATCAAAACTCCGCTGGTGCCAAATACATAGGCAGAATGTATAAATGCATCCCGGCGCTGCCCGGTCACATTCTATAGAAAAATTAAAACTTGCTTCGTGTTTCGTATTTACTGCTATTGACCGATATAAAATTTCCGTTTAATCTCTAGCTAAACAACGAATAAATGATATTTTATTATAATCAAGCTAGCACTCCAATAGACAGTCGGCGATCTGTACAGCGATGCAGAAAGTGTGTGTGTGTGTGTATACAGATAGAACCACCGGCCATCTGCCTATAGGGAATTGTATGCAGTACACATTTATATACGCCTACGTATATATCTACGTACCGGCAATAATAATTTGTGGCGTAAAAAGAAATAAATACACATCCGTCGATAAAGCATATTTAATCTTTAAATATGACACAGATATTGCCATTTCATTTCGTAGATATTTGTAAGAATCAATCATCGGCATAATGTTTCGTGTTGTAGAAATATTAGTAGTAGATTTGTAATGAAAACGAAGGTTTGAGATTCCAAAGAAGTAGTAACTAGTGATTCTGAATGTACCTAGTTAAATAAAATTAAATTGCAAATTACTAAACCAAGAGAAAATAAGAAAAATAATTCTAAAAAGGAAGCAACATGGAGAAATTAAAAAACGTTCAAAAAGTAATAATTGATGTCAAACAAAAAAAATTCTAGAGAAAATAAAATAGAATTCTAGAGGCTAATAAATATCTCTTTCAAACAAGCCTCCATTGTTTGCCTCACAGTAGCCCAGTCTGTTGTAAAATTCTCTACGTACATTAGAGAGAGTTACAGGTGAAATACTATTACAGAGTTGTGTAATTCGCATTCGTAAATCATCTAATGTGCGGGATCTTTCATTCTGGTGTACATAAATGGTTTCATTCAAATGTCCCCAAAGGAAAAAATCACATGGCGTTAAGTCAGGGGATCTAGGCGGCCAAGAAATATTACCTCTAGTGCTAATGGTATGTGGAAAATGCAATGAAAGACATTCTTGTACTATTCTGGCATTATGAGCTGGGCAGCCATCTTGCTGAAACCAAATATCATTAAAGTTTACAGCAAGGTCACGCACTGCAGGAACAATATGATTTTGCAGTAATTGTAAATATGACTGCGCATTTAATGTTCCGTTAGGAAAAATGGCCCTATGATGTGATCCCCTAAGATTCCTGCCCAGACATTTACTTTCTGTGGATATTGAGTGTTGACATCCCTGCTCAAATGTTTGTTTTTCTGAGACCAGTAGCGAACGGCAGATGGATTATGGCGTTTGTGAAGGGAAAATGTTGATTCGTCAGTGAACAAAATATTTCGTGTAAAATTATCATCATTATCACATTTTTCTCTAATAGCCTCACAAAATTCGAGACGTCTAAACTGGTCATCTGGGAATATTTCTTGATTTTTTCTAACCTTATAACACTTATATTTCTTTTTGTGTAATATACGCCTAACTGTGGTTTTTGGAATACCTAATTGTTCAGAAATTTGGCGGCTAGAGCAGGGCTCACTTGATTCTACAAAGGCGCATACACTGACTTCCTTCTCTATTCTTTCCTCCGAAATAGGATGGAAATTACTCTGATAGCATTTCGAACATCCATTAATGCAGCCCGACTTTTCAAAACGATGTATGATATCTAGTATCGTCCGACGGCAGGGAACTGGACGATCAGGAAACGAAAAAACAAAACGACCAATCACTTCTTGCGTACCTCCTTGAGATGAGTAATACCATTTAATAATATTTATTTTTTCTTCTTTACTATAAACTAACGGCATAGTAAATACGTAAATGAATATCGGTAAAAAAACAGAAAAAAATACTGAGCTCTAAATAATTCTAAACCCTAAAGATGCAGACAGCAAGAATTTGCGTATTTTTGCAAGTTCGACCAACTATGAGTATACTCCACCGCAGTCAAGACACGACTGACGCGGTTGACTGTCGATCCCTAGCGTCGGCATAGACAACGCTTCTGATAAACGGTAGGACTAGATACATATATGTACATATAAATGTGTACTGCATACAATTCCCTATAGGCAGATGGCCAGTGGTTCTATCGGTATATGACTGTATGTCTTTCGTTTCCTATAGAAATTCATGTAATTTCGCGTATTATTAATTTTGTTATATTTCCACATAACATAAGGGACACACCCAAAATGTTATCAAAATCGATTATGTAGTTTGTGAGATACTTAGTATTGAAGTAAAAAATGAGGTGTGGCCACCACACGACTTTCTTATACGTATGAGCGTTTCAAATTATAGAATATTTAGATTTTTTTTTATAAAAATTATTCAAAATCCTATTTTAAGTACTTCAATTCTCTTAATAAATCCCTATAGAATGCATACTTTAAGATATTATAAAAAAAGTGCTACTCGCAGAGTAAAAGTGCTACTTCCGGTCCGAATTTTGAAATTTCATTTATACAAAAAACATTGCAAATCTAACTCTAAATACTTTTGTACTCTTGATAAATATATACAAAATGCATAATTCACGACATATTTGCAAAAATTCGCTATTCGGTAAGAGTAAAAGTGTTACTTCCGGTCCGAATTTTGAAATTTTTTTTATACAAAAGATATTTAAAATTATGTTTTAAATACCTTTATACTCGTAATATACCTGCCTAGAAAGCATGATTTGCGGGATATTCGCAAAAAACTGATTTTCGATAAGAGTAAAAGACCTACTTCCGGTAGGAATCACGAAAAATTTTTTTAATACAATTTTTCTCAAATTTAATTTCGAGTACATTTGAATTCTTTATAAATTCGTTTAAACTTAGTAATTGACGAAATATTTGCAAAATTCGATTTTTTTACTGAAGTAAACTACTACTTCCGGTCTACCGATTTTACTGAAAAACTAATCAGATCTCAAGAGGGAGATTATACACGTAAATATAAAATTTGGAATAGATATCTACAGCGTTTTGAGCGCTATCGTGGTCACACACACACGGACACACACACAGCCACAAACTACGTATAAGAAAGTAAAAAATGAGGTGTGGCCACCACACGACTTTCTTATACGTATGAAAGTGTTACTTCCGGTCCGAATTTTGAAATTTCATTTATACAAAAAATATTCCAAATCCAACTCTAAATACTTTTGTACTCTTCATAAATATATATAGAATGCATAATTTACGACATATTTGCAAAAAATCGCTATTCGATAAGAGTAAAAGTGGTACTTCCGGTCTAAATTTTGAAATTTTTTTTATACAAAAGATATTTAAAAGTATGTTATAAATACTTTTATACTGGTAATGTACCTGCCTAGAAAGCATGACTTGCGAGATATTCGCAAAAAACTGATTTTCGATAAGAGTAAAAGACCTACTACCGGTAGGAATTTCGAAAAACTTTATTAAAACAATTTTTCTCAAATTTAATTTTGAGTACATTTGAATTCTTTATAAATTTGCTTAAACTTAGTAATTGACGAAATATTTGCAAAATTCGATTTTTTCACTGAAGTAAACTACTACTTCCGGTCTGCCGATTTTGCTCAAAATCTAATCAGTTCTCAAGAGGGAGATTATATTCGTAAATACAAAATTTGGAATTCTACAGCGGTTTGACCGCTATCGTGGTCGCACACAGACAGACAGACACACAGACATTTTTTAAAAACCACTTTTTTGGTATCAGGGGACCTCAAAACGTGGACATCTGCAAAAATCTCGTGGTCGAAAATTTTCATCATCACAATACTTCCTTATACTACGTATAAGAAAGTAAAAGGTCAGTTAAAATCAGGGAATAGCAAATATTAAATTAAATATGTTAAATTATTAAATATAAATTTTGAATTGTCGGCAAAAACGATAAAGTTATTTTGATATCACATATTTTAATATACAATGAGATATATACAATAAACTAATAACATATTAACGTATCTGTTCTAATCCTTATATACATAATATTTTCGAAAAATTATTTATTTTTTCAATTACATGATCTATTTATATGTTTCTATAACATTAATTGATGGTATCATGGAAATAAAAATATGCTGTTTGAATATAAATGTTGTAACAAACTATTAGAATAGTATCTGTTAGCAATCAAAACATGTCCGTATTTAACAAATAAATTGACAAAAGTGCTTAACGTAATCATGTATTTAAATGTAATGAGTACGAATTCATTTTGAATAACATAATTAATTCTTGTTTATTATTTTCACCAGGGCGTTAAAATAGGTGAACGTTTGTTTATTTTTTATAATCTGTAATGAAGCCATCAATTGTAATTTCGGACCAAATTCGCTTGGATACTTTATATGTATAATACAAACCACTTTGCGTATAATTGGCATAATCGAATAGAATTTAATGATGACCTCTTAATTTCCGTACAAGAATAGCGTCTTCCCTACTTCTGCTACTAACGTTTCATTTGCGTGCGACATCAGGGCTGTTATAATAATGATTTTATATGTTTCAGCAGTGTCGGCCAAAAGAATGGAGTTACACGCAATTCAAGGCGAAGCGTGGCTAATAGAAGCAGAGAAAACTTGGTCATTAGTTCAGAACCATGGAGAGGATATAGGCAACGATGAGAGAGAAGATTAATTATTAAATTCAAAACATTAAGACAAACACGTATAGAGAGTGAATCAAAGAGGGAGTCATTTTTTAACAGTAATAATGTCTCACCAAAGTAAGTTATTTGACGATGTATTTGCCTTAATAATAAAAATAATTTCAATGAAAAAAATTACTCATTAGTTTTAATAGTACCAGAACATTTCAAACTTTAGGTAATTACTATTTAATGTAGTAAACATATTACTATGTTGGTATTAAGTGAATTAAGACATTTCTTATTCGAATACAGATAATCATGCGCGACAATTCTTTGACGTCATTATTGAGAGTGGTCAAGGTTCCTAATCCAAACAAACCGTACGGGCAGGTTTTATGCCATGTAAATTATGTGATATGAAAGTCAGAAGTATTTCTAATTTTAATAAAAAAATGTGAAATAGATTTTTTTAGTGATGATGTTGCAAATGTGTTCAAATGATTTACTGTAGTTTAACACAGAAAATACTTGTATTTTCAGAATTACAGACAATATATCTCTGTGTCTGCAACGCACTATCGCTGTGTTTTCTGAAGGATTTTATTATAGTAAGTAATATAATCTTTTCACATTGAGAATCATTAAAAATTCATGAAATTCTAATTATTAAATAATTCTACTGAAGTTGTATATACAAAACCTTTAATAAAACAACATTATTTGCAGGATAAATATTGTTTTATTCATATAGTTAATGTCGCAAGTTCAGAAAAATTTCCAATAGAATAAATTTTAATTACAGAAAGTCTGGCTGCTAAGCATTTTATAAAACTATTTGTACTGGCTAATTTTTTAATAATAAACAGCTGCAAAGAGGACAAAATGCTACAGAAACTGGATATATTGTAGGACTAGTTGCGTTTCAAAACCAAACACCAACACTTTTAAGAGGGAATATTAGTACCAGTATGAGAAATTATACGATGTAGAGGTAACATGAGAGACATATTTCTTTTGGTTTCAGATATGTACTAATAAGAGGGATAGAATAATTGAAACAAAACGTGCATGTTCAAGACGACGTGTATCCTGACATCACATGGCAGCATTGTGTATTTTTGCACGTGATAATGTTAGCGTTAGTGATGCAGAATGCTCATGGAATGTGCCAAAGTTCATGACAGCAGTAAGTACTAGAACTCTTTCAGATTTATATCTGCCAAGTAGAGAAAGCTTTGTAGCTTGCAAAACAGAAGTATTTTTTCTATATTCGATAATGCTGTTGGTTTCATATGGCTTTTGAGTCTAAAACCAGCAATCCAAAACACCTGGTCTGTGAAGCTTGTGGAATATCTGTTAAATCAATAAAATGTAATGACAAGGTGGAGCATTTTGAAGGAGTTGCAAAACTGTCTGACGGAGAAATTATGAAGGTCTTTGAAGCAACAATAAGAAAGTCATCAAATCCAAATTGGTTAGTCAAAATACCGTTCAACAGCTGGCCAATTTGGAAAATTATTATCTGCTAGTAAAATAGATATCCAACTCATTCATTATTTAAGTCAACAGAAATACGCGTATATATCATAGTTTATCTTTACAAGTTTCTCTCAAATGTTCATGATTGATTGGTTTGCTAAGTCATCTTGTGGTCTCTTTAATATATTATACAGACATGTGCAATCCTCTCTTTAATATTTTTGCTTTAACATAACGACGCTTTAATATCAAACGTCATTACATAATATTATATTACTTACTTTATCTTTACAAGTTTCTCTCAAATGTTCATGATTGATGGACATTTCTGGCCTTCTCCAAAAAAAGCAAATAAAAAAAGGTTTACTAAGTCATCTTGTGGTCTCTTTAATATATTATACAGACATGTGCAATATTTTTGCTTTAACATAACGACGCTTTAATATCAAACGTCATTACATAATATTATATTACATTTTACATGAAAATAGGTAATAATCTGCATTTTCTTCATGGAGCTTTTGTACAGAGAAAAAGTTTGCAGTTATATAAATTTATATTATTTTTAGGGAATATGTATGCGCTACCCTATTCTAATAGCCCAATATTTTACTATTACTATAAATCGAATGTTTCCGAACAGACCCACCGGCCGGATTACCCACGGTTCTTTTTCTGTGGGTTCACATAATGGCTAATATACTAAAAGTAAAATAAAATTTATAGCAATCAAATCCAACATGCTAGCAACACTATTCCTATTTATATAAGATTAAGATATAGGTTAACAAAACATGCTAATCATATTAATATCGATTTATACGTGGAGTAAAGAACGAACTGAGTTTGAAGAGCTTCAACAAGTAAATTACCGAAACTCATACGAGGGTTTTTCTTTAGTTAAATTTTATAGTTGTCAGTTCTACATTAGAACACTCTGAGTGTCGATAATAAAACGATTCAGGCAATGTTCATTATTTCTAAAAAAATTTCTACCTCGAAATCAGTTCTACATGAAGAATCCTCAACCTTATTTTCTGGATATTGCTAAAGTACAATATAGCCTTGCTTTTTTTTTGGAGATAAGACAACACAAGTAGAAACATGAAAACTAGACATATTTATTTCGTTTATAGCATCAGGTTTTACAGTGAATTTTTAAAAATTGTATACATTGCTAGCAATGGTTTTAACAATACGTATATACGTAATTCTTAATAAGCAAACACAAATATACTAATAATATATTAGGATATAAGTAAATAGAAGTACACATCCTCGTTTATGTAATTTTTACATACACTTGCTTAATAAAAAATTAGTGGTTACGATAATTATTATAGGTAACCACTCCAATTATATATACATATCCATCCAAAAATAAAATCGTATTACTGAAATTAAAACTTAATATAGAGTATACAATAAGGCTAATGTGATATGAATTTTGTGATCATGTTCACTAAAACGTTGTTTTAGTGAACATGTTTGGCACTTAATTTCGGACTAATTGATGTCTGAGGTTACGTCTATATTTATCATTTCTGTGTATTCAGAAACTGTGTACTTTTAAATATAAATATGTTGTACAATATACCCAAATAAGGTATTGAACATTTCAATAAACTGATATGCGTATGGTTACGTCACGAATGGCGAGAAATTTTCAAAATGACCGCCACTAATAAAATCGAAATGTTTTATTTAGAACTACGAAACTTTGTTAATTACGCTTTTAGTTGTGTTTATAATAATTCTCTTAATTAGCAATTAAAGAAATGTATCTTTACAACTACATACATGTACTGCCATTTATTTTATGTATAATAAACTCAAATACATACAAATTTCACGGGGATGGCACACCTGAAAATTTTGCTGTCCTGGCGGGAGTTGTTATTATGTCAACAAGGAATGTCATCTTTTACAATATATTGCACACATGTAATGACATAACCTTTAAATATTATTGCGGGTCACGTTCAGAGTCTCGACTGATTTTGATTTTTGTTTGAAATACTTTGGAACAACTTAGAACAAGCCTAGAACAAACTAACCTAAAACAATCATAAGTATTTCGCTTTTCGAAAAAAGAGGGGCGTACTTCGCACAGCCCCTTCAGCCCGGTAATTTTTCTATTAGAATTTAAAAACGGTTCTCTATACAATATTAAAAACTTTCCAATGTTATCCTAGAAATGCAAAATTGTGTTATTTATTTTCGAAACAATTTTACTGGTAGTCACTACATTTTGGATAATTTTTCCAAAGTGTGTTGAGACTTAATTTACTTTCTCGTAGGAACTATATGATCCAACACGTCCACGCTTTTTTTTCGGTGAAGACAATATGTTTCTATTTGTAATCAAATATGTAATAAACGCCAAATGAAAAGATGTTGAGTTCTAATTTTGTAATATCAATAGATATTACAAAAAATAATAATCAGAAACTTACAAACTAAATGTCATATATCAGTAAGTGAGTGATAAATTAAGTGTATGCAGGTTCGGTATCATTTCTAGCACGTGATTTGGAAGGTGTTTCGCGGAATTAAATAAGAAAGTATAATGTTATTGAGACTCTAAATATAGTTAAATCTCCACATTTTTAATCAAGTATAAGTCTATGTCTTGATTTTTGGGTTGATCGGTACATCAATTTTTGCTTAATTCTCGTCACATTTCATTACACATATTTCAACGAATGTCAATTGTTTCATTGATCATACGGCCATCAAGAAAACGTATTACTAAATCATACTGCATTTCAATAGGAAGTCTCAAAAATACTCGACATGTCAAATAATATTTGAAAAATATGATTTCCTTTTACGTGCTCAAAAAGAAAAGATTTTGAACATTAAATATAAATAAAAATATGTTCCTGTTACAATGTTTATCAATTTGGTCTTGTATTTGGTAGAACAGTTTTGCAACATGTCTATAGTATTATTAATGCCGATCACAGTTATGTGGAAATGGTGACACAATATTTATCCCCTGAATAAAATGCTGCATGAAATTAAAGTGTCATGCAAATTCGGGTCTCATCTCATAAAAATGGACCATCATTTATGCTTTGTACTAATATCTAAGTATTAATGTTGTTCGATCATTGTACTGTAGTATTTGATATTAATAGGATTAGCAAGGGATATTTTACTGGCATGTAAGAATAAAAAACAAATATCATAAATATCTTAATAAATAGTTCAAAACATATCTAATGAAATTGAAGGAGAATACAATTTTACACTGAATAACATTTGGTACTCCATTAAACGAAATCAAATGCATAGTCGAATGAAGTGTCTAAATTCAAGTTTGTCTTTCATAACTTTAAATTAATTTAATTTGCAAGTAAAATATAATGCCTTAATGTGTAAGTTAAAACAGCGCTTTCATGTCTTGCGAAGTTAAGAAAATATTGGATCATTTCGAATTCATAAAAAATCAAAACGACAATAATATACGGGATATTTAATTTATTTTTTTTGTTCCTAGTAGTTGACAGAAAATAATTTCATTAAACTGTCCATAAATATACGAAAATTTTGAACAATAATAATTCATGTATTAATGTTACATACTGTGTAAGTAATAAATTTATTGACATTAACATATTTTTGAGTTATGTGAAACACGAATCTATCAAATTTTTGATAACTGTTTCTGTTTTCAAAATGAATTAAATAGAGTTTTATATGTACTAAAACATATTATGATACTCAATAAAATTGACTGAATGTTGTTTCATTTCCTTTCGTAAAATGATATGAAATATCAACAGTAAAGATTTTTTTAAATACATTCCTACTTGGAGTAAGACAAATTATATTTTAAATACAGACTTTTTATAAACGAGTTAAAAAATACTTAAAGTATCCACAAATATAGGTTTTTTGTTTAGAAATAGACCAGAAGAGCATTGGTCTCTCAATTTAATAATATTAAATTGCAAATACTGTTATTTTATGAAGAAAACTCTAAATTAATCATACAATTATTTAAGAAAGTAGCTAAAATGTATACACTTTAATGAAATCCCCGTAGGATCTAAATACAGTAAGATAGGTATGTGGAATATTAATTTATTATATTTTTAGTGAATAAATATAGAATCAAAATGTCAACAATTAATTTATGAAAGACAATATTATGTTAATAAACTTACAAATTTTGTTGTGCACGATAATGTCAATACAAATGCCATATTGATTTTTGAAATGCACCATGTATTTACAAACAATTCACAGTAGCAACACTCAGAAATTAATCTGCCAATATAAAACGATATCATCAGTTCTTCAATATATGATGGTCTGATGTTTCATCAGAAATATTCTAAGGATTCAGTATATATTCTAATGTCACAGTGTTTTCCCATTTCATAATTTAGCAATTAGTATTCTAGTACGAGCTTGCTCATATTGACACGCATTTTTTTTATATAATAGCTACCCTAAATTCATTGTCGTTTTCTGCACACCGTACAAGTTACTACCGCTACTTAATGTCGTGACTTCACGTGCAAAATGTTTTATAACTCATCTATATAGTATAATTTTTTGTTAAGTAACGCTAATTTTCGGTGAGGGAAATATATACTGTCGATGATTGGCGGTATAATTCATAAGAGTATAACACTAAGTTATTCACAATTAATGTTTTGTACTATCCATAAACGCATTGAAAAAAAATCTGCTGCGTCAACAATTTGTTACCTTAATATTTCATGATTATTCGTAAATTATGATTAGTGTATTTCTTCAACGTTAATATAAAAATAAATAGATATTTCAACGTACAATGTTTTACTGAGGTTATGAGAAAGAGTATTATTTCATAAATATAAAATTATCTCTGCTTATGTACACTGTAGGGCAAATATGTGTGTGTTGTAATTAAATAATATGTTTTTTATTCTAGACTAGCTGGTCCGGCAGACGCTGTTTTGCCGTTTCCGGTAGGTGGCGAGATTAGTATTCTACTAAAAATATAGCGCCATCCATCGGACGGCAGTATATACCAAAACAATTTTGTTGGCCACGCGAACATATCGTGTACATATAAATCATGTCGGTTTTTAAATATAAAATTTATTAAAAACTCACCACTGGGCCTAGCATAACGAACAAAATAAAAAAGTATCAACTAAATATGTCGCTCCTATCGCCAGTTATGATTTTTGCTAGAATTTTCCGACTTTACTTTGTAACTGTCCCGAATTTTGTTTTCCTGGAAACTTTCCCAGGACCATAACGAACAAAACAAGCAAAAAATTACGCACATCCATCGTTCAAATCGTGAGTTATGGTCTTGAGTTCATACAAAAATCCTATAGAAAAAAGCCCTTTCAGTTTTCCCCGAATTTTTCGATTTTCCGGGCAACTTTTCCAATTTTTCTTTACCTAAAAACCGTATTCGGACTATTACGAACAATTAAAAAAATAGCTAAATCGGTCCACCCGATATTAAATAAACCAACGAATAAGAAGTGTGTATTTAACTTCTTTCTCGGCTAGCTTTATTAAATTTATATGTTAATATCATGAGTGAGTCTTTTACTTTCTATTATCTCAAGTTGTTGGGTTCACAATTTAATAGCTTTCTTTATACACTTTAATAATTACTAAATAATTACTAAAAGTAATTATCTTGCGTCTGCAGTCATTTTTGATCAAATGTAAAATAATTAATTCGGCCTAGTTTGGGTTCATATCTGAAAAATCCACGAGAGACGCTATGTATAATGTATTAGACTCTTTATATTGTGCGGTCGATAGTGATTGTTATGCGGTGGGAATGTTTTTTGATTTGACTAAAGCATTCGATTTGTTGGATCATGATATCCTGTTGTATAAAATGGAACGCTATGGCGTTAGGGGGGCGGCGCTCGACTTATTCAGATCTTATCTCAGTGGTAGATCTCACGTTACCGCAATTGTTGGCAGGGTGGGCGACACAATTAAGAGTAATGTTTCCAAATTGGCGTCTGTGGGCAGGGGCATACCGCAGGGATCCATTCTCTGCCCTACTCTTTTTTACTTTCTTATACGTAGTATAAGGAAGTATTGTGATGATGAAAATTTTCGACTTCGAGATTTTTGCAGATGTCCACGTGTTGAGCTCCCCTGATACCGAAAAAGTGGTTTTTAAAAAATGTCTGTGTCTCTGTCTGTCTGTGTGTGTGTGACCACGATAGCGGTCAAACTGCTACAGATATCAATTCCAAATTTTGTATTTACGAATATAATCTCCCTCTTGAGAACTAATTAGATTTTGAGCAAAATCGGCAGAGTTTAGTAGTTTACTTCAGTGAAAAAGTCGAAATTTGCAAATATTTCGTCAATTACTAAGTTTAAACAAATTTATAAACAATTCAAATATACTCAAAATTAAATTTGAGAAAAATTGTGTTAATAAAGTTTTTCGAAATTCCCACCGGAAGTAGGTCTTTTACTCTTATCGAAAATCAGTTTTTTGCGAATATCTCGCAAGTCATGCTTTCTAGGCGGGTACATTATGAGTATAAAAGTATTTAGAACATACTTTTAAATATCTTTTGTAGAAAAAAAATTCAAAATTCGGACCGGAAGTAACACTTTTACTCTTACCGAATAACGATTTTTTGGAAATATGTCGTAAATTATGCGTTCTATATATATTTATGAAGAGTACAAAAGTATTTAGAGTTGGATATGGAATATTTTTTGTATAAATGAAATTTCAAAATTCGGACCGGATGTAACACTTTCATACGTATAAGAAAGTCGTGTGGTGGCCACACCTCATTTTTTAATTTATGTCAGTGACTTACAGAATCAAATGAGCTATTGTACTATTACACAGTACGCTGACGACACTTCATGTGTAATAACAGCTAAATGTAAAGAGGAGCTCGTTGTGTTGGTATCGCGTGTGATTGCTGATATGCAGTCCTGGTCATTAAACAACCGTCTCATTCTTAATGCAGATAAGACAAATATTGTCACCTTCTCCAAAACTAAAAATTTGGATTACAGTTTGTGTTTGAGCTTGGGGGGCAAATCATTGACGGAGAGTGAGTCGTCCGTCTTTCTGGGTTTGACGGTGGACAGGTGTCTGCGTTGGGGCGAGCATTGCGTGGGTCTATCTAAAAAATTGAATCCCATGTTGTATGCTATTGGTATGCTGAGTAGGGTTGTCTCTTTGGAGAGCCTGAAATTATTCTATTATGGTTGTATCGAGTCACGTTTAAGATATGCGATCATTTTCTGGGGATCATCTACATACTTTAACGACATTTTCATTATTCAGAAACGTATGTTAAGAGCCATGAGGGGTGTTTCCTAAAGTAGTAGTTGCAGACCTCTGTTCCGGGAAATGAATATAATGACGGTTGCCTCGTTATATATTTATGAATCGAAAATACAGATAAATACAGGCGTAATAATCAGATCTACAATACTATGGTGACGCGTCATAATAATGATTTTTCTGTCCCGCTGCATCACTCCAAATTTTATGAAAGATCTCCGAGGCACATGGCGGTAAAGGCTTATAATGCATTGCCGGCTAATTTAAAATCGCTAAGCGGTACAAATCTCAGTGCATTCAAGAAGCAATTAAAACTTTATCTGTTGGAAGGAGCCTTCTACAGCATTAACGATTTTACAGTTTGACAAGTGTTATATATTGTACCTGATCTGTGTATTTTTTTTAATGACAATGTCAATGTTCTTTTGAATTTATGACAATAAAGATATTATTATTATTATTATACACCGGACGTACCAGGTTTAAATTACGACGGAGCAAGGAAATAATGTAAACAACACGCAGTTACTGAATAGCACTATTCAATGGTGAACTGCAATATCTGTTGTTGTCCCGAAAACGACAGCAAAAAAAGTCCATTTTATTAGGAATTCCTTTCTTCATTGGCGTAGGTAGAATTATATTTACCTTATATTTCGTAAGATAAATAAAGTTATATATGTATAAACCTATTCATAATTATGTTAGTTTGGTTTTTTCATTGTTTTGACTGTTAATTACATAAAAAAAATAGTTGATGGAAACATTTTTAAGAAAATATGTACCAAATATGTAGTGCACAAAAAAGCGTATATTATTCGAGTCGTAAGCGCGTGGTCATCAATCGCCCGAGCGAATAATCGGGGCAATAGTAGAAAAATTGAAAGTTTTATTTTTTGCAGATGTTCCAAACAGTACAAGTTAAAATTTTGAAGAAATAAAGGACTAATGGAAGTTTGCGGACCCAAACTAAGTATTCGTAGATGATATTTCCTCATTCTGACAATGATGTGAAAAAAGTTGTAAAACAAATAATACACTGCATTTTCGATAATAATTAAGCCCATACACCCAACAAGTTATATATTATATTAAAAACAATCCTTGCATTTCCAAATTACGACGTTCGGTATTAAATTGGAATAATTACTTGGACGTAAGTTACCTCTATGAGCTGTAGATCATAGAAAGATCAATGAAATAGTAAATTACATACCGAGGTGGAAAGTGTTTCATTACTGTCAAGAGATTAAGAAGTTAAATAAGACGCGAAGCGTCGAGGTTCGCTTTATCCCAAGACAGGAATGAAACTTTACACCGAGGTTTGTATACTATTTTATTTACAATTATTACTATTACTTAATAATTACTTGTGATAAATAATCCCGCAATGGTTTTGACATATCGAGCTGACAGCGTACACGTCAAATAAATAAACGTTAGTTTTTTCGGTAAAAAAGATTATAAAAGAAATGTTGAGTATTAAAGACTTCAAGCACTGTACTCCACCGGAACTGAGGGAAACTGTCCTTTAGCAGCAATCCAGATATTTAAGCTCAAATAGAGGACAAGAAATCATTATTACATCAGATCAGCATCAGCAGGGCGCCCTATCTATATGGATTCAAGCTTCCAATATTTCTAATGAAACTATTAATTTTAATAAGTAAGTTTAATCAATTAGTGTTCGTTCGTTCTGTTAACGACTATTCCTCAATTTTAGTTGTATGAAGTTTTCCATCTCACATTTATAATACTTTCCGAAATAAACTTATTTAGCAATGCATTTTTAGAGTACCTAACCATTTGTCGTATATCTGAATTAGGTGACACCTGTCATACGCATACGAGTGCGTCATGCTTCACATAACAGACACAATATTTATATTTTGTAGTTATTTGAAATTTAAATAGGAATACAAACGATAATATTATGTGTTTTATAGTACAATATGATTATTCTAAGAATATGCAAGTTCCACGACTGCAACTGTGTAATATGTATTATATAAACTATTTTTTAATAAGTATTATATTTTGCCCAGGTGTAAAATATGTGTTCCTAATATATAAGTGAAACAAATAACACTTAAATGTAAAATATTACTTACTCTTAATTTGGCTTTAACCCCTACTAAAAAAACACTACTATTATTGCGGAAAATAAAACCGTACATATCAAAATTCAACCGTACCGTACCATAAAAACAAACTGAACTGTTGCTATGCATTACTCCTTCCAACAATATTGTACAATAGTGATATCTGCCTTATAAAGAAAATCAATAATTTAAAATTCATTTTAAAAAAAACGAAAATATATTCCATATACCTAGTACCTATAGAAAAATATGTACCGATGACATACCTTCATTTGTTTTAATAAAACTTGGCTCATAACTTTCTTAAAAATTTTAGTCGACCACTAAAAACGTTTCCAAGTATTACTACTATTAAGCATGGAGAAATATTTAGTTACAAGAGCAGCACATACTGCACATATAATTATTAACAGACCTGAATATTCACTTATACTTACCTATTTCTTAGGTGTGTTAAAAAGAAATAATTCCACTTTTAATATGGTCTAAAAAGTGAATACGAATCACGCAGTGCAGAATGAGTACTACAATCCAGTAACACGTATTTCAATACATGAACCACAAACATGAAGTGTTTTGCCTCAAATAAACTTCACGAAAAAAGAGTACGCTTGTTTGTTTTAACAAAATACATTTTTAGTATTTAGATTTTAATTTCAAAGGATTTATAAAACGCCAGTTTTATATTTATCAATATTTACATAATAAACCAATATTAAGCTAAAGAAAACGTATTATCATACCTCATAGAATACCACATCAATTTTATTATGTATACAATAAAAAAATAAACCGATAGAATAATAAATAAGAATTGCTACCTGGCGATTTACTTTTCTTTATGTAAAATAAGTATGTATAATTGCTCTACCTTGAAATCAGTGTTTAATTTATTTATAGCCACGATGTTAATTCTATGTTTGAGTGTTCCTTATAATTCACAATAAGTTCCTTTGATAAAAAGTCTTGTGTTATGACTACTGACCTAGATTTCATAATTTATGATAAGAAAGAGTAATGAGTACAGACCGGACGTATGCGACCGAAATTACGACGGACAAAAGAAATAATGTATAACATCACGCAGTTACTGAATAGCACTATTCATATGGTGAACTGCAACATCTGTTGTCGTCGAGAAAACGGAGAGCAAAAACAACGATTTTACTCTTAAATTCCTTTCTTCATGGGCGTAGGTAGAAGCGTGATGAGTTTATAAAATTTATTCTATTTACCTTATATTTCGTAAGATAAATAAAGTACGGGAGTTTCATTTTTTCAATGCTTTGAATGTTAATTACATACTTCGTAATTTTTATAATAGTTCCTGTTTAATACCGTTTTACTGAATCGACTTCTCCCAATTATCTTGACGTAAATGTGCATTGGATTTAGTTAAGTTTCAATAACATACGCATAAATTTTTAGTTATCATTTATTTAGATCTAGCACATTGTTTATGTTACTTTTTCAGATATATGGAAGAATGTCGAGAATGGTATCGTGAACAATGGCGAGTTGGATTACGGGTCATACTGATTGTATGTCAATTGCCAGTGACTCCGAAATTTATTGCAAAGTCTGTAAAATATCGTTACAGAATTCCCAAAAATCGCACGTACAACGTCACTTAGCATCGCTAAAACATACACAGAAGCTGGACCCGTTGGAAGTTGACAATTTTAACGAAGAATTCTGTGAAATTTTAATGGTGGCTAATATCCCATTAAATAAACTTGAAAACATTTCTAAAAAAATATAGTGGTCGAAATCTTCCTGATGAATCCACCTTACGTAAATATGATGTCCCTAAGTGCTTCACGAAAACAGTAGAATGCATTAAAAGACATCATTCAAATCAGTTCCAATGGATAAGTTCCGACGAAACTGTCGATATATTAGGACGCTGTGTGGGTAAATGTTGTAGCTGGTGTACTACACTCAACTATTCCATATAACGCATATGTAATAGCATCTAAAGTTATAAATACAGTTGATGCAGAAACAGTTGCTAAAACCATAGACGAGAATTTGCACAAAATGCTT
Organism: Amphimallon solstitiale; assembly: GCA_963170755.1. Classification (NCBI taxonomy): domain Eukaryota; kingdom Metazoa; phylum Arthropoda; class Insecta; order Coleoptera; family Scarabaeidae; genus Amphimallon; species Amphimallon solstitiale. Next base: position 108,371,413 of record OY720676.1, read on the forward strand.
CATTCGGACGACAGGTACAAGGAAAAAAACTTTTATTTGTTAGCGACAGTGCCGCATAGACTATTAAAGGAAACATATCTTTATATGCTCCATATTACTTGTGTAGCACATGCTCTCCACAGAATCCAATATGCACCTATAACCAGTTGCGATGTAGGAAGGACGTTTTTTATCTACGAGGATGTACATCATTCAAAGAGAACAAATCTTACAGAAGAGAGCCTTGAGAAAGTATTGCTGAACAAATAATAACGTATTTTGTATTTTATAGATCACCATCCACTTGTTATCCAATTATATAAATATAATTAAAAATACAAAATTTCAATAGTGCACCCATAGGCGATGAGTCATCGGCCGCTCGTGTCCGATCTATGGTAATGAGCATGGAAATGTATACACCTAATTTTAAATAATCCACGTTTAAATATAAGAGCAAGTAATATTAAATAAGACATTAGTAATTTGTATTTTCTCATATTTTTCAAATGAGTAGGTATATGCTTTTCCATCAAATACAGTAGTAAATTTAAGAAATCTCGTGCAGATAATGTCATAGAAGAACTTAATTCTTTTTTAATAGAATGTTGAAAATATCTTTAAATTTTGAAGTTAATGTGTAACGATAATAAGCATGATTGATTAAATTTCATTGTTACTAAATTCAGCCTGTATGATCCCATGTTAAATTTCCAACTAATTTTATCTCAACATTTCTTGTCAAATTTTCTCTATGTATTAGGTGCTTTCGTTTATCCAAAGGAATACTAACGAAATCATTGTTTTGATTGCGACGCGGTTTCACAAATCGAAATGAAAGAAGGTTTGGTAGGCCAGCACGGGTAATCGCGGTTTGCTGTTTCTAGATTCAGTTTAGCACTTCTGTATATGTGAAATATGATCACATACGAGGGAGGATCAATAAATACCAGTTAGGGAAGAAGACGCAAGTTTTTCACAATTTTTTTTTTAATTTTCAACGTAATCACCTTTTAGTACAATCCACTTTTCCCAACGTTTCTGCCATATCTTTAACCCCTCCAAAAAATACGATTTGTCAAACTCTGCAAAATACGCTTCTGTCTCGACGATAACCTCCTCGTTTGAGCTGAATCTTTTTCCCCCGAGCCACGTTTTCATGTTGGGGAACAGAAAGAAGTCGCAGGGAGCCAAGTCAGGCGAGTACGGTGGGTGCGGCAGCAATTCGTAGTACAGTTCATGCAACTTTGCCGCGACAATTCTGGATGAATGTGCTGGTGCATTATCGTGGTGAAACAGCACTTTTTTCTTAGCCAAATGGGGCCGTGTCTCCTTCAATTTTATATCGAATCGGTCCAATAATTCACTGTAGTACTACCCCGTGACCGTTCTTCCTTTCTGCAAAAAGTCCATGAGGATTATTCCGTTGGAATCCCAAAAAATCGTGTCCATGACCTTTCCGGCCGATGGGACCGTCTTTGCCTTCTTCGGAGCAGATTCACCCCGAAAAATCCATTGTTTTGACTGTCGCTTGGACTCTGGCGTATAATAATGGATCCAGGTTTCATCGACGGTGACGACTCGACGCAAAAACTCCTGCGAATTCCTCTTAAAGAGGTCCAAACACTGCTTCGACATTGACAACCGTATCCGCTTGTTGTCCACCGTAAGCAATCGCGGCACCCATCGGGCCGACACCTTTCTCACCGATAACTTATCATGTAAAATATTAATTGCCGTTCCGTACGACACGCCTACGGCCTCTGCTACTTTGCGCACTTTCGTTCGGCGATCAGCGAGAATCATGTCGTGGACCTTTTCAACGATTTCCTCGGTAACCACGTCTGCCGGGCGGCCTGGGCGCTCCTCATCAAAAACAGATGTACGACCACATTTAAATTCGTTGAACCAAAATCTTACGGTTGTCATAGATGGTGAAGGGTCCCCATAGACAGCATCCAACTTCGCATGTTTTTCCATCCAAAAATAAAAAGCGAATTACGGATCGATATTGCTCTTTTTCCATTTTATCGAGAAACACGAAACACGTGTGATACAACTAGCTGCCAAATAAAAACTAACATATGAATCAGTCTGAAATTTATTATGGTGTTGTCTGACAGATGGTAGTACACGACGGTAATGCCAACTTCCCTCAGCAGCGCCACCTGTCTTCAAACACGGGTACTTACTGATCTTACCTCGTAAAATCAATCAATAATGTAATAAGAACACAATATAAATCACACCCTATTATATCTATATATTTCTATTTTCTTGATCGTGTTTCATCAAAATGTACAATATTCAAGATTAGAATATCCTGATTTGCGGAATCGAAATCTGGTAATCGTAAACTAACATGGGTTCTAGAAGGAAAGAAGATTTCGCTAGGCTTATCAAAACCGATTCCAGAATTGAAAGAAACGTAGCCGTTCCTTGAATTTGATTGAAATCTGGCTTGTAGGATTGGCAATTCTTCGGTCGAATGAAAACAAGTATTAAGACTGACAAGTAATATATAATTATTGTACGAGAGCGAAAATCAAGGCGACTGATTGAGTAGATTTTATAGTACAGGAGATAATGATCTAAACATACTTTTAAGTTAGTAAACAATTTTTTAGCCTAAGAAGCTACAGTACTTTTAGACAATAATATAAAAGTCATAGGAAGTCTGTGATGGCGCAGAAACTACAAATGAGTTGTGCAAAACACTGATTTTGAACTTAAAATAAACAACTTCAACATAATATGAATTTAAAATTACTAGTTATTAACGCTATTTCATCACAATGTAAATGTTATAGTTGCATGCAGAAACAATCATATGAGTACAAAAATTGTGTTTATTTTGTAAATTAAATATGTATTTAGGTACGACATTTTTAAATCGCAGTGCATAAATCCATTATACGCACTGGCTGTAATTAATATTTTGATATACTCCATAGATGCTAGTTTCTTTTGCACAATAGAGTATCTCACACACCGAAATCAATAGGCTTATACAATCGGCATATATAACCCCTATGACATGCTATACATATACTATATTGTATTGGAATATACAACGGTTTTATATCTTTATTTTATTAGAAGTAAAAAAATCAAAATGCTATTTATTATTTTATATAGTAATTAGTGATATCCGGCGCGCGATGCTACGCCCAGAGCAATTTTTAAAAATGATGTATTTTTTGATTTTTAATCCGATCGGCACGAACCTTCACAGGTACATATTCCAGACTATGCTAAAGTTTTCCTGAAAATTTCATCAAATTGGTTCAGCGGTATCGGAGTCTATGAGGAACATACACACCCACCCACACACATACAAACATCCAGTTATATATATAGTAATGAAACAAGCCCACAGAGAAGCAGACATCCGGGAGACGACAAAAGGAAGGCAAATATTCGGCGCGACTGGTAAACAAGTCGTAAAGCAATAAATCATCCATTTATATATGTACTGCGAAGAGACAGAATGTCTCTTGTATGTTCTACAAACATCGAGAAGAACACTAGCGTTTATCTGGTGTGTTCCAGATGTTTCGTACGTATATATAAAGGCAGTTGAACCGATGGATGAGGAATTCCGGAATAAGAAAGTCCTTAGTAGTCATCGCGCGGAACAGACCAAAGTAAAAATAAATATAAGAAATAAATAAATAGTTCCCTGCGTGGTACGGTGATATATAAATAGAAGTGATATAAATACGGTAGTGTTACGTAAATATTAGTAATAGAAATAAATACCTGTGTTCATTTTAATTTATTAATAGTAGTTTTAAGTGTGATACATTAGTTTTATATTTTTATATGGTAATTAATTTTACGTGTGTGAATATATAGACTGTTTTAAATAAATAAATTGCACGAGTTGTTTATTGCGAACCCGAAAATGTTACAATATATAATAATGGAATTTATTGTTGGACGATATATATACAATATACATACAGAGTGGGCCACCGAAAACGAAACAGATTGAATATCTCGAAGGAGAACACTTTTTTGAAAAAACGCAAAAACAGGTCGATTTTTGATCCAAGGGGGACACCCTTCCATCATATCTTCAACTGTGTTACGTCATTCCCCTCCCCTCCATCACTCTAACCATTACAATTTAAATAGGGAAAGTACTAAATACGATACACCATTGAAAAGGTAATTGGACGGAGAATTCAGCAATGTGATTGTTGGTTGCGCTATTTTTGATTTTAGCGCCCTCTAGCGGGAAAAAAAACGGTTACGTATTTCACTATGTGGCACATCATTTCAAAGCTAATTTTATTAGCAATTTAATGCCCAATTCAAAAAAAAAATTAAATAATCGAAAAACCTTGCAGAGCTCTAATATTAGAAACTACGAATTTATTAGTTTACAAAAGACGCTGACAGTCTGTACTTGAGAATGATGACAAATAAATGTCAAAAATATTACGTATTTAGTTGCTAATAAAATTACCTTTGAAATGATGTGTCACATTATGGAATACGTAACCGTTTTTTTTCCCGCTAGAGGGCGCTAAAATCAAAAATAGCGCAACCAACAATCACATTGCTGAATTCTCCGTCCAATTACCTTTTCAATGATGTATCGTATTTAGTACTTTCCCTATTTAAATTGTAATGGTTAGAGTGATGGAGGGGAGGGGAATGACGTATCACAGTTGAAGATATGATGGAAGGGTGTCCCCCTTGGATCAAAAATCGACCTGTTTTTGCGTTTTTTCAAAAAAGTTTTCTCCTTCCAGATATTCAATCTGTTTCGTTTTCGGTGGGGCACTCTGTATATGAATGCACAGTCAATGCTTTTCTGCATTCGTGAAAAACCAATCTTAAAAACATTTTCTCCAATCTTCTATTTAATTTTTAAAGGCATCAACCGCTTTTTCGGCCGATGTAAAACGTAAACCCCGTAATATATCCTTTGTCCGCGGAAATAAGAAGTCATTGGGTCCTAGGTGTAGACTATACGGTGAATGACCAATTATTTCTATGTTTTGGGCATTCAAATACTCGGTTCTTGGAGCGGCAATGTGGGCCTGAACGTTATCTTGATGCAAAGATATCCTTCCTCTTGGACGTTTTTCGCGAACATTTTGGAGAACCTGGTGCAAACAAACTGCAGTGTACCATTCTGAATTAACAGTACGTCTATCCTTCAGTGCTACAGTGGAAACATGCCCAGTAATTCCAAAAAATATAGCGACTTCTTGTTTCGACTTTATCACGAACTTTTTGTTGGAGCAGACTCATTCTCAAAGACCCAAACTGTCGATTGTTGCTTTTACTTTCTTATACGTAGTATAAGGAAGTATTGTGATGATGAAAATTTTCGACCTCGAGATTTTTGCAGATGTCCACGTTTTGAGGTCCCCTGATACCAAAAAAGTGGTTTTTAAAAAAATGTCTGTGTGTGTCTGTCTGTCTGTCTGTGACCACGATAGCGGCCAAACCGCTGTAGATATCAATTCCAAATTTTGTATTTACGTGTATAATCTCCCTCTTGAGATCTGATTAGTTTTTCAGTAAAATCGGTAGACCGGAAGTAGCAGTTTACTTCAGCGAAAAAATCGAATTTTGCGAATATTTCGTCAACTACTGAGTTTAAACAAATTTATAAAGAATTCATATATACTTAAAATTAAAATTGAGAATAATTTTATTTAGAAAGTTTTTCGAAATTCCTACCGGAAGTAGGTCTTTTACTCTTATCGAAAATCAGTTTTTTGCGAATATTTCGCAAGTCATGTTTTTTAGACAAGTACGTTACGGGTATAAAAGTATTTAAAACATAATTTTCAATATCTTTTGTATAAAAAAAATTTCAAAATTCAGACCGGAAGTTACCACTTTTACTCTTATCGAATAGCGATTTTTTGCAAATATGTCGTAAGTTATGCATTCTATATATATTTATCAAGAGTACAAAAGTATTTAGAACTGGATTTGCAATATTTTTTGTATATATCAAATTTCAAAATTCGGACCGGAAGTAGCACTTTTACTCTTAGCGAGGAGCACTTTTTTGATAATATCTTGCAAAGTATGCATTCTATAGCAATTTATTAAGCGAATGAAAGTACCTAGAATAGTATTTTGAATAAGTTTTGTATAAAAAAATTCTTAAAATTGTATAGTTTGAAACGCTCATACGTATAAGAAAGTCGTGTGGTAGCCACACCTCATTTTTTACTTTCTTATACGTAGTATAAGGAAGTATTGTGATGATGAAAATTTTCGACCTCGAGATTTTTGCAGATGTCCACGTTTTGAAGTCCCCTGATACCGAAAAAGTGGTTTTTAAAAAAATGTCTGTGTGTGTGTGTGTGTGTCTGTCTGTGTGTGACCACGATAGTAGATATCAATTCCAAATTTTGTATTTACGTGTATAATCTCCCTCTTGTACTCAAAATTAAATTTGAGACAAATTATCTTAAAGAGGTTTTTCGAAATTCCAACCGGAAGTAGGTCTTTTACTCTTATCGAAAATCAGTTTTTTGCGAATATCTCGCAAGTCATGCTTTCTAGGCAGGTACATTACGAGTATAAAAGTATTTAAATTATAATTTTAAATATCTTTTGTATAAAAAAAATTTCAAAATTCGGACCGGAAGTACCACTTTTACTCTTACCGAAAGCGATTTTTTGCAGATATGTCATAAATTATGCATTTTATATATATTTATTAAGAGTACAAAAGTATTTAGAGTTGAATTTGCAATATTTTTTGTATACATGAAATTTCAAAATTCGGACCGGAAGTGGCACTTTTACTCTTAGCGAGTAGCACTTTTTTTCGAATATCTTGCAAAGTATGCATTCTATAGCGATTTATTAAGAGAATGACAGTACTAGTAGACTAGGATTTTGAATAAGTTTTGTATAAAAAAAATTCTTAAAATTGTATAATTTGAAACGCTCATACGTATAAGAAAGTCGTGTGGTGGCCACACCTCATTTTTTTCAGGGTCATAGCAATATACCCATGTTTCATTATCTAGCGTAGAACTGCACCGTCTCACACGGTCTTCTTTTTGAATTGAAGTCAGGTTGTGGGGAATCCACCGAGAACAAACCTTACGGACCCTCAAATGTCTGTGTAGAATAATGTTAATTGCTTTCACACCAATCTTAAAAGTTGCTTGAATGCTTCTGACAGTAGTATGCCGATATACTACAATCATATTTCAAATAAGAGCAATATGTTTTCTGTAACTGCCGTTTTTAGCTTAGAAGCTCAAAAACTGTCATTTAAGGAAAGTCGACCGCATTCAAATTCATTGTACCACCGCTTTACGTTAGCGAAGCAACACGACTTGTCACAAAACACTCGATTGCTTTCGTCAAAGCAATCTTTACGGCTTAAGCCACGCTTGAAATTGTAAGAAATCACCGCTCGATAGTGTTCCTTCTACGGTTCAATGGTTTATTGGCGAAAGGAGCACTTAAATCTAATGTAACTTACAAACAATCAGGTATATTTGACAACTGTCACTATAGCTAAATTTTTAAACAACTGACTGAAATTGTCATACAAATTTTGTCGCAAAATATCATCGCCTACTAGAGAAGCTCAGGGGAAGAGAACATCCCTCGTATAAATAGAAGATAATTCTCTTGAGGCATAAATAACCTTTCAGCGATCATCATGTGCTTTTAATAAAATAAAGATAGAACACCACTGTATTTGTCAATACAATAAATAGCGTATTTGTATAATATTCTAAATATATTCATAATATTATTTTCATATTTTTAACCACTTATGTTTTTCGCATATCTAGAATCTTATGTTTGATATGTTATTTGCGTAACATATAAATTATTCATTGTCTGTCATAGATAGGTAGTACTGTATACGCAATTAATGTACAGCTTAGAGTTACTTTAATTACATCTATGAAAGAAGATTTTAGTTGACATATCTAAAATATTTTATAATTAAGGTAATATTAGTTTGAACTATGAAAATAACTTTAGGTTTCTACTATAGAAGATAAAATATGAGTCACTACTTACTGCTCGACTTTCTTCAAACAGGCGCCATGACACAGAGCTATAATAATTTATACTCAAATGCCACGATAACTTCAGTATTTATTGTATGCCAACAAGAGTTTAAAGATTTGCAATTTTGAGGATCTCCCGAAATGGAAAACGCCACGACCTGCCATAGATGAAGTTTTGAAGGAGCAACGGTCAATTAGAAGAACACATAAAAAAAGTAGTGGTGTTCGATGGCAAGAGCAGCATTAACAACACCAAGAGACGATAGATAGCTGTCGCAAATAAAACGTACAAATAGCGATCTGAATGCGCCCTAATCTCAAAGTGGGTTTGCTGCTGCCGCTAAAAGGCTTCTATTAAGGAAAACAATATGCAGATCGTTGGTTTGTATTCCCCTTATAATGTTGGGGTAATTATTATTCAGCTTCAAATCCAGATTTAAGTTGCAGTCAGATAAGCGTATTCTGACTTGGCGTAAATATGGTACACACAATTTCTAAGTATGGGCCCTGAGGCTGAAGTACCAATCGACCTTTATTTCAATGAAAGTACCCTGATATATCTAGGTAACATCGACCGATTGTTCTACCGGGCGGGAAACAATTGCTTGTTATGGATAATAATAGTCCTTCTCAGTGAACAAACACCGAGAACAAATGAATTATGAAGAGGGCATGGAAAGAATGGAGTGTGGTCTGCTATTTTCCATGTGGCAATTCAATAAAATATGCTTAGAAAATTTATAATCTTTTTTTTTAATGTTTTATAATTTTTATAAAAGAAATACCTACTAATTCTTTTTGATGTGGTATTGTACTTCAGCCAAGCTCTATTGTTTCCAGATGGCTAATCATGGATTACATTTGCCTGATTTTCAAATGTACACACTTTTTGTTTTTCAGTACAGCAGTACTTTAGTTTCGGGAAATGATTGTTCTTACAACTATTATAGTTTTAAATAAATGCATATCAAAATCAATCACGAATAAAGTTCTACTGCTCTTTGAATATTATGTAGATATTATTAAAACGAAGTATAGTATAATTTATTGCGGTTTACATGCTTATATATAAAATAATTTTTGAAGGTAAATATTTTAAAAAATCATACCTCCATATCTGGTCCAGGATGAACATTTCGGATCTTCTGAAGTTGATCAAAATAACTTTTTGAAAGATTCTCAGTTCGTTTCCTTCTTTCAGTCTCTTTTTCTAAACGTTTACGCCATGACTCTTCCCGCTGCATAACGAGATCAACACAATGGGCAAGAGTATCTAACACAGCTGCAGTTGTGGTCCTAAATGTTATTGCTTCTCCTTTGAAGTCAATATCTGGCAAGTGAACTACAATATTATAAGTGAAATGTTAATATACTTAAATCAATTCAAATACCTTTGGCATTGCTAACAAATTTAACGTCACTTTTTATATCATTATCATTTACATTCAGATTTTCTGCACAAGTATCAAAGAATTGTTGAAGAGTATCTATCTGTCCACATAATATATCCTTGAAGGTATCCAATTCTGCAAGTTTCTCACGTAAATTTCGACCTGTTCTTTTAAAACTACTGCTTGATGCAGTACTAAATGTTGTAGACTGTAAACTGACAGTTGATCCATGTCGTTTTAAACTATTTTCTGAACCTGTACCATAACCTGATTCTGCCTACAAATGACAAGAGATACAACACTAAATTTTCAACTTCCTAATAGGTATAAGATTTACCTTGTAAGATTCCAAAGCATCAACCCAAAGTTGTTTACTTTCAACACTATCTGCTCTTAAATACCAAACACAGTCATTTACTGAAACATCGAATCTGCATTCGTCAAATTCGTGTGGCTGTGACAAAAGAAAAAACAGTAAATAACAGATGTACGTTAAACAATTGAATGTACACACACCTTAATGGTTGCTTTTGCTAATGACAGCGCACCTCGGCAGCCATAACCTAATTCCTGTTCACTTTTGTAATATGACAAGGTGCCACTTTTTAAAACAATATACCGGTCTTGCCACCCGTGTATGTAGTTGGTCCACTTGTGTAAAATACCATGTAATTCATTATGGTTTTCGGTATCTGAATCATCACTGCTGTGTTCTTCCGCCATTGTAAATTATTGCCAGTAATACATACAATAAAGATAATAAGTCAGGTCATATTGGCTACAATAATATTAATTTATATGTCCCTGCACTTCTATAAATTAATTTGTTATCACAATATTAATCTAATCTGTTTTGCGTTTATGTTTATAGACAAATTCACTGTTAACTAGGTTTGCCATCTGATAGCAATTTTACTCATGCTTTCAAACAGTTTCCTGTTCTATTTTAAAAAGTGTATATGAAGTTGTCTATAGTTAAGTTTGTCAGAACGTTTATTGTAATAGATGTTGGAAATATTGAAAATAGTTTTGAAATAATAATTTACAATTTTGAAAAGGTATTTATTATTTTAGAGATAGATGTATTAATTTATTCATTAGCTTATACTATCAGTTAAATTTTAATTATCATTAACTTTAACCGTGTGTATTTTCTTTACATAGTTATTCTGTAAAAATACTTATATGTTTGTTGTTCCAAGTGTTTTGTCGGCTCTCAGTGGGAGATTAGAGATAGCCGGTGTTTATGGAGAGATTGGCAACACAAAAATAACTTTAATTCAATCCAAAAGATGGTGTATGAATGTGGAATTATTGTATTTTCGTGTTATATTCCCAAGGTATTTACTTTAGCGACACTAGCAGATAATTTGCAGAATAAATTTATTGGATAAAAGATGGCACTACAATAGGCTCATCGTATGGCTTTGATTACAATCAAATTATTCAGAATTCAGACAGCGCGCGCCTTTTTCTATGGTATACCCCGGAAACCGAACAACAAGGAGTTTTTGTTGTAGTTCGGGAATGTCCGATATTCGTTTTTATTTAAGGCTGCGTTTGATAAGGTTTTGGCGGGAGAGAAATGTACCCAAAAAATACCATTTTTATTTCCATTTTTACGGGCGTAAAATATCAAAAGATGTAAATTTTATGCATTAAGCATGAAGATAAAGGTTAAACGAGGTGAAAGGTCGAATTCTTTTTTAAATTAAGTTAATATATAAGCCGTAAATAAAATGGGAAGTTAGTGGTTTTGCAACTACTAGAAAAAATGGCTACATTTAAAAATTACACGGTAAATTTATATGTAATATAGCAAGTACATTCGGTATTTATATTTGGAAGGTAAAAATAGTAACAGTAGCTAAATACATGTGTAATTTTTTAAGTGATCCATGAAATAAAATTTGTAACATTTTTGTAAGCAATTACATACATTTACAGATATCTGTTACATTTACGTCGCCTTATAGTGTAGCACATATAGTATAGATGGCGCTATTATCTTGCAATTATTTAGAGGTTAGTTGTGTGTTATACGATACTTTAATTATTTATTATAATTTAAAATTATAATTAACAGCAATTTTTGCGGTTACTAATTATAAAATTTAGTATGTTACGAGTTATTTGAAAGTACGTAATAGACAATGAGCAGTTGGCATCACAGGTTGGCACCACAAATCATAAAAAGTAACTACATAGTTTAATTTGTCAATTTAATCAAATTGAATCATTTTAAAATATGGAGTTTTCTGTTATCTTTAATTGAAAGATGCCTACGGATTTTTTTACGCCGATAAAAGCCTAGTAGCCGTTTTACATTTACGAAGTGGAGAAGAAATTGTTGACAAGAACCTTCTATATTTTTTTTCAAAATTTTTTTAAGGTTGTTGCTAATTACTTAAAATGTAAATATAGGTACATTTTATTTGATAGCAATTTTCAAAACTTTGAAATGCCGGAGGTCAGTTCGCCGGGTTTTTAGTTTTTAATAATAACAATAATCTTATACTAGCCTCATTATTTATAATATATTAACATTAAAGTAATACCTTTACCTTACTTAATGTTTTGAAGATTTTACTACAATTGCTATTCCCCCAGCACAATACCCTAGCAGCATTTTTCGAAATTCGCGGATGTTTTAAGTTGGCTAGGAAGACAATCGAGTTGAGTACAGGTAGGCTAATTCATTTTTTATTGCGAAATTACTAGACACACCGTGTACTCAAACAAAAGATTGGTCAAAAAATAGATGTACAGTTCTCTGTTCATAAATAAGTAGGACAGCGATTGTACATCTATTCATGTGTCAATTATGGTATAAGTTCACAGGACTAAACACTTGTCCTACTTTTTTTTGCACACAACTGTACAAACATTGATTGACAAAATTATATTTCTATATATATAACTATTATAACTAATTTTATAGTGAAATATAGCGAGTACACCTCTATATATTATTCAATTGCGCCCAGTGCAAACATAAAACACTCGCGAAATTCGAAAAATGCTGCTAGGCTATTCAATTTTAGTTTTTGTAGAGTTAAAATTTTGTACATATTTAAAACTGTTTTTATCGTCTTTATTGTGCTAATACTTGACGCTGTTTGGGTGGTGAATTTCACGGTTTTGTTGGAAGCGCCTTATCTAATGTTCGTGACGTACCTATTTACACTTACAGATAATAATAATAATAGACTATATATTTGTAAGACCTCTGTTACATAAAATTGTCAATATTCTCAAACTTGTAATGCATTACAATTGTCAGATCATGATAAGTATAAATAAATAGTGTAGTGTATACTAATACTAACAACACTCTTAACAAATAACAAAGAAGACAGAAAAAAAAACACAAAATAATAAAATCTAATAAGTATATCGATAGTGTTTAATAACACACTAAAATACAATAAACCAAAACAAAAACGCAAGAGAATGTTCACAGGTTACGGCTTGGTTATGTTATAAAATATAACATATATATGGCATATATTTATATTTCCTTGTTAAATTTGCTTACCTAGGAACCAATACAATCTGTTAAAAATAGTAGCGTTTCGGCGCGATATTTGAATTGAAAAGTTATAATATGAACTAAATAAAAAGACTGAAAATTCAGACTATTGGTGCGTTTTCGGGTTCCAAATAAACAACTCGTGCAATTTATTTATTTAAAACAGTCTGTATATTCACACACGTAAAATTAATTACAATATAAAAATATAAAACTAATCAAAATATAAAAATGTAAAATAAATGTAACGCACTTAAAATTATTACAAATAGATTAACACATGTATTTATTTCACTACTGTTATTTATGTAACACTGTACCGTATTTATATCACTTCTATTTACATTCCGTAATATTTATGTAACAACTACACTCACTTATTTATGCTTACTCTTCGACTACCACTTAAGGAACTATTTATTTATGTTTATTTATTTATCTGCCTGTTCCGCACGAGATTATTGAATGAATCTCTTATTCCGGAATAAGAAAGTCCTTAGTAGTCGTCGCGCGGAACAGACCAAAGTAAAAATAAATATTAGAAATAAATAAATGGTTCCTTGAGTGGTATATAGTCGAAGAGTAAACATAAATATAAGTAGTACAAAATAAATATAGTGGTGCGGTGTTATATAAATAGAAGTGATATAAATACACGGACATAAATATTAGTAATAGAAATAAATACCTGTGTTAATTTAAATCGTAGTAGTTTAAGTGTGATACATTAGTTTTACATTTTTTATGTTGTAATTAATTTTACGTGTGTAAATATACAGACTGTTTTAAATAAATAAATTGCACGAGTTGTTTATTGCGAACCCGAAAACGCAACACTATATAAATCAAATGAACGGGCAAATTGACATTTAGGATTTGCAAATACTAACTTTACCCGTATTTTTAGCGTGTAAAACATATTTAATAGAATGTTGAACTAATGGGTACATGAAGACAATATGACTATATTTCTGTTTTGCTTATTATTATTCTATATGATCAACAAAGGTATGATATACCGCACAGATGCAGTAGCCTGTAATAATTACAAATGTATCAAGTAAAAGAAAATGTTTTATTTGGCACCTCGCAAACACAAAGTTGTTTATTTATTATATAATTTTGTATGAAATAAGAAAGTCGAATGGATGAGTATCACTTACATTCAGCGTTAAAGAATTTGTTAAAAAATAACTAAATCTATAAATAAAATAAATGTAACTGATTGTAAATGTATAAAAAGTAATTTAATTTAAATTATGTATTTAATAATGCAATCAACATTTTATGGAGGATATGTCAAACTATATTATATATATGTACAAATAAATTCAAATGAATGCTTAAAGTTCGCGCGTCTTTCTCCCTAATTCTGCATGAAAGCTGACAAGTGCCGATTTGATTCATACGGCATAAAATGAAATTGCAAAGAAAGCCGCACCGACCATATTTACAAATCGTATGTAGAGGTAGAAATTTAAGAAGCAGGTAAAATGACCTTGAAATGGTTTGAGGTAATTGCTATTTAATTTTAGAATGCATACCGTGGCGACATCCTATTATTACTAGTAGTATTTAAGATACAGGAAAATCTTAGTTCCGAACCGAAATGGATTTGCCAATATTGAAACGCACCCTTAAGTGTTTATATTATAAAACGGAAAGGCTGACTTGGAAAAATAATTTTGGGATTTTCCACAATTTAAGAAAATATGTCTATTTTTAACCATTTCATCAAAAAGACCTTATCTTAATTTTCCTAAATTGTAAAAAGCAGTGGCGGCCCGTGATTTTTTGGGACGGGAGGGCTCCGGGGGTCTGAGTGTTTAATATCAAAAATTAAGTACAGACAAAAAATAAACTCAATATGCTATTTAATTAACTTGTTTGAAAATAAAATCCATCCGCCGTTCCTTACGATCAGCAAAATGATTAATAACTCATTCATTGAAGTTTAGTGTTGATGTCAGTAATTGTTTTTCAATGGAACGCATTGCTAAGGCACAGTAGTCTGCTTTCCCGCATGGTATTTCTAGAAAATGTTTTTATTCTCTTCAAAGTAGAAAAACACCGTTCACTTGATTTTTTCTATTTTGCACGCCCCCAGAGATTCGCAAAATAGCAGAAGACAATTTACAAAATCTTTTGCCAACATAGTCTCGACATATCAATAACAAGCTTTTATAACAGTTGTACTATTCAACCTTGGAAGTAAATTACAATAGTAGCATCAGAAAACTTATCATCCAACTCCGCTTCACAATTTACATTGTTAATTAGTAAATAAAATGTTAGCATGTGTGCTTTTTATTCTTTGTACAACTTCTATTGCACATGTTTGTTACATTAAAGGCTTACATTTTGACATTTAAATATAATTTGGTTCCATTTTTTTTTTGTTACCAACGTCAAAACAACAAAATTAGCGTGCGATAAAGAAATACTTTTGCAACCAAAACGGATGTCGTAAAGTGAACTTTTATAGCTCCGAAATAGAAAAAAGCATTTTGCACATTACACCCACACAACCAGTCTGATAAACTGTAAGAGCATCTGTTGAATTTTCTCGTCACGGTTTTATTAGTTTTCAAATTGTGATCTTCTAGTTTAATCAATAAATCTGGTCTAGGGAGACCTAGATTTTTTAATTCTGTCTTAATGTTACTAACGCAATTCGTAGTTGCATTTGCACCGATAGAAATTACAACATACACTCACCGCTGTATATTACATACTAAACCGCCACCCGGACTCGGCACTATAGAGTAGTGCCCCGCCGCCTACATATATACGCGCGCTACCCGCGCCAGTTTCATCGCTCGATTCCTAATACAGACGGGGCAATCGCGCGAGATGCCCCGGAGCCTACGTTAGACTGCGATTTTTAAACGCGCTGAAAAGACGGACTGTTACTTCCGAAAACATATTATTTAATAATATGTTTTAATAATAATAAATAATTTATCTGTTAAAACAAATTTGTTACGGGGGGGCAGTGCCCCGTTGCCCTCCCTGCAGCAGCCGCCACTGGTAAAAAGACAAATATGTATAGGAAAGGAACAGAAATTCTGTTTTATAAACTACTATTAAATAGAATGTTTGTAAATCTGTAAATGTATATCTTTCCTTATTTGATTTAGACAAAAACTATAAATAGGTATTTTTAATTATTATTGCATTTCTGAAAAATTAATACAGGCTGATTCAATGCCGACGCTCGTCAGAGGGATTTCACGTATTGAGAATAGACGGTAGGTTGAAATTCGGCCAATTTAATGGATTATATGTCTGTTATGGACCAGGCCTGCCTATTCTCAACTCATTCGTATACCATCGCATGCGGGTTATTTGCGAAGGGTACATTTTCGAAGACCTTGCCTCGTTTCGTATTCTTACCTAGTCTTCGTAAATATCATTTCAGAATCAACGGCAACGATGTGTTCGAATCGTTGGATCGACAAATTGACAGCAATAGCGCGGGAAACAGGTAGAACAGGTAGAATAAAACTTATTTCAAATTTTGCTGCAGATGTTTTATTATTTATCAATAATATGTTTGCAAGACAAGCATGGCATATATTTAGAAAAAAAAACTATTATTAAAAGAAAAATATTCTGAAAAAAAAGCGTTGATGCATGCATCTCTAGATGTTACGGCCAGAAAAGCATATGCATTGGAAAGAATAGCAGACGCACTAGAAAATTTGTAGGTTATTTATTCACTCTTGTAACATATGTTTATTTTTCTAATAATTATTGCGAATAAATAAGATTAATTAAAAAAATAATTTTAAAACACATTATTAATTATCCCTCTTCTGTATCGTCTTCCTGCCGCTAGTTCAGGATTTATTCTTTAAGCAGCTTCGTTATTGCCGTCAACTTAGTTGAAGTTTCCTATATTATTATCTAAATATATTCAATTTTATATTACTATTAAAATTAGCAGTGCACTATATTTCATAATTCTTTTAAAATTATAGAAACCAAGTGAATATATTTATTCTAATTAATTAATTATAGTTTGTAGTACAATTGCCCTTCTTTCTTACTTTTACGGGTATATCTAAATCCGTTGCCTTTATTTCGGGTCGCATTAAAGGCTGCATTATTTCTGTCAAAAAATTGCACAAATCTTTTGATAGGCGTAGGTAATATATTTTTAAAACTTCGACCATTTAATTCAGTAAATGGATTTGCCACTCGAATATTTACATTTTTGTGGTCATTTTCCTCTATTTCAGTCTCTTCCACATCATTTAATATATCTAGGAACAATAATTCATCAATATTTTCTATAAAAATGCTATAGTGAAACACGATTGTTATTAGATAGGTTTTGTAGGTTATACACTTTGGTTATAGGTATAGGCTATTTTAATGCTCGTTTTGACTTTCGATAGGTTACAAGCGGTCGTGTTCAAAACGATTGATATTTTCGAATACAGGTTCCTTTCGAAGGGTGGAGAAGACGATTTTTAAAAACGTATTCGAATGACGTCATAAAATGAACGTGAAAAGCGAATGCGAAGGCTTGAGAATAGCGCCCCTGGTGAAAAAACGGATCAGTGATAAATGACTTTCGAACTGGAAAATGCTAAATGTTTTCTCTTAAGATTGCCATTTTAATTTGGCCTTGTAGGGAAGGACCACAAAGTTCATCCTTGGAGACCGCGGTTTTCACGGATATGGGCCGCAGCTTGAAAAATACGTTGCTGAAGGTCTTCTTCGTTTACAACTTTAATGCCATTATAAATGTTTTAAACTTGTGTTATTCTTTGGGTTGTTGACAACAGAATGAAACACTATTTATAAACTTGTATTTTGAATAACTTTAATTGTGGACTGTATTACAATTGTGTGTACGTGCTCAGCGTGCATCACATGCTTTCTTACTCATGTCTATTATATGCGCACGCAGTGTGCATCTGCTCCCACTCACTTCTATGTGTGCGCACGCAACCCGCACACGCGCACTCACCATGCATACATGGCGCGAGAAAATCAAATATAAAATTATGATCATTACCCAAACATGCCGCCCCCCTTGCCAGGACGTGCCGGGCAATATTATAATGCTAAAAACGTCTATCCATACAGTACATTAAATACATAACTAAACATAACAAACTGAAAACAATGAATACATTTTAAAGAATTGAAAATTTAAGATATCGAATTTCATTTAACAAACATAAGACTATACAGTTTTATCGGTAGGCAATAAACAAATCTTATTAACTGCTCGTCTGAATGTGCCGCCAACAGTCTGTACCTCCACCACACGCACTATATTGTCACTTCCAGGGTAACAGCTGATGATTCGGCCCATTTTCCACAACATGGTAGGCAAGTTGTCTTCCTTCAACAACACCAATGCTCCCTCGAGTACATCGTCTTTCACCGCAAATCTCCACATGGAACGTTGCTGCAGAGTATGTAGATAATCACGAGACCAATTTTTCCAAAAATGTTGTATAAGCAACTGCATATGCTTATAACGATGCACTAATGATGCTCTCTCTTGTGGAACAGCTGCTTCTGGTACAGCTCGTAGATTATTGCCAATAAGGAAATGACCAGGTGTTAATATGGTATAGTCTTCGGGAATGTTGGTAAGAGGAATGAGAGGTCGGGAATTTATAATAGACTCTACCTGCACTAAGACAGTATAAAATTGTTCGTATGTAAATGAAACATTATGCATTATACGTGTCAAGTGATGCTTTGCTAGCTGTTATCCCTTGGTGGATTATGAATTCTTATAATGTACAAACTGTCGTTCGTATTTCTAAACAACTTTATTCACTAACTTACATATAAATAAATGCTTGTTTTACATGTTATGTACGTTTCGTAATGTAATCTATATAGGACTGTATCTATACGACTAAATGTAATGTATGTTGTCACTACTAATGTTCGACTCGTAATGTATCCCGCTCGCTCTCGCGTTCTCACCGTCGCTTGTCGACATCACGCACGCGCACTACTGTCGTCGTTTGACTCCTTAAATGAAATACCAACATACCGGCGGCCTTGAAAGACCTGGCTTTCAAAAATAAAAAAAATAATAATAATAAAAATAAATGAGTTTAGTGGTAGTCTTTAGGAAAACAACACACTTTCTGCACCCCTCTGTCTACGGTTCCTTGAGCGGTTTTGATAGTAACGACTCGCGTTCTTCCGTCCTGGCCCGGGTGTATCTTGATGATCCTACCCATACTCCATTTCAATGGAGGCACGTTATCTTCCTTTAATAGCACGAGATCTCCCACTTGAACACCTCCTGGACTATCCAACATCCATTTATTCCTCTGCTGCATGGTGTGCAAGTACTCCGAGGACCATCTTTTCCAAAACTGTTGATAGAGTTGCTGTAGATGATGATAATTATTCAATCTGTTGATTGGAGCTGTAGTTACATCTCGCTGTGGTATAGCAACAAGTGACTCTCCAATCAAGAAATGCCCTGGTGTTAAAGCCTGTAAGTCGTTTGGGTCATTGGAAAGTGGGTACAAGGGTCTAGAATTAAGGATAGCTTCTATTTGTATTAGAACAGTATAAAAGGATTCATAGGTTAGTCTTGTATTACCAATGATCTTTTTTAAATAAGTCTTTGTTGATTTTATAGCAGCTTCCCAAATCCCCCCAAAATGCGGAGTACGCGCAGGAATAAAATTCCATACTATCTCCCTTGTTTCGAGATAATTCTTAACCTTGCTTGAGTTTTTTATTTCAGTCATTGTTTTCAAAATCTCATTATGAGCGCCCCTGAAATTCGTTGCATTGTCAGACCATAATGTTTTACATAACCCCCGTCTACTAATAAATCTCCTTGATGCTTATTTTTCGTACGACAATTTCCTATAAAACGCAAACAATGTGCTACTACTCTCTGTAGTGTTCGTAAATTGGAATACCTTGCAAATATCGTATAATCGATATTTGTGTTAAGACAATTAAACGATTTAATCTCCGGTACTGATACCTTATGCCCATAATTCAACACTGGCCACTGTTCACCATCTAAACTCAACCAAGCAGGTCCTGACCACCACAATGTAGAATCCTTAAGTCCATTGACATCCAATCCTCTGGAGATAATATCTGCGGGGTTATCCTCGGAAGGAACATGACGCCACTGTCGTATATCCGTGATGTTTTGAATATCAGAGACTCGATTTGCTATAAAAGTTTTCAAGTTATTTGGGGATATTTGTAACCATGATATGACTATTGTTGAATCACTCCAATACCATATATTGCTCGTATTTATATCCAATGCTTTAATGACTTCCTTCATTAGTTTAGTCAATAAATGTGCTGCGCAAAGCTCTAATCGTGGAATTGAAATAGTTTTAATAGGAGCAACACGTGATTTCGCTGCAAGTAATCTTGAACAAATCTGATTGTTTGAATTTTGTGATCTAATGTATATGGTAGCACCATACGCACGTTCTGATGCATCGCAGAACCCATGTATCTGGATGCTAACTGGATCAAATAATAATACATGTCGGGGTATTGCTATTTCATGAATATTCTCCCATTCGTCGAATAATTTCCTCGCAGTCGCATAAATGTCTGCTGGCACGGTTTCATCCCATTCACTTTTGAGTTCCCATAATTTTTGTAACAATAATTTTGCCCTAATTACTATTGGCCCAATTAACCCTAAAGGATCGAAGATTTGTGACACGGTAGATAGAATAACTCTTTTAGTAATTCGTATTCTTTTCATGTTAAAGTTCGTAGTAAAAGTAAATCTATCTAGCTCGGCCTGCCATATAACACCTAATGTTTTTGTTTCAATCAGGTTCACCTCAGTTGGCCTCTCGCTTCTAACAATACTTGCATGATTTGAATTAAATTTTCTTAACTCAAACTTGGCACTGCTTAAAATACTAGTAATATCTTGCTTCAATCCTAGTAAATCTTCCATTGAGTTCGCTCCTGTCAATAGATCGTCCATATAAAAATCCTTTCTTATCGCATAGGCTGCTTCAGGGTAAGCCTCCTCGTTTTCCATAGCTAATTGTTTCAAACATCTTGTGCTTAAAAATGATGCTGGAGCTGTGCCATGGGTAAGCGTATTAAGCTTATAGTGTTTTAATGGCAATTTTGGATCAGATCTCCATACAATACGTTGTAAATCCCGTTGCGATTCTACTATATTTATTTGACGATACATTTTTGTTATATCTCCAGTCAAAACATAACTATGTTTACGAAATCTTAACAAAATTGAAAAGAGATCATCTTGTACCACCGGTCCGGTTTTCAAAATGTCATTCAACGATATATCGTTTGTTGTTTTGCAGCTTGCATCAAAGACAACCCGTAACCTTGTTGTGGTACTAGCCTGTTTAAAAACACAATGGTGTGGCAAATAATTAACATTCTCGTTAATATTGTCATTGAAGTTTGTAATTTCTGTCATGTGTTCAAACTTTTCATATTCCATCATGAAACGCGTATATTCTAATCTTAAAGAATCATCCCTAGCAAATTTCTTTTCTATTGAATTCAATCTTTTTTCTGCGTTCTCCAATGATTCACCTAAATTAACATGCTCCTCCTTCAATGGTAACGATACTGTAAAACGACCATCCTCTTCACGTTTAAATGTGTTTTGAAAATGATTTTCACAAGACAACTCTTCGCTCGAATAATATTTAGAATCGGGTAATTCCTCGATTTTCCAGAATTTTTCTAATTTGTTTAAAACTTCGTTATTTATGCTTAAATTACACGAAATCTTATTGCTAAAATGATAGTTAGGTAAATCACCCATTAGCCAACCTAATTTTGTCCTTTGCAATATTGGTTTATTTTCTCCCAGTTTAATTTGTCCTATAGACAACAAATCAAAGAAAATTGTAGCACCCAATAATATGTCAATGTTCTGTGCCTTATAAAAGTTTGGATCTGCTAGCGTAATATCCTGTGGTATATTTAAATTCGAAATATCAAAACTTTGTTGAGGCAATTTATCTGTTATTTTGTTCATAATTAGAAATGGCAATTTTTTGTGATATTTTTTGCTAGTCGAGAATAATTCTGCATGCGTTATATGAGAAATACTTAATAACGACTGATTTATTCCGCTTACAGGTATTGATATATCAAACTGCTTCAACTTTAATCTTTCTAGCAATTCTTTTGTCATAAAATTTGATTGCGATCCTGAATCAATCAACGCACGACACTGAACTAAATTATTATGAATATTCTTGATCAGTACTACTGCCGTTGATAAAAGAACATATTCCGACTGTCTGGTCGATGTATGCGCTGTAATGACTGAATTGTTATCACTGGATTGTTGTGATTCTTCCCTTGAATTATTTGGTCTATCATTGTCGTCATCTGGCCTTAGCTTTTTATTATCAAAATGTAATAAAGTATTGTGGGGTTGATTGCATCTTTTACAATTACTGGCTTTACAATCTCTATTAAAATGATTATGTTTCAAACAATTAATGCATAATTTTAATCTTTTAATAGTATTAAATCTTTCTTTCACATTAAAATCCAAGAATTTTTGGCAGCGAAAAATGAGATGATTTCCCTTACATAATTGGCATTCTAATTTATTTATTGCGACATAAGATTGTACGCTCGATTTTGTTATGTTTCTTCCCTTATCTAGCGTTTCTAAAAATACGCACTGATTTACTAAAAAATCCCAAAGTTTTTTCAAATTTGGCATCGAATTGGTTGCCACGGAACTTTCCCATGCTCTTTTAGTTTTTGCGTCAAGTTTTGAGGTAATTAAATGTATTAACAACGTATCCCAGCTATCGGTTGGTTCGCCTAGAGTTGTTAGCGACCGTACATGTTTTTGGAAGTGATCGACAAGTTTTCTTAAATGTGTATGCGATTCTTGATGTAATACATTATAATCAAATAATTCTTTTATATGCGTATGTATGATAATACGTTTATTCTCATAACGATTTTTAATTAAATCCCAGGCGACGGAGTAATTCGCATCCGATGCTTCGAGTGCACTTATAACTTGTGCCGCTTCGCCCTTCAAACACGACCTTAGATAATAAAATTTCTGTGTCGCATTCAATTGTTGATTTTCGTGAATTAATGACTTGAAAGCGTCCGAAAACATTAACCATGTATCATAAGCACCGTTGAATTCCGGTAAAACAATTTTAGGCAATCTTACATTCAAATTCATTGGGTTATTGACTATATGATTACTTGCGGTACTGACATTTATTTCATCGAATACTGTTTTGACTTGCAACTCGGTAATAATTTTGTTAGCGCTTGAAACGGTACTGAAATATCTATTTTCAAACTCTTCTCTATCCTTAAATTGACTGTTATCGATGGCTTCGATTTCATTTTGTAACAAATTGTATTCATCTAAAACAGGTGTAACTTTTTCTAATCTTAACCTCAATTCAGATTCCTTTTCACACGTATATGTTTTCATAAATGTTTCAAATCGAGTTAAAATTGCCTTAACATTACCACGTTTGCGAATCAATTCTATTAATTGCTCGTTTTCTGTCATTACTGCTTGTTGGTAATACAATACAAAATAATAATAATAAGGAATATGTATTTGAAAGGAACGACTTACGGTTAATGGTGGACCGTCTTTCCTCAATGTGTTGATTTGATGTTTCTACGACTATCCGGCTCGTTGTGACCAAAATGTTATCCCTTGGTGGATTATGAATTCTTATAATGTACAAACTGTCGTTCGTATTTCTAAACAACTTTATTCACTAACTTACATATAAATAAATGCTTGTTTTACATGTTATGTACGTTTCGTAATGTAATCTATATAGGACTATATCTATACGACTAAATGTAATGTATGTTGTCACTACTAATGTTCGACTCGTAATGTATCCCGCTCGCTCTCGCGTTCTCACCGTCGCTTGTCGACATCACGCACGCGCACTACTGTCGTCGTTTGACTCCTTAAATGAAATACCAACACTAGCTTTACAGCTGATTCCCATAAGCCGCCCATGTGAGGAGATCGTGAGGGTATAAAATGCCATGTATTTTATTTTCTAAGAAGTAATCTCGGGCTAACTGGTTTTCAATTAAGACTTTAAATTCTCGTAAGAGTCGATTATTTGCCCCAACAAAATTAGTAGCATTGTCAGAGTAAATATGTGAGCTTAATCCACGTCTGCCGACGAAACGTTTGAAAGCGCACAAAAGAGCTTCCAATGAAAGACTTGTTACTAATTCAATATGCACTGCCTTTGTAACAAAACATATAAAAATACATATTGCCGTGAACTTTACCTTAGAATTTAAGACAATACTGTACATAAATATAAAATGTCAGAAATAAACATAATAAAAATAAACGCCAACCTAAAATTTGAGAAGAATAAGAAGAGATATGGAATAAGTATCGAGATATCCGCTAGAGGCGCCACGACGAACAATTTGAAAATAAAAGCACGCAAAGACAATCAAATAACGAGCGGCATTTATTTTCAACTATAAAAAGGGAGTTTTTACAGAAAAAGAGTTAGTTGTTAGCTGATACCTGTGACTTTAAAAACTTCCAATACACAGCAAAGTGATAGCATCTTTTAAAGTAGATAATACATTTATGCGTCAGGCGAGTAGTGGTTAAGTGGAGTTTTTACACACTTACCATTACTATCGCAGTGTAAATAAATAAACAAACCTAATAACAACTCACAAACTAAGTAGAAGCATACACGCTCCTTGAGGAATAATTCCCAATTGTTTTATCGTCGCCATATTTACAAGAAGTAAGCGTCACCAGTAAAATTATAGAAGATTCAACGGAAGGAAGAATCAACAAGAATGGACAAACAATTTCAAGCAGAATTCGAAGAATTGTATGAATCTACGCAGTGAGTAGTTAATAATATTGTCATTACAATTAAATTCAATCAAAATACACAGGTTCTCTCCAAGCACTCCATTTCTTTTAAATAATTATTTATTTAAATAATAGAAAGTAAATATAGGGACATAATATTTATTAAAAATAAAGAACACTTGTCTTAATAGTGTACTGTGTGCGAATACTTGCACAACGGACCAGTGTTCAGTAAAAAAGACATTTGTAAGCACAGCTTTGAATAATAGTCAAACTTTTACAAACAGGAACGCCTAAAAGCTTCGCACTAAGAATCTAAAGACTCCGTGAGAATAGAGGTTTAGACAATTAGTTTGTGATGCATTAGGAACGTACCTGGGGTGGTGATTGATCCAAGCTTTATGTAGTACGTGTGAATGTTTGCATAAAGCCGATTAGTCAGTACCTTCATTATCAAGTCAACATAATTTGGACCTAATATACAGGCCTTTAGTAAGAAAAGAGTGAAGGTGGAGAAACCCTGTACTGACTGAATTCATATTAAAATAAACGATTACAATATTATCATGAAAACTGCCACTTATATAGTATTGTAAATAAGCAAATAAAATAAGTAATATACATGCTACAATAAATTTTAATTATTGTAATTATTAAGCAGATAATACATATTTTTATACATAAATAATCTGGTGTCATAGTTATTTGAATTCCTATCCCACACAACTTTAAAATAATAATAATTAAGGAGAAACAAGTAAGGAAAGAAGTAAATCACAGTAGAACCTACGAGAGATAACAATTTATGTTGTTTTGCCTATAAAGCTAACATAAACTACAATTTTATTTATTTATCTAACTAATAAATAAATAAATTATATAAATTTCATTTAAAGGCAAATACTACAGCATATATACGGCGCCCAACTTGCTGGCTGTGTTTTTCT
The DNA here is from genome assembly GCA_963170755.1 of Amphimallon solstitiale. Taxonomy (NCBI): domain Eukaryota; kingdom Metazoa; phylum Arthropoda; class Insecta; order Coleoptera; family Scarabaeidae; genus Amphimallon; species Amphimallon solstitiale. The sequence continues at coordinate 108,397,137 of OY720676.1, forward strand.
TACAAAATAAATTAAATACACAATTTGTCAAATATCAAAGCTAAACTTAAAAACACAACTTGCTGGCTGTGTTTCTTTCCTTGCAAAATAAAATTGTTTCTTTCATGTAATCTTATTCAAGTGGGATAGGATTCATTTAAATTTCTATTAAGTAAAATATTAGATAGAAAGCGTTATTTGTACACAACAAAAATGTCAGACAAAGAACAAAACAGTAGCAAAGGGGAAAAACCCAATATTGAAAAAGAAATAGAAACAAAGCCACAATTCACTCAATATAGGGAACCTACGCAACTAACCTCGGACTCAGAGTCGGATAAGACTGAGACAAAAGAGGATGATTCAGGAAATGCGACAGTTGAGGGAAGCATACTCACAGAGGGCACAAGTAGTACAACAATGGAACAAAAATTTGAAAGCTTTTTCCATAAATTATTCTGTAAAATAGAGGAAAATAATAACAAAATAGAGGAAAATAATAAAACTCTAAGCCAAACTCGAAGCCACAGAATAGAGGAAAATAATAAAACTCTAAGCTAAACTCTAAGCCACAAAATAGAGGAAAATAATAAAACTCTAAGCCACAAAATAGAGGAAAATAATAAAAATTTAAACAAGAATTTAGAAAGAATCAACTCAAAAATAGACGAGGGATTTAAAGAACTAAGGCAAGAAACACTAGAAATAAATGCCAGATTAGAAGAAAAACTGGACAAAACAGTAGCAGACCTGAGAAAACAAATAAATGACAACACAGAAACGTGCAAGAATACAAGAAAATTCTTTGTACAAGAAATGGTAGAAAGAACTGCGAAGACGCAAGAAAACTTCAACATAGTGAATGAGGAAATAGTAGCTATCAATAGAAAAATAATACACAACGAAGTGGAAAATAAAGAACAAATAGAGAAAATTACACACAAGATAGAAGACTGCGAAACAAAATATGAAGCTTGCAATAACGCTGTGTCCAATCTACAAGGGAAAACATCAACTTTTGAACACACGATCAAACAGCTTGAGGACAAAGTAATGCACGGGGTTCATACACCTAGTGTGTCTTTGCCACAAACTGTGGGAAGCATAGACAATGCACCGAAATTCTCAGGACACTATAAGGACAATCCAATGATATTCCTGAGAACAATTAAGACATACATGAGAGGCATAACGGATGAGACATCCAAACTACACTTTATAAGAGCATGTCTCAAAGACTATGCACTCCAATGGTATCACATGATAATGGATGATGTGATAGACTTTAACGATTTCGAAAGGCGATTCACAAGACAGTATTGGGGTCGAACGCAACAAAGAAACATAAGACACGACCTGATATTTGGAAAGTATAGGTCTGGTTTATCTCGAGAGAACTATGTCATAAGAAAATATTCTTTTCTCAAATACATTATACCCAGAATAGAGGAAAGTGACATAGTATCGCAATTGGCTGCACACTTTGATCACAATGTTACTCAGACCGTCGCACTTCAAGGAAACAATAGAAGAACTCCTTGAATTAGTAAAAAGATTAGACGACATAGATGAAAAGGGCTATAACGTGAACCGAGGGAATGGAAACATGAACAATCAACCTCGAAACAACGACAGCAACAACAGAAACAACTACAATGGGAATAGGCGAAACAATAATAATTACCAAAATACCTATAACCCGGACAGAAATAATGAGGGCAAAAGGAAAGATAATAGCCAAAATTACAAGAGGGAAGAAAAGACAAGTAAAGAAGATAAAAGAATTCAAAATATACAAATTGAAAAGGAAGTAAAAGAAGCAACAACAAAACAAAATCAAGAATCTAGGGGTGTGATACCAAAAGAAAACAGGCATAACTCAACAAACAAAGAGTGGGTGAATGCAACATATTATTCTGGTGCAACGTCGCTGGATTTTTAAATAAGCCAGCCAAGAGAAAACGTAAAATACAAAACATCTATAATTACGATGATTTAAAAAAGATAACCACGGAACTACCACATATAAAAATCAAGATTGGGGAACAAGAGATAGAAACATTGCTGGATACTGGAGCTCAACTTTCACTTTTAAATAACAATATCATGAACAAAGATATTGAAAGTTTGGGGTGTTATAAACCCATAAAGAAAATAAATCTTATTACTGCAAACAAAAAATGTATGATAACAGTAGATAAAATCTTCTGTATAAATATAAAGATAGATAATTTAAATTTATTAACCGAATTCATCATAGCACCTAATTTGAATAGCGACTGTATATTAGGGATGGACTTTTTAAGCCAGTATGGTACGAAATTAAATATGGAAAATAAATTATTCCACATAAAGGACTCAACAATATCATGGAGCAAAGAAGCCCATGAGGAAGAGATCCTTATCAATAATCTATATGAAGAAGATGCTCAAGAAGAAATCACAACAAAAATGGATTGTAGTTTACACAATGAAGTTAAGAAAAGTGCACATCCTGTGAGGCAACTTCAATGCGGAGACCTCACGCAAAATAGGGATGGTACTAAATTAAATTGTAATAAACTGTATATAACCCATGTGAATTATCTTTTGAGTAAGCATATAAAATTATTTGATGATAGTCCAGGATTAGCCAAGGGTTACGAACATAAACTTAAAGTCGACGAGACACAGCCCTTCAGAATAAAAACATACCCCATTCCAAAAAAGTATACAGAGCAAGTCAAATTAGAAATAAAAGAGATGTTGAAAAACGGCATAATTACAAGAACGGAATCAACGTTCATAAATCCAATGGTTGTAGTAATAAAGAAGAAACTTAATGATGAAAAAGACGTCAAATTACGCGTATGCCTTGACGCCAGATGTCTGAACTCCAGAACCGCACCTAATTTTGAAGCCCCACAAACATTGAAACCCTATTGACAAAATGTACAGACGCAAAGTGGTTTACGAAACTTGATTTAAAAAGTTCTTTTTGGCTGGTACCATTGCACAAAGATTCTAGGAAATATTGTTCCTTCATGTTTAATTCATTAGTATACTCTTACAATGTGGTTCCATTTGGATTATCGTCAGCTACTGCAGCACTAGTAAGAGCAATGCAGCAGATCCTGGATCCACACGAAGAATACGTCTCACACTACGTAGACGATATTCTAATATTTAATAAAGACATAGAAAGTCACAAAGAATCAGTAGAGAAAATCCTGAATACATTAGCAGAAAATGGTTTAAAAATAAACCTCGAGAAATGCGAATTCTATAAAAATAAAGTGAATTATCTGGGATACATAATTGATGGAAAGACGATATCAATAGAGGAGGAAAAACTTGAGGCGATACGAAAATATCCCAAACCAAAAAATATTAAAATGCTTAGAGGATTCCTAGGAATGATAAACTACTATAAACACTTCATTCCTAAAATATCCGACCAAACTCACACGTTATACAAAATGATCAAGAAAGGAGTAAAATTCAAATGGACCCATGAAAGGGAAAAGGCATTCATCGACATAAAAGAAAATTTCTACAAGGCATTGATCATAAATCTACCAGATTTCAATGAAGAATTCATACTAAGATGCGATGCCTCCAGCAATGCTGTAGCCGCAGAACTCCTACAAATAAGAAATGGGGAAGAAATACCCATATGCTTCCTATCAAGAATTCTAAAGGATTATGAGCAAAATTATTCCTCGTCAGAACGGGAATTGCTATCCATTATATATGGAGTGTCAAAATTAAAATATTACCTACTAGGAAACACTTTCCTACTTGAGACAGATCATTTATCTCTAATATTCTTAATGAAAACAAGGTTTAATAATTCACGAATATACAGATGGTCTCTCATACTATCTGAATATTCATTTAAAATAAAGCACAGGAAAGGTACAGACAACATAGTTGCAGACGCACTAAGCAGAGCCCATGGAGGTAATAAACAATCACACTCATATCAGATAAATGAATATGATATCGAACATGCTCCAAATTTATACAATCGAGAAGATATCGAAGACAGTCAACGAACACCTGAGATACTAGAAATAAAGCACAGAGAAGATAGAGAACTCACGTTAAATAAGAATAAAACATCAAATAGGAGACCTAGTTGTAGTGAAGAACTATCGACTAGGTAGGAGACATTTAAATAAATGTGCAAAACTGGACCTACCCTACAGTGGACCTTACAGAATAAGTAGGACACTAGGAGATGTAACTTATGAACTACAAGAAGTAGACAATAGAAATATAAAAGGAAAATACCATGTGTCCATGCTACATGACTACGATGAAATAAATGATGAATAAAATTGCATTTGTAGTTCACGTTAGTTGTGAAAACATAATTTACACATTTGTCAATTCATTATTTCATAATGGCAAACCATGGTTTTAACAACTAAGGGATATGCCGTGAACTTTACCTTAGAATTTAAGACAATACTGTACATAAATATAAAATGTCAGAAATAAACATAATAAAAATAAACGCCAACCTAAAATTTGAGAAGAATAAGAAGAGATATGGAATAAGTATCGAGATATCCGCTAGAGGCGCCACGACGAACAATTTGAAAATAAAAGCACGCAAAGACAATCAAATAACGAGCGGCATTTATTTTCAACTATAAAAAGGGAGTTTTTACAGAAAAAGAGTTAGTTGTTAGCTGATACCTGTGACTTTAAAAACTTCCAATACACAGCAAAGTGATAGCATCTTTTAAAGTAGATAATACATTTATGCGTCAGGCGAGTAGTGGTTAAGTGGAGTTTTTACACACTTACCATTACTATCGCAGTGTAAATAAATAAACAAACCTACTAACAACTCACAAACTAAGTAGAAGCATACACGCTCCTTGAGGAATAATTCCCAATTGTTTTATCGTCGCCATATTTACAAGAAGTAAGCGTCACCAGTAAAATTATAGAAGATTCAACGGAAGGAAGAATCAACAAGAATGGACAAACAATTTCAAGCAGAATTCGAAGAATTGTATGAATCTACGCAGTGAGTAGTTAATAATATTGTCATTACAATTAAATTCAATCAAAATACACAGGTTCTCTCCAAGCACTCCATTTCTTTTAAATAATTATTTATTTAAATAATAGAAAGTAAATATAGGGACATAATATTTATTAAAAATAAAGAACACTTGTCTTAATAGTGTACTGTGTGCGAATACTTGCACAACGGACCAGTGTTCAGTAAAAAAGACATTTGTAAGCACAGCTTTGAATAATAGTCAAACTTTTACAAACAGGAACGCCTAAAAGCTTCGCACTAAGAATCTAAAGACTCCGTGAGAATAGAGGTTTAGACAATTAGTTTGTGATGCATTAGGAACGTACCTGGGGTGGTGATTGATCCAAGCTTTATGTAGTACGTGTGAATGTTTGCATAAAGCCGATTAGTCAGTACCTTCATTATCAAGTCAACATAATTTGGACCTAATATACAGGCCTTTAGTAAGAAAAGAGTGAAGGTGGAGAAACCCTGTACTGACTGAATTCATATTAAAATAAACGATTACAATATTATCATGAAAACTGCCACTTATATAGTATTGTAAATAAGCAAATAAAATAAGTAATATACATGCTACAATAAATTTTAATTATTGTAATTATTAAGCAGATAATACATATTTTTATACATAAATAATCTGGTGTCATAGTTATTTGAATTCCTATCCCACACAACTTTAAAATAATAATAATTAAGGAGAAACAAGTAAGGAAAGAAGTAAATCACAGTAGAACCTACGAGAGATAACAATTTATGTTGTTTTGCCTATAAAGCTAACATAAACTACAATTTTATTTATTTATCTAACTAATAAATAAATAAATTATATAAATTTCATTTAAAGGCAAATACTACAGCAATATGTATGACTTCAATATTTTCCTGTTTCGCACAGTACTATCCTTTATTAGAAAGGGTCCTGCGTAATCCACTCCACATGAACTGAATGGTTTGAAAGGAATTATTCTAGATGCAGGCAAATTTCCCATTTTCTGATTGAAATGATGTGGATTTGCACGAAAACATACTATACATTTTCTTAATACTCTTCGAATTTCCCGTCTTCCATTTAATGGCCAAAATTTAGTTCTAATTGTACCTAGAACCGTTTGAGCTCCTGCATGTAAGTTTTTGTAATGTTCATGTCGAATAAGTAGCGTTGTAAAATGATGTTTGGCTGGTAATATTAAAGGATGCTTGTTGTCAAAAGAAAGCTCCGCATGCTCTAACCGGCCGCCCACTCGTAACAGGTCTTGATTATCCAAAAACGGATCGAGCGCTATTAATTTGCTACTATTAGGTAATTTTAGTCTTCTCTTCAAACAATTGATCTCTGCTGAAAAAACATCTTGTTGAATGCGTTTGACAATTATTGTTATACCTTCGTCCATTTCTTGATTAGTAGTATAACCTCGCTGACGTAACTCATTTTTCAAACGACTATTATTTTTGAATCGTACGACGTAACTCATAATACGTAAAAGTTTAGCATAAGACGAATATTTATGCACAATTTGGCTAATATAATTTTCAGTCGGTACGTGAGTAGCTGCTAATGCGATTGAAGTCTTCAATTCAGGAACTTCTTCACTTGGAATAGTGACACTAGCTTGATTAGGCCAATTCTCTGGTTCCTTTGAAAGCCATTTTGGTCCTTTAAACCACAAATTAGAATCCAAAATCTGATCTGGATTCAATCCTCGTGAAATTATATCTGCTGGATTTTCGCTAGACTGTACATATCGCCACTGTGAAGTATTTGTGAGATCCCGAATCCTGGTAACACGATTGGCAACGAATGTCTTTAATTTGCCTGTATCAGTAGCTATCCAAGAAAGCACGATATTTGAATCACACCAATAGGTGATATTGCAAATTTCTAATTTAGTTGACCTCAAAAACTTCTTACACAATTCTACTGCGAGAACAGCTCCGCATAATTCCAGTCTTGGAACAGTTAATATCTTTAATGGAGCCACTCTAGATTTTGAACATGCTAAATTGACATCAATAACATGTGAATCGTTCACTGATTTCACAAATAGACATGCACCATATGCCCTTTCAGATGCATCGCCAAACACGTGAACATCTATCAGAATATTATTGGCTAATATTAGTTGACGAGGAATCTTCGCTTTATTTAATGCCTCTATATTATCATAAAATTTGAACCATAGAGTCCTTAAATCATGTGGTAACTCCTGATCCCAATCAATCTTGGATTGCCACAATAATTGTAATATTATTTTTGCCTTGGTTATAACAGGCCCCACTAGACCTAATGGGTCATAAATTTGGCTGATTACCGATAATATGTTTCTCTTTGTTAGAACTTTGAATGTGTGCTTGCTTGTTTGATACGTAAAATAATCCAATGTGGGATTCCATATTAGCCCTAATGTCTTATTTGAACACTGAGGATCGCGTATTGCGTATGGAATGTTATCTTTCGAGTACTGTGTGTCCAAAAGCGCTCCTTCATTAGAAGTCCATTGTCGCAGGTAAAATCCCGCTGGGCTCAAAACGTGATTTATGTCGCTAATGATTTTTCTGGCTGCTTCCACACTATCTGCGCCTGATATTAAATCGTCCATGTAAAAGTCTTGGGTTATTGTTTTGCTTGCTTGAGCTAATGTCGTTTCGCATTCAAGAGCCAATTGCTTTAGACATCTAGTAGCGAGAAACGAAGCTGGACCTGTCCCGTAACTGAGAGTATTCAATTTGAAATGCTGAAGCGGTTGCGTCACATCACTTCGCCAAACTATTCCTTGATACTTACGATCTTCCGGATCTACTTTAATGCACCTATACATTTTCGCTATATCAGCTGTAAATACTACGAGGTGAGTTCTAAATCTCAACATAATGTTAAAAATATCATTCTGTAAACAAGGTCCTACCTGTAATACATCATTCAATGACAATCCATCCTCAGGTCTGGCTGACGCATCAAATACCACTCGTACTTTGGTAGTCACTGAAGAATCCTTAAATACTGCATGATGCGGAAGATAGTAAGCCATATTCTTCCTTTCAGTTTCATTGATAGGCGACATGTGTTCCAAATCAATATATTCTTGCATGAAATCTGTATACTGTTTCTTCAACGTGGGGTTATTTGAGAATTTCCTTTCAATCGATGCAAAGCGTCCAACTGCCATGTCCAAAGAACTTCCCAATTGATTCAAATTATCTCGAAAAGGCAACCTAACTACAAACTGTCCCATATCATCTCGATAAAAATTCTCACGAAAATGTTCTTCACATTTTTTTTCTTCTATGGAATAGATATTCCTCTCTGCCAAATTATCTTCGATGCGCCAAAAGGCTTCTACCTTGTTTTCGAGATTCACATTGTTTGAGAAATTACAAGATACACTCTGTATATAATTCTCATTGTTCAGTGTGCCTGTAACAATCCATCCCAGTCTTGTTTTCTGTAAGGTTGGTTTGTCCCTACCCAAGTTTATTTGCCTTTGTAGTAACAATTTGTAAAAAATACTCGCTCCTAATAATATATCAATGTTTCCACTTTCATGGAATGTAGGATCGGCTAATTGTAAATTACTGGGAATATTAAAATTGTTGTTGTTAAAACTTTGTTGTGGTACATCATCTGTTATATTGGATATAACCAAAAACGAAAGTTTGACCTTGTAATTATCATCGCAAGATTGTATCCATGTTTGAACCATTTCATCAATATATGTTGTTTGAGTATTTATACCAGTCACTGGTAAATGAATGTTATTTGTTTGTAGTTTTAGTTTTTTGCATAAGCCATGTGTAATAAAATTGGACTGAGAGCCGCTGTCTAGCAAAGCTCTGCATTTTATTCGTTTACCAGCATTATCAAGAATGTATATCAAAGCAGTTGATAACAGTGTACGTCTAAATTTTGAGTATGTGTTGCCATAATGTGTGTGTGTGACCTATTTGTAGGTGACATGCCCGTTTGGTTTGCCGTAGTATTCGGCAAACGACTGTGATTTCTTGAAAATGTTTCGGTATTTTCACGTCCTTCAGCATATTTGCTATTTTCTTGTGTGAAATGTAATAACGTGTTATGTTTCTTTCGGCAATTTTTACACGATCTGCTGTTGCATTTATCCGCCATGTGTCCCGTGCGTAAACAATTTAAGCAGGCTTTTAATTCACGAATTGTGTTGTATCTACCCGATACCGGCATTTGTAAGAATTTTGGACAATGAAAGATTCTATGTTGTTCACTACAATACAAGCATTTATCAATCTTACCCTCATAATTCGTGGTTAAATGTACATTAGTCTTATTCGTGTGTGTGTGTGTTCCTTTGTCTATTGATTCCAACAACAACGCTCTTTCTGTAAGGAATAAAGTGAAAAATTCCATATTTGGCGATTTCTCAGCTTGTGACTTTATTTCCCATTCGCGCTTAGATGTACTATCAAGTTTTGAGCATAGCAAATATATCAAAATTGTGCTCCATTGTTCAACCGGTTCATCAAGATTTTTTAATGCGCGATAATGATTTAAAAAGCTATCTAGAAATTCTCTTAGTGACGAATATGACTCTTTAGTTACTGTTGGTAATCCAAAAATTTGTTTGATATGTGTTTTGATTATAAATTTTTTGTTTTCGAAACGTTCTTTAAGTAATTTCCATGCAGTATCGTAATTACTATCCGAAATTTCTAGGGAACTGATTACTTTAGCCGCTTCGTCCTTTAATGATGCTTGTAAATAATAATATTTTTGAATGTTTGACAAAGTATCGTTCTCGTGAATTAATGTCCGGAAGGTGTCACAGAATTGTGTCCATTTATCGTAATGCCCGCGAAATTCTGGTATCGTTAATTGCGGCAACTTTACATGTATGTGGGTATTTTGCGGAATATATGTATCCTGTATATGTGTACCGCCCGATGTGTGCAAGTTTGCTGACTTGATACCGTTTCTACTGCTGCTTATTATGTCTTTTGCTTTTGCTATCGCCGTGTAAAATGCATCATCAAACTCCTTTCTGTTCATTTCATGTGTGTCTATTTCCGATGCATCCAACTCCTCTATTTGTCCTTGTATGTCGTTGTATGTGTTAAAGCATATGTGTAAGTTTTCGATTCTAGTAGTGATTTCCGTAATTTTGTTTTGAATGTCTGTTCCTTCCAAAAAGGTTGTAAATCTTGTCACTTGAGCCTTTAGTTGCCCCCTGCACTTCCTTAACGTTATTATCTGTTCGTCCGCCATAATGTATTAATGTATGTATGTATGAATGCGTGTATCAGAATACGTTGAGTGCAGGTAAGGTTAGGATACAAGTTATAGAAGGATTGTAAATGAATTATTGGACTTACGGTTTACTCCTGTCATGGACACTAGCACGTTCATCCGTCTCGGTTGACCAAATGTTCATCCGTCGCGATGGGACCAAATGTTCATCCGTCTCGAATTGACCAAATGTTTATCCGTCTCGATGGGACCAAATGTTTTAAACTTGTGTTATTCTTTGGGTTGTTGACAACAGAATGAAACACTATTTATAAACTTGTATTTTGAATAACTTTAATTGTGGACTGTATTACAATTGTGTGTACGTGCTCAGCGTGCATCACATGCTTTCTTACTCATGTCTATTATATGCGCACGCAGTGTGCATCTGCTCCCACTCACTTCTATGTGTGCGCACGCAACCCGCACACGCGCACTCACCATGCATACATGGCGCGAGAAAATCAAATATAAAATTATGATCATTACCCAAACAATAAACAACTGCTTTCATGAGCCCCATACGAAAAAATCCAGTGGATTTAAATCGGGACTACGCGGCCAGCCCACACATTTTTGAAAAACGGTGTTGGAAACGAGATTGATGTATGATGTGAGGGTTTTCATCGGCCCAGTAATGAAGGTTGTGAAAACTTAAAATACCTCTCCTCGTAAATGCATACTCATCGGTAAATAACACCTTCGACGCATACTGCGGCTGTTGTGTAAGTTTCCGATGAAACCATCTACAAAAATGAATTCGTAGCGGGCGATCGGCTTCAATAAGTTCCTGGACGCGTTGCACATGGTAGGGGTATATCGAACTCCTTTGAAGAATGTTATGGACTGTTGTATGTGAAACGCCTACCTCTCTCGCAACCGATCGGGTACTTGTTCTTGGATTTTCATCTAGAATATCCAACATTTCTTCCTCCGCATCTAGTATCCTACGTGGTCTTTCATTACCGCGCCTTTCATAATTTGGGTGAAATGTACCGCGTTCTCTCAATCTGTAGACTGTTTGTAAAATTAAATGCCTTGAAGGACATCTACGGTTCGGAAAACGTTCTGAATAAATACGTCTAGTACCGCTAACATTTCCACCTGTTTCAACGTACAATAATACGATATCTGTTAATTCGTGATTTGTATAAGCCATACTTCGCAGAGGTTCATAACATACTGATACCAAAGAATATTACCCTTACGGTAAAGAAGCGACACTCCATAAGAAAGCTCAGCTTACATTTCAACGACCTTCGGCCATTTTGAAACTACTAATTCAGTGGCGCGCCTTTCAGTCCATTGGCGTAGAACTGCCGAATATTGCCAAAATAAATTATTATCATATTTAAACAGTAGTTATTCGGCAATTATTATACCTGGATATCCAAATAATACTTTTGTAAATATTTTGTTTGGAATGTTTTGAAGAGGACAATTAAGAGACAAAATTTACAAGTAATAAACAGAATTCTTTAATAATATAATTCATAAACAAACATATATATTTAACACCAATTATATATAACAATAAGATAATTTGATATAAAAATAACTACAACTACAAACTAGAAATAGTAATTATTTTTGTCGACTTCCCAGGTGTTCTTTTAAAATCTGCATTAGCTCTTTTGAGAGAGATAAAAAATTTTAAATTAAAAACTAATTTCATTAAGTACAACCTGGGGAAGTCTTCACATGGCATTCAAAAAGGAATTTGTTCAAGCACTTTAATGAAATTTAATCCAACATTATCTGTAATTGCAAAGGTTTAAAAATGTTGCACCAAACACAATTTCTCTGATATACTCTACAAAATCCAAGGTAGGTATACATAAATTGCAAAATGTTGATTTTTCTTTGGTTTCCTAGGCATTTAAATGGCACATAATTGTGTTTGCACTTAATTCCTTAATGTACCTACCATATTGTGAACATTTATTACATGTATCTTTATCCAAACACTTTTTCATAAAATATCCGCAAACATAATTTAATTTTCAGTTCAAACCTTAACTTTCTTTTTAGGGGTGTACTGAAAGACAACTTTTTATGTGTTTGAGTAGCCACAGGACTTCCCCTCGTAGTTACTCTATAAATAAAAATGGATACAATTATTGTATGAAGGATAAATTAGATCTTAAACTTACGGTGAACTAGACCAGAATGAGCAGGATGGTTCATAGGTCTCAGGATTTGCTTCCTCTGTTAGTCTATTAACAAAAAAAATGCAATTCGATGAATAGTGAGTCTTCATTTTAAATTTACAATGGGCGGACATTTTCATCTGCTGGTAAGTACTGTGTTGGTTTTGCATGGCATTGTAGTCGATTCTTCAAATCATTCAGAAACATATGTGCTTCAAAATGTTTCGTGCATACTCTTGTTTGTTTTAAAAACTATTCGTCTTTCCCTATTAAATCTGAACGACTGCAGGCTTGAATCCATTCAAAATGCCTGATAAAAAGAAAAATATTGTAATAAACTTTAAGTAGGTATGTACATTAGTGCAATTCTTTGTACGAAAAAACTAATTCCATAATTTCCAAAAGAATATTACAAAAAAGATATTAATGTTTACCTGTTTATATCTCCCGGAAAGTAAAAGAAGCTTACATTTTCAAGATTTTCCACCACAACTAACCAATGATCAATACATTAACAAGTCAACAAATTTTCAATTTACTTCAAAAAACGCTACTATAATTTGTTTATACCGCACAAAACAAACAGCTGACGTCTAGCAACAGTTAACGGCCATTTTGAGAATATACATGCGCATTGGAGCGTTTTGAAAATGATATCACAGTGTCGCTTCTTTACCGTAAGGTAATATTCTTTGCTGATACTAACAGTATGAATCATGGCATCTACAACTCCCACCACTACGCTGTTATAAACGAAAGTAAATTTACCAGAGTCGGATCGGGCCACGCCTGTTTATTAAATTTTTTTTCCCTTAGATCTCATTCGAGATAGAGCCTTCGTGCATTAACATTTTATGCTCAATATTATTACAGCTGTTACTTGTTACAGTATTGCTGCGTATATCGTTTACACCCTGTATATTTGTCAAGACTAGAAAAGTATTTAGAGCTAGATTTGGGATATTTTTAGTATAAAAAAATTCTTAAAATTTGGACTTGAAGTAACACACTTACAGGTTTATTTTTCAGATTATTTTTCTATGATAAAAGTATTTAAAACAAATCAGAACAACTTACGTATAATTTGAAACGCTTATAAGTATAAGAAAGTTGTGTGGTGGGCACACCTAATTTTTTTATTTTTTTATACGTAGTGTAAAGAAGTATTGTGATGACGAAAATATTGGAGCTCGAGATTTCTGCATATGTCCACGTTTTGAAACGAGTGAAAAGATTTTAAGAATATTTCGTTTCTCTTTGTTTATTTACGGTATTTTACATTGGCTAATGACTTGTGACAATAGTTTAAAATTCCAGGACCACATGTTTGATGGTGCCAAGAAAGAATTAAAACGCCTTTTAAAAACTTAGATAATATGTGTTGTAAACTTGTGTTATTCTTTGGGTTGTTGACAACAGAATGAAACACTATTTATAAACTTGTATTTTGAATAACTTTAATTGTGGACTGTATTACAATTGTGTGTACGTGCTCAGCGTGCATCACATGCTTTCTTACTCATGTCTATTATATGCGCACGCAGTGTGCATCTGTTTTTACTTATTTCTATGTGTGCCCACGCAACCCGCACATGCGCACTCACCATGTATATATGGCGCGAGAAAATCAAATATAAAAATTATCATCATTACCCAAACATGCCGCCCCCCTTGCCAGGACGTGCCGGGCAATATTATAATGCTAAAAACGTCTATCCATACAGTACATTAAATACATAACTAAACATAACAAACTGAAAACAATGAATACATTTTAAAGAATTGAAAATTTAAGATATCGAATTTCATTTAACAAACATAAGACTATACAGTTTCATCGGTAGGCAATAAACAAATCTTATTAACTGCTCGTCTGAATGTGCCGCCAACAGTCTGTACCTCCACCACACGCACTATATTGTCACTTCCAGGGTAACAGCTGATGATTCGGCCCATTTTCCACAACATGGTAGGCAAGTTGTCTTCCTTCAACAACACCAATGCTCCCTCGAGTACATCGTCCTTCACCGCAAATCTCCACTTGGAACGTTGCTGCAGAGTATGTAGATAATCGCGAGACCAATTTTTCCAAAAATGTTGTATAAGCAACTGCATATGCTTATAACGATGCACTAATGATGCTCTCTCTTGTGGAACAGCTGCTTCTGGTACAGCTCGTAGATTATTGCCAATAAGGAAATGACCAGGTGTTAATATGGTATAGTCTTCGGGAATGTTGGTAAGAGGAATGAGAGGTCGGGAATTTATAATAGACTCTACCTGCACTAAGACAGTATAAAATTGTTCGTATGTAAATGAAACATTATGCATTATACGTGTCAAGTGATGCTTTGCTAGCTTTACAGCTGATTCCCATAAGCCGCCCATGTGAGGAGATCGTGAGGGTATAAAATGCCATGTTATTTTATTTTCTAAGAAGTAATCACGAGCTAACGGGTTTTCAATTAAGACTTTAAATTCTCGTAAGAGTCGATTATTTGCCCCAACAAAATTAGTAGCATTGTCAGAGTAAATATGTGAGCTTAATCCACGTCTGCCGACGAAACGTTTGAAAGCGCACAAAAAAGCTTCCAATGAAAGACTTGTTACTAATTCAATATGCACTGCCTTTGTAACAAAACATATAAAAATACATATGTATGACTTCAATATTTTCCTGTTTCGCACAGTACTATCCTTTATTAGAAAGGGTCCTGCGTAATCCACTCCACATGAACTGAATGGTTTGGAAGGAATTATTCTAGATGCAGGCAAATTTCCCATTTTCTGATTGAAATGATGTGGATTTGCACGAAAACATACTATACATTTTCTTAATACTCTTCGAATTTCCCGTCTTCCATTTAATGGCCAAAATTTAGTTCTAATTGTACCTAGAACCGTTTGAGCTCCTGCATGTAAGTTTTTGTAATGTTCATGTCGAATAAGTAGCGTTGTAAAATGATGTTTGGCTGGTAATATTAAAGGATGCTTGTTGTCAAAAGAAAGCTCCGCATGTTCTAACCGGCCGCCCACTCGTAACAGGTCTTGATTATCCAAAAACGGATCGAGCGCTATTAATTTGCTACTATTAGGTAATTTTAGTCTTCTCTTCAAACAATTGATCTCTGCTGAAAAAACATCTTGTTGAATGCGTTTGACAATTATTGTTATACCTTCGTCCATTTCTTGATTAGTAGTATAACCTCGCTGACGTAACTCATTTTTCAAACGACTATTATTTTTGAATCGTACGACGTAACTCATAATACGTAAAAGTTTAGCATAAGACGAATATTTATGCACAATTTGGCTAATATAATTTTCAGTCGGTACGTGAGTAGCTGCTAATGCGATTGAAGTCTTCAATTCAGGAACTTCTTCACTTGGAATAGTGACACTAGCTTGATTAGGCCAATTCTCTGGTTCCTTTGAAAGCCATTTTGGTCCTTTAAACCACAAATTAGAATCCAAAATCTGATCTGGATTCAATCCTCGTGAAATTATATCTGCTGGATTTTCGCTAGACTGTACATATCGCCACTGTGAAGTATTTGTGAGATCCCGAATCCTGGTAACACGATTGGCAACGAATGTCTTTAATTTGCTTGTATCAGTAGCTATCCAAGAAAGCACGATATTTGAATCACACCAATAGGTGATATTGCAAATTTCTAATTTAGTTGACCTCAAAAACTTCTTACACAATTCTACTGCGAGAACAGCTCCGCATAATTCCAGTCTTGGAACAGTTAATATCTTTAATGGAGCCACTCTAGATTTTGAACATGCTAAATTGACATCAATAACATGTGAATCGTTCACTGATTTCACAAATAGACATGCACCATATGCCCTTTCAGATGCATCGCCAAACACGTGAACATCTATCAGAATATTATTGGCTAATATTAGTTGACGAGGAATCTTCGCTTTATTTAATGCCTCTATATTATCATAAAATCTGAACCATAGAGTCCTTAAATCATGTGGTAACTCCTGATCCCAATCAATCTTGGATTGCCACAATAATTGTAATATTATTTTTGCCTTGGTTATAACAGGCCCCACTAGACCTAATGGGTCATAAATTTGGCTGATTACCGATAATATGTTTCTCTTTGTTAGAACTTTGAATGTGTGCTTGCTTGTTTGATACGTAAAATAATCCAATGTGGGATTCCATATTAGCCCTAATGTCTTATTTGAACACTGAGGATCGCGTATTGCGTATGGAATGTTATCTTTCGAGTGCTGTGTGTCCAAAAGCGCTCCTTCATTAGAAGTCCATTGTCGCAGGTAAAATCCCGCTGGGCTCAAAACGTGATTTATGTCGCTAATTATTTTTCTGGCTGCTTCCACACTATCTGCGCCTGATATTAAATCGTCCATGTAAAAGTCTTGGGTTATTGTTTTGCTTGCTTGAGCTAATGTCGTTTCGCATTCAAGAGCCAATTGCTTTAGACATCTAGTAGCGAGAAACGAAGCTGGACCTGTCCCGTAACTGAGAGTATTCAATTTGAAATGCTGAAGCGGTTGCGTCACATCACTTCGCCAAACTATTCCTTGATACTTACGATCTTCCGGATCTACATTAATGCACCTATACATTTTCGCTATATCAGCTGTAAATACTACGAGGTGAGTTCTAAATCTCAACATAATGTTAAAAATATCATTCTGTAAACAAGGTCCTACCTGTAATACATCATTCAATGACAATCCATCCTCAGGTCTGGCTGACGCATCAAATACCACTCGTACTTTGGTAGTCACTGAAGAATCCTTAAATACTGCATGATGCGGAAGATAGTAAGCCATATTCTTCCTTTCAGTTTCATTGATAGGCGACATGTGTTCCAAATCAATATATTCTTGCATGAAATCTGTATACTGTTTCTTCAACGTGGGGTTATTTGAGAATTTCCTTTCAATCGATGCAAAGCGTCCAACTGCCATGTCCAAAGAACTTCCCAATTGATTCAAATTATCTCGAAAAGGCAACCTAACTACAAACTGTCCCATATCATCTCGATAAAAATTCTCACGAAAATGTTCTTCACATCTTTTTTCTTCTATGGAATAGATATTCCTCTCTGCCAAATTATCTTCGATGCGCCAAAAGGCTTCTACCTTGTTTTCGAGATTCACATTGTTTGAGAAATTACAAGATACACTCTGTATATAATTCTCATTGTTCAGTGTGCCTGTAACAATCCATCCCAGTCTTGTTTTCTGTAAGGTTGGTTTGTCCCTACCCAAGTTTATTTGCCTTTGTAATAACAATTTGTAAAAAATACTCGCTCCTAATAATATATCAATGTTTCCACTTTCATGGAATGTAGGATCGGCTAATTGTAAATTACTGGGAATATTAAAATTGTTGTTGTTAAAACTTTGTTGTGGTACATCATCTGTTATATTGGATATAACCAAAAACGAAAGTTTGACCTTGTAATTATCATCGCAAGATTGTATCCATGTTTGAACCATTTCATCAATATATGTTGTTTGAGTATTTATACCAGGCACTGGTAAATGAATGTTATTTGTTTGTAGTTTTAGTTTTTTGCATAAGCCATGTGTAATAAAATTGGACTGAGAGCCGCTGTCTAGCAAAGCTCTGCATTTTATTCGTTTACCAGCATTATCAAGAATGTATATCAAAGCAGTTGATAACAGTGTACAGTCTAAATTTTGAGTATGTGTTGCTATAATGTGTGTGTGTGACCTATTTGTAGGTGACATGCCCGTTTGGTTTGCCGTAGTATTCGGCAAACGACTGTGATTTCTTGAAAATGTTTCGGTATTTTCACGTCCTTCAGCATATTTGCTATTTTCTTGTGTGAAATGTAATAACGTGTTATGTTTCTTTCGGCAATTTTTACACGATCTGCTGTTGCATTTATCCGCCATGTGTCCCGTGCGTAAACAATTTAAGCAGGCTTTTAATTCACGAATTGTGTTGTATCTACCCGATACCGGCATTTGTAAGAATTTTGGACAATGAAAGATTCTATGTTGTTCACTACAATACAAGCATTTATCAATCTTACCCTCATAATTCGTGGTTAAATGTACTACATTAGTCTTATTCGTGTGTGTGTGTGTGTTCCTTTGTCTATTGATTCCAACAACAACGCTCTTTCTGTAAGGAATAAAGTGAAAAATTCCATATTTGGCGATTTCTCAGCTTGTGACTTTATTTCCCATTCGCGCTTAGATGTACTATCAAGTTTTGAGCATAGCAAATATATCAAAATTGTGCTCCATTGTTCAACCGGTTCATCAAGATTTTTTAATGCGCGATAATGATTTAAAAAGCTATCTAGAAATTCTCTTAGTGACGAATATGACTCTTTAGTTACTGTTGGTAATCCAAAAATTTGTTTGATATGTGTTTTGATTATAAATTTTTTGTTTTCGAAACGTTCTTTAAGTAATTTCCATGCAGTATCGTAATTACTATCCGAAATTTCTAGGGAACTGATTACTTTAGCCGCTTCGTCCTTTAATGATGCTTGTAAATAATAATATTTTTGAATGTTTGACAAAGTATCGTTCTCGTGAATTAATGTCCGGAAGGTGTCACAGAATTGTGTCCATTTATCGTAATGCCCGCGAAATTCTGGTATCGTTAATTGCGGCAACTTTACATGTATGTGGGTATTTTGCGGAATATATGTATCCTGTATATGTGTACCGCCCGATGTGTGCAAGTTTGCTGACTTGATACCGTTTCTACTGCTGCTTATTATGTCTTTTGCTTTTGCTATCGCCGCGTAAAATGCATCTTCAAACTCCTTTATGTTCATTTCATGTGTGTCTATTTCCGATGCATCCAACTCCTCTATTTGTCCTTGTATGTCGTTGTATGTGTTAAAGCATGTGTGTAAGTTTTCGATTCTAGTAGTGATTTCCGTAATTTTGTTTTGAATGTCTGTTCCTTCCAAAAAGGTTGTAAATCTTGTCACTTGAGCCTTTAGTTGCCCCCTGCTCTTCCTTAACGTTATTATCTGTTCGTCCGCCATAATGTATTAATGTATGTATGTATGAATGCGTGTATCAGAATACGTTGAGTGCAGGTAAGGTTAGGATACAAGTTATAGAAGGATTGTAAATGAATTATTGGACTTACGGTTTACTCCTGTCATGGACACTAGCACGTTCATCCGTCTCGGTTGACCAAAATGTTCATCCGTCGCGATGGGACCAAATGTTCATCCGTCTCGAATTGACCAAATGTTGTAAACTTGTGTTATTCTTTGGGTTGTTGACAACAGAATGAAACACTATTTATAAACTTGTATTTTGAATAACTTTAATTGTGGACTGTATTACAATTTTGTGTACGTGCTCAGCGTGCATCACATGCTTTCTTACTCATGTCTATTATATGCGCACGCAGTGTGCATCTGTTTTTACTTATTTCTATGTGTGCGCACGCAACCCGCACATGCGCACTCACCATGTATATATGGCGCGAGAAAATCAAATATAAAATTATGATCATTACCCAAACAATATGCTGTAATTGGAGCTAATAATATGTTTTTAGTTTTAGTCAGTGAGTCCAAATAAAAGTGCTAGAGTTAAAAGAGTAAAACCCATCATTTTAGGCGTTATTAGTTCCAGATACATTTTCCCTCAAGCACAAAATCTGTCAACTTGGTCAAATTTAAACCTACCCTCTCTATTCAATATGAATCAGCCTGTATTGACAGGTAAATATATTATCAAGACATATTTTGCTTATAGCTTTGACAAAGAATTATGTATTATAAATTTTATTCAAAAGTATTATTTTAGCATTCAATATTAAATACAACAGTAAATAGGGTTTCATTATATAAAAATTATATAAAATTTAATCAAAATTAGGATTTATATTTGGAAGATATTTTAAACTCAATAAAGATATGTAACTATAACCTTGACGCACAAATAATATACCGTAGTGGACAAATTTTAATTTCTGTTTGCAGCTCTATACTAGCTATCTATCCCATGCAGAAGATGACCTTATAATATGCAGCAATGCCTGTTTTCCAACAGTGGTAGGAGAAGCAACGCATTCGGGGATCTTCACATTTCATTGGAAACGTTTGCCGGGTGTACTTGGCAGCCTCGCTATATGTTTGTCTTTACTTTGTTTCGCCGTGCTTTTTTCCTCTTCTACTTTCGTACCAGAAATTAAAATTTGTCGACTACGGTATAATAAAATATGTATCTATTAAAACTTCTGCTTGTAAATGCGCATGTACAAAGTATAACAAAAAGCATCAGTTCTATACATGGGCAAGATAGGGGAATACGGTTCAGTTTCATCAGACTAGACCGACTCGTGTTTTGTCGGCTCTCGGGCACCGTATTACCTACCGGTTTCCCCGAGAGCCGACAAAACACGAGTCGGTCTAGTCTGAGTGAAACTGAACCGTATTCCCCTATCTCGCCCATGTATAATCAGTTCCATTTCGCGTTTTTTGTGGACATGTATATTTTTTGCTTGAAAGATCATTTTTCTGTATATCCAACAGAGTCAGGTCCATAAGAAGTATGTCGCTGCTTTATTTGAAGTAGAAATTAAAATGGCAACCTAGATTTTCTCACATTTAACTACAATCCGTGAGAGAGCGTCCCGAATATTGCAACAAAACTTGTAGTAGCGCCCTTCATCTTGATGCCTTGTCTCCAAACTAACGCCGAACGTCTAGCGGTCATCTCCAAAATATGTTGCCAATGTTAGCCATTACATTGGCTATCTCGAATCTCCCTTATCTGTGATTTTAAGCAAACTGTCTTGTTACTGTTACTTCGCTGATAGATGGATCTTGACGTCAAAAAAAAAATTTTTTGCTCTTTAATCTCTAAATCTCACATTTATAATATTTTTTATGTAAAAGATGTAACCAAAAAAGATAGGTTGTGCTAAAGGATATTTAGAAAGAAGGGTAGCTCAATTGCATAAATTTGTCCGCGCCGCTTATGTAATGCATGACGTCAAGCGCGGACTCCGGTAACAGCCCACCCATAAAAACTGTTTGCATTGAACTAATATTTTATTAAAAGAAAACAGTATTAAAGATTGTTTATTAATGTAATACGATTTAGAAATGTTCATGTTCGGCAACTTCGAAACGTCTTACTTTATTTGTTCTACCGCAAAAGTAGTGCTTTAACATCAATTTATAATCATATAATAATACTTAAATGCAACTATTACGTTGCCAATATGATGAAAAAAATTCGTTATAATTATAAAAATCCAGATTTCAAATTCAGTTTTTCTTAGTTTTACACACAGAATCTGTTGGATTTCTAATTGGACATAGTGGGGCTTGACTGCTACAAATTCTGTAATGCGCGAATGTTCGATATCTTGCAAGCGACATAAAATAAAGAAAGTACATAGATATGTACAAAAAATTCTATCTATTTATAATTACCATTTACAATTTTGGTCTTAAGTAAAAATAACAATGGGTGATTAATCTAACAAACAATGCTACAAGTATGCTATTTTAAACATAGTTTCAGTATCATTTGACAATAATTAGTTATTTTACTAATCTAGTAGAGATGTCAAGATGATTAGGCAAACGTGTTTGTTCTTAAAACAATTGAAATGTATAAAATCTTTTCTTTTAATGGTCATAAACATTAATTTTAATGTTCATAATTCATCAGTGGCGTAACTGCAGCACATCGAGATCCCAAAGCCTTTCCTTCAATGCATGCGAATTATTTTGTCATATTATTGTGTGGAAATATAAAACTTTTTTGTAATATGGGTTTAATAACATTAAGCATAAAAATTTATTATCAAAATTCATTGAGGCACTAGAAGCCATCTTAAATATTTTCTATATTTTTAAAATTTTTGTCTGAAATAATTCTTAAAACTCCCAGCACCGTGTATTGAACGATACCCGGCTTGTCTCCAAAATAGCAACGAAAGCGCGATAATGATTTGGGCGAGACAAGTAGAGATTAAGAAGAAGTTAAGTGGAAGTCCAAATTATAAGGAAATAGCCTTCAAATCATTCAAACGCCAGCTAGTGAGATTGAAAGAATGTTTCTCATTTTAAGGAATTTTGATGAATTAGCTTCCGACAGCCGATTTGAAAACAAGGAAGAGATTTTTGAAAGGATAAAGTACCTAATTTAAGGCAAAAGTGCATCTATGAAACGTTCTAGTTTAGAATTCAAAAACATTATTCGTAACTTTATTACAAAAATGCAACTAATGGTGAAGCAAATATTCTGAGATAATAGTATCAGTAGAGGGTCTCAGCCGATTCTGGTACCTCCTCATTGACCTTGATCATGCACAGGGCATAGATCAAGGTCAATGAGGAGGTACCAGAATCGGCTGAGACAGTCAAGGTCAAGTCAAGGTCAAGTCAAGGTCAAGTCAAGGTCAAGTCAAGGTCAAGTCAAGGTCAAGTCAAGGTCAAGTCAAGGTCAAGTCACGGTCAAGTCGAGGTCAAGTCAAGGTCAAGTCAAGGTCAAGTCAAGGTCAAGTCAAGGTCAAGTCAAGGTCAAGTCAAGGTCAAGTCAAGGTCAAGTCAAGGTCAAGTCAAGGTCGTTAATTTTGAATATATATATGTGTATGATTTGGAGTAGTTTCATTTTAAATATGAATGAAAATGAAGAACTTACAAGTGAAGTGTTGCTGGAAGTGCAAGAGAGATTTAATAGTTTTAAAAATGTTGGGGAGATATTTTTAAATAGTGAGGAAGTAAGTCAAGATGAATTTGGGTGGGCTATAATAAGTGATAATATAGCGCAGCAGTTTTATGAGACGTATAAATATAATTTAATGTATTTATGTGATGTATATGAGTATTATAAGTATGATGGGAAAAGGAGAAGCAGTACATTATTGAATTATTTACATTGGTTTTGTGAATAAATGTCACGGTCAAGGTGAACCCAGATCAAGGTCATGTCAAGGTTAATGAGGAGGTAAGCAAGGTTAAGGTCAAATCAAGGTTGTGACAGTGTTAGAGGTTTTCAAGGGACTAGTAGTAGGTAGTGGTAGTGGTAGACAGTATATAAAGAAAGACCTGTGTAAAATAAATATTAGTGTAATTCAGCATGTCGAAGCGTTGCTTAACTGGGGAAGTAAAATATTGTGATTGTTCACAGATAGTGGAGGAGGGTGAATTGATAGTGGATGAAATGGTAGATAATAGTATTGATGTAAATAAACTGTTTGAGGAAGAGGAGAATAATGCAATAGATCTGACAGTGACCAATTTTTTTTCTGAAATGGATGAGTCAAATAATTTTTGGAATAAAGTGAGTGCAACTGCAGATAAATTAGTGCGACAAGTAACAACAAGTGAATTTGTTCGGGAACCAATATGGGATGTTCCATTAGTGGGAGAAAAAATTTATTTTTTAAATAAAAGTCATTCTAAGTGGATATGTGTTGGCTTAGCACCAAATCACGATTTTGAACCAATGGTGAAAATTGTGGGTATTAAAAAACAATGTGTGTTTTTTAATAAAGGAGAATGGGAATGGTTTGTAACTGAGAGTTTAAAGTTGAAGAAATATTACCAGTATTGTAATGGTCTGATTCCTGTTATTAATGGTATGAATATGTGGCTATCCCATGAAAGTTTTGATGGTGTGAGTAGAGTAATGAAAATAGATAAAGAGGGAGAACATGCATATTTAGCTTACGAAAGTTTAGCGGAATTGTGGCGATTGACGAAACTAGTGGCGATGCGTTTAGTGTTTTTACAAGATTTGAAATATGATGTATTTTATAAGCGATTTTTGGATTCTGTAGTTGTAAGTGAAGGAGAAGTAGATAATGCTATAAACAAAATGTGTAATGGAGTAGTATCTGAATGTGTTTGTATAACAATAGAGTTAGCTATGTATTGGTTACCCAAAATTTTAAATGATCTAGATTTTTTGAGAAAAAATCGGTTGTAATTGTGAATAATGCATATAATAAAAAAAGATTTAAAAAAATGTAATGTGTTTTATTATTGTCACAAGATGATTGATTGTATTAGTAAGTTTCATTAAATTTGAGTGTAGGGTATAAATATATAAGTATTGTGGTTAGTAGTGTTTTGTTACATTTCGAGAGTTGATATTTGCGCAACATACACTTATCAGTTATTGTTTAATAAGATGGAAAGGTCAGTGAAGTATGATGGTAGTTTGAATCGGACAGTGAAAAGGAAAGGTGGTGGATTATTAAATACTTTAATAAATAAACTTCCAGTTGAGTTACATATACCTGGTTATAGGTTCTGTGGCCCGGGTACTAAATTGGTAAAACGGTTAGAAAGAGGTGATAAAGGAGTGAATAATTTAGACGAGGCTTGCAAAGAACACGATATATCTTATTCAAAGTCGAATAATTTGTTCGAACGGCACGTAGCTGATAAGAAATTGTATCAAAAGGCTGTAGAACGAGTGAAGAGTAAAGACGCGCGTGTGGGAGAAAAATTAGCTGCTTCTGTAGTTGCAGTTGCTATGAAAGGGAAAACAACATTAGGTATGGGTGTGAGGGGGCAATATCGAAAAGGAGTGAGAGCGGGAGGTAGCAAGAATAATACAAGAAGAAAGAATAGAAGAAGAAGAAGTAGTGGTAGAAATCGATCGGGTGGTGCTCTTTCATTTTTACGTGCAATGAAGAAAGCGTCGAATGCAATAAGACATGTAGGTAAGAGGAAAGGCATTTTAGAGAATGTGAAAATTGCATATCAGAGTTTGATGAAACCAAGACGACGGATATTGTTTCCACGGTCAAGAGTAATAGCAATACCAAAGAAAGGGGGATTTTTACCGTTAATTCCATTGTTTGCAGCTTTGGGTGCTTTAGGATCACTAGGAAGGGGTGCTGCAGCGATAGCAAAAGCTGTAACATCGGCAAAAACTGAAAGAGATCAATTAGAGGAAGCAAAGCGACATAATATGGCAATGGAATCAAGAAGTGGTAGTGGTTTATATGTGAAACCATATAATGTAGGATGTGGTGTATCTATTGGGAGTGGATTGTATATAAAACCATATAAATCTGGTTGTGGTGTGTATTTACCAAATGGAGCTGTTTCAAAAAACGGTTAAGTGAATTACCTCGAAGGCCTTTAACAGAAATTGATTTACGGAAGTTTGTGAAGAGGTGGAAAATTGGAAAATTTCGGGGTATATTTAGTAGAGACGTTTTACCGAGGAAAATATATGTGAAGGAGAAAGGAATAGTGAATTTGGATGATAATGTTGGAGGTGGTACTCATTGGGTAGCATATAATAAAAATAATGATGTAATAAGATATTTCGATAGCTATGGTGATTTAAGACCGCCGATTGAGGTTGAAGAGTATTTATTATCGAATGGTGGAGGGGTTATTCAATATAACTATCAGAGATATCAAGATGTGAACACTGCGAATTGCGGTCATTTATGTTTGATGTTTTTAAAAGGATTGATTAAATAAGATATGGATAATTTAACTTTTGTGTTAACTGGAAAGGGGTCAGAGGTTGGATGTATATTGAATCCGCCTTTATATTTAAATGGTGATTATGAAATGTGTATGGTGAGTTTACAAACTTATAATTCTATTCCAAATGTTACGTCTGCTAATAATGTATTTCGATATTATTCTATGTCACCTAATAAACAAAATGCTTGGAAAGATATAAATGTTCCAGAGGGAACTTATGATATACATGATTTAGAGAAGTATATTGATGAAAAATTGAAAGTTGACGAGGATGAGCAACAGTATTTTATTTTGTCTGGTAATAGTAATACTATGAAGGTGTTTATGAAGACATCAGTAGATGTTGATTTTGGAATAGAAAATTCGATTGGTTCTATGTTTGGTTTTCACAAGAAAATAATAGGAGGTAATATACCGGTTTATAGTGATGAAATAGTTGATATAAATAAAGTCAGTGCTATTGACATAATGTGTAATATAGTGGATGGTTCATATATTAATGGAGAATTATCACATGTTTTATATCATTTTTATCCGAATGTTCCACCAGGGTTTAAGATAATAGAAGTTCCCGAAGAGAAAATTTATATGCCGGTAAATACTAACATGTTAACTGACATTATTATTCGAGCAGTCGATCAGACAGGACGGTTAATTAATTTGAGAGGTGAAGAGTTGACAATATACTTACGAATTCGAAGAAGAAAGGAGTGAGCTTAGTTTCGCAAATAAAAAAATTGTTGTAAAAATATGCGGAGTAATAGTGTAAATAAGTTGTGGAAGGGAACGAAGACGAGAAAATGTACACGGAGATTATCGAATAAGTTGTGGAGAGTGATTGGTGGAGGGATGATACGGAATTTTTTAACTAGAGAAAATAGAAAGTTTTTGAAGAGTTTGGGTTATCGAGTGTTGGTGTAAGATAGAAGTATTGATTTATAATAAGTATTTGAGGTTAATAAGAAGTGGTGAGAAGAGGATTATAGTTTAGTCTAAGAAGAAAATTGTTTAGGTAAAGTTGATTGTGCTTTTAGTTACGATTTTCAAGCATGGAAATGTTGAATGTTTTAAGTAAGGTTCGAGTAGATAATTCTATTACTGAGATGGAATTTCATAATCACGTACCGTTTGGTTCACCGAAGTATGGAAATAATGATGAAATTAGGATTGTAGTTCCAGAAATAGATAAATATACTTTACCGTCGGAGTCAGAGTTGCTTATTGAAGGAAGGTTGCGATTAGCTAATGATGCTACAAGTGCTACAGCATACTTAGTTCATAATGCGGCAGCATTTATGTTTAGTAACATTAGATATATAATTAGTGGAGTAGAGGTTGATGAAGTTAGGAATGTGGGTATTACATCAACTATGAAGGGATATTTTTCTTATAGTCCAAATTATATAAACAAATTAGAGAATTGTGGATGGGAATTTTCAACAGGAAAGGCGCCAGTTTTAGATAATAATGGTAATTTTAGTATTTGTATTCCCTTGAAGATGCTGATGGGCTTTGCAGAAGATTTTAAGCAAGTGGTTATGAATGTGTCGCAAGAATTGGTATTGAAGAGGTGTGCTGATGATAGTGATGTGATATATAATTCTGTCACAACTGAGGAAATGAAGTTAACAATTGATTGTGTAGTGTGGCGAGTACCACATATTAAAGTTGGTATGAGTCAGGATTTAGCATTAACGAAATTAACGACGAAGAATACTTTGATGGAAATGTTTTTTAGAGGGTGGGAAATTCACGAGAATCCAGGAATTCCAGAAACAACTAAACACAGTTGGGCTATTAAAACTGCTCCACAATTAGAGACACCGAGGTATATTATTTTGGGTTTTCAGACAGGGAAGAAAGGGAAGTTAAATCAAAATATGAGTAAATTTGATGCAATAAATTTAACTGATGTAACAGTTTATTTAAATGGCAAGAGATATCCATATGAAAATGTTCGAGTTGATTTTGATGATAATAGAGTAGCTATTTTATATAATATGTATGCTAGATTTCAACAGAATTATTATGGACATGATTATAGTGAGCCGATGTTAAAGTTGAATCAGTTTAAGTTGTGTCCATTAGTTGGTATAGATTGTTCACATCAGGAAGATGTTTTACATAGAAGTGGTGTAGAGGTTAGAATTGAATTTACTGCTAAAAATAATGTACCAAAAGATACGGTTTTATATTGTGTGATTTTACATAATAAATTATATCAATATTCACCATTTAATAAGGTAGTACAGCGAAAGTATTAGTTATATAATACTTTGGTTGTAGTATGAGAGGTAGTTCAAGCAGTATTTGGATATGAACAAGATTGAAGAAGAATTGTGTTTAAGTTTAGTTGTTGGATGTAATTCTATGGAAGTAAACGGTTTATTGGATAGACGATGATAAGTTTAGGTGGAAAGAAATTTATAGTTATTGATTTTCAATGGTATCGATTTAATAGTAATGTGATTCCAAAGGAGTTGGCTACTTGTGATGATGAATTTAGGAAGAGTCACTTTCTATTTAAACCGTTTTTTAGTTTTGGTTCATTAGCAAGAGAAGATCAACGAGTTGCAAGATACGTTTTTAGTTATTATCACGGTTTGAAATGGGAAGACGGTTATGTAGCTGTTGGTGAGTTTGATGAGATAATTAAGCGATAATAAAATACATAAATACATAGTGCTGCACGGAGGAAGTTTTCACTAAGACGAGTCATAATAAAAGGATTGCGAGATTTATTTCAAATCGATCTGGTTGAAATGATACCATATGCGAAAGAAAATGATAATTTTAAATATATTTTCGTATGTATCGATACATTCTCAAAGTTTGCCTGGGCTATTCCAATAAAAAATAAAACGTCGAATGAAGTGACACAAGCCATGGAATCCATACTTTTGAAAGGGAAGAAAAATATTCCGAAAAATCTGCAAAACGATAATGGGAAGGAATTTTATAATACATATTTTAGGAAACTCATGACTAAGTATGATATTAATCACTACAGTACCTATTCTAATTTAAAAAGTTCCATTGTGGAACGTTTTAATAGAACACTTAAGAATAAGATGTGGAAGGAATTCAGTTTCAATGGGAACTATCGCTGGATCGATATGTTGGAAAAATTAGTTCAAGATTATAATAATACTGTACATAGTACCACGGGGTATAAACCTACTGCAGTTAATCAAAAAAATGAAAAAAAAAATTAAAAATGGCCTATAGTAATATTAAAGTTGCCGACGTAAGAATTCCAAAATTTAAAATTGGAGAACCTGTTCGCATCAGTAAACATAGACACGTATTCGCAAAAATGTACACACCTAATTGGTCAAACGAAATATTCACAGTAATAAAGGTTCAAAATACAAATCCTAGAACGTATGTGTTGCAGGATTCACAAAAACAAAATATTCTAGGTGGGTTTTATGAACCAGAATTGTTGAAAGTAAAGCATCCTGATGTCTATCTGGTTGAGAAAATTATACGTAGACAAAAGAATAAAGTCCTCGTAAAATGGCTAGGTATGCCTTCCTCACATAACTCGTGGATATCCAAAGATAATGTACTTTAAAATAGTTGTGATATATTGTTTAAAATAAAAAAACAAAAAATTCAAACAATGATTTTTATTTAATACATTATTATACACTGTCAAGAAACATACAAGTAAACAAATGTAAAAAAATAAATAAACACATACAAAAAATTACACTTACTTAAAAATAATTATTTCAAAGAACTGATTTCTAATACTAAATTTTCTAAGTTTTGCGCCCTCATAATTTCATTTATTTTATAATGGCCCCACGCTAAAGTATTACTTTTATCAGGGAGAATGTATCGCTTATCATCCTTGGATGATAGAGCAACTTTATTTTTTAATTCAGTATACATCGTATGTAACTCAGATCGGAATACATACATCTTCCTCAAAATATTCGCGTCACCTTCTACCACATTCTTATAATCAGTAACTGATAAATTTTTCTGTATAACATATTTCTTCACACCCTTAGCAGTTTTTATTGTCTTATCTAGTAATTTAACACAATAAGCTTTAGCACCCGTTCCGTAAAAACATTCGATAATGCTACCAGCAAATTCATCCTTCATTTTTCCTAACATTGGTAAAGAGGGAGGTATTCCATGAATATTACCTTCAGCGTAATTCGATGTATCAAACATATTTAAATGATGATTTATATCATCGTATACATTATAATTTTCTACACTTATAATGAGTGAATCAGTATCTGTGTATAGTAAAGAAACCTCTGGGCCATATAAAGGTTTTAGAAAGCTGTAGAAAAAATCATACATCACCCTCTTGGCTAATTCCAAAATTGTAAATCCTACATATATGGGTTTCACATATTCTACTCGCACATGCCCCAATTCAATGGCTGTTAAAGATTCGCAAAATACCCTACAAGATTTAAAATTAGGTTTAGCGATATACGCCTCCGCTCCAAGCTTTTTATGAATAGTTTCCCAATGTGACACCAATTTTATATTAACACGATTTTCCACATTTTCCATGGTTTTCCCGAATACGCTATTTACCATTAATTTATAGAACTGCTTGAAAAATTCATTAGTGGATTCATTTCGTTTTGCTGTATTAAAATCAATATATTTTTTTAACCAATTACTCTGTTTAAATCTAATTCCACGACGTATTCCACATAATTTCAAACCATTATTTATACATTGTTTCAACATCAGAGAATGTATAATATAATTCGATTTATCGGAAAGGTTTGGTATCAATTTACTGTATTTCGAATTAGGTGGAGTAACGTGTTCTGGACAAAAAGGTAAGTCATTGTGTACATCGTGGAGGGATTCAGGATATTCTAAATCGACTTCGAATACATATCCAATATCCGCATCGTCTTCCAAGTCTAGTACGTCAACTGCCCTAAGCTATTCGTTTGTTAACCATTGAAAATCACCAATAGGCAAACTGAACGTCATAGCGTAACCATATAAATTTGTTGCATCCAGGTATAATATATATTTTTTGCTTTCGGATAAATCAAATTCTGGTAAGTATCGATTATTTGCAATTTCTTTTCTTTTACAGCACATACTTACACCCCCACGTATACCCCTTTTAAAAAAATTAAACATATCTATATCGGTTAATAATTCCAAACTTATACCCGTCATACGTAGCATGGCGTCCCAGCTTAAGCCAGGTGAAGTAAAATAATGTGCTGGATCCAACTTGTAATTGCTCATGCAAATGTTTCGAAAATTTTCGAAAACGTCGGCAAGTAGTAATACATCTGATTGTATGTATAGATCGCTATATTGCCCCAGTGATTTACATTCGAATACATCCCACACTCTTAAAGCCCTACGATAATCTTCATCACTTATCTCACTGTCGGATAATATATCATAAAAGCATTCCTTGCTAGGTAATTCTGGAAATGAGAGACTTTCCTGAGAATTAACGTAGTTATATGGGAACACACCCTTCTGTCGTATTAATTCAAATTTTTCATCCAAATAATATCTTCTAACTTCTTTACATTGTTCATCATCTAAATAAGATGACAGTTTCGCTAAAGAGGAATTCATAAATCGAAATGAGTCTATAAACCTCAATTTGAAGAACACTTTTCTTTTCTTACCATTACAATCAATTGTGTCTCCTACATGTATTCTTTTCGAAAACGATATATATTTCTCTTTATTTTGTGCAATAACATCTACTTCTTCTTTATCCAATGCTAAAACTTTTACAAACAAATGTGTGTCATAATTCGATAAATTATGAAATATGATAGGTATATATCGAGGTTCTTTATAATTTATATTACACACCATATGTGCTGCACCACGATAGAATCCACTCATATGATCATGGTCACGAACTTTTTCTTCGCTTACCTGTATTTCTTTTTCACAAATATGACACACTCTTGCCAGTTCATAATTGATACGCTCTTCGGTAGTTAAGGGTATCATTTGTACCTCTTTACTTAAATAATTTTTATATAAAAAAGTTACGTCAGCTTCCAACTCCCTGATAAAAGTCCTGGCTGCATTTCCCCCACGATATAAACGCAATTTACTGAGACTATCATCAAAACTACATTTCACATAATATGAAAAAGAATATGGTTCATGTTCGAAACACTTTACAGTGAAAGGTTTAGATGGATCTGGCTGTGACATGTCAATAGGTTTTAATATAGCCTCAAAATCAGCATACACAACAAATGGAATTCTTAACTGTCTCTCAAGTTTATCAAATTTTAATATATTTTCTGGTAATTGTTCACCATACTTATTAATTTTTATATCTGTTCCCGGAAACACTGCTTTCACCTGCTTACAGTCTTCATTTTCATGTCTACGCAATTTGTCTTCACTTGTGAAAAAAGTTAAACACCCTTCACAAATAAATTTCTGATGTCCAGATAGTGATTTCTGAGATGAAATTAGTCGTGAAAAATTCTTAATCCAGCAGTAATGTAAATTATCATTATCGGTTACAAGTAATAAATTAATATGGGCTATTCTTCTCTGCTTTGTAAAATGTAGAGGGCCTACTACCTCATGTATTTTAATATTATTTTTGAAACATTCCTCTACACCGTATACATTGATAGATATATTATTTCTCTCTTCAAATTTTATAATGTCTTTTAAATTTACAGGGAAAGTTAAATCGGTAAAATCAGCAACTGTATCATAATGTGGATATGAAGAAATTCGTTGTGGGAGACCTACTGGTTCTCTTAAAGCTGAAGTTATGGCCCAAGCAAAGCAATAATTGTCAAAATTTTGAATATTTATAACGGCTTTCTTTTTCTTTATCGATGGTGGTAAATCTATATATCTTGAACCTCTCATTGGATTGTATTTGTTCATATTTACTTCCAAATACAAAATGTTGCTCAATGTCCATCCTAAAATGTTAATAAAAATTAATATGAAAATAAGATTTTAAAATTAATATATAAGTTTACCTGAATCACGTTCCTGAAATTCGCTCATTTGATTCATAATCTCATCAATATAATCGATATACAAGTCATATAAATTATTTCCTTGTGTTATGATTTTATTCCGAGTATTAAAAGATTTTATTTCAACATTTTCCTTACTTACTAAGTAGTATAAACCATACAATTCAAAATTCACCTTTATAGAAGTATGTATGTATAGAATACTATCCAAAAGTGCCACTACTTTCTCTCTGATATTATTTGCAAATTCTTCAACGTCGATATATATGTTAGGGTTATCAGATATTTGATAACTTACGATTCTGTCTCCGAATGTTCCAACACTTTTCTTTACTCCATCATCAATTATTATAAAAGCCTTACTTCGATGTATAGCACTACGAATATGTGCAGTGTAACAATTTTTATCTACATATATGTCACATATTTCACATTTCATTAGATCTGATTTATTATTATCACCATCATCAATTCTTCTTCTCTTTCCTTTACATGCACTTGACATATGACGATTTCTATTATCGGCTCGAGAAAACTTTTTACAACAATAGTCACATTCAAACATTTTAAGTTACTATCCACGAACTATACGTATAAACAAAACAACACTTTAATATGTACGGACGTGAACTATTATTCCGATGAAAGAACGGTCGCCTTATAAACCTCCCATCGAAGGTCACATATTGAGATTCTCCCCACCTATGAATTTCATGAACTTATTTACATTTTACTTATATATCTTACTTATATACATCTTGACAAAGTATATATCTGACATTAATTAAAATCTTCAAAATTGCAAAAGAAATCGTCCAGTAAGATTACTGTCTCTCTATCAAAGATATCTTGTTCTATCTTCTCTATATCGTCTATATATTCAATATATTCCTTTTCCTCTTCTTCCTCCTCTTCCTCCGTATCCTCTTCTTCGCTCTCCTCTTCCCCATTTTCTGTGTCATATCCATCAGATAATAACATATCAATAGTTTCATTTATCATTGGTGATAATAAATCTATTTCATTTAAATCTTTTGTAAATGCGATGCACATATTCACTTATATTATCTCACACAATTGAAATCGTTAACTATAACGTTTAAGAAAAAAATCACAAATATATAGTCGCTAAACCCCCCTTCAGCGAGAGAAAAGTAATACCCTTCTGACAACCTTATAGTTACATTGACTTGTCTAGACCGTGATCTTGACCTTGGCGTGACCTTGGCGTGACCTTGGCGTGACCTTGACGTGACCTTGGCGTGACCTTGACTTGACCTTGCCTTAACCTTGACTTAACCTTGACTTAACCTTGACTTGACCTTGCCTTAACATTGACTTAACCTTGACTTGACCTTCACTTGACCTTCACTGGACCTTGACTTGACCTTGACTTGACCTTGACTTGACCTTGACGTGACCTTGACGTGACCTTGACGTGACCTTGACGTGACCTTGACTTGACCTTGACTTGACCTTGACCTTGACTTGACCTTGATTGTCTCAGCCGATTCTGGTACCTCCTCATTGACCTTGATCTATGCCCTGTGCATGATCAAGGTCAATGAGGAGGTACCAGAATCGGCTGAGACCCTCTACTAGTACCCAATTTTTCGCACCAGTTTCTTAATAAAAAAGTAAAATTCTGGTTTTATTTGAAACATCTGAGGAATGGACTATTCGTTAATTATGTCAAGAATTCTTCTAACATCGAAAATAGCTGAAAGTTTTTGCAGTAAATTAAAAATAATTAAAAATTATTTAAGAAATACTATGGGAAAGGTTCGACCCAGACATTTATTACGAATAGCAATCGAAAACAAAACAGCATTAGATTTGGACTTAAGTAAAATATTATCAATTTTTAACTATAATAAACCGTTTTTATCTTAGTTTCCTTCTTAATGTATTTTACATGCGTATCAGAAAACACTAAAACCTTAATCACATTTTTGAAGCACATGTCAATCAAACAACCTAAAAGCTTTATTCTTTGAGGATTATATGTTTTTTAGTCACTTGTATTTAAAGGAATTTATCAGAAAGCGTAATGAATTTTAATGGGTGGATGTAAATAGAGGTCAGTTTTGTGGTTAAACCATTAAATGCTAAAAAAACATCCCCACTAAAATGTTGTTACTAATTGTACGTTGCAATCGGGGGCAATGTCGTCACATTAACCGAATACTTTGTTTGCATTTCCGCAGCATATGCAGACTAAGGTAAAAATACCCTTCGCCCACCACTTAAGGGGAGGTTTTACTTGACCGTCGTATGCCACAAAATTTTCAATTTTAACGGAAAAAATCGCAAAAATTAAGGCACATGAAAAAGTTGCCGCTGCATGAACGAAATAACCAATATTTGTTCTAGTGACTCACGATTAAAATTTGCAATTATATTAAAAAATAGTTAAAATACAACACTTTGAATTTTTTTCATTTTATAGCGATATAAAGCTTACTGCGCTTAAAAAGTACTTTTTTGAATCGTGATATTAGATTAGATATTTTTATTGTGGATACGACATTGTATTTACTTTACTTTCAAAATAACCCTGGTCTACAAAAAATGACTTTGAAACCAATGAGAATGATCACAAGTTCCGTACTGATAAATGGCAGTTAGGCAACACACACTTCAATTTCTAAGACCAAGGATATGGAAGGTATACCTGATCAATTGTATTAAGCCGAACATCAAATAAACAGATATGGTATTCAACTTCTTTTATTACCTTAGGTACCTTAGGTAAACGAATGTTTCTTTCAGATATCGGCTTTATTTTGTAAATAATATTTGGGAGAATGTATTCGATATTAATTCTTAGTCTGGAATAAATATATGTTGTTATTATTATTATGCAATTTTACTTGTTACTTAATTTCTGGCGGTCATATGTATTTAGTTTAGATGTTGAAGGTTTTTAATCTTAATAATATGAGTAATGTGGTAGTAAACTAAAATATTAGAAAAATAATTCTGTGTTTAACAGTATCATCGCAGTGGCTTTTTTTTTAATGTAAATACCTATATATATATATATGTATTATAATAAACAGATGTTTTTTTTAAACTTTTATCACCAAATAAAGAAAGTCGGATTGATTTTTTCATAAATACATGGGGTTGTTATAGACAAGCAAATTTTAAGATATTTCAGATATTTGTCGGTGTTCATGAACAATGTTCCGGCT
This sequence comes from Amphimallon solstitiale, assembly GCA_963170755.1. Taxonomy (NCBI): domain Eukaryota; kingdom Metazoa; phylum Arthropoda; class Insecta; order Coleoptera; family Scarabaeidae; genus Amphimallon; species Amphimallon solstitiale. Next base: position 108,433,228 of record OY720676.1, read on the forward strand.
TTATGGAATTTCAGAAATGCAGTTTTCTTCGGCAATAAATATATTATTATTATTAATTATGAAGTTGTACGACTTATTATTTCTAACCTTACGTGTTAAAGCTTTTTAATAATATGAACAATGTTTGTAGAAAACTAAAATCTGACAAAAACAACTTCATGTCTTTATAAGATACGAACTTAAAGGTTTGCCGGACTCTTCAAACTAAGTTGCATTGGTTGTAGGCAAGAAGTTAACAATTTTCAGTTTTCTAGATGGTAAAAGCACTTATTTAAATATGTTTTTGTTTTATTTATACTTTGTATTTTGAGCTCAGGACAGTTTTTATATATATATATTTTGTATATGTGAGTAAGTAAAAGAGCATGGGACAAACGAGCGTATAAGTCCAAGTACAGCAGTTTATCAAGAGTGGCAGCAATTGTTGGATGGCGAACGAAAAAAAATTTGAATGTAGGCGTAAAAAACAAATTTTGTTCAATTTGTACAAAATTTGGTAAATCTAAAGATCACGTATGCTACAAAAATTTGTCTTCGTCTTCAACAGCCCTGAAGTCGACAATTATTGCGGAAGGTTTTCGACATTCTCGTGAAATACACTGTGTAATTTATGGTAGATTAATAGGGGACGGTGATAGCAGTGTTCTTAGAAAACTACGTGAAACGGCTCCTTACTGTCCCCAAAAAATTATTGTAAAAATTGAGTGCCGAAATCATATACTACGTAATTATATAAATAAAATTACGGACTGTTTGAAGAAACCCAAATTCAATTCGGACATAAGACAATTAATAATAAACAATTTACATAGATTCAGAGCGGCGGACAAAAGCAATTGAACATTACAAAAGTCCGAAATTAAGAATAACGAACCAGATAGTGAAACTGCAGCGTGACATTATAAATGGATAAAGACATATTTTTGGTGAACACTCGAATTATGCTTCTTACTTTTGTCAAGGATCAAAAGAAGGCGAGATCAATATGTAAATTTCAGAATTTTAATATGTATGATGACTTTATTAACGCTATAAGTCGACTCAGCCTAATAGTAGATCTTTAATAGGAAACGTAGATGCCAACATTTGAGAATCTTTTAATTCAGTCATTGTAAAATTTGTAGGAGGTAAAAGATTGTATTATATTCAACGTAATTCTTACAGTGCACGTTGCAAGGCGGCAGCAGTTTCATTTAATTGTAAGGGCAAATATCACTCAAAGCTTCAGACCAAATATGGATGTATACGACAGTGTCTGAAAAAAAAACGGTATGAGAAGAAAACATTTTATAAGAAACAAAAAACACATTCAGGAACTATAGACGATCGCGACTATGGGCCGGAGGCATATGCATATTTTATTGAAGATATAAATAATCAAAATTACTAAGAAAAAAGATACATTTTTGAAGAATTAACAGCATCAAATTTTGGCAAGATAATGAAATTGAGAAGAACCACATTTACGGCCAATACTGTGAAGGCTTTATTATACCAGGAATTTATAGGAACGAATGCGACACTGCACGGTAATGAAAAAGAAGAGCCAAGCTGTTAAATCTTTTGAATGTTTGGCAGATCTAAAAGTCGAGTCTTGTGGTCTTTTTATTCAACCTGTATATAGATTTTTAGCGGCACCTTCGGACGGAATAATTTCTAATCAAAATGCGGTTATTGAAGTAAAGTGTCCATTCAAGGCTCGCGAAGCGACTCCATTTGAAGCTATGGGACAAAAATAATTACATTTTTAGAAATTAGGAACAGCGAATTACATTTAAAATCTAGGCACCATTACATGTACCAAATATAGGAACAGTTAAACATAGCTCAGAAAGATGTATGTTACTTCATAGTCTGGATTCCGAAGGATACTTGGTATGAGACAATATACAGAGATGAAGAACTCTGGCCAGAAATGGTAATTAAGGCTGGCGTACCCTACGATACACCGGACAATATTCACGTTGAAAACATGCTCACATTTTTTTGATAAGAAATGGAAACTATTAATTTAATTGTTATAAAAAGTACAGTTATGTTAAGGACACTTGATTCGAGGTCGTAGGGGGGTTTTAAATGTCTAATTGGGCTGTTTTGAACCTGTGTGTACTGTGAATAAAATACCCCTTTTAGAGGTAAAAATAAATATTTTTTATCTGTAATTTTCAAATAAAGTATAGCATTCTTGTACCCCCCTGGACCTCAAAAAATTAGTTTGCATTGTTCCAAAAAATACTGCAACGAAAATAATATCTTCGTTTGTAAATGGTATCAAAAATAAAAATGCGTGGATATTATGTGAAAATGGGGTTACAATTCAACTATAGTGTGGAGAAAAACCGTCAAGATGTAGAATTATCACGTCAGGAACTTAAATATTAGTGTAGCTTCTGGACATTAGCTGGCACTGCAAATTAGGGCGTATATATGTATTATTAATTAAAAATTTCTAAAGGATAGCTACTTTTATTTATGCAAAAGTACAATTGCTCATTTGCTATTTGTCAAATAATAATGACAGTTATATATTATTATTATTTATTCAACCGTTTAACACTTTGCGGAATGTAATATAAAATATATATCTACCTATAAAAAACAAGAACGATGATAAATTTGCAATATAATAATCTTACACATTGTTTACTTTCGAGTGATGTATATTTATAGTAATTTTTGATTTTTTGACATTATTTGAAATATGTATGTTGTGATAACTGGTGGAAAAGTGAAAACCTTTCTTGATTTAATATATGATATAATTAACTTCTTATAATGTTATCTAATTATGATTACATGTGTATTTATAATTGTACTGAAATAAGTAAAATCTGCAGAGGTACCTAGCTTATATCTTGATAATCTCGAAGACTTAAACAATGCTTCTGCTCATACTATTATCAGAAATTATGTTAAATTTTTAGAATATAATATCCAAATAAACTTTACTTACACACATAAACATGGATAAACTAGAAGATGGTATACCAACTATAGGTATATTTAATTAAGTCTACTTCAGAAAATTAAATAATTCTTAATGCACATATTTATGGAAGTCTGCGACGAGACTGAGATAGATATCTTAAAATTTAGAGATTTTTTTTAAAAATGTAAAAATCACAGATTTTTAGTTGGTTTTTGCTCGATAGTAAGTATAGGTATAGTGAATCCAAAGCTCCAAATGTGGCTTGTCGTCCAGGCACATTTTGTCTGTATATAACAAAATATCACCATTTGCTTCTTATTTATCACTTTTGTTGATGAAACTTATGTAGTATATAATTTATTTATAATTATTTATCAATTATTTATTTACTTACAAATTTATGATATATAATTCACAGACCTAGTGAATATATGTGATATACAAACTTAGCAATAAATGAACCTTTTTGTTTTTAATAAATAGGTAGGTACATTAATTTTCTAAGTATTAAGGCGAATCGGGACGGCCAAGTGTGCGAGAGGGATGCAGATATCGGAAAAGTAATTAGCGATTTCTGAAGAAACGGTACAACCGATTTTCAAATTTTAAACAGCATACTTCTTAAAATATTGTTTGAAAATGCGCCAACGTTTTAGTTTTTTAATTTTTGGTTTGATAAAAAAAATAAAAAAAATATTTTTGTAATAAAAAAAATAATTAAAAATCGGCTCAACGGCGCATATGAAGACCAATTTTTTAATGACAAAACTTTTTTTTTTTTAATTTCGGCAAATAATAACGCCCGAAACGGAAAAATGCATTTTCCTTTGACAGTCATTATACCGACAGTCCGCTGGATCCTTTTACACAAAAAAAGTTTAGGTGGGACGTAACATTTTCTGTATTTTATTGATAGTAACGGAGTCAACGGAAGAGCGTGGAAATTTTGAAATCTCCATCCTCTAATTTGGTACTTATCCACACCATTTCTAATTGTAATTCAGAAAGCGTAAGTTGAAATTCAGAAATCGTCAATTGTAATTTAAATTAATAGTTATTCAGGTATCAAATGTAATTCAGAAATCATCAGTTTTAATTTGGAACGCATAATTTTGGCAATGAATAATATGCGAGTAGGAATATAAGTGTTGATTTTGTTAATAATAAAACTACACTAGGTTGACCTTTTTGTATATTTTTATCGTTTGTACTGCGTGTTGAAATAAAATCCTGCATAATCTCTTTTAAATTACATTTGTGATATTCTCTGAATAATTAATTGATGATTTCTGAAATACAGTTTACTCTATCTGAATTTCAATTAGCTATTCTAATTACAATTCTTTTGTTCTGAATTTCATTTAACTAATCGGAATTACAAGTATTAGTTTCACAGTAAAAATGTCGTTTACACGACACCAGTGTCAAATGTCCCTCGCTTTTAACGTTGGTGGCATAAAGTTACATTACAACAAACGCTAAAAGTCCCACTTTTTTTTCTACAACGGCATTAATTCAGAAATTAAAAAATATTAATAAAGAAGATTTTCCAGTTGTGAAAAAAAACATTGCAAACAATCGATTGTTTTTTTCATAGAAATTTATTAATAATGAAGATCAAGGTGATCTACCCGCATAATTTATGTATTATGTTGTATCTTGAAAATGTTCGATAGGCTCTCTAATCTTCATACTCCTACATGTTCGTGGGTCTATGATTTCAGGTAAAACCGCTTTTTCGAAACAAAATTTCAACTTTGGAAACAATGTTTTGTTCCAAAATTCATAATCAGACAAAATCCGCTCGATGTAAATGTCTTTAGGGGTCCACACAATAAAATCATAATATTTCGTAAGGGTTACATGCAATTGTCCTGCACCTGATAATAATAATTATGTGATCTTTTTAATCGAGTACTTTTGTCCAAACAAAAACCTTTAATCGTTTCAGTTGTCTCAGCGATTGTCAAGTTTTCTGCTGCCTTTGGACATTTAACCTCGACAATACCTCCACTGTCGGTTAGTCCATCTGGAGAAGCGGCTAAGTAGCCATGGTCTAGATGAACAAATAAACCACAATTCGCAACTTTTTCTCCTGTTCGTTCAATATACGTTCTTATAGCGTTTTTCTCGTTAACATTGCCATACTGAACAGCGGCGTTTGTAAATGGTCTACCATACAAGAAGTTTTCAACCATCTTACACCATTTAGTATTTTTTCTCCGTTTCGCTATTTGCCCGAACACTGATGAAGTTAGACGATTTTTTCTTTCCATGAACCAAATTTCATTATCACTCAGTCCTCTAGTCATGTTTTCTATCAAATCTCTTTGTTCGATGGATACCTATAGACTTTTTTTAAATGCATTTGCTTCTTTTGCGAGTTCTTCCGGGTCCAAGTCAAGCTTTTGGCACATTTCGCCATAGTCTTTTCTTCCTTCTACCTCATTGGTTTTTCCTTTTCTTGGCCTGTCAACTACAAATAAAGATTTTCTTGTCCTTAGTAATTTGTTTGTAATTTTCTGTGCTCGACGTTTTATTGCTACAGATGGGCTTTTTCCTACTGATGTTTTCATAGTTTCGTAGTGCCACTTGGGGCCCATTTGATAATCAAGTCCAGCACCCTGTACACGGATAGTGTACGATTCTCTTTTGCAGCGATTAACTTGTTTCCCCCCAGAAAATTTAGCAACTAAAGACATAAAATTCTCAGCATAATTGCTCGTTCTGTTGGTAACAAGTTGATGAGCTTTTCGGATAACAGGCTTGAGGCATTCTTGAATATATTTAAATGCTTGGAGCCTATCACCCTCTAGTACACTTTTATCAGACGTCGATGAACAAAAATATTTTTTACAATTCTTGTGCATGCCGAATACATGGATTGGCCCGTCTCTTAATATCCTCTCTGAGATCGACAGGGTTTTTACCATTTTTCGAATTATATATAATGGCTGCCCTGACACCTTTGACTAGGCGTTTGATGATCGGACGCGTAAGAATATTTCTAACACTTCTAGAAACGCCTTGAACTTTCATCAAAGCTTTAGTGTAATTTTTCATCACATGGTTTGTACATTCAATTTTCTCAATTTTTCTACCGTACGAAACCATTTCTTGTAATTCTTTGTGCACACTAGAATCACCATCCCCCAATGAAGCATCGATATTCCAGTCCATGTAGAGTCTTACTCTGATTAAAAGCCTGAATGAGCATATCCGATTCCATTCCACAGGAAGTACCGGTCCAATTTTTAAAACAATGGTCGTGCACTTCATCTTTTCCGTTTGTTTTAAGATAAAGGCACATGGCACAATATTTATTTCTCACATCCAGATGCAGCAACTTTTTTGTTTTTACACCAATAACACAAGCTACACCAGAATTAGAAGAATATCTGTGACCATGGCTTCGATGTGACCAGCCTCCATCCACAACTACTGTGATAAATGGAGTCCCATCCTCCGTTATATGACCATTATTTACAGCTAAATCTTTTTCTTGCCTGCCAGCTTCAATCATGGATTCTTATAAAATTTCTTGCCAAACCTTTGTAAAACCACAAGTTACCAGTAAACTCTAGATGAAAATATTAACCTCTGCTTACCTTTCCTAGTTTCAGTTCTATCTTTTGAAATGACTTGCTGCCTATTGGTTTAACTCCCATGGTAGAGAACAATTCTTCCATGCTCGAATGTCCACCACCAATAGACATTACTTCCCATACAGCGCTATCAGCCACCGTAAGTTCTAATTTAGGAGTTGATATCCTTGGAGGTGTTCTCTCTCTATTTGTTTTAGGCTCCGGGTGGAATCTCTGTTTACACACATGAGGTTTTCTTGCAGAGTAATTGGTAACTATCAGAAACTGTACGACGCATGCGTATTTTATGATCAATGTTTGGAGAGTAGAATCACAAATTCGATTCGTTTCCAACTACTAGTTTAGTGTTCGGACTAATACAAATTTGCAATTGTAAGCGATTTTCAAACCATCACAAGAGTTAGGTGTTTTATCTCTGACAAAAGTTCGCCCATGCGTGTGTACACATTTCAAGTAGAATTTTTTAAATTTCGTTGTGGTTGGTAGCAGTGGCGGCCCGTGATTTTTTGGGACGGGAGGGCACCGGGGGTCTGAGTGTTTAATATCAAAAATTAAGTACCTTACGATCAGCAAAATGATTAATAACTCATTCATTGAAGTTTGGTGTTGATGTTAGTAATTGTTTTTCAATGGAACACATTGCTAAGGCACATAGTCTGCTTTCCCGCATGGTATTTCTAGAAAATGGTTTTATTCTCTTCAAAGTAGAAAAACACCGTTCACTTGATTTTTTCTATTTTGCACGCCCCCAGACATTCGCAAAATAGCAGAAGACAATTTACAAAATCTTTCGCCAACATAGTCTCGACATAATATCAAAAACAAACTTTTATAACAGTTGTACTATTCAACCTTGGAAGTAAATTACAATAGTAGCATCAGAAAACTTATCATCCAACTCTGCTTAACAATTTATATTGTTAATTAGTAAATAAAATGTTAGCATGTGTGCTTTTTATTTTTTGTACAACTTCTATTGCACATGTTTGTTACATTAAAGGCTTACATTTTGACATTTGAATATAATTTGGTTCATTTTTTTGTTTGTTACCAACGTCAAAACAACAAAATTAGCGTGCGATAAAGAAATGCTTTTGCAACCAAAACGGATGTCGTAAAGTGAGTTTTATAGCACCGAAATAGAAAAAAGCATTTTGCACATTTCACCCACACAACCAGTCTGATAAACTGTAAGAGCTTCTGTTGAATTTTCTCGTCACGGTTTTATTAGTTTTCAAATTGAGATCTTCTAGTTTAATCAATAAATCTGGTCTAGGGAGACCTAGATTTTTTAATTCTGTCTTAATGTTACTAACGTAATTCATAGTTGCATTTGCACCGATAGAAATTACAACATACACTCACCGCTGTATATTACATACTGGACCGCCACCCGGACCCGGCACCATAGAGTAGTGCCCCGCCGCCTACATATATACGCGCGCTACCCGCGCCAGTTTCATCGCTCGATTTCTAATACAAACGGGGCAGTCGCGCGAGATGCCCCGGAGCCTACGTTAGACTGCGGTTTTTAAACGTGCTGAAAGACGGACTGTTACTTCCGAAAACATATTATTTGTCATCAAACAAATCAGAAAAATTACATACAAATTAGGTATTTATAATTAATTTATCTGTTAAAAGAAATTTGTCACGGGGGGGGGCAGTGCCCCGTTGCCCTCCCTGCAGCAGCCGCCACTGGTTGGTAGGGTCAATTGCGTCGATGTGTTATCGATCACGATTCCTTTATTGTTGTACATAATGGAAATACATAACCCCCGTGTATATTCACATTTGTATATAAAAGGTAGCTAGGTATTGGAAGTATACAAACAAAGAGATTCTATAAAAGATCATCTTTAAAAACAGAAACGATTATTTACAATGAAGTGTATAAAAACAGACATAATTTCTATAAATATTAATAATTTTGTATTATCGTGGGTCCATAATGTACATTCATTTTCAACAGATTGCCTCTCTAAAAAGCGTTCGTACTGTCAAAATCTCAAACAAGTTTGATTTATATTAAATTTTGACCGGCGCATGCCCATTAGAAAAGTCGGAGATTGTCGAATAACTATCACAAAAACTCTCTACGAACAAGCCTATGATGTCATAGGAATTCCCGCAATTGCAAGTTCCACAGTGGCACTGTGTTTTAAATATTGTGTTTAGGAGATATAAGAATCAAATTTGTGGGTGAGTGGGGGGGGGGGGGTGGCTTGTTTGATTTTTTATCGCCGTACGTGCAAAAAGTCAGTTTTCGGAAAACCAAACTCGGAAAGAATTAGGTACCCGTTCTACTTTTAAATGTATCAATAACTAGTATGAACATAGTACATATTATATTTTTTCAATTTTATATTAATAGTTTTGTTCATAAAGTAAGTAAATAATAATATAATTTATTGAATTGTTGCAGAAAATACGTAGGTACCTAAGCTACTATGAACCCGTAGCCCGTAAACATTCTTAACAGGCTAGCCCTTTTATTTCCAGTATTATTAACATAATTATTTATTATCTTAAATCAGTAAATTCAATTGTTTTAACTATGCATGCTACTTGGCAGGACACTGGCAATGTCTTGAAAAGATCCTTCAGCTCGAATATAGGTATAATTTGTATGGCGCAGTCAATTAGACGCGTGGCAAAAAGATCGTCCGCATTTACGGTGCGGCGAGATCAAAGGGGAAAACGTATATTACTGTTTCGGACGCTATTTTCTGGCGAAAAAATAAAATAAAAATTGATTCAACATTAGTAGATATAGCTTGAACGTCGCTCTTGGCCACTTTTTCTATTTTCTTCTTTTTTCTTAAGTTATTACAAAAAAAAAAATTTTAGAAAAAAAAAATTGAAAAACTAAAACGTTTGCGCATTTTTGATTATTGCTTTCAAAACATTTATTCTTTCAAATTAAAAATATTTTGCTTGGTTTTTCTTAAAACAGCTAAATAATTTCAGCGCCATCTACCGCATCGGAAACACACTAAATGGTCGTCCTGATTCGCCTTAAGTTATTTCGTGTTTTCCTAAAAATCTACAAAAATATTCAAAAGATTGTATCATAGTCTAAACAAGCTAGAAGAATCAGTTTGGTCTTAAACTTTAGCTACTTACCTCTACTATAAATGCGATGTCAGACTTTAGCGTAGAATACACCATTTACTTACTATCGAGCAAAAAGCGATTTAAAAAAAATTTCAAATTTCGAAGAGGTCAACCTCCGGAAGTATTGGAGCTAACTATCCCGTTTTTGTATTAAATTGTTGAAAATTTTCTCTAGTTTAATAAAAGCTGTTATGCTTATTTTTACGTTTTGCTATGTTTCGTATTTCTTATGCTTATCGCACTGTCTGATATTCTAAATCGCAACTTTACGAGCGTGCCTGGTATATATCTCTGGCGAACTAGTATGACATGCTTATATCTATTGTGTAAATTCACTTCTGTTTCTTACGTTAAATTTATTGAAATCTAATTTTTGGGACATTCACACGATAAGGTTGATTACTTGTGTAAATGTACTTGGATCTACGTTTAAAATAACTATTTTCCGAGACAATTTATATTGCCGTTCTGACCTACCTGCATTGTGTGCGTAGTTATAATTATTTTTCAGCTTATTCTAACCTACCTGCAGTCTCAGTTACTTGCATTAGCAGTTACTTCTATATGCTTTGTTTAAGTTTTGTCTACACTTGCTTAATTATACCACAGTATAGAGCTGTATAGACACAGTAGTTTCTCTCGCCGTCGGCACCTTTGATGTTTGTGTCCCAAAATAGTACTGCGCATTCACGCACGCGCAACCAGAGGCGTAGTAAATTTTTCTATTCAGGAATAAGCCAGTGACGCAGAACCAAATCGTTTATGAGATAATTATGTTAATCTATTTTTAAAATTATGAAAAAGCTATATCAATAATACAAAAAACGATGATAAAACACTGCTTTTTATTAAGTACATATTACACACGCATTTAAAAAAAAGTGATTAACAGCGCAGGAAACAGCGAATAAGAAGAGATTAAGCCGGTAAGATATTTTATTTGTCTCACCATTTAGTCGACGAGTTCTTGCACGTGTTTTTCGCTACTTTTTGCGATCGAAATTTAAAAACGTAAATAAATAAAATAAGAATACACCGTGAACCAAAAATAAAAGACAGTAAAGACAAATAAAATAATTGCAATAGTACCCACAACTCTCTATTGTTTCACCCTACCGAGGTCCACACGTCTCTGTGTTAGTCACCGCGACGGGCCCCGCTGGTGTGAAAAGTACATTCCTGAATCCATCCTACAAACTAACACGTACCAATACAAGGAAAAATGAAAAAAACATGGGGTGGTAAAAATAAAAATCGAAATAACGAATCACAATCGAGTGACAGTGAAGAGAAAATATCAAATAATGCCATATTTAAAAAGCTAAAAGATATGGAAAAATCATTAGATTTTATGTCAACGCAATTCGATCAAATTCAAAAAGAAAACATAGAAATAAAAAACATGTTAAAAGAGAGAGAAAAAGAAAACAAGCAATTACAGGAAAAAGTGGAGGAACTAGAGCAGGCGGTGAACAACATGGAGCGGGATAAAATAAAAAATAAAATTATAATAAATGGTATAGAAAAACAGGACAAGCAAGAAAAAGTAGAGGACATTGTAAATAAAATCTTGAAGAAATTAAGCATCAGCCCAGACAACAAGATAACTAAATGCTATCGAAAAAATGCACAACAGGACAATAGTCCCATAATCGTTGAACTAAAAAGCGAAGAAGTGAAGAAAGACATTTTGAAAACCAGGAAAACAATTGGACCGATTACAGTCTATGACTGCCAACTAAAAGGGAGAGATAGCCCTATTTATGTTAACGAACAATTGACTACCATGAAAAATACTATATTTCGCAATGCCCGACTACTAAAAAAAGCAAATAAAATAGCATTTGTATGGATACGTGACGGAAATGTATATGCAAGAAAAACAGAAACTAGCCAGAAAGTCAAAGTAAGAACTAAAGCGGATCTACTGCGGTTGAACTGAGAAGAAAAACAAAGAAAAAATAAAAACAAAAAAAAGAAAACAAAAAAATGGAGATGTACACAGTATACATGCAAAACACAAGAAGCGTCAAAAATAAATTTCCAGAAATAGAAACTATACCAACATTACATCACAATCCAGAAATTATCGCTCGAACCGAAACATGGCTTAATCCAGCTGAGGAACATCTGTATAATCTACAAAACTACAATGCAGTATTCAACTCCAGAACTACAAGAGGAGGAGGTACTGCATTATACATTAAAGAATCAATAAAATATGATACATTATTAATTAAAACATGGAATAAAATAGAAATAATAACCATATTGCTAAACAACGAAAGGATTGTTCTAACCCTAGTATATAAACCGCCAGATGTGCAATTACGAACGTTAGAAAAAATACTGAAAAAAAATATCCTGACAAAGGGAAAGAAACACATAATAATGGGAGACTTTAATATAAATATAGTGGAAAGAGACAGTAAGACTAAGGAATATATAGGTACAAATTTATAAAGAATATAATTACAAAATTTTGAACAAGAGATCACCACAAAATTACACAAAAGAAATCCAAACAATAACCATAGTATATTAGACCACGTAATAACAAATATAAAAACCAAAATTAAAGTCAAAGTAATACCCAGTGATATCTCAGACCACTCTGTAGTTAAAACTACAATATATGAAATAGAACGTGTGACACATTACCAATATTTCAATCTCGTAAGAACAAACTATAAACAAATCAGAAGTGATATCGAAGGAATTAGCGAGGAAAACATAAACCACTTTCACGAATTATCACATGCACTGGAAAATATTGTAGCAAAAAACCAAAAAATTGAAACCATTAAAAGAAGAGAAGAATGCCCGTGGATAAGCACAGATATAATACAACAAACAAAATTAAGAAATAAACTGTACAAAAAACACACCAAATACCCAAACAATAAAGAAATACTGAAGAGATAAAATCAACAAAAGCAGTACACTGCTTACAGAGTCAAAAAAGCAAAAAAAGATTACTACATGAGACAATTTGAAAAATATAAAAAAGAATCATCAAAAACATGGAACTTAATTTCGAAGCAGTTAAACACAAGCAACAAAAAAAACCAATACCATAGAACAAATTCTGACAAAACACGGAATCAAAACAAGCGAAAGCACTGAAATAGCAGAAGAAATAAACAAGTACTTTGCTAACATAGGAAAAGAACTAGCGGAAGAACAAATTAACAGCACCACAAAAAAACCCGTAACCACAACCTACGATAAACAAGTACCAACATTTATATTAAAAAATATAAATATACAACAGATGAACGCAATAATAGATGACATGAAGAACACAGCTCCTGGATATGATAAAATACCATGTAAAATACTGAAACTAAACAAACCAGCATTAGTACCAATACTAACTATAAGTATATAAGTATATAAGAAAGGTGACAAAGCAAAACCAGAGAATTACCGACCTATATCTTTACTTACAACATTAAACAAGATAATGGAAAAATGTATACAAATTCAAATTTCTGAACACCTTCGAACACACAGTATAATACACTCAAAACAGTATGCATTTCAAAAGAACTCTGGGACTACATCAACGACTAATGACTTGTTAAATAGTATAAAAGATAAATTGAAAGGAGGAAACACAGTTGTAGCAATCAGACATGAAAAAAGCGTTTGATACAATTTCCAAACAGAAACTATCAGAGAAAATTGAAAAGATGGGAATAAAAGGTAAAGAGAAAGGCCTAATAGACTCTTATATCACGGGAAGAAAACAGAAAACAGTAATAAATAACACTCACAGTAATGACCTTGAGCCAGAATATGGAATACCACAAGGGGGAAATCTCCCACCCATTTTGTATATAATGTACACAAACGACATTTGTCAATTAAACATAGATGGAGAAATATACTCATACGCCGAAGACACCTGTTTGGTTTACTGGGGCAAAAGTGTGCAGGAACTGCAAGAGCGCGTCAACAAAGACCTCGGTACAGTCGAGGATTGGTGCTACAACAACCTTCTGACCATTAACGAACATAAAACAGAATTCATGACATTCTCGAACAAATTAAATACTCCAACATTTGACATAAAAATAAAAGCCCAGGCCATCAAGCAAATAGACCAAATAAAATACTTAGGATTAAACATACAGAGAAATTTAAAATGGGATCTGCACGTAACCAGCCTAGTGAAAAAAAATGCAACAGCAATAGCTGGCATCAAAAAGATAAGAGCCATTATACCTGAAAACCTGCGAAAACCAATTTACAATGCTGTTTTTATGTCTCACATGAATTACTTAATAAATATATGGGGAAATACAACTAACAGAAATATTAACAAGTTACAAAGACAGCAAAATAAGATCTTAAAATTAATTTATAAGCTAGATAGAAGAACATCCACCGAGGAAGTATACGATAAGACAAAGGAACTGAATCTTGAACAAACAATAAAACTAAAAAATATAATACTGCTATACAAAATAAAACATAATCTCATAAAAACTGAAGTCAAGTTAATCACTAACACACATATACATATGCACGCAACTAGAAGAAAATCAAATATAAGAACGGAAATATGTAAGCAATTAAAATATGAAAAAGTACATACACCAGACCCTTGTTTATAAATACTATAGTTATACAACCTAGAGAAAACTGTAAATATTTCTTATGTAGTAAAGTGTCGTCCTCTGATATCTTTCAAATGGATTAATACGAATGAATGAAAGTGCTCAGCCAATGAAATATTCTCAACGCCACTCCCACAATTTAATCCGGAAGTTTATAAAAAATGTAAATATATTTTGATATTTTCTATTAAATTTTACATAAGAGTATATTTTGTTTGATTTGCTTTTCACATCGTTTGCCCTTGAATTACATATCAACATAACCTATATAGCTTAACTGTGATAAAGTAGATTTAAGTAAATGTTTCATTGAAGAATCGTAGGATTACTATTTTTTTCTCTTATTATACTCACAATTACCCTTTTATAACATAATAAAAAAAAAGACATACAAAAGGCTTTTTAAAAAACGTATTCATGTTTTTTAAAGATATAAATCTAAACAAGAAAACGGTATTAAAAAGTCAGCATTTTTATTAAATACTCACCTACATGAAATGTCAGTTCTATGTGTTCAACAGGTATGTCTAAAACAGTCTTCTATATATTTGGTATGACTAGATATAGGTATTATGTAAAAGAAGAAAAAGTAATTAAAAGCTATCCGAACCACAACATTTATTAAGTTGCTTTGCATGGTTTCATCAACTTGACTGGTTTATGTGAGGCTTTCAAACCAGTAATGTAGTACGTTTTACAAAGAAAATGCATTATAAACACCACATTATTTTAAGGTTTTGGTATCTTCAGAATTTAGAAATTTAAATGGTTCACAGCCAATCATTTATCACTTAACCAGGATAAATGTGAGACAATTTATTTTACTAGTAAACATAGATCAAACATATATTCTACGAATTGAAAATTCCTTGATATTAGACTAGACACAAGATTAACATGGAAGCCGCAGATTAGTTAAATTAGTCAAACACTTATCTTCTGCTACTTATGCAATTAGACATATCAGATTTATAACTGATAGTCTACTGGAATAACGATATACTATGGACTATCAAATCACATATCAACAATGTTTAACCAATATGGGGTAAGTAGGCCTATGTAGAAAAGGTGTTCATCCTGCAGAAGAAGGCTGTTCGAGCAATTGTCTGTGTTTCACAAACTATTCGCTGCAAACCTCTCTTCAGAGAACTTATGATAAGTCCATTAGCCTAGACACATATTCTGCAACAACTAAGGAGGGCTTTGAAAAAGTTGTCACACCTCATGACTAGGGGTGAGATTACAGAAATCTGCACCCCTCATCACCATTTGCTGCACATCCCGCTTTACATAGGACAAAAGCCACTTCAGTACAACACGTCACTGGTAATTATTTAACAAAATCAAAGTTATGTGTAGACATCTTTCTACTTTCGTATCTAAAGAGAAAATAAAGGACATTCTCCTTCAAGAAGCATTCTACAATGTCAATGACATAAATTAGCCCTGTGTTGATGTTATCATTACATTTTTGCTTGATGTGCTATTGTGTAAACTGTATGTATATCTTATTATTGATATAATAAATTTATTATTATAATAGAAACACTATCCTTCTTACTGTAGAAGTGTTATAATTAATCCTGCTTTTACACCCACAATACCTCAGCTCGTCAGGGAAGTCGCAGCAACTTTCATTATACATTTACATTCTTGGTAATTATCAATATAGTAAGTACTGCCTACACATGGTCTGTATATGGACGTTTCTTCAATTTGTATTTACCTGCGATTTTAAAAATTCCTTTCAATAATAGTAATTCCTAATAATTGAAGTTACGTAGGGGTTATCAAACAAAACTATATAGTTTAAAATATGTAACACTTTCGGCTGTTACTTATACATAAGTAAAATAAAACACTCAATTAAATTTGAATAACTTCACTTTATTTTAATCACTATGTGACTGCAGTTTTGACATTACACGTCATTATCAAACAAGTTTACTTATATTTCTACTATTTAATTTTTCTTTCACCCACGTTTAATTGCAATTGTTTGAAATCTTCATGGATTTTATTGTGTTATATATGTAGAATTTTAGCCTTCATACTGGTTGAAGTGAGGTATATCACTTCATAAAAGTTAATTAGATACACACTTAAATGTACTTGGCTTTGACATTACTTATTTTATTATGGTTCTAGTTATTTTTATTTTATCTAGGCCTGAATCGTAACAACAATTGCCATGATACAAGTCTGAATGAATAATCATCAATTATTGTTGAGGATAGTACATACCCAACAAGTTATACAAACAAACTAATTCATAAGCAAGCAAAGATTTTATTAAAGGTTAGTACTTTGAACCTTTTTCAGCTTGTATAACTGCAATATCCATTGTCAATTATAAGATAAAATATATAGGAAAAATGACATTTCTTCGTTACATCGTCTTGCAATATGTATTTTAGAATAACATTTAACATCCACAATCACATCATCACTTATTTTTGGAATTTGAAAAATTAGTGTCAGTAGACTTATCATATCCCTTAATTCAAAATATTTTAAGATATTTAAATCTAAAGCAAAACGCCTACAAAATTGTAACAAACACGATTGGTGTAATTGGATAATTGTGTCACTTCCTTTAAGCTCCCATTGGCTTCTCTTTACTACTACGAGAAGACTGCTTTTACTACAACAAATTTAGCGGGAAAACTTATGAATGGGCACATCCTACTGCCCAACCCCTCTGTTGGCTACCTACCCGAACTAACCTTCAGTTGTATAACTATAGTATTAATAAACAAGGACCAGACGATATAACACATTATAACAAATTACCTAAAGAAATCAAAAACTTAAAATATCTTCACTTTAGAAAAGCAATAAAGAGCATGCTTTTAAATAAAAAGATATAGACAACCGCTGAAGGTAACCAGAGTAAGAACGGATAGGAGTCCTCAATACCATTAGTCCGGGATAGATGTACCGACCAGGAAACAACCCGCGACGAAGATGTAGGACCGTATACAAGCATAATATATATGCTTCATTTGTAAGCTTAGCTTTACTATGATATGTATTACATATGTTTTTCAATAAAGTTAACTACTTACTATTTTAAAAATGTAATACATTATACGTACAACACAAAAAAAGGCTCCTCTAACCTAAAGATTACTTAAATTTCTTGACACAATTCATCAATGGTGTTGTAAAATTGTTATTTTATTTGAATTGCCACTAACTTTGAAATTTCTATTGCAAAATTTCAAAGTATAAAAAATTCTTACACGAATAAATAGCTTTATCAAAAATTCAGTAGGAAAATTTTCGCAGGGATGTTTATATGATATCTCCTCCAACTTCTGTTTTAATTTAAAGCTAACATTTGGTTCGAAGGAAAATGAAGAAAAAAATTCACAGAAGGCTTTTTCCTAATGCGGTATTTATATATATATAGGTATACTGAAATTATGGTCGGGCGTTGCCAAATTAGTAAAGCTGTTTCACAAAGTTAGGACATGCCTTAAAATAAGTGTAAAATTTGAATTCATTCATTTCGTGTGTTTTAAACGTATAATTGTTGGAAAACTATGCTTTTCAAAACATTTGTGTCCCAAATAACCTATAAAATAAGTGAAGGCATTTTGTTCAGTTATATTTTCCCATTGTCGGTAATCAATCTTCGAAAATTAAATTTTGCGTTGGTGGTGGTGAATTTGTCATGAAGTTTGAGTAATTATTCACAACTACAATACACAATATGCACATTTTAACAGTTGAGGACATTTTAATGCGCCTGGGGATCTTACCGCATTGGTTCTTTCGGAAACCTGAAAAAGCTTAATTTAGAATTGTTCGAACTATTCTTGCACCGAGGTGCACTACAATAATGGGGCATTTTTGTTCCAAGTATTCGCGAAACGAAACACTACAATTATTGATAAAACGTTATGCTGCGTGCACACTAATTATAAAAAACAATTTGTTTGTTAAAAATGTTGGAAGTACGTCAGCATCCATTAAATTATATGGAAATGTTTCAAGGAAATGCACAATAATCAAACAAAAATTTTTGACACACATTTTAAACACAAATTCTAAATTAATAATGTGTTAATAAATTTATTTGACGTTAATTATAAATGCCAAAAGAATATATAATTTAGTTTTACAAATGCCTTGTTTAATCTGTGTACAACTACTCATTAATTTGTAAAATTAGTGTTCATAATAAATTGTTTGTCAAACATTTTGTATAATTGGTGTACAGCATAACTTATATTAACGGCCATTCACAAATCGCATGCCCAGCAGTCGCATCAAATAATCCCGCCAACTCAACAGCTGATGGCTGACTACTGCGCATTCAGAAATTTTCACGCACGCGTCGGTTCAAGGTCGTCGGTAGGAGGACAATTATTTCGCTCGAGAGAAACTACTGTTTCTATTACATAGCTATATACTGTGATTATACCTTCCGTTCTCTACGAAATGCATTTAATATGTGGCATTTATGGGATTATATGTAGTTGATGTTGCTTTAAATTCCTCGAGACAACAGTCAGGCTTTGTTGCATTTACTGTCGCTTGTGTTCTTACGTCTTCCTAAACACACACACACATGTTTCGTCCGATTGATGTTTCTCTATCGTAGATATCTCCCTAAAACGTTATAGATATTAAATAAGGAAATCCTGTAGAATAACGGGCATACTATTAATTGTTCTCGTAATGTGATTTGTTTACTCCAGTCTTCGACATTCCTGGCTGCATTGTTAAACACCTGTTGATATCTTCCAGTTGCGTATCCGAGGTTAAGTCTTCGATGTTTACCTTGAAATACATAATTCCGGTCGGTTTTAACTGCCTTATCGAAGCGTTTTAATAGCTTGTAATTCTTGTATAATTACCTGCAAGATCCGGTCTTATTTCCGTAATAAATTTTGGCTATAACATAGGTTTGTTTTGATTGCCACCATTCGTTGTCGTTGGCATGATCTTGGTGCGATGTCAAACAGGTGACCAACCTTTAAGCGCGAATTTTCCTGCGTGTTGACTAGCGTTTTCAATCTTCCGTACATTGTAGGTGTGTTTTAATAAATTTTACCATCACCTTAAGTTCCGAGGATGTCTGTGTTTAACTATATAGGTCACGTTATTAACGCTCTCTTTTGTAATTAAGTTATGTGCTCGTTAATTTTATTTGAATTTTCTCCCGCTTTCTATTCTGGGCCATTTCCGCGTTGCGTCATATTTTGGGCGTGCATGATTGGCTGTAGCGCATTGTCCAGGGAAACACGTTTTCGTTTCACTTACCAAGTCCATCTTGTTTAAAGAATATCAGTACAGAATGCTTATTTTGTTTGGTAATTTTTATTACTATGTCTAGTAGATATACGCTTAGGCGGCTCTGAAGAAATAAGTAGTGAGTGTCGATACCTTAGTATAGGTGAATTATCGTAAATTTTATCGTATTACCGCTTCCGAATTTGCGATTTACCACGTGTTGGATTTTGAATTTAAATTTTGTACTTTTGTGTGACTTGTGAGACGATTTCGCGGATCTCCAATAAATTTGGGGTAAGTGGGGTAAATTTTGTGTTAATTTTCGGGGTTTTATCTTTGTTTTTTTTCCTTTCTAATTTAATAGGATTTTTTTGTACGGGGCTAAGCCTTCAGTAGAAGTACGCTGTCATGGCTGACGCACATTTCCGTTAAATGAATAAAGTGACTACATCGTCGCTCTTATAGTTGTACCTTCGCATCCATCTCAGGGGCATTTTGGGTAGAATTTCTCCGTCCAGCTAGGGACACTGCTCCGTACCGTGCCAGATAAGTACAACTATATTCATAGTTTTCGACGTACAATTCGACCAATTTATCGATATTTTGTGCCAGTTAGCTGGACATTTACCTTACTTTTTTTTTGTGATCTAAGACTATTTGGGTGGTTATAAGATACCTAATGCACCACTTAATCAATTGCGAGGTCACGTGCAATCCTATTTAAATTGCTGTTCAAAATTGCAGATTGTTAATGCTGTATACAGAGTGACCCTAAGTAAGAGTTGATTAGGGCTCTCGTTGATGTGTTGAATTTTTATTTTTAATAAAAACTCTAGAAAATTCATTACCGCTAAAACTTTAACTTTCATGTATGTTTTGTTTTTTTAAAAATTTCTGAGCTATTTAAAATTATTTATGCAATTGTAAATTCTATACCGTAAGCTCAGTAGATTCTTTTGTGTTAAATACTAAATTTTCCTTTGGTTTTTTTGCAAAGCGTCATTTAATAACTTAACTTTTGTAAACAAGTTACTTTAATTAATTCTTAATTTTGATTTTGTAAACAAAACCATGATCTTGTAAATTTAACGTTTTTCCCTTCTATTAATTATTTTTTTTTAAGTCTTACGTGCTAATCTTAAATCAACTTTCTTTATAATTGTGTAACATATAACACATATCATTGAACATCGCCGTTGGTGGCACTTGTATAATATCATTTGTAGAATAGCCTGTGAGGCGACAAAACGTTTCTGCTGCCGACCATCCCCTGCCGACCATCCCCTGCCGATGCGCAGAGGTTATGTCAATAGTATTTAAGATCTCATAATAATTAAATCCGACTGTTTTTTTTATTTGCACCATTTCACATAGACTTGTTCACTATATTTTCAAAATATCATTCTGACTTGTTCAATATATTTTCAAAAAAAAAAAACTAACAATTTAATATAGAACTTTCTACACATCGTAAACAATCTTTTATTTTACCTCAACATATCTTGTTTTTCTTTATTATTATTGTGACAAGCATTTGAATAAAGTTTGGCGCAGCCGACCTATACAGGGTGATCCGTAGGAAACCCGCTGGAGGGACACAGCCAATGGCAGATCAGTAGGGAACGCAGGTAGGTTACCGAAAGGTAGCAGAGTGTCCTGGTGCCCGGACAACGTCGCTTGCGTCGACGCCGACCGACGCTCATTTCTTAAGTTTAGTTATCTGAACCGTCACGCCATTTGCTATTGGAGCTAGCTCGGCCCTGCGTGTCTCAACCCCTATCACCACACTATCGTGATCTCCTTATACTGTGACTCACCTGGTCAGTAAAATTTAGTTTCGACGTTGTTGCGGGTGTAACAAAGCGTAAACGGCTTTTTTGCTCAAACTAATACTTTAGGAGATATTTTGTAAAAACAGGCCAAAATATTTAGCGGTTTTTTCAAGATGGCGGTAATTTTTATAGTGAATCTGTTCAATTATAGGTTGTCTATAGGTGACACTAGTGTTTTTGGCAAAAATCAACTGCACTTCTTTACTTAACATTAGTCATATTTTATTATCTTCTTAAATAATATTGGAGATGCGCAACATTCAGAAGAGAAAGTAATTATTTTAGTTGTTAAACGTACCTGGATATATTTTACCGAATTGAAGTAAGTTTGTAAAAATAAGGTTTAGATTTTTCATATTATCCAAAGATGACATATATACTATTACGTTCGTTTAATAGACTTACCTAATATTTCACTATTAATAACAACATAAAGAATTTTTGGTATAAACCACCGAAAAAGAACCTACCTACCTGACGAAATGGTTGAACATGCAGAACACATAATTTAAGCCTATTGTGCCATATATTTATATGGTCTACCAAATCTAGTAAATTCAAGAAATATCTAAAACATAGAATATTAGCTTTCTGTGATAGAAACATCACCGATGTACCTAATATCCTTGGAGAATATACATATAGTCCAGTCGAACTATACCAAAAAGTCTCGCATGGTTACACTAATAAGGGTAGTTTTGATTTGTTGATATGGTGTATGGATTGGTAGATTGTTGCAAAGTCCCAAGTTTTCTTATTTCCGCCACCACCGCGGACGCCGCCATCTTGAAAAAACCGCTAAATATTTTGGCCTGTTTTTACAAAATATCTCCTAAAGTATTAGTTTGAGCAAAAAAGCCGTTTACGCTTTGTTACACCCGCAACAACGTCGAAACTAAATTTTACTGACCAGGTGAGTCACAGTATAAGGAGATCACGATAGTGTGGTGATAGGGGTTGAGAAACGCAGGGCCGAGCTAGCTCCAATAGCAGATGGCGTGACGGTTCAGATAACTAAACTTAAGAAATGAGCGTCGGTCGGCGTCGACGCAAGCGACGTTGTCCGGGCACCAGGACACTCTGCTACCTTTCGGTAACCTACCTGCGTTCCCTACTGATCTGCCACTGGCTGTGTCCCTCCAGCGGGTTTCCTACGGATCACCCTGTATAGGTCGGCTGCGCCAAACCTTATTCAAATGCTTGTCACAATAATAATAAAGAAAAACAAGATATGTTGAGGTAAAATAAAAGATTGTTTACGATGTGTAGAAAGTTCTATATTAAATTGTTAGTTTTTTTTTTTTGAAAATATATTGAACAAGTCAGAATGATATTTTGAAAATATAGTGAACAAGTCTATGTGAAATGGTGCAAATAAAAAAAACAGTCGGATTTAATTATTATGAGATCTTAAATACTATTGACATAACCTCTGCGCATCGGCAGGGGATGGTCGGCAGCAGAAACGTTTTGTCGCCTCACAGGCTATTCTACAAATGATATTATACAAGTGCCACCAACGGCGATGTTCAATGATATGTGTTATATGTTACACAATTATAAAGAAAGTTGATTTAAGATTAGCACGTAAGACTTAAAAAAAAAATAATTAATAGAAGGGAAAAACGTTAAATTTACAAGATCATGGTTTTGTTTACAAAATCAAAATTAAGAATTAATTAAAGTAACTTGTTTACAAAAGTTAAGTTATTAAACGACGCTTTGCAAAAAAACCAAAGGAAAATTTAGTATTTAACACAAAAGAATCTACTGAGCTTACGGTATAGAATTTACAATTGCATAAATAATTTTAAATAGCTCAGAAATTTTTAAAAAAACAAAACATACATGAAAGTCAAAGTTTTAGCGGTAATGAATTTTCTAGAGTTTTTATTAAAAATAAAAATTCAACACATCAACGAGAGCCCTAATCAACTCTTACTTAGGGTCACTCTGTATACAGCATTAACAATCTGCAATTTTGAACAGCAATTTAAATAGGATTGCACGTGACCTCGCAATTGATTAAGTGGTGCATTAGGTATCTTATAACCACCCAAATAGTCTTAGATCACAAAAAAAAAGTAAGGTAAATGTCCAGCTAACTGGCACAAAATATCGATAAATTGGTCGAATTGTACGTCGAAAACTATGAATATAGTTGTACTTATCTGGCACGGTGCGGAGCAGTGTCCCTAGCTGGACGGAGAAATTCTACCCAAAATGCCTCTGCGATGGATGCGAAGGTACAACTATAGGAGCGACGATGTAGTCACTTTATTCATTTAACGGAAATGTGCGTCAGCCATGACAGCGTACTTCTACTGAAGGCTTAGCCCCGTACAAAAAAATCCTATTAAATTAGAAAGGAAAAAAAACAGAGATAAAACCCCGAAAATTAACACAAAATTTACCCCACTTACCCCAAATTTATTGGAGATCCGCGAAATCGTCTCACAAGTCACACAAAAGTACAAAATTTAAATTCAAAATCCAACACGTGGTAAATCGCAAATTCGGAAGCGGTAATACGATAAAATTTATGATAATTCACCTATACTAAGGTATCGACACTCACTACTTATTTCTTCAGAGCCGCCTAAGCGTATATCTACTAGACATAGTAATAAAAATTACCAAACAAAATAAGCATTCTGTACTGATATTCTTTAAACAAGATGGACTTGGTAAGTGAAACGAAAACGTGTTTCCCTGGACAATGCGCTACAGCCAATCATGCACGCCCAAAATATGACGCAACGCGGAAATGGCCCAGAATAGAAAGCGGGAGAAAATTCAAATAAAATTAACGAGCACATAACTTAATTACAAAAGAGAGCGTTAATAACGTTACCTATATAGTTAAACACAGACATCTTCGGAACTTAAGGTGATGGTAAAATTTATTAAAACACACCTACAATGTACGGAAGATTGAAAACGCTAGTCAACACGCAGGAAAATTCGCGCTTAAAGGTTGGTCACCTGTTTGACATCGCACCAAGATCATGCCAACGACAACGACTGGTGGCAATCAAAACAAACCTATGTTATAGCCAAAATTTATTACGGAAATAAGACCGGATCTTGCAGGTAATTATACAAGAATTACAAGCTATTAAAACGCTTCGATAAGGCGGTTAAAACCGACCGGAATTATGTATTTCAAGGTAAACATCGAAGACTTAACCTCGGATACGCAACTGGAAGATTTCAACTGGTGTTTAACAATGCAGCCAGGAATGTCGAAGACTGGAGTAAACAAATCACATTACGAGAACAATTAATAGTATGCCCGTTATTCTACAGGATTTCCTTATTTAATATCTATAACGTTTTAGGGAGATATCTACGATAGAGAAACATCAATCGGACGAAACATGTGTGTGTGTGTTTAGGAAGACGTAAGAACACAAGCGACAGTAAATGCAACAAAGTCTGACTGTTGTCTCGAGGAATTTAAAGCAACATCAACTACATATAATCCCATAAATGCCACATATTAAATGCATTTCGTAGAGAACGGAAGGTATAATCACAGTATATAGCTATGTAATAGAAACAGTAGTTTCTCTCGAGCGAAATAATTGTCCTCCTACCGACGACCTTGAACCGACGCGTGCGTGAAAATTTCTGAATGCGCAGTAGTCAGCCATCAGCTGTTGAGTTGGCGGGATTATTTGATGCGACTGCTGGGCATGCGATTTGTGAATGGCCGTTAATATAAGTTATGCTGTACACCAATTATACAAAATGTTTGACAAACAATTTATTATGAACACTAATTTTACAAATTAATGAGTAGTTGTACACAGATTAAACAAGGCATTTGTAAAACTAAATTATATATTCTTTTGGCATTTATAATTAACGTCAAATAAATTTATTAACACATTATTAATTTAGAATTTGTGTTTAAAATGTGTGTCAAAAATTTTTGTTTGATTATTGTGCATTTCCTTGAAACATTTCCATATAATTTAATGGATGCTGACGTACTTCCAACATTTTTAACAAACAAATTGTTTTTTATAATTAGTGTGCACGCAGCATAACGTTTTATCAATAATTGTAGTGTTTCGTTTCGCGAATACTTGGAACAAAAATGCCCCATTATTGTAGTGCACCTCGGTGCAAGAATAGTTCGAACAATTCTAAATTAAGCTTTTTCAGGTTTCCGAAAGAACCAATGCGGTAAGATCCCCAGGCGCATTAAAATGTCCTCAACTGTTAAAATGTGCATATTGTGTATTGTAGTTGTGAATAATTATTACCTAGTTTCCACTCGTGATGATATCTTTACTTCGAATATTCGTCTTTTTGATTTGTGATCTAAAGCTATGGAACTAACCAAAAAATATTTATTTACGATGAAAATGACCCTGAAGGAAAGAGGCATAAGCAATGAGGCTCGGTACACATACAGTCGGCAATTATACAGTTCGAAATAGAGAAATGGGTTACCTCAATCTGCGTTATAATATAACGTTAAATAAAATGATAAAATCCCAAAATTTACTTAATACTCCAATTTGTAGAAAATCGGCATTTCCAATAAAAATTGAAGACGATTTAGTTGATTATTGTTTGGAAATGGATAGCAGTGTTTCGGTTTGACCATCACTTATGTTAGAAGACTTGCCTAGTAATCGTAGCGCCCATCCGTTTTCAATAGTGAATAAGCTTACTGGCAAAATGGACAAACAAGTCTTTTAAACGTCATCCTTATTCGTTCTCTAGAAAACCTCAGGCTATTTCAAAAGAGAGAGTCAAAGGATATGCATTTGAAAATGTGAAGCGATTTTTCGAAAACTTAGAGTTACTATATAAAAAAAATCAACATGTCAAGAGTTTACAATGTTGATCAGACAAAGATAACAATAGTCCAAACAAAAAATGCACGAGTTATCACATTGAAAGGAAAAAAGCTGAACTTGCAGAAAGAGGCACACTAGTTACTAATGCCATGTATGAATGTATGGATACCGCTGAAGGATTTGTTCCTCCATTATGTCGTTTTGCGGAAAAAAGCAGAATTATTAGATGGGGCCCCATCTGGTGCAATTGCAGCGTGTTATTCATCTGATTAGATTCAACAACATTTTTTTGCCCAGGGTTTGTACTTCGTTTTTGAACCGTTGAAACCATGGCATAAAATGAATCCCTTCGATCTGTCACTCATGTGGCCTTTCAAAATTTATAATTCGCAAGAAGTTCAATGGCGCATTGAAAATAAAGAAAGGACAAGAAAATAAATCGTTTTGTCAGAGCTGGGTAATTAATAACTACTATCTCATATAAAGTGTACCAGAAGAACAGATAGTAGAAAATAAAATTAAAGAGGCATTGGAAAAAGAGAGAAAACCAAAACTATATGCCTAATTTGCTAACCAAAAGAAAGGCAGGATAAGAAAAAGATGTGTCAGAAAGTATAAAAAAGTTGAGATCGATAATATTTCGTCAGAAAATGATGAACTTGTCTTGAATGGCCATTCAGATATGGGGGTTGATGACAAAACAGAAAAAGCAGTATATATCTTTTGCAATGGAGTCTTCTCGAAAGATACTCGTGGAGAAAGCGGATCAGCTGTGTGAAATGTTTTAGATGGGTACATATTGCTTGTGCCAATGACGAGAAAAATATGTTACGTCTGCGATTTTTGCTTGGAATAAACTACATATATGTAGCTGTTTTTTTTATGAAAAAGTGGTATCCTAATTTTTCATACCAAAAAAGTGTCATAATTTGGGATATCTAAATTTAGGAAACTATTTACAAAACACACACACACATTCTTTCTTTCTAAAAATTAGCATCAGCTTAAAGTAAGTAAGGTACAGTTCATTTCCTAAAGATACTTTCGGTGATGAATTAAAATACGCATTTATATTAAATCTAGAATGGTTGCGAGAAATTAATTGTGTAATAAATATAAAGTTTAATCAGTGTAGGTTGTTTTTGCGCATCACGACGGGGGATTAACTCTGTTGGCGAGATGCTACATGGTTTCGACATTACTCTGATTGCAAGGGACGGCACTGACGTCGGTTGCCCACATATCTGGTGCAGGCGTACCGCTATCGTTTGTCCTTTTCTTTACACATTTTATGAAGAAGTTATTTTATTGTGTAATTTGTTCTATTTCGACGAAGCAACGTTTTATATTTAACGGGACTGACGTCATTGTCACTTAGTGTATTTGCCTTCTGTTTAACAGAATTGAAAGTTAGTTATCACATAATAAGTAGTGCGTCATCACGTTGTATAAGGTAACTTGTAGTTTATAACACAGCGAGTAATTAGGCTGAAGATACGTCGAGATGTTGCCGTATGAGTTACTATTATAATTGTTAGCGTATTCAAAATGTTACCATTCAATTAAAAAGAGATAAATCATTTATTTTTTATAACGGTGTCCTAATTTTGAGAATAATTTGAAGTAAGAAGTTGTAAGTCCAGAAAGAGCAAATTCTGCAACATACCCATACTTCTTTGTTTTTGCCAACTGCCCTTGTCTTGATCGTCACTACACTCAATAGAAGAGTCTTCTTCATGTTTTTGTACATTTTCACATTTTCTTCTAGGTTGAATCCTATTAGTCAAAGTTGCTTTTTCGTCGATATCATCTTCACTACATATTTTGGGCTTTATTTAGTACCTTTATTAAATTTTTGCTTTAACTTTCTTTTTAATGTTTCTCTTATTATACTGACTTCATATGTGTGCAAAGAAAATTTGTGTTTGTTTCTTACTTTTACTCTTTATACATTTTTTTTTAATGTGGTGTCTTGTGAACACCTTGGTAAAAGGATTATATTAGCAAATGTTATCTCATGTACATCAGCCTCTCCTCGCTTGTTCTTTTTCTGTACTCTTTAATGTATTTGTTGCGGGACCTTCGTGACTCTTTTCTTTTTCTATATCTTTTATAAAACTCTCATCAGCAACAAAGTTCTATGAAGTAAAATTAGCTGGATTTACAGAAAAAAAGGCTGTGCTTTCTAAGCATTTAATGGCTTTAACTGGTATATCAACACGTTTATAAACTTTTTGAAAAATTTCAGTTTTCTCGAAAGTTGTTTTTCGTTTATGTTTATTATTTTCACATTGAACATTGTACATTCATTTCAAAGAAGAATACAATGGCTAGATGCGTTAAGACGTACAAGGCGGAGTGCTTAAAACTACAATTATTATTCCTTATTTTGTTCAAACATTATACGCATACAATATACAGTCCGCGTGCATGGTTGTTGATTATTATTAAAATTGGTTCCTCTTGTAAAGGCTTTACAAAATTACAAAAATGTTGAAGCCATTCTATAATTTACACATTCATCTTCTGAAAAAGCATACAGTGCACTTGGTGGTCCATTTTTCTTGAATTCTAGTTTTATTTTCTTAAGTGTATAGATCAGTAGAGGAAGAAAATAGGTCCCAGAAGTACTTGCGCAGCACATGATGATAATAGTCGGTCCTCTTTCGGTGTTTGTAAGGTACTCTTTTCTGACCCTTTTTCGCGAGTGTTTAAGAGGGACTTTGAACAGTAAGAAGAATAAGAATAGAAAAATAGGCAAACTTCATTTTTGTTTAATGCAAGGATACGATTTATTTTTGTCGCTGTTTGTTTCCTTAAGTCAATATTCTGATCTCGTTTGAAAAACCTTTATAGCCAATTTCCCTCAGCAGTCTTCTTGTCTTTAGGGATGGGATGTTGTAAATTCTTCTCTTCGACATACTTAAAGGCACATTTTTTTTTAATTTCAATGGGCGATATTCCATACACATGTTTCAAGAATGTTATAATCTGTGTAGTTAAAAGATTTTCTTCATCTTTTGTAAGAGCAGATATACGATTGAAACAAAAGTCGAAAGTAATAATGTATCGATTATTACTTTTGAGTCTTCTTTGTAGAGTTGGTCTGGGATTAAAAAATGTCTTGCAGCATCTTGCGTAACTCTGACAGTTCTTATTGCATTTATATCCACAGTAAGCTGTTAAGAAGTCCAATATCCTTTTCGTGTTACTCTATTTTAAGTATGTGGCATCTCCAATAAAAAAACATTAAAACAAGAAAAATGTGGAATATTTCCTTAAGGGTAATATGGTTATAATAATCTCAAAATGGACTCTTACATTTAATTATGAACAACACTTAATTCATTGTAATTAATCAGTAACATATTACATTATCTAAAACTACACAAGCGATCGGACAATTTGTAAAAATAATATTACGCAGGTTTTAATTAACTACCTATTTTAACTTACGTTTGAAATAAGAACACTGATGCATGTAAACACAATAGCAACCGCTTTCAGTGCATCGTGAATTACATGCACATAGATTGCGTACAATTACTAAAGTACTAATAATATACGCAATGTAATATATTGAATGGATCCTTTACAACTTTATTTAAACATTTTGTTTAATAAAAAAAATGTTTAAGTACTGGTAAGTAAATTTAACGATTAGATATAGTTTTTAATGCATATACATAGTCGTACATTCTGATGACTGGAAATCTAAATGGCATTTAGTGCAATTTTTTAAACAAGACATAGGCAACTAACTATACATTGGATTTACTTTAACATTTTCGAATATATATTAAAGCAAATATATTGCAAAACTTCGCCAATAATACAGTCAGTGTGTTCAAACGGCCATCAAGTTGCGGTTAGAGGGTCAGCTTACAAGAAAGTGCACTATACCTGATTAGTTCTCACTTACGCCGCTGTGATACATTGCTTCATTGTCGCCTGTGAGCGTAAACTGCTCATTTCTATGTGCATTTTGATGTGCCCCTATTTAATTTAGCCTGGTTGACACTTCTATGAAATACGTGCGGATAAATTTCCATAAAGGATGAACAAATTCTGTGCACACGTCGTTTAAAAGATCGTAACAGTTCATAATCGCTGGATTTGTTGAAGCAGTTTGTAAAGTAATACACTTAACCAAACCAAACCAATTCTATGTTAAATATGAAATATTTGAATGTGTATGTTCTATCTTTAACTATTATAGAAAAATACTGCACTGAGTGGAAACATTTATTTATAACTTGTACATCAATTCTATCTTAATCTAACATTGACATGTTACTTGATTGTTCTACATATACCCACTAATTACATTCATGAAGGTAACATAAGGTAAGTATATCACGTTCTCCCCTACTTATTTACAAATCTAATTTCTGTGGTACCTTCATTATTCCATTAGATTTACTTAGTACCGGTAGGGTAGTACCTCTAGGAATGGGGAATGGGATTTGAGGATTCTCTGCAGTATAAGTTTATTAGGGTTCATTTCCTGCAATCCACTCACATCATCCTTAGCCATTCTGCTTTTCCGTTCTAACACTCTTCCTGGTATCCACTTTACTTCCTTTTCTCTTACCGTTCTAACATATATTTCCTCAGCTTCATTAAATTCAGTTACCTTAATATAAACATGTTGCTTTTTTAGATTTGCAGGAGTAATCTCACTTAGTCGAGTTTTTAGTTTCCTATTTATAAAAAGCACAGCTGGAGTCTTATTTGTTATTGACTGTGGTGTGGCACGATAACTAAATAGTATATTATCTATTTTATGTTGCGTTGTTATTCTATTATTTGTTATATTTTCTTCTAATTTAATTTTCAACAGAGCTTTCTTAATTGTCTGCACTGCCCGTTCCGCCGACCCATTCGATTTTGGATAATAGGGCGGTGTTTTAACATGTATGATACCATTTTGTTTGCAAAATGTCTCCATCTCATCTGACGTAAAGTGTGCACCATTGTCATTTACTATTTTTGATGGAAATCCATTTGCAGCGAAAAAAGTTCTTAAGGCTTCGATTGTATTTCTGGCTGTTATTTGTTTCATGTGTTTGACTTCCACCCATTTTGAAAATGAATCTACAATGATTAAAAAATAGTCATCACCCTTTTGTGCATAATCCACATGAATTCTCTTCAAAAGATGAGATGTCCATGGCCATGGTATTGTTGGTTCCTCTGTTTTGTCATTTGCTGTTGGTTGACATATTGCTGTGGTATTTTTCTGCATAAATAAATAAATAAATAAATAAAGAAATCAAACAAATAAAATACCAACAAAAATAAAATACCAGCACATTTATTTAAATAAATATAGGTTTACATATTTGATATATAAATTATAATTTAATATTTCATCAGATATAAATATAGAACAATCCATTAATTTATGTAAATATATATATGATTTAAATTATTGCATGACAATAAATGTTCGAACTGATGAACATGCAATAGAATACACATCAATGCAATGTGGGTTGCACACCCGTCAAGAGAAAAACAAAAATGAGAGCATTGAAATTAAAAGTGTTGACCCCAAATTTAAATAAATTAGAGCACAAAAATTGTGTTAAATATCATACAAAACATGATGTTCAAATACTGACCTCAGTCTAAAAAAAGGATATGTAATGATTTAAACATTATTATTAGTAATTAATAGAAAGTAGGTCATTCGGTAATACATTCTTTAGCAGCAATAATAATCAATGAATAGAAGCCTGCATTTAACATATTGCGATAATAATAAACACTACGGCAAAAACAGAGGTCTTTATACGTAAATAAATATATTCCACTTATTTCTCAATCACCATATAAAGGTCAATTGTATTTTCTTCCGTATGGGACATAGAAATGCATATAAAGGTATATGATTTATTTGTTTTCTATACACCAACACATCCAGAATGTAAATATTGTGGCCTGGTTCACTATTAAAAATAAAACATTATGTTGGGTATGCGATTTTTCACTGATATCTCCAGAATAAAAGATATTATTGAATGTACATTTAAATATGCGATTAGTACATAATTTCCTTCATATAAAAATGCTTCAAGAGATTCCAAGCTAAAAACAGATAAAACATTAGTCAGTATATAATATAGCAGCTCAAAAATACCTACCAATCGATAAAATCAATCCATGTTCATTAGATATGCAAATACAGGATATGTAAACATCAACAACGGTAACATGGCGGAAGAAAGATCACGTGATCACATGACATCGATAGTTACCATAACAAACACGGAGGGCGCAGTAGAAGAAAATTTAAATTGAACAAAAATAATTTTGAAACAAAATAAAGCGTTTGTCAATTGTTGAAGGGTATATAAACGCGTGCATTTGCAGAAAATAGGAGTCCATCCGAAGATCTTCAATACTCAAGAAGAAAAAGAAAAAGTTGATCAGCAGTCCCTTAAACTTAAACCAGTGCTTCAAGTGTTGTAAAAATAAAATAAAATAAAATCTAAAAAGGCATAAACGCTTTTAAGATTTAGACGTTGTGAAATAAAACGTGTGATACGTTTTCAAACGATAAGTGCGCGCTAAATACAGTATTTAAAGCGCGGGATATTATTATTCGACACTATAAAGCCCGCCATAATAAATTTTCAAAGGAATGGAAGGCGAGAATTATCAAGAAGAATTCGAAATGATATACAGTCAAGAAAAGTAAGTACAAGCACTATTAAATAAAACTCCATCTTGCAATCTTATAATAAATAAATAAAGGAATCTTCATGTGTGTGATATAAAATTACTGGATAACAACAATTTTAAGAATATTATTTAAATATTTAATAAATCCTTCTTTGAGTATGCCTTGGGTTGACGTGAAAATCTCAAGTTAAGGCGATTCAACGGAGTATCAATAATTTTACCTGGATAGCAACAATTTTAAGAATATTATTTAAATATTTAATAAATCCTGCTTTGAGTAAGCCTTGGGTTGACGTGAGAATCTCAAGTTAGGGCGACTCAACGCAAAGCATTAACGTTTTCATTTGAATAACAACAGTTTTGAAATATTATGGAAACATCTAATAGGTTCTTCATTGTTTAAATCTCGATTTTGACGTGAAAATCTCATGTCGAGATGATCCAATGGGGATACGTCGGCAAAAGGTAAAGACAGTGAATTTAGTAATTTCCTTGATTTGTAAGCATACATGAAGAAGTAATTCAGTAGGCTTTTACAATTTTCTTAAAGGAACAAAAGATTTGCAAGGTGCTTGTACCATAACTAAGAAGAAAACACATCTAAATAAAATAAACTATTGCATTGTATAATAATAAAAAAATATTTTCCATGTTTTGTAAATCTATACTGTAAATAAATATAAGTTGTGCTGACACTCACTATTTACTTATTTACACCCATCCCAAAGGAGAACATTAAGAAAGTAAACATCACAATCACAGCTAGAACTCACAATAAGGAAAAGCTGTGACATTTTACTTCTTCATAAAACAAAAAAAAATCTACCTTTAGACCCTGAGATTATTAAAGAATATTAATTTATTAATTTGACTATTGGTTATCAACCATAGTACAGCAGGTCACAGCAATATGTAGCATTCCGTTACTTTTCGTTCTATATTATAATCGGTATTTCTCCACCACACACAACTTCATAATCGATATTTCTCCACCACACACAACTTCTTGCTAATGCTTCCATGCGCACTACGCCCGGATGCATTTCATGTAACAAATCTAATATTTGTTGTTGATACATTGCGGTATTACTACTCTTCGTCCCCACCAAATACAACCATTGTCCATTGTTAGTTCCAATTTCTTATTAAGAAAACATTTTAAATCGTCAGATGTTATTTGTTGAGGCCATCTAGAAATTATATAATCTGATACCTTGTTTCGTACAGGGTCTTTAATTATTGCTTCAACAAAATCGCTAGTTGCTATCGGTATTTCATTTACAGGCGAGAAATAGTTAATTTCACATTCAGATGGTTCCTCCATTTCTGGTAAAGGCAACCTAGATAAGGCATCAG
The DNA here is from genome assembly GCA_963170755.1 of Amphimallon solstitiale. NCBI lineage: Eukaryota > Metazoa > Arthropoda > Insecta > Coleoptera > Scarabaeidae > Amphimallon > Amphimallon solstitiale. The sequence goes on from OY720676.1 coordinate 108,467,446, forward strand.
CATTGCTCAATTGTTTTCCAGGTTTATATTTAATGTCATAATCATATGCAGATAGAAGTTGTGCCTATCCTTGAATACGTGCTGCTGCTAATGTAGATACTCCTTTATTTGGATTGAATAATGTTGTAAGCTTTTGTTGTCAGTATACAAAGTAAAACGTGTTCCATATGGATAAGCGTAAAATTTCCGAATATCAAATATTATACTCAGTGCCTCTTTCTCATGTTGGGGGTAATTCCTTTCAGTTCTATTAAGTGACTTCACAAATCGGTCTTTCGCCATCTTCCTCTACTTGTGACAATACCGCACCTACTCCATAAAATGACGATTCACAATTTGTGATAACTTTGATCACATTCTACCGTCCACTCAAACTCTTTCCCTTTTCTAACAATTCATACAAGGGTCTTAGTAAACTACCTGCGTTATTTAGGAATTTATTGCAATAATTCACTAAACCCAAGAAAGCTTTTAATGTACTTGTATCATAAGGTTTAGGCACATCACAAACTGTTTTAATTCCTTTGTCGGTTGGTTGTACACCATCATCAATTTTATAACCCAAGTATGTCACACTATTTTCAGTTTGACTAATACGTCTCAACACTTCTCTTACCAATTTACCTCCTTCTTCCAAACTTTTGCTCACAACAAAGATGTCATCTATGTAGCAAGCAATCCCGTTCAAACCTTCCAACAATTTATCCATACACATCTGAAATATTCCTGGGGCACTTTTGATTCCATACGGCATTTTAACATAATGATATAATCCAAATGGTGTGGTAATAGTTAACAATTCTTGAGCCCTTTCTGTTAACTCCAATTGTTGAAAGGCGTTAGTTAAATCAATAACACTAAAAACATGTTCTTTCTTTAGCGTTGTTAACAATTTTTGAATGTTGGGTAGAGGATAATGCTCCATCCTTTTAAATGGGTTTACTGTAACTTTATAATCCCCACATATTCGAATCTTTTTGTTTCCTTTTTCCACAACTACTATTGGCGTTGCCCATTTACTTGCAGTAACTTTTTGGATGATCCCCATACTTTCCATTCGAACCAATTCATTTTTGACAGATTTTTTTAGGGGGTAGGGAATGGTACAAGCTTTGCAAAATACTGGAGAGGGGTTACCTCATAATGTGATTATGTGGCCACTGAAACTGAAACTTTTGTATCCAATTCCATCTCCATCGTTGTTCGACAGGTATTTTAAAACATGGCTGATTTTGCCCTTCTTGAATGACAAACAATGAAGTTTCGTCCAATACATCATCGCTATCCACACCCCGGGTCTTCTCTGCTTCGATACACTTAACTATTTTCTTTCTGCCTTGTTCGTACTTTATATTTTCTTGTGTGCATACCTTCTTTAAATGTCCGTTTTCCCCAACTTATTGCACATGTACTCCCTATATGGATTTTTCCACATCTGCAATGCTTCTTATCGGTTTCTTCTGTTGGCCGCTTATAATTTTTATTATGCACATACTCTTTATCTTTGTAATGAAAATTTACTTCTTTCTCTGTACTTTGCATTTGCTTTGCTTCTTTCTCTGCCAGTTTTAAACTCACAGCTGTTTTCAGTGCCTCATTAAAATCCCTTTCTTTTAACAGAATTTCCTTTTGTATATTGCCATTTCGTAACCTAGCTATAATATAAATCTATCCCTTAGTGCTTCTTGTAAAATTGTTCCATAATTGGAAGAAATATCCATTTTCTTCAACTGTACTGCATATTCACTAATTGATTCATTTTCTCCAATTTATTGCACATGTACTTCCTATATGGATTTTTCCACATCTGCAATGCTTCTTATCGGTTTCTTCTGTTGGCCGCTTATAATTTTTATTATGCACATACTGTTTATCTCTGTAATGAAAATTTACTTCTTTCTCTGTACTTTGCATTTGCTTTGCTTCTTTCTCAGCCAGTTTTAAACTCACAGCTGTTTTCAGTGCCTCATTAAAATCCTTTCTTTTAACAGAATTTCCTTTTGTATATTGCCATTTCGTAACCTAGCTGTAATATAAATCTATCCCTTAGTACTTCTTGTAAAATTGTTCCATAATTGGAAGGAATACCCATTTTCTTCAACTGTACTGCATATTCACTAATTGATTCATTTTCTCTTTGATCCCCTTTTTGAAAATTGGAATCTTTCAACAATTCTCTTTTGGCATGACTAAATTTGTCAGTGTTTCATATACTTTAGAACCCATTAATAACAGTAAAATATTCGCTTTCTGTCCATCCACTGTGCCACTCACTTTGAAATATAACTTTAGTCGCTTTATCATTTATTTATAACTTGTACATCAATTCTATCTTAATCGAACATTGACATGTTACTTAATTGTTCTACATATACATACTAATTACATTCATGAAGTTGGCAATATAAGGTAAGTATATTACAGTAAAATAGTTTTTTTGTACTCGCTTATCAAAACCTGTCATTTCACGATTCGATTTGCGTGCGTAAAAAGTCACTTTAAACACGAATGCGTAAAAGTAAAGTCGGTACTTCCTAGAACTCGATTAATTTAGTGACATTTTAAAAATCCCTATAGTCTGTTTTTAAACTAGGAGGAGTACATAGAAAACTCTCTTTTACACTGTAAAAGTTACTAGATCAATGACATATATAGTATTTATAACCCTACTTTAAGAAGGTCAAACGTAATTGAATATTTATTAAAAATTAAATACATTAAACAGCAAAAATAACATGAATAAAGAAATGATAAGGTAAAGTAAACTATATTTATTTATTTTTAGATAAATATAAGATGTTCTTGGTAGTTTAAGCCAAGAAATTACATAGAGGAAGCAGAAAAAAATACCGAAAACTATTTAGAAACTTTAATAAGTATTTTAATGAAAGTAGGATCTTTGATATCGCAATTAAACGGGAAAAGAATATACAAAGGGTATTGAAATGTAATGAACAATTATATAAGCAACTTATTACACCAGCCCAGCAATTTAATTCTCTTTATTATGAATAATGCAAGTTTTATTTTAAACATATACGTAGAAATTTTATATTATGCAAGTAATAAAAATAGTTTATAAGATTTTTGTAGTTTTATTAGCAAGAATGACATACAGAAAAATATTTTTGAATACATATACACTGAAAGAACATTAGTGATAATATATAAATAAATTGAATTGTTTTTTTTTATTCTTTGATGCTTATTCTAAATCTGAACCATCTGAAAAAGTATCACTGTCACTATCAGCACTAACAGAAATAATAAATGGTTCAATTAGATCATCTACGATTCCATCTAGTGTGCACATTTTTGTTTCTTCTTTAATTATATGTTCAATACAACTTTTCCAATAAACATTTTGAACATTATCAATAGCTTGCAATAAAAGTCCTTTCACTTCTCTCAATTTAAATGTGTTGTTCTTGGATGCCACTTCATTCTTTATTTTTGCCCATATCAATTCTATAGGATTGAGTTCACAATGATAAGGTGGCAACCTTAACACAATTTTATTGTTACGTTTTGCCATTTCATCAATCACATATAAATTATACTGTTCCTTGTTAATTTTTATTAAATTCAGTAGTTCAGCTCGTACCATATCTTCTCTGAATTCAATGTGCTTAGCTTGTAGCCACTCTTGCATATCTTTTTTCTTAGATCCTGTTGTAGGAATTTTTTCCAATTTACGGCTATGATAAGAAGCATTATCCATGATGACAACTGCACCGTTAGGTAGTTTTGGTAACAGATTGGCAAACCATGTTTCAAAAACTGCTGCGTTCATTTCCTCATGATATTCTCCAGTTTTCTTACCTTCAAAAAGTAACAACCCTCCATCGACAAAGCCATGTTCAGATCCAACATGCAAAACAATAAGCCGCTTCCCTTTTCCTGAAGGGTTCTTTAGTCCTGTAGATAGCCCTTCAATGAATGTTTGACGTCGATTTTTTATACTGTTGTCTATCCATATTTTTTGTTTTGTATGACCTTCATTAACCCAAGTTTCATCTAAATAATAAATTTGTCTACCTTCCCTTCTAAATTCCTTAATTTTAGTTAAATATTTTCGTCTCCATGTTACGATATCATCTCGTTCTATCAAAATACTTTTACTGTTTCTTTTCATGTATTTGAAGTTAATTTGTTTTATAAACTTGTAAAGTGATGAACGACACATTTGTGGCAAATCTGGATGTTTCTTTATTTCTATCAAAATTTTGTCCAAAGTAGGTAATTCGTTCTTGTAAAAGAAAGCATGCACTATTTGCCGCACAGAGTGTTTGACCACTTCATCATATGCAACAACACTAACAGGTCGTCCACCTCTGTGTTTAGATGCAGTAACTGTGCCAGTTTCATTATATTCCTTTATAGTTCGATATACTGTCGATTTTGCAACGCCTAAAAGCAGAAAATTATACATTATTTATTATTGTTATAAATTATTTGTTAAACTTACCCACGATGTTACTAATTTTAGAAATGATAGCTGTTTTTCTAAGATCCGGTGTGTCAGTTCGTAGCTGTTTATATATATTTAAAGTACACTGCTTTTCAGCAAGCGATAAATGACCTAAATCAAAACGCTTGCGCTTCTTCGGGGGCGAAATTGCTGATGAAGTTGACGTTGATGCAGTATCCATATCAAAAACAACAGGATGGTACATTAAACGCTACGCAAATTCTAAAAAGAACGGATTTATTTATGTTTTAAAGAGCAATAGAACAACGGGAACAGAAAAGTAAAGACGAAACACAACCGTTTGACATCGATACGTCAAACGTCATCTATTCCACATTTCGACTGTATAAACCTGTCTGTGAAACAACCAATCACAGATACAGATTTTAGCGCGATTAATTTAAAACGCTCCTCTTAGTTTAAAAATAGACTATAACATTAAAAATATGCTACCCAGTTCGTTGTTTTTCTATGAAAATAAAAGGAAATGAAATAGAAATTGTTATATTTGGAAGGTATGTAATTCAATGTCAGAACAGCAACAAATATTATATAAATTACCATTATTAATTTTTTTCAGAAATTGAAACGGAACAATTATTAAAAATTTTGATTTGGCAATTTTGACAACCAGAGATTGATACCCCAGGGATTAACTGGTTTGTTTGAATTGATCTTGATTGCGAAGGTAGAGTAACGTTGATTGGATTATTACATATATCTTGTATTTCAGATATCGAACAAGTTGCAGGCGGAGTCGATATCTCTAACGGGGTCATTGTTTTAGCCAATTGAATTCTACTATGCAGAGAATATTCGATATATCCTTCTGCAACCGTAGATGATTTCCATCCACCATGCCTTTTAATTGAAAGCAAGTCACCTTCTTGGTTTGCCAACAATGTCTCTGAACTCCTTCGGAAACAGCGACCTGTGAAGTTACTTGCGCTATCAAGCTGAAGGTACTCAGCTATTCGCATTGGAATTTTGCTAATTGCATGAAGACCAACAGGTGAACAAACACACTTGCCATTGCGATATGTTAAAAAGAATCGCTGCTGGCTGTCCGGTCTTAAATTTGCATATTGCCGAATTAATGCAATACATTCGGGCTTAATGATTGCAAATGTACGTCTGTTACCTGTTTTAGTTTCTGGAATTGTTACGATAATTAAATTCGATTTAAATTCTATGTCTCGCAATGACATTTTGCAAAGTTCTTCACGTCGACACGCTCCAGAAATACCCAATATTAATACAGCCTATAAATACATTTAGTGTTGTATGGAATTTAAATATACGGAAATGACTTTACCTTCATTAGTAGGAACAAAGGATTTGGTGCTTCAACAATAAATTTAGTAATTTCTTCTTCGGTTAATACTGCTGATTTTTTAGGCTGATGTTGCTTCGTTATCTGTTTTAAATAAGCTATGAGTTTTGCATATTTAGATATATCCGTATTATCATTTATTATTAAGCAAGATTTTAACATAGAATAAGTGGACCATAATGATTTATTTGATTGTAAATTTTGAAAATAAACTAATAAACAATTTTCGGAGTATTTTTGTATATTTTTAGATCTAGCCCAAGTTACGAATTTAGTATAAGTGTTTTTGTATACGTTTTTTGATTTTATGGGCAATAAATTATCCACTGCAATATTGGCAGCTTCGCGAATTTCAGGCGGTGTACATTGCATTTCATTATCAGAATTCATGTTGTTGGTGAGGTTTTTATTTTGTATGGAATTTTTTGAATTTGATAATTTTAAATTAAATGTCACTTCAAATAATCAATACTGCCAACTAAATTTTTTTTTTTATTAATATAAAGAGATTAGTAGTGTGTCGTAAACGATAACGTATTTAACAATATGTATTATTATTATAGTTCTCGTACAAAAAATATTGTATAAACTTCGTGCGTGAAACATTTCGCGAATTCGTGTCCATAAAGCGATCGTTTTTCGGCTCGCGCTTTAAACTGGTCACTCATTCGCGAAATATGATTTCACGCACTTGGTTCGTAAATAACTATTTTTTCATCAAACATCTCTCAATTCTTTTCCTGATATGGATTATCATCATGCTAAATTTTAGATTACCAAGGGATTACATTATAAAACATGCAAATGTAGGTATTTTGATTATTTTCATTCTGTAATGACATGTGGTCCATTATGTTGAGGCACATAGACAATTATGAGCCAAATCTGCCTTCAATGTGTATATAGTGCTAGCTGCCTACTATATCTACGAACATAAACACATAATAAAATACACAAGCTATACTGATGTTCATCATATACTTAATATCCTAACTACATCAGACAGCAATCTATAAGATATAATAAAACTAAAATTTATTCATTCAAACTAGTGTTACAAGAATATGCAAATTAGAACTCAAGAACATTTGAAAAACAAATTATAAAATTAGGCAAATTAGGCAGTGTTTGATCTTTATCCGTCCAAGATTACCAGTGGAAAATGTGAATAATGCAATTAAAATTGAAAACAAGCATCAGAGAAATAGAAAATTATCTACAAAATAAATACCTATTCTGTAAGCAGCCAGCAGAATCAAGAGATTCAGGAGATTAATCGAAGAAACTGAAAATATAAAATTGGAAGCATTTGAATAGCTACAACGATCGCGGGAAACAGTCCAGTATCAAGCACGAGCACCAGCATCATTATCCGAACAATGCCGAAGCAGGATATCAGCTTCCACACAACTATAGTTCGTTTCAAGAAATATGAGCGACTTGTATAAGGTGATAATCCGGATTAAAGAGAAACCCTTTCCTCGAGCTGCTTTCTAATTATCTGTAGACCGTACCTGATATTTTTCAAGTGCTTCTTAATTACCCGCTGCAGCTCGAGGAAAGGGTTTCTCTTTAATCCGGATTATCACCTTATACAAGTCGCTCATATTTCTTGAAACGAACTAATGTGAACCACGGGTTGTTATCTCTTACGGACGGGTCCAGACAGTTTTTAAAATCGTGACTCAGCCCGCAAGATGTCTCTTCGTTGGACATATACGGTCGATCGGTAAAACAGTCTGTAGATCTGTAGACCGTACCTGATATTTTTCAAGTGCTTCTTAATTACCCGCTGCAGCTCGAGGAAAGGGTTTCTCTTTAATCCGGATTATCACCTTATACAAGTCGCTCATATTTCTTGAAACGAACTAATGTGAACCACGGGTTGTTATCTCTTACGGACGGGTCCAGACAGTTTTTAAAATCGTGACTCAGCCCGCAAGATGTCTCTTCGTTGGACATATACGGTCGATCGGTAAAACAGTTAGCGTACATACTAACCAAGTTGTTTTGCATTGCTTTTATCATAAAGTTATATTTCACTGTTTGGCAGCTAATAAGGTACCTAAGTAATAATGGTTTTTTATTGTTTCCGTTATGTCATAACAATAAAAGCATGAAAATGCGTATGTTTCCAAAGGATGCAAATGTAAGTTATTAAATTAATAGAATTGTAAAATAACTTTTTTATTTAAAATAGTATAATATATTTTAGTTATTCTATTTATGGATGCAAGCTATAAAAAATCCGAAACTGGAATTGCAAGCACCTACTGAAGTCAGAAAGAACTATATATACCGTTGAAGGTATGATTTTATTCTATTGTGTTGCTGTATAAAATAAAATCAAATGTTGATATAACTAATTTCAAATGTGTGATGCATGATACTGGAAAGACTTTTATACAATTACTAATTCAATTTCATTTATTACACAAAAAACGTTAACTAAATATTGAAAGGTAAAACACTAGCAGTGATTCCAACAGGCTCACTGAAATTACTTGTGCGAGAACAATATATTAAACACAAGAAGTTCTTCATAAAAATTAAGAATACTTGATTATGTACATAATTTGTTTTATATTATTATTAGTTATACACATGTATGTATTTGTATATCTATCAGTTATTTGTAATAAGGTAACTTCCTCATTTCTGACATTGTTTTTCTATAAGATTTTCTTTTTTATTATTTCTTTCTAGATCTATTTATCATTACAGTTGTACAATATAATGAGAAATAATGTTTGAATTTGAATTTCTGTTTGATATAAAAATATATTGTACTATTGTGATGGGTTAAAATAAATTAAAAAGAGAGTAATTCTTGTCTTGCAAACAAATTCAATGTGTTAATTTTCATTCGATTTTAAGATGTGCATTAAAGCGAGGTGAAAATGAACAGATTTAATTTGTTCGAATCCGAAAACAATAATTACATATTTCAAAATATGAATAGGCATATCGTATATGAAAGTAATACGTGACTCAGTCCGCAAGAGGGCAGTTCCGTAAGTACTCAATTATTATACATTATGTTTCCCATCTTGTGTATTCCTTTATCTATGGTCTGAACCTTTATTTACAACATAAGTCGGAAATATGAAACATAAGCTTTTAATATTTCATGTTAATTTAATTATTTAATGAACAAGAAACATTATAATTTGTAAATCAAAGCATAGGTATTCCATTGTTGTTTATATTAATTCAAATCAAAGTCGCCAGTACATATTAATTTATTTAAAGAGGTTTCGATAATAAATCAAGTTTATTCCACTGAATAGTAAAATTACAATAATTCATATAATTTTCATTTATTTAATCAAGCATTTTCATATATTTTCGAATTTATATTAAAGAAAAATTAAGATAAATTCTTTACCTATTTGCTTACATGTTCGTGTTTATTTCCTCCAATATTAAGACTCAACTTCACTATTCAGTTATTCACTATCACTATAATTATTCTATTAGTACTAGTCCAGTCAAACTGTGAATCAATCTACATAAAATAGCGTAATTTTCTCCAGAGTATAATTTCTTGAAGGGGCGTATTCTGAGCATAATAATTGTAGATTTGAGAGGTTCCTCGAGTGTCAGTGGCGCCGTTATCGCGAGTAACGCGTTTAATTCTATATCTCGAGAACGGTTCGGTTTACACAAAAAACTATAGAAACCTTTTCTCTTATAAATTGAATTATATAGCTTTTTTATTCAAAATATTTTTTTCTAGCATCGATATTTTCCATATTATTTCGTTAGAAATGCCCAAACTTTCCTACTTTCGTCTTTTTTTCGCCTCTATCTCCCTAATCGTTCACTTTTTTGGAATCTTACCTGTTATCAAAATTATAAATAATTTGGTTATCTACGTCCTTTGTCTGAAACTTTTTTACATACTGACAATACTTTGGTAGTTATTTATCTAACGAAATAACTCAGAAAATATCGATCAAAGAAAAAATATTTCGAATAAAAAAGTTAAGAATTCAATTTGCAAGAGAAAAGGTATCTATAGTTTTTTGTGTAAACCGAACTGTTCTCGAGACATAGAATTAAACGCGTTACTCACGATAGCGCCGCCACTGACGCTCGAGGAACCCCTCAAATCTACATTTATGCTCATAATTAGGGAGCGGAATCGAGCGAGTCATGACTCATCGCCCATGGGCGCGCTATTGAAATGTTGTATTTTTAAAGAGGTTTTAATTTTATTTATATAATTGAATAACAAGTGGCTGGTGATTATAAAATACAAAATACCCTACTATTTGTTCATTTTCTCCTCTGTAAGACTTGTTCTCTTTGAATTAAGTACATCCTTGTAGATAGAAAACGTCCCTTCTACATTAGCATACACAATTGCCGCAATGTTATTAAACCTGGATTTCTATTAAAAACTGCATCTAAGTCACTTGGATTTATTAATAGCCACATCTAATGTGGTTAATCCATTTTTACTTTCTTATACGTAGTATAAGGAAGTAATGTGAAATTTTCGACTTCGAGATTTTTGCAGATGTTCACGACGTTTTGAAGTCCCCTGATACCGAAAAAGATGTTTTTAAAAAATGTCTGTGTGTCTCTATGTGACCACGATAACCGCTGTAGATATCAATTCCAAATTTTGTATTTACGTGTCTAATCTCCCTCTTCAGATCTGAGTAGTTTTTCAGTAAAATCGGTAGACCGGAAGTAGCAGTTTACTTCAGTGAAAAAATTAAATTTTGCCAATATTTCGTCAACTACTAAATTTAAACAAATTTATAAAGAATTCATATGTACTTGAAATTAAAATTGAGAACAATTTTATTTAAAACGCTTTTCGAAGCTGCTACCGGAAGTAGGTCTTTTACTCCTATCGAAAATCAGTTTTTTGCGAATATTTCGCATGTCATGCTTTTTGGACAGGTACGTTACCGGTATAAAAGTATTTAAAACGTAATTTTCAATATCTTTTGCATAAAAACAATTTCAAAATTCAGACCGGAATTACCACTTTTACTCTTATCGAATAGCGACTTTTTGCGAATATGTCGTAAATTATGCATTCTATATGTATTTATCAAGAATACAAAAGTATTTAGTGCTAGATTTGCAATATTTTTTGAATATATGAAATTTCAAAATTCGGACCGGAAGTAACACTTTTACTCTTAGGGAGTAGTCCTTTTTTCGAATATCTTGCTAAGTATGCATTCTATAGCGATTTATTTAGAGAACAGAAGTACTTAGAATAGGATTTTGAATAATTTTTGTGTAAAAAAAATATAGTATAGTTTGAAACGCTCATACGTATAAGAAAGTCGTGTGGTGGCCACACCTCATTTTTTAATTTGAGATTCGATTTTCAAAATATGTCATTAGTTTAGGCAAATTTCCAAAGGGTTCCTGAAGGAATAACAACTGATTTTTTAAATTTGGGATTTGTGTTAGTTCCTTGCATTCAGAAATACTTCGAGCATCGTCATTTAAACATGTAACGAAATTTTGTAAACTATCGAAATTCTCTGCATGAAAACTATTTCTGTGTATGTTTTAGCAAAGCTAAGTGACGATATTTTACAGACTTTGCAATAAATTTCGGAATCACTGACAATTAATTTTTATCTCAGAAAAAGTAACATAAACAGCGTTCTAGATCTAAATAAATGATAACTAAAAATGTACGCGTATGTTATTGAAACATACATATTATATTGCGAAATATAAGGTAAATATAATAAATTTTAAAAACTCGTCACCCTTGTACCTACGCCGATGAAGAAAGGATTTTATTCATAAAATTCCTTATTTTATGGCAGTTTTTTCCCTGATTCTCTGGAGTAAACAGATGTTACAGTTCGCCCTATGAATTAGTACTATTCAGATGTAATGTAAACAACACGCAGTTGTTTACATTATTTCTTTTCACGGTTGTGGCTCCGTGGTAGTTTAGCTCGCTCGATTCCGCTCCCTACTCATAATACACCCCTTCTACAAATTATACTAACGCTATTTTTTTTGTAGATTTCCCTCTCCTGAGCGATAATTTTATTGGACTATACCATATCTATAACAATTAGAAACACCATCGAAGCAACTACCCTGAGTTAATCAGAATTTGATTATGAGCATTATAACACGTAAATACTATCAAACATTTACGATTAGTTACTACTTATTAATAACCAGTAAACATGCACAAGAGCTAACGTGAGAAGTTCAAATTTTCATATATTTAAAAATTTTCCATTTTAAACACTCACAAACTTTATTAATTATTAGTTTAAAACAATTATTAAATGATCACGAGGGTATATCACATAAATATATAGCGTATGTTAGATTTTATGTGTCGCAGCAAATATCTCGGCTATTGTATGAATGATTAAAAAATGTCATATAAGAAAGTTTTTAGATGATTTATTTATAATAATGTGTCAAAATCGGAATTGCATATTCTGAAATTACATGTATTTATCTATACGGTACATCACATTTTATACTGATTTTATTAATAAACCGCATAATAACATAATTAACTGAACACGTTCAAGATATAGACAGTTCAAACCATTGAGAAAGAATAGGTATTTTTCCTCAATGGTTCAAACAAAGATTTGTTGAACACGTTGCCTTTGTTAGTTATCACTGCTAGCGTGTCGATGTGACAGTAAATTGACATTGTTCACATAATGGGGGATAATTATTATATTAATAATGAAAATGACAATCCTTGAGAAGCTTCTGCATTGTAGCGACCTTGTATCCAAAAAGGGTACAGCCACATCCTCGAACTTTTGCAAGAACTGAATGTAATTTACGAAGAAACGGAAGTTTCAGTGCAGAAAATGATTAAGATACGATATTTGGTATTGGCATATTTTACAGCACATCCAAGAAATTCAATACGTGAAGCAGTACTCGAAGTAGTATTTTCCACTCTAAAAAAACATAAATTTACCCACTATAAAATTTAATTGTTCACTGTTTAAGAGCTGGAGATTTTGATAGGCGGTTAATATATTGCAATTGGCTTAACAATAATCAACATTTATAATTTAAAAAAATATATAAGGAAATCTAAAATTTAGGAAAAAGGACAATTTACAATTCAAATGCAACTCTACTTACAAATTAAAATTAGATTTATCTATATTCTTTGTTGTCACTATATTCTGTCTACTTTTAATTTTAGTTACAAATACTTTGCAAACACAAACGATAAAAACAATAAAATAGGCTTTATATGAACTGATTAATAAAAATCAACATACTTACTACATTTGTATTTATTTACTATCTTGAATAACCTTTTTTTAATATAATCTTTTTTATATTATTACTATCGGAAAACATCTTTTTTGGTTTTCTTGTCGATAATTGTTTTGTAATTTATTAAATTAGAGACAACCAATACATTACAAAACAACTGCCGACAAGAAAACAAAAGAAGATGCTATCCGATAGTGATGACTGTAATTATTTTGCATTCTTGCGTCTTATTATTTGTTTGAACCTGATATTTCCTTAATTTCCTCACGGTTAGAAGATACCATCAGAAGGCTCGATATTTATTCTCGATATTTATTCTTCTGAGGTGACGTTCAGATAAGGTATCGTATTTACGAAGTAACTTTTGAACGCCCACTTCCCGCACAACATCAAATCGGCATCGAGTTCTCTAGTGTTTGAGATTTAGTCATCTAGTCTAGAACAGCACTATATAGGTAAGATAATAATAAGTTAGTCAGGTATGGTATTCTAAATATTTGGGGCACTTAAAATCCTGATTTAATTAAATGATTATTTTCGCGTAATTTTACGACTTCAACCTCAAGTGGGTAGCACGCGTTTTGTGGCCATGTCAAATATAAATTTAATTTGTTGAAATATACTTCAACGTACTTCATCTTATTTTTGTTTGATAAATGCATCTTCAACTTTACTCATAAGATAAAGTTGTTCCAGAAAATAAAATTCTCGCTTTTAGAAGATAATGTTTCAAAAATTATATAATATAGTCTTTGTTACTTCACATATAACTTAGGAAACAAGTATTTTTACGTTAATAACTTTTTTGGATTTGGGAAAACTAACAATAGAGAATTTTGAATTCATGCGATGAAATGTTTCAAATACACATAATTAATTTTCACTTATTACTGTTAATTGATTAGCGGAAGTGACAAGTAAACGTTTCAAACAAACTGAAACAAAAATCAGAACACAATGGGAAGATAATTGAATAACTCTATAGCGCTAGCAAAGTAAATCACCCCAATTCCACTTAATAATAAGTCAATTGAAATCAAAATGAACAGTAGATGAACAAAGGAGCGAGAAGTGGCGGATTCTCGGCTTGTTGCTTTGATTCGGACTGAAGTTCCCCTAATTTACATTCTGGAGCTGCTCCTGGCACCAGTCAATAATTGTTAGTGACGGGACGCGACGGGAGGTCGGGACTGTGTCGATATTCACTTGCCATCGCATCGCGTCGAGTTGTCAGGGGAAAACGGGAAATTTCACAATCTGCACTTTGCAAACTATATAAACCGTGAATGCAACTCGAGAGACTTTTGAAACTTCCAGGATTATCTATCTAGGTATAAAAGTAATCCAATCCGGAAATTCCGCTTATATATTGCACATGTAAATAAATATTCCTTCTAATGTATGTGCTGGAAAATCTAACCTATATATACAGTCTGTTCTAGGTAGCATTTTCATCTCGTTAATTGTATGAGATATAAGTGGTGTTAGATGATTTTTCATAGATACATATATATAATAAGAGTTATTAGGTGTTAAATTTACCAAATTTATTATATTTCACATAAAAGGGTTTCTTCTAAATTGTTCCAAAGTATTTCAAAAAAAAATCGAAACCAGACGAGAAAATGGGGAAAAACGAAATCCAAAAAATTAAATTTTTGACGGTTGGTCTGGATTGTTCTAGGTTTGTTCTAAACATTGTTCTAATACGTTAAAACCATGTCTCTTATATATCAAAAGATATTGCCAAAAAACTATATCCAAATTCTGACGGTTGTTCCAAGTTGTTCTAGGTTTGTTCTAAATTGTTCCAAAGTATTTTAAAAATAAATCATAATCGACCAAGAAAAAGGCAAAAAACAATTTTCGCCAGCGCCCATTTTTTCGAAAATCGAAATTCTGACGGTTGTTCTAGGTTTGTTCTAAATTGTTGCAAAGTATTTTAAACAAAAAATCATAATTGGTCGAGATAATAGGAAAGAACGATTTTGTCACAGTCCCCCTTTTTGCGAAAATTGAAATTCTGAGGGTTGTTCTAGGTTGTTCTAGATTTGTTCTAAACATTATTCTAATACATCAGAACCGTATCTCATAAGATATTGTCAAAAAGCTGTATCGAAAAGTGAGAAGTTAGCCTCCTTTTTTCGAAAATCTAAATTCTGACGATCGTTCTAGGTTGCTCTAGGTTTGTTCTAAATTGTCCGAAAGTATTTCAAAGAGAAAATCATAATCGACCGAGATAATAGGGAAAAACGATATCTACCCGGATCACTTTTGCGAAAATTGAAATTTTGACGCCTGTGCAACTTTCTTCTAACATTGTTCCAAACAATATTTATTGGGTTACTGTATTTGTTCTTGATATTTTTTCTCAAAATTCGAACCAAAGTAGGTAATAATTTACAAAAATACGTCGTATACCCAAACTTATGTTTAAGTAGAATGCTATGCTTTTTCTTACATTTAATGATAGTCCATTAAATTCACATGAATTTATATCAGCGGATTCTTAACTGTTTCTGAGTTATAATTCTTATAATGTATATTTTCTTTGTGTAAAATTTATTTACTGATTTATTTTATATTACATTCCATAAAAGTGAAGACATTTTCTCGTATGCTTTGATAACTTTAACAAAAATAATATATTTTTTGTCAATTTGATATTGTTAAACAACAACCTTTCCCGGCTACGATTTGGCATATATACTATCTTATATTTATGGAAATATATATTATTTCCTAATAAAATATTAGAAGCTTTACAATCGTTTTAGTAAGAAAACTAGACAGCATACTTCTCGTATGTTATTTCAACACTCGTATACGTAACGGGGGCTACAAAAAATAATCATAGGCGGTAAAAATGTCGACACGTATTTGTTTGTATTCACAGAAGAAAAACCATGAAAAGAAAAAGTGGTCTTATTCACAAAATAAAATAACTATGGGGGCCTGATTTCAGACTTTCGGATTTTGTTTGATTTTAGTTATATCTAACGATTATGACTACTTTGGAACCGCCAGAATTCGATTTTTAAGAAGACGGGACTGGAAAAATATCGTTTTTTTCCTATTATCTCGGCCAATTTGGAATTTTCTTTTAAATACTTTGGAACACTTTAAAACAAACCTAGAACAACCTAGTACAACCGTCAAAATTTAGATTTTCGAAAAAAAAGGGGGGCTAACTTCTCACTTTTGGATTTCGTTTTTTGCAATATCTTTTGATATATAAGAGATATAGTTCTGATGTATTAGAATAATGTTTAGAACAAATCTAGAACAACCTGGTACAACTCTCAGAATTTCAATTTTCGCATAAAATCGTTTTCTCTTATTATCTAGGCCAATTTTCTTTGAAATACTTTGGAACAATCGAAAAGAAACCTAGAACAACCTGGAACACGGTCAGAATTTTGATTTTGAAAAAAAGGGGAGTTAAATTCTCACTTTTGGATATAGTTGGTTTTGCAATATCTTTTGATATATAAGAAATACGGTTTTGACCTATTTGAACGATATTTTCTCGTCTGGTTTTGATTTCTTCTTTGAAATACTTTGAAATACAATTTCGAACAAACCTAGAGCAACCTAGAACAATCGTTAGAATTAAATTTTCAAGAAAAGGGGTGTTGCAAAAACTCGTTTTTTCGGATTATCTCGGATAATTTTGATTTTTTTCCCGATATTCTTTGGAACAATGTTTAGAACAACTATAACAACCTTCAGAATTTCAATTTTCGAAAAAGAAGGGGGGGGGGGGGGCTGGGTGAAAAAGTCGTTTTTTTCAATTATCTCGGCCAATTTTGACTTTTTTTTAAATACTTTGAAACAATTTAGAACAAACCTAGAACAACGTGGAACAACCGTCAGATTTCCGATATTCGATGAAGGAGGGGGGGTCTAACTTAACACACTCCATTTGAGCACATACCTATACAAAAATTAAGAATTAATTTTCAAAATATACGACATTAAAAGAACATTTAATGATTGTCAGTTATGGTGAAATCACATATATCGAGTAGGTACCATTGTAAAATTTTCAAATATGACATCTTCAACAAATGTAAATATCTGACTTTATTACGACATATTGAATAAATGACATAACATTTAAGCTTTTATATATGAACAATTTCTTAACAGATAATTAAAGGAATTATTATAAACACAGTTAGTGCAACAATAATAATGTTTCGTGGTCCTAAATTTAAAAAAAGATTTAGAGAGATGGTAAATATTTCAAAATTCCGCCATTCCTGACGTGTCTTGTTAGTTAGAAAATCCCAACCATATACGTGGGTGGTCTGACAAGTTTCCGACCTAACAGACAACAGATATTTTTTCCCTAAAATTTATATTTATTGTTTTACATAGTCTTCTTATAAGTGTACACACTTTTCCCAGCGATGCTCCCATCTTTTCAACTCTTCCAAATAGTACTCGGCGTCTTTCTCTGCAAAATAACTGTTTACGTAGGTGATGGCCTCCTCATTTGACAAAAATCTCTGTCCTCCGAGCGCAAATTTTAGATTAAGGGAAAAAAAGAAGTCGCTTGGGGCTAGATATAGTGAATAAGGAGAGTTGATTATCGCCATGGCAACCGCTGACGTGTGAGACGGCTTGGTCTTGGTGAAACAATTTTTTTCCTGCAAATGTGGCAGTTTTTCAGCAATTTCTGCTTTTAGCTTGTCAAGTAATGATGCATAGTATGCTTCTGTAATGGTTTGCCAAGTTTGAAGATAATCGATTAAGATAACTCCATGACTATCCCAAAAAACAGTGGCCATCACTTTCCCAGCCGAAAAAATAATTTTTGTTTTTTGGAGCAGATTTCCCCTTCGCAGTCCGCTGTTTTGAATGTATTTTTGTTTCGGGCGTATAATGGTGCATCCAAGTTTTGTCTACAGTAATTAATCGGTGCCAAAACTCTGACTTATTGCGCCTAAACTGTGCCAACAGAACTGTTCATTCGAACACGTATTTGGTTTACCGTGAGCAAGCGCGGCACCCAACGCGTGGAAACCTTTCTCATGCCTAGATATTGATTCAATGTGTGACAAACACGTTCTTTGGACATATTCATAACCTCTGCTATCTCTCTCATTTTAATTTGGCGATCGTTTAGCACTATTCGGTGAACATTAGCGATGTTATCGTTAGTGGTTACAGTTCTTGGACATCCCGAACGTTCATAGTCTCCCAAGCTTGTACGGCCACATTTAAATTCTGATGCCCAAAATTTCACTATGGTAAATAATGATACAGAGCCCCATATATAGCGACCAAATCATCTTTAATTTGCGTTGGCGTATTGCCTTTCAAAAACAAATATTTAATGTCTGCTCGATACTCGATTTTGTCCATTTTCACAAAAACACTCACATCGACTCACTCAAACGATTGTCAAACAGCAATGCCTGAAATTTTGGTGAGTACCTGTCAGTAGATGCGCAACCACATTACACAGCTTTTATTGACGAGTGCTGCCATTTTCCCCTTTCTATCGTACATCTGTCAATTTAAATGCAAAATGTATATTTCAAGGATAGAGAAAAAAATCCAATGAACACTCTTACTAAAAAGCAACTTATTGAAGGCAAAATACCGATACAAATAACGCTAAAAAAGTATTTTTAAGATTGTTTTGTGCCCATAGATCCGAAGTTATTTAAACTTTGGCACGTCACCTATCGCGGCCGCTCTTTAACATTCTTTGGTTTGCTCATCGTTCACAATAGCCAAATACTATTTGTCTATATACGTTTATTTTAGCTATAGCTAGGTCCTTCAGTACAGTTGTATATCATCCAATACTGTTTCTGGAACTGAAGACCGAACTGTTTTGATCTTGGCAATTTAGTATATATTGAAATTCCAGTCAAGGAACATACCGAAATATTTAATAGTATCTACATATTATAATTATTTCCTTGTATGGTATAAGTTGAGTATGTTGTAATTGTAATTATTCTGGTGGTTGGTATGCTAGCTGTGTACGGCAATGTAATGTGAGCCTAGAACACTTGCCCGTTTATCTGCACATCTATACTGATGTTCTACCAAAAATTCATGTTTTTGCAAATAAGATTTCAACACCTTGAACATAGAAAGTGATTGACATATTATAAGATTAGGTAAAAATTCCGTGCGCCAAACGTTATCCTTGGATTTTATTATATCTAAAAATACTTTAAAACAATACCTATCCAAATTGCTATAATAATATTTATTCCCGAAACCGCATACATAATCAGAGATAAGCGTTTCTGATCTTATATCATTGAGCCTATTGATGAAGATTTTTTTGAAAAATCTTCTTTCTAGTATCTTTCCGAGTTTATATATTATTATTTTTTCAATAGGTAAGCTAATTTGGTATAGTGTTTCGAGGTTTTCCCAATTTCGTCAGAGGGTGCTTCTTTTTTTAAATGATCTAGGGCAAATTAACTTATAACGGGATATGTAGGTAAAATGGGTCATCTTTGTTTCTCGCTCTACTACATTTAGCAAGTCCATGTATTTGCATGTAATATTTATATCTGAACCAAAGTTTGCCTAGTATGGTTGAAAATGTACGTTACGTATGTTATTAAAACAACGAGAGCTTATTATTTATTATAAAAGATATAATATTGCTTTTTACCTTTATCGGGTCTCATGTCTTTCACGTATGAAAGAAGTACTGACCATCAATCTTTGTTTGGACAGGCCATGTTCGAAGCAAGGAAGCAGTGCGAATTGGAACGTGTGACTGTAAAGAAATGTAATGTTCCAAGTAAACCTTTGTCTGAAAAAAAGTATAATTTTTTAAGTATGTATATGTATTTCGAGTTCTCAAAAATTGATCTTTGAGAAGGGTTTGGTTAAAGATATTTTCTGAATATTTGTGAAAAAGAATATTTGGAACCTCTGGTGAACTTATAATGTTATTAAATTTTTATATAATACAGGTTACTCAAATAGAGATTCAATTATATTATTGAATGGTGTACGAGGGTGATCTGAAAAGTATGGTAAGTAATACAGAGAACATCACAATGAACACATGCGTGTCATTTATAAAATTTATAACCTTTAATTTGATAACAGTGAAAGTTTGAGCCAAATACGTTGCGTATTTAAATTGTACAGTTAGAAACAATAAACGAGTTCGGAAGTTTAGTGAATATGGATAAAAAATAATTGGTGTGATCAAACACTTTCATATTGACGGGAAAAAACCAAACGAGAACTAAAAGGAGTTAGATCTTGTTCATGGCGAATCTTCACCATCACTTAAGACATTTTCTTTTTGGGTGAATGAATTGAAGTGGTCGTAAGAGCACCAAAGATGAATCAAGAGCAGGACGTCCGAAAGTGGGTACCACTGTAGAAATGATCACTAAAGTTCATGATCTTGTTTGAAATGATCGTCAATTAAAGGTGCACGTGATAGCCGACACACTTGGCATATCAAAAGAATTAACGTATCGGTCATATCTTACTGGACAGTCGCATATGAGAAAACTGTCGTCAAGATGGGTGTCGCGTTTACTGGCTGAGGACCAGAAATGAATTCGTGTAACCACTTCAGAGTAAATGTTTAAGCATTTCTAAGTGTAATACCACTAACTTTTTGCGTCGATTTATTACGAGTGACGAAACTCGGATACACCAATACACACCCGAAACAAAAATTCAATCAAAACAATGCGTAATAGCCGGTTGCAATGCACCAAAGGAAGCGAAAGTAGTTCCATCGGCTAACAAGGTTATGACCACTGAGTCTTGATATGATCGTGTTATTATTTTTATAGATTGTCTCCAAAAGGGCAAAACAATCACAGGAGTGTACTATGCCTCGCTTTTGGAGCAGCTGAATGAAAAATTAAAGGCAAAATGAGAGCATTTGGATAGAAAAAACAACGGCAAAATTAGCTAAATTAGGATTCAAAATTCTTCCTCGTGCACATTACAATCCAGATTTACCTCCGTCCGACTTGTTTTTTGCTTTCGAATATGAAAAAATGGCTGGGTGGAAAAAGATTTTCTTCAAATGAAGAAGTGATTGCAGAAACGATTATTTTGATGCATTTGATTCGTCGTACCTATTATAGTGATGTGGTTAAGCGACTTGAACATCGGAACAAGTGTATTGTACTAAAAGGAGACTACCGGTAAAATGGGGTGGCTTTATGCCACTTTTTATGGTTTTCAAAGAATTTCGGACAATTATAGACACCAAAAATGTTTGTAAAAATTAACGATATACTTTGAACCTTTGGTTACTAAATTGTGTAAAAAAGACTTAAAAATTTTTATTCGTTTTTCTAAAATTATTTATAACAATTGGCACAATTTCCCCCCATAGGATGGGGTGGCTTTGTGCCAGCTACTTGTTTACCGTTTTAGCACAATGCCGCCTATTTACAGGCTGAAAATGTGCCAGGCCCAGCTTCATATTATAGTGAAACTGTATGGTATGAGTGACATGGCCCAATTTCACCCCAATTAGTTTTATCTCTGTTATTTTTGTGGTACAATCTCGCCCCAAATAGAAGGTTTAATGAAAAATTTTTTTTATTTATAAAATATAACAAAAACTAGATATTCTTACAAACCAAAATAAAATAAAAGAACAGCTAATTCTCACATAGAATAGTAACTAATAAAGATAATTAAGCGTATAAACTGAATTTCAAAATCGGTAGTGGCACAAATTCCCCCCTTATATTGTCGGAATCTTATTCAAGGTGACACCTAATTACGTGTGAACTTTGAAACGGTCATTATTAAAACACTTTAGGCAAGCCAGGCGTACGATAAAACGAAAATTTTGCAAAATCTCACCAACTTAATAACTTGACGGAACAGAAATGGAGGGTATTGCATACACAAACCATACATTTCATTCTATTCGCCTCTAATATCGGTATTCTTGAACAAGAGTTCGGGGCGGTAGGTGAATCGATGTGCCGATATGGTGCGAATATACACGATCAACACGTAGTGGCACAATCACGCCCCGGCTGGCACAAAGTCACCCCATTTTACTATGTCGAAAAGTAAAGTAAAAAAACTTGGAAAAACAGTCTTCCTCTATGTTAGGTACCACATTTTTCAGACCACCCTCGTACAAAGTCTTGGACCTCATCACTATGATCACAATCTTAAGCTATTTTATGGCAAATGCACTAAAATCAGATATTCAATTTCGAACAGAATAGGTATGCTCCTATTATAATTTGGCATCCGACAAACAAATTATAATAATAAATGCTTTTATTTTCTATGCTAACAAAATACAAATGAAATATCACGAAAAGATTGTGAAGTTTAAGCAAATAATAGATAATTAAAATGGCTAGCATTAAAAACTAAATTTGCTGTATATTACATTTATTATAAAAATTAATTTCTAATATTTAGTATCCTTTTTATTCTGTAATTTAACAATTTTAATGTATCATTGTTACTTGCATACTTTTTAAGTAATTAATAGCATTATAAGATATCTGCATATATTTTTTTATTGTTTTGTAATTAGGAAGATATCGATTCATTCAGGTCATGCAGTTCAGCTGAAAATGTGTACCTATGTACTTGCACATATCTAAATTTAAGTACTTATAACATTACACCATGTAGATACGCATATACATATTTCTTGCCCAATATTTACTAATAAAATTTTATCTTGTATACATAAATCAAATAACATCTACATATATAAAGATCTTCGAATGGATACGAATCTACATGAGAATGTGCAAATTCCATAATGAGTTAAGGGAGTCAGCAGGTTTCGTATTGAATGTGATAGTAATGGGTGACAATCTCTTTAGACTTGATTCAATTTGCGACTGATTTTATTTGACCCGGTAATTTGATCAACTGAAGCATTTCACTGCTCCGTCTACACACTCTCTGCTACTCGCTGCTTCGACCTTTATTGGCGTTTCAGCAATTCTTTTGTTGAGTCTAAGAGACACGCCGTTGTAAAATTACCGTATTGAATAAAATCCTGATGGAAAAATAACCTACCAAAAAATATAATGGTCTTTTCGTAATTTTATTAATTTCTCTTTTCTACTAGGATAAGGTATTGTGAAAATAATACTTTTTATCTCTGTTCTAAAATGAAATAGAAAATATGAAAATAAAGAAAACCAATTATTATTTACAATTTTGTAAAACCTTTTTGTAATCTGAAAGTTGGAATAAAAATTTGTGCAATATGAATTATTCGAATAAAAATATTTTGATGAATGCACTACCAATGTCAGGATAGTAACAATAGCGGATATTATTAATTCTTAATTATTTGTAAGAACAAATAAGCACTTAGGGAGATTTCTATATTATCACCCTATGTATCACGAAAAGAAGTAATAATCGTAAATTTATGCTGTCGAGTTGCTGTGACATTTTGAAGCTTACTGACTAAATTTGTTGTCACATCCAAACAGTTTTATTCTTTTTGTCTTATAGCTAACAAAAATGAATAAAATTCAGCTAAAAGATTAGAGTGTAATCAAATTCGTGACGAGGAAAGAAAAAACCCAAAAATATTCAGCAGAGGATGATTAATGGGGTAAATTAAAGGATTTGTGGGATTCAAATTTGCCAATTTTCCGAATTTAACGTAAATAATATTTTGAAAAGCACTGGAAAGCCGCAATTTAAAAAAATTATGAACATATCTTGTAGGCTGGGGTATGCCAAATATTAGCACACTCTAGTTATTTCCCCCCGAAAACACCATTTGCAATATTGTTACACTAATCGTTGCTACTCAGCATTATTTATATAAATATACAAATTTAACTCAAAAATATTTGATGGAACAGAATGCAAAAGGAAAAATCCCTTGCCACAAAAATTATAAAGATATAAAAAAATTTATATCTCTAGCGTTTTCCCACTGGTGATTTGGTGAAGAGCATAATCTTGTAAGGTTACGCCTTAGCCAAAAATACTACGTTTAACACTCTTTTCTGTTTTTCTACAGGTCTCTAGCGAATATGGCAACTTAGTTGCCGAAATACGTATATAGATTTTTTATATCTTTTTAATTTTTGCGGTAAGGGATTTTTCCTTTTGCATTTTGTTTCAGATTTTGAGCCACAGTTTCCACCCATTATTGGAAAATATTTCATGTATTATTTTCATGGCCTTTGTCATATGAAATGTAATTTTTTTTTACATCTCCACGAATGCCAACTTAAATTGAAATGTACAACATTTTCTTATGTGCTACAAATACTACAATGTCAGTAAAACAAAATGGCCGTCGACAAAATAACGTTATTGAGGAAGCTCTGTGGAGGTTGGGTTGGGTGTAACTTGCGCAATGAACAAGTTTTAAATAAATTTAATATACGTTAAAGTTCATTCAAGAGAACATGAATAGTTTTTGAGTTATTAATTTTTTTTGAAAATATTTGACCAAAACACGTTAAACCAATTAGTGAAAGATGCATGGTTGCTTGTGGCGCATATTGTAAAAATACTTTAAGCTCTGGTGCACTTCCGGTTTCACCGGAAAAGCACGAAACTTAATTTTTTTAAATGGCTCACCCTATATATTTTTGTATTTTCTTGTACTGCTTTAAATTGTCTATTCAACTGCTTTTCTTTTTCAAAATTGAGCGAATAGTTTTTGAGTTATTAATTTTTTTTGAAAATATTTGACCAAAACACGTATTCAGAAAAAAATCATTTTCACATTGTTTTTAAAAGTAAAAACATTAACTTTGGTGGTGCTCGTAGCCAAGAAAATTCTGCATCATTTGGTAAAGTTGCACTCGACAATACTTCAAAAAACTTTGTTTTTTCAAAGCCTACTTACTGAAATTTTCACATACCAAACACTTATTTTTTTTAAATGGAAGACACAGTATTTTATTGAGGCATTTTGTTCCTTTTTTATTCTCTTTCATTTTTGTTAACAATGTCCTATACCTATCGTTTGTAATTTCTGAGATAATCACTATAGGAGCAATTAGCGGTCAATTACAAATTCAAATTAAAGAACTACGAGCGCTGTTGTTCTATGCACCAAAATATTCGTTCAACCAATGGAAGGCAGGAATGGCGCTTGACTTCCTCAGTCAACTGTCAAACAAAGTAAATCTTAAATCCAACAGTCCCAAAAGTAATAATTTTACAGAATGAAGAGCATCGCATTTCAATTTTCTACTTCTGGCAATGTCCAGTGGTAATATTTAATTTTTGACTCTGTTGGCTAACATCGAAATAAAATAAAGGTTATGTTTACTGACATATTTGAAGATGTCTTCAAAAAGTTTTGAAAATCCGTCCGTAGATACCGAAGATACTCTCCTCCATTAACATTTTCATCAAAGAAATAAGCTGCAATTATGTAACTACCCACTATTCTTCCCCACAGTTTTAATGACCAACGATTTTGAAAGTTTACAGGTGTGATGAAGTGGGGGGCTTTATGTTTTATAATAACGGAAATTGTGACGATGAACGTATTCACTTTAATAGAAAGTGGCTTCGTTGGTAAACTACAAAAAATTGTGAAAGCCAGGATAATTTATCTGCTGCCAATTGACAACCATGTAAGCGATTCTGAAAATTTCTTTCATCTAACCCTGTGTATGAATATGTTACGGGTGAATTTCATATATATATAACTGAAACAACTGAAATTGGTTTAACGACACTGACATAAAATTCACATGGTGACAATAATGTCTAAGCACTCTATTACTAATAGAGTACAAGAATTTTTGCAATGTTTTTTATTTTTTAACAACTTAAAATAAAACAAGAAACGGTATCGTGCTATATCATTGAATTTAGAAAAAAAATCTTTATCAAATTCTATGAAAAAAGTATCAGGCGGCCATTTAACATAAAAAAGTTGATTATCGATCGTTGATGAACCGAATAGCTAAAAATAAAATTTGATATTCCTCTGATCGTACTTTTTAAGTCGTTTAATTTGACATGTCGATCGTTACAATCAGGCTTCAAATAAAGGTGCTACGAGCTGTGGACACCCGGTATCTTTCCTAAATTAAAAGATCACTTGAGGAGACACATTTTTATTCGGATGAATACCGGAAGGAAGCAGTGGCGAAATTTTTTGAGAATTTACCATACTTTTTTTTTTTAAATTTAGCCTTATTGGAAAAACGTTAAAAAAGTAAAATATTGTTTTCCTCCAAAGTCTTTTCGTTCACTACTAGGTAGATAATATCCCCCTATTTCATCAATTTTTAGATAAAATAAAATTGCAATTTGCCAAAAAAAGTAAATCGAAACTTAAGAACTGAAGTCGTATTTATGGGATAACCTTGAAAACCTAGAAATTAACCTTCGGATGAAAAGAATAACACATTTCTTAACGGAATAATCTACTGATTTTCGTTTTCATTCTCCTAAAGCTTTTAAATATTTTTAAATATTTCAGCTACTATAAAACATATTTTTGTTGTTGTTGAATATGACGTACATAGATACTTAGATCTTACACCTATAACCACCCTTGTATAATTATTTATATTTCTCAAAAATAAAGCCATTTTGCAGATAAAAGTATGGTGTATAACAACTATAGCGACTTCAACAATAGCACATGTGATACATATTTTAGGACTGCAGTTTGGCATATTATTTTACAAATACCTACGGCTAACATCTTCGTAGCTATCTATTTCACAAAATTGTGGAATAAAATATCAAATGAATTGGTATGATATTTTTGAAACACTCATATAGTAGGGTGCTATACTAAAAATAATAATTGTTGTTATTATATAATAATATAATAACAATATAATAGAATACAAAATAAAATAGTAGTCAGTATAAATAAATAAATGTACTGAAGGTATGTTTTCAGCTATAAATAATTTATAACAGATTTTGACAAATACTACACAGCACAACACAACAGCGTACTTTATAGCCTCTGCGAAACAAAAGCGATCATGATTTTTAAACGGTTCCAAGTTGTCATCCTATCACATTGCACCTCACGTACGTGAAAACGTCAAGAAATTCTGGTAAACAAAACTGATTATGGGTTACGATTACATCTTAAGAATTCCATTTCTCTCATGCAGTATATGGTTCCACTTATACATAGAATTCGGGACCTTTTGTACCCGCGTAATTTTAATGGTCAAGATGAGCTAATGGGTTAACTTCTTGATAAAGCACTCCCCATTTTTATATTTTCTGTCAGTTGATTCACTTCCTGCCATTTATTCCCTCCATATAGCTTCACTTTTATACACTGGTGGGTTTTGGTTTAAAAAATATAGGGCGCCTCCTCATTTTGGCATAGAGGTCCGTTAATACATTGATGATACACTTATAGAAAAATGGATAGGGCGGCGGGGATCGATTGAGTGACCAGCGTGTTCCACCGATTAAATGCCCATAGATTTTTATCTATGGGGTTACTTAAAATCAAAAATTTATTTCAATAGACCCAACAATTTGGAATATTTACAACAGAGAATTCGTGATGCAATGTGACAAATTGGGACAGATATTATTGAGCGCAGTATGGAAACTGTTTACTGTCGTGCTGTTCAATGCCAAATGGTTGGAGGGGACACGCACGTGTTTGCTGTGGAAAGGATAATAAATCGCACAAAATTATTTGTTGTTAGATAAGTTGTAAAAATTATGATATTGATTGCGTGTCAGTTTCTGCTACACTTGCGAGGCATATCCGCCAGGATTCTGGAATTACCTGGACCTGCAAGGACTGTGAGAATTTGAGTGGGGATCTTAATTATCTAAAATCTCTTATTATTAACCTTCAACATGAAGTCACTGCATTAAAGGAATCTATAGAATTAGAACTTCTTTTCCCGCTAGTGCCTCTTCAATTGACAAGAAGACAGTTATTCTTGAAGTGGCCGAACGTGAAAAGCGGAAATGTAGTATTATTTTCTTCAATGCATCCGAACTGGTGCCTTACAAAAATGAACTACTCACTCTCAATACTACACTAGTTAGGGATGTACTTTCGTTTTCGTCCGTTCCGCTTCACGACATCTCTCTACCTGCACGATTGTGCATTTGGGATTTGATCCTACACTTAAAACTCGTAAGCGTCCTATAAATCTTAAACTAGCATCTGAGAATTTAGTACATGCTGTGTTGCGCAATATCAGTAAATTGAAGAGCTGTGAATTGTCTTACATATCTTTAAATCCTGACCGTACCCATATGCAGATTGACTTATATCGCCGTATGAAATCTGAAATGCAGGACCGCATTACAAATGGGAGCAGAATCTGTACATTAAATACAAATTAGATATTCCAACAATTTTAAAATCAAAACCCGAAAAACTAGTTAATCCTAACAGTAATAACAGTATTAGTTTTCTTGACTTGTCCATCTACTACCAAACTACTCGCGGGTTACGCACTAAAAACCCATGAAGCCTACGTAAATAATTTAAATTCTGGCTCTGATGTATTGGTGTTTTCTGAAACTTGGTTCAACGATTCCATTGCAAGCAATAAACTAACTCTACAGAAAATTTTTCTGTGCGTCGAAGTGACAGGAAATTCAACTTGGTAAACCTCACCACCGGTGGAGACATATTAATTGCCAAAACATTAAGTATTATAACGAAAATGAATAGTGTAAACACGTGGATGTTAAAACTAACATCAATCAATCAATAAATACTGTGACTTACATATATACATTTATACGTAAAATGTATATGCATATATGCATGTGTTTGAGATACACACATACATTAAGTGCCATTGCCGACAATCGAACGCACAGACACCGGTGTTTCGACCTTTGAGGTCTCGTCAGTGGGCGTGGATAATTTTTTTTCTGTGTCATCTTTTGGGTGTTAGATGTCGCTGTGATACTCTCACTGCATTTTACACGCAAAAATGAAATAAGCAGCTTTTTAAGTCTTGAAGCCATTGTCGACAGTCTCCACGCCCACTGACGAGACCTCAAAGGTCGAAACACCGGTGCGAACGATTGTCGGCAATGGCACTTAATGTATGTGTGTATCTCAAACACATGCATATATGCATATACGTTTTACGTATAAATGTATATATGTAAGTCACAGTATTTATTAAGTATTATGTTATTGATACTTCTTTTCTCAGGCAGAGCGGTTCTTTGGTCGATCTCCTAGTATGCGGGTGCCACTTTGCTGACTGTACTTTACATTGCTGCTCTATATATTCCACCAAATTTAAGCGTTGATGATTTTTATTTAGTTTTTGAATTCCTTGAACTTTTATTACTTGATTATCGTCTGCTTTTTGTTGGCGATTTCAATGTCCCTAGTTACTATTCTTTAAATATTACTGATCCAAGGATTAGTGTTTTCACTATCTTCGCGTCTATTCTCAATTTAAATCAATTCAGTAATATTACCAATACCAATGGCAGACTTCTTGGCTTAATACTTTTAAGTTCTGCTTCCGAAATGTTAGTAGAACGTGATCTCTCACCAATTATTGCTGAGGATCCTCATTATCCCACACTTTCCATATATTTTAAGATTCCAGTAATGCATAAAGCCTCTGAATTTCCCTCTAATAACAACTTCCTATACAACTTTCATAAAGCTAATTATATATCTCTTTATAATGATATCCTGTCAATTGACTGGTCTGAATTAAGTAAATGTGATGATGTTGATTTGTGCGTTGACATATTTTATAGTAAACTATACAGGGTGTCTCTAAAAGGTCTTTAAACAACTCTACCACGTATTTTTCGGACCAAAATAAACCGATTTAGCAAAACTTGGCTTAGTGAAAGTTGCTTAGTTTGTGCGCAATACGGTCCTGAAGTTGCAGTTGGAAAATTGTTTTTTTGTTATAAATTTGAAACGGCTGGAGCGATTGCGCTAAATTTTGTCACGTTTACATAGTTTTATGAGTCAAGAAATTCTGTATCAAAATTGTGATAGTAATCAATCCATAGGCGGAGAACCTGCGTTTATAAATATTAAAACATTTCCATTTTCTACGCCAATGGATAAAAAAGAGTTTGTCTATAAAATTTTAGATTAAGTGTCTTAAGTACAAGAAAAAAGGTACTCTTGGTAAGACTCGAAAAATGGCATCGTTTTCTCAAAAATCGCATTTTAAGAATTGTAAACCATTTTTTTATGATATGTTTTCTTTTTTAATAAATACGGAACATTTTACAAAAGAAAATTATCAATTCAAAAACGACGTCAAAAGACGTGTACATAGTTTAAAGAGACGTCTAAACGGCCTAAGATACGTGTACACGGCTTAAAGATACATGTACATGGAGCACACAGTATGCGCTGCCGTCCTCTAGTTAATGTTCTCAAATCTTAAAATGCGATTTTTGAGAAAACGATGCAATTTTTCGAGTCTTACCAAGAGTACCCTTTTTCTTGTACTTAAGACACTTAATCTAAATTTTATAGACAAACTCTTTTTTATCCATTGGCGTAGAAAATGGAAATGTTTTAATATTTATAAACGCAGGTTCTCCGCCTATGGATTGATTACTATCACAATTTTGATACAGAATTTTTTGACTCATAAAACTATGTAAACGTGACAAAATTTAGCGCAATCGCTCCAGCCGTTTCAAATTTATAACAAAAAAACAATTTTCCAACTGCAACTTCAGGACCGTATTGCGCACAAACTAAGCAACTTTGACTAAGCCAAGTTTTGTAAAATCGGTCTATTTTGGTCCGAAAAATACGTGGTAGAGTTGTTTAAAGACCTTTTAGAGACACCTTGTATAATGTTCTTGATAAGTCTGCTCATGAGTTCAATAGGCTAAGGACCATCACTAATAATCAGAATTACGAGTCTTACTTGAGATTTTCCTATGAAGCTGAATCAAAATAACTTTGGCGCTATATTCATTTCAAGGAAAGCACTTCTCGTATTCCGTCAGTAATGCATGACGGCGATCTCAGCTCTGACAACTCTACTCAAAAGTTGAGGGATTTTCTCATGTGTTTTCGCATGTTTACTGGAAACACTCAAATTTCATTGGTTCTGACATCAAAAATCAGCTAAGAGATACTGATTATTTAACCATAACATCTCTCAATGACGAGAATATTTTGTGGAGTGCCAATTCTCTCAAATCAACCCCGATTGCTGGTGACGATCAGAAACCTTCCTATCTAATCAAGGATTACCGTATGGTGTTTGTACACTAAAAATTATTTTTAACCTGGCGCTGCGCAAAAATGTTTATCCGACTAGATGGAAAATAACTAGAATTAGCCCTGTTCTGAAGAAAGGTGATCGGAATGACCTGAGGAATTATTGTACGATTGCAATTCTCTCCAAGTTCTCCCTGATTTTTGAGCAAATACTATACAAATTCATATATGCTTAATATCACAGAAGAATATCTCCTATACAGCATGGGTTCGTGACTGGTCACTCAACGACGAGTAATCTGCTTTGTATCACCCGAGATATTAGTGCCGTTCTTGATTCTCGCTCTCAAATGGATGTCATATAAACAAATTTAGCGCGCATACTTGGCATTATTAAACACGGCATCTGCTAAGAAAACTTGATGCACTAGGATTTCATGGCAATCTGGTTAGTTTTTTGATGACATATCTTCGGGAACCGATCAATTATGTGTACTACAATGGATTCAAATCTGCTGAAGTTGCTTCCACGTCAGGCGTTCCACAGGGATCTAATTTGGGCTCTCTGCTTTTTATACTATTTATTAATGACCTCTTGGAATCGCTTTCTTGTGATGGGTTGGCGTACGCTGACGACTTGAAATCTATCGTCGTATTAATACTATCTCGGATGCTCTGTGTCTACAGTGCGACTTGGATGCTCTCTATGAATGGTGTCAGCACAATGATTTGGCACTTAATATCAATAAATATCATGTTATGAAATATTCTAGAAGGATGGAACTCATTGACTTCGATTATAGCATTGGAGGAGTGGTAGTGGCTTGCGTGCAGGAAGTTAAGGATTTGGGAGTGCTATTTGATCGACGTTTATTATTCGCCAAACATATTATTAATGTATGCACTTCTGCCTCGGATACACTTGGTTTTATTCTTAGAAATAGTAGGCATTTTGCTAATGCAGCCACTATTGAACTTCTTTATTTTATGCTCGTGCGTAGTAAGCAAGAATACGCTGCTGTGGTTTGGCATCCATTAATATCTGCTATAAATTGAAATTGGTGAGCATCCAGAGACAATTTTTAAAGTTCTGAGCTTTAAGGCCAGTGGAGTTTATCCCTGTAGAAATACTGACCATGCAGTTTTGTTGGGGGGGGGGGGTAATTTTGTACTAGTGGACACACGCCGTGATTTTGCTAGTGGCAACTTTTTACATGGCTTAGTACATAACAGAATTGACTGTCCCTATCTGTCGGGTTTGATTCATTTCAACGTGCCACGGCTTTCTGCCAGAAGTCAAGTTACGTTTTTTACTTTCACGTTCAAGACAAATGTCATGCTGAGGAGTCCACTACATCAAATGTGTCGTAATGGAAACAAGTATTTTAATGATATTTTTTTGGAGCACAAACGTAAATGTATGATTTATGTGAAATTTATTGTATTATATTGTTTGTAATTCGCAAATCTATTGTAAATTATAGTGTTCCCCTTGTCTTTTACTATTGGGTACACAATAAAGTATTATTATTAAATTATAACTATTAAAGTTGCGAAGTAAATGTGTTATTTATTTTAAAAAAATGGTTATGTGATGTACTAATTTTTGTACATCCCCGTGTGAGCAGTAAGAAGGTCTATTAAAATTTTCTTAAAAACAATATAGAATGCTTTTTTGAATTTTGTTCCAAACTTTATCATATAATATATATCTAACATATTATAATAAAAAATGCTGAAATAAAAACTCATTATTTGGGTATATTTTGTTCTTGACTATCTAAGACCACAATATTATAAAATTAAGTAAATAGCCTTCCAGTATTTGGACAAAAGTTATTTTATAATACATTAACTTGGGGGGGATTTATCTTAGTGTTACAGTATTTGGCGTAAATCTGTTGAGGAATGCCAAGACAAGAACTGTCAATAGGTATTATTGTTATAAAAAATGACAGCCCCTATATAAACCCTTTGCTCTCCGGGACCACAATGTTGAAATACTAAAGTTAATAGCAATAACAGATTTCTTCCTCATAACCTCCATCGAGACGGTAAAGTGTGGCCATTTCACATATATGCTATGAGTTTGTTTACTTTGCTAATTCCTCGGTATTATTCTTAATTTTTAGAGTCGAGGTTTCGTAATATTTGCTCGTGTTACATAACGATTTACAACATTCGCTTGTTTTTTCACCTAAATACCAACTGGAATTATTAGTTCCAATTCTTAATTATTTTCGTGAACTTCCGTTAGCAACTGTACAGTGAAACGAATGGAATACGTTTATCGTCTGCAAAAAATAATATTGTGAAAACTTTATATGCGGAGTTTACATGTGCAAGTAATCACATCAGTAAATTTGAAAGGCAAAAATGCAATTTGAACGTCAGTTTGAATACTGTCTATTCGGGTCATCCGCACGTGTCCAACTTTTTAGCGGCAAATCAAAGCTGCCGTACGCGCTCTGTTTGGCAAACAATGGCTGTCCATGGACGTAACGTCAGTAACATGCACGCCACCTGGTGTTATCCTGGCAGGGTAAATATCGATCACATGATATCTATACGTCCTTATTTCGAATGTTGCATTCATGGCGCAAAGAAAGACGGATAGATGAAGTTTTGATACCGCATTTATGTAAGATAAGTCGAATGGTAAACTGTTGGACGATAGAAAAGGGCGTGCCTTCAGCAGTATGGGAATATTGTTTGATTATTTTATATTTTGACATGCACGTCATAAACATAAATCATATTGATGACAGAAAAGTAATTTTACCTATATACAGTGCTGGCAGTTATTAACGCATAAATTTGATAAATCATAAATTATTACATTAATATTAATTTAATATTTTGCAATTTTCCAAAATTACAACGAAAATATAAAATTAAGGCACGATTCACATACACAAGTATTTAACACTGCAGCAAAAAGGATGAACTGTATATCGACATAAAATTTTAATTATAAAATTATACCGAGTGTTAACCAACTTACATTCAAATTTGGCAATGTTCTCAGATAGTTAACTTACTTATTCTAAATAGATCATCTCTATATGAGGGCTTTATTGAATCTAAAATTTAATTGTGCTAGGTGTCTCTATAATGAACAATATCATAAAAAATCCAGAAATGTTGGAAGCACGAAAAACAACAACATAGAGAAGATTATGCAGCATCAAGAGACATAGTGGATAAGCACAAGATGGTGTAAATAAACAAAAACGTAAAAAAAAAGTAAAATAATTCTATAGGAAAACTAAAACAAACAATTTTAAAACAAAAAGCAGCAAATCAGGAACCAAGACACAACGACTTCAGAATAACTTTTGACACCATACCTTTATAATTTATTAGAAATGAGTGCACGAAAACACCAACATAAAGGTAAAATACAAAACACTCAGTAGGAAGAATAAATATAGAAATTTATATATTTATTCATGTGCCATTTGCTCAAAATAAAATATTTTTATTTTGAGCAACAACATGCTGCTGTTATAATAATAATAATCTTTATTAGCAATTGCTATTAAAATATACAAATATATTACTTAGAAACTAAAACTTTTTCTATAATATAATTACGGACTAATTGTTCAAATATTCTTCATTTAAAAAACTACAATTAAATCATTACTGAGCAAATTAATCCTACTTATAATCTAATTGTTACATATATTTAATTTTCGTTTTTTGCCTATGTACTATTCGTTTGTAATGTATACAATCTCTATCAAACGCTGTGTGATTAGTGTCAATGTCCATTTTAAATTTATCGTTAGTTCTTACATAATTTATACACTTCTCATATATAATTACGCTATCACATTTGTTTGTCAAATGACTACCAGCACAATTACCACATGTTTCCGCATTTTTACATTCTTTTGCAAAATGATTGTACCCTGCACATTTGTAACATCGAACTATTTGTAGGTGTTCATACACCTTACATTTTTTCCATCCTATATTTATTTGTTCCCTGTCTATGATGCTGGAATATATCGCCGGATGAACAGACAATATAATATTGCCATAGTTCTACTTTTTCTTATCTAAGTATTTTTTTTTCTATTTTAATTTTATCTGAGACATCCTTGTCTACGTATGTTAAGTCATTTTGCCTAATAATCGCGTCTAACACTTTTTCATTGTTTTCATCGATAACATCTGCTTCAACACCAGTAATTATTATTTTAGGGTTTCTTAATTTTGGTTCAGAAACTACATATTTATTTCCAATTTCATTTATCACTTTTTCTCTTAATTTTTCTTTAGAATTGCTATCACTACAATTAATAGCGATACTACCTTTTCCAACAGTTTTTATTGTTTCAATTCCAAGTGCTAGTTTACTTGGATCCACTTTATTTTTAATATCCTTTTTTGCTTCGCGTGATTTTTGATCATCCTTTTTAGGTTTAACGATTAACACATCATTTTTCTTTTTCAATAGATCGCTATACAATGTCTTCTTTTCTACCTTATTTTCGGTGTTCGAAATAAACTCTAAAATTTTGAGAATTAGTTCATTTTGTTCTGATATTGTTTGGAGACAATCACTAAGTTTCTTGTCCATTTCTTTCATTGTTTGACAGACTTTCATTTTACGACAAATATCGCATACATTATGCCGTGAACTTTACTTTAGAAATTAAAACAATATTGTATATAATCATAAAATGTTAGAAGTAGATATAATTAACGTTGACAATAAGATATACTCGTGTATTTAAATCAATATTAGCAATAAGAAAACTCACTTATAGTTTAAGAAATATTTATTTTAAAATAAATATTTATTCGATCATACGATAACATAGGTATGCACATAGAATATAAGTATTTTAATTAAGATTATATATATATATACATATCATTTAGAAATAAGTGAGGAAAAACCTCAACAATAACAGTCAATGACGCAAATGAATATTTATTTTCAGAAGTGAAAAACCCGAGATAACATTTAAATTTGAAAATAAAGAACCTGACTACAAGTTAGGAACAAAAAGAGCTCTGAGTATATTATGCAAAGAACCTACATTTAAAAGCAATTAAACTATACTCAGAGAATAAAATAAGATATGCTCGTATGTATATGAAGAGGCTTAATGCACTCAAGTAACTTAAAAATAAAATACATACACTTGCGTTGAAAAGGATATTAAGATAAAGTATATCATTAAGAACATCACAAAATCGTATAATATTTTTAATATATGCAACAAAGGTATCAATTCTCATTGTAATGCGAGTAATTGCAATCCTCTTCATGGTTCCAAACTTAGTGCGCATACAAACGAACATCTGTAACCAAAGGAATAAGCAGCATTAATATAAAAAAGCAATGATTTATTACAGCATATTAAACATACAAAACCCTCCACGAACGGTGAGATGGTTCAAGGAGAGAACGGAGCAGACGGAGAAGCCGCAGACGGAGGGACTGGCGATCGAAACAATATCCAATTACAGAACAAAAATACGAGTAAGGTTAGCGCTTGGTCGAAGAATGTACCTACGAAACAACGAAAGTAGCAATGAATATATTTATAAGTACAATGAATGTTTACGATAGCAATAAACGAATAAAATAAAGTAAGAAAAACATCAAAATAAATATCAATATACTTACTGCACATTAGATATAAATATATGGAACAACAACAAATACTGTCGTTGGTGAATGTAGAAGACATCAAACGTCAAGATCGAACATACTAAAATAAATACCAACCTAAAACACGACAAGAGGAAGAAGAGACAAGGCATAAATGTCGAGATATCCGCTAGAGGCCCTACAACGAACAATTCAAAAATAAAAGTCCGCAAAACAATCAAATAGCGAGTGGCATTTATTTTCAACTATAAAAAGCGCGTCGTTAGTTGTTAGCTGGTTCCTGTGACATTAAAAACTTCTAACTCACAACAAAGTAATAGCGTCTCTTGAAGTAAATAATACATCTACGTGTTGAGCAAATAATGGTTAAGTGGGGTCATTACACGCTTACCATTATTACCGCAGAACAAATATAAAAGAATTACCTAACAATTCACAAACAAACAAGAAGCCTATACGCTTTTATAGGAATAATTTCCAATTGTTTTCTGGTCGCCATATTTGCAAAAAGTGAGCGTCATCATTTAATTTATAGAAGATTCCAATGAGAGAAGAATCCACAAAAATGGAAAACCAATTTCAACAAGAATTCGAGGAATTATATGAATCTACGCAGTGAGTAGTAAATAATATTGTTATAACTATTAAATTCAATCAAAAATATACGGGTTCTCTCTAATCACTCCATTTCTTTTAATACTTAGTTATTTAAATTATAGAACGTAAATATAGGGACACAATTTTAATTAAAAATTAAGAACATTAGTCTTAATAGTGTACTGTGTGCGAATACTTGCACAACGGACCAGTGTTCATTAAGAAAGACCTTAGTAAGTACTGCTTTGAACAATATTCAAACTTTTATAAACAGGAACGCCTAAACGCTTCGCACTAAGAATCTAAAGTCTCCGTGAGAATAGAGGTTTAGACAATTAGTTTGTGATGCATTGGGAATGTATCTGGGGTGGTGATTGATCCAAGCTTTATGTAGTACGTGTGAATGTTTGCATAAAGCCGATTAGTCAGTACCTTCATTATCAAGTCAATATAATTTGGCCCAAATATACAGGCCTTCGTAAGAAAAGAGTGAAAGCGGAGAGACCCTGTATTGATTGAATACATATTTAAATGAACAAACACGATATTATTGTGAAAACTGTTACTTGTAAGAATTGTAAATAAATAAATAAAATAAATAATATACAGTCAATAATAAATTTTACCTATTGTAATCAATAAGTATATAATACATTTTTCACATGAGTAATCTGGTGTCATAATTATTTATAACCCTATCCCACACAACATCACAATAATAACGAAAGTGAAACAAGTAAGGAAAGAAGTAAATCACAGTAGAACCCACGAATTATGCTGTTTTGCCTATAGAGCTAGCACAAACTTTAATTTTATTTATTTATGTAACAAATAAATAAATAAATTATATAAATTTTATTTAAACGCAAGGTTCACAGCAATATGTAATAATATCAGTGTCACTAAACTTTTTAGCTGTTTCGTCACTAATTGCAGCACATTTACTATGTCTCTCTTCCTCACATACGAAACGCTTTACAGTTCTTTCTGTTCTTCGGAATTCCAAGCGGCAAATATAACACTTATTGTTAGACATATTTTTGTTGTTTAATATATGTTGACCCACTTGACAAATGATTAATCATCCATTTGCTTCATCGATGTATTTCACTAATAGTTTACATCATCACAATTTTATTTATATCTCAATAATAAATAACAATATTTTTCTTTTCGACACTGCACTATATGCAGCGATAAAAATACGTCCTCACTCTTATATATATTATGAATATTAAACTACTACTCGTTATGACGAACATAAAAACAATCCATTGTATTTGTATATATCTAAATTATCTATAATGGTTATATTCTTCTTAGTCGTAAGTGTATTATTTTTATATATCATATATAGTAATGTAACATCGAAAAGATAATAATCTAGTAGACTGATTGAAGGCGATAATAATAATATAATAAATTGTGCATCTATAAAATAAATACAAAATAAACCGATCGTTTATATCGATCAAACCTCAATAAGTGCTATGTTCAATAATAATTTATGAATAAACTGGTACTTATCAGTTCCTTTGGTTTAGCAAGTGAGTTTTAAAACTGAAATATGGAAGCAATTGTACCAGAACATAGAGCTATTACTATATTACTCGGATGCAGGATCACATTCTGTCTCTGGAACCAAGGAGATCCCGACTCATGAATTATTATATGTGCTTCTTAATTCTGGACACAGTGAGAAAGGTTAACAATTATTTTTGTCTTCTGAATTCTAGGTTAAGTTTTTTAAATATTTTCTTGACATAATAATAGAAACCCCGAATCCTTCTTTAATTTTATGCTCTCGAAACACTTATTCTATTAATTATTGCACTCTCATAACAAACATAAATTAAACTAAGGTGACCAGATTTTAACATTGGTAAAGCGGGACACCATTGACCGGGAGGGGGAGGCGGGGGGTTCTTGATCAAAAATTTGGTCTATATAGAGCAACAAAAATTTTCATAGAACGCAAAAGTAGTACTGTAATATATATTTTTAAATTTCAACATAAGTAAAATTGACATTTAAAAATATGTATTGTATTATTTTATTCTTTGGCATATTTCTCATTCGAGTAATTTTTTTTTAGAACGTCGTTCGCGTTCAGTCGCAACATTAGTTTCTGGTAAGGACAGCGCGTATTACACAATTTTCAGTGCATTATTGTATAGAACATGGTTTGTTTCAAAATGATGAAATATTTCTAACCATTTGTTCTCCATTGTGATTTTTGCTGATGCCCAAGATTTAACCTTTTCCCTTATCAGTATATTTTTTTAATAATTATACTCCATTAAAAATATCATTTTCGGAAATATTACTTTGTGAGAAATTTTGAATAACATGATCGAATGATTTTTGCACATCATTCCAATTAAGTTCTTGTTATAATGTAACCCGACTTCGGAATCGGTCCCCCAAAACAACACTGAAAGTCACTTGTCTCTACAACCTTGTTATTTTTTATTATATAAATGTTATAATCGTGTTAATATAGTAATAAAAATAATCTAATTAACCTGCAAGTGTAAAACATTCGTGGACACTACACATCATATTTATTACTATATTAAACGGATTATAAACATTTATATAAAAAAAAAACAAGGATGTACGCAAGTGTATTTATTTCAAATTGCCGCCATTGGGTGATTGAATACGCGCGATGAGTGAGTAGTAGCGTCAAAAGTGCGGTTGTTGCCGCATTTTAATTAATTATTAAGAAGTCGAGTAGTTCATTATTTTCAGCTTGTTTACTTATTATCACAAATAAGAGAGATTATGACGTAAGACGTACTACAAAACAGACAATAACCAAATTTCATTTGATATAAAATGCAGTCGTTCTGAACCAATTTCCAAGTTGGTCCTTGCGGGGGCGGGGGTAAGTAACACCGGCATCAAGAAGATCAAAATGGCACTAACAAAAGGAACAAGCGGGAGTAGTTGCTGTAGAACTTTTTAACGTGTTTCATGATATCTGCACGATTTATTGATCATTTGCTACTTCGATTACCGAAATTTTGTCACCTTCAATAAGTTTTATAGCATTTTGAAAAAGAGCTGCTTGATTGTGTACAAACTCTAGCCAAATTTTTGAAGATTCTTTTTTAAAAAACTCTTCTAAAATTGTAGGATATTTATCCTGTGATAGAAAGTAAGATTTCAAACTCATATACTGGCCAAATAGCCACATGACCGCCGAAAACCGTATATTCCCTTCCTTTTCTCCCGCTGTGCATTCTTTCCAAAAATCGGGACTTTTTTAAAACGCCACGGGAGGCGTGGCAAATTGTTAAAAATTGGGACTGTCCCGCCAAAAGCGGGACGTCTGTTCACCTTAAATTAAACCGCTTCAGTAAATTATACATAGTATTTTTTGAATTCTCATTATATTTCAATCATTCGCTTTCAATCGTATTTTTTATTAGTGGCTCTAATGATAATTTTAAATATAAAGTATTTAATATAGTTTTAACGAGGTTAAATTTTAACATTTTGTAATACGTTCTAATGCAAAAATATAATGTTAGCTTTGTACAGGCAATTAAATAAAATTAATGAATGTACAATCATATCTTTCAAAAAAGAGTGATTGACACTGCGTGCTTTCTGACGACTATTGTTTATTAGAAATTTATAATAAATTACCTCTTGTAAATTCAAACCAATTATTATGATCACTTATATGTAACTGTAATCCTTTAATACTGATATTAGATATTTTTAATCATTACAGTATCGAGGAGGAAGGTATACTATGACAATACATCAGTTTATATCACCTCTTCGCCATCTTCTATCCAATTCAGTTTTCTTTTTGGAAGTTTGTTGAATAAAGATTAATATTATTAGTCCAAACTTTAAAATTACAGACGTATGGCTATCTATTATTAGATATAAACTTTTTTTCCTATTTTTTTTCTAAAAAAAAAAGGAAGAAACTACATCAACAACGGTATATGGATTAAAGCTTATACTGGACGCTTAGCAAAGAAAAGAAATATTATTCAGCAAATGTTATGGATGAAAACTTATTACACTTCAATAAACCTTACTTGATCTGTCCTATTTTTAATTAAGATTCTCTAATAATAGCTTGAATTATTTTTCTTATTATCTTTATTATCCATCTACATAAGTGCCTGTTATTTGTACTAATCAGTTTTTTTAAACTTTCTTGCTTTTCCGAACACTAAAATATATAAATAAAATACAATATAATAAATAGTAACTAATAATACTGCTACAATTCCAAATAAAATAAGTAAGACATCCAGTAAACAATACTGATACCACGGTAGGTCAGCTCCAACTGTTCTGAGATGGTGCGCACCCTTATGTCTAATTACATATTCTATCCAGTAGATGGCGGTGTCCATGGCAGACATTGGTCGATCTTTAAAGATTGTAGAAGCGCGTCTTACGTTTTCACTGTAACTGTAAATGAACAAATATAGATTGAAATATTTCTGTATATATGATAAACATTACATGATATTTAAAAACATTTAAAATTTTAAGTACACCAGTTGCATTCGGCACATCAAAGTACACGAATGGAAACCAAAATCCATTCCAATAGCTCAAATTTCTTAAACTGCATGCACTAATATCAGGGTCCTTGTAGTAGGTGACTTTATTACATTTTTTTATATCTATACAGGAATGATTCGCTATTTTCAGAATGTATAATAAAGCTTAATACAAACAAACATACGGAATTTGTGGACTGCTATTTTTATATATGACTCGCTTAGTTTTCTAAAGTAGCAAGTTAATCATTTTTGAAAG
Organism: Amphimallon solstitiale; assembly: GCA_963170755.1. Lineage (NCBI taxonomy): Eukaryota > Metazoa > Arthropoda > Insecta > Coleoptera > Scarabaeidae > Amphimallon > Amphimallon solstitiale. Next base: position 108,509,684 of record OY720676.1, read on the forward strand.
TCTTATTAGCGTCCTTCCACTAAAGAAGTCTACATGAGAATTCATGCACATAGTCAACGCCTTGCAATCTAAAATGATCGCCTTCTTCACTGCATAATCTGCTTATGAGTACAACTTTAAGATGCCCATGTTGTACATGTGTTTTCTTAGGTTATAGATTTCTCCATTATTATTACAAGTTCTGTTAGATCACTGCTTAGCTGCAGTAATACAGCAGTTAGTGGCAATGATGCACTTCAAGACTTCTCGCTTATTTGCAAAACAATTAACTATTGTTATATGTACTGCAAATAATTGGCAGGGTGATATTCTATAACACCCGTAATCTGAAGATCAGGAGACCAATAAAGTCAATCTCTAATACATTTTCGCAAAGTTGTTAGAAGTGAGCCTCACGAATTAACTCTACTCTTCTAATTTAAAAGTCTATATTTTATAAATTAATATCAATAAAATGTAAACTATTTACAGTAACTAAGTTTCAAAATGAAATATCAAGAAAATATAATTGAAGCCTCATATTCTTGGAAAGGAGTCTTGTCTAGTGATAGCTGACAACATTTTCGAGTTAATGTCCGGCGTGTGGTAAAAGATATTTTGGTAACTAATAGTGAAGATAACAATAATACTCAGTTGAAACCAAAAATTAACGCAATTAAATAAAATAAAATTAGCAATTGTTCTACGTTAAAAAATGTAGGGCCTTCGTGGCAGCACATATGGCGACTGTCGGGCATACTTTGATCACAATAGAAAACGAAGTAAAAAAAAAATTGAAATTTTCCGTAAGAGTGGGATCGCCTTAAACTTACTTAACCCACCTACCATTGATATAGCTTATCATTCAGTCCGATGCCCGCACCAGCTCAGCTGGAGATGATGGGGTCATAACAGTTGTTCAAATAGGCGCCCACTCATATAAGTTAGACTGGCAAGGTCTCGCGTATAAAAGCAGGAGTCCAGAAGTTAAAAGTCAACACACTCAAAATCACGAAAGAAATTCAGCTATTAAAAAAATAAAACGGCACGCAACAATTGTAACATTCTAAAACTAACTCCATAAAAATTACAATTGACGCACCTGTATGTGCAATTACAAATGTACTTCAGAGAAAAAATATTTATTCACTATGCAAATAAATCTTAATGAATTTAACTCAACCGCTTAAAAGCCGTGAAACACAGTACAAAGTTAATATAAAATATTTCAGAACCTTGATGAAGTTTACGTTACAAAATTCTTACAAAGAAGGGGCCGGATGGTAAAACACAAATACAGATATAAAAATTAGGTGTGGCCACCACACGACTTTCTTATACGTATGAGCGTTTTAAACTATACAATTTTAAGAATTTTTTTATACAAAACTTATTCAAAATCCTATTCTAAGTACTTTCATTCTCTTAATAAATCGCTATAGAATGCATACTTTGCAAGATATTCGAAAAAAAGTGCTACTCGCTAAGAGTAAATGTGCCACTTCCGGTCCGAATTTTGAAATTTTTTTTTATACAAAAGATATTTAGAATTGTAATTTAAATACATTACGAGTAATGTACCTGCCTAGAAAGTATGACTTGCGAAATATTCGCAAAAGACTGATTTTCGATAAGAATAAAAGACCTACTTCCGGTAGGAATTTCGAAAAAATTTTTAATAAAATTATTCTCAATTTTAATTTTAAGTACATATGAATTCTTTATAAATGTGTTTAAACTTAGTAGTTGACGAAATATTGGCAAAATTCGATTTTTTCACATAAGTAAACTGCTACTTCCGATCTACCGATTTTACTGAAAAACTAATCAGATCTCAAGAGGGAGATTATACACGTAAATACAAAATTTGGAATAGATATCTACAGCGGTTTGACCGCTATCGTGGTCACAGACAGACAGACACAGACATTTTTTAAAAACCACTTTTTCGGTATCAGGGGACTTCAAAACGTGGACATCTGCAAAAATCTCGAAGTCGAAAATTTTCGTCATCACAATATTTCCTTATCCTACGTATAAGAAAGTAAAAGGTTGAAGTTACTAATAGTTAAAAGTTTGTGTACGCTACTTAATAAAGATAAATTTTACTGACAGATTAAGCTCTGTCTAATCTAATTAATATTTAATAGGCAAAACGTATCCAAAAATTAATTTTCAATTACATTAATTAAAGGGAAACAAATAAAGATCTAAAAAAAAACTACAACTATAATGAAGCTCGTGTATGTTCTACTCTCAAAGAAAGTCATAATTTCAAACGGTTCACGTAATTAGTTTCTAAGTAGAGCTACGGAGAGTCTGTAACGGTGAACTAAATTGGGGCTTCCAGTAAACACTCGGTATAAGAAAGTTGCCAAATTTTTCTATAGAAAATGACTACTGCCTCAAAAATAAAAGTAAGAAAATAAAATTAGTAGTAAATCAGAAAAAAATGAAAGAATCACGTGGAAGCGCTATCTTGACGGAAATTATAATTGCAGGGAAAATACCTGATTCTACTTCCGCGAGATATATTATTATCATTATTGTTATTATTATTATTATTATTATTATTATTTTTATTATACGGGGTGTGAATTTTAAACCGTGACAGTTGTTGCTAGCGGTTATATAAAAATGTTTACGTACACATATGAAATTAAAAATAATCAATTATTTATAGCATATTTTGCATACAGCAACTATATAATATTTTTATATGCCGTGAAATTATTTGCTATTTATTTTGAATAACACGAAAATAATGTTCAACAAACGTACCTCGGATCTCCCAAAAGTAGACTTAGTGCTTCTGATATTGTTTCTTCGGTTATATTATCATATGCAACATGTACAGCTAAACCTTTCGAAACACTTGTTTCCACATTCAAAGCTTGATCGCCAAATATTGGTATACCTAATACAGGCACTGCACAGTATAATGCTTCCAAAGTTCCCATTAGACCTCCATGGCTGATGAAAAGTTTGACATTTGGATGACCTGCACATATTGTACGACTAATAAAGTAAGTCAATACAATAGAAGTCTTGAAATAACTTACAAAGTATGGCCATTTGTGGCATCCACGGTTCAAATTGAATATTAGATGGTATATCCAAATTGGATGGAAATTTATTTCTTGTTCCCTTCCACATGACTTTATAAGGGATATTTCTGAATGCCTCAAAAAAACTTCGAAGTTTATTTTCAGGAAGGGACTCAGTTAATAACAGCGAACCAAAATTTAGATAAATGATGCCCTTTAAATGTGTTTGTAGTGAGTCATTATAGTACTGAAATAAGTAAAAATAAAATATACAAATATGAATAATACTACATATAAAAGTTGAAAATAAATGAATTACGTAATATCTACTAATTGAAGCGTATTTTTTGGAAAGAAGATAATATTTTGAAACCTATAAAATTAAAAATTAACAATTTGTATACAAGCAGTCATTACCAGCGTATGTTAAAAATTATTTGCATTATCAGTCCAAACTCGTAATTGCAAACATACACGGTTTTGCAGATAATTTAAAACTTTTTAATGTTGTTATGTTATAGAAGGTGGTTGCTTCACATAAACATTGCAAAGTGTTAAAACATAAGATTTTCTAAGAATGTATATTTAAATACACCATAAAATTGTTAAATGTCATAATCAATTAGACATATTTTCAGGTACTTACCACAAGAAATCTAGACTAGAACATATATGTTTATATTTTGCCATAAGAGAAATTTTCTATAGTATTTGTAGTTTAGTGAGATATGTACTTATGCTTACCCTACACGCGATAAAGAGTGTTATTATTTGGGTTTGAATAAATGTCAACTATTTTCAGTGAGTTTTTATTATAATTAGGATCATCTTAGAAATAACGGTTTTACTTTCTTATACGTAGTATAAGGAAGTATTGTGATGATGAAAATTTTCGACCTCGAGATTTTTGCAGATGTCCACGTTTTGAGGTCCCCTGATACGAAAAAAGTGGTTTTTAAAAAATGTCTGTGTGTGTGTCTGTGTGACTGTGTGTCTGTGTGTCTGTGTGTCTGTGTGTCTGTGTGTCTGTGTGTGACCACGATAGCGGTCAAACCGCTGTAGATATCAATTCCAAATTTTGTATTTAAGTGTATAATCTACCTCTTGAGAACTGATTAGATTTTGAGAAAAATCGGCAGACCGGAAGTAGTAGTTTACTTCAGTGAAAAAATCGAATTTTACAAATATTTCGTCAATTACTAAGTTTAAACAAATTTATAAAGAATTCAAATGTACTCAGAATTAAATTTGAGATAAATTGTCTTAAAAAAGTTTTTTGAAATTCCTACCGGAAGTAGGTCTTTTACTCTTATCGAAAATCAGTTTTTCGCGTATATCTCGCAAGTCATGCTTTCTATGCAGGTACATTACGAGTATAAAAGTGTTTAAATGATAATTCTAAATATATTTTGTATAAAAAAAATTTCAAAATTCGGACCGGAAGTACCACTTTTACTCTTACCGAATAGCGATTTTTTGCAAATATGTCGTAAATTATGCATTCTATATATATTTATTAAGAGTACAAAAGTATTTAGAGTTGGATTTGCAATATTTTTGGTATACATGAAATTTCAAAATTCGGACCGGAAGTAGCACTTTTACTCTTAGCGAGTAGCACTTTTTTTCGAATATCTTGCAAAGTATGCATTCTATAGCGATTTATTAAGAGAATGAAAGTACTTAGAATAGGATTTTGAATGATTTTTGTATAAAAAAATTCTTAAAATTGTATAGTTTGAAACGCTCATACGTATAAGAAAGTCGTGTGGTGGCCACACCTCATTTTTTTACTTTCTTATACGTAATATAAGGAAGTATTGTGATGATGAAAATTTTCGACCTCGAGATTTTTGCAGATGTCCACGTTTTGAAGTCCCCTGATACCGAAAAAGTGGTTTTTAAAAAATGTCTGTGTGTCTGTGTGGCTGTGTGTCTGTGTGTCTGTGTGTCTGTCTCTCTCTCTGTGTGTGTGTGACCACGATAGCGGCCAAACCGCTGTAGATATTAATTCCAAATTTTGTATTTACGTGTATGATCTCCCTCTTGAGATCTGATTAGTTTTTCAGTAAAATCGGTAGACCGGAAGTAGCAGTTTACTTCAGCGAAAAAATCGAATTTTGCGAATATTTCGTCAACTACTAAGTTTAAACAAATTTATAAAGAATTCATATATACTTAAAATTAAAATTGAGAATAATTTTATTTAAAAAGTTTTTCGAAATTCCTACCGGAAGTAGGTCTTTTACTCTTATCGAAAATCAGTTTTTTGCGAATATCTCGTAAGTCATGCTTTCTAGGCAGGTACATTACGAGTATAAAAGTATTTGGAACATACTTTTAAATATCTTTTGTATAAAAAAAATTTCAAAATTCAGACCGGAAGTACCACTTTTACTCTTATCGAATAGCGATTTTTTGCAAATATGTCGTAAATTATGCATTCTATATATATTTATGAAGAGTACAAAAGTATTTAGAGTTGGATTTGGAATATTTTTTGTATAAATGAAATTTCAAAATTCGGACCGGAAGTAACACTTTCATACGTATAAGAAAGTTGTGATGACTAAAATTATTATGTAATTTCTGAGACATTTTAATTATCAGATATATTTAATTATAGTAATTCAGTAAATTTGGCAACACGTTTGCTTTATTCTAATAATGGATAAGGTATTATAGTTGCCCGTATCCGTATCCACAGAACAATTGCCGTATGTTTTTTCAGTTAAAATTAGCGTTAAATGATTTTCTGGAAATGGTATAATTAGAAGAGTGTTTAATTACAAACCTGGTTATAGTTGTTCAAAATTGTGATCCCAGTGACCGTATCAAAACCAATCTTTAAAATGTTTTACAGTAATTTGGACAATCAACATCTAAAGTGTTAACTTTGAATATTGATTTATTTGAAATTAACAGCAATGGAATTTTTTCCATACTTTTCTCATGATCCTTGGTCCTCACATAATAACGTACCATCCAGTTGTTCGGCGAATTTTGGGACACGTCGTATACAAAAGTAATCAGTCATCTTGGCGTAACGGCAACGTAATGCAATAGCAACTAATAACAAAATGACAATTGGACATCTAAAAAATTTTATTGACTAACAAAATATAATGCAAATGAGAAATGTGTAAAAGTGACTGACTTTTGACGAGTTATGGACACTTTTATTACTACCGTTAGTGTTATTTATTCATAACCACCGAAACCTAAATATGTGACAAATTATGAAAATGATTTACGAATTCTTATGGTAACAGAAAATCCTCACATCACAACCCGTGAAGTAAATCATTTCCAAGATATTAGCCATATCAATGTAGCATCTGTATTTAAATATCAAGTTAAGCACCCATCATTTTAAAACTAGAAGAGTGATCTGCTATTGGGTGATAACTACTGTTAATGTCCAGGCAACTCCTCTTGATACTGTGTCATTTACGGGTGAAACTACTTTCCATAGTCGAAGGAGTTTTCATTATTATTCAAATGAAAATTCTTACTTCACTAGTAAATCATCAGCACCGGAAGAGCATAAATGTATGGGGAGGCATTTTGTTGATCGGATGATAGCCCTGCACGAAATATTGTAATTTAAATGTTTTCAGGAATGTGGCACCTTGTAGAGGTCCTATTCGCTAGGCCCTAGGTCCTAGGTCTTCAAACATAACAAAAATTAGATTTTTTTTATAGAGCTAGGTAAAACAGCAAATATACAGTATACCTGTAAACACAAAGGAGCTATGCGGAAATATATTCTACAAAAATATATAATGTAGGTATCTCTTCTTTTACTTATAAAATCTTACTAAGTGTCTCATGTCTATACGTACCAGTAGTTATACGAAAATTGATGGACGTATATTATTAACAGTACCGTGTATGCTAGCAATATATTTCATAAAATATGCGGAATTTGGTACAATAAACAAATTTTAATTATAGTAAGCGCAGATACAGGAATTATTACGTGAATGGTTGAGGAATTAGTGGAAAAGGAACGATAAAATAACAATAAATATGAACATTAAAATAGGTAAAAATTATTTCACCAAGTGTTCATATGAATATTCATTCAGCTCTAAATATTTTTGAACACTCCTTCTAAATGATGAATCAGCTTTAATGAGGAGTTAAGCATCTATACTTCTAAATATTTGTATAAACAATTCAAACTCTAGCTAGTAAATAATTTGTTTGACATTCCCCAATACATACAAAAATCATATCTCTTATCTCATTTTTAGAAAAAATTATTATAAAATCATACCTGTCAACTGACAAGTAACATACTAAATGTCATCCATTCGATTGTTAATTTCGCAGCAAATATCATGGCTTACTATACCGTATTCAAAAAAAACATAAAGTTGGCAAAACAGCTCAGTAATCGTCACCTTTTAAGTAATAACGCATTACATATTTTTGGTGCGAAATTTAGAAAGCAATTTTAAAATTAACTGATGTACTGGATGTCCTATTTTAAAAAAATAACATTTAGACAAAAATGTGTCACGCAATTTTTATCCAATTTTCTGCACATGCAATTAGTAAGTAAAAATGAATGAAAGATGCGTGTATTAGAACCTTTTATTATAAACAACATTACCACAAATGGTATTTATCTAATGCGCCGTTTTCGAGAAATATAATTTTATAATAATAATTTTAATTATACGAGGAATACAAAAATGTAATAATATACAGGGTATTCAATTTTAAAAACTATAACATCTGGTTAGCCACCAAGTTATGGTACATTCTGTATAATGCAAAATAAATTTAAAAGGCGCTCCTAATGAGTGGCTATCTTAGGAAGAAAACCGCTTGGAAAATCTTTTCTCATAAGGTCACATTCGACCTTCCCCGCGCAGATGACTGCTGCATACACAAATATATAGTAAACTATTAAAACATAAAAGAATCACATGTTAAGGCCATAGTGACGGAAATTATAATTCCGATAAAGAAAAATATCTGATTCAGCAATTCCCTTCTAAATTATCCGCAATAAGCGATAGAACTGCTGAGCGACAAAAAACGAGACTATACTCCAACCGTCTACCTTTATATGATCTTACATGTTAATACTGATCGATGTGTTGGTAATTATTGTTTTGAATTGTTATTAGCATATTCAGCATATTGAGCTTAAGCCAAGGTTTATTGCAGAACAATGAAATACAACATTTTACCAAATATCAAGTACTTAACATTGTACTACATTGATTAATAATAAGGTTACTTACTTTTGGCAATACAAAATTTTCATTTATATGTAGTCCTCCTACTTCGAGAAAATTCGGTACAGATGGTCTGGCCATGTGAAAACCATAGTGACTATTAACTAGAACCATACTAACATTAGAAGCAAGATCCCTCAAATCTGGTAAATCTGAGCCAAAGAAAGTTTTAGCTAATGCATTGGACTCTCTCATGGAAAATATGTCATATCTAGAGCAATACATTAAACTGTTCAAATATTCGTAGAATTAAAAAAAGCAGTCCTTACACAACTTTTGAAATGATATATACAGCGCTGTTGGTAACTCTTTCTGCTAGAGTCATGGTAGGACCAAAGGATGTTAAATAATTTGGAATATAAGCTGGGTTGTCTGGCAGACCCATGTAGGTTGTATACCATGGTAGGGCAACACTCGTAGTTACTGCTATAGTTGGTATTTTAAGTAAATGTGAAAAACCTAGCATACAGTCCATTGCAAAAAATTCTGTTATTAGTAAATCATATTTCTTCGTGGTATCTTTCAAACTCTTCAAAGTATCTGATTCCAAGACATTTTTGCAAAGTGAGGGTCCCGCAAAGTCAATTATGAGTTTTGTGGTACTAAAACTATTTTTGTTGATAACTGTATCAAAAGGAACATTATTCACAACTTTCGGAAATTTGCCTTTAATAGGTATATCATTATACCTGTAAAATATAATACGTGTCAGATATGTTAGAATAATTCAACTAAAAGTGATAATTAAAAGTAATTACTTAATTTTATTTTAAGTGATATGGTAGCATAGGTGCTAAAGTACATACTTTTTCGCGACCAATTAAAATATTTAAAGGAAGAGAATCATTTTTATTAATTGCATTTTGCTTGATAAACTTATATTTAATAAGATCGCTGACAAAATTATATATATGGAGATCATCAACGACGAACCTTGAGAGATTTACGCTTTCTCTAACCCACTACTCTATCCACTCTTCACCCTTACATACTGATATCTATATTCGAAATATCGATCTCGATAGAGATTTATAGCACTTTCTCCGCATTGATAGCATTAGCGATTTCATTATGGAATTAATGGAGTATTTTGTGTACTCCCGAATTAAATAAATTCATGCTTACAAGAAAAAATTAGTTATTTAAACAAATAGACAGTCACTTACAGGAATCAAAATAAGTTTTGAAAAGCTGGGCAGTAAATTAGTTAGACCTATAATTACTGCTATCGTTAGCATTTATTCTTTTATAAGTCGGTCGAACTACTGCTACTGCAATAATGAATGGATTTGTGATGCAAATAAATTTTATTTAGTAATAGGCAAGGAATTTTATTTAGTAACGTTTTCAGAATCAAGATTTTTTTAAATTAGAGTACGTTGAAAACTATTCACTGAAATTAAAGGGTGGAAGTAACAAAGGTGCTAAGTGTTAAATTTGAAAGAATTAGATTTTTAGATAAATATGTAGAATGTGCACGGTAGAATACATCAACAAAAGTGCCAAATGCCATGGTAGTGTTTATGCTTTAAAGTTGCATATACAGATGTCAGTATGTGTACGTACAATCAAGCCTACTGGATTTTACTACATAAGGCCGTCACATAACGAGATTTGTTTGATTCTGTAACCTCAAAATATCGATCCTAGTAAGTAACACCATATATCAACCTCGGCTTCAGACAACATAGAAAAGACACATGTCGAAAATGTGATCGTTTACAATGTGACATTAAAGGGAAAGGAGACAGTAGTTTTGCTGCAAAGGAAGAACTTAAATTACATCATTTAAAGGCTGTCAGAGCGACTACTTTAGTGAAAGATGATAGATATTACTTCATCGCTAATTCCAGGTAGCAGTAAGACAGTTATCTCTGTAGATTTGGAACAAGTATTATTTGTGCCAACACTAACGCCTACGGATATGTTTTATTTTAGTCAGCTTTTCTGTTACAATATTTGTATTCGTATGGCTGATTTTGATCTTTCGTAGATGTATGTGTGGCATAGAGGATTGGCAGGGAGAAGCGCTAATTAAATTTCGTCATGTGTATTACAAGTTCTAAACATGAATATTATATATAAACAGGAGATTATTTGTGTGGAGCGATAACTGCACTGCACAAAATAACAACAGAATGATGATTTTTATCTACATTTTTCTTATCACATGTGAGATCTTTGACGTAATCGAACACACTAATAAGTGAACCAGTTTCTTGCAATGCGACAGAGACTTTGCTTTAATTGAAAAAAGAAAAAGAAATTGCCAAGCCATCATATCTTATTATTTGCATGAGATTATAAAATCCAATACTCACACACGAAAGTTGGAAGTCTTTGACATGTGTAAGGAAAACTATGTAATATATAAAAAGCGGCTGATCAAGTTATAAACATAAAACGAGTGAAAACTAGCAATGTAGTAGAAACCAACAGAATCACTGAAATAAGCGAAACCACTACCTGAAAATGATAGATTTCATTGAAGATGATAAGTACAAAAAAATTTATGCAGATCTCGCCAAATCAACTTGAGATGGAACAGCTTAGGATTCCTTTAAACACGTTTTATATGTTAATTTGATGTTTCATTTACTAATATATATTTAAAACTGTTTTTCTTAATTATCTTAGTTTAATAATGTTGGTACCTTTGTTAGTCCTACCCTTCAATTATTTGCAACCGGATAATCAAGAAGCCTATTGTTACCTTTTGAAATTATGATTTTTCTATCTTTCAAAATATTTATAATATAAAGTTCTAATGGTTTTAGATTTATTACCGAACATTTGAATCTGATAGCCAAATATATTTTCCGGTAGCAGAATATTGATTTTTATAATCAGAATCAGCTTGCACTTTAGTAGGGTCAACATGTTATGTACAATATCACAAGACTAAAGCATTTAGTTTAAAGTGCTCAATTCGGTAATATATGATGATATAATAACAGTTGATTTTATTCCTCAGCATCCTAGTTTCATGTGTATATCTTCTTATATATGTTGAAATTTTGATGACATATATCTAAGAACTTTACTACAAGTACTAGCAAAGCCGTAATAATTTCGTTGTTGAAAAAAAGTGCATACAATAAATTACAAAAGTAGTTTTCTAACATTAAATATAATATTTTGCTTTAGAATCTTACCTAGGTAATTTCTCTTTTAGAGGAAAATGACTGACGACGTCTACGTCATGACCTTTTTGAGCCAGTCCTTTAAATAGAGACTCGAACATCGTAAAGTGGCTTTTACCATTATATGGAGCAATACCAAGTATATTTGCACAATTGTATAATTTTAGCTGAGTTATGAGAAGTAGAAAATAAATATAATTCATTTCAGGTTCAGCAGTTCAAGCACAAACTCGAACAGGTTGATAGTAGTAGCTTCCGTTGAGTCTTGACAGACTAAAAAGCAGAAAGTAAGTGTAAATTATATTTATATACAGACCAAACATATCAATGCAATGGAAATAATTAATAATAAATAACATGGACTCAATATACACCTTAAACTCCACTAAATAAATACATAAATTTGTACAAATAATAGGTGTTTCAAGAAGTGTGCAAGATTTTAAGGTTCAATCAAACATGTTTTCTGTAGCAAAGTATTGAAATATTTATTGATTTATAATGTATACATTTGGGAATTATGTATGAAACAAAATATCTTGTAAATAGCTGCGGGTTTGCTGGCACACGTTTTGTAAATAATGTTTAACAATCAGGACGCTTTGTTCTATCGTTTAATGCTCCATGTTTACTAACTCCCATCTGTCAACTTTCGATCTGTCACGTCATAATCACGTGTCATTATAACTATCAATCATGGCGGGAAATTGAAGTCTTGCGCTCCTATTGAAACACTCTTTATATCTACAATAGCTATTGATTTAGAAAAGATATAGAATGTTGCGTGGACATATGAATTATTTGAAATGTGACAATAATTTTCAATGTATGCAGGGTGGAGAAGAATTTTGAAGAATGTATTAAATTCTAGTTAAATTTTTACGTACTCATTCACGTATCTCTCCATAAGAACAGATACAATTTACAGGTTAGAAATATATGGAATAATGCTGGTATTTTCTTAAACACGTGTCAAATATTGAAGTCTCTCATATAAATGTTTCATTGCTTATGTTTGCTACAATATAGTAGTATTGTGCAACAAAAACAAAAAATTTGATATTTATATTCTTATGACAATCTTTCCTTATTTTTCTGATGTAATAGGAGTTCAGATTGTTGTATAGTACCACAACTGTCGCATGTCGTCTCTTTTTGGAATGACAACCAGTTTAGGTTGAGCTTGGTACAATTATTTCAAAATATTGCAAAGATAATTATCAAAAGACTTCTTTTACAAAAAAATCTTCAAATGGTAACTATTTTATTACAGCAACACTGCTTGCAACCTGTTCATTTATTATATCAGAAAAATAATGAAACATTGTCTGTCATAAGAATCATATCAAACGAAATGTTTTTGTAATTGTTAAACATCTAATTACCTTTCATATCTTAAACACAAGGTTTTATTAATATAGCACCTTAGACTGGCTAATGTGAGATCCTAGAATAATTGGGGAATATTAAGCAAATGACATTAGTTATTAAAATGGTATCCAAAAAGAGGAACTTGGGACAATAATTTTGAGAAATTACAGAGATAAAACACCGACTGCAATAATGACGCATCTCTATAATATAGACAGAAAAACAATAAAACATTTCCATAAGAGTTGCGTCGAAAGAAAATTACAGAGATAAAACACCGACTGCAATAATGACGCATCTTTATAATATAGACAGAAAAACAATAAAACATTTCCATAAGAGTTGCGTCGAAAGAAAATTTCTTGTACTATTTCCAGCTAATTCCCTTGCTTTTTTTTTACATTCGTTGCATCTAATAGCGTCCCATAAAGCATTATTGCCGTATGTCTTCTGGCTGATGTCAGGTGTTAGAATATTTGAAGATAATTAAGCAAATGACATTAGTTTTTAAAGTGGTTTCCAAAAAGACAGTTCGGCTCAAATATTTTTAAGACATTTTTTATTCTGGAAATGGTGAATATTATATTACAGCAACACTATCTGCAATAGTGGCGTATTTAAATAACTACTGTTACATCAAAGAGACAACGAATATTGACAATATCATAAAATTTATACCAAGTGAAATAATTCATGCAGATAATTCCGTTCTTTATTATAGAAAATGTATTTATATAGCACTATACACCTTCTGGCTAATGTTAATTTCTAGAATATTTCGAGATTATTGAGCAAAAAATTAGCTTCGATTAGCTATTTTACGGCATTACAGAGATAATTATAAAATAACTTTTTTAAAAAAAAATTCTTAAAATGGTTAAAATTATATGACAATGACACTGCCTTCAAGAATTGCACATCCAGATAACAACATTTACAAGACAATAAAACATTGTTTGTTATGAGAGTTATATCAAAAGGAATATTGTTTGTATTCATTGCACCTGGTGTTCCTATTGACAATACTGTTGCCTCAATATAATTCAATGAATTCAGAGATTAGTAAGGAAACAAAATTATTGCATCAACGTATACCTTCAGGCTAATGTCAGGTATTAGAATATTTGGAGATTCGCAAATAGGCTTAGCTTTTATAAACGTTTTTGAAAAAAACTTAATTTAATTCAATTACTTAAAAATTACAGAAACAAGAATGAAGACTTCTTTTACAAAAATTCTAAAATTGGTCACAATTATATGAGGATACTGCCTGTAGAAGTTACGCATGTAGATAACGATTGTTACATCAGATAAACGAACAACGAAATTATTGCATCAGTACCTTCTGGGTAGTGTCAGGTGATGGAATAGTTGGAGATTTATTAAGCTAAAATTGCAATAATTTTTAAAATGGATTTCAAAAAAAATTAGCGTCTCTCAACTATTTTAAGAAATTACGAAGTTACTTTTCGACAAAAATTGTGAAATTTGTCAAAATTATATAACAACACTGCTTGCAATAATTACATATCTAGATAACGACTATTACATTTGCAGAAAAATGAAACAGTGATTGTCATGAGAGTTATATCAAGCGAAATATGTATTTGTTGTATTCGCTGCGTCTATTTGGGTTCTTGGTAACAAAAAAATTGGTGTTTCAATATAGCAGCGCATATCTTTTGGCAGATACTTGAATATTTGGAAAAAATTTACTGTTATACCTATACAAGAAAAATATCCGATTATATTAAAAGTAGTACATGAAACTTAAAGACTATAGATGTTTTATATAGAATATGAAGAAGTTGAAACAAGTATAAAGATTTCTCGAATATACAGGGTTAGTTTTAAATAGCGTCATTAAAAAAATAAAAAAACAACATACGAGTTTCTGTGACTTACATATATACCTTTATACGTAAAACGTATATGCATATATGCATGTGTTTGAGATACACACATACATTAAGTGCTATTGTCGACAATCGAACGCACAGACACCGGTGTTTCGATCTATGAGGTCTCATCAGTGTGCGTGGAGATTCTCGACAATAGCTTCAAGACTTAAATCGCTGCTTATGTCATTTTAGCGTGTTAAATGCAGTGAGAGTATCACAGCGACATCTAACACCCAAAAGATGACACAGAACAAAGCGATGGCTTCTGAGGGCATGTTCTGCTATACAGAGGCCTGTATGTTAATAGTGTATCTCATGTAATAGAGCCTTAGGTGGCGTCACCGATCAAAACGAAAATGAAAAGTGTGAACACATGGATGAAGCTATTGTCGAGAATCTCCACGCACACTGATGAGACCTCATAGATCGAAACACCGGTGTCTGTGCGTTCGATTGTCGACAATAGCACTTAATGTATGTGTGTATCTCAAACACATGCATATATGCATATACGTTTTACGTATAAAGGTATATATGTAAGTCACAGTAATTATTGTGCATGTACATGTGTTCACACTTTTCATTTTCGTTTTGATACGAGTTTCTTTTCCGTTTTTTGTGCTCATGATTTAAGCAGTCCGTGGCACGAAAAGCATTGTAATATTTGAGTATTATAGTTTTACTCGGAATAGGGCGATCGGGATATGCAGCAGCAAAATTCCGGCTGATTTCTCTACTGGACATACCTTTAATGAATGCTGTTACAAGTTCAACACGTTCTTTAGTTGTGAAAACAGACATTTTTAAAGAATTGTTCACAATAACCGGGTATTTGGCAGAACTTGTGAATAAAATAACATTTGTCAATTTTCGTTCTGATCTTGCCTACTAAGTTTTTTGTCAAATTATGTATGCTCATTACCTTCAAGTTTGAATAGTAAAATTAGTCAAATAAAACTGCTTGTGGTTGTTCAAACAGTATGCATTCTGTACTCTTATTGGTGATTTATTACTAAAAGAAAAATTAGCACCAAATCTGCATCGCATCATAAGTTAACAGGGGGTATAATTTTTACCATGCAATTCCCTATGGCAACAGTTAAAAAAAATGCACTGTATAAACATAATAATTTTCATATAGAGGAATTTAAGTTTCATATATATAATATATAATAATACTTCTATTACTGAAAAAAAAACATGGTAATGCACCGAGATTGTCGACCTTTTCCACATAAAGGCGTGGCTATTAACAAAAAAAACACCGCCATAGAAAATCTTTTCAATTGCCATTCATTTCTATCAAAGGTTGTAGCTATTTGCATTTTGTCGTTTTTTTGGAAGAACCTTAAAGTGGAATTACTTACTAGTGATATGTATAGGATAAACAAAGTTATGGACCGATTTAACTAAATTTTGGCCCTAAAAATTTAGACATTTTTGATGAGCTACAAATAAATTTCTTTTTTGATTTCCAGTTAGACATTTAAACGTATTCTTCAGATTCGCATAGCCTGGTACCTATTGAGCGGTAAGCCTGTATACCGGGTGTCAACGAGATCATGTATCAGACCGCCATTTATTTATTAGTTAAAATCAAACTTTGAAATTCAGACCGTATATATGAGTGATTGGTGGGCTTCTTCAGGTACACTCAGTTTTTCTATAGCACTTCTGGTCAAACCGGAAGTCACGTTAATTTTGAATTTTTAAATACAACATTTATTATTTCTGTTCATATTGTGTTTCTTCTGAAAATTTGCCATCTAGTGCAGGTTAACTTTTGACATTTCTGTCAAAGATGGCGATATCTGTTAAATTTATCAATTAAAGTGAAACTCCTTCGCAACAATTGTCGAAATGTAACAACCATCAAAGTTAGCTTTGAAAACAATTAAGAAACGTATTTTTCACATTTATACGCATTGGCGAAGGAAACATGTATTTCACGTTGAAATTACTAAAGAAAATAAGATTTTTTTTTCATTTCCAAATGACAGGTACTCGTTTTTTTTTAAATAGTAACACCTATTTTTTATTACAGTGCCATATTGGCATAATTTTTAGCTTTCAAGTGATATAAAATATGCTGTGGTTTAGTGGTAGACAGGTAGTACAAAATATAAAATGTTTTAAAAGTAGTCTCTAGGTGTGCTCTGTTGCTTTGGAATTAGACTACTTTTAAAACATTTTGTATTTTGTACTACCTGTCTACCACTAAACCAAAGCATATTTTATATCACTTGAAAGCTAAAAATTATGCCAATAAGGCACTGTAATAAAAAAATAGGTGTTACTATTTAAAAAAACGAGTACCTGTCATTTGAAAATGAAAAAAAAAATCTTATTTTCTTTAGTAATTTCAACGTGAAATACATGTTTCCTTCGCCAATGCGTGTAAATGTGAAAAATACGTTTCTTAATTGTTTTCAAACTTTGATGGTTGTTACATTTAGACAATTGTTGCGAAGCAGTTTCACTTTAATGGATAAATTTAACTGATACCGCCATCTTTGACAGAAATGTCAAAAGTTAACCTGCACTAGATGGCAAATTTTCAGAAGAAACAGAATATGAACAGAAATTATAGATGTTGTATTTAAAAATTCAAAATTAACGTCACTTCTGGTTTGACCGGAAGTGCTATAGAAAAACTGAGTGTACCTGAAGAAGCCCACCAATCACTCATATATACGGTCCGAATTTCAAAGTTTTATTTTAACTAATAAATAAATGGCGGGCTGATACATGATCTCGTTGACACCCGGTATATATACACTGTCATGCTTACATTTACTGCATGCGTGTAACACCATATTTTATTACCATATTTTATTACGGGATAATTTCAATATCACATGTAACATTGTACACGTTAATTTAAAATTTAATTGCTTTTTGATCTCACATTTCTGAGATAACATGTGTGGGGAATCTATATAATTGTTAGTGTATATAATGCTTTTTTTATTGTGACGAGTTGAACTATTCTATATTTTCAACTAATAGCGAAATTCACACACCACTTACTCATTAAAAATAAAGAAAACTGCTATAAAAATATGATCCAAAATTGATTGCAGTGAATATTATTGTCAAAATGGTTATTGCAATAGAATATGTATTTGGAATATATGACAAAAGAGCAACAGGTTATCCTATCAAAATATCTACAAACTAAATGACTATAAAAGAGCGTCCTAAATAGTTAATAAATTTGTTCTAGCATTAACAAATAAAATCGATAGTAGAATATATGTAACGGAAAATAGCATTTATTAATTTAATCAGTTAACATAATTGGAATACTTTGAAAAAAAAACAAGAAGATAAATATACTCATGTATAAATTTACACATAAAACAACTGATAAATTGATATTAGTTATTTATCTATTTTGATCCCAATAAAATATATTAGAAATATTTATGAGATGTCACTAAGTTATCGTAATTCATTAAAGCTAAGACTAAACAAGTTACGTTGTCCTAATAATAAATACATGAATGATCAAATTTAGATAGATTTTGTACTAGATTAATTCTTAAATAATTGAGTATAATAACTTTATGTAATTTTAAAACCAATCTCTCTGCCTATAAATAATAATTTAGGATATACGAGTGATGCTGAATAAGTTTCTTAAAATACAGTGCCATATTTCAGTGAGTTGGTTCTTGTTAGCAAATTCTAAAATAAATGAATATAAATTGCTTTGGAAAATAATTAATTCCGTCTGGTTGAAAAGTTGAAAGAAATATTACAGTTAATTATTTTCATCTCACACAACTACTACATAGCAACATGTATACACAAAGGATTTTGCTCACCTTACTTGATTCATCAAATTAAATATCAGATAAAGATCATAGAGTATAGGTAAATAACCAAATTAAGGTACACCCGTGTAAGTGTAATTGTGGGGTAATACTGAACATGTATTATACGATAGATAAGCTACAATTATTGAGAATTGAAAAATCCAGTTACCCGTCCAAAACAAATTGTTGTTTATTAAATAGTGCATTATTTTATCTGTCAATTGCAGTTTAGTCTGTGACATTTGGTTGAATAGCGTCTGAGAAATAGTCCATAGAATAAGCTTCTGTTATCGGAAAAATGGAATTATCACGAGAGAACTTTCGGATAATGATTTACTATGATTTCAAGAAAGGCTTGAGTGCATATGAGTGCGAGGAAAGTTTAAAATTGGTATTTTGGGATTTCGCACCATCATTGGCTACTGTTTATAGATCGTATAAAGAATTTGAGCGAGGTTGCAAGTCGGTGGTACACAAAAAAGGAGCTGCCCCTCCTTTAACTGCTGTTAACCCCGAAAACATTGCTGCGGTGAAGAAGATGGTGAAAGAGGACAACCTTAGCAATAATAGAATCCAATCTGAAGATTGGATCCTCGCAAGTGAGATCAGTATTGCACGAACATGTACATTTACTCAGTTTGTACCACATCATCTGACAGATTTACAAAAAGCAGAACGTGTTAGAATTTGCCAACAAAGTTTAGATATGGTCATCAAATTATTTCTAAAATTGTAACTGGCGATGAAACGTACATACCGTTTTTTGATGTTCCCACTCGCCAAGAAAGCCGAGTCTGGATACATGAAGACGAGGAAACCCTACGATGGTGAAAAAACAACGAGCAATGAAGTACGGGTTTGGTGGCCGCAATTAAATTAGAAGATCAGAAGACAGTTACTGGTAAATGGTATGTTGAAAATTGTTTGCCTACTGTGTTTAGTAAAGTGCCCAGAAAGGGGATCATGTTACATCATGATAACGCGCCGTCCCATACAGCAGGGACAACTGTTTAGTATTTAGCGGAAAACAAAATCAAAATTATAGAACATCCTCCTTACTCACCGGATTTGGCAATGTGTGACTTCTGGCTATTTTTTGAGCTCAAAAAACATTTGAGAGGGAAAAGGTTCCAGTCAGACGAAGAGATTGACATCGCCGTTAAGTGTTTTTTTTGATAGTATCTCTAAGGACAGCTGGTTGAACGCTTTTAAACTATAAAAAGAGAGAATAGTTAAGTGCATTATTGTAAATGGCAATTACTTTGAACATATTTAAAATAGAGATTCTAAAAACGTGAATCAATCTTTCTATTCTCAATAATTGTAACTTGTTCCTCGTATATCAACAATCACAGAACTAATCTCGTAGGAGGTGGTCTCAGTTACTTCCTAATACATGGGTAAAGATAGACTTTTAAGTCTGGCAGATAAGAAAAGTTAGATTATGAAGCCTCAGCAACGTATTCTATTGTGTAAATTATGTTAAAGTAGAGCCAGTGAAGAGGGTTCTTCAATTAACTATCCCTGATGTAGAAACTTTTAATTTTCAACCAGAAAATAGATTTTAAAGTATACTGCGACTTAAAACATTTGGAAAATTGTACTTATTCGCTACAGGACGATAATTTTGAAAACATCCAAGCAGTCGCTGAATTTACAGGCTCATATCTAATGTTTACTTACAATATACAGGGTATATCACGACGAGATTTCGTTAGAACAGTATAGAAAACTAATAAGAGTTGAGTTTTGAAATTTCGCAAATATTAGTTTCGCGTTACGCTCTTTCGATTTAAGATAGTTTCGAATTTTTGCTTCTTCCGGTTACACCGGACATGGATATCAACTTCCTTATTTCAAATGTAATACCCCGTCTTTTATGATTGATTTGTATTTCCAACTTAATTTTAAGGCTAGCTTGTCTAATAAACTTTACCTCTAAAGTTAGCCATTTTTGAAGTATTTCAATTTTTGTAAAAAAATTGACAGCTGCAGACTATTACTCATAACAACATTCCCAATACTTGAAGCCATGCACATATTTAGAATTTCAGATAATCATTTTGGAAAGTATGCTGCTTCAAATGCGGTATTATAAAGTTTTCAAAATAATACAGGGTGATCAGAAAACCTTGTTAAACATTTTATCAAGAAAATATCAATATCTCGTTATTTTTAAATAGCAACCTAAATTTTTTTCAACTTCATTGGATTGCACGTTCAAAATTAGGGGCAGTATCTTATATATATTTTCCTATAACTAAACGTCTTAGTTTCAGAGTTATTTTGGAAAATGTGTCAATTCTTTTAAAGTTTTATTTTGTATAATCAGTTAGGCTATGGAAATTCACGTGAATAAAAAAAAACAAGTTGCAATCATATTACCTGTCATCAGTAAGGTATTTACTAGTGCTATTCAGCGTTCTCTTTGTCTTCCGTTTCTGAATACTTTAATAATAATAATGTCACGATCTGGATTTAATAACGAAGATTTTTTAAATCTAATAGTAACATATGGGGAATGTAATAAAGTAATCGACAGGACATGTGTTTATGCAAAGAAATATCCAAATCGGTCAAGACCTTCCAAAAGTATTTTAAGCAATCTTTAAAAAATTGCATTTCCTTCGGATCCTTCTTGCCGAAAACAACCAAAAGAAAACCTGTTGTTGATAGTGAAAATGTGGAGGTAACGGCACTTGCTTACTTTACAGCACATCCTAGTAATTCTCTAATAGATGCAGAAGCTGAAGTAGGTGCATCCAGAATGAGCAAGTAGCATGCTTACAAATTTCAACCAGTTCAACTTATTAGTAAAGCTGATTTTGTAACAAGAGCGCAGTATTGTGAGTGGTTTTTAATGAAATCACAAGAAGACGACAATTTCACAAAAAATCTTCTCGTAGTGTATGGTTTCAGATGGATGGTGCAGAAGCACATAGTACCAGAGCTGTTGGAGAAGTATTAGATAACATAATTTTATGATAGGTGAATCGGAAATACAAGACCTTATAGGTTTCCACCGCGATCACCCGATTTAACGCCCCTAGATTATTTTATTTGGGGTTATGTTAAAGATAAAGTATACAGTATACCTGCTACCACCAAAGAAGGTATGGTGGCCAGAGTGCGAGGCGCGTTCAATAATCTAGATGGTACCGTGATTCAGCGTGCCACGCCTACAAACATTTCAAAAAGAGTAAGAAAGTGTTTAGAAAGAGGTGGTGATGTGTTTGAAAACTTTATTTAAGATTGTTAGAAACTATTATTAAGACTACTTCTTCTCGATATTATGTAGTTTTCATTTAAATGTTTTAGGACATTATTAAATGTTGACTGGTTTTGTTTTTATTTATTTACATGAATTTCCATAGCCGAACTGATTAAACAAAATAAAACTTTAAAGGAATTGATACATTTTCCAAAATAACTCTGAAACTAAGACGTTTAGTTATAGGGAAGTACATACATACTGACCCTAATTTTGAACTTGCAATCCAATGAAGTTGAAAATAATGTAGGTTGCTACTTAAAAATAACAAGATATTGATATTTTCTGGATGAAATGTTTAACATGGTTTTCTGATCACCCTGTATTATTTTGAAAAGTTTATAATACCGTATTTCAAGCAGTATACTTTCCAAAATGATTACCTAAAATTTTAAATATGTGCATGCATTCGATTATTGGAAATGTTGTTATGAGTAGTAGTCTGCAGCTGTCAATTTTTTTACAAAAATTGAAATACTTCAAATATGGCTAACTTTAGAGGCAAAGTTTATCAGACAAACAATCCTTAAAATTAAGTTGGAAATACGAATCAATCATAATAAATTGGGTATTCCATTTAAAATAAGGAAGTTGATATCCATTTCCGGTGTAACCGGAAGAAGCAAAGATTCAAAACTATTTTAAATCGAAAGAGCTTAAGGCGAAACTAATATTTGCGAAATTTCAATACTCAACTCGTATTAGTTTTCTATATTGTTCTAACGAAATTTTGTCGTGATATACCTTGTATATGGAGTGCAAATAAAGGTATTATCTGTATTTTTTGGTTACTAATGGTACGAATGTAATAAATTATTGTCAGTGGAATAAAGTATTTGAATTACCATATTACCACTGGTAAGAAAGTAGTATTAACATATGAAATATACTGTATTCTCTCCCGACAATATTGACTAATGAATACTTTAGTTTAGAATAGAATTTTGTAGAATAAGCTTATTTATAAATAAATATCTGGCAAACGAATATCAGAGCGAATGTGCATATCATAATTTTTGTATAAGACGTAAAGTTGGCAAAATTATATCAAAAAACGGCAATAGCTCAGTAATGGTCACTTTTAAAATAATAACGTCTTACATGTTTTTGGTGCAAAATTTAGCAAGCAATTCAAACATAAACCGATATACAGGGTGTTTCATTAGAAAAAAATCATTAATCCAGTTTTCTGCAAATTCAACTAATAATGAAAAAAACAATTATTGTATTAGGAGCTTTTATTGTGAACAACGATACTAAAAATTGTGTCCATCTAATACATCCTTCTCGATAAATATAATTTCATAAAAACATTGAATTTTTCAGAAAAGTGGTAATAAGTCGAAAACCTTAAATTTTAGCCCTATACTGTTCATCACTTTTGGACTAAGAATTATACGGGAAATATAAAATTGTAATAATATACATAGTGTTCTATTTAAAAAACTATAACTATACTCAGTTATGGAATACTCTGTATAATACAAACTAATTTTAAAAGATGCTCCTAATAAGTGGCTATTATAGGAAAAAACCGCTTCGAAATATCTTTTCTCATAAAGTCACAATCTGCCTTCCCCGCGGAGAAGACTTACCCTGTGTGCCTTTTTCTTCTCTTTGCATTAGACTGCGTTTATATGTTTAGATTCTTTGCACATGAATTAAATTGGCCGTTAAATTATCTTTATATTATTTCGTTCATTGCTTATTAGATTATAGCTGTAATAATTATTAGATAGCTTATGTGGATTTTATTTGTTTATTTATAATTCCACGGTAGCAATATTTTATTTAGACTAATACCTTCTTTCAGAATGTAATAATAAAAATAAAATATACAGGCAGCGATAATTAAAAAAAATATAACTTAAAATTAATAAATTATATGTATCTTGTAAAATTAATATAATACACTTACATTGGTGTCTTTATTCCCTTGAAACAATTACATATGAGCAAGAAGTTCGATGTCTAGTATTCAGCGGTCAAACACATATTGACTGGCAAGTGGCTTCCCTAAGGTAACCATAACTTTAACATAACTATCACTCATAACAACATTCCCAATACTTGAATGCATGCACATATTTAGAATTTTAGATAATCATTTTGGAAAGTATGCTGCTTCAAATGCGGTATTATAAAGTTTTCAAAATAATACAGGGTGATCAGAAAACTATGTTAAACATTTTATCAAGAAAATATCAATATCTTGTTATTTTTAAATAGCAACCTACATTTTTTTCAACTTCATCGGATTGTACGTTCAAATTATATGTATATACTTTCCTATAACTAAACGTCTTACTTTCAGAGTTATTTTGGAAAATGTATCAATTCCTTTAAAGTTTTATTTTGTATAATCAGTTAGGCTCTGGAAATTCATGTGAATAAAAAAACAAGTTGCAATAATATTACCTGTCATCAGTAAGGTATTTACTAGTGCTATTCAGCGTTCTCTTTGTCTTCCGTTTCTGAATACTTTAATAATAATAATGTCACGATCTGGATTTAATAACGAAGATTTTTTAAATCTAATAATAACATATGGTGAATGTAATAAAGTAATCGACAGGACATGTGTTTATGCAGAGAAATATCCAAATCGGTCTAGACCTTCCAAAAGTATTTTAAGCAATCTTTAAAAAATTGCATTTCCTTCGGATCCTTCCTCCCGAAAACAACCAAAAGAAAACCTGTTGTTGATAGTGAAAATGTGGAGGTAACGGCGCTTGCTTACTTTACAGCACATACTAGTAATTCTCTAAAGGATGCAGAAGCTGAAGTCGGTGCATCCAGAATGAGCAAGTGGCATGCTTACAAATTTCAACCAGTTCAACATATTGATGAAGCTGATTTTGTAACAAGAGCGCAGTATTGTGAGTGGTTTTTAATGAAATCACAAAAAGACGACGATTTCACAGAAAATCTTATATGGACAGATGAAGCAAAGTTTTGTAGAAATAGACTATCTAATCGATACAATAGCCATTTTTGGTCCGAAGATAATCCTCGAATTGTTAGGCAACGACGTTTCCAGGAGTCTTGGAGTTTCAATGTATTTTGTGCTATTAAACATGACAAAATATTTGCTTTGCATTTTTGTGAAGAAAATTTAAATAGTGAGCGATTTATAGACATCTTAAGAATCGTCATAAATTTAAATTTAAATACACTGTCCACAGAAGAAGCTCGTAGTGTATGGTTTCAGATGGATGGTGCAGCAGCACATAGTACCAGAGCTGTTGGAGAAGTATTAGACAACATAATTTTATGATACGTGGATCCGAAATACAGGACCTTATAGGTGTCCACCGCGATCACCCGATTTAACGCCCCTAGATTCTTTTATTTGGGGCTATTTAAAGATAAAGTATACAGTATACCTGCTACCACCAAAGAAGGTGTGATGGCCAGAGTGCGAGGCGCGTTCAATAATCTAGATGGTACCGTGATTCAGCGTGCCATGCCTACAAACATTTCAAAAAGAGTAAGAAAGTGTTTAGAAAGAGATGGTGATGTGTTTGAAAACTTTATTTAAGATTGCTGGAAACTATTATTAAGACTACTTCTTCTCGATATTGTGTAGTTTTCATTTAAATGTTTTAGGACATTATTAAATGATGACTTGTTTTGTTTTTATTTATTTACATGAATTTCCATAGCCTAACTGATTAAACAAAATAAAACTTTAAAGGAATTGATACATTTTCCAAAATAACTCTGAAACTAAGACGTTTAGTTAAAGGGAAGTACATACGTACTGACCCTAATTTTGAACTTGCAATCCAATGAAGTTGAAAATAATGTAGGTTGCTATTTAAAAATAACAAGATATTGATATTTTCTGGATGAAATGTTTAACATGGTTTTCTGATCACCCTGTATTATTTTGAAAAGTTTATAATACCGTATTTCAAGCAGTATACTTTCCAAAATGATTACTTAAAATTTTAAATATGTGCATGCATTCGATTATTGGAAATGTTGTTATGAGTAATAGTCTGCAGCTGTCAATTTTTTTACAAAAATTGAAATACTTCAAATATGGCTAACTTTAGAGGCAAAGTTTATCAGACAAACAATCCTTAAAATTAAGTTGGAAATACGAATCAATCATAGTAAATGGGATATTCCATATAAAATAAGGAAATTGATATCCATTTCTGGTGTAACCGGAAGAAGCAAAGATTCAAAACTATTTTAAATCGAAAGAGCTTAAGGCGAAACTAATATTTGCGAAATTTCAAAACTCAACTATTAGTTTTCTATATTATTCTAACGAAATCTTGTGATATACCATGTATATGGAGTGCAACTAAAGGTATTATCTGTATTTTTTGGTTACTAATGGTACGAATGTAATAAATTATTGTCAGTGGAATAAAGTATTTGAATTACCATATTACCACTGGTAAGAAAGTAGTATTAACATATGAGATATACTGTATTCTCTCCCGACAATATTGACTAATGAATACATTAGTTTAGAATAGAATTTTGTATAATAAGCTTATTTATAAATAAATATCTGGCAAACGAATATCAGAGCGAATGTGCATATCATAATTTTTGTATAAGACGTAAAGTTGGCAAAATTATATCAAAAAAGGGCAATAGCTGGTCACTTTTAAAATAATAACGTCTTACATGTTTTTGGTGCAAAATTTAGCAAGCAATTCAAACATAAACCGATATACAAGGTGTTTCATTAGAAAAAAATCATTAATCCAGTTTTCTGCAAATTCAACTAATAATGAAAAAAACAATTATTGTATTAGGACCTTTTATTGTGAACAACGATTCTAAAAATTGTGTCCATCTAATATATCGTTCTCGACAAATATAATTTCATAAAAACATTGAATTTTTCAGAAAAGTGGTAATAAGTCGAAAACCTTAAATTTTAGCCCTATACTGTTCATCACCTTTGGACTAAGAATTATACGGGAAATATAAAGTTGTAATAATATACATAGTGTTCTATTTAAAAAACTATAACTATACTCAGTTATGGAACACTCTGTATAATACAAACTAATTTTAAAAGATGCTCCTAATAAGTGGCTATTATAGGAAAAAACCGCTTCGAAATATCTTTTCTCATAAAGTCACAATCTGCCTTCCCCGCGGAGAAGACTTACCCTGTGTATATGTTCAAAATTTCATTCTTGTATTAGCCTTTTTCTTCTCTTTGCATTTGACTGCGTTTATAATATGTTTAGATTCTTTGCACATGAATTAAATTGGCCGTTAAATTATCTTTATATTATTTCGTTCATTGCTTATTAGATTATAGCTGTAATAATTATTAGATAGCTTATGTGGATTTTATTTGTTTATTTATAATTCCACGGTAGCAATATTTTATTTAGACTATTACCTTCTTTCAGAATGTAATAATAAAAATAAAATATACAGGCAGTGTTAATTAAAAAAAATATAACTTAAAATTAATAAATTATATGTATCTTGTAAAATTAATATAATACACTTACATTGGTGTCTTTATTCCCTTGAAACAATTACATATAAGCAAGAAGTTCGATGTTTAGTATTCAGCGGTCAAACACATATTGACTGGCAAGTGGCTTCCCTAAGGTAACCATAACTTTAACATAACTATCACTCATAACAACATTCCCAATACTTGAATGCATGCACATATTTAGAATTTTAGATAATCATTTTGGAAAGTATGCTGCTTCAAATGCGGTATTATAAAGTTTTCAAAATAATACCGGGTGATCAGAAAACCATGTTAAACATTTTATCAAGAAAATATCAATATCTTGTTATTTTTAAATAGCAACCTACATTTTTTTCAACTTCATCGGATTGCACGTTCAAAATTATATGTATATACTTTCCTATAACTAAACGTCTTACTTTCAGAGTTATTTTGGAAAATGTATCAATTCCTTTAAAGTTTTATTTTGTATAATCAGTTAGGCTCTGGAAATTCATGTGAATAAAAAAACAAGTTGCAATAATATTACCTGTCATCAGTAAGGTATTTACTAGTGCTATTCAGCGTTCTCTTTGTCTTCCGTTTCTGAATACTTTAATAATAATAATGTCACGATCTGGATTTAATAACGAAGATTTTTTAAATCTAATAATAACATATGGTGAATGTAATAAAGTAATCGACAGGACATGTGTTTATGCAGAGAAATATCCAAATCGGTCTAGACCTTCCAAAAGTATTTTAAGCAATCTTTAAAAAATTGCATTTCCTTCGGATCCTTCCTCCCGAAAACAACCAAAAGAAAACCTGTTGTTGATAGTGAAAATGTGGAGGTAACGGCGCTTGCTTACTTTACAGCACATACTAGTAATTCTCTAAAGGATGCAGAAGCTGAAGTCGGTGCATCCAGAATGAGCAAGTGGCATGCTTACAAATTTCAACCAGTTCAACATATTGATGAAGCTGATTTTGTAACAAGAGCGCAGTATTGTGAGTGGTTTTTAATGAAATCACAAAAAGACGACGATTTCACAGAAAATCTTATATGGACAGATGAAGCAAAGTTTTGTAGAAATAGACTATCTAATCGATACAATAGCCATTTTTGGTCCGAAGATAATCCTCGAATTGTTAGGCAACGGCGTTTCCAGGAGTCTTGGAGTTTCAATGTATTTTGTGCTATTAAACATGACAGAATATTTGCTTTGCATTTTTGTGAAGAAAGAAAAAATAGTGAGCGATTTATAGACATCTTAAGAATCGTCATAAATTTAAATTTAAATACACTGTCCACAGAAGAAGCTCGTAGTGTATGGTTTCAGATGGATGGTGCAGCAGCACATAGTACCAGAGCTGTTGGAGAAGTATTAGACAACATAATTTTATGATAGGTGGATCCGAAATACAGGACCTTATAGGTTTCCACCGCGATCACCCGATTTAACGCCCCTAGATTATTTTATTTGGGGCTATTTAAAGATAAAGTATACAGTATACCTGCTACCACCAAAGAAGGTGTGATGGCCAGAGTGCGAGGCGCGTTCAATAATCTAGATGGTACCGTGATTCAGCGTGCCATGCCTACAAACATTTCAAAAAGAGTAAGAAAGTGTTTAGAAAGAGATGGTGATGTGTTTGAAAACTTTATTTAAGATTGCTAGAAACTATTATTAAGACTACTTCTTCTCGATATTGTGTAGTTTTCATTTAAATGTTTTAGGACATTATTAAATGATGACTTGTTTTGTTTTTATTTATTTACATGAATTTCCATAGCCTAACTGATTAAACAAAATAAAACTTTAAAGGAATTGATACATTTTCCAAAATAACTCTGAAACTAAGACGTTTAGTTAAAGGGAAGTACATGCGTACTGGCCCTAATTTTGAACTTGCAATCCAATGAAGTTGAAAATAATGTAGGTTGCTACTTAAAAATAACAAGATATTGATATTTTCTGGATGAAATGTTTAACATGGTTTTCTGATCAGCCTGTATTATTTTGAAAAGTTTATAATACCGCATTTCAAGCAGTATACTTTCCAAAATGGTTACCTAAAATTTTAAATATGTGCATGCATTCGATTATTGGAAATGTTGTTATGAGTAATAGTCTGCAGCTGTCAATTTTTTTACAAAAAGTGAAATACTTCAAATATGGCTAACTTTAGAGGCAAAGTTTATCAGACAAACAATCCTTAAAATTAAGTTGGAAATACGAATCAATCATAGTAAATGGGATATTCCATTTAAAATAAGGAAGTTGATATCCATTTCTGGTGTAACCGGAAGAAGCAAAGATTCAAAACTATTTTAAATCGAAAGAGCTTAAGGTGAAACTAATATTTGCGAAATTTCAAAACTCAACTCGTATTAGTTTTCTATATTATTCTAACGAAATCTTGTCGTGATATACCTTGTATATGGAGTGCAACTAAAGGTATTATCTGTATTTTTTGGTTACTAATGGTACGAATGTAATAAATTATTGTCAGTGGAATAAAGTATTTGAATTACCATATTACCACTGGTAAGAAAGTAGTATTAACATATGAAATATACTGTATTCTCTCCCGACAATATTGACTAATGAATACATTAGTTTAGAATAGAATTTTGTATAATAAGCTTATTTATAAATAAATATCTGGCAAACGAATATCAGAGCGAATGTGCATATCATAATTTTTGTATAAGACGTAAAGTTGGCAAAATTATATCAAAAAAGGGCAATAGCTCAGTAATGGTCACTTTTAAAATAATAACGTCTTACATGTTTTTGGTGCAAAATTTAGCAAGCAATTCAAACAGAAACCGATATACAGGGTGTTTCATTAGAAAAAAATCATTAATCCAGTTTTCTGCAAATTCAACTAATAATGAAAAAAACAATTATTGTATTAGGAGCTTTTATTGTGAACAACGATACTAAAAATTGTGTCCATCTAATACATCGTTCTCGACAAATATAATTTCATAAAAGCATTGAATTTTTCAGAAAAGTGGTAACAAGTCGAAAACCTTAAATTTTAGCCCTATACTGTTCATCACTTTTGGACTAAGAATTATACGGGAAATATAAAATTGTAATAATATACATAGTGTTCTATTTAAAAAACTATAACTATACTCAGTTATGGAACACTCTGTATAATACAAACTAATTTTAAAAGATGCTCCTAATAAGTGGCTATTATAAGAAAAAACCGCTTCGAAATATCTTTTCTCATAAAGTCACAATCTGCCTTCCCCGCGGAGAAGACTTACCCTGTGTATATGTTCAAAATTTCATTCTTGTATTAGCCTTTTTCTTCTCTTTGCATTAGACTGCGTTTATATGTTTAGATTCTTTGCACATGAATTAAATTGGCCGTTAAATTATCTTTATATTATTTCGTTCATTGCTTATTAGATTATAGCTGTAATAATTATTAGATAGCTTATGTGGATTTTATTTGTTTATTTATAATTCCACGGTAGCAATATTTTATTTAGACTATTACCTTCTTTCAGAATGTAATAATAAAAATAAATTATACAGGCAGTGTTAATTAAAAAAAATATAACTTAAAATTAATAAATTATATGTATCTTGTAAAATTAATATTATACACTTACATTGGTGTCTTGATTCCCTTCAAACAATTACATATAAGCAAGAAGTTCGATGTTTAGTATTCAGCGGTCAAACACATATTGACTGGCAAGTGGCTTCCCTAAGGTAACCATAACTTTAACATAACTATCACTCATAACAACATTCCCAATACTTGAATGCATGCACATATTTAGAATTTTAGATAATCATTTTGGAAAGTATGCTGCTTCAAATGCGGTATTATAAAGTTTTCAAAATAATACCGGGTGATCAGAAAACCATGTTAAACATTTTATCAAGAAAATATCAATATCTTGTTATTTTTAAATAGCAACCTACATTTTTTTCAACTTCATCGGATTGCACGTTCAAAATTATATGTATATACTTTCCTATAACTAAACGTCTTACTTTCAGAGTTATTTTGGAAAATGTATCAATTCCTTTAAAGTTTTATTTTGTATAATCAGTTAGGCTCTGGAAATTCATGTGAATAAAAAAACAAGTTGCAATAATATTACCTGTCATCAGTAAGGTATTTACTAGTGCTATTCAGCGTTCTCTTTGTCTTCCGTTTCTGAATACTTTAATAATAATAATGTCACGATCTGGATTTAATAACGAAGATTTTTTAAATCTAATAATAACATATGGTGAATGTAATAAAGTAATCGACAGGACATGTGTTTATGCAGAGAAATATCCAAATCGGTCTAGACCTTCCAAAAGTATTTTAAGCAATCTTTAAAAAATTGCATTTCCTTCGGATCCTTCCTCCCGAAAACAACCAAAAGAAAACCTGTTGTTGATAGTGAAAATGTGGAGGTAACGGCGCTTGCTTACTTTACAGCACATACTAGTAATTCTCTAAAGGATGCAGAAGCTGAAGTCGGTGCATCCAGAATGAGCAAGTGGCATGCTTACAAATTTCAACCAGTTCAACATATTGATGAAGCTGATTTTGTAACAAGAGCGCAGTATTGTGAGTGGTTTTTAATGAAATCACAAAAAGACGACGATTTCACAGAAAATCTTATATGGACAGATGAAGCAAAGTTTTGTAGAAATAGACTATCTAATCGATACAATAGCCATTTTTGGTCCGAAGATAATCCTCGAATTGTTAGGCAACGGCGTTTCCAGGAGTCTTGGAGTTTCAATGTATTTTGTGCTATTAAACATGACAGAATATTTGCTTTGCATTTTTGTGAAGAAAGAAAAAATAGTGAGCGATTTATAGACATCTTAAGAATCGTCATAAATTTAAATTTAAATACACTGTCCACAGAAGAAGCTCGTAGTGTATGGTTTCAGATGGATGGTGCAGCAGCACATAGTACCAGAGCTGTTGGAGAAGTATTAGACAACATAATTTTATGATAGGTGGATCCGAAATACAGGACCTTATAGGTTTCCACCGCGATCACCCGATTTAACGCCCCTAGATTATTTTATTTGGGGCTATTTAAAGATAAAGTATACAGTATACCTGCTACCACCAAAGAAGGTGTGATGGCCAGAGTGCGAGGCGCGTTCAATAATCTAGATGGTACCGTGATTCAGCGTGCCATGCCTACAAACATTTCAAAAAGAGTAAGAAAGTGTTTAGAAAGAGATGGTGATGTGTTTGAAAACTTTATTTAAGATTGCTAGAAACTATTATTAAGACTACTTCTTCTCGATATTGTGTAGTTTTCATTTAAATGTTTTAGGACATTATTAAATGATGACTTGTTTTGTTTTTATTTATTTACATGAATTTCCATAGCCTAACTGATTAAACAAAATAAAACTTTAAAGGAATTGATACATTTTCCAAAATAACTCTGAAACTAAGACGTTTAGTTAAAGGGAAGTACATGCGTACTGGCCCTAATTTTGAACTTGCAATCCAATGAAGTTGAAAATAATGTAGGTTGCTACTTAAAAATAACAAGATATTGATATTTTCTGGATGAAATGTTTAACATGGTTTTCTGATCAGCCTGTATTATTTTGAAAAGTTTATAATACCGCATTTCAAGCAGTATACTTTCCAAAATGGTTACCTAAAATTTTAAATATGTGCATGCATTCGATTATTGGAAATGTTGTTATGAGTAATAGTCTGCAGCTGTCAATTTTTTTACAAAAAGTGAAATACTTCAAATATGGCTAACTTTAGAGGCAAAGTTTATCAGACAAACAATCCTTAAAATTAAGTTGGAAATACGAATCAATCATAGTAAATGGGATATTCCATTTAAAATAAGGAAGTTGATATCCATTTCTGGTGTAACCGGAAGAAGCACAGATTCAAAACTATTTTAAATCGAAAGAGCTTAAGGTGAAACTAATATTTGCGAAATTTCAAAACTCAACTCGTATTAGTTTTCTATATTATTCTAACGAAATCTTGTCGTGATATACCTTGTATATGGAGTGCAACTAAAGGTATTATCTGTATTTTTTGGTTACTAATGGTACGAATGTAATAAATTATTGTCAGTGGAATAAAGTATTTGAATTACCATATTACCACTGGTAAGAAAGTAGTATTAACATATGAAATATACTGTATTCTCTCCCGACAATATTGACTAATGAATACATTAGTTTAGAATAGAATTTTGTATAATAAGCTTATTTATAAATAAATATCTGGCAAACGAATATCAGAGCGAATGTGCATATCATAATTTTTGTATAAGACGTAAAGTTGGCAAAATTATATCAAAAAAGGGCAATAGCTCAGTAATGGTCACTTTTAAAATAATAACGTCTTACATGTTTTTGGTGCAAAATTTAGCAAGCAATTCAAACAGAAACCGATATACAGGGTGTTTCATTAGAAAAAAATCATTAATCCAGTTTTCTGCAAATTCAACTAATAATGAAAAAAACAATTATTGTATTAGGAGCTTTTATTGTGAACAACGATACTAAAAATTGTGTCCATCTAATACATCGTTCTCGACAAATATAATTTCATAAAAGCATTGAATTTTTCAGAAAAGTGGTAACAAGTCGAAAACCTTAAATTTTAGCCCTATACTGTTCATCACTTTTGGACTAAGAATTATACGGGAAATATAAAATTGTAATAATATACATAGTGTTCTATTTAAAAAACTATAACTATACTCAGTTATGGAACACTCTGTATAATACAAACTAATTTTAAAAGATGCTCCTAATAAGTGGCTATTATAAGAAAAAACCGCTTCGAAATATCTTTTCTCATAAAGTCACAATCTGCCTTCCCCGCGGAGAAGACTTACCCTGTGTATATGTTCAAAATTTCATTCTTGTATTAGCCTTTTTCTTCTCTTTGCATTAGACTGCGTTTATATGTTTAGATTCTTTGCACATGAATTAAATTGGCCGTTAAATTATCTTTATATTATTTCGTTCATTGCTTATTAGATTATAGCTGTAATAATTATTAGATAGCTTATGTGGATTTTATTTGTTTATTTATAATTCCACGGTAGCAATATTTTATTTAGACTATTACCTTCTTTCAGAATGTAATAATAAAAATAAATTATACAGGCAGTGATAATTTAAAAAAATATAACTTAAAATTAATAAATTATATGTATCTTGTAAAATTAATATTATACACTTACATTGGTGTCTTGATTCCCTTCAAACAATTACATATAAGCAAGAAGTTCGATGTTTAGTATTCCGCGGTCAAACACATATTGACTGGCAAGTGGCTTATCTAAAGTAACCATAACTTTAACATATACATATAGTTAGGTACTTTTATGTATATAAACTCAGACGTCTTGGTGGTGCAAAGAATAATTTACTCCAATTAATTAAATTACGGTTGCCTTACATTTAACCTTTTGATTAGCAATATGTAAAAAAGAAAAAAGTGGATGATAGGATAAGAAACCTATAGGAAATTGGATGAAACTTATCATTCCATGTGCATATAATGTGATCAATAAATGTAGATTCCAGTCATGCTAGGACATTATTGTAGGATATTATAATGAAACAGTTTTGATTTGTACTGGATAAAATGTGAAAAATTTAATATCTACACTATTAAGTCTAACAAAGTTTAATTTATGAGAGTTATAGAATCACTTCTGAAAATGGCTTTTAGTAATGCTATAAAAAGCTTACCTATGATTACCTATAAGTATGTATATTTTTTCTATTCTAGTTTAGTATGTTTCGTAGAATACCTAAGTTAGTTAAATTATATATATTTTTTGTGTTTCAGACAGAGATGTCTGCCATACTCCACTGTGCTATAGTAAACAAGAAAACTGCTGTCGTCTACAGACTGGTCCAAATAATACTGGACAGTCAAGCGACAATGAGACTAATATCTATAGAAGACAGGTGAAAATCAGAATCAAAAACTTTGACTCGAAGCCATATTCATGGTTGAGGTCATACAAAGCATTACCGGGGCAACAATTACTTGGTAAAATTTAGTAAAGTATTTATTGCCCAACCATGTAACAAAATGGCTGAAGTACCACTACATATGAGAGGGGATTGACTGGGAATTACAACTGATTTTCTAACCGGTCATGAACGCGTAAATCCGCATCTGAAAAAGATGGACCTGTGTAATGGAGATCTTAAATGCAAACTCTGTAATAAGAAACCAGAAACAGACATGTCTTAGTAAATTTTGGGGCACTTGGATCATAAGAGGTAACGCATTTTTGGGCAATCAGACATAGACCTACAGATGCTTAAGGAACACCCAGTACAACCTTCCACAGGTCTGAAAAGTACTGGAATATAAACCATAGATGCCTAGCAGAATAAGCCTCACTGGCTGTCGTGCAAAGTGGGGAAGTAAGTCAGATTTGTAGAGAAAAAAGGCTAAAACTGGTAATATTTCTAATAGGGGAAAGCGACATATAAGAACATTTTAGAAATTTGATTTGATTCAACAAATGTATTATGTAATGGTACTTGAAATCATGTAATTAAATGCTATAGTTAAGGTTCATTTAAAAAATAGTGCTCGTTAGCCTTGACCTAATATAAAGTTATTTGTAAACAATTTTCAGTAAAGAAATATTGCTAAGCAATTTTTAAACTTTATCTCTCAAAAAAAATGTCTTGCTGGAGATGGTATTTGGCCATATTGTATCATACGTTGCCTTACATTTATATACTTATCACTAAATATCTTCTTGCACGCACATGAGAAACAAATTTTTTTATTAATGTCGATTTTCTAGTGAATTCTCAACCACGGTAATATACATCGGATTATATATTGTCGCCAATAATCAATGGTAATTTAATCAAAAGCATAATTTCATGAACTGTTAAGCGTGTGTACATCCAAATATGAAACAGAAGGGCATTAATAACGGTAAATTAAACGTATGTAAGCTATATGTGCAATTACAGATACTACCTACCCTAACTGAATTCACATTGTGTGTATTAATCGTGTGTTTGTATCGCATATATCAAAGGATACGTATGAATATTTTACACCCAGTAAGTGTTTGAAATAAATCCTTTGGACAGCAAATTAAACAGACAGTTGTTTTTCAATAAAATTTACTTTGAATAAATGCTCATTGTCAAACTGCATTAATGGTTCATATATTGTTATTGAATTACCCCAAAGAAAAATGATAAACCGCAAATTTGGTGATAATGCTATCGTCTTGATACAGCTACTTAAGTAATTACGTCTTCGTTTATTAAGTCGTAATATTAAAGAGATGACTCAGATATTTAATCCCCTATATCCTCAATTTTGGTGTAATTATTTTTTATACATTATAAGTCGCTCTTCTATAAAAAAATATTGTGGATGTTGGGAGCCACTCCGTCGAAACTTTAAGACTGCCAGGCTTCATTTCAAAATTTTAAAATTTAATAATGAATTATACGTAGATTTATGTAAAACACTACATATTTACCTTGTTTATTAATATTATAGCTATGTAAGTATTTGTCAGTACTTTCTTGTAATAAAGTGTCGTCCTCTGACATCTTCAAAATAAATTAATAACTATGAATAAAAAGTGGTAATCCGGAAGCTTATAAATAAATTAATATAATACATATTTCTTCTAAATTTGATATCCTTATTTGACGTACCTTTTTTACTACATTTGCCCTAATATCAACAGAGCCTATATAATTACTGCCTTAATGATAAGGCAGCCTTTAATTTTTTTTTATTAAACAATCGTAGGATTATACTTCCTTCGTATATTTTTATAACTTAAGAAAGAAAATGGCATTCTCAGAATGCTTTTTATTAAAAACGTCCTAATTTTTTTAAACAATGATATCATTATTTTGAATATACACCAGATTTAATATCCAACGATTTTGCGACACCTGTATTTCCTAAAATATATAAATTTTCAATTGCATAAAGGGAAATATCTGTCTGTTTCGGATTATTCTCATTTTATTCTATGTATGTCGCATGTAGTGCATTTTACAAAAAAAAAGGCACTGTTAAAGATAAACACTATATTAACCTAAGATCTAGGCATCTTGAGAATTTAGTGATTCAAACAATTCAGACACTCATCATTTCTTATTGCAGAAGTGTTATCATTGAACTATCCTGATATTTGCTCAGCGCTTGTTCGGAAATTAAATACTGCTTTTAAACTCGAAATAGTTCATGACGGAGGATTTCGCAACTTTAATTATTTACATTCTTGATCATTATTAATATAGTAAGCACTGTCTACACGCGGTCCGTTCTTGCTGTATTTGCCTGAGTGATTCTAAGAATTGCCTTTAATAATAGCAATTCCTAATATTTGCACTTGCTGTTGCATTAACAACTCTTATAATGCTTGAAGTCTTACTCTTCTTATGTTTTTACTGTGGTTGGTATTATAAACCTTCCTCAGCCGCTACTGCAATTTATTATCAATTATAAGATGCAATATCACATATGTATAGAGAGGAAAAACTGGTATTTTTTTGTTCTAACGTGAAGCATAATACAGTAGTGTGAACCGAATAAAAAATTATTGTTTACATTATCGATTTATTCACGTTAACAAAGGTTATATTTAGTAGTAATATTTAATTAATTAATATTAAGATGATTCCAAGCTGCCAATAAGTTGATTACTGCGTTTCTAATACTTAATTTTTTCAAGTTATCGGAAATATTCATATCATTTTCAGCTGAAGAAAATAAAAAAAATATATTACATTATTATTAGTCTAATTACATATTGTCCATTGGCTGTATAAGTGGTGTGACATTAGGGGAAGGAACATCTTTACTACTTGCCCATCCCCAGTTTTCAGGTCATCTCTATTTGAATGCAATGGCGTGTTATCTAGTAGAAGTAAAGCTTTTATATCGGGAGACCTCTGTCCTTTAGAAACCCTTTAACATTTATGTAAAAACTGTGACGTAAGTTTACGTTCTAGGAAGTAGAAAATTCAAACTTACCTGAAGTACAAATGAATAATGGTATCAGTTTTAAAAAACTCTAGAAGTCATCTAAGCTGAATGTTCAAATGACAGTTAAAATTTTCGAGTAATCTTTGGTTCCCAGCTTTATCAATAACCAATGGCTTTACCTTATGAGACCCAGTAGCATAACTGCATGGCAAAAATGTTCTTCTCTGCTTTTCTGGTTTTCTACCAGCAGAAGTTCTTTTTTGGATCCTGTCCCATCGGTACTGTACAATTGGTTGAGAGAATAATTTTTCCCAGAAATTTTCAAAAAGCGAATTTCAAATATAATCTGCTTAGTACTTATAATTGATTTACACCGCCATCTATTTGCGTTTTAGCGATTTTTACGTTTCACAATTTCCACCCTGGTGTGCATTGCAGTTAATTGTGAAGTTTGACATTAGCATCCTATGAGCGCTGTTTAAAAATTTTTTTACCAATGATTTTGATCATTATTGGCATAAACTACTTCAACATATTTGCAATGTTATACGCGGAGTATTCTCTATCCGCTGAACCTATCAAGTAGACGATGATATTTTCCGACAAATTTTGTATGACAATTTCAATCAGTTGTTTACGAGTTTAGTTATAGTGAAAAAAGTCGAAGATAGTCGCCACATTTTTTGGAATTACTGGGCATATTTCCACTGTAGCACTGGAGGATAGACGTATTCTTAATTCAGAATGGTACACTACAGTTTGTTTGCCTCAGGTTCTCCAAAATGTTCACGGAAACGTCCAAGAGAAACGATCATCTTTTATCACAATAACGCCCGAATAACATTTGAAGCCCAAAACATAGAAATAATGAATCATTCACCGTATGGTCTAGAACTCGCACCTAATGACTTCTTATTTCCGCGGATATTAGATATAATTCTTCGCTTCCGCAGCTCCTTTAATTTCTTGTCCACCTGCGGCGCAGTCTGTAGCATTTCATTCTCCTGGACTCGATGTCTGCGTTCTACCAGAGTGGCATAAGCCGCCTTCCTCTGGGTACCGTAATAGTGCACTCTCTGTTTATCTTGGTGATTGTGCTGAGAAAGCTGTCTGGGCTTGTCGCATTTGCTTCATGGAAGTGTTCTCTAAGCTTCTGGACAAACTTACTTCTGTCCAGAATATATTGTCGGCCTTTAGTCTCTCTTGCGACCCCACATCCCACCTTTAATTCAAAGTAGATGTGACTGTGGTACGTGTATAACTCACCAGTTATGACCTCCTATTATGTAACTCGCGTTGCCATTTCGTCTGTGGCTCAGGTAATATCGATGAAAGACTTACTGTTTCCTCTCTCGAAGGTGGGGTGTCGCCCGTATTCATGGCGCTCATGCCAAGTTCCGCTGGCCATTCGATAAGATATTTTCCCTGAGTATCGGTAACTGCAGATCCCCATATCGCATCTTTGGAGTTAAAGTTCCCTGCAACGACTGCCTCCACATTTGCAGTTTTTACTTCGACAAGTACTGACCTCGTAAACGCCTC
The DNA here is from genome assembly GCA_963170755.1 of Amphimallon solstitiale. Taxonomy (NCBI): domain Eukaryota; kingdom Metazoa; phylum Arthropoda; class Insecta; order Coleoptera; family Scarabaeidae; genus Amphimallon; species Amphimallon solstitiale. The sequence continues at coordinate 108,549,455 of OY720676.1, forward strand.
AAACTTCTCAAAGTGTACGTTAGGAGAGCAATAACACCAGATAAAGCACCAATCTTTCCATCTTAAGCACACGCAACCGTCGCCACTGAAGTGTCCGCATTGCCCAGCTCTTTTGTTCTTAGGTAGATCTACAATTTTCATCTTAATTTTCTGAATTTATTTCATTAACTGGACTGGTAAAAGTATAACGAACAGAAGTTTTTCGAAGCATGATTTAATTAGCAATCCACAAACATATCTAAAACTATTTTATTTAGCAAGTTCCATTTGTTCATAATCCTCAAAATTTTATTTAGAAATATAACAAAGCATATTAATGTTATATTGAAACGCGTTATCAAGAATTTATTATTTTCTGAATTTGCTCTTCAGCTGTGCTTAACACTGTGCAATGCCGATGAGACAGAAACTTTTTAAGTTCTTTTGATATTTGATTATTTACATCTAAAATTGGTATGGATTGGTGTATTGTATTGTGAAGTACAACATAATCAGTGTTATGCCAGAATTGTCAGATATAAAAACTTGACTACAAGTCTGTTGTCCTGAGCACACCTAATCATAATAAATATATTTCTTCGGCATTAAAAAAACTATATCAGCAAATGGAATCTATAGACATGTGCTTTATCTGACATTTGATTTAATAGATTTTAAATCATGAGTTTTAAAGTTATATGTCTGTGCTAACTGTCATATGTTACATTGACTTTCTTATACGTATGTGCTATTTTTGTGTACAAGTTGTTCTAAATTAAATTTCAAGTACTTTTGTTTCCTTAATAGACCTATGAGTAAAAGTGTTACTTCCGGTCAGAGCCTTGAATTTTTTTTATATAATAATTACTTCAAATCCAACTCTAAATACTTTTTTGATCATGAAAACTATTTTTCGATAAAAATAAAAGAACTACTTCCGGTAGGAATTCGGAAAGACTTTGAAAATGTTTACATTGTTCAAACAATATTGGTGAAATATTGGTAAGATTTAATTTTTGTTTGGACAGAGAGGGAGAGAGGGTAAAAGAGGGGAGAGAGAGATAGAAAGATATCAGAAACCACTTTTTTGGTAACAGGAGACTTCCAAACGTGGACATCTGGAAAAATGTCGAGATAAAAAATTTTTGTCATTACAATACTACCTTATACTACGTATGTACAAGAAAGTCAAAAGACATATACCTACATACATGAGAACAACATTAAACACTCTATTGTTTATAAACATTCAGTCTATTACTGAAGATGGATGAAATGGAAAATATGCAAATGGTGGATAATGTCACATATGAAACATAAATCACGTATCATAATGTAATGATCACATGATTTTTAATACATTGAACTATAAGAAATATATTATATTTATTTCTGATAAAATAGCAATAATTTTTCAATGATGGCAATTAAAATAATATTATGTAATAGGCATCTTTGTTTGTTTTATTTAATGGTTTTATTATATTGTTAACCTTGAATTTACAATGTAGAGATGGTACTCCGACTCGAAGTATTTTCCGTCGGACTCATCTTCTTCCTAGTTTTTGAAATCTTCGATATCCAGAGCATGTATTCTTTCCTATTCACATATGATTAGAATGTATTCATTTATTGTTCATTTATTTTCCAATTTGTAAATTAAAAATAGGCGACATATTTTAATTTTTTAAGTACACATATTTAAACAATTATTTTATGTTTTAATTATTAAATATGTATTGTGTATGCATATTAAAAGAAGATATCTTCCACTACTAAAATTCTTAATGGCTCTCTTTTTGTTTTTCTTGTTTATAGTCTTAAGGCATTCTGGATATTTTGAATTGTGTCTTAATTTGATGCTTATAGGTTTTACCAAAAACCTATAAGCATCAAAGATAGATGAATATTTTATGCATTTTTAAAAATATTTCTTTATTATCGTTTTTCCATTATTTACAAGATGCTAAATTATTCATGCGTTCTTAATACCAGTTACAATTTTATTAACTTTTTACTTTATTATTTCCATTCTCTTATCTTAAAATTCTATTTACTAAATGTAAATTTAATTCTGATTACCTAATGGAATGTTTTCTACTATAGCAATATGAACCTAACGCAATATCAGACTAGGTGAAGGAAGAGAGCAATTTTATAAAACATAATTCCAATTTAAGAAATTATTTGCCGTAAATATCGGGAATAGGTATTAAAATAAAACACAGTGTACTTGAATATGTGTGTATTTAATATTAACGTGTCTGTAGAACTAACTCAAGAGAAAAATAATATCGTACATATATCGAATTTTGCCCAGCTGCATCTTATATAAAGAAATATACTGATACATAATAGAGTGCTGGTATTTTAATGAGTATAACATATACACACAACTCGAGAGGTAAACACCACAGACCACACATATATTTGTGATTTATATTTTTGTATAGGAAATGCCCATAATGCATTTCTAACAGTAAATATAGTTCGTATTTTGCTATTTATTTCTTGTACTGGTACTGTTTGTAGTAATTATTTTTCTTCTCATTTGATTTGAATCTAGTTTTTATAGTCAATAAATTATAACTCAAACTTGACTGACCTAGTAAAATTTAATGTGGATATATTATAGTCGTCGCTGTATACAAAAATCAGAGAAAATACATTAAACAGAAGATATAGGAATTTGAGAGAAGTAGTTAGATTAAGAAGAATGCATCGGCAGTAAGGTGCACTGAAATCAGAGAACATCTAAGAATGAAATTGCAAAAAAGTATAAAAGAAAAGAAACTTAAATTTCTTGGACATTTCAAAAGAATGAATGACAATTGACAACTAAGAAGGCATGTGAAGCTTACATTATCGAAATGAGAGTTTAAGGCAGGCTTAGATTCTGTCTTCAAAGTTTCTTCTTATTCGCAATATCTTCTCATCGATAATTTGCATGTCTTTTCTAGGAGCTGTCTTCTGGTTCTTCCATATATCTCGTTTATTTTAGGGAAAAAATCAGTATATTTATAAAGTAGTGAAATCGAGAAGGGTGGAGCACATCTCAATTGGGTAGTATAAATCAGGTCACTCTGGTAGTAATTAAACACTCTATTTTCATGTTGATCACCAGCAGGTGATGAGCATGGAAATTTGGCAGGGTATATCTTCAAATTATTAAATCAAACTATTAGAAAATGGACAAAACACTTGTGTAGGCACTAACAAACATTTTGAGTGACGAATTTGAAATAGTTAACGGTTTTCTTAAAAAAAAAAAAGGTTAGACTTAGCAAAAGATAAGAATGTCTGAAAGCGGCGCGGACTGTATTGATAAATACTTCGATATGTTTAGTTTGTCGCTTTGTAACATCATTATTTAAATCGTATAGCAGTAAGAAGGATGTTCATTTCGCATAGAAGATCTAGCAATTGAATGAAACAGACTAAGCTCACTTGAGAAATTTGCTTTACTGATGCAAGTTTGTTTGCACGAGGAGAGTCATGATGTCATCTTTATGAGTGATGATGCTTATTTTTAATGCAATTGAGAGGTCAACAAACAAATTTTTCTGGTCTTGAATAGAAAAAACGAGAAAATTCATCCACAGATATCATTATTCTTGAAACTGAATTATTAATCTGTCCTTCTATAAAGAAAATGAAACACAGTTTCTTTCTACACCTAAATATATTTTGTGTACCTTATACATTAAGAATGGACATGGGCCGTGTGTCAACAAGCTGGGGCAACTGCTCACGCTTAGAGGGTTTAAATGGGCCATCTAACGAGAAAGTAATTTTCAAAGACTTTTTGGTTACTTGTCCTGTTCTTCTCCACATCCATGTCTTATATGTGTTAATTGTCTCTGTGGAGAGTATATTGACAAAACTCACGTAGTGAATTTAACCACTTGACAAAAAGTGCAACTCATAACTGGTTGTGCATTTCTTTGAGAAATGGGTGAGGTAGTCTTAACACATGTACTCTGTGGTACAAGTAATAAATGAATCAGAATCAATGACTTCTATTTGAGACAACTGGGTCTATGCAGGATGAGACCATACCCTCCTAACTCCTCAAATACTACTCACTCTTAGAACTTTGCCTTACACACTCTAATATCCCTTTCAAACCCCATGTCCATGTGCGTGTACATTGTTTTTTATATTTTTTTGTTTAACGAGAAATAAAGATTATTCATTTGGAGCCTAATGTACACCTCCAGGTACATTGTGGTTAACGATTTTTGATGCTACTAGCGCCATCTGTGAGATGTTAGAGTATTTAGTGAGTTTGCTGGTAAAGTAGTTTCACTGAGCAGGGCAGAGTGGAGGTAAGTCATATATTTTATACTATTTTGTACATTACGTCGCTTTTGGAGTCTGAAAAAAATTAGTAACATTTAGAAGGACCATTGAGGTGTCAGAGTATAATAAAAACTACTAGAAAAATGTTATAATTTTTTGTGGAGCATCTTCTAAATGTTTGTACATGGCCATGTACATTTGGTCTGAACTCACAAGCCCATTTGTCCACGCTCATGTACATCCGGTCTGACTTTTAATTTTCTATATTTTTTCAGAATACAAATAAAAATGAATAAATTGAGAAAAAACTATTGTCTTGCTAACCCCCAACATGTCCAGGAACTACTAGAAGTAGTAGAAAATGGAGATTTATCAGATATAGGCGAAATCGAAGGAGATAGTGACAGTGGAGAAGAACTAATTGATGAGTCTGCTGAAGATGCTCCATTTCGCTTGGGAAGTGATGAAATCACTCCAGCACAAGCTGAAGAGCCTGAGGATGACCTCAACCATGAGGAAGATCAAGAAGAAGCATTAGATTCAGAAGAGGAAGAAGAGATCGCACCGCAAGACAAAAGGCACAAAAAAAACCGAATTACCGTAGTCTGGAAGCGTCAGTCTTTTACATCTCCAACTATTCCTTTACCTCCACCTATTCCAGTTTCAAATGCAGAGCCTCTTTCTCCAATAGAATATTTTTCGCGATATATAAACGATGATCTGTTTGAGCAGATGGCATTCTTTACTAATCTATATGCCGCACAAAATGGGAGAAATATGAGAGCTGCAGATAAGCACGAAATGCAAATATTGTTTGCACTCCACATTGCAATTGGATGTTTGAGAAAGTTTCCGAGACTTATAATGTACTGGGAGAAAGTGCTAGGTATTGGGTTATTTTTGGAAAATATGAGCCGCGATAGGTTTTTTCAATTACGATCTTGTCTTCATTTGGTAAACAATTTAGAGCGACCAGCTACTTGCCAAGATAAATTGTATAAAGTCCGTCCTATAATTGAAGCGGTAAGAAAAAGATGTTTGGAGTTGGAGCTAGAAGATGAATTTTGTGTAGACGAGCAAATTATACCTTTCACGGGCAAGTTACGTGTAAAACAATATATCAAAGGAAAACCATGCCCTTGGGGAATCAAGGTCTTTATGTTATGTGGGAAAAGTGGAAAATGTTACGATTTTCTCTTTTATCAAGGCAAATCAACAGGCTTGAACGAGAATAATCTCAAAAACTATGGTCAAGGGGCAGCTGTTGTACTTCATTTTTCTGAAAGAATTGCCCATAGAAACAGTAAATTGTTTTATGACAATTATTTTTCTTCATATTCTCTTCTGAACATGTTGCGGGAAAATGAAATTTACGCTGCTGGAACAATTAGAATAAATAGATTCTACAAACCCCCTGTGATGTCAGATTCAGAAATGAAAAAAAAAAGACAGAGGATATTCTGATGAAGTCGTTAACAGCGACAATACAGTAGTGGTGGTGAAATGGTTAGACAATAAAACAGTATGTCTTGCTTCTAATTACGTTGGAATTGGAGTTGAGGATAAGGTAAAGAGATGGGACAAATCGCAGTCTGCTTACGTAGAAATTAACCGTCCCGCAATTATCCGCGATTATAATCACGCGATGGGAGGGGTAGATCTTTTCGATCAGCTTATCAGTTATTATAGAATTTTTATACGATCACGAAAATGGACACTGAGGGTAATTATGCACATGGTAGATTTTGCCCTGGCGAATAGTTGGATTGAATATAAAAAAGATTGCGAAGAAAAAGGGATTCCACAAAAAAAAGTTATGGATCTTTTAGCTTTCAGAATGAGAGTTGTTCATTGTCTGATTTACATGGGAAAACCGGTGTCTTCAAATCGAAGCAAGAGAGGAAGACCCACGTCTTCACCATCTTCATCAAGTCCAACTTCCATTCGTAAACATTACTCCAAAGAACAACGACCTTTGCACGAAGTACAACTTGATGGGACAGATCACTTGCCAGTTTTTGATGAAAACAAAGAAGCCACTCGTTGTAAAAAGCTGGGCTGTAAAGGCCGAAGTCACATATATTGCTGCAAATGCAAAGTACATTTGTGTTTTGTACGAGAAAGACAATGTTTTACTTCATTTCATAGAACGGAGCAGTGAAGATTTTTATCTAAAAGTTATTTATAATATTTTTAAAATGTTGTTATAAACCCTATTATATTTTTTTTTGTCAGAGAATAAAGTTTATATTATTTACTAATGTTTCTGATACCTATTTACTTACATAACAATAAAATTACTTTGGACCATTTGTACATGTACATGTACATTCTTATTTTTTAATAAAAAATAAGTTTTTTTAATTTTTTGGTTTATGGATTGTTTAAATATTGTCCACTGATAACACATACGACCACAATTATTTTTTTGTTTAAACAAATAAAAATCAGGTTTGAAGGGGATATACTAACAAAACGTATTCAATTGATCTAAACTTGCTCGACGATATATGTACACTAATCAGTATAGTAAGTAAGCTACTGAAACTAAATTTACAACCAAATTATTAATTTAATTTTGTGTCCCAAAGATATGAATCCCAACAAATTTTACGTTTACGCTACACAAATACCGAAATTTGATGGTTTCAGGAATAAGCATGATTACCAAATAGAGTACGATTTTTGAGTGTACGTTTAAAATATTGTTATTATACTACATAAACCTCGAGGACCAATGGAGTATCACTGTAGGTATGTTATATCTTGTCTTCTCGGTACACTAGGATAGCATATACAGGGCAATCCAAATTAAGTGTTCACCATTGGTAACTTTGTTATTATTAAAGATACAAGATTGGTTAAATTAGCAAACTTGTAGTACTTTTATCGCTCTTTAAGATGGAAGAATAAAAAAAACAAATGAGCAACTCGTTTTCGAGTTTTGCCGAAAAATATTTCTTTTCAAATGGAAACCCCTGTATATTATATCATTTTCTGCTAGAACTTTAATTTTTAAACAAAAAATCTTATAAGAAATTTTTTACTGGGATTAAAAATACTTGAGTTATAATGAATAAACGAAAACAGCTAAATTAGTTTTATAAACTTTATTTTATACATAAACTTATCATTAAAAGAAAATAAAAATCACTGATTTTTTCATAGAAGATGTTCAAAAATACCACCTTGTAGTTCAATACATTTTTGTACACGCTTCCGAACTTCTCGAACTGCCTTCAGTATGGTCCTACCATCTATTTGGTTTATCTTTTCACTAACTGCAATCTTTAGGGCGTTTACGTTTTCGTATCTTTGCTTATAAATCTGGTTCTTTAAATAACACCATAAAAAAAATCAAGCGGCGTTAAATCTGGCGATCGGGGAGACCACTGAATAGGACCATTTGTTCCTATCCATGAAGTGTTAAAAATACTATTTAGAAGTTGATGAGTACCTCTGTAGTTGTGCGCAGGTGCGCCATCCTGCTGAAAATGCGGATTCTGTCTACTTATGAGATCCAGATCGTCTAAGAAATTATTCAAAATTTCAGTCAAAAATTCTATGTACCTTTCACCAGTTAGTTCATAAAAGAAAGGACCAACAATCCATGAACCGATTAAACCGCACCAAACATTAAAACTGAAACGGACTTGTGGACGTCTTAGATTTACTAAAAGAAGATTTTCCTTTCACCAGTAATGATGATTTTTTTTATTGTACATTCCAGAATTTGAGAAATTCGATTCATCGGTCCATAAAATATAACGAAAGTTGTTTACATTTTGGCGACAAAAGTTAAGATACCGGTGGCAAAAAACATTCTTCTCTCTGGATCCCCTGGCAAAAAACCTGAACTGGTTTGTACTTATAAGGAATGAATTTGTGTTTCTTCAGAATCCTATGCACAGTACCGTGACTCAAATCAGATTCATTGACAATATCTAGTATGAAATTCTCACTGTTGGCCTCAAAATATACGATAACTGCAATTTCCGTGGCCTCGCTTTTTATAAAAGTCCTTTTTGTCCTTGTTTTGGCAAAAACACTCTCATTGCCTCTAAATTTTCGGTAAAGTCTCAGAAAATATTGCTCATGTGGTTGTGTTCGGAGTGGATATAATTCAGCGTAGTGTTCTTTTGCCCTCCTAGAGGATTTTCTGCACACTAAATAAGATTCTAACATATCACACTTTTCTGAATGGGTAAAAATCATTTTTTGTCAAATTAATAACTAGCACAATGAAACTTATGAGTGAAAAACTAATAAAACTGTACTAATATTTGACGTTTGGTAGAAAGACTTATCGTCGTTTTCATAGATACATAGAAATGCACTTGACTTAGCTGTTTTTGTGTATTCATTATAACTCAAGTATTTTTAATCCCAGTAAAAATTTCTTATAAGATTTTTTGTTTAAAAATTAAAGTTCTACCAGAAAATGATATAATATACAGGGGTTTCCATTTGAAAAAAAAAAATTTTTCGGCAAAACTCGAAAACGCGCTGCTCATTTGTCTTTTTTATTCTTCCATCTTAAAGAGCGTTAAAAGTACTACAAGTTTGCTAATTTAAACAATCTTGTATCTTTAATAATAACAAAGTTACCAATGGTGAACACTTAACTTGGATTGCCCTGTATATCAACACCCTCTGCCATTCCCAGTAATGTCAAAATGTTAGTCTGAAGCAAGTGTATAAACACATGTTCTATAATGCTGATACTTTTTTTTCTACATGTATGCTCCGCATGTATATACTAGAGAATTATTAAACTCACCCAAAGCAAATATATATAAACGTAATCAATGTATAATATCCTGGCTGATCCAAATTATGTATCTACTCACAATTTCTATATTTGGTTTTGTTAATATTTGCATATCGATTTAATTAGAGAAGTATTAGCATGTTTGATTCTTACTAATTTGCAATTATTAGCAACTGACCAACGCGTTTTAGAGATTATTTTGAATTTTGTTTTGTGCAATATGTTTTAATGTTTTGATATACCTATTCCATAATGTTCAATGTAGTAGGTCAAATTAATAGCGGAGATAGAATTATAGAATTTAATTCATAACGATTGTACAGCATTCTATTGTAAATATAGTCGCCTTTTTTTACTATTACAACAAAATATGTAAATATTTGTTAGTTTTGTAAGTATTTTACTTTCTTTCTTATGCTTATCCACTTTTTATATAATTCATAGTAGCAATACTAATAAAGTTCTGTCTGAGTTTTGCCCGTGCAAGCAGCAGATATATTACATAGACAGAAGCGGGTACTTAAACCAATAAAAATATTCATGGATATAAGTAAACGCCTTACTTATTAAGTCAAATAATTAACTACTATGACATAAAATCAATCGCAAAATAAGCAGCATGAAACTAAGAATTTTATAGTTTGTAAGATATAACATCAATGAATAGATACTGTGGTTTATTTGAACATTTAAATTGTTAATTAAATGATTTAAAAAATCTTTCTTAATATGAACGATTCCATTAAAAATACGTCAAATTTAAAAATTTCCAGGACAAGTTGTATCTTTATTTGACGATTCCGCTGTCAGTATAAAAATTACTACTATTTATTGTATTTAATATTATAAAAAATGAATTTAAGCAGTTACAGTAATGATTGATTTGGAGAAACAGTACTGATGCATATACAGGGTGTACAGAAACTCTCCTGACAAACGAAGACCGGAGATTCCTCAGATAATTTTAAGACAATTTAACCCAATTCACCCTAGTCCGAAAATGCTTCCTAAGGGAGCTAGAGCTCTTTGAAGATGGCGCCTTGTAATTAGTTTTTTTTTAATATCTCCCGAACGCTTCTATTTAGAAAAACAAAAACTGGTATGCTTATTTATCCTCCAGAGATGAATCGATTCCATCAATTGCGAATTTCTAGTACCGGTCATAGGCGTCCGTTTTGGGTAGGTAAACGGTTATTCTAACGCATAACTTTTTTGTCTTTAACTTTTAAGCATTTGTGACACTAGATTATTAAATTTTTAGGTATTCTAGTACTAAAAGGTACTCTTACTTTTAGTTGGTAAGTTACACCGTTTTCTAGAAAAATCGAGTTGAAAATTTTTCGTTTTTTCGTCATTTCATCTTTCGTCATTTCAACTTTGCGAACTGACAACAATTTGACAATTAAAAACGTGGGTTTTATTTCTGTTGGCAGTTCAGAGCGAACTAGTGCAAAAAATAATAAATTGAATTTTAATGACGAAAAAGCGAAACATTTTCAAATCGATTTTTCTAGAAAACGGTGTATCCTACCGACTTAAAGTAAGAGTACCTTTTAGTACTAGAATACCTGAAAATTTAATAATCTAGTGTCACAAATGCTTAAAAGATAAAGACAAAAAAGTTTGTAACGAAGTTCCTTCGTTTATTGAATAAATTATCATGATTTTAAGCTCATAATTAATTTGTATTGTAAATATCAAATTATGTATGACTGATATTTTATTCAATCATTTGTAATAATGTTTTCCTGTTGTAAATACCGCCGTAATTATTGTATTTGATTTGTTTGTATATATTTGTTATCGATTTATAGTAGGGGAAAATATTTGTGTACGTCACGATCGTATGCGCGGTCTTCTACGTCACGTTTGAGTGCAAAATCCAATGCTTTCGTGGTAGTTTTTGTCATTCACGGATGATATATAAATCGACCGTTTTCTAGTGAAGAGGCAGAGTCCCTCCAAACCTTGTCCCAGCCGCAGGTCTATTATCGTGCGAATTTCCTCTTAGCAATATCAGGCCAATTGCCGTGATAGAGCTAAGATACCGTATTCTCTTGGATTGCAGGTCTATTGCCGTGCTCCAGGTGAAAATCCGCTTATTAAGTCCCGTCAGGTCAAATTATCGTGACACGGACTTAATAAGATCATTTATCCGAACCACTTGGTTTCTAGCAGGCCAATTGCCGTGTAGGAAATCAAGAATACCGCTTCCCGTAAGAACTCCTTGACAGGTCTATTTATCGTGTAAAGAGGGCTCTTTTCCGTCCGACAAATCTCCGTTCTTTCAGAGAATTTAATTAATATTTTTCATCTCGTATTAGTATGTCCGAGTAACATCTCACCGCCGCGAATGTTATCCGCCGCGTATCATTAGAATTTGACTGCATTCGTACCGCGAATAAACCGAGCACTTTGTTACCTTTCGGTTTATAGGATTCACTCAAAACGGGGTTATTTGTGTTACCTGAGTTCCTATAGCCGTGGTACTTTAATACGGGGAGACGTGGCTTCCTTCCTTTGGGACGGCACTACACTTATACACTGGGTGCATGGGATAGGGCTTATGCTAGTGTCTGAGGTTAATGAAAGAGTTGCTTAAACCACATGAATTTATTACCACAGCTCGGTCACTAAAAACAATAGCCACGCAGGACTATATAGAAATGGGCCGAAGGCAAATACTAAATGCTAAGAGATATATACATATATCGAAGTACACATACAGTTTACTGAGACACCTTGACCAGAGGGCTAATTATCCCATACAGGGGGATTAATAAAAAGGGGGTGGTCTTTAGATACTGGCGAATTAAAATAGAGAGAGGTATTTGAGACACTCAGTTGGGGGTCTAGGGGATAAGGCTCCCTTTGGGGTACCTAGTCAATTAACGCCTAGAATGGGTTAGGCTGCCTTAGGGCACCGAACCAACTAACTACTTCTAAGTGACGTGACGGGGCTATCTTTAGATCGCCAACCGTGCAAGCTTAGGAATCAGTTCAGTACTTACGGTTGCGTTAAATGGGTTATGATGTGAGGTCACATTAGCCACAAGTCACTGGGAGGGGTGTATCGGCACAGGTCTGGCACTTTGATACGATCCGTTGTCTGGGTTTGATTGAAGCACTAAGCGGCACTCGCGAACGTTCAATAACCTCTCTATTGGTTGGGTCACTTTGTTCAACGCCTCACTAACAGGTCACGAATGCTCCTTGGATGTCGGTTGAAGCACGCAACGGCTGTTGGTTTCGGAACTGGGTCCTCCTCGTAAGTGTTCAGTTCACTCGTAGAAGCCTTTTCTCGGCTTCGGGTAACTTCGGAAGCGTTCGGTAGTCTTCGGAAATGCTCGGTTCGCTAGTGGAAACCTTTTCCCAGCTTCGGGTAACTTCGGAAGCGTTCGGGTTGGCTTCGGAAGTGGTCGGTTCACTCGTAGGAATCTTCTCCCAGCTTCGGGTAACTTCGGAAGCGTTCGGGTTTGCTTCGGAAGTGGTCGGTTCACTCGTAGGAATCTTCTCTCGGCTTCGGGTAACTTCGGAAGCGTTCGGGTTTGCTTCGGAAGTGGTCGGTTCACTCGTAGGAATCTTCTCTCGGCTTCGGGTAACTTCGGAAGCGTTTGGGTTTGCTTCGGAAGCGGTCGGTTCACTCGTAGGAACCTTTTCCCGGCTTCGGGTAACCTCGGTAGCGTTCGGGTTCGCTCGTAGAAATCCTTCCACGACTTCGGGTATCTTCGAAAACGTTTGGGTACGTCTCGGAGATGTTCGGTTCACTAGCGGAAACCTTTTCCGGCTTCGGTTAAGCTCGGTAGCGTTCGGGTTCGCTCGTAGAAATCCTTCCACGACTTCGGGTACCTTCGAAAACGTTTGGGTACGTCTCGGAGATGTTCGGTTCACTAGCGGAAACCTTTTTCCGGCTTCGGTTATCTTCGGAAGCGTTCGAGTACGCTTCGATAATGTTCGGCTCGCTCGTAGAAACTTTATATCAGCTTCGACGTCACTTTGGAGAATGTTCGGTTTTCTTCGGAGCTAATAGGTCTTGTCGCTCCAGCAGCTAAAGCTGACTGGTTGACTCAATATAAAATTTCTTAGTTTATATAACTTTATTCGGGATGTCAACAAATGACGCGGTAGCAGGTGTTCTTTTAAACGACGCATTCTATTCGTCCGAATAACGACTCTTTTGGTTGGTCGGAGAGAATTTTTGTTCTCAAACAATTTTATTTTTCACTTGTACATTGGGTGAAAAATTGATAGGTGTGGCCTGTGCACGATATCATTAGTTAAAAATCCATATTCCACATTAATAATATTTGATTATACCGTGAAAAATATGGGATAGATAAAAATGTGATCCGTTTGTTAAGATTGTTTATAATAATCACATTCACGGATCGAAGATGAATTTTATGTCGGCTCAAACTTATTAAATGTTAATTACAACAACAATAATGGTATTTAGCTCAAACAGACCTGGAACAACGTTTCTATTTCACACCCAGGACCGGCATATGTAACAACTTGTAAATACCGATGTAAATGTAACCAAATGTTATCAGTTAAAGTTCCAATGCGTTATTAAATAAATACTACAATGTACAGAATATTTGTCTTTTGTTCGTGAACTTCAAGATCTAAATTGTTATTTCTATTTCACGGGTTATGTATATATAGGTTAAGCATCCGCAATATAAAATGATAATTCCGTCTTGTTAAATATTTGACATTAATAAATGTTAAGTCTAATAAAATGTATAATGTATGTATATGTGTATATAAAATTTGTGTAAATATTTAGAGTTATTTTTGAAGAATAAACGATGAATTAAACTTCATTTGTTGACTACCTGATTAATGTTTCGATGTGTTCATATTCCCGACCGCAATAAATTATTTCCGATAATTGGATTAAAACCACTGGTGTAGAAGGATATTCATAGTAAAAACAAACATAGTACTCACCTAATAATCTCCGGCTGTAGCAAAACTGGTAGAATTTGTATTCGTTGCACCAACAGCGCGAATACTTAAACACTTTCATGTTTAATATTTTTGACAGCAAATTATTATCGACCGCAGCAGGCCTACTTACCGACATTATACATGATCGTTGAAAGCTGAAGTGTGACTGGGTATAGGCAACCCAAAGTACGCTGCCAAACCGACGTACGTCTGTTTGGAGTGGCAACAAATGCATATAAAAATTTTGTGATCTGATGGTGTCCCGCAACTTTATTTTAAAATATAAAATGTTAGTATTTAATGTAGAATAAGCACCGGCGAGATCACAAGTTATGCGTTAAAATAACCGTTTATCTACCCAAAACGGACGCCTATGACCTTACGAAGCATTTTCGGACTAGGGTGAATTGGGTTAAATTGTCTTAAAATTATCTGAGGAATCTCCGGTCTTCGTTTGTCAGGAGAGTTTCTGGACACCCTGTATATTCCATACATCTTGAGGCACGGGTTGAGTCAAAAGTGATTTTCCATTCATATAGAAGCACTAACCGACATTTCTAGGTATTTGGAATGACAAGTTTTTGTGGAGGACTCACACCCATGCAAAGAAAACTTCGTAACTTGCGTGGAAAGTTCTTTTAGCTGAAAGAGTTTCAGAACCTATTTTGAAACTATTATACAGTTCTTTGTTTAAATCATTTTTATCATATGGTTTATCAGTATGGCGATAAGCGTCAACAGTGTATGTTGAAAAGATTAAAACAATTCAGGACTTCGTTGTGAGGTATGAGGCATATGACTTTGCTGGCATAAATTCTATACCCGAAACATGTAAACATATATTTATATTACCTGTGAACAAATTACTTGTGTATAGACTCGTGACAAAAAAAATTGTCATCACTAAAATCTTTTCGAAGGTAAATCAAGGCTTCTACACGGCTTAAAGAACTAGAAGGTGCCGGAATACCTGAGGAAGGAAAATACTGTAGGACTTTTCGAACATGGACTTAAGAAATAGCAGTTGAATCAAATGAGTATCCATATTTCGACTTATAGATAGTCTCAATATTATTGACTTTTATTTCTCATATTGATAACTTAATGCATGTGTAAAAAAAACCATAATCCCGACAATGGTTTTTTTACACATGAATTAAATTATCAATATGAAAAATAAAAGTCAATAATATTGAGACTCCTTAAGGTTTTATCACTTTGAGCGCAAAAGTTTTACTTTAACTTTTAATCGTCAAAGAAGTTGTTTACCTTAGGTTGATCGGACATCAGTTCGTTTACTTTATCATCATAAGTCGTTTTCGGAAAATGTATAGCATTAAACTGACCTTGCCAGAAAGTACCTACAGGTTCAGTAACTTTACCCAGTTAAACAAAACATTTCCGACCGGAATTGCGGTCACGTTGAGGAACGTAACGTAAACGTCTGCATATAACCTTATAAAGACCTATATTCATAACATAATTTAGCTGTACTGTTAACACGACAGAAGAAATGGACCGGGAGAAAGGCGGGAGTCTGTGGCTTGAAACTACACAAAAACACCTTCACCACACTAAAGCACAAAATAGGTATTTCGACAACTATGTTGTCATCTGCAGTAGCACTAAATTAAACATCGCGTTGTCTACACACGGTAGCGTAACAGAACAACACTGATTTCCAATTTACAGGGATGGCTTATTTAAACTTATACCTAAGCTATTAACTACATCATTAAGGGTACCTGATCAATGTACCGTTAAATTCGTCACGATTGAGGGTCCTCGCTTGTGAATCGGAACTGTAATATTGGTTGCATAGCACATAATTTAATAAGCGAATGATATCCGTGTACCTATTACACATTGGGAATGTTTAATAAATATTTGAAATAATAACTCAGTATTTAAGCGAATAAAAATTCATTTATGATCAAATATTTACACATTGTAACCGCGGGAAAGATTTTTACCAGAATAACATACATTCTAATGTGGGTTGCCTAATTTTATTTTATTTTATATTCATTTAAAACAATGTAAAGAATATTTGAACAAAAATAAGTGCAGAGCGGTGTAGCTTTTTATTCAATTTACAACGTGAACCCAAGCAAACAAATCTCCTCCGAAGGATTTTTGAGGAAACTTGTTTTAAAGATTTTGACATATTAATTAATTTTCTTTAATCAGATAATTTTTTTCCAAGTTTGATTATTCAGCGGGGTAGATTACTAAATTCTTCATAAGTTGACGATAAAAGGTTTTCTCCAAATTTAAAATGACTGAATTAACGAACGCATTTGTGCTAACCGTGTTATAACCCGGATGCCAGGGTTTAACTTCCGAAAACTCCTATAGTGTTCGTTGAAAACTGTTGTTATGACATAAAATCTACAAAATCATTATTTTTTTCAAAAATTGTGAGATTTTGATATTTTGAATACGTGAGTTCTGTTGGCGTTTCTGTAATGCTTTGAAGAATCTAATAGTATTAAACGTTGAAAAATGTATTTTCAAAAACATTATAAACACCAAGTGTGTAATTTGTTGCGTTCTGCGACAAAAAGAGTTATCAAATGTTGCAAAACACACCTTTGGAAGAGTTAGTAAATGTCCTTGAGACTAGGGGGTTTAATATGAAATTGACCTCTTCACGGATATTCGCTTTAAAAAAACTCGTGATGCAAGAAACGACAAAAGAAGAACTTTACACAAACAACCGGAGAAAAGAAAAATTAGTTCTACAGCTCTTACTAAGGAGGAAATCTTTTCCATGGCTGGATTTTGGAATGAGGAAGAACCAAAGGGCATCAGAAAAAGTTTTTATCACATCGCAGCATTTGAATTAGCTTGGAAGGGAGATGAAGCAACCAACTTTATGTTCTAGTATTTTAAAGAAGAAAAATATAACGATGGCAATCCGATTGGAAGGTTGGAATGCAATCCTTTCTAAGTGGACGCAACAGTCATTTTTGCATATGGGATGTTAAACGAACTAAAATCACGAATCATTTCAACAGAGCAGTAGCAGTAACAGAATTAAGCAAGTGGGGAATTAGTGAAGAGAAACTAATCAAAATTAGTCGTCATTCTAATTCACATTCCATCAAGCCCTTCTTGCATCACACAGAAATACAGAAATAATGCAGACAATGAAGAATCAAAATACACTAAGCACAACTACTGCTACCACTTCACTATAGAGATTGATAATATTTAAACAATATAAATATATGTGTTTTGTTTAATTTAGTGGTAATTGTCTTTTATTTCTAAATCTACATAAAAAGAATTGAATAGTTTTTAGTAATCAAAATTAGTCGTCATTCTAGTTCACATTCCATCAAGCCCTTCATGCATCACACAGAAATACAGAAAGAATTCAGACAATGAAGAATCAAAATACACTAAGCACAACTACTGCTACCACTTCACTATAGAGATTGATAATATTTAAACAATATAAATATATGTGTTTTGTTTAATTTAGTGGTAATTCTCTGTTATTTCTAAATCTACATAAAAAGAATTGAATAGTTTTAGAACTCGTTAAAAAGTTAGTAGTGTCTGTTTATAATTTATATCACTACCAATTTTCGTATAAAAATCATTTTGTTTATCACAATGATAACTTAAAACGTACGTGAGAAATACTATTTATAAATTGATAACTGTATTATATTGCTCTAATACATCGAAATCTTCTTGAAATGTATCTTGAATATTAGTGTAGGTATAACAAATGTACAGCATAGGTTGTTAATGTGGATTCAAGAATGCAAATACCACGTCGAATTGATCTGAGTCGTTTATTACTTTGTTCCGTTATTGATCTGCCATTAATGCCGGGACTCGTTAAATATATTTCTGAGCATTAAATAAAGCGGTGGAGAATCGAAAGCGCCAAACACCGGAGCTCTCGATAACCCGGAATAGGGCAGAGGTCATCGGACCATGTGGTGGGGCGCCAATGCGAGTAAACAGCACGTCAGACCAATGGGATTAACGCGACGCGTCCAATAGCAATGCCGCTGCACCAACCACCACGGTTCACAAATCAACCCTCCATAGAATGTGACTATTCCGGGCTGTTGCCATGGATGTTGTTCGCGGCCCAGTTTCACTATTCTCCTGCCGTATCTACTATTTACTGCCTGTTTGAGGGCAAGTTTTTACGGCATTAACTACTGCATGTAGTTAGGCTAAATGCCTATTAAAGTATACCGTTGTAGTTAAGTAGTTCAAAATTAATAAGTTTTACTAATTTGTTGCTTTATATGTGAGTACAAATACAGCAGGCATCAAAAGTAATGACACAATTATTTAAATTTATCTCAATATTCAGATACGTATGTGATTGAATCTTATGTCATATAGACGTGGTTTAATCGGCTAAAGTATATATCACATTTAGAAAAAATTAAATATTCTGATATTTACTTGCTAAAGAGAATTTGTCTAATATACATATATAGACGCCATTATTCCATTGAGCAGAGTTTAGATTATTTTAGTTATATCTTAAAAACCATGTTCTTGATTTTCCAATTGTTAGAATATTTGAGAATACTGAAAAACCTTGGATATATTTCGAATATTCACATTCTCCAAAATTATAATTTTTTTTGTAAAATTAGGCTATTACCTTTATCTCGAAGAAAGATTTTCAACAATATAAAACCCATAATCATCATACACAAATTAAATCAAGTAGTCATGGAAACATGATATTGTTAATATCATCCAATAAGAATGTTTTAGTTGTTAGATTGAGCGACTCTGATCTCATAAACCCACGAGTAGTGTCTGGACATCGGAAATGTCCAAAGACTTTTCGAAAATATAATTCGAATTCAATGTATGACAGAGGTATCGAACATAGTACGTAAGTACAAATATATTAATTTCATTATTACTTATGATGTAACCGATGATCTTTTTTATAAATCGTTTTCTTGCTGATGACATGTTTCCCAATATTTGAATCATTTGAATTTTTAATACAGTAATATACGTGTTGAGTTACAAAAGGAACTACTATAGTTGTTGGACCTTCCAAAGTACTCGTAAAAATTACTTAAGGCTTATAACAATATATTTCAATCAACATTTAATTTCACCAAGGACAAATCGACAGAATGGTGCCTAATATCTTATTAACAAACTCTACGATGAGATTGTAATAAGTCTATTGCCAAAGCATCACCAGATTCTTTCAGTTGTTAGTTGAAACATATCAGGCTATTTTTAAAGCAGATCTAAAATTATAACTATATAAAATAAAGTTATTTACGAACTCAGATTTATTAACTATGCTAGAAGAACAGGGTATTTTCAGTGTTTTTACTTTCTTATACGTAGTATAAGGAAGTATTGTGATGATGAAAATTTTTGACCTCGAGATTTTTGCAGATGTCCACGTTTTGAGGTTCCCCGATACCGAAAAAAAATAATTAAAAAATGTCTGTGCATCTGTCTGTCCGTCTGTCTGTGTGTCTGTCTGTGACCAAGATAGCGGTTAAACCGCTGTAGATATCTATTCCAAATTTTGTATTTACGTATATAATCTCCCTCTTAAGATCTGATTAGTTTTCAGTAAAATCAGTAGACCGGAAGTAGTAGTTTACTCCAGTGAAAAATCGAATATTGCAAATATTTCGTCAATTACTAAATTTAAACAAATTTATAAAGAATTCAAATGTACTCAAAATTAAATTTGAGACAAAATGTCCTAAAAAAGTTTTTTGAGATTCCTATCGGAAGTAGATCTTTTACTCTTCTCGAAAATCAGTTTTTTGCGAATATCTCGCAAGTCATGCTTTCTAGGCATAGCTTTACTAGTATAAAAGTATTTAAATGATAATTTTAAATATCTTTTGTATAAAAAAAATTTCAAAATTCGGACCGGAAGTACCACTTTTACTCTTACCGAATAGCGATTTTTTGCAAATATGTCGTAAATTATGCATTCTATATATATTTATTAAGAGTACAAAAGTATTTAGAGTTGGATTTGCAATATTTTTTGTATACATGAAATTTCAAAATTCCGATCGGAAGTAGCACTTTTACTCTTAGCGAGTAGCACCCTTTTTCAAATATTTTGCAAAGTATGCATTCTATAGCGATTTATTAAGAAAATGAAAGTACTTAGAATAGGATTTTGAATAATTTTTGTATAAAAAAATTCTTAAAATTGTTTAGTTTGAAACGCTCGTACGTATAAGAAAGTGTTGTGGTGGCCACACGTAATTTTTTTATGAAATTTGAATACAGACAAGGTACTTATTAAGTATTTCTTTTCTATGAAAACATGGTTTTATTTTCCAGGATATTTAAACACGGAAAGGATTTAATACAGCCGGCCACAAAAGTTAATGGACTCGGGCACACCACACCATTAGATCTCCAAAAAACGAGGTGTGAGCATAGCTTTTATAAATTATGGTCCAAATAATTTATAGTCACAACAAAAATCTACAGGATGCATCATTTTAAATATTTGCAAAAACATGCTTTTTGATAAAAATAAAAGTGTTACTTTGGGTCAAAATTTTGAACCTATTTTATACAAAAGTTATGCCAAATTAAGATCTAAATACATATATTCATACTGTTATTAAAAACCACTGTTATTCTTTAGTTAAAAGCTACTTCCAGTAAAATTTTGTACTGTGAATTTATTCAAGTCATTTTTGAGAACATTTTCTTTCATAATTTTGAAATTTTGTTATTTGCAAGAATAAAAATATTATAAACATATAATTTACGATGGCTGCAATTAACATTATTGGGGAATCATTTATTTTTTCTCTTTTCTTCTATAATTATGAAGTATGTACTATCTGCATCATTCTACTACACTATAATACCGCGCGATCATTTAAATTCTAAATTAGAGCAGGCTGTGAAATTTAAATTAAGTTGGTATATAAGTACTAATTTACAATTTGAATTGTCAAAGTGACGTTTCAAAATGTTAATTAATCAATAATTGACATTCTGGACAACCTAATAAAAAAAATCCCGCCTGCTATAATTTAGAATTTAAATGATCGCGTGGTAGTAGTAATAACAATAGAACATGGTAATCTAAAATTTATATTTTTTAACATTTCAAAAAAGAAACATTTTGAATAAATTGCAGTACCTAACGGTATAATTTATTATAATTATCCGATCAATTAATAGGTCTATAGATACTTACACCATCGATTAAAAAATATATTATGGATAATTCAAATATAGTTTATATGTACGTATGTATCTATATATGTAGATATGTCACCCATTCATTAATTAATATCTAGTTCCAATATATTTCCCTTTTTTCTCTTTATTAAATTTTATGAACATAGTTTTTTATAGCGATCTAAAAATAACGGAAAAAAAACAGCATTCGCTGTAAAAAGCAAAGATTTTGTGGGATGAAGAGAACATTCTAACGTGACCTATTGTTGTTTCACAAGGGTTGAAGTAACAAGGGGACCGGTAAGGCGCAGTCGCGTGCTGTTAGAAGTTAAACACAGGGTGGCAAGGTCTGATCCCGCCCCTGGATGATGCTTAATACACCATCCGGGCTATCGAATATCGTTCATTCCTTGTAACCACCGCTAAACATACAAATCTAGTAAGCTTGAACTTTTTCAAACAAATCCAGTGAATATATGCTATTTAGGCCGGTTCGCGATAATGACTTTAGTTTTTAGTATATAAGAGACTCGGGATCAATTATTTTGTATACACATGTGAATAAAATAAAATCGCTTTTATTTAACCCTTGGTATTAATTGTTGATGATTACTAAACATTTAGTTTGTGTATATTACTTAATCGAAGGGAAATTGTGTAGATCATGTAATACCTTGTCACTAATTCTAACAATGATAAACTGAATTTTCCGCATAATACAATTGAACTACCTAGTTAATTGTTATCGTGTGGAAACCAAATATTAAAAACACGAAACAGAAAAAGCGAGTGAATGAATTTATCCACGACGGCCATGGATTGCTCTGTTACGCAGGCAACTCCAATACTGCCAACTTTACATCAGTCTTGTTCACCACACCATCCAACTGGTAAGTTTATCTGCACATATAATTAAAGTTGTTTTATTATATTATTACCTTGTCTCTCAATCTCTTAAAGATTTACTAAAAAAAAAAAAACTGAAGCATAATTCACGAAGTATTATTTGGTTCGTTTAGCTGTTTAATATTATTCTGCTCTATAAATTAAATACTTATAATTAATATAAAGTTAAAAAATGTAAGTATTATTGATAAAGATTTGTTAAAGAAGTTATAATATATTGATATATGGCCACAATAGACTTTATTTAAATAATCTAAGATGCTTGTTATATTAGATTGATATAGAGTAAGCAGCAAAAGTATACATTCACGTTTCAAGACCGCCGATATCTAAAAAAGTGAGAATATAATAAATATGTTTTAAATTGTATTCCTATCAAAGAATACAAATGTATTTCTTTATCTGTTAATGGGTCTGTTATGTCCAACATTAGGGAACATATTAGGTTGTTATGTTTAATATTTTAAGTACATTAATTTCTGTTCCAAAATCACTTCTTTTTTATTTAAAAATTTTACGAAAGAAGTATATTATATCACGACAAATATTACATTAATGTTTTAGTTTGAGCCCTTACGCATTTTTTAAATTATAAAGGAACAATATTTAGTTTCAGTACATAATAATAATTGTTTCCTAGTAATTTTGTGTAGCTGTATTATGTGGGTAAGAATTAAAAATTTAGATTCAATCCAGTAATACAAAGTCGTTTAAGATTGTAAGTTGTAAAGTGGTACATATTTACCAGTCGACACATGGTACGTTTTAGATAAATTAAGTTTATTACTTAGTGCAATATAAGAGCTCATATCTTTGATATTATAACTACAAGTATAGAGGTTCTTCCAGTATTACTAGGCTAAATGTATAATAGTTCGGTCGGCTGAGAATTTTCAGTGAGTGATTCAGTAGAGATAAAATAAATCAAATATTTTTGTCTATTTTCCAAATTTTTTTCTGTTTTTACAAAGTGTTGTTGACGTGTGTATTAGATAATGGAGAAAGTAAGTTTTGAGGTATAAATTTGGTCTCGGAATGTACAAGGTGACATTTTTATATCTGTCTAGCTGTGAAGGAAATGAATGTGGAGAAATTCAATATTTATATGTTTCAATATATGGTCCACTAAGAGTCACAGTTTACTTCAACGTTTTTCCAATATCTCTTCAAAAAATCCTTTTTATAAGATTTTTCCTGTCTTGTTATTGTAGATCTATTTTTCATGTATTCATTCGCCAATGTTCCTCCATGTCCCAAAACACCTTCGTCATGTGCTTTCGTGATGAATTCTGAATTCTTACATTTTTAACGCTGGAGATATCATGTGGACTCACTGCATGGATTATTCTTTTATCGGAGAATCCAAGTAATGCACCCACATTTTATAACCTTTTATAATTTCCGAAAAATGCATTCGTCGTCAGCCACAGCCACTAGGTTTTCTTCGCAAATGTGTTACCGACTTAGTTTTTGTTGTTAAGTAAGTAATTTCGGATTCAAACATGCGGAAATCTTATAATTTTCAAAATTTTTGTGTACATTTTTTAATAATATAGCTTCCAATATTCTTACTTCATCATCAGTCATTGAAACACTTCTTCTTCGATGCGCCAAGACAAGCCATCAATTTTCTTATGTTTTTCTTGGTTTTTGCTTCAACAAGCCTTTCACATCTTCGGTTATCTTCAATTTCTTATCCCATCGAAAGTGTTTCCACAAAAATTTTATCGTAAAATATGGCGTCGCGTCTTTCTTATATACATTAATCATGCTCTAGAGAATGCTCTTGGGTCTTTGGCACCATTGCCAAGCATTTGATTACGCTTCTACGTTTTAGTTGGATTTTACTTATTTTTTAGTTAAGGCTACACGAAAACAGTTAAATTTGCAAAAGTCACATGTTTTCGGCATGGCTAGGTAAATAATATAAGAACTTCTTGATGCATTCCGATGTGGAATTTGGAAGCTGCATCTTATTAACGCTAATAAATATTAGAATATTCTCTCTGAAAATTTACTTCCATTAATTACTAAGTTCCGGTTAAGTTACTAAAATAGATTTCAATGAAACTATGTGGCAAAAAATAGTTAAACCATGATTGAAAATCCTCAAATTCACAATTTAGAATGGACTTCTCTAGTTTAGACTTATGACCAATATAGTCTGTGATATATTGAGAATAAGCGAATCCTGTATTGAATTAAAGGAATGTTTGTTTTCAATAGGTACGAAATATTTATTTGCATGGAAAATTATTTGTTTCATTCAAACAAATGTGTTGGTTATAGCAAATTTCTTATGAGGTCTTTCTTTTATAACCTTTCCGTCAGTCAAGTAAATAATGAATCAGGGTGTTTTAAACACCTATACTTAGCACAGAAGAGGTGCAATAATTTACAATAGGTACACAGAATGTGCAAAAATTGTTGTTATAATCACCTATAGAATTAAAATGCTTAGTAGTAGTAAATGACAGTGATGTAGCACATATAAATAGTATGT
The DNA here is from genome assembly GCA_963170755.1 of Amphimallon solstitiale. Taxonomy (NCBI): domain Eukaryota; kingdom Metazoa; phylum Arthropoda; class Insecta; order Coleoptera; family Scarabaeidae; genus Amphimallon; species Amphimallon solstitiale. The sequence continues at coordinate 108,574,063 of OY720676.1, forward strand.
GTGCTACATCACTACCATTTACTACTAGTTTATTCTATTTTTCATATTTGTTAACCACAACATTAATTTTCACTTACTCTTCTTCTGTTGTTAAGTCAACATGGTGTATCATTCTAAATACTTTCTCTAAGTATTTTCAATAATCACAAATTTTAGGTACCTATTCTTCTGGTTGAATAATATTGTTGTACAATATTTGATTACATCCGCTGAGCAAGCTATGCGGCGAAACAAGATAGGATTATTAATCAAGTGAAAAGTAAGTACAGGAACCAGTCTCTCATTAAATTGATTTATAAATAACCTATATTAATTTACAAATACTGGAAGTCAAATCAGTTGGTTATACATTTTAAATTTACTTACTAAGGCTTGGTGTGAAGAGTGTTACTAAAAATCGTCGGGCCAGTGTCCTTCTTCCTGTGGTAGTTTTCCTTATATACTTCGGTTTTATGCTCTGCATCTTCTTTCATAAATTAGACACGTATATTTAATATTATTTACGCTTTTATATTTATAACACAAACAAATTAATTGTTTTAAACCTTTCCATTATGTGCACTTACTTTTATTTAATTTGCATTAGAAGGTTAATCAAATAAATAATATTTTTTATTGACATTTTTTCTTTAAACAAGTATATTCATGGTTATGATTATAAACCGTTAATAACATCTACAGAAATAGATTTTCTAATGCTTGATTTTTAGTATTTTTATTGTTTATAATCTTATATAACATTCGATTTCAAAATACCATTCATTTTAAATCAGTTTCTGTTGATAATATATACTGTATATAACAGATCAACTCAAGAGTTATTTTTTAGATATTGGTATTAAAATATCACTTTATAGTTCTGATATTAGAAAAATATATGAAGTACTGAACAAACTTTAATATCAATTTTACATTGCACATTATTATAAATGAAATACTTCTTTCAAGAGTAATTCAAGGTTGTTTCGTTTAATATCATAATAACGGGACGTTTTTCAATATTTTTTACATGTATGAAAGTAAAATGTATGTGTCAATTTTCATTAGGTATAGGGATTCAATGTTTACGTGCGATTTATACGTATACAAGTAATGCGTGGCAATATGGCACCCCTAGTGTCCGTCACCAATCCCGGCAACAATCGACATCAAAACGATTTTCTCCGATCCTCCCACTTCTCTCCACCAGATTTTACATTCAATGTTTAGCTGCGAACACGTTGCGATCTAGTCTGCAATAAAAGCCGTCTTATTACTGGAACGGGAAACATCAAATGGTCGCCGCGATCTCCAGATCTAGTAGTTTATTATTATTTTCAGAATCCTTTTTTATTTACCTTATTTTTAATTTTATTAGAATTACGCTTTTGTTTGTGTCATGCAGCGTGAACGCAGCTTAATAATTCTCTGTATTTACTGAAAGGAAAAAGAAAAACAAATCATTGCAAATCGTAAATATTCTTTCTGAACGCATTACAAACCCCCAAGCCGGTGGTCGAATAGTTAGTGCTAACCACGCCAACTTGTATTTACAAGCATGCATCGGTCGTGCTGGCATTGGAAAGGAAAGAAGGGGTACTATGTTGCCACGTACTGTATGGATTAATCGCCTATGGCTAATGAAAATTGACACATGCTGTATATATAAGTCACTTTATTAAATAGAAACCGCTATCTCCATATAATATTTTGAAATTACATATTACTCTTAACAAAATATATAGACACATAAAGATCCAACACATTTATTTCCAACACTAACATTTTAATAAATGTTTAAATCAAAACTTAGATCGACCTTATATATGGTTTATGGAAAATGCTTAATAAGAAATAAAAATTATTGGTTCGTGTATATTTTTTTAATTCTTCTTATTTTTTTTAAATTTTTGAGGTTTTTGTCTCAACGCCCCCTTTGCACCAACATGATAGTTGCCATTAGCAGAACCAAAATCCGGCCCGCAGATAATGCATCAGCAGGAACTGGAGACGGCAACTACCACCCTCTTAAAAAGGAAAAATATTACTAATCAAATAACTACAAACTTGTTCTCTAGAATAATTAAAAATAATATCGATGTAGTACAAACTCAATTAAAATCAAATGTTATATATAAGACATACAATTAATGAAAACCTTAGTGCTTTTTGATGATTATGTAAAGAAAACCCATCAAACTGATAGAGTGCAGAATATGGAAATAATCAAATATCTATCCACTAATCTCAGCGAGCTTGATAGTGGCATAATTTATTCGATTCGTTAAAAGAATTATTCAGTAATAAATATCGGTTCAGTCAAACAAATTTTCAATATAAAAAAAGAATCAACAATATGTACATTACTTATAGTTCGAAATATGGATACTCATCTGATGCAACAACCATTCCTCAAATCCATGTTTGAAGAGCCCAGTAGCACCTTACGTCCAAAGGTCCTCCGGCAGCGCATTGAAAATACCTGTATCAGCAGAGTTTCCCAACATCTGGCTCCATATTTATTCGCATGAACATCATCTCTAGCAACACTTTGGAAGTTGTTAAGTGATTACAAATGTATTAGTTACAAGTTTATGTAAAAACATTTTGTTCACAGGAAGATTAAATAAATATTTATAAGTTTCGTGTATAGTTCACAATAACGAGGTTACACCTCACGTATTTCAGAACGCGGTCCTGGATTGTTTTCATGTTTTTAATGTATACTGTTGATGCCTGTCTCCATACAGATATACCATATGAAAAAATGGATTCAAAAAGCGCACTGTATATTATTTTTCGGCCAAAAGAACCTTCCTCTTAAATAACGCAGTTCTTTTGCTAACATGTGGGTGTGAGTCTTTCACAAAAAAATGTTGTCAATTCTTGCCTGTTACAGCAGCAACACGAAGTATTGACATTCAAACATTCATCGAAATGGAAGATCACTTCTAGCCGAACTCCATGTCGCGTATATTCATCAAGACTGTCTTTTCCAACTAAGTCTCTGTCATATACCCATTCTGGAATTGCTGAAATTCACTTTGCATAATATCATTTGCTATCAGTCCAAGTTTGTGATTTATGAAAATAATTATATCATACGCATATAAGCGGTATTAACATATCTTAAAGCACTGTCCAATATCATAAACATATAACAATAGCAAAGGACCCACAATATCTCCTTGGTTACCTGGAACTTCCCTTCTGTTTTTAGAGTCCTTTAATTATTTTTATTTGTATACCTATTGATCTGTTTTGCTTAATTAATTTTCATTAGAATATGTTGTGCTTTTATCTCCTAAATTCACTTTCATTTTCATTTACGTGTTGAGTAGCTTCCAATTTAATTGTTAGGTAATTTCCTTCAGGACCGTAACCTAATTTTATAGTTTTAGATTAATTTTTGGTACTCAGAAGTGTTATAGCTGACTAAGTAATTGTTCTATTTTTAAAAATATACATCTACAGCATGTAATTACTGCAAGGACTTAAATGTAATGCGAGATCTCGTTCTGCCCTAATTTCTTTTCTAAGTTAATTAATCACTCATTATTCATTATAATTTCTTAGCTTAATTAAATTTTAGTCAGTTGACTAGTTTCAAATTTAAATTAATTTTCATTTTTTAAGTACATTTGTGTATCTTTTGACGTGATTAAACTTTTTTTTTAATAGTTGAATATTTTCAAAATTTAATTTAATTTAATTGTTAAGCGCATTTATGCTCTATTTGCGTGGCACAGATGTTTAAAACTTATATAGTTGTTTTTTTTAATAATTAATTTGTATTATATATAGGGTGATCCACTTATTTGTGGAATTTTTATAATTTTCATGTTGCATCTTGGCATTCTATAATTCCAAACCTGTTATAATAAACTTGTTATTGTTGTTTATATTGTGTATGAATGTCTTACTATACCTAGTGCACTTAAGTTATATTTGCTGTCGGAATAAGTAACTTATTGGAGTGGGCCTGAAATAGAATGACAGCTGGCGCCTAAGAGTCATCCACCTTCAGTAATCTGAGTAACCCATCCCCTAAAACCGAGAGTTAGAGGCACAGGCTCCACCCCATCTTTTCCAACGCACACTAGGGAAGTAAGGTAAGGCAGGTTGAAGGTGACACACAATAAATTTCCGAAACTTTCATAAATTTAATTGGACGAAGCTACCGGTGGGAAGCTCCGACAATCGGGCACAGCTTTAATTTTCGACGGATGACATTATTCTAGTTGCCGTTAGCGCCATTTGTGCCTTCCTTTCTGCCAGTAGAATCCTGACAAGAAGTGGGGGTAGCAACATCAAGTAAAATTTTGTGATTTATGCTGTTAAAAGCTCTAGCTCTACTGCATGTGTCATGTTATTACGTGCATTATTAACTTCATTTGAAAAGTGTTCCAATACATCGATCTCTTCTATAGGCATGATGAAATTCATCTAAAATGTAGTATTTATTCAGGTGGTCAATTAACTTGTGCGCTGCATATCTTTCAAATATTTTATCTATACTTGGTAGGAATACAATAGGGCGATAATTACTACAGTCGGATCTGGATTTTCTTGGTCCTTGCCAAATGAAAAGATTAAACAATGTAACGATTGGATAACAAAATGTTTCCGCATTCTCCAGTATGCTTGATCCTTTAATAGTTTAATAGTAATAGTATTGCGATTTATATGTGCCAAAATCATTAATCATATTTCTATTATCAATGTGATTACTTGGTCCAAAGTGCGTAGTGAAATAATCTGCGTATTGTTGTCAAATTTGATATTTTTTAAAATCATAGAATCAGTATCGATTCGCTTGTGTTTTGCCTTTGATTTATTAGTTAAGGCCCACGTTTGCTTCATTTACTAACATTTGCGAATTTAGGACTATAATATTGCTTTTTTTGCATTGCTAATCAACTTGTTCCTTTGATTACTTTTTTGTTTGTTTGTTTGTTTTTTTCTCAGCTCGGTTTGATAAGTTCAACATTGCATCTTTTCCACGACTTAAACTATTTATCCCTGTTGCTTATTTCTGATCTAGTAAAATTATTTAGCCATGTTTGTTTTCGGCCCCTGTTTTTTTAACTTTAATATTTAATACAAATCCAGCTTGACTTCGTGATTCATTATATATGTTGTAATTGTAATGTACGAGTGTAAGTCCTCTGCATTGTCGATGTGACAATATTTTCATATTTTAGCCTATCCTGTAGTAAATAAGCAAGTTTTACTCTCTCACCTTTTTTCATTTGTGTTGTACTAATTTCTGTATTATCCTAATATTAAAAAAAAAAAAACACCGATCATATAATGATCACATATTTTTGATTTTATAACGGCACATTCTGCATTATTTTGTCCTGATCTTGGGAAAATGTGATCGAGACACGAACTTACTAATATATCTAGAACTGAGGCTAAAAAGGTTAACAGCAACTGTGGACTTTTCTGGTCTTGTAAAAATTGTATTAATTTTAGCACTGAATTACTTGAATTAAGATCTGTAATCGCCTCTCTTCAAGAAGAAATAAGATCTTTGAAATCTACACCTTCTGGCTCTAATTTTGATTAATCTACAATGTTGAAGACTGAAGAAATAATACAAGAAGTGTTGGCGAGGGAACGCCGTAAGGACAATATAATCATTCACGGTTTACCAGAAACTTTCTGCAGTTCCAGAACGGACAGCATTTCAGCTGACAAGACAAACGTACGGGATCTACTTCAGTTTCTAGGATCAGAAGTTAATAACCCTGAAGTGAGAAGATTGGGAAAATACGACTCTACTAAACTGGAAAATAAGCGTCCTCTTAAGGTTGGTCTTCAACCTGGTATGGTCAGTTTTACTATCAGAACGTTCGTGGGCTCCAAGGGAAGACACATGCAATCCTGACCAGTGTATATTCATCCACTTTCGATGCTATTTTTTCGACCGAAACATGGTTGTGTGATTCCATTTCAAACAATGAACTTTTTCCACCTTCATACCATGTTATGAGATGTGACAGAGACGCAGAGGTCACTGGTAGGTCTTTGGGTGGCGGTGTTTTGTTGGCATTACGTGATTATATTCATCATGAAGTCATTGACACTAGTACGATTAGGTTTGCAGTGCCTTCCATTGATTTCCTTGTTTGTAAAGTTCATTTGTGCGATATTTCTGTATTCTTCGTTGTTCTAGACATTCTTCCAGATGCAAGTTTGGGTGACTTGGAGCAGTTTCTTGATATGCTTGAAATAGTCTTGTTGGATAAACCTGTACTGATGGTTGGGGATTTCAATGTTCCGACTTTCTGTGACAGTGCCGTTCATAATGACAATAAATGCAATCTGCTTTTATCGCTTACTGAATCTCTTGGCTTAACGCAGTACAACGCTATCTTAAATGCGAATAATAGAATTGTTCTCAGTTAATTTGCATCATCCTGCGCTCTCAGTGGATTTATTATTGCATTACATAACTGCTCCAACCAAGTGATATGTTTTACTGTGTAGTCTACTCTATTATGGACACTTGCATTCCCTATACCTGCCACAACAATAAGCAACATTTTCCCCCATGATTTACACTATCTATGAGAAGATTGTTGGATTTGAAGCTTTATTATAATCGGAGATGGAAGCAGACTGGGAATCATTTCTTCAAACGTGAATTTCAGCGATTACGCGGATCTCTTAAAGATGATATTGCCACGGCATATCAAACCTATATTGACAGTATTCAGCATTCTCTCGTGGGTGACCCTAAATCTTTTTGGAAATTTGTACGATCCAGATGTGGGAGTGTTACCAATCGTTTCATTAAGAACTTTAATAAAGAAAGGCAATAACATATAATTATGTTCAATTCAATATATAACAAACTGACAAATATCTCATTTGACAACTGTCTACTGTCAATCATTGATTGAAGTCGCTGACAGAAGGCATTTTCCAAGACTCCCTTTGACAAAAATTGTATCTGGAGATCGTGTCGAACAGCGTCGTTCTATGTTTGTGAGGGGAAGGGTTGGACAGAGTGGTAACAGGAGCTCCAGAATTCCTGGTAAACTCTTTAATGGCGATTTCGAATTCGACGACCCTCGGCGAATTGTTGAGGCTTTTGCGTCTGTTTTCTCTGGTGTATTCTTGCCGGTTGCTGGAGGTTGTGACATTCGAGATATGCATTCAGATTTGCCGTCATTGAATATTGGGAGAATTGCATGTGATGATGTACTGAAACAGCTGAAGAAATCAAAGTTTTACCTCCGGACATGATAATATTCCCAGCTTCCTGCTTCGTGACTGTGCGTCTATTTTTACTCAGCCTCTTTGAAGAATACTTAAATTATCTCTGCAGACATCTGTCTTTCCTCAGTCCTGGAAGGTAGCGTGTATATGTCCTATACATAAAAAGAGAGATAATACCAATATTAATAATTATAGACCAATATCAATCCTACTAAACTTTGCCAAGGTGTATGAGGCTATACTATATGAACATATATACAGCAGCATCAAATCATTTTTGTCGCCGTGCCAACATGGTTTTATGTTCAAGAGGTCTACCACTTCGAATCTCGCCACATTATCTCAGGCTTTATGTGCAACACTGGACGATGGGGGGCAGATGGATGTTATTTACACTGACTTCTCTCGAGCTTTCGACACCATTGAGCATGCCGCTCTCCTGACTAAAATGAGTTTGTTCGGCTTCAGCAACTCACTGTTAACACTTCTTGCTTCTTACCATGCTGAAAGAAGTAAATTCGTTTACTATAATGGCTATAAGTCAGGAATGTATGTTTCAACTTCTGGAGTTCCCCAGGGTTCCAATCTTGGACCTTTATTATTTAACATCTTTGTCAATGATTTGATAACTTCAATCGATTGTAATGTTTTGGCTTATGCGGATGATTTAAAAAATTTTCATCGTATTGATGGGGCTCAGGATGCTGCCTTTCTTCAGGAGAACTTGGACCGAGTCACACATTGGTGCTCTTTAAATAAATTGCAGTTGAACATCGACAAATGTTGTTTTGTTTCGTTTACCAGAAGACCCAGTAGATTTTTCAAGAATTATTCTATTGACAACATCGCAATTAACCGCAAAACGCATGTCAAAGATCTCGGAGTTACATTTGATGAAAGGCGTACCTTCGCCGATCATGTTTCCTTAGTCACTGCGTCAGCATTTCGAGCATTGGGTTTCATTATCCGCACCTGCAGAGAATTTGACAACATAGCTACACTCAAGTCACTTTATTATGCACTGGTTGTTAGCAAGTTGGAATATGCCGTTGTCGTGTGGTATCCTATATATAATTGCTATATTAATGTAATTAAATCAGTACAGCGCAGGTTCCTAAAGTATTTATGTTATAAAGTAGATGGATCTTACCCTCCTCGTGGGTTTGACTGTGAGTTGCTCCTGGATCGTCATGAGGTTGGGTCGCTTGAAGCAAGGCGACACCAAATTAGTGCTAATTTTGTAAAAAATATCATTCTGTTTAAGATAGACTCTCCGGATTTGTTAGCAGAAATTGGCTTTCTAGTGCCTCGTCAATGCTCAAGGGTGAATGAGACGCTTCTGATTCCCACTGCCAGAACAAATATTCTGCTGAGGGCTCCTATGGTGCATTCTGCCAGGAACTTCAATAGCCTTGCTGATGATATTTTTCATTAGTGTATATATTTTAATATTTGTTGTTGTCAATTTTCATATATGTATTATCTTTATGATTTGTTTATATTGTCTGTATTGGGGTGGCCTGTTGGGCAATTTAATAATAATAATAATAATTATTATTATTATTATTATTAATATATCACTTCGTATTTTCTCGCTTGTGGCTAACTATATTCTTCATGAAAGCCATTTTCCGATAGCATATCGAAATAAGTCCCAACTATATTGTTACCAAGTAAGGTATTTATATTTTTATCACCAATTACCCAATAGTAATAATAATGGTGATAATAATGTCTCTAATAGTAAGAGGTAGTTCAATGAACAGTACCGTAAATATATTGTATATACTGTCTGCTCTCCAACTAAAATCTTATTAATTAAAACAAAACACCGTCTAACATTTGCATACCTACTAACCTTACTCTAAATATTCCGCAATGTAATCAAATTAAAAAAAAGAACATAACCTAAATACTACAGTCATTAAAATATACTATAAATAAGCACAATATACAAAAAAATGTGTATACTAATTATTCGGTATTTCTATTAAAATCGAGAAAAAACTGAAACAATATTACGTTATCATGCTACTTATACTTTTAGTAATTATTGGTAGCCGGTAACCATTTTATTAGTATTATACATTAATATGACCTAAAACTTTCATGTTCAATTATTTGTTCTAATGATATCAGAAAAGTAATTAGTATTTAGTGCCGTTTTGAAACATTATATATTATATATATATATATTGTATAGTAAAAGCTATGGTAGAATCACAACTTAATGTTTTTCAATTTGAATAAAATTATCTTCGAAATCATATTTCTGCAAATTAAAATATCGAATTACAATGAAGTTGCCTTTGATATGGGGTGTCTTATCTATCATACACCTTCTTACGATTCCGTCGGAAGATGTTCGTTCTATATTTCCTAATACTTTACATGTCGAAATTCGAAGTTACTACGAAAAATCATTTTTAGTAATTGCTTCATTATATTTTTGCTGTAAGTGTCAACGATTTTATATTATGGACCAAGTGAGCATACGATGGGCTAATATTATACTCACATCGATTGTTTAAAAATAAACCACGAAGTGTAATTTTTTGATGCAAACTCTGGAAAAGTATGTGAATGAAGATCAAAGACCATGCTTGTTAGTTAATTCCAGTTCATTTCCACAATGAGCCGCACCAAATTTTATTTACGTTGTTACTACAGAGGGTGAGTTAAACAAAGCAGAGATTTTAAAATTTCGTTTTAGGGTAACCTTTGCTCTTTAATAACGACGATGTCACAAGTATATTTTAGTAACTACCGTTATAGATTTACATACTCATGAATCTCGTGAACAAAAATATAATTTTTCAAGTTTAGTGCGTTCACACATACAAAAAAATCAATATTTAACTTTTAGAGAGATGAAAACTGAAAATAGTTGTATAAAATACGTATATTATTACCACAAAACAATAAATTTTCATAATATGTAAGATAAATATATGAATAGAATTAATGATGATATTTGTAATTAAATTAAGACAATTTAATATGATATAGGGGAAGGTCGGGTGGTATCGGCCACCTTAGCTTTCTTCGACCTATCTGATGTAAGGATTGTGATATCTTATAACCTAATGTATAAAATAATACCTTAATATGTTATGCGCAAAGGGTTAAAACACAATAAAAAAATAATGATAATAATAGTACATTTTTTACAAAAGTTAAAACCTTTGCAATATTACCTTTTCAAAAATTGGAGGGTGGTATCGGACAAATGTAAAACTACTGAAAATAGGTTTTGCCAGCAAGGAATCAAACAATTGATTACATAACTGTTTACTGACAGAACTTATATTATATTAGGTGTAAAAATATGTAATGTACAGGTATATAAAATCCTTAAAACTATAGGTACCTATTTCAAAATTCATTATCACTTTTTGTCTTACACATGTCACAATAATAAAATAGATGGTCCTCAAGATTGGCACATTTCTCATGGGCCCACCCTTTGCAAGTATTGCATTGGATCCAATCTTCGTCGAAAGACTCTCCACAGATGATGCAATTTGTGCCTGAAGATGACGAAAAAGCCGCGCCGTCGTCGAACTTGAGAAATTTTTTCACGTTCAATTTTGCTGAATTGGAAGGCAGATTCCTTTTTTGGGGCTGAATGTTTTTATTTTTCTGTGCAGTATTTGCGGATCCGTCTACTTTCTCTTTCTTCATTTGTCTTTTCATCCCCTTTAGCTTCTGTTCCTCTGCCTTTTTTGTCTTTTTTTCCTCTATTTTAGCTCTTTTCGCTTCAGCTTTGGCTTTCTTTTCTTCATGAAGGGTCTTTTTCGCAACAAGTTGGTCTTTGTAGGGCGTAGATGTCAGTATTTCACTTTTCTCACTGCGATGGTCTCTTATTTTATACTTCCCATTTGAGGTGCTTGGTAACGGAGATATATTTTCCAAGATGCATTGAGTTCTTGACGAGTCTAAATTAGTTTTTTCTTTGCTCTCACCATATGTTTGGTTTGAGGTCACAGGCATGTCGGAAGAACTAGAGGGCCAAGGTTCTGTACACTGATCGAACGGTGGGGTTTGATCGGCTAGAGGGTCATTCGGCAAGCTTGAAGCATCAGCTGACAGGTGAAGATCATCAAGGTCAGCAGTAGTTGCAATCTGACCGAGAGCTGTTGCCATTTCATCGCCCTCCTGTGATTTATTACTGAGTGATGCTGCAAAGTCATTATCAATCCTTACACGTGGGAAAACAAACAAAGGCGGAATAAACTGGTCCCCTGTTGCATTGGTGGCTAAAAGTGCAGTCACGTTTGTGCCCCTCTCTGCAGATGTCAATTTTCCCACTTGTTTTTTGCCTTTTACAGACATGACCTTCAAGTTATTGTTGTGTACACATGATACTCCAGTTTCGTCCGCATTAAAGATACGGGTTGGATTGAATTTGTGTTTGTCCATAAGCTTAGTTAGCTGGTCAAAGAATCGGTCGACTTTGTCCTTGCTGAAACCAACAGCACGCTGTAAGCTTGTTGACTCGGCTGTCCTCAGGCTTAAGTCCTTGTGACGGTTCATAAACTCGTAATAAAAATCTTTTCCCGCCATACATTTCTCTTTATTAAAGCGGTGACACACATTTCGCCTCTCGGCAAGGTTGTAGGCTAGTTTTAGGAACTCTTTTCTGCTTAGTGGCATCAGCTGAGCGTCCAAAGCCTTCACATGTTCATACAATATTTCCTCTTGTCCATCAGTAAACGTTTTCTGAAACACTCCTTTGTTATTTGAGCAACAAGGCTTAGGCGTTATCTCTCCACCCTTTAAAAGTATTTTAACACGATCACCTAACGTGCTCCTCGGCACACCAAACTTAGTGCTTGCAGTTCGTATGGTCATTTGCTTCAACATCACTTTTTCTATGGCCGATTTCATACTTGCTTCATCCCATTTTCCTCGTATTTTCCCCATGATTTCCTGAAAAAACCAGAAAGCTTTGATAAATCTTGCAGTTTAGCGACCAACGTGTTGTCCGATACCACCCGATTGTATCTTGTCCGATACCAGCCGACAAACATGAAAAGTTCGAACAGCTCTCCTTCAGCTATCAACAATACGAATAAACCTAAATGCTCAATTTACATAATATAAAGTATAATAACTGGTCTGAAAGCAATTACAACTAAATACACTTACTATGAGAGAAGTTGCAGCTTTGCAAAACTATTTTCGTGCACAGAAACACCACCAATAAATCAAAAACCACGGAGCACAAATCAAAGCGTGTGCAAGAGCAATCCAAGATGGCGAGAGCCCGGCTAGTTCGCTTCAGTCGTTACACTGACTGCGTGACAGGTGCTGCCAAATGCCGCATATAACGAAAACTGCTTCTGTCCGATACCGCCCGCTGTCCGATACTACCCGACCTTCCCCTACATCAGTCATCTGATGAACATAGTTTCTTGTTGTTAAAAGTATTATTAAATGTTACTGTCATTAGTTTTTAAAGAATTCAAATTTAAGACATTAATAATTTGCGATAAAGTCAATATAGTAGATTTGTTTTCAAAAAATATCCTCAAAAGTCTAATAATCCTTTCTATGTTTAGGAAAAGTGCAATAGTTTTATTATACTGTTTTCTTAATGGAGCTGACTAAGCGAAAATAGTCAGGATTGAAACCCCTTTTATTACATACTTGCTTTATCTTTGACTATAAGGAACAATTGACTATAGGACACAAAATTTACTAAATTGCCAATGCTCATTCGTAAATCATTAATATATGCCTATTATCAATAGTAATAATGTCAGTCATTTTCTGTGAAACGTATACAAATATAGCATACAACATGTTGGAAAAGTATAGTTTATTTCAAATTATAAGAATATAACTTTGAACGGCTCTTATGCTTTTATTGCACCACCTTCTGTGACGATAATTATTATACCTGGTCTCCTTATTGAACGGGTAAGGTTTACCTACTTGCAACCTATGAATCTAGGGGCCGTATTGACTATAGATCAGGGCCCTATAAGATAATAATAAAACGCTGTTAATTTCAAGTATATAATAAAAAATATCTATACATTGGGTTTATATACAGGGTTGTTATAAAGTAAGGGATATACTTTAACTTATTATAACTTTTTAACAAATTAAGTTAATATCAAAAACTAAACGAAATTTAATTGTTTAAATAATGGGATTTTGTATGCCCAAACCCAGTTACCGCAAATGTTCAATATGTCCTCCATTTTGATCTTGTAAAATCAGCAACCGTTCCTCTAAATTGTACACTGCATTTCTTAACATTTCTGGTTGAATCGCACCAATTTGCTCCGTAATATTGTCTTTTAATTCTTGTAGCGTTGTTGGTCTTCTTCTAAACACTAAATTTTTTAAATGACCCCACAGCCAGTAGTCCGCTGGGTTAAGATCAGGTGATCTTGGTGGCCATGAATTTGCAAAATGTCTGCTTAAAACGCGATCTTGAAAAACGTTAGTTAAAAATTCTTTAGCTGGTCGGAAAATGTGCGGAGGTGCTCCATCCTGCATAAAAATCATGTTCTCAATTCTGTGGTGCTCGTCTTGCAGCTGTGGAATAACATAATCTCTTAACATTTGCAAGTATCGTTCACCGTTAACAGTTACAGATACGGCTTCTCCATTCTGTAGCTCTTCGAAGAAAAACGGACCAATGATAAAATCAGCTGTAAAACCGCACCAAACGGTGACTTGCTTGTCATGAAGACCTTCTTGAACAATTACTTGTGGATCTTCTGCAGACCAGATTCTACAGTTTTGAGTATTGACTCCACCATTCAGAGAAAAATGTGCCTCATCTGTCCATAAAATTCGGGTTCAATTTCCATCTGCGCCAATAATCGCAAAGAAAAATCGTACCTACTAGCCAAATCTGCCTCCGTTAATTCAAACAGCATTTTGAGTTTATATGGATACATTTTTAGAATTTTGCGTAAAATTTTCCAGACCGTGCTGTACGGCATTTGCAATCGCTTGGATATCGCATTTGCACTGCTGATTGCTAGTGGATTACCTCTGGCTATGTCCTGATTTTCGTGAAGAACCTCTGCAACTTGGACATCACTAATGCTTGGTCTTCCTGATCTCGGAAGGTCAATTACCGAACCTGTTCTTTCAAATTTTTGTATCAAATTGCGGTACGCTTTCATACGACAGGGCCCCGCTCTCAAACCCATTCTCGTGCGAAACCTTCGTAATCCAGCTGTGTAATTTCTGCCGCATTCATAATAACACTGAACTAAACCAATTCTTGTTCGTAGGTCCATGCTATTACAATTTGAGTCGTTAAAACTTTACGTTTACTTGAGTTTTAATTTGAAAATAAACTCCAAATTGAATGATTTACTTTTAACACTTGTGTCAACAACTGTCATGACAACGCTTTTGTTTTCCATAGATACAACAAATCCCATTGCTTAGGCAACTAGATTTCGTTTACTTTTTGTTGTTAGCTTGATTTGTTAAAAAGTTATAATAAGTTAAAGTATATCCCTTACTTTATGATAACCCCATACAAAGAAAAATTACAATTCGTGTGGCAACATGTGTAGTGGATACATATAGATATATAAAGGCAATTAGTTTGTAATACACAATAAAGTTTTTGTGTCACCGCATTTCATAAATCATCTTCTGTGATTGAGTCGTCTTGCAAATCGGTGTCTGTGTCTGAATCGTATTGCAGATTTATAATTAAAGGTGCTATTATTTTGTACATGCGCATATATTCGTCCTCTTTTGCTATTGCGTGTTTAACAGCATTTTCCCAATTTACAGCAGTTATATGTTCCATAGCATTTTTTATGTGTGTTACACTGCTTTCACTAAATTTCGGTGTTTGATTTGTTCGTCTTATGGTATTTTTCAGTTGGGCCCATATCAATTCAATGGAACTGAAAATGCAATGGTATGGTGGTAAACGCAAAATTGTATGTCCTGCTTCTTTGGCTCTGTTATCCACATAATAATCCATTAAATATGTATTCTTTTTCTTCATCACCTCTATTAATTGGTTCTTTGTATAATGATCCTCAAAATATCATTTGCTTCTAAAAATTCTTTCTTATTATTACATTTTCTAGGAACTTTGTTTTGCTGTCGAGAATGATACGGATTGTTGTCCATCACTATCACACTCTTTTTCGGTAAATTTGGAAGCAAAGTGTTACAAAACCATTCTTCAAATAAAGATGAGATCATATCTTCATGGTAATATAAACTTGAGGATTTAACATTTTTAGCAGATAATAGCGGCTCTCCCATCCATCTTTTTTCTGACCCAGCATAAAGAATAATTAATCTCTTCCCTCTCGAAACCGGCGCGTCCAACTGACACTTACTTGAACTATCCACCCAACCTTTGCAAATTGTGTCATGGGTGTCATACCACGTCTCGTCTAAATAACATATGAATCGTCCTTTCTGTCTATACATTCTAATTGCCGTTAAGTATCCATATCGAAGTTTCTGTAACCTCGGGCTTTACATAATTGTGCGACGTTTATCTGTAGTGACAAAATTAAAACCAGCTTTCTTTAGCGTCCGCCACAAGGTTGCTTTAGAACACTGAATATTTATAGGCTCATCAGTGATTCTTTTATGTAAGCAGTCAAGTGTAGATACAACATTTCCTCTATAGCAGGAGTATACTTGCTGTCTAATAGTATCAATTTCATACTCTTCAATTTTTCTCGGTGCTCCTTTGTCACTTCTTTGCTTTCGCGGCCCTGCGTTATTCTTAATTATCTTATATATCGTTCCAAAAGGCACCTTGGTTAATTGTGACGTTCGTTGAATGTTCTGGTTTTGTAGTTCGTTATTTTCTTCCATCAAGGTATAATAGACATTGAGAATTATCTGTTTTGCATTTTCTGATATATGCTTTCTCTGTCGCGCTCCAACAGTATTATCACTATCCACATCATCATCACTAACAGTTTCAGCAAAAGGTCGCCACATGCCCATTATCATCGACTTACACTGTCACAGTCGGGTGTCGATTACTGGGGTCCCAGGCTATATAGCCACTTGAAGGAAGAACTTAAGGACTGACGAGTTCAAGAGATGAGTCAAAGGGCTGCTGATGGAGGGGAACACTATGGCGTCGAAGATTTGCCGACAGTTAACCCGAGCTGCTGAAGTATATAATACTCTCTTTATTAAGTATTATTTGTTTATATGTTTATATCGTTGTTTGTCATATTGTTGATACAGTGTTCTTGTTATATACACTTTAATTTAAATTGGCATTTTTTTTTCACAATTTGTTTTTAAATAACAAAAATATTTTTTTATTATATGACTTGTACAATTTGTTATATTTAATTAGTTAATTTGTTGAACACATTTTAAAACACATTTTATCACTTGTTTTTAATTTTTTAATTTGTACATTGGTGTCACGGGCTTATTTTCTTGTTTAAGCTTCGCCTGATGATGTGAGTATATTACTTTAAACTCACGAAACCGGACGCCGTAATTTAATAAAGAATCTGTGGGAACTTGGACCTTGTTTCAATCTCATCTCTTTACTTTAATTTAAATTAATTTGATATTTTATGACAAATGTGATAATTACCACAAGATTATTCAGATGTTATAATAATTTGTAATGTTATAATTATAGATGAGTAAATATATTATATTATTATTATAATATTATTATGGAATCTAGGTGATCCACTCCACCCTTGAATTTATTAGACTTTCGGGAAGGTACTAATATACATATAATTCTTACCTTTCCTACATAAGCTCTTTGTCCCTTGTGTTGGAATGCTACCTACATACGTAGAATTCATGTTTACCACCTTGTTCTCACAGCAAGACACAAGTGATATTGTAATATTATTAATCTTTGTTACTTTTTCGACCATTGCTCCACGTCCCCTACGTTTCAAAGTTATTCTTTGGGTATATTTCAATTAGGTACTCTATTTATTCTTACTGTACCCAATGGCAGTAATACTTGCTTTGTTAGATAAACTATTGAATAAGTTATCCAAAAGAAAAATTGTAGTTCATGTTTTGGAACTGTGTCTGTCATTCGCACCACCATTTTAGAACTAACTCCTAAATCAGAAGCGCTATTATGTACTTCATCGCTTTGGCTTTCAGTGAAGATTACGTAATCATATGAAGAACCGCTTACTCCACTAAGAAGAAGTGCTTTGTATCCCCATTTCTGAAGCACTTTCGGATTATATTGTTTCAGCGTTGATCGTGCTTTTATTGGTATAATTTGTTTGTCTATGAACAGACTTTCCTGTTTCGGTACTTTAAGTAATCTTTCACGAACTTTGTTGAGTAGGGGTCTTATTTTGAAGAAGTTGGAATGACGTCGTTGTTGTTATAGAAATATGAAAAACATTTGACCTTCTTCCATCTGTACAAGACATGACTTCAGAAACTAAACGATGATTCTATTTAGATTCCAGTAATTTATGGAAAAAGGTAATTAATTGTATAATGGACATGTATAAACAAGAAAATGTTGCAGTTCCTTCTCTGTTAGAGTAAATGGTTTATGAAGACGCTGTTGGACTGAATATAATCGACTTCACAATGTCACTCAAAATTTCTTCTCTAAAAATGTATTTGAAAACTGGTATGGAGTTTAATGTTTTCTCATTGCATTTTCCCTTTTTGGCTAAAAGTTCAGATGTGTCAAGGAATTTTGAATCTTCTACTTAAACACACAGGTGAAGTTGATTCCATTTTAGAGAAATTTTTCATTTCTTTTTACTTGCTTTATTTTGCAGTCGTTTTAGACTTTCATCATGTAGTATATCATCTTCGCTGTATGTATCTTCCATATCTGTTTCAGCAATTATTATTTTATTCACCTGACCACTTTTAATATCAGAACCAGTTACCTCACACAAAATATTTTCATAAATCTGTTGTTGAAAATCTCTTGCCTGACAATACTTCATCTACACTTCTTTCTGGTATATCCTGAATAACAGCTTTCAGTTTTCCATAAAAAAATTTCTTATCCGTATTGGAAAGTGGATAGCCTGAAATCAAATTTATACTGCCTAATACATAACGAATCCTTTATGTAACCAGTAAATCAAACGTGAAACGTATTTTTATATTTTACTTCTCTGTTACTTCTTGTATAAGTTACAGTCAAATTTATTCCAGAATTTCAAAGAAAATGTGTGAAAATCAATTAAATAACATACAAGGCACCTTAGGGTTCGAACTACTTTAGACCTCTTAAATTTTGAAAATTTCAATAATTACACCAACGCATTATTCTAAACAGTCACTAAATGAAGTTAGCCGTGAATAGCTATAATAAATAATATAATAAATAAAAATTAACAATTCTGTTTCGTCTATGCAGTTCGACAGTACGTTGTATAATATTCCATATGATGTTATTTACACTAAACATTGGTTTATTTTCACTAAGGAACTGTAGTACATTTCTGGAACATTATAGCCTCAGCTGAGTATCTAGTTGCCTCTTGTAATCTTGACAACATAAATCGCACATCCACAATCCTCTTTTGTTTTGGAGCCGTCCATAAACATGATAAGGCAGTTTGAATGTAGGTGGAACATAGGAACACAGAGTTATGTCATGGTCATGCTGCCCTTTAGATTTACAAAAGGTAATAGACCTCGGCTGTACGTATTCTATAAATGATATTTCTACATCGTATGACCTGTAAAAGCGCGAATTGAATTCCGCAGTATGTCTGAATGCTACGCACAAGACTGGAGACGTACCTAGTGTTTTTAATTATAATATGTATTTTGTTGCCAGCATATTTTTTCTCAATACCAAGGGTACTTCTTTTGCCCTAACTTGTAAAGCGTTAGTGGCAGTAACCACACATACACGAAGCGCCTTATCTTGTATAATGTCTGACCTAAGTAACTTTTTTCTTGAGGTGGTCTATACATAGTACACCCATAATCTATCACTGATCTTAGACATGTTTTATAAACTTTCAAAGAGGCGTACTTATCTAAACCTCATCTAATTTTCGTCGTAATCCTCAATATATTTGCAGTTTTTCTTAATTTGTCAACACTTCACTTCACTTTCACTTTTATTTGCTTGATCTATTTAAGTTTACTATCAAAGACTAGTCCTTAATATTTAATATATTGCGGTGTCGGAAATACGCTGTTAACAAGTGTTGTATTGTGTAGTGGCAAGCTTCTGGATTATGAGAAGAACACTTGTTTTACGATTTTTTTATTCAATGTACCTACAGATATTTCGTCACTTTCGAGTTGAATTTATAGTGGAAGTCATTCCTGTATATATTGAATAGTGCCGTATTTAACTCCAAACTTTGTTAGCAAATTTTTATAAACCTCATTTAATATAGTGAGTACACATTTCACTTATCAATCTGAACTCCTTCCAGTATATCAATTAATCATGGCATACAAGTAACATTATATTGTAGTAATTGTGATTTAATTTGCTTGACCACATGGTATAATATCTGATAGAACGCAACCCCCTTCGTGTATAACACAACGGAGCGCTAAATTTATCCTTCCCTAGCATAACTTTCCGTATATAATGCACCACTTTATCCCCATATAATACAAATTAATACACTGGTATTAAATAGACACCCTATAATCTGTCGAACTTCTTCGTCTCTCTCATTATAACTTTTATCCAATGCTGTCCTTGTTGAGTTAATCTGTGTTAGAATTTTCTACTGGCACTACATTCTACTCCAAATAATGTTTAGCACTTTGCATATGGCACAACTTCTAATATAGTTAGGGTGGAAGTTGTTTTGTGATTTAAATGTGACGTTTACTTCGCGATTACATTTAAATTTTTAATTTGAATGTTCCCAGTCACAGATTTATTTTATAAATACATATAATTTATTACTACATAATACGTGGATTAAGTAAAATACTAAATTTTATCATATGGTTGTTCGCCACCAAGAGCAGGTTTCATATGGATATAGCTTTACGTCTTTCTGTCTTGTCTGCTCCTATTATAAATAGATTATCTACCTTTAAGTATGTTAGTCACTTTAGAAACATTGTATAAACATTTATAATCATAATATTTGACAAATTATGACAATATTTTTCCAAATAAATTTATCAAAAATTCATGCTTCACTTTTCTCAATTTGTTATAATGGGTACATATCCAATTAAAGTTTTATGGAAAGCAGCAATAATAAAAGCATTATACAGAGTAAGTTGGTATCTAGAATTGCATAAGAAATACACATTCTCATTAGAAGTAGTATCGCTTAATATATATTTGATTTTTACCTAATTATGCAAGACTGTTTTGTGGAGAATTGTAGTGTAAAACTAAAACTAAATAGCTGGTTAATGCTCAAAAAAGTTGTGGGTATTAAAGGTGGTTAGACATTTCAAAAAAATGAAATAACATATTCCATTTTACAATATTTTACAAAGACAATATTTTTCAATTCAAATTAATTATAATTCAACATTTATTTACACATAGTTTGCGTGCAGTGTTTGTGTATATAAATTTTCAGCAGTATCCTGTTTTTATTTGCATTCTCTAGTCCCGAATCTTCTTTACTTTTAAGCGAACTTATGTTTTTTCTACTTTAAGATAAATATATGTTTATGCCTAAACTATTTCTTTTTTCATTCTGGTATCTTTCTAAACAATCATCCTATGATTATGATGCAATTTTATAACAAATTTCTACTTCTATTCATCTTCACATATATACTTGATACATTTTCTTATTTTCATCATTATAGTTTGTAATTCACTGGTGTTTGTTGAAAATATTTTTTATTATGTCACATACAATTTTCCATGTAAAGGAAAATTATTATTTTCTCAGTGCGAAAGATATTGAAAATATATATAAATTTTAAATATTGTTATACTACTTAAATATACAACGATTATCAACAAAAGAAATTAAAATACTTTTAAAAGGAGTAGATGATTATGGCTGTAATAAAAATACTAATTATTTATTTATTTTTAAGTTTAGTTTACATATGAATATGGTGCTTCTTACAAAGAGCTTTGTAATATAATAGCAAATCAATCATTTATTTTAAGTAATGGCTAATTGTATGGAAAACACATACGATAAATAAACAACATGGCAACACATAATACTCGTAATTGTTGCCATAAGTATTAGAAAATTGTTTGAGAATTATAAAGCTCAATCACGTTTTTAATATATCCCGGTATACAGTATTAATAGACGATTTTAGTTTTAATATGACGAAGGGGGCAACTGTTGCAATACTAGGGCGCGTTTAGAATCACTAATACCAGCAGGGATGACATATGGGACCCAGCTCGTCCCATTCACATGAAAATCAAGCGAGCACACTTGATTAATACTCTAATGTCAATTTGACTGGAAGTTATTTTATAAACGGGATATACTTAAACCGACCTAACACAATAGTGAACTTTTGGTATACATATTGCTAAATAAAAGATAGTGACCAGAATGAAATTTAAAAGGGCGTTCGTAAATAACTCAGACATAAGTATTTAACTCAAATCGGAAGAGAGGTTTTCATAATTTCATTTGTTTAAAAATCTAAAAGTAGGGAATATAACATACGCAGTAAATAAATTCGCGACAAAAAATTAAATAATCATGATATGAATCTGCTTTTAATTATAAACTTTTTATTTAGTGATTCTAGGCTTGTAAACAATAATCAGGCGTCTTGCTCTAAAAATGGGCTTGTAGAACTGTATGCATCCAGTTATATCTTGAAAATGGTTACTCAGGAGTCCTTCTTTTAGACTTTTGAACAAAAAAGGATTACTCAAAGTATGATGGTCCAGTTGTTGAAATCCACAGTCGTAAATTGTATTTTGAAGAAAGAAGAACTGTAAGAGGTGTACTAGATATAATAGTCTTAGTCTATTTGTCGTCAATATTTACAATTGATAGTAGAATTTCTTTATTTGGGTGTTCATTAAATCGCTGACATTTTATATCTCGGTTTTTATAAACAGATTTTAAAAGTCCTTTGTTTTATTTTCTGTTATAATATACCCAGTTCCTTTTTTCTATTGTACTTTTACGATTTCCACAATCGGTCTTACAATTAATAGAAGAATAAATTTAAAATTTAATAATCGCTACAATAACATGATTGGAGTTAGCACAGCTTTGCATTTATTTAACTTAGGCAGGAATTCTGACCGTTTCTGGGGACGCTTCCGACTCCCGTAACCTACGAGAATACGTCAACGACGTAACCTATCTAAAGATCTATAATTAGACAATTCGCGATTTTTTTTACATATATACACAATATGTATACATAACATCTTAATACAAAAATATTTTAATTTAAAATGCCAGCTAAGAAAAATTGTTTCAAATACAATTTAGCAACGAGTATCTATTTTTTTGAAGAATATATATTGTAAATTTTGTAATGTTAAGAAAGCAGGAAGCACCTTGGAAAATTTCAACAAGAACTATCACCATTAAGAGAGTTCAGGATGATGTAGTACCTACATAATTTGTTAGCAGATAAATGTTCATTCTGGTACATTTTTTATTCACGTAATGTAATTTTTCTATGAGGCTAACAAGGGCAGAAACGTCCATATTATAAGGTAAATGTTTTTTTTAACCAGAAACAGTACCTAAATACAAACAAATACATGGACTCAGCAGAGAGAACAACTATCTTAAAACAATGATGTTTTAGGCCTTAAAATTTAAAGTTTGTAATGTTATGTTCTAATAGCATTTGGGCAAATTATTGGAATGGTTAAGTATAAAAATTACTTTGTATTTAGAAAGTCAACCGATCCTGTGAAACAAGCTTGCACTTGGGTCTTAATATTTTTCTTCGTCACAAAACTTTTTATTTTAGTAGAGTAAGAGTACAAAAGTATTTAGAGTTGGATTTGCAATATTTTTTGTATACAGGACATTTCAAAATTCGGATCGGAAGTAGCACTTTTACTCTTAGCGAGTTGCACTTTTTTTCGAATATTTTGCAAAGTATGCATTCTATAGCGATTTATTAAGAGAATGAAAGTACTTAGAATAGGATTTTGAATAATTTTTGTATAAAAAAATTCTTAAAATTGTATAGTTTGAAACGCTCATAGGTATAAGAAAGTCGTGTGGTGGTCACACCTCATTTTTTAGTTTCTCTAATACAGTAATGACAACATGTTGTCATTACTGTTTACATGTAAACGTCATTGATAACGTGCAATTGAATATAACGCGTCTGCTCTATATGTATATTGCCAATATTCAATAAGGACGTAGATTTGTGTGTCAGATAACTAGATTATAATCTATGTTGTTCTCGATAGGTAGTTGTGGCCAGGCAATATATCTTGGAATGTTGTAGACATAAAACGTGTTTTCGCCTATAGCTGTATTTTCAGCCACGTGGCTGTTAATCTTTTATTCAAATGTATAGAAAGGCATTTACGGCATATTTTTTAGGGTATTGTTTCTTCATTTAGAGTAACTGGTGGACAGTTTTAAACCACGTGTTAAATGTTGTATGCACGGACGTTGTTGTGTTAATCCCAATTCTCCAAGTTTAAACAAAGATTGGATTTTATTGAATTGATTTGTTTGATCTAAAGATGCAATAAGAGGATCTTTATAACTATACGTACAATGAATATTAATTTTGCATTTACTACATAGTCGCAAAGATGAAAAAGAGCAGCTTTGCTATTGCATAATTTACGGAAGTATTAGTACTTATCAAACCATAATTTTACTCATGTCTGAAATCTAGTACTAGTAGTACGATTGATTGTGAATGAAACATCAAACATTGCTGTTAACTGTTTATTTCTAAACATCTATAAGGGCCGGGTCTTTAAGAAGGGCCTTGCTAAGTATACTGAGAGAAATAAATGTTCAGTCAACCAATTTCTAGTTGACTCAACAACGAAAACTATTGAGTCAACTAGAAATTGGTTGACTGAACATTTTATTTCTCTCAGTGTAGAGTCCAAAATAAACTATGTTCCGGTCGGAAAATAGTTTATTTTCGAAAAGTTCTGTTAACTTTTGAACTTACCGTCGAATTTGTTACTCTAATACCTGAAGTAATGTTATTCTCAGGTACGCCATGTAAATGCTTGTTCCTAACTCCCAATATCGTGAGATTTAGTGTATTAGGAATCGGTAGTCTGGGGGTACATGGCAGGACTGAACTTAAATGAATAAAGTAATTCAAAATTGGGCACAGGTAATAATAGTAATATCATCACTGTTACTGTGCCCAATTTTAATTACATTATTCATTTAAGTCCAGTTCTGCGACGTACTTCTGACTTCCGATCATTAATAATTATTCTCAAATAGGTACGATCATTTCAGACAAACAATTTTATTATATATTTCACATTGAAGAACAAATGCACAGTATATAAAGTAATCGTCCAACCTCAAGAACAATTTCACTAAAATTTCCTTGATGTTAAAAATGAGATTTGTTTTACACCACCCACAACGAGTGAATTGGCAAATAGTCTGTGGAAATAATTAAAATGTAAGATCAATTCTTACCGCATATCATTGACACGTCTCCATTGAAATAATCAATGAATTTATGATTTCTTGCGTAATATTGATCCATTCCTCTATAGCCGCTATGGTTAATTTTTCCGCGGTGTGGGGTGGGTTAATCCGATTGCAAATGGCTCTACTAACAAAATCCCACATGTGTTCTATTGGGTTAATATTGGGGGATTGTGCTGGCCAATCCAATCTGGTGATATGTCCTTCTCCAAGTGCCTCCCGAATCCTTATTGCACGATGTGGTCTGGCATTGTCATCCATACAGATAAACTTTTGACTCAGATCATTGCGTAATGGATGGATAATGGACTTAATAACGTTTTCAATGTAAACTGCACTTGTCAAGTTCTGTTGAATAGGAATTAGCGCTGTACGGCGGTTAAACATTATACCATCCCAAAACATGGCGGTACCCCATTCGTAAACAGCAACTTCACGCGGCAAATTTAATCGCTCTTGGCGACCTGGTGCCCTCCAGACACGTTGCCTACGATCATGACTCACCAATCCAATTCTGGTCTCATCGGTAAATAAGACCCATTGCCATTGCCATAAAAGCCAACCCCTGTGGGTAGCTCGGTGTCGTGCAAATAGAGTGGGTACTCTTAAAGATCTTCTAGCACATAAATTCGAACTGTGAAGTAGAATGGTAGAGGTTGAAATAACACGACGAAACGTACCTTGGAAGTCAGCTCTTAGGCTGAAGCTGAAGCATTTCCTCCCTTTTATTCGACACTCGGGGACGTTCAGAACGGGATCTTCTTTCCACAGAATCAGTGTCTACATATCTATGCAGTATGCATACAACAGAGGCTCTAGGGATATTTAACATCGCGGATATTTGATGACTTGAATGTCCAGCATCATGCAAGGCAATAATTCTTGTTCTATTGAAGACGGAAATTTCATGGCCCGGTATTGTAACACGAAATAATCACGAATATCGTTTGACTACAAGTGCTACAAAACTGACACTTTTCTTCAACAATTGACTTTAAATAACCTGCCTGTTATCATCAAACATCAATGCTGTTTTTTGTTTCCCATACAATGTGCCTACTTTTATTAGTACTCAGAAATAACAATACATTCATTTCTCTTATATAAAGGGGGTCAAAGACCTATGATGTTGTGCAAATCTTACTAAAACTTCAGTGCGGACTGTATTTTAATATATCAGGCAAAATTCAAAGATACTTATAGAAAATCATTAGCTACGCTACAATTCTAACAATGCACTTGTCTTTATAGATGTGAGAACATCCCCGTCGAGTGTTGACTGTTATTCGTCGGAGAATGAGAACCACCCCACATCACTATGCTTACCAGCTTCACAGACCTTAGTTCAAGCTTCAAGAACACCACCACCTCCTTGGAGTATTCCGACCAAAAAAGGAACACCTGGCCTTATTTGCGTTGTGTGCGGAGACACAAGTTCGGGTAAACATTATGGAATTTTGGCGTGTAATGGCTGTTCTGGGTTCTTCAAGAGATCCGTAAGGAGAAAATTAATATACAGGTAAAAATCATTAAACTACACATTTCGTTGTAACAAATAATTTCTTCAAAGTCAAATTTGAAAAAGAATGTTTCGTAAATAACTGTTTCTGAGTTATTATTTACATTAATTCGTTAAATTCATTTTTCTTATCGTAATATTTAATTTTAGAATGTAATTTTTTTTAATAACAAATTAGCCAAAAAGCTTTATGATTAATTGATAAACGATTTTGCTAATATGAAAGTATTAGGTACGTTAATCATGATTTTTATAATTTAATTTAAACATTTATTTGAACATCCATTGAATGTGAGCAATTATATGCCAAGTCATCAGAAATTTTTGATTCTTTAAGTCTTAAGGGTAAGTAATAAGATAATTTTCAAATACATAAGTTATTATAAAAAATGTTAGTTTAATTTAGCTGGTAACAGAGCCTTCAGACTTGCGTTACACCCTTGCTCTGAATGCTAAATATTCAATACTGCTATACATTTACCTTAACCAGATGATTTGATTATTTATAGAGCACACAATATAACTTTGTAATATGAGATATGTGTTTGTAAAAAGGTTTTGTTCCTCAAATACGAAATGTTCCGGAAGTTTATGTATTTCCTTTAAGAAATTCAACTCTTCAATAAAATTGATAAAATCAATTAAGTTTTAATAATGTACACAATTGTACAAAATTCTGTACTTGTATAATATGTACTATATTATATGCACTGATAATTTTAAATAGTCAATATCGTATATTACTTGTATCGTATGCCATTATCAAAAACTGAGTAAGCCAAGGTAGCGCCTGATTCGAGTACAAAGAAAATATGAAAACCAGCGAACAAATCCAATGAAACTACAAAATTTAAATCAAATTATATGGAACTCGTTTCAAGTACAGTAAAACCCAAATCCCACGTGAAACTAGTAACGAGCGAACTTCAAGCCAGTGTATAGATGGCGTACTCCAGGAATATTGCAATTCCGAAGTGGGATGGGACATGTGTTCTAGTGGAATCACTTTACTTTATATATACCGGCTCATCCACGAAACCCCGTGGGAGCACTGGGAATCATCTGGCGAACCGGGATTCGACGTCAACCAAACTATCGGAAAGCTATTTCGCACAGGACCGGAATAAATGAAAATAATCGGGCGTATCGTACATAATTTATGTTTGTATTATTTTCTCTTTTTTATTTCAATTCTTATATTCGAGATAGATTATCATTGTTACTGATCGCTTGTATTTTTTTCTTGGAAATATGCTTTTACGAAATTGTTAAATTATATTCAGTTAATACTTAGTTACATCTTGAGTTTCTTTAAAAATAAATATATCCTAAGTGAGTATAGTTATGTAAAAGTTAATGGAAAATAATATTCTAAACTAAAAATTATGTTTGTAGTAATACCATTTCAGAAATAAAAAGAATGTGAAAAATAACAAAAATAACATTATTTGATATAATGTATTATTTGGAATATCGGGATTATACGGATTGGGAAAATTAGTAGTTAAAGAAAGAACTAAGTGAGTTATTAGAAAAGAGTTTAATGGCTTACGTAATTTCTTCTATGGTTATCAATTTCTTCATGGTCCTAGACCGACAATTCTAGCCTACACACTAATATTCTCTTTATATTGTGCCTGATGCTCACGAAATCAATGTGAATTTCATAATATCTATAATTCTGTCTATGGATAGTACCATCGCGGTAGAGGGACGCTTCATCTGTAAATTGCATATTGTTAATTCAGTAATACGAGGTTTTGTTAATTGGTTTCTTTCATAGTCGTATCTAAACGACATCCGAGTGATTTGGAATCAGAATCACTCCGATATAGTTTAGATACGACTATGTAAGAAACCAATGTAGCCACACAAATAAAACAAGTGTTAGTTTAAATAAAATTTTAAGTCTTGACTGAAATGTATGTCGTTAGTTACAAGTTATTTAACTTTTTTAATACGCTGAACACAGCGTTTTTATAATTTTCACATGTTTAACATAATTAATACAATTGATATTCTGATGAAAACAATAAATTTTATCGAAACGTTAATGTTGTAATAATCATTTAACACACATAATTACAACTATTGAAGCCGCATTCCAAGAATAAACAAAAAACAAGAAATACAATTAACATGGCTAAGAAATAATAAAAGGAGAAACAAAATATGTACAGATGACTCATCTCCACGGGTAAGGCCGATTGGGCCTTTACGAATAAAGATATTTTGCAGCGTTTTTACTTTCTTATACGTAGTATAAGGAAGTATTGTGATGATGAAAATTTTCGACCTCGAGATTTTTGCAGATGTCCACGTTTTGAAGTCCCCTGATACCGAAAAAGTGGTTTTTAAAAAATGTCTGTGTGTCTGTGTGTGTGTGTGTGTGTCTGTGTGTCTGTGTGTCTGTGTGTCTGTGTGTGTGTGTGTGACCACGATAGCGGTCAAACCGCTGTAGGTATCAATTCCAAATTTTGTATTTACGTGTATAATCTCCCTCTTGAGATCTGATTAGTTTTTCAGTAAAATCGGTAGACCGGAAGTACCAGTTTACTTCAGCGAAAAAATCGAATTTTGCCAATATTTCGTCAACTACGAAATTTAAACAAATTTATAAAGAATTCATATATACTTAAAATTAAAATTGAGAATAATTTTATTTAAAAAGTTTTTCGAAATTCCTACCGGAAGTAGGTCTTTTACTCTTATCGAAAATCAGTTTTTTGCGAATATTTCGCAAATCATGCTTTTTAGACAAGCACGTTACGGGTATAAAAGTATTTAAAACATAATTTTCAATATCTTTTGTATAAAAAAAATTTCAAAATTCAGACCGGAAGTGACACTTTTACTCTTATCGAATAGCGATTTTTTGCAAATATGTCGTAAGTTATGCATTCTATATATATTTATCAAGAGTACAAAAGTATTTAAAACTGGATTTGCAATATTTTTTGTATATATGAAATTTTAATATTCGGACCGGAAGTAGCACTTTTACTCTTGGCGAGGAGCACTTTTTTGATAATATCTTGCAAAGTATGCATTCTATAGAGATTTATTAAGAGAATAGAAGTACTTAGAATAGGATTTTGAATAATTTTTGTAAAAAAAAATTCTTAAAATTCTATAATTTGAAACGCTTATACGTATAAGAAAGTCGTGTGGTGGCCACACCTCATTTTTTTATCTAGTGATAGCTGCTTATTAGGAGCACATTTTAAAAATATTTTGTATTATAAAGCGTGATCTATAACTTGGTGGCTGACCATAGTTAAAGTTTTTTAACTGGAACAACCTATATATTATTACATTTTTGTATGCCCCGTATAAATTTTAGGCAAACGGTAATAAGATAGTTATTGGGTTAAAAACTAAAGTTTTTGACTTATTCCCATTTTTCTGAAAAATTCAAATAATATTGCTAAAAAACGACGTATTAGATGAACACAATTTTTTGTGGTATTGTACACAATAAGAGGTCCTAATAAAAACAAATTTTATTTTTTCATCAGATAGTAATTGCATCTGCAGAAAACTGGATTAAAATTACATGACACGTTTTTGTATAAAAGTATTTTTTTTCAAATGGAAAAACCTATATATCAGATCTTTTTTGAATTTCCTATTAAATTTCACATCAAAAACATGTAAGATGTTAAATACCTTAAAAGTGACTAACACTGAGCTATTGTCGTTTTATGATATAATTTTATCAATCTTATATGGTTTTATATTAATATATAGTATAGTATGCCGTGAAATTAGCTGTGATGTTGATGGATGACGGTTAATATGTTACTTTTTAGTTGACACGTCTAATTTGTTGATGCTATTAATCTTAAAATAATTGAAGTAAGTTTATAATCATGTTTTCTAAAGAAGAGCTTACAGATATGATTTTTGTAGTGGTGAAGTCAAAGAAGTAATAACTAAAATTAATGCCCAGGCTTTTTTTTGTAAATGTGTTATTTACTGATGAAGCTACTTTTCATAGTAACGGAATAGTCACCAAAAGAAAGTTTCATTACTATTCAAATGAAAACCCTCGTGTCACTAGACAAATATATCATCAACATAGATGGATCATAAATGTATGGGGAGGCATTTTTGGTGATCGAATGATAAGCCCGCACTTCTTTGAAAGTAGCATTAACGAACAAGCTTAAGCGCAATTTCTTTCAAGCAATTTAGTGGAATTATTGGAAGATGTTCCATTAAATTTAAGAAGAGACATATGGATGCAACAAGACGGTGTACCGCACATTCTATGCTCGAGGCACAGAATATTTTAAATGATATGTTTCCAGGACAATGGATAGGTCGTGGGGGCCCTATTCACTAGCCTGCTAGGTCACGGATATCACTAAATTAGCTCCTTTTTATGTGGACACGTAAAAGAGCAACTGTACAAAATACAGCAATGCGGAAACATATTCGTGAAATATTTAGAAATATAAGCCCTCAAGTTCTTCCTAATGTCGATATATCATTTCAGAAGCGCATTCAAAAATGTTTAGAAGTGAATGGTAACTCATTTGAATATTAGTTGAAGTAATTTTTGCCTAGTTTAGTTTTAGTTTCTTTTTTCACTAATTACAGATACGTTGATATAACCTCCTTCCGGTTTCTGCACTTACCAAAATTAAAGTGTTAATTATAAGTGCAGAAATATTATGTTTTAAAATTTGTTCATTGTACCATATCCTATATATTTTATAAAATATATTGCTGGCATAGAGTGTGTTCAATACAATTGTACAATATATCCAATTTTTGTATAAATATGTAGATATAGAAATCAGACACTTACCAAGATTATAGAAGTAAAAGAAAAAAGAAGAGTAATGGTATATTATATATTTTTAGAATGTAGTTTTATAAACAACTGGTTACAGACAGACACACAGACATTTTTTAAAAACCACTTTTTCGGTATCAGGAAACTTCAAAACGTGGACATCTGCAAAAATCTCGAGGTCGAAAAACCATTGTTTCGGTATGTTCTACCATTCTCAAAGAATTTACTCAACTGAGTTGAGTAAATTCTTTAGAAATATTATAAATAAATATTATATTCTAATAAATAAGCTGAAACAAAATCAAGTGTTTTTTAATTTTATCTACCTTAAAGTATATATAAATTATGTTTCACCAAGAACCGACAGCTATATCTATAATAGAAATAATTTGATGTAATTAAAGATGTGTTGAAGTAAGTTTTACGTACCTGTGTTCAAAAATATTGTTGATAGTAGATGTATTAGTTTATTAAATATTTTGTATTAGAAAATAAAACAGCTAATACTTCCCTGGCATTGAGCGAAACCTCATGAACTGTAGTGCAAGATACAGAAATTTAAACGTCGCGGCGGCAGATGGGAAAAATGGAAAGCCTTTTCTTATAAGGATTTAGGAAATATATTTCCTTCGTTTAAAAACTTCCAGTCCCTGTAGCGAGCACTTCCCGCACTGAAATCACAGAAATGAAACGAGTAGAAGAGGGAAGTGCGATCATAACGTGAAGAAAATCATCCACGGTCCCATTAAATAGGAGATATACTGAAGGCGGGAGCTTTAACGAAATTATTATTATGGTTCAATATGAAAAAAGATAACCTGTATAGGTTGGCTTTAATATCGTTCCGAGTGAAGTTCAGAAAAGGACGGAAAAACGTTCGCCATTTAGGTCTAAAATAAAACGACATCTCCGAAATTGCTTTTGAGTGTTGACGGGATTTCAAAACTTTTAACGAATGTGCTGCTTCGAAAAAAATGATATCGTTCTGCTACAGCATTACCCGGGAAATTGCTTTTCTTTTGACGTAAGTTTTATCTTTAGTTGATAGATTTTTTCTATCTATATATACAAGAACGCTCGTCTAAAAATGTGTCGTATAAATATGAAATAAGAATGTTTTCCGAAGATGCTCTGGATTCTGACACAAATGTAAAAAAATATATGCGAAAGCGGGGTGGAAGGAAGTAAATTTAATTGAAATTTAAAAGGGAGATTTATTTGCGATTCTTTAGTAATACTTTATGATTGCTGGTACGGAAAATTTGCATTTCCATTTCGTTAGAAGAAACATACAGTGGGGTTGTGCCTTTTATACTTTAGTAATAGGCCAATGGTATTAGGGGTTGTGTAGATGTCTTTCTGAGTTTATATTATTGATTTTACTGAACTAACTAATTAAATTACTACTTACACTCGTTACACTATTACAACAAATAAGTATTTCTGATTTGTTTACTTATTTATTTGTCTATCCTCCTAAATCGAAAAGAAATTATATTATTGTATTTTACATTAAAATATTATGGTTAGCTTGCTTACAGGGTTAATATAAAATCCTGGAACTGACGAACAGCTTTGTTAGTTACAAAGTATTTTTTTCTAATTTAGTATAGTTAAAAATTTGACATATAGTTAAAAATAATAAATATATACTACTACTACATAATACAATATAGTATTTATGATTTTTTTTCATTTTCTGTTTAACAGAATATACTGTCAATTGGATTTTTTATTGTGAAAAAATAATTCAAAATTCTCTCTTCTGCAATCAATTCAGTGTGTAGGAAATATATTTTCCAAAAAATTATTAACTTTACTAGCAAAATATGGCGATGCTCTGTTGGAAACAAATATTCTGCTATTAATAATTGTCCTATTCTGGGATGTGGGACATCTTCAGCTAACTCACAAACAAGATGCGTTTTGAAAAGTTTTTTTTAGTTATCTGAGTTTGCCTGGTCTGATTTTTTGGAGATGATAATAATCATGAGTAAGACACCAACGGATAAACTGCGTTTCATTTACGAATGCTGCAAACTAAGTACACAACTACAAACAAAAGTACAGAAAATTTGAAATATGTATCATAAAATTGTGAATAAAAAAATGTGTTTAAACAATATATAGTTGTTTGAGAAAATATTAAATTAAACAAGAAATATTTTTTCTTGTCACTATTTTAGTGAATTACAGCATCTACCTCATTCACAGTGTTTCAACATATAATCTATTAATAATTTTCCAATATGCCTGTGGCTTCGAAAACTGTTTTCCACTGCTTCTTTCAGGTAATCATATAAAAATAACGGCGACCAATCTAGTGCTTTTTAAATTTAGGAGATAATAGTCATTTGGTGCCAAACCTGGGCTTTAGAGTGGATGTTACATGACGAGAAAGTCGCACTCGTGGACTATTTCACGGGGTTAGCGAGTTTCGTGAACTCTGCAATTATGATCCCTTGATCACAGTTATGAAGCCGTTTTACGATGTTCTGATTGGTTCTTTATATTCTTCTGCTGTTATTGTAGAGCTTTTTCTATGTGTTCAATCAGTATGGGTCCTTTCTTGTTCGAAAATACTGTGGTCATCAGGTCTTCTAATGAATATTGCTTTCTTTCCTTTTTTTTGGCAGTGCAGAGCTCTTGTGGATTAGCTGCATGGATTCTAGTTTTCTTGGCAAATGTGTTGCCGGCGACATTTTTTCGGGAATAAGCAATTTTGATAAACGTCCTGAGACATCATTCATTCCTAAATTTTAATGTAAAATATTTTAATACTGTTGTTATCGATATCTCGATTTTTTCGGCTCTCATTGTAAGTCTTATTTTTGTTTTCGATAGTGATTGCTGCAATAAGCCTTCTGCATCTTGAGTCAACTTCAATTGATTCCCTACCCCATTTAAATTATTTGAACAAACATTTTAACAGAAAATAAGACTGAAATTGTTATCACAATATTGGCTGATGAATATGTTTGGGTCCATTTTTTCTCCTCAACAAAAACGTGATTACGATTACGATAAAGATACACAAAAACAACAAAACTACAGCAACTTGAGAGCACATTTTGCGATCGCCACTTGTTTTCGTCAATGCTAGGCAGATAACAGAGAAATATTATTTCTTCTATTTACTTCACCCAATTGTGGAATAAAGTAGGATTTAGCTGTCAGAAAATTTAAAGAGAAATTATTTAAACCTTGCACTTTTTACTTTCTTATACGTAGTATAAGGAAGTATTGTGATGATGAAAATTTTCAACCTCGAGATTTTTGCAGATGTCCACGTTTTGAGGTCCCCTGATACCAAAAAAGTGGTTTTTAAAAAA
This sequence comes from Amphimallon solstitiale, assembly GCA_963170755.1. NCBI lineage: Eukaryota > Metazoa > Arthropoda > Insecta > Coleoptera > Scarabaeidae > Amphimallon > Amphimallon solstitiale. Next base: position 108,608,485 of record OY720676.1, read on the forward strand.
TGTCTGTGTGTCTGTCTGTCTGTGACCACGATAGAGGTCAAGCCGCTGGAGATCCCTCTTGAGATCTGATTAGTTTCTCAGTAAAATCGGTAGACCGGAAGTAGCAGTTTACTTCAGTGAAAAAATCGAATTTTGCCAATACTTCGTCAAATACGAAGTTTATACAAATTTATAAAGAATTCATATGTACTTAAAATTAAAATTGAGAACAATTTTATTTAAAGAGTTTTTCGAAATTCCTACCGGAAGTAGGTCTTTTACTCTTATCGAAAATCGGTTTTTTGCGAATATTTCGCAAGTTATGCTTTTTAGACAGGTACGCTATGAATATAAAAGTATTTGGAACTTAATTTCCAATATCTTTTGTATAAAAAAAATTTCAAAATTCGGACCGGAAGTATCACTTTTACTCTTACCGAGTAACGATTTTTTGCAAATTTTCGTAAATTATGCATTCTATATATATCTATTAAGAGTACAAAAGTATTTAAAATTACATTTGCAATATTTTTTGTATACATGAAATTTCAAAATTCGGACCGGAAGTAGCACTTTTATTCTTAGCGAGTAGCACTTTTACTTTCTTATACGTAGTATAAGGAAGTATTGTGATGATGAAAATTTTCGACCTCGAGATTTTTGCAGATGTCCACGTTTTGAGGTCCCCTGATACCAAAAAAGTGGTTTTTAAAAAATGTCTGTGTGTCTGTGTGTCTCTGTGTGTGTGTCTGTGTGTGTCTGTGTGTGTGTGACCACGATAGCGGTCAAACCGCTATAGATATCAATTCCAAATTTTGTATTTACGAATATAATCTCCCTCTTGAGAACTGATTAGATTTTGTACAAAATCGGCAGACCGGAAGTAGTAGTTTACTTCAGTGAAAAAATCGAATTTTGCAAATATTTCGTCAAGTACTAAGTTTAAACAAATTTATAAAGAATTCAAATGTACTCAAAATTAAATTCGAGAAAAATTGTTTTAATAAAGTTTTTCGAAATTCCTACCGGAAGTAGGTCTTTTACTCTTATCGAAAATCAGTTTTTTGCGAATATCTCGCAAGTCATGCTTTCTAGGCAGGTACATTATGAGTATAAAAGTATTTAGAACATACTTCTAAATATCTTTTGTATAAAAAGAATTTCAAAATTCAGACCGAAAGTACCACTTTTACTCTTATCGAATAGCGATTTTTTGCAAATATGTCGTAAATTATGCATTCTATATATATTTATGAAGAGTACAAAAGTATTTAGAGTTGGATTTGGAATATTTTTTGTATAAATGAAATTTCAAAATTCGGACCGGAAGTAACACTTTCATACGTCTAAGAAAATCGTGTGGTGGCTACACCTCATTTTTTACTTTCTTATACGTAGTATAAGGAAGTATTGTGATGATGAAAATTTTCGACCTCGAGATTTTTCCAGATGTCCACGTTTTGAGGTCCCCTGATACCAAAAAAATGGTTTTTAAAAAACGTCTATGTGTGTGTGTGTGTGTGTGTGTGTGTGTGTGTGTGTGTGTGTGTGTGTGTGTGTGTGTGACCACGATAGCGGTCAAACCGCTGGAGATATCAATTCCAAATTTTGTATTTACGTGTATAATCTCCCTCTTGAGATCTGATTAGTTTTTCAGTAAAATCGGTAGACCGGAAGTAGCAGTTTACTTCAGTATAAAAATCGAATTTTGCCAATATTTCGTCAAATACTAAGTTTATACAAACTTATAAAGAATTCATATGTACTTAAAATTAAAATTGAGAACAATTTTATTTAAAAAGTTTTTCGAAATTCCTACCGGAAGTAGGTCTTTTACTCTTATCGAAAATCGGTTTTTTGCGAATATCTCGCAAGTCATGCTTTCTAGGCAGGTACATTACGAGTATAAAAGTATTTACATGAAAATTTTAAATATCTTTTGTAAAAAAAAATTTCAAAATTCGGACCGGAAGTACCACTTTTACTCTTACCGAATAGCGGTTTTTTGCAAATATGTCGTAAATTATGCATTCTATATATATTTATTAAGAGTACAAAAGTATTTAGAGTTGAATTTGCAATATTTTTTGTATACATGAAATTTCAAAATTCGGACCGGAAGTAGCACTTTTACTCTTAGCGAGTAGCACTTTTTTTCGAATATCTTGCAAAGGATGCATTCTATAGCGATTTATTAAGAGAATGAAAGTACTTAGAATAGGATTTTGAATAATTTTTGTATAAAAAAATTCTAAAAATTGTATAGTTTGAAATGCTCATACGTATAAGAAAGTCGTGTGGTGGCCACACCTCATTTTTTTCGAATATATATTCGATAAAATATATATATTATATCGAATGAAAGTACTTAGAAAAGGATTTTGAATAAGTTTTGTATAAAAAAATTCTTAAAATTGTATAGTTTGAAACGCTCATACGTATAAGAATGTTGTGTGGTGGCCACACCTCATTTTTAAATACATATTTAGAATTTAGAATGAACTTTATTTTTTAAATTTAATTTTGTTTTATTTAGCTAGATCGTAATATTCAATGAAATTTCAATATCAATTTAAACAATATTAAATTAGTTTTGTCTTCTATATCAAGTCCATATATTTTGGTTTTTTAGATTTAAGTCTCAAAACTTGACGCTGATTAACATACAGTTTATATTCATGTTATGAACTGGCTAAATAAAATGCAAAATGCATCAAACTTATAGTATTCTTATTGTTCAGAAAGTAAAACTATTTGATAATAAACATGTTTCAGTGAAAATAACGTACACTTTTGAGTTTTCTACAAAAATCTGTAGACTCAAGATTTGCTTAGAGGGCTTGTTTGAGGGTTAGCATTAAAAAGGATATTAGCAACTTTTGTGTGGGGTTTAAAGGCACTTTAATGTTATGTTTAGAAATAATTTTAAACCTCAAATATTCAAAGCCTCTCGTACTTCAGAAATAACACTGCTTAATGATCAGACTGATTTGATATATACACCGCTGTTTGCTGTACTTAGTTTTATATTATTGTATTTAACGTTCTATTTTCTGGCTACTCCTCACATAATTGCCGCCTGTGCTTGCTATACTTTTTAATTTGATGCTATTAAGCAAACACTATGGTTCTTTATAAAGCATAATTTTGTGACAGACATATACAAACACATTGAAATAGCCTACAAGCCTGTATATTTAACTAGCCAAAATGTCTAAGTTTGTGTAATATATGGTTGCGCTTCCTTATACCATAAATTAGCAGCTGCATATATGAGTTCAGAAATCGTTTTTATTCATCCAGAAGCATAGACCATACACCTCGCAGCATTACGAAAATTGTGACAGTACCAATACATAACATAGCAATTTACAATTTTAATCGCGTTAAAAAATGTAGATATTAAATATTCGCACATCTATTGAACTAGTTTAAGCTGTTAATAGGACTATTTCCTTCTTTTATGATAGAAATAGCAGATAAAATAATAAGACAAAAGATGATAGATACTTGGTAGAATATCAAGTATGGAAACTTATGCCATTTAGGACCTGATTTTATTTGTCCTAATTTTTAGTACGAGTTCTACTTATAACAGCAGTGATGGTATATATTTATTCCAGACGATGGAAGTATTAGTAATAATAATAGTAATCATATTTCATCAATAATTTGTATTTTGTACACAAGTATAGTTTTAGCAATTAATTAATAATGTATATGCTATTGTACCATAGTAAACAGAATTTTATGGGAAACACTAAATTTCCAGAACTTGACCCTGTACCTAATCGATGTGTAGAGGTTAACGTGTAAGGGATGTTGGCAACGTAGTATCGTATATTGATTGGGGCCACAGACTCGATTTCTGTAACCAGATTAGAACACAAAGGGCTCGGCAGGGCAGGGATTACGCGTCCCCTAATTGATTGCGGTTCACACTCAGTTCCGTCCACTTCAATCATAATTTAATACACGTTACGCTGTCGAATATTGATACTCGATTTCGACCTTATCTTCAAATAATTCTTTTTGCTAGAGCAATTACGATAGTTTTAATTAAGAAATGATTCTAAACATTGCAAAATAAAAACAAAAATAATATTTTCTCCAATCTTTAACGAAAGTTAATTAAAGGTAATTAATTTACCAAATCATGTATTTACACGTCCATAATGTCTTTTGTCAGTTTTAAGAGGCTATGACGGGATCACAGTGATATATATTTACAGGGCGCGCGAGTTAAAAGTTTATCACCACTCTTCAGTGAAAATTTAAATTGAAAATGCACAAGTGAAGGACAACAAACACTCTGACATTATGGGTTGAATGCGATATTAGTTCAAAGTCACTTTAGAAGACAATAGAATATTTCAATATGTTGCACACTTCATAGAGAAACACAAAACCTACTTTTATACGATTTACAATATGTTCATAATTTCTTGCTGCTATACAATCCTAACAAAACATTTCTATCTGTCTGCTTATAGTTTTGTAAGTCCCATTTCCTGCATTAAATACAAATGAAGAGCAACAACCAGTTATGTTATCATGTCAAATGTTTATTTCATTGGAAAAAGTATTGCAGAAACAACCTGATTTTTTTTTTATATCAAAGTAAAAAGAACAAGGACATTCAATAACTTTAATTTTGCCTTTATATGGTATTATAATGTGTTTATATTTATATTCTAAGCCAAATAGATATTCACATTCTTTTTAAAACGACATGATAGTATATTTTATGGGTAAACTTCATTTCAGACAATTAATTCATTACCAAATACAAGCTGTCAGATACGAAAATGTTGTAGATACATATGACCTTGATATTTATAGACAGCCTCAAGAAAGACAATTCTTTGAAAGCCTCTCACGAGAGAGGCTGTCAATAACAATCTATATGTTTACTGTCCACTGTAGTAATGTTTAATCATAATTATACTCCTTCTTCCAAGAAAATAAACGACGGTATTGAGTTTTCATCTACGCACATACCATTTTTATTTATGTGCTGTGACTGTCAAGAGTGACAGAAAATAACGAGCAACTGGCGATCGAAAAAACGTCAACATAAGTTGGGATGATAGATATGTACTGGAGCCCTATACAATGCAGTAGAATTATGCTCGCCAAAAACTCGAAAAAAAATGCATTACTATATGGGTACGCTTTTGTTATTTCTTCATGTTTTGGTAATTCAAACAGATGAGCATTTTTCTTGTGGTTTGTTCTCTATCTACAAATATTCTCTTATAATCCGCAGGTAATAAAAAGATTATAGGACAATAATGAATACACTAACGACTTTAGTTGTAATATAACAAAGTAAACTTGAAAGAAATAAACTGTATTCATAAGCATAATTGTGTTAAATAATTTCTTGCTATTGCGTTTGGGCACAGATAAGTATATTATATTATTATACTTATCTGTGGTTTGGGTTTCTAATTAAATGTATATCTCACTGATTAGGTAAAATTACGTCATCCACATATAAGAATTTAACCAATTTTTAATATACACATATACCGGGTGTATTATGAAAAACCTTTGGTGCTGTAACTTCCTTATATTTTATCTGATTTTGATGAATGATGTGTCAAACTAAATCGTTTTTAAAACACTGTAACCTGTTATTAAATTTTTTTTTTGACATTTCGTTTTTGACAGACAGTAGTTAACTTTTTTTTTTTAAATTGTACTACATATTTTTTTTTACTTATTCTAATAAAGATTTATTTCCTGAAGACACCTCCATTAAATTGAGTGACAAATTTATTGTTATTAAAAAAAATTACGAAATTTACAGAAATCAAGCTATCATAGCTTTTAATGAATCAAATGTTCGAAATTGGACCCATTTTGTTCCAGATACATTTGACACCTCCTATTAACTATTATTAAGTCGCAAAGCAGCTACAGAATTTTTTCCGCATTCAAAATATACTTGAATCGCATCCACACATTCGCCATTATCCATTTCAATAACAAATTTTAGAAATAAATCGTTGAAAATGTTATAATGAATGTGTGACTGACATATGTCATACCTCTCTTCGAAAATATGGAATGCACTTTTATCGTTCAATATGACTGCTTGATTTTTAAATTTTTAAAATAAACACTGTAAATGTTATTGTTGACCCACCGCTCACGGGGCGTAACTTCCGTATAAGCCTACATCTTTCATTTGGTGTCAGTTATATTGAAACTATGAGTGTTTTCACAATTTTATTTATTTTAATAAAAACACTTAAACCTGTTTATAAAGTAAATCTCACAATTGTTATTTAACGAGAGATGTTGATTATCTTACTGTCTGTTACGAAGTCTGTAAAGAAACTGATGAAACACTGATAACATTGGTTTATAATACTTTATGGGCTATATAGTATTGAATATAAGTGATTTTAAATGGTACACACATTTGCTGGTAATAAAATTAAATAGAGTATTTAAAATGCATTTAAGAAATCTCTGTGTTCGGCAAAACCAGAATAAATTGAACTAAAAAAAACCTTCAATTCCTCGTTTTTTTTTTTCATACAAGGGTATCATTGTTTACAGATTCATATTCAGAAAAAAAAAATATATTTGAATAAGTAAAAAAAAAATATAGTACAATTTAAAAAAACACAGTTTGCTGCTGTCTGTCAAAAACAAAGTGTCAAAAAAAAAATTCAAAGCGGATCACGTTACAGTGTTTTTAAAACGATTTAGTTCGATGTATAATTTATTACATTCGGATAAAAAATAAAAAAGTTACAGCACGAAAGGTTTTTCATAATACACCCGGTATATATAATTGATGAATCACGAAGAATTTTCAAAATGTCGACATCCACAAAATTAATTAGCCGCAACGAGAACTTCCTCAGTAAACCATTTTTATTGAATACAAATATTTAATGAGAGTAGAATAGAATATTTGATTAAAAGAAACATTAGATGATGCATATCATGAAATATATTACTATGTTTATGTGTGTGTTTGGGTGTGTACGATCACTAGGGATCAGCAGTCAATGGTCCATTGCAAGACTGGAATTAAATTGAATAATGTAACTCGAAAGTGGGCATAGTAATAGTGGTGACACTATTCCAATTTCGGATGATTATATAACTCATTACGAGTGATGATTCATCACTTGCAATGAGTGATGATAGAGATCGGTAGTCAGGGCTAAATTGCCCTGGAATAGTATTGATATCACTATTCTGTGCCCAATTTCGAATTACATTATTCACTTAAGTCCAGTCCTGCAATGTACACCTGACCGGCGATTCTTAGTGATCGCGATGACGGACAAACAGTTAAAGCTATCATTACTACACTTTACATTTAAGAACATAATCTTCTTCCCAAGATCTGCCTAAAATGGAGTAGTAGTATACTTTAGTGAAAAAAAATACCATTATGTCGTCAAATTAAGTTTAGACAAATTTCTAAAAAATAGAAAAGTGAATTAGAAAACGATTTTATTAGAAGAGTTTTTAGAACTTCCTACCAGAAGTGGATCTTTGACTCTTGATTTTTACTGAAAAATATTTGTTTTGCAAATTTATCGCAAGGTATGCATTCTAGACAGATACCGATTTTGTTACTCTAGCAACGTTGACAAAATTGAGGGCGGAAGTTGCTCTAATTACAAACAAAATATATACAGTCGCTTATCTGCACGCGGCGTGAGTTGTTCTTAACCTATCTAAAGAAAATAATGTATACTGGTGAATTATAGAACGGATTGTTTACTAGGAGCATTTATTCTCACCTTTATATTGTTGATATAAATATAAATGGGAAGCCAGCAATTTGTATATAATTTCATAGATCATTTGAAATACTTATATCAAGAAACATTTCTAGTATAACCAAATAAAAATAGTTTGGCACACTAATTGGTAAATGCGGAGAGGCACCAAAATAAGTTGCGTCACAGGTGCTAACTCAATAATAACTTATGGCCGCCAAGGCTTCCTGTTAAAGTTACTATTTATTAATCTAGAAATTTACATTGGAATGCCCTAGAATTTTTGTATTTATTACATATTTTTCACAATACAACTCAATATGTATAAAGAAAATATGTAAAGAATTAAAATATTACAAATGATTGAATTTGGCTTATCCAGCGCAATAAAAAACAAATTAGTTTTTTCCGTCACTTTTTGCCAACTTTTGCGTGGCTTCCACAAGACGGGATAATAATTACAAACCGTTAATAACATTGATGTTTATACATTTAGTTATTCTACTAAAAATGTAATTAATTATTTATAATCGTTATCTTGTCAAAAAAGACATGGAAGAACATCGACTTGATAAAAGAATTTGTTTATCTTATTGGTCCGAATAACCATAAGCTAAAATGTATAAAAATTTAAAGGGAAATCAAAGAGCGCATGTAGAATTTTTTTGCATTTATAATATTTAGATATATATTATATTTTCCTTGATGAATTGATTTTCTAGTAATTTGCTTTACTTAATACTCAAGACATTCATTACATCATTTAATTCCTTTCATAATATTCGGAAAATTCAGTTCATTTCATTTAATATAATTATATTTTAGGAAATATTTGGCTTTAAAGTAGACAATATTAACAAGTTAAATTAAAGCGAATTTATTCTCCAACTTCTGACTTTCTGAAAATAGAATTTAAAATATATAATCCACTAATATTATTAATTGCTTACTAAATAACAATTTACTTGTATACATAAAATAATATCATTGTCCTCGCCAAATTTACATGTGTATAGCATATCTATAATAGCCTGTCTATAATCCTATTTAGTCTGAATAGCAACTGTCGCTGTTGCTGCCAGATTTACCACCTGATACCCTCTACCTAGGATTATGAACATCGCCCTCTCAAAAGTTTCGTTGATCGCACTTCTGAAACCGAATATAAGAGGGAAGTTAAATTATATTGAAAGTATAGCAGATGCTTAGTATACAGAGCCTAGTGAAAAGTGTACATACACATACATCTATACTTAAATACATGTCACGGTATTATTGAAAAAAATATTTATTTTTACGTTTTATTCTCTCGTTTTTTTTTCTTCAGCCCATTTTTGTATTTACAGTTAATAAAAATGTTTTCGAATTTCATAGATAATGTTTGAATATTAAAACTATGAATATACCTCTTTGCGTGTTTGTTATAATTTTATATGAATTTCTGAAATGTTTCAATGTTTTCGAAGATTCAAAAACTTGTGTTTTTACTTTTCTTGCTTTTGTTGTCTTGCTTGTTACTTGTTACACAACTAAATTTTGATGACACGCAGCTATTTGTTTGTACACAGTCAAAAGTGTTACTGATTATAATGAACACCAATGCAATCACAAAAATTATCTTGACAATAGTATCTAAATAATGAGATACTGCTTAAATAATAAACTAATAATAAAAGTAGGAAGATAGACGGTCGTTTGAAGCTTCGGTCAGAATATCTGCCGACTCTGGAATGATAATCCAGTGGAAACTCACGATTTAATGCAACTGTAATATAAGTAAGCATATTAATAAATTACGTAATATTTGTTTTACAAAAAATTACTACATTTGCTATCTTTTTTGACATGTAATATTTTGACAACTTAGTTTCAATGCGGATTTATTATTAAGTTATGTATAACTCTAATTTTAATATGCAATCAAGCCGCATTGAAACTAAGTCGTCAAATATCATATGTGAAAAACAGAGTCGCATAAATTAACGGAAGAATAGTAAACTTCGCCTAGAATACAATAAGTAAGTTCTCTATGACGGGTGTCCTTCTTTTATTCTACCACTAGCATCGGGCCTAAATATTTAATTTACAAAATATACATTATTTTATAATCACATAATCATGATTATATCTAAATATAATATTGCCAATAAGACTAAATACCATTAATAATCTGTAACTTCGAATTCATTCACTTCTAAAATTAATAGAACGTTATGTAACTAACATCGGCCGATTATGTGTTTCGACAAATATCAAAATCAATATCAGTAATGTGCGTAACAGAAATGACATTTTATGTCTTATTACAAGTGATGACACTCGCAATTATCGCAATGTTAGTTGCATAATGTTCTCATGCATTGACACGTTTATTTTAAAACTCAACATAGGTGTTTTCATGTGCTATATTCAGTGACAAAAAAACTCACGATACATATATCACGTGCATCACCTCTCTAATTTTCAAATCTATTTTCCTTATAGAATACTGATTTTTTAATTCTCCTTATTTTTTTTTTGCAGTCTTCATTTCTAAACACGTATGACTCAGATATTAAACAAATTCTAGTATACTCCAGCCTTCCCCCCTCTGAACCCTATGTCGTCATTGAATTTACGAGTTATTGTCATCATTAAATGTTTTATGTAATGCACTGATTCATTTCATGTCACAAGGATGATAATTCAGATTATGTGTATTCTATTCTCTTACCAACCATCAACTTTAATAATAAAATTTAATTAAAAGTGAAAAATATTTTTGCTAAATTATTTAATTATTGGTAGATTAGATAATGGTTTATGTGAAAGTTAAAGTACTACATTCTTTCAAACAACAACTCCTCTCCTCTTGTATTTTTTATCCACCATAGGTTTCAGGAATCGAATGTAACTATTTTTATTTTCTGACTTTGAGGGATGTGGAAAATTATTCTTCAAAGATACGAGTGGTTCTATGAATAAATTATTTGCTTACTCCGTATGTAATTCAAATTCAAAAAATCTTCATTTGGAATTTCAAAAACATTCAAAATTTACATTATTCGATAATGGCAATAAATAAATATTATTATTATATATTTGCCTCTAGACTTATCGATTGATGAACAATAACAGTGTTTAAACATGTAGAGCATTAAATTTTTTAAAATGTAATGACTTAATGACACGACGTATATTAATGTTTGTCCACCTTTGCTCAAGCCCATGTGGGTTGGGCTTTTTTAGATGGTCATATCCGAACCATATTTATTTATTTACTGTACTAGATTTAGGTATGAATTTTCTTAGTAAATTCAAAAGGTCTTCATTTGAAATTTGAGAGGCTATATTTTTCTCTACTATATTCAAAATTTATTGAAAAACTCCATAGTATACAATCAACACATCAGTTATTATAATTCTTAAGTTATTATTTTCTTGCGATTTTTATGATACACCAGCATGGGGATATCAGAGAAAAGCGAATCACACGACAAAATTCTTTGTAATGGTTGTTAATAAATAATATTAACAGAAACCACACCTGCTAGTTATTGCTTTGATGGAAGAAATTGCTGTAATTATTAATTTATGTTTTTCCGTTAGTGACATCTTAAAAAGCTAAATAATTATAAATTTCATATAAAACGAAACTAAATTATTATTAATGAAATTTAGCAGCAACTCTTAGTATATGATATATTGCTAACTTACTTACATTCAACGTATAAAATCAAGTCTGCTCATTTGTATAAATATTAATGTTTATTTTCTGCATGCATATTTAATAAGTTTAATTTTGAATGATTAAAAGTTGCAGTTCATTGGTCATTCCCTTTCTACGAAACCATGTATATAATATAACATGTCTTGCTTTATTCGTTAAATTCAGACACACCGCATTTATACATTTGATTCAGTGTACTAGTTTGATTAAAAGAAAATATTTAGTTAATATAGAATTCAAGATTTTTATTAGATATATTAGATATAAAATTAGAATTACATATATAATGAAATATATTGCCTTGATGATAACTTTTACTTTTTTATACGTAGTAATGATCAAAATTTGCCTCTTCAAAACTTTTCCAGGTGTCTACCGTCGGACGTTCTCTGATAATGAAGATATTCTTGTTGCAAACATGCCCTTGCGTCTGAGTGTGACCAAGAAAGCGGACAATATATTATAATACTTTCTTTCAAGATTGGAATTAGTGTCAAATCGGTAGACCGATGTAGTCTATTTTTCTGTGTGAAAATTAGATTTTATCAATATCTAGCCAACTACTAAGTTTCGACAATTTTTTAAATATTACAAAAGGTAAGTTTGAGAAAAACTTGCAGTGTTCTAAATTCCTACAGAAAGTATATAGGTATGTCTTATCGAAAAACAGCTTTTTGAGAATAATTCGTAAGTTATTCATTCTAGACAGATATATTAAACTTATAATGGTATACCGGGTGTCCCATAAAAAACGCCAACAATATTAACTCTGTTATTTATTGTCCGATTTTATTCAATCAAAAAGAAAGACGTTTCAGCGTAAATGTTTGGTGTGGTATTTTAGGCGATCAATTAATTGGGCCGTTTTTCATAGATGGTTGCTTAAATCAAGAAAAGTATCACACTTTATTAAACGAATATCCAAAACTTTTTAGATGAATTACCTTGGGCAAATTTAAATAGAATATTTTATCAACAAGATGGGGCCCCCGCTCACAACGCCAGAGTAAATACTGATTGGTTGAACACCCAATTTGGAAATAGGTGGATAGGAACATCCGGTCCTATCGAGTGGCCTGCGCGTTCACCCGATCTTTCGCCCCTAGATTTTTGGTTGTGGGCTTATCTACTAGATCGAGTTTATTTGACACCTCTAGAAAATGTTGACATTTTAAGACAAAGAATTATTAACACTTGTCAAGAAATACCTGCCGTTTGTCTTTTAAATGCGACTCGTGGAGTAATTAGGAGATGTGCGTTATGTATTGAACAAGGTGGCGGGCAATTTGAACAATTATTGTGAAGTGTTTTGTTTTGTTTTTTAGAATAATACTTATAATACTTACGTTTTCAATGTTTCATAGCACATTCGAAATGTTATACATAATTTATTAAAAACATGGTCAATTTTAATAAATGGTTTTCTTTCATAATCGTTTATAAAAAAAATAGACATGTTATACATCGATGAATTCAGAAAAGAAAATCCATCCAGAAGTGTTTTATCACTGCACGAAATTCGATTTTATCCAGTTTTGCGAAACCGCCTGACTTGCTACACAAAACACACTCTTAAATAACAACTATTTACAGTAGACGTCTGAAATTTTGACATTTGCTATAAAAAGTGTTGCCCTTGCCGACCAATGAATCCACTTCAACCTTTGTGCGCCATCTCTTGCCGATTCCGGAAACATTTCCGGTCGCCCTCGTAATTATTGTATGGAAGATACAACCTCAATCGACGTGGTAAAACAAGCAGCAGTAAAAAGTTTGAATACAGTTAACGAAGAGCTGGGTGAGAAAATGCATTCCATTTTTACTTCAAAATTAAGTGCTGTAGCAAATTTCGACAAACTATCAAATGTCTTTAATGATGAAATTAATAAATTAAATCACGACAACAGAGTTGTTCACAAGAAATAGAAAGATTGACATCTACAGTTAAAGACCTATCTGTGAAACTCGAAGGAAACTTTAAGAAAAATAAACTTATTTTACCTGTAAATAACAATATTGAAAAAGATACAACAAATGCAGATTTCAAACAAAAACAGCAAAAAGGTAGAGATACTAAAAACACACATAAAGATATAAATAGGCAGAGAAATGATGTGACTGACCTCAATAAAAAAATTACGGAAATAAACAAAGGCGATAATAATTTGACGATGTATACAGATGTAGTAAAATCTAATGTATCATCGAAAAAAGAACATAATGCCTGCTAAAGGTAATTTAGAGAAGCTCTATCTCGAAAATATAAATAAAATAAATAGCCGAGAGTGACGTTGATGAAATGAATGAATATTCACAGGTAGTCTATCGGAAACGCACCGTTCAAAACAGAAAACCATGGTGCTGCGTCAAATACAACTCTGAAAGGGCTATTAAATATCCCTATATTCGCTCTCATTTAACTTCTAAAAAATTCACCGATATTGTATGTGAGAAATTGGCATCGAAGCATCCGGATGAATATTCGTCGTTTAAGATTTCTGTACCTGTTAGCATTCTGGAGGATGTCAAAAATCCAAACCTATGGCCAGTAGGAAAATGCATAAGAAATTTTTTATTAAGGCTAAACCAGAAGAAACCACAAATATAGTGCAGAGGCACACAGTAGAAAATCGGCAATATTAGGAGTATGGAAGAAATGGTGCGGGTCGTATGGATTGCCCGGAAATTACACACAATTGCGAGAACAAATCAGTTATTGATAACTGGATAATAAATTTAAACATACAATCTTTGACGCCAAAGTTAGATGCTTTACAGAGAATCTTGGACGTGACTAAATACGACATTGTTGCGATCACGGAGTATTGGTTGTCGCTCGAATGCATGTCAAAGGTACGTTTGCGTGGACATCGAATTGCGGCAGCGTTCTGTCGCAGAAGCAGGTTACATGGTGGAGCAATGTTTTGTCGCACATGGACATTGAGACTGTTGAACGTACGGATATTGGGGATTTGTCGAGTGAGATAAATATTGAAATCGCTCAGCCGAATTTGCAAAAGGTGGATCGATAGCCATAACAATCTAAAGGCCTCTGCAAGGCGATTTTGATATATTTATGAAGCGTCTGGATGGTGTTCTTGATTTAGTGTTTGCAAATCATATGTATTCAAATGTATTTATAATGGGTGACTTTAATATAATTTTTTTAAATGATAATAAACAAGCACAAAGTGTAATTGATTTATTAGCGACTTACAAGATACATAAATTATTCGAAGTACCATCTCGTTATGGACAAAACACTGCAGCGTGCATTGATAATGTGTTCTCTAATATTACTCTGGCAGATTGTTTCGTCTCCATATTTCCGATCATTTAGCACAAAGATTAAGATACAATAGCTACTGTGATAGCATAGCTGGGAAAGAAAAATTAATAAAAGTTTGAGATATTAATGAGAAAAACTTAAATCTTTTTAAACAAAAATTCGGCCAAGCAGTATGGGGGATGGCCGAATAATTGACACTGTGAGTAATTTCAAGGAGCTGTGTAGACGCCTATGGAATAAATAAATACATACTGAAAAGTATAGTGAAGGAATCGTGTTTTTCTTTGTGCCTTGTATTCAATAAATGCCTTAGCGAGGATGTGTTTCCGCATGAACTGAAGTAGCTAGGGTAGTGCCGATTCATAAAAATGGTAAATGGTAATTTCAGGCCGATTTCCATATTGCCTGCACTAAGTAAAATCCTTGACAAGATAATCGCTAAAAGGCTTCTAAACTATTTCGAGAAATTTGCTTTGCTCTCGAACAAACAGCATGGTTTTCGTAAAATGAAATCAGTAACCACAGCCACTTTCGAAGTCATAAATTACATTACAGATGCACTAGATTACCAACAAATGGTGCGAATGAACATGATAGACCTAAGCAAGGCTTTCGATACTGTCGATCATGGGATTCTGATTCAAAAGTTGGAGTTTTATGGGGCAGAGCAGCTTGCGCTGTTTAAGTCATACCTATCCGACCGTAAGCAATTTGTGGAATGGCAAGGAACAAGACCCGCCACTGTAAGGATGCGACATGGTTTTCCGTAGGGATCGGTTTTGGGTCCTTTACTATTCATTATTTATCTTAATGACTTAACATCCGCTGTTAGTGGTGAGTTATGTTTAAATGCTGACGATACCTCGTTTCTGGTCAAGAGTTGTGATTAAAATACTTTATCCCGCGAATCTGTGAGTATAATGCAGGAAGCTCAGGACTGGTTTCATGGAAATACGACTAAGCTTTTACAGAATGACTCAAAAACCAATAAAATAATATTCCATAATAAACGCCAGTCAGAACCTATGCAAACAAGATTCCTGGGCTTGTATATGTTGGGTACCCTTACTTGGGCGAGTCATGTGGAGCAATTGTGTGGTAGGCTGACGGCAGCAATATACGCGATCGGGTGTATCAAGTTTGTGTCAACGCAGGAAGAGATAGGCTAACATACTACTCATGTTTCCACTTTGTTGCTTCATACGGAAGCTGCACTTTAATAGACTAAAAATTCTTACATTACCAAGTGTTTATATATTCTCTGCACTTGACTATGTACACCAGAATAAGACGAGTTTTGCGATCCAGGGCGAGACTCATGACTACTCCACCAGATCGAGGCTGCACCCTTATTATCGGATAGCCAAAACCCAAAAATATATTGATTTTTGGGGTCCAAGACTTTTTTAACGCGCTACCTCCCGAGATTAGATCGCTACCGATGAACAAGTTTAAAACAGTAATTAGAAAAGAGCTTTGGATATCTATTTGTTATTCGTCTTTTTCTTACAATAGATGTTGTTAACATGTATTTATATTTGTGTTTAATAATTACATCATTTTCTTTTTTTATCTGTATACATATTGTCTGACGTTTCTGTAAGGTTACACGAATAAACACTATTATTATTATTACTATTATTATTCTGCTAGCTTAAAGTATTTGTTACCTATTCGTAATTTGAAGGAAATTTTTAGGGGAAACAAATATTTTGCATCTCCCTAAAAATATTATTTTCGGGTCTCCTGATAAGCCATTTAAATATTTAAGAAGATTGCATTTTAGTGATCGTATGTGTGTATGGTGTAAATATATATTAAATTTCTTTTTCAGATGCCAAGCAGGAACAGGTCGTTGCGTTGTGGACAAGGCGCATAGAAACCAATGCCAAGCATGTCGATTAAAGAAATGCTTAACCATGGGAATGAATAAGGACGGTAAGTGCAAAAAAATAGATGTATTTTCATATTAATGTATTTCTCAAATATTATCTACACAGGGTTAGTTTTAAATAGCGTCATTAAAAAAGATGGGTGAAAGAAAAATATGAGTAATGCCCGTACAAAAGAAATCGCGGTCCAATGTGCACACAGTGACAAGAAATTGATTTTTCTTTCCTGGAGTCCTAGCCTGTCGCAGTTAATATACAAACATAATAATTTTCATATAGAGGAATTTAAGTTACAAAATAATATACTTCTATTTAACAAAAAAAAAGCACGGTAATGCACCGAGGTTGTCGACCTTTCCCGCATAAAGGCGTGCTATTCATAAAAAAAAAACATCGCCATCGAAAATCTTTTCAATTGACATTCATTCTTTAACAAAGGTTGTAACTATTTGCATTTTATCGTGTTTTTGGAAGAACCTTAAACTGGAATTACTAGTGGTATTTACGTAAATGCGTATGGGATAAACAAAGTTATGGACCGACTTTTACTACATACCGGCCCTAAAAATGTAGAAATTATTGATGAGTTACAAATAAATTTCTTTTTTGATTTCCCGTTAGGCATTTATACGTATTTTTCAGATTCGCATAGCCTGGTACGTATGTAGCGGTAACCCTGTATCTAAATGTGTGTGTATAGTTTATTTTTGATAATTTAATTTTATACATTTTAGTATTAAAATAGATATTCACTATGTTGTTGTATTTGGCACTTTACGCAGTCATCAGAACATGTTGTCAAGCAAAAAAATTTAAATAATCTTTACGTTTTCAATAATTAGAGGAATTTCCGTAAATATTAAATAGGTTTTATTGTTTTGTAGTTCAAGGTATTATACTCCTAATTATAGAACAATATACATACAATTACAGGTAAACCTATCAAAGAAACAAAACTTTACCTACACCCTACTATTGTAGATAATTTGATAACACAGCTAAATAAATGTTAGAACAAATATCTGTGCTTAAATAAATATTTGGAATAAATACATAAAAGATAGATATAAAAATAGTAAGGAGAAAATACATTATTTCTTTTGTGTTTCAACGATGAAGTGAGTTTTAAACAATGCATGATACATGATATTCCCCAGTGAATCCATAAAAACGCATTAATTACAAAAACGTATGTAGTATTAAATAGTACTTTGTACAGTAACATTGAATTGTTGCTTGCAGTGTTTGTCAGAATACATTCATTAATTATTGAAAATCTTAATTAGAGTAACATAAATGGACATTTCTTTCAAAAACGAATATTAAAGACATTTTAGGAATTTAAAATGTACAAATTAGTAATTGCTACTATTAAATATTTGTATTTTAAAATGACATCAAAAACATTTATGAAAGGCAGGTTAGAGAATAGAAAAATTAATTGCTCTTCTCATTGGTTGGAAAGTGGATGGAAAATTCTGACGAACTATTTGGTCGTTGGTTTTGGTCTGCAAACGAATACGGGTCCAGACCAAGATTATGAATATTCCTATTTATAAAATATGAACATGATAACCTACAACGAAAAAAACTTCAGCACATATACGTTCAATGAATTGAAAGTGTATAATCATAATCTATCATAACTTCATGAGCATTGCCGAACCAAACTTTCCAGATAGCTGGAACTACTCCTATTTTCGATGTTGAAAATCGTTAATTTGATTTCCGTTCAAAGAAACTACCCGATTCTTAGTGTTGACTGATCATTTCCGAGACCTTTTGGAATCAACCATTTTCCGCTGTCTAGTGAATACCTGAGATGTCTCGCAGAAAAAGCTGCCCTCTCACCTATCGAGTACCAGTGCTCATTCTATAACATTTACATTGCTAAAATAAAGTTTTGTTTAAAATATCCTTTCCAGAAGATATTTAGAAAATTACTTACCTCTAGTGGCACTGTTTGTTGATAATAGTATTATATAATTTACATATTACTATTATATCTCTCTATTTATGATTGTTCCACTTATCTGTAATAGAAATCACTTAGTATAACATTTATATTAAATTTAACATAATACTTTACGACCCTGGATGCGGTATTTTTTATAGTACAACTTTAATTAAACTATTTTTTTGAAGTAAAAAATTGTCTGTGTTTGCTAGTAGAATGATACTCAAGAAACATTTTTATTTCACTGAAAGCAGGTGCTTCCAGATACAAAGTCACATACCCTAACTTATTGTTAGAAGCATCATAAAAGAGATCGATAATCAATCGATTCAGCTTTATATACTTTTGTTCATAATAGTAAAGTGTCAATTACCTACTTTTACACCCTCGACATTTTCTAAGATTGAAGGCGCTAGAGTATAAATAACGCCATCATACGTTCAACTTAAGTATGACAATTTAAAATCTGTAATTGATCTTAGTGATCAACAGTTGTGTAAGCTGAGTTGCAGTAGCAGATATTTTTTTATACGTTTAATTAAAAGATTTCAATTTTTAAAATAATCTAAAATCACATTTAATTAAGGTTTATTTTTAGTCATTCAATATATATTTACAACAATTCAATATTTTAAGTTCACATATTTCCACCATCAATATATTAATCCTAGAATACTCGTAGTTCACTAAATAGATGATCAATGCATCGAAAAGTTTATACTAAAAAAGATTTTCTTAAGCAGTAATAGCCTTACACTAATATTAATAGCTACCACTTCTTAACGGTGCTTAAACGCAACATAATTTCAAATACTATTGGAAAATAATATTGAAAATCTCCTTTGCATTAATTTATGAATGTTTCTCTATCCTTACATTGGATCCAACCTATGAGAGTGATTTATATAACACAAGAGTAACTGCAGGCTTAGATCATTCCAAACATAATCAAAGCACTGTGTAAGTATTTGTTTGGATCCATTGAAATGGTTGAAATCCAAAAACGAACCTAGGCCAATGACTTTCTTTGCCAGTTACCTAAGGTGTAATTAGCAATACTTATTTTCCATATCATCAAATATAGAATATCTGAAATTGTACACAGTAGAACTCGTCATCAGTTCTAATCCGCAATAAAATTAACTGGTCAATTCATAACCGCAAATTACACGTAGTTTTAAATTTACCCTCCATGAATAAGTGAACTCATCACAAACAACCCACCTGGAGAAACCAATTAACGGTCAGATTTCAAAGAATTAAATCAGATAGGTATTTGAAATTGTCGAAACAAGATTGAAAATAAGAGATGTATCCTGGTTGGGTACAATTGTTATCATTTTATTTACCCTGTTGTAGAAATGTTCACTTTAGTAATAGTACTTCCAATTCAAGCTATTTAAACTTGGTAACAAACCATTGGAAATAGTTTCATGCCTTTTTGAATGCCTTTTACCATTCTCATATTATGTAAACTCAATTTACAGTATAGATTAGTATGTATTTTCATTAAAATTCAAAGCATAAATAATCTAGTTCTTGGGAAAACACTAACATTTCGTTTTCCTGAAAGCTAAATTGTTCTTGCAAGAATAGATGTGACAGCAAAAAAACGGAATAACATTAGATTATGAATTTGTGAAACATGCATCGTATAGAAATATAATTTCATACTAAACAAGTGGGTAAATTTTAATTAATTACTATTACAAGTGGTAGGTATCCTTTACAGTTAGCAAATTAATGTTGGTTACCAGTTGTCCTGTCTCTGGTGGTGGTGGTCTCGGTACTAGAGCCGGTGGTGGATTGGCCTATCATTAATACCTACAAAATTTTCTACGGATAAATTGGTGATAAGAGTGCGTATGCCCCTCAAATTATTCACATATTAAGTAGAAACGTGAGATACAACAAGTTACGTCTCTGAGAAAAATATTTTGCAGAAGCTTGTGTTTACTTTGAGAGCAAAATAATATGAACATCCAATAACTAAGACTAATAATTTTGTCTTTGTATTGTGCTGCAATGTCTTTATTTAAATATTCTTGGCACCATAGATTTAGATAGACATACGAGGTATGTCTCAGAAGTAATGAGAATGAATTGTTTACGCTAAATATGACAACGACTGCAGCCGACTGGAGTCGAATACATGTGAGTGCAATGTCTAGGAACGCAACCATAACAGGCGCAGCCCACTATGTCTAGTGTTAGTGGGATGAGCCCCACGTATTTGCCGTTAAGTTCCAATACCACGTTACATGTAAAATGCAGGCAAATATCGAGCAGCGATATGCAATTAAATTTTGCGTTAAAAAAGGGAAATGCTTCAGAGACACTACAAATGGTAAGAACAACATATGGAGATGTTACGTTGTCGTCAGCACAAGTTTTCAGATGGTACAAGGCTTTCAAAGATTGCCGCGAAACCATCGAAGATGACCAATTGCTCCGGACTGCCGTCCAGGTCAAAAACCGATGAAAGCGTGGCGAATGTGCGTTCTGCGTTAGCAGACGGTTGACACTTAGGTTGATGGCACATGAGGTTGGCATGAGTAAGGACACTGTTTATCGAATTATGACAAAGGAACTAGGCATGCGGAAAATTTGTGCAAAGCTGGTGCCCAAGAACTTGTCTAATGAACAAGAGAAAAATCGCTTCTCCATTAGTCAACAATTGCGGGATCGCTTAACAACCCAACCCAACTTCATACACAGAGTGATAACAGGTGATAAGTCATGGGTATTTGAATATGATCAAGAAACAAAGCGACAAAGCGCTGAGTGACACACACCTGCATCACCGCGGCCGAAGAAAGCTCACATGAGCAAATCCTGAATCAAGTCGATGCTTATCATCTAATTTGATTCGCGTGGAATTGTCCACAAAGAATTCGTACCGCCGGGTCAGACAGTGAATCAAACTCTTTATCGCAACGTCCTTGAACGTTTTCGGCAAAGAGTTCTGCGTGTGCGGCCTGACATTGCCAGCTCGTGGATCCTGCATCACGATAATGCCCCCAGTCACAGCTCATTGTCGGACAGTGAATCAAACTCTTTATCGCAACGTCCTTGAACGTTTTCGGCAAAGAGTTCTGCGTGTGCGGCCTGACATTGCCAGCTCGTGGATCCTGCATCACGATAATGCCCCCAGTCACAGAATCAGATCAGAGAATTTTTGACAGAGAAAAATATTGTAGTACTCCCACACCCGCCCAACATTCCAAACATGGCTCCATGTGATTTTTTCTTGTTACAACGCTTAAGCGGTAATTGAAATGTTCCCATTACGGAACAATGAACAACATCCAAGCAGTCACGACACAGGTTCTAAACAGCCTAATGAAACAAGACTTCCAGAATTGTTACCAGGCATGGAAAACTTACTAAAGACGCTGTGTGCATTCCCAAGGGACATACTTTGAAGTGAACAATATTAATTTGTAGATACATTCAATAAAACTCTTGAAAACCAATCATTCTCATTAATTCTGAGACACACCTCGTATATTTAGATTTTTACATAATTTCTGTTAACGGCTTAATATCTTTTTTTATATATAAAATTCTCTTTAAGAAATACACTTAATTTGTTTTGAAATACAAGCTGTTGGATACGGAAATACTATATACGAGGGACACTATTTATGTATTGAGAATAGAAAGAATAAACAAATGAATTTGATGAAAAATACCTTTATTGCTTTTCAAAATAATCGCCTTTAAGATCTATACACTTTTGCATGCGATTGAACCACCCTTCAAAGCACTTTTTCCACTCAGAAGATAGTAGCTCTAAAACATGCGTTTTGAAGGCCCCAACCGCTTCTTCGGGCGATGAAAATCGTTGTCCACGCAGTTTATCTTTAATTACTGGAAACAAGAAGAAGACATTGGGTGCCAAGTCGGGGCTGTAAGGCGGATGACCTATCAATTCGATCTTTTGTGTGTCCAAATACTCGTTTGTTGCATGTGATTTGTGTGAGCTCGCATTGTCATGATGCAAAATGATTCGTCGTTTTGGGTTGGTTTCTCTCAATTTACCGAAAACTTCAGGCAAACAAATGGTCGTATACCACGCTGAATTAACGGTCTTTTGATTTTAGAGAGCCACACTTGCCACAGGACCAGTTTTCGTGAAGAAAAACGCCACCATTTGCTTGCTAACGCTGCGAGAACGAACAACTTTTGTTGGCTTTGCTTCACATTGAAACACCCAAACTGCCGACTGGCCTTTTCTTTCTGGCTCATAAGAATAAATCCACGACTCGTCACCTGTGACGATGTTGTGTACCGCTTTGGATGCACCACAGTTGTATTTTGAAATCATTTTATGGCACCAATCGACACGAGCATTTTTTTGAGCATCTTTCAACAAATGTGGAATCCAACGCGCACACAGCTTCCGAACACACAAATGTTCGTGCAAAATCTTATGTATGCTGGTCATACTAATGCTTAAATATCTGTCGATTTCTTGATATGTCACATGACGATCTTCTTCAATTATCTTTCGCACAGCATCGATATTTTCCGGCAGAACGACCGATTTTGGACGAGCTTCTTTAATTTCGTTCATGAGCGAACTACGTCCACGTTTGAATTCAATGTACCAGCGATATACAGTGGGTGTGGATGGCGCTTCATCACCAAAAGTTGAATTTAGTTGATTGATGCATTGGTCTTGAGTTAAACCACGTCGAAAGTCATAATGAATCATAGCTCGAAAATTTTCGCTAGTTAATTCCATATTTTGGCTGTGATGAAATTTTAAACACTGCAAAAAACACAAATATTGCTCGCACGTCAAAACTTTCTGACTACCTATAACGTCAAAAATGTCAAACTTTACGATGACAATTTCAAATTTCACCTGGCAATACCAGTGTTGCCAATTCTCAGTACATAAATAGTGTCCCTCGTATGTTTGCCTACATATTTGAAGTAGAAGTCATTTTAAATTGAATATACTTTTCACGGAAACATCTAACTCATAATAATCCATCAAAATTTACTTTTATTATTTGGTGGAAGAAGAAATTCAAATGAATTTTCATTCATAAAGTAAGTTAAAGGCGAATATATACACGTAAGGTTCCTGTTTTTTCAAAAGTTATTTAAACCTAATCAATCTATCATATTTGAAATTATAATATTATATTAATGAATTATATAAACTATAATAATTCAAAAAGAAATGACATACTTAACTTGTCTTGGGCAGCCTGTGCTATTAATGCAAATGATGATAATTTTAAATAAAACATATAAGAGTCTTGGCAAGAAAGATATAGCAATATTCAAGAGAGCAATGCCGCTTTTCACTTGATTGTATTATATTGTCTTGAAACGATCATTCTATATACTTAAGCTAATTTAAAGGTATGTTAGAATTGAGAATAGGAATGTTTTTATATTTGAGATGCAGTGAATTCAAAATCTTCTTCAAAAATTAATTAATTTCTTGGTATAAATATTCTGAATTGTGAAGTTAGCAACGTAGGTACGTAATGTAGTTTAAACATATCTTAAATTTCAAATAAATTGCTCCAAACTTGAATTCCAATAAGTTTATCTTTATTCTGAAAGTTATACTGTTAAATTCAATGTTATAAGAGTAAAGCATACCCGTATACGTAGATTTAGAGAAATGACCGTCTTTCATTCATGTATATACTATATACTATATGCTACTTGAACCGTTTCTATCCTCACCTCTTTATATTTATTACATTTGCTATTTTTCCTTTTTTAATCACAATAAATTAGTTTTTACTTTAATCAAACTTCCATTATTCTGTTAATCCATCGAAATTGTATAACTTTTGGATCCTGCAATGGTTAAAAAAGCAGTCATTAGAATGCAAAAAAAAATACAATAAAAAATAAATCAGCAAATATTATTAAAAGGGTATTCATTATATTAGAGTAAAAAATTGTACATAACCAAAACAATATGAACAATTTTATTCTAAAAGGATCAACAAGCAGGCACTTTCTCCGATACATTGCAACTTTAGGAGTGTAGTGTATATTATATGCTTATCTGTCTTCTTTAACTCAGTTTGAAATTTATGAGAATATTCATTGCTTTAGACAACTCTAAATGTATCCACGGCGAGATTCGTTAAGTGATAAAGGGAGCCCGAATTATTTGAAATTGCGTTAGAATGGGTTAGAGCCTAGGGCGACGAAAACAGGATGGAAGTTTGGTAGGAGAGGTCCTGGGAGAAGTGAGAAAGCTCTCGATGAACATTACTGAGCTGAGAAGTTCTTCAACCCGAACAAGTCCTGCATACTGAACAGTTGTGGGACTAAAGCGCAAGGTGGATAACGTTAGGAGTTCCGACAATACGTTGTAATGTTTATTTTAAATACATAAGTATGCTTCTAACATTAATTAATACATTTCCACAAATATTTAAATTAATAATTTCTCATTTCCCGTCTAAAAGTAGATTTTGTTCTTTTACAGACAAATTTTACTTGTAAATGAGACAAGAGTTAACATTAGGTTAATCTAATACCTAAACAAATATCTGCAATTCAATACATATATACGCCCATATGGATACAATGCCTGACCAAGCGGTTTAATTCCATTAGATTAATCTTATATATTATCAAACCCTAATAAATAGAATATTATCTCATTATTACCATTATAACCTCATTATTCTGTGAAGTTTTGAATTTTTCTATAGGAATATCTTCTTTAACTATTTTTTTTCTCAATGCCAACTGCTATTCTATTTACATGTATTTAGATTATATTTTAAACACATAATTTTCTTCTTGGATGACAAGATTTCAAAAAATTCAGCCAGAAAATCGAGTCTCCGTTGATTATCTCCTATTCTTAAATGGTGCACTAAATGAACTTTATACGGAAAGTATTTATTTTCTTTTAGAATCCTACAGCAAGAGGTTACAGATAGATCATGCTGTTCTTTTAATTGCCGAAATGATGTATGTGGATTATTATTAACTGTTTGTAGTCCCGCTGCGGTAAATTCATCATCTCTTACTCTTTTCTGCCTTAATTGTTTTTGTTTTTTGAAGCTACCGTAATTTCTGAGGTTTGCACACAGACTTATAAATGTTTTGTGATCTGGTAAAGGCGTGTTTGGTAAGTGTAGAGCATATAATCGCATTGCTTCAGATGCATTTCTACGGGATTCTCTGTAAATTAAAACCATATTCAGTTTGTCTCCATTTGTGTTTAAAACCATATTTTTAATACGATTTTAACGCAAAGTGAGTAAATGTTTGAATGAAGCTAATTATAAAGACAATTAATAATCAAGCAAATGTCACTAATGTGTGCTAATGGCAAAATATTTCCAAAATAATCAAAGCAAGCATACATACATATAACATAGACATGACTGCTTTTCTGTCTACATACCTATGGGTGCCTATGAAGTGGAATTTATAAAAAGGAACGAACTAACTATAAAATTTAAATAGTGAAGTAACTATAATAGCAAGAATTGCGAATATGTTTACTGCTATTTTTCCCAACAAATTAAATATTTAAACAAAATAAAGACAAAACTTTAAAATTACTCTTACTTTCTTTAAACACGAATATCTATGAAACAGTTAAATTTGGAAACTAACACAAATAATAAAATTTACATTAATTTTAATACTCTTCGAAATAAAAAACAAATGAAGATTATGGCGATCAAAAAAATTCTTTTCATCGCACCGCCATCTATATCTTCTCATAATAAAACGCAATTGTGAGAGCAAACTAGATTCGATCACATTCTTTAGTAATTACTTTTTACAAAATTCAAATAGCTTTATCCGTTTCCGAGATATTTGACCGGGGAGTTTTTAAGTGGTACACCCTGTATATTATTTATCGATGAACAGAATACAAATTATAGCATTTTAGCTATAAAAATGTATTTTATTTATTTACACTCCATTAGATATTTCATTAATATTTTGTAACAATATATATAAGAAATGTAATTAAACTAATCTGTGATTATGACGTAGTAGTTCAGGATCTTTTGATGGAATTATATAGATAATAGCGGCGTTCTATGCTCAAATATTTACATTTTCACTTTTAATAAACTATTCTTGATTTCGATTTTTATGTTTGTCATTAAACACAGTTCGGTATTGCTGCTTTGTATTGTTGATGGATGTCGTTTTTTATAAATCAAAGACCTTCCAATGATTCTATTTAATTGATTTGCTTTTCTTTTGTCATTTTTATTGTTTCATGGTCTTGATGCCAGATAAATTTAATTACATTTCTTGTATATTTGGCTAAAATTTTATAAAATGAATCTAACAGACATCAGCAAGAGTCAATTTGTAGCTTCTGTCGGGAGTTCCATAATTTATGTGACTATTCAACTCATGTGTCATTTGTAAAAATATGACCAATAAGAATCAAAGAATCACATTTTTGTGTCCTAGCAACAAAAATACTGCTGCGTATTTACACTAGTGGGTATTTCATTGAAATCACCACTAGTGGTATCGGTGGATATTTTTGACAGATATATGTCTCCAGATATAATCTCTTGTTTTCTTTGTGTTTTCCGGAATAGTTTTATGAATTTCAGCATCAATTTCACTTTCACCTTTTTCACCAAACCTTTTTGAATTGCTTTCCATATCAGAAATCTATTTATTCTTGCAATAACTTATTAAATTCGAATCGTAGAAAATTTTCTACATTGACAGTAGTTTGTTGAAAACATACTACTATGGAAACCAACGCAATAGCTACTTAATTTTAGAAAATTAAAAAACTCAGTTCGTCATTTATGAATGAATCATTCGATGAATAGTCCTTCGAATACAATTCGTAAAATTCGTAATCAAAGTATGGTAGATCATTTTTGCGGTGTTATCACTCTTGTTTCCTTGCGCTTGTAAATAGGACTCGTGCTGACGCACTCGTCCTATTAATATTCAAGCGCAAGGAAACATTCGTGAACCACCACAAAAATAATCGAGCATACTTTGACTACTCGTTGTATTATATATGAAAATGACACATGAGTGACAATATTTAGAAATTAATAATGCTCATGTACGTAAAGTAGAAATGAAAATGGAAAAAACTAACTGTAAGTGGCTATTATATATAGTATATATATATATATACTATAGGTGATTGTTGAAATAATAAAATTTTTAATATAAGTATATCTTATCTTTAAGAATACCAAACTTCAAAAAACCTATTCACGTCCAAAGTGTTCAGTAATGTATTCTTTACTAAACAAATTCCAACCTCAGCCAGCATACTAGAGAAAATACTGACAAAATTAAAATAATGTGAAGTAATTTTGCAATATTAATCATTTAATAACTGCTTTATTCTCAATTTTACGTCAGGGTAAGTATTAAGTTTCAGATATTCATCAAAATACATTAAAAGACAGGCTGTTTAATTGAAAAAATATTTTCAGCTGTCAATTGTTTTGGAAACGTTTTAAATTAAATTAATTAAATAAAAAAATATGAACGACTAAATCACCAATAGTGCCCCGATAATAGGTACAGTTACGAACAGAACAAAGTGGGACAACTCTTACAAACAGTTTTGCTTTATTTTAGTTGTCATTGCTGGGTTTTAAAATTTTACCGAATAGAACATAGTAGTCCCAATTTCATAAATGTCATCAATTTGTCAAAGATACACTTTTTCGTAAAAATGTCAGACGTTAATATTGTTGATAAGGCAAGAATAATTGCTATTGCAAAATGGCTAAATAAACTATTGGCTCGTATTATTTAAAGAAGAAATGTTTGACCACAAAATGGCTTACTGGAAACAATTATAATGCGTAGGATGATAATTCGGACCAATACTGTTTAATTTTATTTAATCTATGCCGCGAAGAGTAGCAGATGTTACAAATCGAAATGGTACAATGACTAAATATTAACAAAATAAAATACTTAAGAGACAATGTGATATTGAATAAACTATTGTTAGTCCATTTCCGTCATGCTTTGTGTTTTTTGACAATAACCATTTTTTTTGACATCATTTATTGACGATTGTTTTTCAAAATCCCAGCACATTAGGCAAAGAAACTGTCCCACTTTTATTTGTCCGTAACTGTACATACTCCTTCTGTTCCAAATAAGTATGCGATTTCTATACTTCCTGGCTCTGAATAATATTTCGAAACGTCAATTATAATTTGTTATCATATTAAGTGACATATCTCAAAAGCGACATTTGTCCGTGGTCAAAAAGTTTAAATACGTCAGGTTAGCTATTGGATGGATATACGGACGATCAAAACATTAAGGTCACATTAAAATTGTGATATATTTCTAAAAATCTAAGTTAAACGCTTCTATTTGCAAATTGTAAATGATTGTATGTCTATTACATTTCGTAGACAATATTTCAATAATAAATCAAAGAGCATGTTTTTTAGTATTTACGATTTCTTTTGAAAAAGCAAGAAATTTACATTTTTAAAGAAGTTCGTATTTTTGGTATCAGGAATTATACTTGGGCACTTCTTGGAGCTGCTTTCGGACACGTCGTCTCAACTCATCCCAGACGTGATTAATAGCATTTATATGCGGACTGAGGGCGGGCCACTCGAACCGTCTAATTCCCATATCAAGCTATTCCTTGGTTATTTTGACACGAAAATGTCATGCTCGCTTATAGTGATTAATAAATACATAATATAATCTTCTAGAACCTACTTAACGGATCTGTGACTTATTAATAAGCAATTTTGTATGAAAATTAACTTTATGTGTACTTGTGAAGAAACTGTCTTCAAAACAATGACCGAAACAACGCCAAATGGGAGTCTTCTGCTTACTCGCCGATGTTTATCTAATCAAGTAAGCCAAGACGCCACTCTCCTGAACACAATACTAGTTCTCATTGTTTCATACCAAGTGACTTCGGGCAAGCCTCAATCTTTTAATTGTGCACTAGCCTTCTATACCACTAATAATTCGTTCACTTTTGTCTACATCTCTAACTTCTTCGAGTTAAATACTCAACCGCAGAAGATGCTCCATTCCACAAATTTGCGGACACAAAAAACGGTTGTCTCTTTTTTGATCAGATCCTGTTCTTCTGGTTTTTAGAGAAATTTATTTAAAGCGCTGATGTTCCTATTGTAAAGCATAAATGCTCTAACGAGTGGCGTAGCGAGTTAAAAACCCCCGTTGGCAATTTGTCAAAGTAGCTTTTTTTTATGTACTTTTGTGATAAAAGCTGTGTTTTCATTGACTTTACCACTGAGCAAGTACTTACAGATCACAAATTTGGACCTGAGTTTAGGTCTTGAATCAGCTGAAAATGTCAATGAGTCATTAAAAAAAATGAGGTGTGGCCACCACACGACTTTCTTATACGTATGACAGTTTCAAACTATAGAATTTTAAGAATTTTTTTATACAAAAATTATTCAAAATCCTATTCTAAGTACTTTCATTCTCTTAATAAATCGCTATAGAATGCATACTTTGCAAAATATTCGAAAAAAAGTGCTACTCGCTAAGAGTAAAAGTGCTACTTTCGGTCCGAATTTTGAAATTTCATGTATACAAAAAATATTGCAAATCTAACTCTAAATACTTTTGTACTCTTAATAAATATATATAGAATGCATAATTTACGACATATTTTCAAAAAATCGCTATTCGGTTAGAGTAAAAGTGGTACTTCAGGTCCGAATTTTGAAATTTTTTTTTATACAAAAGATATTTATAATTATCATTTAAACACTTTTATACTCGTAATGTAACCTGCCTAGAAAGCATGACTTGCGAGATATTCGCAAAAAACTGATTTTTGATAAGAGTAAAACACCTACTTCCGGTAGGAATTTCAGAAATCTTTTTTAAGACAATTTGTCTCAAATTTAATTTTGAGTCCATTTGAATTCTCTATAAATTTGTTTAAACTTAGTAATTGACGAAATATTCGCAAAGTTCGATTTTTTCACTGAAGTAAACTACTACTTCCGGTCTGCCGATTTTGCTCAAAATCTATTCAATTCTCAAGAGGGAGATTATATTCGTAAATACAAAATTTGGAATTCATATATGTAGCGGTTTGACCGCATCGTGGTCATAGACAGACAAACACACAGACAGACACAATGACATTTTTTAAAAACCACTTTTTTGGTATCAGAGGACCTCAAAACGTGGACATCTGCAAAAATCTCCAGGTCGAAAATTTTTATCATCACAATACTTCCTTATACTACGTATAAGAAAGTAAAATGAGACAAGACGACGAGAGTAATTTTCAGATATTTATCGGGAGACCAACACGATTTGTGACGAGTCTGATATTACAATCTTACAACCTAGAACCATTGATCGGTAAACTCACAGAAATAATGTTCCTCGTTCTTCGCCAGAAGTTTATAATCGAAGGGTTATTTATATTCCGTTTCTCGACTAAACAATAAAGGCAATAAAATCCAAAATTCATTAAACACAAAAATACTCTTGAACCTTTCCAAAAACTTTTATGCAGTAACAATAGTATAGACATTAAAGGCATTTTGAATTCCACGCAACAGCTTTTGTAGTTTTATCAATTGGGTGATTCTAGTGTTATTGGGAGAAATTACACTTTGGGTCCAGTTTATCAAAAATAAAGCAGAAAAGCCACAAAGTGCGATTGAGGCTTTGGAAAGATGCAATAAGAATTTGTTCCCCACAATTTATGAACTTTTATTTATAATGGCAACTTTACCAGTCACCACATGTTCTTGTGAAAGATCCTTCTCATCCCTAAAATATCAAAAAATATTTGAGGAATTCTACTGGGGACGACGGGTTAAACAGCCTAACGTTGATGTACATGCATCCTGATATTTCATTCTAGAAGACGAAGTTCTGATGTCTTAGCTGTTCAATCTCGCTGTCTAGCTAATTTACTAAAATTTATAAGTCAAATTTAATAGCATTTATTATATTGCTGTATTTTTTGTTTCTTGTTTTTAGCTGATAAGTATACTTACTGTTTTAAAGTTTTTTTTACTTTACTCCGTATTAAATGTATTTCATATCAGATATTATATGTATAGAAGAATAAACCACATCTGGGACATAGAAAAGTGTCTAGCTCTATTTATAACTACTGTATATCCGAGGAGTATAAAAAAATATTTTATAATTTCTGCAACATCTTTTTATACAAAAAGACACAATATTACTTAGAAATATTTTGCTTTTTTTAATATAGAATAAAAAATATAGGATAATTTTTAGGCAGGTCGATACTTTTGTTCTCTGGCTTAAACCTGTTATTATTCACCATTGTATATTCGCTCTAATATCGAGACACTTTGGAGGTTTAGCAGTGAAGAGCAGGCGTTCTGTGTAACAAACAGCCATAGCCAGGATTTGGAAGACGCTGATTAATGCGTTTCAAAGCCGGTTAATTCCCACCAAACACTCTACCAAAATTCCCGGGGTGGAACGATAGAATGTGACACTACGAATGCGAAGTTACGCCGTTGCGCAACAGTCAAAGCCTGAAAGGCTAAAATCGCATGCGTATAACACTGGTGTAATTTACAATCTTGAATAGATGGCTACGGAGCGGCCATAGACTGCTGCGATTCACTAGAATGAAATTGTTTTTGATGCTCTAACCCTCTTCGTTAGGATTACCGGACGGCGCCATTACAGATTATTTTATGTGGTTCTTTCATTCAATATTACTTCGGCTTCGAGTGGTAAGCAGATGAATTAATGTTGCGCTACTAGTTTTAAGAGATACAAGATAAAAAACTTAACCAATTAAAAGCAATTTTTCAATAATACGTGCTCTTATTTGTACAAATTTAATCTACAACAGATTAAATAGATAAAATATATATGGAGTTATTTACGTCATGTTTAATTGTAATCACAAATATATAGTTTATATATACGTATATACGGAGTTTGTCTAATAAAATGAGGTACCTCAAATATAGACAGATCAAAAAATAATAAGAGTAGAACATCCTTTGATGTAAGTGTTAAGTGATTATTAATATTCCCTGACTTCAAGTGTAACCCATTTAAGTTTTTCAGTCCCGTGATCTAGCTATTTTCTGATGGATTCAGTATTTTTGTTTGAAGAAGGTATTAATTTTGTTTGGACTTTGATTTTAATGAGAGTGAAATCAAAATTGAAGATGGAAATAGTAATAGTAAAAAATATAAACAACATAGTTTATTTAATAAATCCTCGAAAATGAATGAAATGATTTAGAATTTCTCTTTTCCTTTTCTTTATTTAAATAAAAGTTCTAACAAGATGGGGAAAATAGTTAGATGCCGCTATATACTACACAAACACCTCAGATAGTTTCAAAAAGTTAATAAATGAATAATCAGCTACAGCTATAAATGCAATACATACATGCCAAGCCGTAAAAAATAAGTAGAATTACAAAATAATTTGGCATTTATAAAAACCAATTACAGTTATGTAAGTGACTATAAAATCACTGGAGAAGCAGGATTTGCGTTTCCAGTACAGATTCAATACATTACAAAAAATTGCATCTACATATTTTAAATGGAGAAATTGTTACTGATTTTACCATGGATCCCGCATTAATTACAAAATTAAAATATGCATCTATTACAAGTGTCGACGTGGATAAAAGTTTTTTCGCTTACATGAATGTGTTATGTGGTAGTAGACACAACTTTAGGAACATTTAGAACAGTATTTAATAATCAGTTGTTTTCGGGATTAGTATTTTTTTTTATAAAAGTATGATTTGAAAATGCACTTTTGATGAAAATATGTTATTAGTTAGGTACAGTAATTTTTGTGTTGTTTATCTAAATTTTATGATTTTTTCTGTTTTTTTTTGTGCCGTTTAATCAAGTCTTTATATAGAACTATACAGACTTCCATAATTAATAACAGGCTTATTTACCTGTAATGTTCATTTATAACTTTTGGAAATTGATCTAAACGTATTCGAATGTTCCATATGATTGTGTTTAAACTAAGACTTAATTCATATATTTAAGATTCTATAGAAGTACAGATTTGCAATTATATTTTTCCAAATATTAAAAGAAAAATATTGAATGATTATATAAAATGTAGAACTATTGAAGTTAATATCGTCACGCTCGGCATCCACATCAGTAATACAACATTGTCTTATCTTGTACAAGTCTATTTAGGACTTGGAGCTAGTTATCGAAAGGAAAAATGACAGGAATTGTAAATTAGTATTATTTTAGTGGATACTATGTAAAAAATACAGAAAAAAATGATTGTAGTTGTTGAATGAAATCCGTCTTCATTTTATAAAGTTGCTTCTTTGCCTCCTATCTTTAATAAACTTATATTCGTAAAATGCTGGCTGAAGTAAATTATTTACGTAGCAATACACCGCCTTCTCTAATTTAAATAGTATATTTCAATACATCGTTCCTTTCTCCTCTTCCTCTAATGTTAGTTGGTGTTTTTCGTTAATTGAATATACAAGGAGCGTTGAGGTGCAAAAAAGAAAAGGATTTCGAAATATTTTCATTAACAGGAGAGTAGTTTATATTTACATATATATAATAAGGAAATTTCAGACATCTCGATTAGGGTTGGGTTCACTGAAATCCAGAAACTCACTTAATTGGGATGACTAATACTATATCCACCACTACTGAAAATTCCTTGTTCACACTCAGCTCAACCAAAATATTCACACCGAGACACTGTTTACAATATATCAACAAGCTTTCTGTCAACAAACGCTTCAGGTAATTGCAGAAGTGTTAACAGATCTGAAGTTATTCGGTCAGCAGATGAGTCGACGGTATGGACAAGAAATGATTTCAACTAACATTTGCAAAAATATTAAATTAAAATTGTATAAAAAGCTATATCTACATTTATAGTTCATTTGGCAAAGTGATAACATTTTTAAATGTAATTGAAATATTGCTTGCGCATAATTATTTTACGTAAAACTTCATTTAGATGAAGGGGACAGTAGTTATTTTTATTGTAATACATACTGTGTGGGAAAAACTTAATGATATATTGTGGATAACTTTAATCGAAATTTAGTGACAAATTTTAATATTTAAATTCGATATGTTTATGTGAAATAATAGAAGTGGAATCTGAAATCTATGTGTCGATCAAATGAACTATAATTCCTATTTTATTTAATGGAATTTTATTTTATTTATATTTTGATATTTGAAAAGATTTAGAAATCATTATATTATGTGCACGTATTCTTGCTGCTTTTCAACTTTGTGTGAACAAATTATATAAATAAATTAAATTAAATAATTAAATAAAATAAATTGTACAAGCCTAGTTCATATTTGTCAAATCCATGATATCGCGTTTCGACATTAGATATAGTATATAATCTGTGATGAATTCATGAGTTAATTTATCTTTTTAATTCAGAACTAGGGATGCAAAAACCATAGCCCAAAGAAATAAGGTTCAATGATAAATGCTAGAAAACGATTAACATCGGGAATGCAGCAATATGCACAAAAAAGATCAAAAAAAACGAAGCAAATGTTTGAGGAGGTAATATGAAAAGCTGACAATATATACAGACCGGAAAAGCGAAAATATTTAAATGGCAAGGTGCCACATCAATAACGACTTGAGATAATAACAGGGTCGCATATTAATTAATAAAGAACATTTAAAGGGGTTTAGGAATATACCACCTTAACAGGAGAGATCAATGGTACTATAATAACAAATGCAACCGTAATTAAACAAACATGGAAAGAATATTTACAAAACCTTGGAATAAATCTCACGCGATCAGTAAGAAAACTTCCACGACAAACCTGTAGAGACGCCCACATTGGAGGAAGCCAGGCAAGCTATTCAACCCTAGAAAAACAACAAATCGCTATTGTTAGATAAATCCCAGTTGAATTGATTAAATACTAAAACATAAATTTTCAGACCAATTACGCCTTCTATTGTTAGAATCTGAAATAAAGAGAAGATCCCGGAAGACTGAAGAAGAGGAATGTCATTTTATCTCATATAGAAGGAGAAAAGGTAACTGGTAGCAATTACCCTGTAGTATCACTTCTATATGCATAAATATTCATTTATATTTTGCGCAAAAGAATTTAAGGATATTGTTGGAGATCAGATAGATTTACCATTGGCAACTATTCAGCGTGAAAGAAATCTTAAGGCAAATATAGGAAGATCATACAAAGGTATATTATATATTTGTTAAATTGCATCAGGGCTATGATTGCACAATAAGAGAAAAACTTTATGAAATAACTTAGACCACATTTAGAGGCACTCTAGCGTATGTTAGGATACAGAACCGATCCATCGAAATAAGGCGCGACTTTAAACAATAATATTTTTCAATATCGCCCTAGAATATACTATTAAAAAAAATCATGTGTTAAATATATTAATACATTAAATAACAAATTATCTCAAATAGCAAAGTATGGAAATAACATTGTCTAGGCCAATGGCAGCCGTAATAGAGATTTACATTGACTTAGAGAATAAACCCAATACAGTGGGTTTAGCAATAAACAATAAACGAACAAAAGTTCACTCATAAACACGAGGTTTCGATAAAGTGTAGCAATAGATGACAATCTAGAAGGAGTAAGAGAATTTAATTACGTAGGTGTTAGTCTATTCAAAGACGGAGGTGAAGAGGCGCATAATAAGGTTCCCCTAAATGTCATTTATTTCATTTTACAGGAAAACCAGTTATCAATCTGAAAAACACTTAGTATTGCCACAACTTTCATATTTTAAATAATTTCTTTAATCATTACCAGTATTGCTTCTTTTCATTATAGGATGTTTGTATTGGAATTTTATCCTATCATTAAACGAAATTAAAGCAATATTCTTAAATATTCATTTTCAATATATCTGCACATTACGAATTATTATTAGGTACTGACACTTTATTTGTTGTTACAGTTGTCACCTTCTCTACTGCAAGTAAGTGAAGCCAATTTCTCATTTTGCGGATGCGCTTTTGAACTAGAAAATTATTTTAATTGAATGAAAGTAATGAATACAGAATTAGTTAGCTTTTGGTTTGATATAAGTAATAATAAATATGAGCAAATTGGCTAGAATGTTAGTTTTATGCTTTGAAATTCAATTCTTGCAGTTGTGAATTCTCGTAATGACTTCTTTGAACTTTTCATCTGAAAATTGACATATTAGATATGTACAGTTTCTTCTAAAATGGTAGGTCATTTTTGAAAGACAATGTATTTACACACTAGCACAATTTAACATATTTATATCTGATATATTACAAAGGGTATATAAGATCGAAAAATACCTGTAAAGAATATGTGTTGATTTCAGCACTGGCCGTACATTTTAAAATCTGATCATGATGTATTTATCATACAGATTGATACATAAATATGTATTACCAAAGTGCGAACAATTTCTGGCGGCTGCATAATGGGGGAAAAAGTAATGTGTAAGCAACTTATACTTTGTATACAAGGACTTTGGCAATCTGCTAGATATTAGGCAGTGAGTAATAACAAATACTAATGCAAATTATTTGAAGGCTATATACCGGGTGTCTGTATAAGCTCGGCCACCGGCCATATCTCGGCAACCGTTTATCGTACAACCTCGCGGAAAAAATCTTGATAGTAAAATGGATGACGGGAATTACAACAAAAATATTTTTAAGTTTCCAAAATGATCGCAAGGGGGCGCAATTCTCAAGATGAATTAAAAATTCGATAATTTTTCATTAAATTCTAGATTAAGATAGATTAAAAAATTTACTAGCAAAATTTTTAGACGTTTATATACAACTTTCATTTGGAACTTTTTGATCTAACTCCCATACGAAGGGGAGAGTGGAGGGGGGTATGTCTGCGTTCAAAAGTAGGTATAACTTTGGTTTGCCCCAACGGATTTTAATGTTTCTGGGCTCATTAGATAGAGAATTTTACACATAATTGAAGGATATGTAGCACGAAATAACGTGGTTGTCAAAGAAAATAACAGGGCGCGCTGTTCTCAATGTATGTATATTACTTGTTTTTTCTTTAAAATTTCAAATGGAACGGTATATTTTTAATATCGTAATATTGAAGCACATAAAAAACTGAAGAGAATGTTGGAAACCGGAAGATCCTACCTTTTTTGTTGACGAAGATATAGTCATACGAAGACAATCCAGAAAAATAAAACTCTTTAAATATAAATTTATTTATCTATTGGGAGTAATAATTTAATTTTAATTTTAATAAGGTCTCTAGACAGTGTATAGTACGTTTTCACTTGAAATTTAATCATAATCTTCGCTAAATGTATTTATTTCAATCTTTTTATCGATTTTTTAATTCATTGCATATGTTGCGTTAGATTCTCCTTTTAAATGTTTTTAAATACTCTAGCTATTATTTTTTAAATATCATTTCTTATCCTTTCCAACATTGAAATAAAATAATAATAGTGAACAGTGTAGTTTTCTTTTTTTTTTAATTTTCATCATACAACATGGCATGCACAGTGATACCAAATTACATTATGATGAGATTTCCAAGGTAGGCCATGAAAATCGAAATGCAAAGATATTAGTGTCACTTGTAGTTAAACTTTTTGTACGTATTTAGCAAATTAAGCCTTTTTGGACACCTGCACATTATTATTAAGTTTGTAAAATGTTGTATTCTGTATGTTTAGGTATATAATAGGTTCTTTTATTTACTTTCATTTCAGGCGGGGATGATTTAGATATCACTTTGTGTACCCTTTCGTTACTAATGAGTAAATGATTTGATTATAACTAATGCATTATATTATATTGTTTTTTTTTTCTCGTTATTGTCTACTTAGTTCATGAGTTATGGAAATTATTTTTGCTGTTTTCCTATAATTAGATCTACCTAAATCACTTGGGTGATAAAGATATATTATTATTATTATTATTATTATTATTATTATTATTATTATTATTATTATTATTATTATTTATTTCAATGTCTAAAAAGGCAAGACATGAAATTTAAAAATAGCTAGAGCATTTGAAAACATTTAAGAAGAGAATCTAATGTATCATATGCAAGAATTAAAAAATCGGTGAGAAGATTGAAATAAATACATTTATGGAAGACTATGATGAAAATTGAAGTGATAGCGAACTCTACACTCTCTAGTGACACTTAAAATTAAAATAAAGTTATTACTCACAACAAATAAATAAATTTATATTAAAAATTGTTTATTTTTTTTGGATTGTCTTAGCATGACTATATCTTCGTCAACAAAAAAGATAGCAACTTCCGGTTTTCATCATTCTCTTCAGTTTTTTATGTGCTTCAATATTACTATATTAAAAATATGCAGTTTCATTTGAAATTTTAAAGAAAAAACAAGTAATATACATACACTGAGAACAGCGCCCCCTGTTATTTTCTTTGACAACCACGTAATTTCGTGCTACATGTCCTTCAATTCTTTGTAAGATTCTCTATCTAATGAACTCAGAAACATTAAAATCCGTTTGTGCAAACCAAAATTATACCAACTTTTGTCCGCAGACATACCCCCCTCCCCTCTTCCCTTTGTATGGGAGTCAGATCAAAAAGTTTCAAATGAAAGTTGTATAAAAACGTCTAAAAATTTTGCTAGAAAAATTTTCAATCTATCTTAATCTAGAATTTAATGAAAACTTATCGAATTTTTAATTTATCTTGAGAATTGCGCCCCCTTGCGATTATTCTGGAAACTTAAAAATATTTTAGTTGTAATTTCCGTCGTTCATTTTACTATCAAGATTTTTTCCGCGAGGTTGTATGATAAACGGTTGCAGAGATATGACCGATGGCCGAGCTTAAACAGACACCCGGTATATTGGATTCTATATAATAGTGGCTTCTAATTGGTGAACTATTTATGAATGAAAGTTGTTAACATTAGTAGTTCAGGTATGTGATAAAAGTCTGAATGCATGCATACTTCTCTTGGAACTGATACGCTAGCTAGCCAGAAATTGTCCGTTAATGTAGAATTCATATATCTTTTTACAGCTAACTTGTAAATAGTTCTCCTATTAACAATTCCTTTTTATTTATTTCATATTTAAAAGTTTAACGACAACTCAAAAATATAAGTAATACCATATGATATAAAATCATATTTAACAGATTTTGTTATCAAAGTCAAAGTTTGCATAGTTTCTTCTGCCTCATAAAATGCGTTCTATTTAGTTGGATTTAGTTTTAAATGATGTACAATAGAAACAGTTAAAATCACGGAAACAAACTGAATTCTTTGTCAAGGGATTTCTAATGTCGATTTGGAATACGCAATAAGTTTTCTTAGATTTGCTATAGTTTTTGAGAAAATAGATTATGTCATAATATTAGATATATTATTTATTGCACAATTTTATTCATTATTGGTCTAAGTAGATCGACATAACGGGTGTATTTAATTGATTTACTAATCGGTTATTTGCATTTTAGTGAATTTTACTTTTATATAATTTTTGCCTCACTTAAAAGGTCTTTTTGAAATGATTTCGAAAATTGTGGACATAAACTAATTTATTTAACATAACATGAATTTAAAAGTAATGCTACTTCATTAGGTACATTGGCAATGTTATAGTTGCATGTATGCATGATCATATGATTATACAATGATGTTTACTTTGAAAATTAAATATTTAGGTAGAACAAATGAAGAATGCCTTTTCCAAGTTGCCGATTTAACCAGAAAATTTCTAAATTTAAAAATCAATTATTATCCAATATTATATTTTATTGTAATTCTAAAAACAATTATAAAATACTAACGATTTTTTATGTATTTTTATGTATAAACCTGTACACCACAGTCTGCGCAATTGTTAAGACTTATAAATCCTGTTGGCACTATGAATTCTTCAGAACGATGTAGCTTAAATAACAAGCAAATATGTTCTCCTTTATAACGCATGTGCAATTTTCATTAGGTATAGGGATTGAATATTTACGTGCGATTTATACGTATACAAGTAGCAGGTGGCAACGTGGCACCCCTACTGTCCGTCACCAATCCCGGCAACAATCGACATCACAACGATTTTCTCCGATCTTCCCACTTCTCCACACCAGATTTTACATTCAATGTTTAGCTGCGAACACGTTGCGATCTAGTCTGCAATAAAAGCCGTCTTATTACTGGAACGGGAAACATCAAATGGCCGCGGCGATCTCCTGATCTAGTAGTTTATTATTATTTTCAGAATCCTTTTTTAATTACCTTATTAGGATTATTTTTTAATTTTATTAGAATTACGCTTTTGTTTGTGTCATGCAGCGTGAACGCAGTTAATAATTCTCTGCATTTACTGAAAGGAAAAAGAAAAATAAATCCTTGCAACTCGTAAATATTATTTCTGAACGCATTACAAACATCCAAGTCAGTGGTCCAATAGTTACTGCTGAGCTAACTTGTATTTTCGAGCATGTACCGGTCGCGCTGGCACTAGAGAGGAAAGTAGGGGTGCCACGTTGTCACGTATTGCATGAATTGATCGCCTATGGCTAATGAAAATTGACACATGCTGTATATACGCTGTTTAGTTTGTACGACATTGTAACGACCGTTGATGACATTTTAAAGTTTTATACGGGTAACCATAAAGTAAGTAATTATAATGAATTTATTAAAAACATTATCATGAATTTTGACATTGAGTATTGCAGCCATATACTTTGTTACTATGACCGATTTGCGCAAATCTTGCTACATTTAGTGAAAAGAACAAGGAGAGTTATACGAGTACCTAAAGGTAATGTGTAGAAGTTACATTATATAAATATACATCCATATTTCACAGGTTATGGATGAATACCGAAATAGGTGATATACCTATGTCAGCAGATCCCTGCTTGAGTCTTTAATAGAAGAGATTCATAAAAAAAATCATACAAATTAAGTCTGATTGACGGATTTATAATGTAATATTTTAATATGTTTTAATTTCAGAATATACGACTTAATCATTTTTGCGTTATACTAATTTGAAACAACGATATATTCTTAATTTTAATGGGTCTTACACGAAATAATACGTATAAATCTCAGACAAAACTATTTTTCTATGTATTTTGCATGTTTGCATGTTCATTTCATGAGTGTTGAAAACTAAAGCGAATTTAGTAAAGCTGACAGTATATTCTGAATTGTTTATACATAAAACTAATAAAAGAATATTACCAATATATGTGTGTTGGACAGGTACAGTACACCTATTAAAAGATTATACTTAAAAAAAGCCAGCGCGTCTTCGCCTGCGAAAGATCTTTGTGTCATAAGCCAGTATATATGCGAACTTCTCCGTGTATAGGACTAAATTATCCAAGTTACAACTTCAGCATTTTCGTACATTTATTTTTCCTGATTTCTACGTAATTTAATAAAGCATTTAGTAGGAAGTTTACAATTTAATCAATTAGTTTCCATTTGTGTTTATGAGTTGGTTGGTAGTATAGTAATTCCTAACTACAATAAAAAATATAATCTATGTACTCTCATATGCAGTTATCGACGGATGAGGTAATTAATAAAATAAACACATGATTCATATAAATAATAACAAATTTATTACATTAAGTTGCCCTGTTAAAACAGTTTAACATATTTCAGAAAATATTATTATCACAGTATTCAGATGAAATATCCTACATATTATATATACCGGGTGTTTCGGCATTGCACGGCACTATTGTAGGTGTTTGTTCTCCAGCATAAAATAAACAAAAAAGTTCATAT
The DNA here is from genome assembly GCA_963170755.1 of Amphimallon solstitiale. Classification (NCBI taxonomy): domain Eukaryota; kingdom Metazoa; phylum Arthropoda; class Insecta; order Coleoptera; family Scarabaeidae; genus Amphimallon; species Amphimallon solstitiale. The sequence continues at coordinate 108,650,847 of OY720676.1, forward strand.
AAACATATGTCTCAAATTAATTTATTACTAAGATATTGGAGCATAAAGATATTTATTTAACAATTCAACATCCAAAAGAACTGTTTTAGTGGCCACCGTTTTGTTGAATGCAGCATTCAGCACGACAAATTCATGCTTCTTTAGCACATCGTATAGCATCAGGATGATTATTGATAGTTGCTGCGGCTTCCACGATGCGATTAATAAACTCTGATGAATCCCGATCTCCCGATCTAACGACGTTAGATCGGTAGTTTAGTAATCGCATCGTGGAAGCCTCAGCAACTATCAAGGATCATCCTGATGCTATACGAAGTGCAAAGAAGAATGAACTTGTTGTGCTGAATGCTGCAATCAACAAAACGGTGGCCACTTTAAACAGTTCTTTTGGATGTTGTATTGTTAAATAAATATCTTTATGCTCCAATATCTTAGTAATAAATTAATTTGAGACATATGTTTATATGGACTTTTTTGTTTATTTTATGTTGAAGAACAAGTACCTACAATACAAAACAATATGACCTAATTTGAATGTCTTTCTTTAAATAATTAAATAATTCTGAATCAATAATTATATTACAAAATAGTTCAACTAGTATCATTTAAAATGCGTAAAAATTATCAACTCAAATAATTAATAAAATAAAATAATTTTAGTCTAAGTTGTACTGTACTTAATCATGATGTTCGCACAGTCACGAGTAAGTAGTTCACTCTTAGGTTAGGTTTATAAATTAATCAGACATCCATCGTCTGGAATCTATTTTGAAACCAATAAACACCGATCTGATTCATCACTATTGCCTGCTAGAAATATGAACAAATCTCGTAACTATTCACGTGCGCTTGTGTTGATAACACAATTGTGTATTTTCACGCTCAAAAGTGTCATCAGCAAAAAAACACAGTAACGTTTATCGCTTGCACAGGCCATTAGTTCATGAACCATTAACTGGTTTATTGTATAAATGCCTGTCCAAATTAACAACTACGCTCGATAGGTATTAACAAATGATATATATCATCTCCCATGAATTTACAGAATTTAGAAAAATAAAATAATATAAAGTATCATGCCAGAAACGTTCTTAAAATTTATTTTAAAATAAACACTTAAAATTTTCATAGAGTTCATCAAAATCCTGACAATTCATAATAAGTCTCTACATAAATATTTGAATGGAAGATTTAAAATAAAAATGTTTAATGAATTCTACAGAATATAAATTGTTTATAAATGTGCAATGTTTATTACTGTACTCATGATGTTCGCACAGTCACGAATAAGTAGTTCATTCTTCGGTTAGGTTTATAAATTAATCAGACATCCATCCTCTGGAATGTATTTTGAAACCAGTAAACACCGATCTGATTCATCACTATTGCCTACTAGAAATATGAACGAACCCCGTAACTATTCACGTGCGCTTGTATTGATAACACAGTTGTGTATTTTCACGCTCAAATGTCTCATCAGCAAAAAACACAGTAACGTTTATTGCTTGTACAGGCGAAACGGCTATTATAGTTTTCCCCTACCACCGAGTATAAACTTGTCCAGCTCGATATTTCCTGTCTAGATCGGAAACATGTAAAAATCTGAACATTTCAGAACATACCGTACAAAATATTTACAAATAACATGTAGTGTTATCTTGGAATTTTTTATAATGAAAATAAACTACGCCCGCTATTAAAAATGTCTACCACCTCTTGACATCTAATACATATTTACATTTATGAAAAATGTTTTTAAAGACAAAATAAAAATGAAACACAGAAGAAGTCAAACTAAAACGATCTACAAACTAAGTAAACACATCAAACACATAAATTTATGCACATATTTAACATATAGCTCTTATTTTTAATATACAATAACAGGTACGGACATGTATAAATTCCTCTTAACATAATATTATATTTTAGGTAATGAAAATTAAAAAAATAAAAATTGTTTCTGGAGAACATAATGAAGAGAACATAAAATGTTATGTGAGGAAACTGTGTTCCTTTCTCATATTCAAAATTCATATAATATTTACAAAGACAATACAAATATTATGTGGGTAACCTGATATATCAAATCAACTATTTAAAATTGTGCATTTATTTTTGCATATGATTATTAAAGTGTTCACGAATATAAAATAAGAATCAACATAAACTTCCATTATTTATAGAGTACATGTAACTAAAAAAATAAATAAATTGGAATGTACTAAATGAATTCTCATTTTAATAATTAGATTTAAGGTTAGATATAAATACATAAGTAAAATAACAAATTAGATAGATACCAGCCTAGCACCTTTAGAGCTGTTACTGAGGCAATCACAACACAAAAGTGTATACATCTGAATATTAAGTTTTAAAGATTTTAAATTATTGCATAGTACGAAATATTTATATGCATTTCATACTATTTTTGTAGTATACAGGGTGTTACCTACTAGCATCACAAAATATTTGATAATTGAACAAATTTTTTTCTGAATAAAATGAAACATAAAGTATTATAAATATACGTATATTAAAAATTTCTACCTATTTACTAGATTTCTTCTTAATATTGCTATATACAAAGTGTCCTTATTTCGCACTAAAAACATATCTAGCAATAAACTGAATAATATTAAAAATAAATCTTAAAATCGAAACACTTAAAATGAAAAAAAAAGTCATATGAATAGTTTTTGAAAAATTAAATATATACATAAAATTCCAAAACTATGCGGATCACAGCAATATGTGCATTTCAAATTATACAAAAGTTATTCTTCTTAAAAAAGTAAACCTGTAAGTGTGCTACTTCAGGTCCGAATTTTGGGTTTCTTTTATACGGAAATTATTCAAAATTCTTTCTCAGTAAAAATTGACGTTTGAAGACAATTGAATTCTTTATTAATTGGTCTGCCGATTTTACTGAAAATCTAATCAGATCTCAAGAAGGAGATTATAATTGTAAATATCATGTTTAGTGTTGATAGCATTAATAGTTTGGCGCTATCGTGTACACTAACACACACACAAACACACACACACACACACACACACACAGAGAGAGAGAGAGAGAGAGAGAGAGAGAGAGAGAGAGAGAGCGAGAGAGAGAGAGAGAGACATTTTTTGAAAAACCACTTTCTTGGTATCAAAGGTCGAAAAGTGAACATCTGCAAAAATCTCGAGGTCGAGCATTTTCGTCATCGACGTCCTGATTATATTACGTAAAGAAAGTAAAAATGTAGCATTATCGTTTACAATACTTTAATAAAACATAGCAATTCCTTTTAGTTAAATTTATGGGTCAACATTCTCGATATACTGGACGTATAATATATTAAACTTCATAAATGAATATATAACACATAATCAATCACCTAATGATCTTTTCCAAAATGATTTTGAGGGATTAAAGATTTTGCACATTCTCCTTTGAACGTAATTAAATGAAATATAATTGTTTCAGTTGCGTTTTTATGCAATGAATGTCAAACGAATAAGAGAACAAATAAAACCTAAAGAGCGTAAATAAATCTGAAAGAGTTCTTCATTTAAATATTCCGCTCAATTATTTTGCATACGCACATGAAGTACACATACACGTGTTTGGTGCCACGTGTTGACCACGGGTGAACTCGTGTCTACCGCAAAAGGGGTAATTTAGCAAACAAATAGGCAGAGGGAACGTATCATTTGAAAATGCATATTTTAATATACCTCGCGTGTATTTTACCTAATGTACTTAATTATTATTAGTCAGTTAAAAAAAATCAAATTTTGATTTTAAAGTCATGTCAGTTATTTGAATATCGTACCTATTATTTTCTAACTATTTTGAAATTTCTGTAGCTATATATTTGTTGTAAAATTAATAAATATCACAACTAAAGAAGATTGTATAGTTAATGAAGAAAAAAGCAATTTGAGCTAAAATTATCTCAATTTCTCGCCGCTTTGAAAAAAAAAGTGTTACATTTACTCCGAAAATCACAGCTTGTTTATATTCTTGTAACGTCTATGTCTTAATTTTCAAAATAAGAGTACGTAAGAGCAATTGCCCTACACAATCTTTGACAGGTATATAAAATGTAAATTTCATGTTAGATAATATTGTAAATAATAAAAGTATATTGTTTGTTATTTATATTATTTAGTTATATTATTCTAAATTATCATAAGAAAAGAGAAGACACTATTCCAAAATTCTAGGTAACAGATTTAATATAATGCTAAAAGTGTTCAATTGAGAGATAGTGCAGACAAATTTCATCAAGTACACTTCATACTTATTAAATTTTTGCATAACTAGCGGCTAAAAAATTACCAACAAAGCCTACAAAATTTAGTCTTATAATAATTTATCCTCCTCATTTTTATATTCAATACTATAAACGACTAAATGAGACAACGTTGTAAAATTATATACTTATAACCTTATTTGCTAAATAAAAACGAAACGGCTACGTGCACATTTATATTTACAAATAATAGGAACATACATATTGAACATATATAATTTATGTACTATCAGCAAAATAGTCTAAAATGGAAGTTTGCTTGTGTGCCAATTTTGCCTCAAAATGTAATGATAGCCCACTAAGCATACCAAACGCTTGTACATAATCTTTTTCAAAACAAAATTGTTCTAGTTTTATTATTTCCAGTAGACCATCTTTATACGATACTGTTCTTTTCTTATAATCATCAGTTCTAGGAATTTCTATTTCATGTTCTTCATCATTACTCTTTTGGCTTTCGTTTTCTAAATTATCGGGCAAAATATGATCTGGATTATAGTCTTCTGTATACAAATTGATGTAAATATTTATAAATTCCTTTACATCATTACTTCCTAATTTTCCCATTAGCGTACACTTTAGATAAAGGAATTTCATCTTCACGATCAAATTGATCACTTTCAAACTCCTCATTTACTTCTGCAAAACCTCTTTTATTGAAACAATTTTTAATTGTATCAGATGACGTCTCATTTGATACAATATTTTGTAATGTCCTTAGGATGGGCAACCGCATTGTCCAAAAATAATAAAACTTTTCTCTTTTGATCGATCATTTTCCGATCAAATTCACGCAACCACTCTGTCATAATAGAATTAGTCATCCAAGTCATGTTATTTGAATACCAGTGGACTGGAAGAAGAGCAAAGGCAAGATTTTTAGATGCGCAAGGGCGTGCTGATTTTACGATAACTAACAGTTTTTGTTTCTGCCCTGTTATATTCACACAATGCATTATAGTTAATCTTTCTTTTGATAACCTGCCACCCCAACATTTTTCGCCTCTTGATACCATCGTCTTTGTTGGTAATGCCCGAAAAAATAACACTGTTTCGTCCAAATTATAAATATCGCAGGATTTGTACCTTTTAATGGCAACCTATTTATGAAATCTTCGATATTTTCTTGATATGCGCTAACGACTTCGACAGATATGATGCGGTAAATGAACATACCGTAGTCGACAAATTTTAATTTCGGTTTGTACTTCTATCCAATGCAGATGATGACCTTATAATATGCAGGGATGCTTGCTTGCTAACAGTGGTGGGAAAGCAACGCAGTGTCGGGGGATCCTCACTCCTTACATTTCATAGGAAACGTTTGTCGACTGTACTGTCTTGGCAGCCTCGCTATATGTTTATCTTTAGTTTATTTCGTCGCGCTCTTTTCCTCTTTCTACTTTCGTATCAGAAATTAAAATATGTCGACTACGGTATGCAAATACATATCCGTCCGTTTAATGGAAACTTTGCGGTTAAAAAGCAGCTAAATAACTGTCCGCACCCGTTCAAGAGAGTGCTCCGCATAAGAGAAACCAATTTATTAGGAATTCCCTACTTATAAATTCGGGACCGGATAATATGTCCGTTTAAGGGAAGTGCGCGGCTAATAGAAGTGCCCGTTAAGGGAAGTTTCACTGTATATAAACTGTGCGCCTGTTAGTGATCGTGTAACTTTTGAACGACTTGACCGATTGAGATTATATTCACTCAAATATTTGTAAGAGACGATGGTTGATTAAAAAATATATATATATTATAATATGTACACATTATGTTCGCCTGGTCAACCAAATTATTTCGGTATAAATATGCTGCCGCCCAATAGATGGTCCTTTTTCTGGTGGATTTAAAGCAGTTTCATTTTTCTTCATTCAAATAAACTGCAATTTTTTTCCGCCCTTCTACGCGCCTGATCATTGGCACCGGTCTTTTTCGATCTCCTTGCGTATCCTCGGATCGCGCCAACGACCTTTTCTATCCAGATTTTCTTATACAGGGACTTTGACCAAATCAAACACATCGATCTATCGGAAAGGGTAGAATAATGTCTACCGGGCCAGCTAGTTTATTATAAAATCGTATTATATGTATTTATAGTAGTCATTCATTAATTACTAATATAAACATGCTGTTTATATGTATATGTTTGGTTTCATATCTACTTTCTTAGACGTAATATAAGGAACAATACTTCCTAATGAATATTTTTAACATTGATGTTTTTATAGTGTCCACGTTTTGAAACCCTCTGATAAGAAAAACCTTACTACGATAGTGGTATCAATACCAAATTTTACATTTACGAATATACTTAATCTTCTTGTCAAGACCTAATTACATTTTCAGTGAATTCGGTATACAGGAAGCAGTTGTCTATTTAGGTGAAAATATTTTTTTTCCCCAATATCTCCTCAAGTACCTACCCAGTTTAGACATATTTCTAATCATTACAAAAAACATTCAAAAGTTAATTTGAAAACTTTATAAAAACATACCGATGTTACTAAAAGTACATACATATGAATATTAAATAATAGATGAGATAAAAATACGGTATAAGTATGGACTTGATTTTAATTTAAACGTAAAAAACTCTATGTAAGATGTGTAATTTATTATTAAATTGTTATAAGTACCATTTGAGAGAAGTCACATTGATTGACTGTATTTTATAAGAATAACATCTACTTTGATATTGCACTAATGCAAGGTTTAACTCGCAATTATTTGAAAATAATATTAGAGGAAAAAAAGAAAAGGAATATATATGGTTGGAATTTAAAAATACCAAGTACAATTTACTGGTGCCAGTTAATTTATAATTAGCAATTAAATGCAGAATTTTATTAGACGGAGGGTTTCGATATTATTTAAGTACAAAGAATACAGTTTTTCCATTGGAGTGAAAACACAAGCTTGTCATGGAAAATAACAGAAACAATACCGATTTCTGTCATCATATTTTAAAACAAATTTTAATAGTATGTTATAAAATATGAAAAACCTAACCTTGAATTTAGAAAATATAATTTATGCATTTTTAAAATATAAATTGGAAATAATTCAAGAAGATTTTTTTTTTAATAATGCAGAAAATATATTATTTACCATTATACAGTAAATATTTAATATAACAAAATTCAACTTGATGAGAATAATTCCTATCACTATTCTATCCTGAGATAGAAGATCATATCGAAATTCCTGGGTCCATATACTGGGGTGTCTCTAAAAGGTGCGGAAAAAATGCTACCACACATTTCTGAGGGCAAAATATGACGATCTAACCCAACTTACCTCAGTCCAAAAGTGGATCCTTTCGGAGATACAGAGTGTCAAAAGTTCAATTTGGTTTTAGTTTTTTATAAATAATTTCTGTAGTAATTGGTATATTGTCACAATATTTGGGTAGGGGGGTTTCGTGGGGTAAAAAATTTAAATCTGCTCTCATTTTCATTGCAAAATGTAGAGGGCGCCACCTGCGGCATATTGTATCCATTTAAAACGTAATAACTTTTTTGAGACACACTGTATTTAACTTTTAAATAAAAATTCTTATTCTCCAATGTTTTTTACCTAGAAAAGGTATACCTGGTAGGAGTTGATTGGAGCAGCCGTTTATGAGTAATCTGAATATAAAAAATTCATTCCGTATATGGACTCATATGCTTCTGTAATTTGGGTGTTATTCTTGTGGCAATTCAATGCAATGGTGCATCCACTTTTGGACTGAGGTAAGTTGGGTTAGATCGCCCTCAGAAATGTGTGGTAGCGTTTTTTCCGCACCTATTAGAGACACCCTGTATATCTATTACCAAGTACATGCAGGCTGATTAAAAATAATAATTTTATAATCTCGTAAAATTCCAGCCCGATACCAGTTCAAAACTATTGCCTCAAACGAAGGGTCCCTGTGTGACTTTATTTGATAAGTATCATCTATGCATTAATTTGTATTGTATTTAGCACTTATTAAGTCCACTGCAAGATATGGTTTTTTTGTACTTAATTGATTTATAGATGTGGCAAGTATGCTCTATATTAATAACTAAAACTTAAGAAATCAGTTTTGCCATTTAGTGAGTATTTCTACTTGACAAAATTTTGTTCCTTCCTATATAAATATATAAATATTAAAATTCTTTGCCAAATATTGTCCTATGCTTATTGTTTACATTTTCATTCATACATATTTCATTTACATTCTACATTTGTCAATGTATTCTAAATGACAACCAGTTGTCATATTGTTATTACTTTTGCTCATCATTTGCCACTACTACCAAGAAGATATTCATTTTTTTAATATATATACATATATAGGAATAATAGGTTCTTGGGGAATCTAGCAATCATAAACTGGTTGTGCTTTAGTTCTTTATTCTTTCTGCCAATATTTCGTACATACGATCGTGTACTTCATCAGGGCATCAACTGTGGAAGCAGATCACAAGAATTGAGTGTGTTGATATATTAAAAGTTTACAAATGTACTTACAATGCGAACTGTTTATGTGGACAATATCACATGATACAGAAGTGCATGTTTCTTTAGGATTGATTTTCATTAACATTATTGGTCTTAACAGTGGTTATGATAATGATGTTCACAGATTAAAATTCATTAAAAACTCTAGAAGGAACACAACAAAAAAAAACACGTTGAAATTATTCTGGTTAACACCTCGTTACATTTTTAAAAGAATATAATTTTTCTTTTTTGAAAACACTGTAGTATAAAGTGTATCATTGAACGGTCAAGAACAAAATGTCAAGTAATAGATGGATGTTAACTCGATCATCTGTGCGCATCAATACCAACCCCCAACATTGTTGTCTAGTGAGAAACACAACAGCATCGAAAACCCTATGTGTATTTTAATTTGACATATCAAAGTATGCATGAAAATATAACTTCAAAATAAACCGCGAAATTGATGATTTAAAGGATTTAAAGGTAATCTAAATTGACAATACAAAACTGTGTAATAGAATGCATGATTAAAGTTTGTGTTATCGTGTGTGAATGTTAACTCTTAGTTCTAAAACAAGATTATTCATTGGTTGACTGCAAAGTTACATTTATTGTTCTGTTGCCAGATGCACCAAGTGTTAAAAGAAACGCATATACTGAATTGAGGTTATCAATGTCTGATCTGAAATTCATAGTGTTACTTAACTTATTAATCTCAACCATTTCTAGGAACTCTCTGCATTTCTTGCTCCGTACTGTTCTCAGTATTTTAGCGTCGTCAAAGTTAGGTACATGTTTATTGTTTTTCATATGTAAAGAAAGACTTCTTGCTTTCTCTTATACATATATATATATTACCTTTTCACCTACCTTTCTTATGTAAATATGTTGACGACATTATTACAGCTATACCACAGGATCAGTATGATATTACTTTACAAACTTTTAATAGTTTTCATGACAATTTACAATTTACTATAGAATGTGAAACCGATAATGGGATTCCATTCTTGGATACTAAGTTATTCAGATTACATGATAATAGATTAATTTTAAATTGGTATCAGAAACCTACTTCGTCGGGTAGATATGTTAATTATTACTCACACCACCCTCCAAACCAGAAATTTAACACAGTAATTGCTTTGAAAAATAGAGTTTCACTTATTAGTGATAATGTTTTTTTTAAAAGAAAACCTAAATACGTTAGTTGATTTGTTTCTTAATAATGGTTATCCTAAAGATATTTTAAACAGTTAATTTATAAATTGGTATGATGGGCCATGTGTGGGTGGATAGTTAAGAGATGAAATTGAAACAAGGTCCAAGTTCCCACAGATTCTTTATTTAAATTAAGGCGACCCGTTTCGTGAGTTTAAAAATACTATACTCACATCATCAAGCCAAGCTTAAACAAGAAAATAAGCTAGTGACACCAATGTACAAATTAAAAAATAGGTGATAAAATGTGTTTTAAAAAATGTGTTTAACAAATTAACTAATAAATATAACATATTGTACAAGTCATATAATGAAAAAATATTTTTATTATTTAAAACAAATTGTGAAAAACATTTCAAAAAGTCAAAAATACAGTGAAATTATATCAAATGAAGGAAACTAATCACAACACTTACAATCCCAAAAAAGACTACCTTCCTTGCACCAGCAACCACATCCATGTAAAAATTATATGTCTCAACAGACAGTACTGATATCAAAATTTATTCAAATATAAAAAGGAATAAATCCAAATTATTCCTGTGTGTCAATTTGACAGGCATAAATCCAAATTATTCCTGTGTGTCAATTTGACACACAGGAATACCACTTTTGTTAAATAGTGATGTAATTTATAGGATCCCTTGTAATGATTGTAGTGGTTGTTATATTGGCCACACTTCACAAACATTAAAATCAAGGATTACACAACACAAAAGTGATGTTCGTTTAGGTAAAAGGTCATGTGCTCTGGCAATACATTCCCAAAATTTAAATCATAATTTTCATTTTGACAATTCAATGATTTTGGATTTTGAATCAGACTATAAAAAAAGAATATTTTTAGAAATGCTTCACATTAATAGAGATGTTGATGCAATTAATTTTAAATCTGATGTTAATCAATTAAGTAATATTTATTGTAATATCTTGCATATTTCAAATTAGTATTTGTTTTGAGTTCTTTACTTTTGAATCTACTTCTTATTCTTTATTTATTTATTACCTGTATGATGTTTTTAATAGTAGTTGCCAAAAATTGTTTTATGTTTTTGACTTATGTTGTCAATTTTAATTTATAGTTGTAAGTTTGACAGCACTTTATGTTATTTGTAATTTATACTTTAATAGCCCCCGATGAAGGTATAAATAAATGACGAAATATTGGGCTTTTGAACAAATTGTTTAATTAAAGAATAGACCGAACACCCAACTAATTTATATTACTTTATATATATATATATATATATATATATATATATATATATATATATATATATTTATGTGAATTCCAAAAATTAATAGGACATGTTTGAAATACAACGCAATTATTTTAGGAGGATATACATATCCTCGCCTGGAACTAGAGTTTTACATCAAAAAGACTACCCGACTTGAAGCTCAAAGCGAATCGCAACAAACAACTTTCGAAACTTCCTTTTGGTTATTACTCATTCAAATTTAAAGAGTCCTTTGTGTAAAACCCTTAAAAATAATTTCCACACGGTATGGTCGCCACAAAGACGCAAAATAAAACGGTTAACGGCAAGTTTCTCCCGTATTTTCGCGTTAATTTAACATACGCTTCTATTTCCCGTCTCTTTCGCACCCGATACTGAGAATTCGTTCCGAACGGGGTAGATGTGCAGGAGACGTGACCGTTGCTAAAGGGAAATAACTTTGACATAATTGGTAACAGTGACGGTGACAAAGGACGGCATGCAAATATGCAGGGTGTTGGGCGTCACCGACGTCGTTAAGCGTCGGATGAGACGTGTGTTAGCCCGCAGCCCGGTTTATATTCCCTTATTGGCTTCGTTTACTTAAATAATAACCGGAGTCTGCTCTTTCATGATTTGTCTTCCTAGATAGCTCATCGAATGTAGTCACATTTTTAATCTATTGCCTTAAAAATACAAGTTTCAACTAATTTTAAAAATTAAATTTATAATGAAAATGTAATGATCCTACGTATTTACTAAAATGAAAAAAGCAGATATTTATTTTGAATATCTGCTCTACAATAAGCACGGAATTGATCTGGAAATAAATAAATGAGATAAGAGAAAGATAGCTGGTTACTAAAAATAAGTGGGGCTATGTTAAACCCCGACTGATCTAGATAGATATGTTGATGACATACGTTAGAAATACGTTTCTTGTTTCGATTCATAATATTAATAATCATTTGCCTATAGCATGAAATATAAACAAATAAATGAGATATATAATATAATAGAATATGTCGAAACAATCATCTGAAGCGGCATCAGCCTTGAGTCATTATGGTGTGTCTGAGGTGCAACTTCAGTTATAGCTTCTCCGCATTCGAAGGGAGTGAGGGCAACCTCATAAAATCGTCACACACGGATGACTATACTATTTGATTTGATATAAACTAAAAGATGAAGTTAGTGTCAATAACCTATGACAGCACTAACAAAATGTATAGAAGTTTTTTGAAGTGGTAGGCCTTCTTTGTTGTTGATAAGTATCACTTATTGCTTCTGGCTTGAAGACTTCTGCTGCAAGTAATGGCAAAAGAAGTAATAGCCTTAAAAATGTCTCTTAAGATAGTGTACTGTTCTGCGACAGAAGAATAAGTGATACAGTCTCATCCTAGAAATCTAGAGATCATACTTATACATAGATGAGGTATTGATTAATATACTACTGAATATTTCAAATTTGAAAGCGTATAGTTAAATAGTAGATCGTACAAGTATGTTTGATTACTTTATTTTTTTATAACGTTCAAATAGGACTCTTCATATTTTTGCAAAATAAATGCTGCCCCTATCAATACATGACTTATTTGAACTTTTATTAAATTATTAAACAATTCCGTTTCTTAGATTTAAAAAATCATGATACTTTTCATCTCTTGTACATTTCAGTAAACTTATACAGTGCCCGCGGAAAAGTCTGCACCATATGGAAAAAAAATTTACTCTTTTAATTTTTAAAATTATTTTTTTGTAGTTTGTTTTTGCATAATTAGAAACCAAAAACTAACCTAAAATATTTAACATATCGCATTTGCTTCAATGCGTAAATGTCATTTAAAAATTGCCAACGTCCAAACGTGCCAGTATTTGTCAAAATATAAGAAGATGCCATAAGAAAAAGTTGTTTGTACTTTCGCGGACATCCTAAATCCAAAGTTTCGTACAAAAATTTTAATTTTAATTTTTTTTTCATAATTTTGTAAAAAAACGCCTGTATATTTTTTAAGTGTATTTTTCTCTTGAATTCTGATAAAAACCTATGTTACCATGTAATAAACAAAAAAAAACAATTTGTATTTCAGAATAAGGTATATTTTTTTTAAATAAATGATTTCTTTAAGAAAAGTGGAGGACATTCTTGGACTATTTTCATATTTTCGTATGTACCATTAAAAATAAATTAAAAAACATAATGGTCAAAAAAGCTAGAAAATAACCTTTTAAAAATGAGAAAAAAAAGTAATTTTATTTCAACTAACAAAGTTAATTTCAAAAAAAAAACAATTCTAATTCTTAAAATTAAATAAATTCACAAGTAAGCGTAGTCAACAATTCCAATTTTACAAAAATACCGTTACTATACAGTTAAACTAAATGAATAAAAAAATGTTAACAATACTACATTTCTGTATGTCTCCCTTCTCTTGCAATACATTTGATGATCCTTCTAGAGAACTCTCTTGTAATGTTTACAAAATATGTGGCCGGAATTTCTAGGCAAACGTCACGTATTGTGTTTTCTAGATGTTCAATGTTTCGAAATGGTCGTTTGCGGTACACTTTCTCTTTTAGATACCCCCACAAGGAAAAATCTAACGGAGTTAGGTCAGGGGATCTCGCTGGCCATGGATACGCTGAATATCTGCCAATCCATTTGTCCCCGAATAATTGATTTAAATAACTCCTCACCGCCAGTGTACTATGTATAGATGCGCCGTCTTGCTGAAACCATAGGACAGATCTTTCTTCCAATACCATATCATCAATTAAATCGGTTATTTCGGTCATGAGAAAGTTCAAGTACCTTTGCGAATTTAAATTTTCGTGGAAAAAATAGGGTCCAATCAATCTACCATAAAAAATACCACACCAAACATTTGTTTTAAAAGAATATTGGTCCCTGCATTCGATGATAAAGTTAGGGTTTTCATCAGCCCACCATCTGCAGTTGTGCGAACTCACCGTTCCATTGGAAGAGAACGTTGCTTCGTCCGAGAACATGATTTCTTTGGGGAAACGACGGTTTTCTTCGAGCTCTCCTTGAAACCACATACAAAAATCAAATCTTGCGTTAAAATCTCGTTCTTTTAGTATATGGACATATTTTGGCTTAAATGGACGGTACTTATGTTTCTTTAAAATTTTTCTCACTGTAGTCTCTTTTGCCCTAGTTCTGTTGGAAATAGCAGCAAAGTTTTATGCTCTACTACATCTAATAATACATGTTCTTCATGCTGCTGAACTTGCCAGTTTACATGTGGCTTCTTAAAATCATTTAGAACTGAACCGGATGACTTGAACTTATCTACAATACGACCAACAGTAGAGTGCGAAACGAATTTGTTAGGGTGTCTTTGATTAAAAATATTTGCCGTATCCCTGTTGGTTCTATTTTCTCCGTGAATTAAAATTATTTCTATTTTTTCTTCCATGGATAACATTTTAAAACAAATCTATTAGAGAAATACATAAAACTGACATTTATTTAGTTGTTTATGTCTAGAATTTGCAATTATTTTCTAGGCCTACTTGTGAATTTATCGAAGTTTAAGAATAAGCTTGTTATTTCCTACTTTAGAGATACTAAAGGAAATTTTGCTTAAAACAGACAAGGCTAGGTACATAACATGTTCTAATCTTACAACTAGTGTTATTTTCTAGGTTTTTTGACCATTATGTTTGAAAAATAAACATTTTTAATATACAAAAATATGAAAATAGTCCAAGAATGTCCTCCACTTTTCTTAACGAAATCTTTTATTTAAAAAAAATATACCTTATTCTGAAATACAAATTGTTTTTTTTTTGTTTATTACATGGTAACATAGGTTTTTATCAGAATTCGAGAGAAAAATACACTTAAAAAATATACAGGCGTTTTTTTACAAAATTATGAAAAAAAAATTAAAATTAAAATTTTTGTACGAAACTTTGGATTTAGGATGTCCGCGAAAGTACAAACAACTTTTTCTTATGGCATCTTCTTATATTTTGACAAATAATGGCACGTTTGGACGTTGGTAATTTTTAAATGACATTTACGCATTGAAGCAAATGCGATATGTTAAATATTTTGGGTTAGTTTTTGGTTTCTAATTATGCAAAAACAAACTACAAAAAAATAATTTTATAAATTAAAAGAGTAAATTTTTTTTCCATATGGTGCAGACTTTTCCGCGGGCACTGTATCTTTATATTAAACCTTAAGCATTTTGATTGCTTTCTCTCCATGTCATAAATAATGATATAGAATATTGAATTCCTGATGAAATGCTTTAAATACACAAAACCAATTACAATTTAAAATTGAACACCTCATTAATTAATTGTAAGCCACACCTATATATCCTAATTTTTAAGGTCATTCTGCTTCAATACATTAAGAGTAGTCAATATCCAGCTAAAATCAAATTTAATAAGTGTACAAATGACATTGTTTCTGAATATAAAAAAATCAGCTACTAACAGTAAAATATTAGACCGAGGGGCTGTTGATTTATAAACGTAAAACATTAAAATTGTGAACAAATATTTAACCTCAACAATTAGGAAACTATACTACTAGCTTCATATTAATATCAATAAAAGAACATTCTACTAACCGGTATTAGATAAAAGACAAAGTGCAAGGAGTTTCAACTTCGTATATGTCGCATTAATTCACTGTAGAAGTATCTGAATAAGTAATACCTAAAATGTAATAAAATCAGTTTATAGTACATTAGAAATTAAAATTATAAATTATTTCTATAACCAGCTAATGATAAAATTTTTTCAGCTGTTCAGAATGAAAGGCAACCAAGAAATACAGCGACTATAAGACCAGAAGCCCTTAGAGACATGAGTGCTGAACAGGAAAGAGCGTTACGAGAAGCTGCTGTAGCTGTTGGTGTTTTTGGGTAAATAATTATCATTTCTATTCTACTTTAACTCGTACATATGTAATTTATCAAACGCAAACTCGAATAAAATTTGCTTTTTTCTTCAAAAATTAAAAATCTTACATCTCTTATTTTGTCAAATTTTCAATGTCAACTATTGTATAGTGCTTGATTTGAGAGGAAATTAAATAAACAATTACTAATTTATTAAGGATTATTAAAACAATAAAAAAACATTTTTAAATGAATATTTTTGATATATTTCAAAATATGTATACTTTATTATTAATGAGCAAATATGTAATAGTTTTTTGACAGCTACCTATGTTTATCACTTTTCTAATAAATGTTGTAAAATATTTACAATTGATATCAATCTTTAGAGCTAAAAAGCAATGGAAAGAATTCTTTAAGAAAATGTTTTTTAATAACATACAATAAAAGCAAAATTATCAAAAATAACAAAGTCAAAAATGAACACAAATGATTAAATAAAGCTATTTAAAATAATGTTAAGCGCCTAAGTACATAAGGTGGTTGAAATCCTTGCCGCATGTTGAAAAATTATATGATTATTTCCTAGGCATATTTCCTCATCTTTTATTTTGTTTTTTAGTCCTTCCAAATTGTGAAATAGTCTTGGTAAAGGTACTTTATTACTGTCTTAAAAATACTAATTATATAAGTGTTAACGCATGTAACAATCAGAATTATTGACATTCAAAATTACTACCACAGAAATATAGTCTCACACATATATAGATGTTTTACAATTACTCATTTTCTCTTATTATTACTCGATATTTATTTTCATACAATTTCATGTTTGATTATAGTTTAGAGTTAGAAACACCGTACTTTAATAAATATTTTTGAGATCTTTAAAAATACGAGGTAGGCGCAATAAATTCTCGGCCTGAAAGGCTTATACAGGTTCAAACGTGTTGAAACTCCATCACGTCACGCATGCACATACGCGAGATGTACACTATAAATATGACGGTTCGAAGCCTAGTAGTTTTTAGTAACCAGCCAAAATTGAGTACGCGCGGTCATTAAATTTTGAACAAAAGAATACACCTTATATACATATACCTTATCACATTAAACAACGTTTAGTCGACATTTACGGTGATTCATCTCCTTCGTATTCAACTGTAAAAAAGTGGGCAAAGTGTTTCCGTTTGGGACAAGAATCTCTGGAAGATGCTGATCGGTCGGGTCGATCAATTGAAGTAATAACGGCTTAACAAATTTCGATTATTGAACATTTAGTGGTAGAATGTCGCCGTTTGAAACTGAAGGAATTGGCAGTAATAACAAACATTTCCGAAACAAGTGTTCGCCGAATTCTCCATGATCATTTGGGTATGAATAAAATTAGTGCTGGATGGGTACCGCAACTTCTTTTTGCTCTCCAACGTGAACGTCGAGTCGAATGTGCGCAGTCGTTTTTAAACATGTGTGGAGACGACCTAAAACCGATTTTGGAGTCCATTCTCACAGGGATGAAACAGTGGTTCTATTTTACAATCCTCTATCGAAAAGGGAGTCCCTGGAATGGCGGCGACCTGATTAACCTCCTCCCAGAAAGGCGAAAGTCGTTCAATCAACAAAAATGGTGATGGCCACAATATTCTGGGATTGTGAGGGCATTTTTCTAATTGACTTTAAAGAGCGTAATACAAGTGTAATATTGTGCGTCTTTATTGTATAAATTAAGGGACAGTATTCGTGCAAAACGTCGTGGAAATTTGACAAAAGGTGTGCGCTTATTGCACGACAACGCTCCCTTCCATACTGCCGCCGTTTCACAAGCTGCCATCCGCGAATGCGGCTTTCAAGAATTGGAACATCCACCGTATAGTCCGAATATGGCTAATTTGATTTTTGTTTGTTTGCTAATTTAAGAAAAGACCTTAGAGGACGTAGTTTTAAAGACGACAGTGTTGCAAGCAGCTGTTATAGAACATTTTTACAGAAGAACTTGTTGTAATAAATGTATAGAAGTTAGGGGAGATTACATTAAAAAATAAAAATTCTTATAATTGTTTCAAGTTTCTTTTTTGTATATCAGGCCGAGAATTTTTGGCGCCTACCTAGTAGGTATACACTTACGATAAAATTATTTCTATTTAATCGTAGTATTATGTTAAATCAATTATAAAAATATTTACCATTTGCCTTACACGTACGTGGACTCCTTTGCTGTAGTATTTACGTAATTTTACAGGCTTCACGTATATGTAGAATACGTATGTGATGCCTTGCTGAATATTAGTATGAAGGCCTCCCATTTTATTGATTTTCTCTAATCAACTGTATATTAATAGCATCTCCAAGGGTAAAGTAGTTCAAAGAAGCGACTGATGCTACGACATTCACCTTCTATCATACGTTAAACCTACAAAAGCATAAACGGTGTGGGTTTTTGATCGGTGGTATGGCATCGAATGATTATTATCATAGATGAGAACACAAATTATCGAATGACACGCTTTGTTGGACGGTAAATGATAGAAGAGCCATTCCAAAGTGAACAGTTAAATCAATATGCGAAGGAGTGATATGACATCGTTTGACTTATTGTTATTATATGCAGGTCTTTTGATTGCAGGCCTCCTGTATCCTTAACCATGGCGTTATCACCGGCTAGATACGGCCCAGGACTTCTTCATCCTGTTCCACCACCACCCATGTTAAATAGAGAACCGACACCGAAACAAGATTCAAATAGCGATAACGACGGTAAGCGTATTAACTCTAGTTTATCGTATTTGTCTTTACAATATGTTAAACATTATTATATTGCGCCTGTATAACAGATTTAAAGAAATTTTATAATTAAATAAGTATATGGTATATGTGCGTGTTTTGTATGAATATATAAATTACATTTGATGTTTTTACTGACAAGGTATTAAATGCATCTTTTGGGTAAACGTCCGCGTGTGGAACTGGTTCTTAGAATCAACTTTCAGTTGCTTTTAGAGCGTGTTCAACTTCGAATGGATTTATAGTCTGGCTATCATGTTCTCGCTGTTTGGCTGTGGTTGGTTTTCATCATCTCTTGGCGAATGCGAAGAGGCATTAACGCACGTTCTAGCATTGGATTCTAATAAAAATACAGCTTTTGAAAAACATTGAAACGGGAACTATTATTACTGATATTGATTGCAAAAATATACAAAAACATATTTTTTGAAAGATGATTTAGTTTTGATATCTAATTACTTTCTTATATGTAGTGTAAGGAAGTATTGTGATATATTGAAGATACCCATGTTTTGAGGCATCCTAATAATAGTAATGTGCTTTCTGCAAAAATGTTTATGATTGTGTCTTTGTATGTGTCTGCCAGTGTGTGACCACAAAAGCGGCCGAACGACTAAAGTTATCAATTCCAAATTTTATATTTAATAGTATTATGTCCCATCGAGATATTAGATTTACAGTCAAATCGTTTGACTGTAAATCTAATAAAATCGTTTACTACGGTGACAAATTCAAATTTTTAGAATCTTTCGTGAGCAACTAAATTTAGACACATGTTAAAAAAATACAAAAGTACGAAAAAGTAAGTTTGGAAATAACTGAATAAAAAGAGTTTTCAACATTTTTACCAGGAGTTATTGTAGAGGATTTTTGTCGTAATATCTCACAAATTATATACTTAACATTGCTTTACTAAAAATATGAAAATATTTATAACTTAATTTGGTACAACTTTTGTATAAAATAACTTGGACTGGAAGTAACACGTTTAATCTTATCAAAAGCAGCTTTCTGCAAATATCTCGCTAACTAGAGATGTATGTAGATTTATTAACAACGTAAATGTATTTGGAGCTTAATTTGGAACAAATACGGTATAAATAAAATTCAAAACTTGTACCATAGCAAGATTTTTACACTTATCGGCAAGCAAATATTTCGCAAATTCTGTGCAGATTTATAGTATTTAATATATTATTTCGACTTTAATTTAGGAAACTTTTGTAGATAAAATTCGATTTGCAAGAACCTATAAGAAGGTCATGGTGATTACCACACATTTGTCTCTATATTATGTATTTCTTGTAAAATAAAAGTGTGTCAAAAATGAATATAATGGATCAAAAACAATACACATCAGAAGAAAACGAAATTTTAGATTCTATTTCGAACACCGAAAATAAATTATAAAAAGACAATAATGGTTAATTGAAAAATAAAAATGATATATTATGTAATTGAAACGCAAAAGGTTACTACAAATAAAGTAGATACAAGTAAATTAACAGTTGGAACTGAGGCAATAAAAACAGTGGAAAAGGGTGGTACGCTATTAACTGTAGTGATAGTAATTCTAAAGTAACATAAAAAAAAGTTAAGACAGTTGGAAATAAGTATGTAGTTTTATAACCAAAATGATGAAATCCGAGAATAGTAATAACAAACGTTGAAATACACATTACTGATCATTAACAGGTCATAGTCAAATATCGGATGAAAAATCTAAGATGTATGAACTACTATGGCTGGGTGACACCAATTATACAAAATGTTTGACAATTTACTTGAATTCATTATGTACGCAAATGTGACAAATTATTAGGTTGTTGTACACAAATTAACAAAACATGTAAAATAAAATCATACATTAATTTGGCATCTATAATTAATATCAAATAAATTTAATAAATTTAATAAACACACTATTAATAAAGAATTTACCAAAAATTTTTTAAAATGTTTATCAACCATTTAGTTTGATTTGTGTACATCTCCTTCAAATATTTCCATATAGTTTAATGGACGCTGAAGTACTTCAAGCATTTTGTTGTCTTTTGTACGGTCTCGCAACCTGCTGATTTGTGTTCTGTATACGAAACCGTATGAAATAACTAATAACTTTGTCTGTCTGAGGTAGAATTTATATGCATCCAATCAATATTTAAATTCTATAAACATATTTTAGAAGTTTACAAGAATAATATTACCTAGCTCTTAAACATTAATTATGAGCTTAGTCAATGCTTAATAATTTAGGTACTTATACTAGTTTATAAATACAAATAATACACCAACATATTTATCATATACAAGAAAGGCTATACAAAAAAGGTATTATGTCGAATTACTGATTGTATGAATGACGAACTATTATAGATGAAATACATATTGTTGAAGATTGAAGGTTTACCAAATTTTCGTACTTGAATGCCAAGAGCCATACACAATAGTATGTAGTTAATATTCCACATTAACTTTCTTATTTATGAGATAAGCTCGTATCTATAGGAAGAAAACCAATTTAAAATAAATAAATGGTAAATACTACACTATTATTATTATTATTATTAATGTACAGAACCATATTCTATATGATGATTGATGGAAGAGATCATTGATATCAAACAACAGGCATCATATGTTAATATTCCTAGGAAGATATCAGTTATTGTTGATGTTCTATTTTTCCTATGCCAATAAAGAACGAAATAATGAGGAGTGGCCACCACACGACTTTCTTATATGTGTCTCAAATTATACAAAAAAAAAAAAAATTTACAAAAATATTCTAAATCAAGCTCTAAATACTTTTGTACTCTTGATAAACATATATAGAATGCATAATTTATGAAATGTTTGTACAGAATCACTATTAGAAGAGTAACAGTGTTACTAGCGGTTCGAATTTTGATTTTCTTTGTACCAAAGGTATTGAAAATTAAGTTTTAAATACACGTAATATATCTGCCTACAATGCATAACTTGCGAGATATTCGCAAAAATCTGTTTTTCGATAAGAGTAGGAATTCCAGTACGAATTTCGAAAACTGCTTTAATAAAATTTTTTTTTAATTTGGAGTACATTTGAATTCTTTATAAATTTGTTTAAACTTAGTAGTAGAAGAAATATTTGCAAAATTCGAACTTACGTGCAAACAACACAAGATGTAAATGAGAAATTACAAAGAAAAATGATATGGCAGAAGAATCAATAAAAATTTCAGTTTTAATGCAAGAACACAGTGTTATATATTTTTAAAAATCCATTGCATATGAATGTTCACATTCAAGAAGAAAAATATCCCAAGGCAAGGATGACTACAATATTTTATAAACTCATTTACCTAGAATTGTAAAATTTAATTTAAATTAATCCGATTTACTGATTTAGTTAAATGTATAACATATAAAATCAGTATTAAAAGCTCCTGTATGTACAACATATCATATTGCAATCAGTGGAAAGCAAATTTTGTTCCTCTTTAATTCTGGGATTGCTACCCGTTCGTTGCTAATTACACCCTAGGGACGTCGACCAAAATGCAACGCTAAATTCGAAACACCAGAACAAGAGAGAAGGGTTACTCTGTTTAATTAAATTTTATTGGCCGCCGGAGGCTCAGAAAAATCATTAGGATTTGCCTATGAAGTGTCATTTTAATACATTAAATGTCTACTATTTGCGAAGAAAAAATATTACAAACAAGATTTTTTTAATTAGGGGCAAAATTTTATTTTAAAGCTATTGCTTTCTAAAACTAGTGATAGTAGTTACATTTTCACGAGTGAATATGGAATTCATTATGTTCTGTTAACACTCTATATATGTCAAAATATTATTCAAAATTTGCAACAAAGTGGGAAAAAAGGATTACACGCTTATTTAAAAGTTTTAAAAATATTTTGCTTTATACATGCTGTTTCAGAAAGCAGTATTAAACCACAATAGTATTTTTTTAAATGGAACTCACAATATAGAAAGAATTTCATTACTCTAATGGAACAACTTATCTGTAAATTTTGTGCCTTTCTTACATTTTTTATTGATACCTTATTTGATAATTTGGAATAGATCATTTGCCAATAATTTCGTTTTAAAGTTAAATTATTATTTCTTTTATATTTCCATTAGCTGATTTGTAAAGTTTTTATATTGTTAAATATTTGACAAATAACTTATTAGTTATCCCAAGCAGGATAAAATCTTTAAATTAAGAAGCATGTAGTTTTCACTCAACAGTGAATGCAAACATTAGATTAAATGGATTTATTACGGACTAAATAATCATTATCGTTTTAAATAAATGAACTTTTTATGCTTTTTAGTCATATAATAGATGTTTTCAAAATTTTTATCGCACTTAAATGTTTACAAATATAAAATATGAAACAATACATACGTAAACATAAACAAAAAATCATTTAATAAGAGCAGTATTTGGGATAAAAAATTACAAAAATTAAATAACAATAAACATTTCAAGAAAAGCATGGTAAATTACATATAAAAATAATTAAAACTCAAAAATGGGGCCAAATTAATTAAAGAACATTTTCGATATTTCGTAGTGTTTGTTAGAATTTGTTAAAGATGTTGCTAAATACTAACTAACTAAACAAAAAGTCGTGATATCTTAGTCTGTTTTAAATATAGATATATTTAAAAAGAAGGTAGATACCGCTTCAAAAATGCATGACGTTTTTCCTACCTGATAAGTGGCACACTCTATTCTACCAATTTATTACACCTGGCAGTAATTACTTCTTTTTTATTTATTTTGCATTGCGATTTGAAACTTATATCTTAGACTAATAGATAAAAACGCATTTTCTCACTTTGGCAGCATAAACTACTCTCATAAATGCTCTATTAGAGCTTACAAGGATGTGACGTGCGCCCATGTTTCAAAGTTTAAAACATCTGATTTATTGATAAATTTAGAATGTTATTATAAAAGTGCTACACATACCTAAAATGCATGATACATTAACAAAGCGGAATAGATAATCTCTGTGTACATACCCCAAATGGCATTAGATTACTTGTCTAATAATCAATCTATTGACATGTTATATTAATTAAATGTTTGGATTCATTGCTGAATGAAAACCACAAGTTTCTCGAAATATATGATATTTTTATTACTTTACTTATGGGTTATTTGTCAAGCTTAGCCTTATAAAAACTCTAAAATATAAATCAGCTCCTAAAAATTAAAAAAGAAAAATTATTTGAATTCAAAATGAAATAATTAGCAAATGATTATCATTTATAAAGTATAGTGTTCTATTTGAATTTAATGAAATATTTTCAGTATTGTAAAATGTGAAAAATTTGTATAATTTGAGCAGGTACTGCATTTAATTCACTCATTATTTAAATCTGTTTTGTTTGTGCAGAATGGCCTACTGAAGCTAGTCTATTTACCAAAGAAAGTAATTACTTACACAGAAACTATCAAGTTTAATTGTATATAATAAATATTACATGGAAGTAATCTATCGCAAATGTAATGTAAATGTAATAAATTAGGTATAATATTAAATGATCAACTAGATTATAAATAACTCCCCCCTACTAAATTTAGAATTTAAACATGTCCACCCCCTCTTAGAATGAGATTATGTTTGTAATTTGTATTGATATATATAGGAGCTAATTTGTACTTTGAAATTGTATTTTCATCCACCTGATGAAGCCACAGTGTGGCGAAACATATGTAGTGTGTTAAACATTATAATAATTTTGAAACGAATATACACGTCGTTCCAGTCTAACACTACCTTTTGAAACAGCTTGCATATAATAAAATCGAAATTAGCTCTCATTTAGTATTGAAATATTTGACCAACTTTCGAATAAGCGTGTTATTCGCTGGCCGCGCTATGTAGCCGGACCTATATGCCTTTTTTGTACTGAAAATTTACAATAACTAAGAATTTCTTCACCTTTTAACTTTTAATTTAGTTGTAAAACACTCAAGATTAATTTTATTCTATTGAGACAATTTTCTAAACTACTTTCTATAACTAGTTAGTTTAATGTCTATCTTTATAAATATTTGATTTACATTTTTGTATAATACGATACCATATAATAAACATCTTTTGTTGAAACTAGACCGTACAGAATAGTCTATTCTTTGAAATCATGTACAAAACTTCGAATAAAATATTCCAATTTCCCCGTAAGATATTGATGCCTCGAAGCCTGGATATGTTTAAAATTAAGTACTTATATGTAGACTGGTTCTGTTCTCTCTCGTGTCTATATTTGTATATACTCATTTTATTCTAGATATTTTTGAAAGTGGCGCGAAGAAGAGACAGCAGTCTTTTCTATATTCGAACATAGCCGTTACCTCACGTTATACCATGGCGTGCTTCGCTACTTGGTGACGCAAAATTTATTATCGAACAGGAAGAAGCTCTATATCAAGATAATAGTGCTGATCATTAGCCAGAAACAGGTGTGTTTTCCAGAACTAAATTTGGTAAAAAATCAAACAAAGAACCTATACCAGCTACTACAATAACTTTAAAATACTTATTTAGTTTAGGCGGTATGTTCTCAGTCAGAAATTTGGTCACATTGGTCTGAAACGAGACCTAAACTAAGAAGCACGTTCTAAATGTTACTCAATGAGTCGAACTCTTGATCAAGGAGAAGGAAGCACTAACCTAAATCGAAGCAGACAGCCGCGCAGGTACACGCTTGCGCAAAAGAAATTATAATCAATTGACAAGCCCCAAAACCAACATACAGTGTGTATAAGCCAAATGGAATAAATTCATTATTTCGGTTACTGTACATATTTATAAAAAATCTCGAAACATGTCATATTTAATTTATAAATGAACATTCTTCAACGTGAAAATGCGATCCCTACCTTCAACCCCCTTCGAATGACAGGTACAACCCCCATTTTTTTAAATGGGAAATATAGGCTTGTGATATATCGTTGTAAAGGTCTCTTTATTCTCTATTCAAAAATGTTATAATTTTCATGTTTGTTGCAACAATTAAGATAGAATAAAATAAAATCATGTTGTTATCGAAATTCGCTACAATATACTCAAAAAATAAAATTTAATGCAAAATGTAAAGAAAAATTTAAAACGCCAAAAAAAATATGAATGTCAATGAAGTAGATGTTCAAAATGTTCACCATGAACGTCTTGGCAACATCCTAATCTTAAATAAAACTGTCTTCTAACATTATTTAACATATCAGGCGTGATCGACCTAATCGCAAGCGTTATTCGTTCTCTTAAGTCATTTAAATCCAAAGGTTTAGTTTTGTACACAATGCTCTTCAAATATCCCCATAAAAAAAATCAAGTAAGGTCAGATCAGGTGATCGCGCTGGCCATTCTATCGATCCTCGCCTTCCTATCCACCGATTGGGAAATATTGCATCGAGATACTGCCGGACATTGCGTTGGTAATGTGGTGGTGCTCCATCCTGCTGAAACCATATCGTATTCATTGGAACTTGAGGGTTTCCTGGATCAGGATATAAATTTGCCAAAGTTGGAATGACATCATTTTGAAGTAGTGCCAAATAACGATCGCCATTCAAATTGCCCTCAATGAAAAAGGGACCAATGATATGATTTCCAACAATACCTGCCCAAACATTAACTTTTACTGGGTATTGTGTGTGTTCTTCCCTCATCCAGTGAGGATTTTCCGTAGACCAGTAGCGGCAATTTTATCCAGCATGTCCATCATTAGCTCACAAAAATAAGTTCTTCTATCAAAATCGTCTTCCATAAGCTCCTGAGTAGATATCATTTTATAGGGATGCATTTTATTTTCTTTTAATATGTTTACTATCGATGTATGGCTAACATTTAATGTTGTGGATGCATGTCTACTCGATGTATGTGGGTTTTCCATAAACTCAAGCATCACATCTACTTTGATTTCATCACTCACTGCATTGGCAGCTGGTTTTTTTATCTGCCTTACATGACCAAACTCTCGAAACTGCTTCTCTATCTTACTTATTGTTCCTTGAGATATAGGCGGTAAATCAGGAAATTTCTCATGAAATAGGCGGGTTACTTCTTGTTGTGTTCGGGTTCTATCTCCGTAACCAATCATTTGTATGACTGTTATTTTATGCATTTCCGTTAATCTAAACATTTCCCAGAATTGTATTTTACGAAATTCAAACTAAAATTATCAAACTGTCAATTTAAATGACAACTTTTAAATACAAAACTATTCACTAAGGCGTTTTAAACAAACTAATGTTGCCACGGAAACTTTTTAAAGTATTTTTAATGAATACCATCTAAAAAGCACATTGGTATGGTTTTTACTCACTTTCTTATTATGAATATTTTTTTTATTTTTTAAGTATATTGTAGCGAATTTCGATAACAACATGATTTTATTTTATTCTATCTTAATTGTTGCAACAAACATGAAAATTATAACATTTTTGAATAGAGAATAAAGAGACCTTTACAACGATATATCACAAGCCTATATTTCCCATTTAAAAAAATGGGGGTTGTACCTGTCATTCGAAGGGGGTTGAAGGTAGGGATCGCACTTTCACGTTGAAGAATGTTAATTTATAAATTAAATATGACGTGTTTCGGGATTTTTTATAAATATGTACAGTAACCGAAATAATGAATTTATTCCATTTGGCTTATACACACTGTATATAAATCACGCTAAACGGAAAATGCAAAGTAAATGTCGCATCTTGGCTGATATATGAATTAAACTATAAAGTGATAAATATGAAATTTAATTATCAGAAATTTAAACGTAATATTTTGTGGTAGAAGTACCTTTTTTTCTTTTTTCTGGAGAAGGGGAAACCCTCATGTGCCCCTGAGTTCCGCTTTTCTCGGAGAGTGTGAGACTTTTACTCACTAAAACCCCTCCTCGTACTAGCGGCCAGATGGGATCGCCTTGACGGCATGCTTCACCTGGACACCCCCGGCTTTCCTCGCTTCTCCTCCTTCTCGAGTTTCATAACTAACACAGTTATGAAACTCGAGAAGTTTCAAACTGTGTTCAACAAGTTGGCAAACATGATCAACACGATCATGTTTGCCACCGGAGTCCAGCCTTTCTGATCCCGTAGCATGATAGGGATCATGTTCTCAAGGGTGAGCTTCTCTCCCACCAGCAGCTCCATTGTTCTTCTCTCGCCGAACCATCTGTCACACACCATGAGCGTATGCTCTAGTGTGTTAACGCCGGTACAATATACACCGTTTTTGACCAACCTGAATCTGTCCAGTTAGGCACCGAAACATCCATGACCCATCAGCGCTAGTTAAAAAATATCCGACACTACCGTGCTTCCGTGTCATCCATGCCATGCTGGGGATAATCTTCTTTGTCCACTGCGACGTTTCGGTTTCCTCGTCCCATTCCTCCTGCCACTTCCTAAGGGAAACCTGTCTAGCCTCTTCGCTTTTCTTCTTCGTGCTTACATCACTACCATTATCTCTTTCCTGTGCCATCAGATGTATCGGCACCAAGCCTGCGACGACCTGTATAGCCTTCGTAGCCACGGTTCTATATGCGCTCACTACCCTTATGGCAGACCTCCTCTACACCCTCTCCATCATCTTCCTGTACCTTCCCATCATTGCTCATTTCTTCCAGGCTGGCGCGCCGTACAGTAGAATCGAATGCGCAACCCCTGCAAGCACTCTTTTTTTGGACTCGTTCGGGCCGCCGATGTTTGGCATCAGACGTCCCAAGGCTGCCACCGCTCGGTCAGCGTAGTAGAAGGACCTGCAGAAGCTATATGAAGTAACTGTGAGGCATCTCAAAATGTAATAAATTTAATAATAAAAACAATTAAGTGCGATAATGTTAAAAGTATTTCATTTCGATTCAAATTACTGAAGAATTTTTTTAAATGTTGTTATTTATATAAAAAAATTTAAAAAAGTTTTTTTTTAAATGTTGTTATTACATAATAACATTTAAAAAAATTCTTCAGTAATTTCAATCGAAATGAAATACTTTTAACATTTATCGTACTTAATTGTTTTTATTATTAAATTTATTACATTTTGCGTTGAAACGTTCATTGTTATTCTCTACATAATTTCATATCTATGTAATAAGTCTTTGACTTACGTATATTTCTTTTCTTATACCTGTATTTTGTGTTATACAGACATGTTTTATTTATTTTTTACCAATTTCAATAAGTAATATGTTTACCGCCAAATCATTTATATCTACATGTTGACTATTTTTTTCTATTTTCTAAATGTGTTTGGTAATAGTGCTAAATGTAAACCTCTATGAAATATGAACCCTTAACTCTAAATGCGTAAAGTGAATTCCTTCTTCAAATATTCATGAAAACTTATAGGAATCCTTTAGTAGGAAAATCACTTCCATTTGTTTTATTCAGATTATAAATAAACAGAACTCTGTTAGTATTTATCATGTATTAATAATTATATTTCTTCATCTTGTAATAAACATTATGTTTCAGAGGAAAGTATTGACGTGACAAATGAGGAAGAGGACACACCATCGTCAGGATGTGGTGTATCCTCGAGTAGCGGGCCACTTAGACCAGAACCACATCCAGCTTCTGGAATTACTGCCAATAGTTTGTACCCATCATCGCATGAAACTGTTTATGAAACATCAGCTAGATTATTATTTATGGCTGTTAAGTGGGCTAAGAACTTGCCGAGTTTTGCAAGTTTACCTTTCAGAGATCAGGTAACCTAAAAATATTTACAAATGCTTAAATATTTAGAAGTATAGGGTTATTCACAAGAATATTATATTTTGAAGATACTGTAAGTTTTTAAAATAATTAGCGGGAGCTTAACAAAGTATTGCGTTTGTAATGCAATAAAGTTTATTCAAATAATCTTGTGTACTAGTTACGGAAATAAAATATGTATATAGCGTGAAAAATTAAAATCTTACATATTAGAGGAACTAACGAAGGTGGTCCGTCGATTTATGAAATTACTCTGGCACTTGAGGACTGGAGCATTTCCAGTTTTTGGGTAATAGGTGATGCTGGTTCCTTTTATGTTTTAGTGTTTTTCGACCAACTATCTTCTGAACCTATATAGATTTTGGAAAAGTATTTATTTCTATATAAAGCGGTAAAGGTAATACCAAAAAGTCGATTAAATACGTATCCACTAATGGGTGATAATACATTATTTCCTCATTAACTCTATATTCTAAAGTGCTATCAGTTTCTTTACTTTTTAACACGTTGAATTCGTTTGATTAAGGGCCCTCATTTATCCTTCAGCTAAAGAAGATATAAAGAATTCCTCAAAATTATTTCTAGGGCATCATGGGAGACTTTATATAGTGTAAGTGCGGAATTAATTCTTATATCATGTGATCTCCAGACATCCATACAATAAAAAATTGAATAGGAACACACAAACTTGTGCGAAATTTCGGAGAATATGCTATTCAATGATATAAAGTTATTGCTTCATTTTACTCCACCACATGAAAAATGCAACTTTAAGTATTTGAAATTTTTTATATTAAACATCATTTCAGAATATATTGGAAATTATTTCACCTGATTTGAAAATAATAATGTTTTCAAATTCTTTACCTATCTTGGTAAGTATTTTCTGTTGCATTATACAACATACTAAGGCAAAACACATTTAAAGGAGCGTTTTATAAAAAAGATTTATTTCACAAGAAACATATTTTTTCGTACAGATTACTTCTTTAGATATTTTCCCCCTTTGAGAATGTATTTTGTCAAATGTTTAGGCAGGTTTTTCATCCTGCTATCGTAAAAAAGAGCCGGAAGCGTGCTCAACCAGTTGCAAAAGTACATCTCGACTTGGTCAATTGACTGGAAACGCTCGTCTCTCAGTGCTGCTTTAAGTGACCCAAACAATTGGAAGTCCCATGGCGATAAGTCAAGGTTGTATAGCGTATACACTCCCGCAGACATGACAACCCTGTCTCTTGCGTCAATATAGAGGTTTACTTGATCGAGGAGGTCGCAGCAGTGCGCTGCATTGATGATCCAACGTTAGCTCAAAAAATTAACGAAAGGAACCCTTCTCCATTCGTAGAAAACCGCTGGTAACACTTTTCCCATAGACAAATGGGCTGACAGTCTGCGGTGAATTTCAGTTAGTTTCGCGTTTTTACAACTGAGAAGCATTATTGTGATGCGTTGCGCAACAGACACAAGTGCATTTGCTTCGCTCATTGTGAAACCACTAAACAAAACGATGGACGAATTTACTGAGCTAATTCTCCTACTTTGAGCATCTCCACCAGTCAAATTTAACAGACGCCCTACCCGACACTCAATCTACAATGGTTCGTTTAAACTTGATTTGCCTACTCGTACTTAAGTAATTATTTAATACATTTCTTTGATTTTCTGGGTTTTGGTTTTGGAACACATCAACATAAGATCATCATAAAAAAATTTGATCGTGGTATAACTGAGGATCATTGTGGCCATTCAATAGAATCCCTTCTTACAATCTATTTGTTACGGTAACCACGGTCTATCTCATGCAATGTTTCATCATTTAAAGTTGTATCTATATCAATTTGATTTTTTAACTGTTAATCAAAAACTGTTCCTTTGGTTAATATATTATTCGACCCTTCCAACAAACTAAGTTGGGGTTACCATTTAATTCTTTAACAGGTTGAGGCTTGGAGGGTGACGTGGAGTAGATTCGTAATTAACAATTTCAATATCTTGGCTAGTTTCGGGAATATATGCATTGTAAGCTTTTAAATTATCGCCTATACAGGGTGTAACAAAATAAGTGTAAAACATTTCAGGGGGTGATTCCTTAGCGAAAAAGAGATAGGGTCTTTCATATAAAAAAACTTCAATGGAGCATCCCTTGTTAAGATACAGCCCCATAAAGGGGGTACATAAAATTCGTTTTACAATTTTTCTCACAAACACTAAAAATGTAATTTATTTCCAATGTAACTTTTTGTCTGATTATTTGTTTACCATTTAAAAATCTATTTCCAATACCTTGTTTCATTCGAAACAAAAAATGTCTCTTAAATTTTTTGCCCAAAAGTAATCAGTTCGCAGCAAAAAATTATTTTACGAACAACTACAGAGATACATCGTCATAAAACGAAAATGTAAAACTAATTTATTTAGTAGGCCGCTAGTAGTGGTATCACGTTGTCAGTTTGTAAATTTTTGAAATTGAATTAATACTTAATTGTGTGTCGTTGTTTTGTTCGTAATTTGTTAGTTTAATAATTCACTTGTTATTAAAATGGCATACACAAATGAGGAAATGGCTAATATGCATTACGTTTACGGGCTGTCGCAGGGGAATGGGTTAGAAGCTTCTAGAAGATATGCTGAAATGTATCCTCAACGGCAGCTTCCTTCGCATAGAATATTTGCCCGACTTCATCACCGATTACGAGAATATGGTTCATTCGACAAAAGAACGCAGGATTGTGGTCGCCATCGAGAAGTTAGAACAACACATCTTGGAGAAGCAGTACTTAATTTGGCTGAAGAACAACCTACTAGCAGTACTAGAAAGATTGCTTTCGAGTTAAATGTTGATCATATGACGGTATTTCGAATTTTAAAGGAACAACTCTTATACCCTTACCATCTGCAACGAGTACAGGCACTGTTACAGCGAGATTTTCCGAACCGTCTTGAATTTTCCAATTGGATGCTGGAAATGATTAGAAGAAATCCTGACTTTCTGAAGACGATCGAATTCACAGACGAATGTACTTTTTCTCGGGACAAGATAATTAATTTTCATAATAACCACATACGGGCTGATGAAAACCCTCACGCTATTGTACAAGCTAACCATCAAGAACACTTTTCTCTTAACTTGTGGTTCGGAGTTATTGGGGATTATTTAATTGGCCCTCATTTTCTACCTCCTCGATTAAATGGTGAGGCATACACTCAATTTTTAAGAGAAGTGCATCCAGTACTGCTGGAGGAAGTTCCTTTGGGCGTCAGAAGGGATATGTTTTTTATGCATGATGGGGCTCCCGCCCATTTTAGTCAAGCAGCACGTCAGCATTTAACCCAAACATATCCAAATCATTGGATAGGTCGAGGAGGACCACAGAATTGGCCCGCTCGATCCCCGGATCTCAATCCTCTCGATTTCTCTACTTGGGGCCATTTACAGATTTTGGTTTATCCTACTCCTGTTCGCGATGTAGAGGACTTAAGAAACCGCATCATCGATGCGTGCAGGGTAATTAGAGAGAATCCAGGAATATTTGAGCGAATACGTGGCTCAATGCGCCGACGTCTAGACGCATGTGTAATGACTGAAGGTGGACATATTGAACATTTACTATGATTTCTACATGTTTTATGTTTTGTTATTAATAAATTAGTTTTGTTTATTCATCTTTAATCATATGTATTTTGATGCAGGTAGCAACTACAAAATAACAATACTAATCCAGTTCGCATTTATGACGATGTATCTCTGTAGTTGTTCGTAAAATAATTTTTTGCTGGGAACTGATTACTTTTGGGCAAAAAATTCAAGAGACATTTTTTGTTTCGAATGAAACAAGGTAATGGAAATAGATTTTTAAATGGTAAAGAAACAATCAGACAAAAAGTTACATTGGAAATAAATTACATTTTTAGTGTTTGTGAGAAAAAATGTAAAACAAATTTTATGTACCCCCCTTATGGGGCTGTATCTGAACAAGGGATGCTCCATTGAAGTTTTTTTATATGAAAGACCCTATCTCCTTTTCGCTAAGGAATCACTCCCTGAAATATTTTACACTTATTTTGTTACACCCTGTATAATAAAATAAATAGCTAATTTTCGATATAAACAATGATTATTATTATATTATAGAAATCCGTTGTTTTTAATGATTATTATATATAAACTCCGTAGAATATAAATGCATTTCATCAAAATTTGAGTTTTAATTAACATTAGATACATACTTTCTCATATAATATTACATATTTTATTATATATATTTTTTATCAATCGCTATTTTTTTACTTCCTAATATTTTCACTTAAAAATGCTCTCTCATTTTCAATGTCTCTGTAACTATACAGTGGTTATTTAGATTATTCTGCATATTTGTTTAAAGATAAACATCAAACCATTTTTGCCATTATTGAGGTCGTTGAAGTAGAAAGTAAATTAAGGTTCTAGTTGTTTCGTATTTGATATCAAATAACAAGGCACAGTCATTACTACTGCTGCATTAGACAAAATGTCAGACATTGAAATTTCAGGAATGTTTCAGGTGATTTTGTTGGAGGAAGCGTGGAGCGAACTATTCCTGTTAAATGCTATTCAGTGGTGTATGCCTTTAGATGTCGCTACAAGTCCACTGTTCAATGTCAACGAGCACGCCAAAAATGGACATTCTACCACAGATGTGCGAATATTAGCGGACACGTTGATGCGTTTCAAAGCGGTTCATGTAGATCCAGCAGAATTTGCTTGCCTCAAGGCCATTGTCCTTTTCCGGGCAGGTAATTTATATTGAAAACAGTATAACAATTTACGTAACAATTTCTCAATGTCAGAGTAGTTTTCAGTTAATGTATTGAATTGATAAATTATATAGTCGATGAGTGACAAGTAATGCAATTAAAATAGGAAATAAAGTATGTTGTATATACATATATTATTATTTTATTAAGGGGGCTTACGCAGAGGTGCCGACTAACTGCTGTGAGGTAGGACGTAAGGGGGTGGCGCCATATGCGCTAATGTAAATTCTGGACTTTACAAGGTTTCGTTAAAACAATCGTACCGCTTTTATTTACGAAATATCAAAACGAAATTTAAAAGACAAATAAACACAGGCTCAATGCATGCTCGATTGGGATTAGTTTTTAAAATAAATTTTCTCAAACTGTGTCATGATGTTGTAAATTTTGCTGACTTTGAGAGTGAAATGCAGGAGTAAATAATTTGAATTATAAGAAAGTACTCCCAACGAAGCCTTAATTTATCCTTTGTATTCAATTTAATGCAAAAACATTATAAGAAAAACAAACATTTTTGCTGTTTGTTTTATTTTAACGAATACTTTACATCGGCGGAATTTACATTAGCACATATGCACTTCTGCGTAAGCCCCCTTAAGGTTTTGAACAGCGAAGTTACATAAACTAGTAACAAGAATATTGTCATATAGTAGAAATCGTTTTAGTGACCGGCACGACCAAAGTACGAACAACAAATTACGATACAATACCACAACAAATTGACATCGACGGGAACATTTTGATAACAAATAATAAAACTAATTATTTAGTATATAAAAATATATAGCTTCTACTACTACTATGATATCAAAAATTAAATTGGTCAATGTTGGTCATCGAATGTAAAACGCTTGTCTTAGTTTAAATCATCCTTTTGAAATAATTCAATCATTGTCAAGCTACACTGACATTATCAATAACCTACAAATGTGTTACCTACTTAGTTCAGCTGTAAAATAATAATGAACTACAAGTTATGAAATAAATAACGTTTTTATTAACCAGAAAAACTAAATTACAATAATTGTTGGAAATCTACCCCGTTTTGTTCAATGCACAAGTTTACGCGCCTCCTCATGCTGTGAAAAGCGTTTTGCAGCATTTCTGGCGTTGTGGTTGCACATTGCTGAACAATTCTTTGTTGCAGTTCTTGCAAATTATGTGTCGGATTTGCGAAAATCTTATTTTTTAAATAAGTAAAGATAAAATAGTCCATAATTGTCAAACAAGGTGATCTCGGAGGAAACTCAACTTCCGTATGCAAACTTATCAGCCGGTCATCAAAAAACTCGCGGAGAAAAGCAATATTTTCTCGTGTAGTATGTGCTGTTGCACTGTCTTGCTGGAAATAACCGTATTGAAGTTCATCATCGTCTAACTGTTGCACAAATTCATTCAAAAAAATATTTCTGTACCTTTCTGCGTTGACGGTGAAATTGAAAAAAATTGGCCCAATTATTCTTCTGCGAGAAACTGCCATCCAAACACCAATTTTCTGAGCATGTAGTGTTTCAATAAAAATATGCGGGTTATCAGTGCTCCACATTCGCATATTCTGAGAATTGATGTATCCCGAAAGGTGGAGGAACCAAGCTTCGTCAGAAAAAAAAGTTAAGTTCAGCAGATCGTCATTCATTAAATTATTAACGAACCAATGGCAGTACGCAAGGCGTCTGGGGTGGTCTGCAGGCAGAAGAGCTTGATATCATTGTATCTTATATGGAGGGAGGTCCTTCTTTACAATCGTTTGGCATGTTCCATAAGAAAGCCGAATTTCTTGAGAGAGACGCTTTAAAGGTTTTGTAGGCTCTTCTTCCATACGTTGACGAAAGTCATTAATAACTTCTTTTGTACGAACTCTTGGTCTACCAGCACCTTTTTTATGCGTCACAGAACCAGTTTCGCGAAACACTTCAATATAATTTGTAAGGCATGCATAAAAATTGTCCGGTAATACTGCTACGGCTGGGAAGTGCTTTCGAAAATCGTCCAAACACAAACGTTGACTGTATTCCCAAGTTCCATTAGCTAGCACACCCGTTCGAAAATAGGCTTCAATCATGTAAATTTTGTGCTCTGTGGTCAGAACCATGATTCAAAAACCGTGCAGGATTAGAAAACTTCAACACAATAACTTGACAGATTTCGACATTCAAAAAATTATGACGTACCTAAATGTACGATGCACGCTACGACAATAGTTTTAAAATCCATGACCACCATTGACCAATTTAATTGTTGATATCCCGGTATTACTTAACAGGCGATATTTGACGCTATTTTAATTTATAAGATCATATTACACAGTAAAAACACAAACGTAATACAGTATCCTCGAGTGGTTTTGACAATACCTATAAGCAAGGGCTCTCCTGTCGGTCCCTGTGGATCACAAGACTGACGTTACACACCACATGTAAAACACGCCATTTAGTCAGGACTGATCGCTAGCACTGACTGGCAGTCGCATGTGGAACGGGTCTTACTTTTCAAGGATGTATGGACAACACACAATCATGTGTTCAGGTTACTAGTAGCAAAACATAAAGTAATTTCAGAAATAAAAATACATTTACTGGTAATATTTGATTTTGTAGTCTCACCACAACTCAATTCAGAATTCCCCGACAGGTACAGAATGCAAATTAATCTTCATATTTTACCTCAGCAAAATGCTGGCGTTTTTTCCTTTAATTCTTTTAGTTTTTTTTTTTCACTTATTGTTTTTACTCTCTTTAGTAAGTAAAATAGTAAGCACAGAGTATGTGCTTTCGCCCAAAAAAGAAATAGACATCAACGTGGACGAATTTTTCATATTTACCAGAGCATACTCTTAAAACCCACTGTTAGGATTTCAGACGCATAAATATGCTATCCGAAGATGTCGGGTGGACTACTTCAAAAGCACGTTGATTGAATACTATTTCTCCATGATGTGTGGAATTGCATTGGTAGGAAGCTTATAGGTTTGTTCCAACACAAATCATAAACTAGTCAGAACCAATCAAATGTTGTAAAAGCAATCAGAAACTAGTTTGTAATTTGTCTCAACCAATCAAATTGCTCCTGACTAATTTATGATTTGTGTTGGAACAAACCTTATATAAACTGGCAGTGGAGCAATAGGCAGAAGAGTTTAGATGCAGTCATTTTCTTTTGCTTTTCCGCTTTTGTCAATGACGTTTCACTATGTGCCAAATGACTTTCCACGCTTTTAAACGTCAGCTGAGTTTGTCAAATGGAATTCTCTTTTTGTCAAATTACATTCCCTTTATATCAATTGCTTTTCTTGTTTGTATGTAATACCTATATCTTTATAAAAAAATTAGCAATTTACACATTGAAGTGAGACATTCATTTTGTATTTAGATACAAACACAGTGTAACATCTATGTAATATAAACATAACTTAATTCAAAATTTCATTTCCCTGTAAACATATCTTCATGTGTTGAACATAATTCAAACAATTACTGTGACTTACATATATGTATACATTTATACGTAAAACGTATATGCATATATGCATGTGTTTGAGATACACACATACATTAAGTGCCATTGCCGACAATCGAACGCACAGACACCGGTGTTTCGACCTTTGAGGTCTCGTCAGTGTACGTGGAGACTGTCGACAATGGCTTCAAGACTTAAAACGTTGCCTATGTCATTTTTGCGTGTTAAATGTAGCGACATCTAACACCCAAAAGATGACACAGAAAAAAGCGTACCTACATACGTATAAATGTATATATGTAAGTCACAGTAATTATTTACTGCTTGATGTTAGTTTTAACATCCATGTGTTTACACTTTTCATTTTCGTTATAATTCAAACAATTTTGTGAAATTATACGTTCAGGTGCATTGCGTACAGCCTCATATAATTTATTTTTACTCGTTGGCTGTGTTCTTTTTATTATCTGCTTCCACTGGTTGAATAACTCTTCTTTTGGATTTAGAAAAGGGCAGCAGGAAGAAACACTGGAAAATGACCATGCCGTCTAATGCGGGCCAAGGCTTCCTCACTTCTATGGAATCTTACATTGTCCATAACAATATGAGTCCCTTCTACACCGTCATTACGTAAATGTTGAATTAACGTTGTGAGAAATTCAGAAAAGTGCATTACATTAAAGGGCACATTTGAATTTGAAACGAATACAAGGAATTTACGTTCATTACAGCGGCAATAGAATAATTGCCTTAACTATGCTTTTATTTTTGATGATCTGGTATTTTTCACAGATCTTCCAACATCATTCTGTTATACTGCACTGCTTAATCAAAGCGAGCTTGAATAATGTCCGGTGTATTTCTTCTTTCAGGAACAAATGACACTTATTTGACAGAATAATGAAAGTGCTCCATTAATCGTGGATAGTGATATTTGTTGAACAAGTGGCCGTTGGTTTAAGCACTTTTCTAGCAACTGGTGGAAGGTTAAAGAACAACCCAGGTCCACCCAGTCACGAATCTGTTCTTTTTGAGCATTTAATAATTTTTGATGCCGAGGTCCTGCACTTTCTTTTGCAGTATTATTAGTTCTACTATATGTTGCATAATTTTTTCTTTTCTAGTTGTATCCTGCAAAACTCCAAGCTGTCATCCAACATTCTTCATTGTAGCAGCGTTAGTCAAACAATTAATGATTAATTCGCCTACTTTATTATTGTTATTATTTTCGATAGTAATAACACAAATATTTGTTCACATGAAATTATATTGACAAATAAGGAAAACCATTTGACAGAAACGGAATTTATTTGATAAATGAAGCCTACTATATAAAATAATTGGAAAGTCATTTGACAAATAGAGAAACTCAAATGACAAAAGCGGTAAAACAAAAGAAAATGACAGTAACTTTTAAACATGCCAGCTTGTGTTTTATTTCGTATCTGGCCGAAAATGTTTCAGTCGTGGAACTTTTCAGTTGGAAAATTTTCCATTCGATGAATTGTTGTCGGGGAATTTTTTTCCTAGACCCGTTTAATTCAAATATATATCTGTATCCAATTCGTTAACCGGTTAATACCAAATGTTCAGTTATTCAGTTATTTCATTCTCCTGTCTTTTTCTATCTGTTATGATATTTTCAATTTTTTCTTACTACATTTGATATCTGCCGCTTATTTCGTCAATGCATACTTTTCTTGGACTGGTCTTAGTTTAACCTATCTATTTTTAATGTCTCTTTCGATTGTCTCACTCGCTATAATACATTCTAACAGTAACCTCCCTGTTAGTCTGTGATCAATGGAATAAACTCCTTCTTCACTTTTTATCATCTCTGGTAACTTCAATCCAATTATTAACACATATTTTTCTTTGTTTTTTTGCTTACTGTCGCACATGTGGAGTTGTATATTATAACTGGCACAAATTTATTCTCACTTTTGTTTCCCTTGACAATATTCTTTTGTAAAATACAGGCTGTCCCAGGATTGATGTTACAAGAGGTGTGGGGAACTAAATATCTTTGAATCTCACTTTGATCTTTTGTAAGTAAGCCCTGCTTGGTTTGAAATTTATTTTTAGTATAGTTTCGAGTTGGTGAAATCACGTAGGCCTTGACAGTTGAGCAAGATCTATTTCCGTTTCAGGTAAAGTACCTTTCTCGTTCACAGTATGCTAAAATATTACCAAGAAAAGTTGTTCAGAATGACAAACTACAGCTCTATACAAAATTTCAGGAAGATCTACCTACTTTGATTAAATCGTTATTTTTTTAGATTCAACAAAATAAAATTATATTTATTCACAAATTAAGTGCACAAAATGTAATAATAGTATTACTCTACAATCAGTCTTACTATTATTACATTTTGTACACTTAATTTGTAAATAAATATAATTTTATTTTCGTGAATCTAAAAAATAACGATTTAATCAAAGTAGGTAGATATTCCTGAAATTTTGTATACAGCCATAGTTGGTCATTCTGAACAACTTTTCTTAGTAATATTTAAGCATACTATGAACGAGAAAGGTACTTTACCTGAAACGGAAATAGATCTTGCTCAACTGTCAAGGCCTATGTGATTTCATAAACTCGAAACTATACTAAAAATAAGTTTCAAACCAAGCAGGACTTACTTACAAAAGATCAAATTGAGATTCAAAGATTTTTAGTTCCGCACACCTCTTGTAACATCAATCCTGGGACACGCTGTATATGTGTACTCCAAGCAAAGTATAAATGTATAATAAATAACATTCACTCAACCATCAAATGTATACACTTTCATCTTCTGTTAAGACAGATTCCAGATTCTTGAATGTCTTTCTTTCATTTCTAATTTTATGTTTATGGGGGAATTTTTGATATTATGATGTGTAGTTCAGCATATAATTACAGAATGCAACAGTTTGGGTGTAGGAACTGAAAAATATTTTGTAGGCCTCGATTCATTATTCCATATTACATTATAGAGATTATAAACGACTTTGAAAGAAACTGGTTCTGCCAAAACTGATTCTCGATTATTTATATATAATGCACACACTGAATAGATCCGTCAGTTGGTACTGCTTAAAATTGCACATTAACTACTTATACTTGCCCATTCTTCATAGTCAGATTGTCATCAAACTAACTCTTCGGTATCCCGTGTAATTAGAATATCCCCATTATTGGCAAAAGTTCTCTCTTTAAGCTTATTCTTCAAATGGAGAGACATTTGAAACGATATCTGGATATTAGGTGAATGATCCAGCACCTTCAGTTCGGTTCTTGCCAAATATTCGGCACAGCTGTTCAAGAGAAATGCCCAAGCGTTATTGTGATGAAAAAGTCACGTGCTTGTACTTTTCTGCAAAAACAGATAGCCGCGATTATCTTATCTTGTTAACTGATTGAATTTTCGTACTCACATGGGCGTAGTTTCATCTCAAAAAGCCAGACATTGTTCTGTGCTATAATACTAGTAGTCTTGTTTATCACCTGTCAAGGTGCTGTTTGATTAACGTTAATGTTCCATTTTCTCACTTTTGGAGCAGATCGCTGCTTGATGAAAGGTATCACACAAATTGCTCTTTCATTAGAGAATTTAATTCTCATGAAACAAACTTTCCTGACCCTGTTGGTCCAGAACAGTATAAATTGTCGATACACAGATATTCTTTTCCTCACCACAAATTACATACCTTATCAATGTTCTCTTGTGTAAGATACGAAGTCAGGCGTCTTCGCCTTGAAGCATTTTTATAACCCAAATTTCCACTCTAGAACTCCCGTTTTTAGTATCCATCGAAAAGTAGCTATAATAAGTTCACGCTACATATTTCAGCTGTTACATTTTGCTACTTTCTGAAAAAATTACATGTGAATAAGTTCTTAATCTTCATGCATGTATATGAGTTTCTGTAATATATTTTATGTGTTGCAGAAAGAATTTTTATGTGTTGCAGAAAGAATTTTTGCGCCGCACAGCAATCGTTGTTGCAAAACGGATGTAGTTCCTTTTCAATCATCGTCAATCTATATATTGCTTGTGTCTCTCAAGTACACTCAATTGTCACCATAGGTTTGTTTGTGTTTAATATTACGAACGGTTCTAACACAGTTTTCGGTTCCGAACGAATCTGTAACGATTCGATGCCTTTAGCTCGAATTAGTTCTACAGTTCTAGAGCGGTTCCAGAACTGCCAATCACAAACCAAAACACGACATTTTTTGTTCCAAAACAGTTCCGGAAACCCAAATACCTAACATAATTCTGCGCATGACGAGAACTGTTCTAGAATCGTTCTTATCGAAACAAAAACAAACCTCATATATCACTTGCAGAAGCTGTTCCTAACGTTAAATGCGCTTGCGCTACTCTAAATAAGAAACTCCCATAAATTCATAACATTACACAGCATAATAACAAGAGAACATGGACACATTATTAGTGTTCTAATAACTAACAATCAACAAGTCCATCATCTTGAAATTTATTCACGGATTAAGTTAAAATACGAATAGTCGACTAGTCATGTAATTTCAATATAATCACGTCACATATTTATTCCGCTAATTAAATTGTTACACCTCGTATATTATTACCTATGAAAGC
The DNA here is from genome assembly GCA_963170755.1 of Amphimallon solstitiale. Taxonomy (NCBI): domain Eukaryota; kingdom Metazoa; phylum Arthropoda; class Insecta; order Coleoptera; family Scarabaeidae; genus Amphimallon; species Amphimallon solstitiale. Next base: position 108,693,325 of record OY720676.1, read on the forward strand.
AATTTTGCACTTATAATTTATTATTTAATTTTAGAGACAAGAGGTTTAAAAGATCCCAGTCAAATAGAAAATCTACAAGACCAAGCCCAGGTAATGCTGTGGCAACACTGTAGGGCTCAGCTTCCTGGTCAAGTAGCCCGATTTGGACGTCTCTTACTCATGCTTCCTTTACTTCGTATAGTACCAGCATCGAGAATTGAGACCGTATTTTTTCAGAAGACAATAGGAAACACGCCCATGGAGAAAGTGCTATGCGATATGTACAAAAATTGAAGAGCATAATGTATACCATCAACCAACCGTAATTGTGAAGTGATATAGATGGGAGGACAACTTAACAACCGATGACTTTCTAAAGAATTAATGTTTATGTACATTATGTTATTGCGATATTATAGACACCAACATAAGAGAACCTTTGTTAACTATTACGAAAAGCTCATATCTTTTACGATATGACTCTCTTTGTATATATTCAATCCGTTGTTTTACATTATGTGAATTAGACCGTAGATAAACGATTTTAACAAATATTAATTGACTTAAATTATTCGAAAATTTTATATTTTATTATTGAATGAAGATCCTATTCCTTAATTTTTCGCCTACATTTAACTAAACATTTTGAACAACGATTTTAAAAATTTTATTGTAAGGCCTTAAAGATTATTATTGCAATAAAATTCCTTTTGAATTTATATTTAAGAAAACATACGACATTGTTTTAACGAATTATACACGTTCATAGGTACTCATTAAAGTATTCATTGTAAATATTAAATATAAGTATGTTGTGGTTGTGATTAATTTAATTAAAGATTTATTTAAAGATTAATTTTTATTGATTATAAATGTAAAATGTTTAAATTATGGAAAAATAACTAAAAGAATAAATAAACTGATAAAACTATTGAGTTTTAATTCGAATAAATTGTATTCAGTCACTAAAAACAGTTATTTAAAATATCATTTTCACAAATTTTCGAAAATTCATTACTCGGGAAATTAATTTAATCCCAGTTATTATCTTCATTTCATTAGACTTTCGGTAATTCAAATGTAGATACAACATCAACACCTCTAATTAACAAACTCCCAAACTTCTTGTATACATTATATGCATTTTTAAAGAATATCTCCATATTGTGGACTTTCGAAGTAGTGGATACGGCTGGCATGTTTAGACACGAGGTAGAAAAATACATGAGATATTATTTTCATAAAGTGATTCACTAAGTTTTCCCTTTAAACAAGGGTGCAACGTTTGCCATCATCGTGTCAAATATTTGCTTCTATTGTATTGTATGTATTGCTGTCCATGCAGTCTACTTTTCCATGTGTTTTATATATTCACTATTAGTGCTTTTAGACTATTCTAATGTAATCTATCTCACCGTTACGAGATTCGGTCCCGTAAGTGACCAGTTACCCAAATGGTGAGAAAAGTTTCAGCCAAATTCACTCTCAACGACCCAGGTAAAAGATAATGGTCTGGAGGAAGGATTAATAGGGTGTCGAAAAAAGATAAAAATATTGACACAGCTTTCACAAATTCAAATCTAGCTTCTTTGTTCCATATAACTGTCCATCTGACAATTTTTTAAAACAAGAGTGTAGAAATTATAAAGATGCGATGTATAGAATAATGAATTAGAAAAAAAATTAAATGATTCACAAACATTTGTGGTACGAAGGATGGAGAAGAATTTTCCACCCCATGAATTCGCATGGAAAAATGCATCGTTGTCTATATAATTTGCCACTAAATAGTCTAAAAATTTGGTGACTAATTCAAGTTGGGGTTGATTCTCCATTAGATCAAAGACGAAGCAATCCCCCCACTTCTGCAGGATGTAAAAATGGAAGTCCAAAGATGTATTGCAAGAATTTTGTACTTCTGATTTTTTTTTTGAAATTCCTTTGACAGTCCAAGTTCTTGGATTTTACGCCACATATAGAAGTTTAAGGTTTAGTGAAATATAAGTACTATTTTATTGATAAAATTACCATGACTGACACAAATGAAATCGATAGCCATTTGTTTGTTGTAGTTGGAAAAACATATTTAACTGCTTTGTGGATGACTATTTTGAAATCAACAGTTATTGTTTTTGGTGTATAAGATTCCCTTAAGTATTCAAAAAAAATTCCGTAGGTTTTAGTGCTTTTATTTTGTAATAAAAAGATACAAGACCAATGTAGTGATTATTGTATAAACCGTATACCGTAAAAAACTGTAGAAAAAATGTTGGGCAGTATTCAAAAGTTCCATCCAAGCAAACACAATCGACATAGCCGCCCAAAAATGTCCTATTTGTTTCGCAAGAGAACATAAAAATGTTATTTTCACTATCATTATTCATTAAAAAATCCACCTGGTTGGCTGTCGGTGGAAAACCTCTCACATATAAATTTACTTCTTTTATATTAGTTGGCATCTTTGGCATCACAGAACGACGGACGTTGTATATACTGCTTCTTATTTTTCTAAATTCCGACACAGTTAACGTGTCGACATCTTTCTCCATTAAAGCTATATGAATAATTTTCCTGTAATTTCTGAAATATCTTCCTAGCTTTTCGCTCTAGTTTATGCCTAAAAGTTAGTCTGTCATTAAAAAAATGAGTTTTTTATATACATAAATTGTTCCAACGCGATTTATAAATACTTTTGTATTCTTAACAAATCTGTATAGAATGTCAAATTTTGCCAGATATTTGCAAAAAAAACTTCTATTTGATAAGAGATAAAATGTCTTTGATACAAAAATTGTTAAAATATATACATGTAATGCGTATGCTATAATTATGCTACATACCTATTCAAATCAATTTCACAAATTGGATCGTGACTGTGGTTAGGTATTTAGAAGTAAGAGGCGATCATAGCAGGCAGGATATTTAAAGCTAATCCCTAATCTTCGCTTAATAAGATAAGAAGTCTGGAAGCGAATTTGCCGAAAATCCCAGAGCGAATTTAGCTACGGCAAAATTCTACCTGACCATTTTGGGAGAGAATTTCGCGAAACCCATCCAATTTTACGTCAATAAGATTTGATAATTAGGCATAAGTGCATTTTTTGTTTGTTTGTTGCTGCAAAAGTTAAATTATTGAACCAGTTGTAAGTTGTTAACGCAGAAAAAGTGTGTTTGGGGGTAATATTGTATCTGCCGATTTGCTTAATGGATACTTACATACAAATCGTTAATACCAGTATGAATTTACCATTAAATTACATAACTGCCTTCAAACACCAGAGGCTCTCATGTCATCGGTTTGGACCGAATGCAATACGTCAAGTATCTAAGGAGTTAGTGATTTGTGTATATCTTTACAAATACACCCTTGTGCAATTTAATCATATAAATCAGTTACAAACTCGGAGGAATTAATATTTAATATGTCCACCTTTGGCTTGCGGCACCATCTTAATGTGTTTAGGCATACTTTCGACTAATGACTTGCAATCGTTGCGGATTATAGTATCTCGGTACCATACTTCAATAACCCTCATTAACATTAACATTTATTAATTTATTTTGGTAGTGCAATCCATCTTTCTGAATTGCATCTTGCAGATAGACAACAAAATCTCCATAGGATGGTGTTAGGTAAAATGCCAGGCCAATCTAAAACCGCTATCCTATTGTCAGTGAAGAATTGTTTCACAATTTTCGCTGTATAGCAAAGTGCCGAATCATGCTGAAAAATCGGGTTTCCACATTCATCTCCAATAGTTCAGAGATTATTCAATCTAGCAAAACCTATGCATTTTTGGTTGTTCGTCATGCCTGTTGTGGAAACTATTAATCTGGACCAAAAACAGAAAAGCAGCCCCAAAAGATTTGGTTCACGGGTTGTTGACGCATGTCCTGGACAAATAAAATAGCTTTCGTCTGAAAATAATATGTCTTTCCAGTCATCTTGTGTTTATCCCTAGTATTTCTTTGCGTAAACCATTCTCTTTCTCTTCACCGTGGGAATCAAGAGTTGTTTCTTAACAAGTTCCCAAGCCTTCCGTCCAACTTCTAGCACTATTGACGCGTGGACACTTCCAGGAAGAGCTACATAATCTATAAGTCGTTACCTGTCTTCGTGGCGTGTATTTTAATGTACCACAATAATGGGACATCTTCTTTCATTTGCAGCCACATTTTCACGCCCCCTGAGTCAAATTTGAGCCACTTTCTTTATTTAATTAGCTTGTTCAATGCACGTTTAGAAATGCCGCAATCTCTGCTATCTGTCGTTGCGTTAATTTAGTATGTTCAGACAGTGTAATAACCTTAGAATAAATTTCTATTGCGATATCCATCGCTCATACGAATCCGAAACGTTACCTATAGTTGAAGAAAACAATCACACAAATTCATCAAAACACGCAACAGCTTGTAATATAACTATGCAAATAATAAACCTATACGTGCACGTTTTGATGTTAGAGTAACATTAATGTCGCTTTAACACCTTTCAGTCGCATAGTCAGAAATGTAAGTGGTTGGATTTCGTATCTGAAATGCACGTCATTGATCATCAAATATTTAGCAGTTGCCAAGTTCTATACATTTTGTTGGCATCAAACAGTGATAATTTGCAAATGTTGAGTATACGTTTAAATACAAATTAAATCCGGATGCCTCTAGCTGTAGTCGCGAAGCATGGTTCTTTACACTAAACTAGCAGATGGATACAAACGGAATTGAAGGCGCCACCCCCGTATATATAAGCTGCCCTTCAAAAGGTTATTTTGACCCGCCAGAAAATCAATTATCAAGTATAACGAGGTTTATGGAGATAAGAGACTACAAAAAATTCAAAACAATAACAATTATTTGTTTAATTGACTTAACATTTAACAAAAATAAGTGTGGGTGTTAAGTACGTTGAAAGAAGATAGCTATTTATACTACTAATGGTTACAATTGAGCTGAATGACAATAGATAAATTCTAATATTAATTGGTGGTACTGATCAGAAACGTTAAACATGCCAAAGCAGAATTATTAAAAGATACCATAGACTAAAAAGTAATAACAACCTCTATATGCGGTTAACAATAAATAATAATAATTATAGCATTTATTTTCTAGCATACAAGCAGAATATTGACAAAATAAATATAATAAAAGAAGATAATAAATAAAAATAAAGTAAAATCTATTATAGTGAAAAACAAAAGACTCTACTCAGAGCACAACAAGGTGTGTACTGATCTTCCATAGAACTTTTACAATTAATAAAAAATAAGTTGTAAAGAATGCCTAAAAGCTAACTTAAAACTACATTCCGCACAGATGCAACAACTAGTTTTACAGGTGCAAAGTACTGCAGATACTGCATGACCTAGACCTAGAGAAGAAACAGCTCACGACCTCAAAAGGCAAATTGTTATAAAATTTAGCAATGTTGTATGGGAAAGAGCGTTGAAATAGAGAGGTCCTATGACTGGGAGCGGTTAGCAGTGGAGTCCAGGTGACAATGACAGATCACACCTGCCTGAAACAGTAATTAACCGAATGCATAAATTTTGAACACGCTGTACCCTACACAGCATCTCCCTAGTCAAACAAGGCACGTAGACAGGTGAACAACAATGAAACTGAGATAATACTAGGGAATCACAGAGCTCTGTTTTAATTTTGGCGGTTAAGTAATAACGGTGGGGATAAATCATTTCAAGGCAGAGTAAGCACTTTTAACGTACTTCAAGACCTGACTATTAAATCTGAAATTGTTGTCAATAATCAAACCCAAATTCTTTGCTCCTGTGACCAGAGGCATCGGAATACCATTAATAGAAAAGTTGATGGAAGCTAAAAGCAGTTGATAATTATTTTTACCAGCAAAGACCTGAACAGTTGACTTCAAAGGATTTAAGATTAGGGAATGTCGTAGTGCAGTCACATAGATAGAATTCAAATCCACCATCATATCAGTCATCGCTCGTTCCCTTTCATCAATATTGAAGATAAGATAAAGCTGAATATCATCAGCATATATATCAATCTTACAGGTTGTTACTACTTTCGGAAATAAGTGTGTATAAATAATAAAGAGGAAGGCACCTAAAATGGATCCCTGAGGGACGCCAAACGCTACTGTGACGGCATGGAAGACGCCCTTTGATGTACTGACGTGCTGGGACCTACCAGATAGATAACTATTAAAAAATTGAACTGTGTTGGCGGATAACCCGTGGTCCAGCAGAGATAAAAGGATATTGCGGTCCAGTGTATCAAAAACCTTGCTGAAGTCGAGCAAAACGAGAGAAGGAACATTACCACTAACACAAGCAGACATTAGATCGTCGGTTACATTCAGCAGGCAAGTGATGCACCTGTGCCTGGATCTAAATCCAGACTGTGACTCGGGTATAATGCCGCGCAAGTCCAGATGCGATCGCAACTGAGAACCAATAACTCTTTCCCGTACTTTCGCCAAGACGGACAGCAAACTTATAGGACACAGATTCGAAAACTGTTGGGCATTAGATTTTTTAGGAAGAGGAATAACTACTGCGTGTTTCCAAGAAGCAGGATAAGTATTTGACAGAATACAAGAATTGATGATATTAGTAGTATATGGCAGAATGAAAGGACAACAAAGTTGAAGCATGTGCAAAGAAAGACCATTCGTTCCGATGGCATTACTTTTAAGCTCACTAATATGCTTGCGAAGAGTAACGAAAGAAATAGAGTCATGATCATTTAAGTGTTCCGGCAGAATGAATTTAGTCCGTTTCTTTATATTTAGAGCTTTCAGTTTCTTCCACTTGGCTTTTTGACTGCATGATCTAAACTTATACTCAAAATTAGCTCTCTTTTCATATCTAATGGACTTAGTAGTAAGATTGCGTAACATCTTTTAGAAGTCAAAGTGTGCGGGCAGTCTCGTAAGCACAAACCGTTTCCTAGCCTTATCCTTCAGATGCATCATCATTTTCATAGTATCAGTTAACCAAGACTCAGACCTAACTGATGGCCATCTCGTGACAAAGGAGGCGTGTGTATCGAACAGTAATAACAGTGATTCAGTCAGCAACGTAACACTATCGTTCACTTCTGTTACGTGGTATAGATTATCTAAATCTAGGTTCTGGAGTTCCTGACAGAACCTGTCCTTATTGAAGTATTTAAAGGAACGGAAGGTGATGAAGTTCTGCTGAGCACGAGGTGTAGGAATATTGAGTAGGCAATACGTGATATCATGATCGGAGAAATCAACGCTCGAGACCCCGACGTCCAAAAACACACATGCATTAGATGTAACGATAACGTCGAGTAAGGTGGCCGCAGTATCAGTTATGTGAGTAGGCTCAGTCAAGATCTGTTTTAAATCTAAAGTGTCAAAGAAATTATGGAAGTAACAAACGCCTATAGAAATTGCAATTTTGAGCAGGTCTATGTTTAAATCTCCAACAAATATTGTGAGATCATGACTAGCAGAGCTCTGTAGGTACACAGGAATGCTCCAGCTCATCAGAGAAGTATTTATAATTTAGAACAGGTGGCTAATAAAGAAATCCAAGAGCAATGGAAACAATTACGCAGCTTCAGCGAAACCCAAAGTTGTTCAATATTGCGGCTGCATTCCACCACCTAATAGAAGAACGGATATAAAAACAAACTCCACCCCCACGCCCACTACGATCCACGCGTATTAAGTTGTAGAACAGTTATGAGATCGTCCTCAATATCAGCGGTAAGCCATGTCCCACTTACTCCAAACACATCATAATCATTATCCGTAAGATAATGACAAAAGTCATTAAATTTAGCCAGTAGCAACCTTATATTAAGATGCGCCAGTCTAAGAGACATGCCAAAATATTCAGTAGAAATAAAATAAAAGAAATATTCAAATAACAAAAATATTCAAGACATATAAAGGTACTAAATGTAAAAATAATACACACTGACAGAAAGGTTTTCTTACGCCAAGAAAACAAAATTTCTCGGAAAAATTCCTCTTGCTTCAAGCAAATTGTTTTGAGCCAAAACTTTCTCGATATTTTCTGCAAAAAAATAATTTTCTTGGATCTTGGTTCACGGCAAAACAATAATTTACTTTCCCGAAAACATTTTTCTTAGTTTGAGAAAATACCTTACTTGGAAAATTGTTTCATTTAAAAAAATGATTTTCTTAATACAAGCAATATTTTCTTATATCTAGAAAAGTGTTTCTTAACTAACTAAATACGTAGTATCTCAAACCAGATCTATCCAGTCATATCCAGTTATGCTGAAATGTAGATGTGCCCAGAAGGGATAATTGGGGGAAAATATATTTGGAATATAAAAAGACGATTATTTTATTTTGATGTGTGAGGTGTAAGGTGGTTTCAACGTTTTCGTCTGATTTTGAAGTAACCTTTTTCCGGTAATTAAATAGTATAGATTCATATGTTATAACAAAATTAACAGAATGGGGTTTCGAAGGAATAATTCCTGTATTCAAAGGTAAGTAATTATGTATATGTAAATCGTTTGTTTCTCTGTGTTCAGGGTTACATCTAACAACGCAGTACGAAATTCACTCATATCTATTGACTTCAAGCATTATTATATATGAACATATATAAAAACTGTTAAACAATAATCTACTAAGTTAATATATTAGATATAAGGATTATTTAAGCACCCATAATTTGTAAAATAGTAAATAGTAAAATAGAAAAAAGGGGGTTTTTTTCATAAATGCCTTGTTTATCAAGGTCACCGTTAGTACACATCACGTAACTTATTCATGTTGCTAATATGTAAGAATAATAAGTTGGTATGTATGTATTGTATCCACATATAATAATGTATGTAATCACTACTTCTAAACTAAAAATTGCACATAGCAAAAAAAATATTTATTACATTTCAATAGGTTTTTTAGCAAAATTGGAGCGGATGAAACTATCCGATTCTTGTAAATGCCTAAATATGAACCATCTGTAACAAATTAAATGTCGTTAAATGAAAACTTCAATCGACAACCCTGCAAACCTTCATGGTTATTATTAAATAATTATTACAGTAATAAAAGATATAATTTATATCCTTCAATAATGTATCAGGATCGTTTAATAATATCTGTCAAGGTTTGAAGGGTTGTCTAAGGAAGTTTTCATTTAAGGCTGTTCTTACGCTCGGATTGGCTACCACGTTGCAAGCGTTTGGAAGAAAACTAATTGTGCACTCAATTTTGTGAATTTTTGGTTCTAGTTGGTCTTAATATGTTGTTTAAAGATCAATGGATGATTGTATAACGATAGATTTTAAATATTAATAACTGAATTAATGCGATATTCAACCGGAAATCAACGTTTTTCGTGTAATTAAAAAAGCCAGTTTTAAATATGTTTGAAAAAAAGTAAAATTATACAATCATGCTTTCATATTTGCTGTTCAAGAATCCAAAATAAAAATTGAAAAAATTGCAAAAGTAAGCCAGTAATCAAATTTCCCCGAACCCGTTGCAAGGCAGTATTTAGGCACTGGGAAGTGGCGCCCCCTGCATGCAAAGCAGAGTTCGCCAGAAATTACTTTTGCAAGTATTAAAAGAAATTGAAGGGGCCCAAAAGATAAACTTTCGTGTCGTTCATTATTTATGCTGCTATTTTTACATAAGAAACTAGTAAATTCCAGGCAAACCGGAATACAAAATTCTTTTTATTTTACATTAACGGCTGTTGATGTATGCATGTACAGTTCTGTGCAATAAAGTGGTGTACATGTCTTATTGCTAATTTTGTAATTATTTTGTCAATGTGAAAATTGCTTATTTTATCCTGTATTTGAAAGGTTAAATAATGCCTTCATTATTGACATTGGTCATCAAAATGATTGGCTCTAATTATCTTTTATCTTGATTATTATTATATTTGAAATTATTGTTTGTAAAGATATTAACATTAAATAAAACTTATTATATTATATAATTATTTAATAATCAACACGCAAAATAAAATACAAATAAAAATAAATACAAAAACAAAATAAGAAAACATTAATAAATTAATCATACTGCCGTTTTCTTCAACGACTTTATTTAATCGATGGGCATTGAATTAGTTAATTTTCATCTGCCACTAATTCTTCCCACGCCTTTTCTATATTATCCCAAAGAGATTCACATTTACAAAACAAATACATTGAGTGTATACTTTCTTAGTTAATAAATCACATATACCGTGCCTTCAAATACTTTCCTCATTAGAGTAGGCTGTTTTTAAAGTTTGTTAGGTAATCAATTTTGGTGTACATGCTAAGCTTTTGAAAACTTCAAATTATGATAGTTGTCATACTTAAATTTAAATTATAGACGTCTATTATTATTTACGTGCCAACCAAACTATCAAAATTACCTACTACCAATCTATATTTGTAAATGGTCAACATTTACGTTGCCTTTCTCCTCCTTCTTCTTGTCCTCTATCGCCTGTTCTCTGCAATCGGGTTTTCTTATAGGCATATTTCTCGTTTTTCTTGGATTCACAAGTTCAGGTAAAACACAATTTTTATAAAACGAAACTAGGTAAAGTCCCATTTCTGTTTTCAAAAAAAAAATCGTTTCGAGAAATAGTTTCTGTTTTTAAGGCCTGAGGCGTCCATACTGCGAAGATGCAATATGACCACTTAGTAACGTGTAACTGTCCCTGGATCTGATAGTACCATTTGTGACTGGTGTTCAGCTAGTTGTTTGTCAAAAAAAATATTTTCTTTTTCGTAATTCCTTCTTCAGGAGTAACCTCTCTCGCACACCAGGGACACTTAATTTCCACAATCCTCCTCTCTTCTATGAGGCCTTCTGCGGATGTTCCCAAGAAAGGAAACTTTGAGTGTATGAAAAAACCGCACGGCTGTATTTGCTTTCCAATAATTTCTTGTAGTTTTTTCTTGGCAACCTCCTTACTTTGTTTACCGTGTTCGCAAACACGGTAAACAAACTCGTAAGCTGTTTCTCGCCAAATCTCGATGCTGTCAGTCTTTTTGTCTTTCGAGGTACCACACTTCACACTGCTGCTGACCTCGACTAGTAAATTGAATTTCTTTGATTTCACCTTCAGATTAGTGTAGCCTTTTTAGAAATGCCGTCTTTTCTAAATTAAACTGTCCTGGAAGCATATCAGGTTTTTCACAGTTTTCACCATAATACTTATCACAACTTTTTAGTTTTTCCCCACTTGTGTTATTTTTGAAGTACTTTCGAACGGCCGTGGATTTCCATTTGGCTTTTTTTCTTTATTTCGAATTTCTATTTCTGTTGCAAATTTTCCCGGACTGATTCCATATCCAAGATGCTTTTTCATTTTATATGTTGGTCTCTTTGTGCTGTGGCTTACCACGGCGGCGGCGGCGCACCTACTTTTCTTGCAAAAATTAATTCTTTTACCACTACCAAACTTAGCAATGACTGAGTTGAATTGTTCAATGATGTTGTTGTTAACGTCATAAATTAGACTTGATGCATGTCTTATAAGATGATTTTTATAAGTCAGTAGTTTGGTATATAAATCTAAAAAAAGCATATTAAACATAAACAAGCCTAAGCCTACAAATCATGTGAATTTCATACTTGTTCCTTTAATGGATGACATTACGCAGCTCGTAGGAACATAGAACTCTTCGCAGAAGTAACCAATCTGTCAACCAATGTCAATTGTCAATATCACCTTCAAGCGATTTATTTTTTCGCTAAGTGGAACTTCTTCGTTTTTCCTGAATGCTATTGCTTTGCTTATTGCTAGGGAGCGGAATCGAGCGAGCTAAACTACCACGGAGCCACAGCCGTGAAAAGAAATAATGTAAACAACTGCGTGTTGTTTACATTATATCTGAATAGCACTAATTCATAGGGCGAACTGTAACATCTGTTTACTCCAGAGAATCAGAGAAAAAACTGCCTGCTGAAAGGAATTTTATGAATAAAATCCTTTCTTCATCGGCGTAGGTACAAGGGTGACGAGTTTTTAAAATTCATTATATTTACCTTATATTTCGCAATATAATATGTATGTTTCAATAACATACGCATACATTTTTAGTTATAATTTATTTAGATCTAGAACGTTGTTCATGTTACTTTTTCTGAGATAAAAATTAATTGTCAGTGATTCCGAAATTTATTGCAAAGTCTGTAAAATATCGTCACCTAGCTTTGCTAAAACATACACAGAAATAGTTTTCATGCAGAGAATTTCGATAGTTTACAAAATTTCGTTACATGTTTAAATGACGATGCTCGAAGTATTTCTGAGTGCAAGGAACTAACACAAATCCCAAATTTAAAAAATCAGTTGTTATTCATTCAGGAACACTTTGGAAATTTGCCTAAACTAATGACATATTTTGAAAATCGAATCTCAATTTAAAAAATGAGGTGTGGCCACCACACGACTTTCTTATACGTATGAGCGTTTCAAACTATACTATATTTTTTTCACACAAAAATTATTCAAAATCCTATTCTAAGTACTTCTGTTCTCTTAATAAATCGCTATAGAATGCATACTTAGCAAGATATTCGAAAAAAGGACTACTCCCTAAGAGTAAAAGTGTTACTTCCGGTCCGAATTTTGAAATTTCATATATTCAAAAAATATTGCAAATCTAGCACTAAATACTTTTGTATTCTTGATAAATACATATAGAATGCATAATTTACGACATATTCGCAAAAAATCGCTATTCGATAAGAGTAAAAGTGGTAATTCCGGTCTGAATTTTGAAATTGTTTTTATGCAAAAGATATTGAAAATTACGTTTTAAATACTTTTATACCCGTAACGTACCTGTCTAAAAAGCATGACATGCGAAATATTCGCAAAAAACTGATTTTCGATAGGAGTAAAAGACCTACTTCCGGTAGCAGTTTCGAAAAACTTTTTAAATAAAATTGTTCTCAATTTTGATTTCAAGTACATATGAATTCTTTATAAATTTGTTTAAATTTAGTAGTTGACGAAATATTGGCAAAATTTAATTTTTTCACTGAAGTAAACTGCTACTTCCGGTCTACCGATTTTACTGAAAAACTAATCAGATCTCAAGAGGGAGATTAGACACGTAAATACAAAATTTGGAATTGATATCTACAGCGGTTATCGTGGTCACATAGAGACACACATACATTTTTTAAAAACATCTTTTTCGGTATCAGGGGACTTCAAAACGTGGACATATGCAAAAATCGCGTAGTCGAAAATTTCACATTACTTCCTTATACTACGTATAAGAAAGTAAAAATGGATTAACCACATTAGATGTGGCTATTAATAACTAAAAGTGACTTAGACGCAGTTTTTAATAGAAATCCAGGTTTAATAACATTGCGGCAATTGTGTATGCTAATGTAGAAGGGACGTTTTCTATCTACAAGGATGTACTTAATTCAAAGAGAACAAGTCTTACAGAAGAGAAAATGAACAAATAGTAGGGTATTTTGTATTTTATAATCACCAGCCACTTGTTATTCAATTATATAAATAAAATTAAAACCTCTTTAAAAATACAACATTTCAATAGCGCGCCCATGGGCGATGAGTCATGACTCGCTCGATTCCGCTCCCTACTTATTGCCCAACCTAATCTTAAGTGATTTTTCTAAAATGAAAAATATCTCTACTGTGCTTCTGTTGACGATTCTGTTTTGAACATTGCTAACATTTTTAATTTTTTTTTTTGCTGTGGCCTCAATATCCAATGACCGTAACACAATTTTATATCATTCGCGTTTTGATTTACCCCTTCACAAGGAAGGCTCATAGCAATGTACAAGACAGACACGCAGAGAATTCACGTATGTACGTCTTGATAAAACAGCAATGAAACATTTTTTCCTGAATTTCTTGGCGAAGGTTTAATGGTCCTGCAGTAGTGTCTTTACATAATTCTCTGAGTTTCTTGTAGTAGTTGCGCATCAAATGATTTTTACACTCAATTTTCTTGACGACAACAGTATCGTATGGATTTGACTCCAATATTTTCTTACAGCAGTTGTTATATCCGTCAGCAATTACTTGATGGTAGATCAGTTTATACATTTCCTTACTCTTAACGAAACCTTCTGCTAAAATATCGGCCTCCATACTTAAAGAAGATCCAATCCATTTTTTATAGCATTTGTGAGCTTTTGCAGAATTGTGAATCCGCCGTTTCTGCCAACTTACAAATAGTGCAAAATTTATTTTGAACACCAAGAAAGAGAACTTTTTTCCTCGATATTCCATAATTGCAGCAGCTCCCGACAAAGAATCATATTTACTACGATGTGATCTTTTGGGCCAACAGCCGTCTGCCACGACAGTAATCATCGGAGTGCCATATTGACCCACATCTCCAACGGCAATGGCTAACTCCCTCTTTTCCTCAGCTGCTGGTCTCATACTTTCCAAATATTCTGCTCCTACGCATCAGAAATCTTATCATGAACAGTGTTTTACATACGGGCTGACATGCGAGGCAAGTCTAAGGAAGATGCAATTTGTTCCAAATGTGAAAAATCAGACTCTATTGTCATAATCTCAAGCACAGCGTCTTTGTTTACTTCGTCATTATTGTCGTCAGAGCTATGTATTTTTAATGTTCTATTGCACATATTGCAATATAAACCGGTGATTTCATCTTTTATCAATCGCAAATTAATTATTTAATGAGCAGTTAAACTTGGGACAAGTGGTTGTGCAACTCAAAAAGAGACTTCATGATGTTTATTTTCAACTAAACAAACAAGTCATACATATATGTATAATGATAAGCTATATACCGGGTGTCAACGAGATCATGTATCAGCCCGGCATTTATTTAATACCTAAAAGAAATTTTGAAACTTTGACCATTTATATGATTCATTCATTCTTTTTCAGTTCATATTCGGTTTCTACTGAAAATTTTGACATTTCTGTCAAAGGTGGCGGTATCTATCAAATTTATCCATTAAAGTGAAACCGCTTCCTAACAATTGCCGAACCAGAAAAACCACCAAATAACCTATTTCTCACATTTACACGCATTGGCGAAGGAAACATTTATTTCAGAATAGAATTACTATACAACAAAAAAATTTATTGTTAAGTTGGTTTGAATTTAGACTACTTTTAGAAAATTTTAGATTTTCTACTATACCTATCTACCACTAAACCACAGCATATTTTATATCACTTGGAAGCTAAAAATTATTCCAATTATGGCAGTGCAATAAAAAATAGATATTACAATTAAAATAAAACAAGTAAATTTAAAAAAATAAAAAAAAAATTATAGTTTAGATTGTACTGGGGATGCATGAATTCGTCATTCGTTGCTAGGAAAGAACGCAAAACAGGTAGAGTAGAGGTACAGTCTAGTTATTTTAATTCTCCTATCCTCCCTTATAACAAAACGGAGTCCACATTTGTATAATATGTCTATATAAATTTTACATTTTTAAATAAACTTTTATAGTCACAAATATTTTACCCATTTTAAAAGTATGGTTTATATAACACTACAGTGGTCAAGATGTTTCGAAAAGTTTCACAGCACTACAACCTCAATCTCTTGTATGGTAATTTGATAAGCTTAATGTAAATATATTAAATACTTTATTTTTTAAATATATTTGTTGAAAGGTCATCGTTGGCAAAGAGCGGTACAGTTCAGGGAGACTAAGTAGACAAATAAACTGCCTTTAAAAAAAGTAAGTAACTTCATTCTGCATTAGGCCGCAAATTTTTCTAATTGCTCTCGTATCTTAGCTAATACATATAGATCCATACCCAGGATAATTTCTACCATTAATCAAAAAACCACAAATGCTTACCGTATGAGATTTTGATTCGAAAGTGCGTGATTTTCCACATCCATCCAACGACAACACCTGTTGTTCGATTTCGCCAATATCTTTTTCAACGTCCTAACCCAAAATTAGTTTAAAAATAGGAAAAGGTAATTCAGAACGAAAGCTTATAACAAACCTTTCTTTTTAATGGAAATGTTTTACGTTTTATTCTTGACGCATTTAGTCGCAGACGAGGTTTGTTACCCCTACGGTAGTTAGAATCGAAAAGGTAATTCAGAACGAAAGCTTATAACAAACCTTTCTTTTTAATGGAAATGTTTTACGTTTTATTCTTGACGCATTTAGTCGCAGACGAGGTTTGTTACCCCTACGGTAGTTAGAATCGTTTTTTCCCATAATCTTACGAATTAAAACGCTCTCTCTGCTAAGAATAAGAAATAGCCCTCAGTCGGTCGGTCCGGATCTGTCAAGCACTCTCATAAACTACAGTGCGCAGGTATTGAGCGCATATTCACCCCACTCTCCTCCACATCGAACTATCTCTGTCTCAAGTTAAAAGGGGTTCAAACGTTAACGTAACGACACTTCGCATGAGACAACGATTGCTGTTCCCCGCACACTTGCCCCGCCAACCAATGCAAGTGATTGTGAGAGAACAGCCTTAATAACATTTATTTTCTTACAAATGGTACATACATATGTTGTTTGGAGTTACCTTTGACGTGTTGTTGAGAATAGATGTATTAAAACATTTCCAATAGATCCAATTTAAATCTTAACCAAAAACATTACTTGGAACAGCAAATTAATTTTATTATCATAGACGAACCGTAATGGTTATTTGCTTGGATGATAGTATGTTTGTTTCCTTTTTTTGTTTGTGTGACTGATGGGAAAAATAGAATTATTTTATGTATTTTAATCAATAAATTAATTATCGTTGCTCTATAATATACTACAGAAAATGCGGTAGACGAAGAAGTATTCAAATTGTTAGACGAAAAGGATATTAAACAACTAATACCTATATTGGGATTAAGGAAAAAATTTGAGATTCATTATAAAATATTTCGTGATGAATGTCAAGTGAGTATCATCTTATATCACTTGCAATTGTTACATACATACATACATATATTCCCATAATTGTTATGGGTTCAATTAAAGTTTGCATATCGTTGCCCTAATTTTAAAACTTCATAAGTCGATATACTTTTAAATCACCCTCAAACAATCGCTAGCAATTAAAATTCACATAATCGTAAAATACAATACAAAATTATGTTATAATAACTTTCATCAAAATATGACCTACTACCAAAATATGTCTGAATATTTATTATGTTAGTAGGGTAATACGTACAGCTTTATTACTTTCCTCTAAAATTTGTATAAAATGACTTACGGGGTTTTAAAATTAGGGCGACAATATGATATGGTGAGATCTGAAATATTAACCGGCTAGTTTTTCGGAGCTCGGGAAAACTGACAAACGCAAATGACATTGGACAATCATGTTTTATTTACATTATTTTTGTCAAATTTTTCCAGAACGAGAAAATTTACCCGATTAATATTTCGGACCGGACCATTAATTGAATATAGCTTGCATATTATTTATTATATTAATTATAGCTTCAGAACGTAGCAAACATTGAAACAGACACCGCCTCCGGTTCATCATCAGAGTTAGATTTGCATAAAGTACCTACAGTAAATAAACAAACTGCATTTCTTGGACTAGAGGACATTCATCGTGCTTGTGGAAATAATTTTGATTTTAATTTAAACGATGCTTTACTGATATCACCACATGGGAAGAGTGTTGTAAAGTTTTATAGTAAAAACAAATGCCTAGATGATACACACAGAAGCCGCTTAGTAGATGTTATCATTAAATATTTGTACAACTATATAACTCAACAGTAAGAAACTTTCTTTAAAAGCAATTTGAGTTTATAATAATTCATATATTTTAGTAGGTTAAAACATGACCAGTATTTAGACTTGTGTAAACAAATTATCCAGGTATTTCCTACAGAAATACAATCGACGTACTATATACCGTATGTGCCAAAAAGAGAGGGTCCAAATGGTAAATGTATTTACGCGAGAGGCAGACTTGTGGACAAAATACGAAACCTTCTTCACTTAGGTGGAGACACAATAAAAATACGAAAAAGTAGAATAGTTGAAGAAACATTAACTTCTGATGAAAACTTATCATATGGTAATATACATGCTATATAATACATATATATGAACACTTACTTGCAATAAGATCTCGTACATCTGCATTTGCCTAGATAAAGATACTCTTTTTTTAGGTTATACTAAGCAAATTTTACACAACCTATTAAATATATCGGCAAGAGTCGATTTAATTAATTAATAAATATTTACAGACAGGTTAACTGGATTTTTAAAGCACATGGGATCTTATTGCAGGCGAGTGTGTAGAGGTTATTCTTGAAACCGTTACTACATTTAATATATTATTGAAATATTTATTTTAATTTTTTATTGATATTAGTGCATTGCTTAATGGTATTTTAGACCCAAAACAAAATACTTTTATGATTGTGGCTGACAATAAACGGAAGTATATCAAAGATAAATGTAAAAAAGAGTTGTAACAATTAGTCTATATTTACTTATATATTTACAATAAAATTATGTTACAATGTACTGCAATGTAACTTTGTAGATCTAGTCGAAGACGCCATCACATTCTTAAAATATTACACACAGCCTTGGGCTGAGGTAGAGCAAAAATGGAAATACACGGCACCATACAGATTTAACAAAAAAAAGGCAAAGGAATCCACAGTGGCACAATTTTTAGATGAATGGCCAGTCCTAAAAGATACAAGGGCAGAGCAATTGGTATGTATCATGTAGTAATTTTTATAAAATATTTTAATTTTTTTTTACATTCTATCAGATAAATTTGGATTTTGAACATATGTTTAAAAATAAGCATTTTAATTTATTGGAGAATTGGCATACATTTTATGATACTATAATAAAATCATCCGATATTTCCAAAATCAGAGATAAACATGTTAGGAATCTTATAGAAACTACTAGCAGTGAAATATCTGAAGGTATGTTAGGTAATTCTACAGAATGGCTTCGAATAACTACAAAAAGCATGAAGAGGTGATTTCTTGTTGAGAAATTAAAGAGGGGAAAAAGCTAATAGAAAGAGATTCTCTAATGTAGAATTCGTTTCTACTAGTTTTATATCTATAATGTTATAGAGTTTTGATATATCTATAAAAATAAGATAGCATTCGATGGTATATCATCGTAAGAAATAAATACGTAGGAACAATTGAAAAACATAAGACAGTATTGGTTAGTGTACTTACTATAGCAATCTCAAAAATATTTTTTGCTGTACCTTTTATATAATTTTCGACAAGAAACAAATTTTCCTAAATTCTTTCTGCTTACAAGTTTAATGTGCGTTTTTTTTACTTAATCATAGGTTAGACATAATACGTACTATACATCAAAACGTATATATTTTTTCTTTTTAGATACTAAAGTATTACATCAACTGCAAATACTCACTCACTTATTCCCTCCAAAAGGCAGAACAAGAATTGACACTTCAGAACACTGGAAATTCAGTACTGCAGAATGCATCGAGAGCATTGTTTTAGTTGTTAAGGTATATGAAAAAATTTTATTTTTTGGTACGAAAACAAAAAATAAGTTTATGTTATGTACAGGATGCTGGTTTGATTGAAGATACTTTGCAACAATAAAAAGAAAAGGCGTTTCTGAAAAGGATACATATGCAGCCATTCCTTTTATTAGTGGGCAATAGCAAAGGCATAGAAGCAACCTTTGTTATAATAGATACTATAAGGTATCAGACAACAGGTGTTCTAAAAGGACTTGATTTGTTATTTAAAATCTTTCACGTTTTTAACGCGAACTATCCTAAACCTAGCGAACATTTGTGGACACTAATTCAGAAGTGCATCTATCAAATTAATACATCGTATGATAAACAATATCCGAATATAGTGCATATAATCAACTTGTTTAATAAGAAGTAACTATATTATCTTTAATTGTTCAGATATATATATATATATATATCTTGTTTTAAGAATGTGTTTTTTTTAATTTTTTAAAGAATTTATTTTTTTTTATTTTGCCAAAATGAATTGTATCTTATGCGGAAAGAATTTCCATTTATTAAAAAAATTTTTTTTACATACGGAGTATGCTCACAAGGCTACAAACTTTATATGTCCTGTAATGTCTTGTAAACGCTTTTTCCAACGAAGAGATGCTTTTAAGCAACATT
This sequence comes from Amphimallon solstitiale, assembly GCA_963170755.1. Classification (NCBI taxonomy): domain Eukaryota; kingdom Metazoa; phylum Arthropoda; class Insecta; order Coleoptera; family Scarabaeidae; genus Amphimallon; species Amphimallon solstitiale. Next base: position 108,713,421 of record OY720676.1, read on the forward strand.
TTAGCAATAAACATGCTAGTAAAATAAAAGAGCAAATAATTACTAACAAAGAGGACTGTACTAAAACTAAATGTAATAATAAGTGTAGAAATAAAACTCCATTAGTAGGAATTTGTAAAGACAACCTTGAAACTCCTGGTGTGGAGGCTGATGATATTGGTGGTAAGTTTATAAATTTTAAAAATGATTTTATTGAATCAGCTCAGATATTTGTTGCAAAACTTTACGATAATTCGTTGTTGAATCGTACTTGCATACAAAAAATCTTAAATGATGTACAAGATTTGTTTTTATCTAGTGCGTTTAATTTAATAATATCAATAATAGACAAATATTTTAGTCAACACGCTGATTTTGCTGAAATAAGCCGTTATATTAAACTAATGCTTACAATGTATTCTAATATTTTTGAGGTGTCTAATATGAACACTGAACACAAAAGAAACATTTTTTTCAATGAGTCACAAATGTTCATTAAACCAATTCAATACACGATTGGCATACGACGAGATACGTGTAACAGATATAATGAAACATCAATTGTTTTAAAAAATGCTACGTCAAGTTATATTTCAGTTAAAGAAAATCTAAAAAGATTTTTAGAATTACCAAATGTTTTTTATAACATTGATAATTACTTGAAAAGTACTGAGTTTAGTGATCATGTTTTTAATCTCGTCCAATGTAATGTATGGAAATCCATAAAAGCTAGGAATGTAAATAAGTTAATGTTACCTCTTATTATGTATTTCGATGACTTTGAATGTGGCAACCCATTAGGAAGCCATGCGGGCATATATAAAATTGGAGCTGTATATTACACCGTTGGTGGAACACCGATTGAATATTTGACTCGACTGGAGAACATATTTGTGGCTCTGCTTTTCCATACTGATGATAGAAAACGGCATGGAAATAAATCTGTTTTTGCTCCACTCTTGCAAGAGCTACGTTTCTTAGAGGAAAAAGGTATTTCAATTGTTATTGGCAATAAATCTATACAAGTATATTTTGCCTTAGTATTTATAATAGGCGATAATTTAGGTGTCCATGCTATGTTAGGCTATAATGAAAGCTTTAGTTCTAATTATCTTTGTAGATTTTGTACAAGCACAAAGTTAATTACACAGACACAGGTTTCCGAAAATTGTGACACAATTCGACTGCGCAACAGTTACGACGAACATTTGCAGAACTGTATTTTTGGTATTAAAACTGAATGTATTTGGAATGATCTGGAGAATTTTCATATATATGATAATATTTGTTGCGACATAATGCATGATATGTTTGAGGGTGTGTACAGGTATAACATGGCTCTAATAATTGGAAATTTTATAGATAACAATTATTTTTCGCTCGACATCTTAAATTCTAGAATAACCTATTTCACATATCACAAATCTGAAAATAAACCTCCAAACATAAAATCCGATCATATTACACAAGGCTGTATTGTTATGTCAGCAGCCGAAATGCTTTGTTTAGTAAGAAATTTTAGATTTATTGTCGGGGATTTAATTCCAAAGAATAATTCCGTATGGCTATTTTATTTAAAGCTTTTAGAAATAACGAATATACTGTGTGCGAAATCAATTACCATTGCCATAATAGATATGTTGGATGTTTTAATAGCAGAACATCATCAAATGTACATTTCAAATTTTAATGTCAATTTAAAACCTAAGCATCACTTCATGATTCATTATAAACGAATTATACTTGGAGCTGGTCCATTGTCATTATTATCATCCATGCGCTATGAAGCAAAACATCGAGATTTAAAAAATATTGCAAAAAGTATTAGCAATCATATAAATTTGCCTTATTCTCTTGCTGTCAGAGTACAACAAAAAACTGCTCTACGACTTATGTTGAAAGTAGGGTTAGAAGATGAAATAAAATGCGGCAAATTGGAAAATATTTCAAAAAATGTAATTTCTGGTGAAGTATTCATTGGATATGCTTCTGATAACTTTATGTCAACTAATAGTTACGATATTAATAACCAGAAATTTCGTATATGCGATATTGTAACTATTAATAATGATGAAGATAAACCTGAATTTGGAAGAATAGCTCACATACTTGTTAATAAAGACGATACCACAAAGTGCGTGATAATTTACGACGTATTAGATGTTATACATTTTAATTTACATTACAGGGCATACAAAGTAAAGCAAACAAATAATAAACGGCACGTACCACTAAATTATATTTTAGATATGAAAACGGTGATAATACACATAATCAACAATGAAATGCTAGTAGCCTTTGATGAATAATTTTTTCAGTTCTTAGTTTTTAAGTACAACATGTATACAGATATAATTTTGTGCATTTAATATTTGATAAATATACAAATATGTGTTTAAATATTAAATTTGTCTTTTATTAAATTTGTTTTCCGCTGACCTTTAATAATCACGAGAGTAAATTATTTATTTTTTTTAGAATAAATTTGTCAATACTAAGAAAAAATTGTGAAATAAATTGCTCCCCAAATTGGAACATTTAAACAAATTTTAATTTTTATTGTTATTGAAGAATTTCTTTAAATAAAAATATACTTATCAGAATAAATATATTTTTATTTAAAGAAATTGTTCAATAAAAATTTGTTAAACTGCTATCAAAGATAAAATATTTTCATTTAAAATGTCTACTTTCTGGAGTTAAACCTGGTTGCTGATAAATTAAGTCCTACTTTTTTTTGCAAATTACGTACTGGAAATTTGAAAAACTTAATTTGATATCTATAAACCTGAGTAATCTTATCAATAATTTTTCCTAATAAACACCACCAAATTGTCAAATTAAGTTTTCCAAATTTCCTGTGAGGAATTTTAAATTTGAAATGTAGGATTTCATTTTTCAGCAACCAGGTTTAATCACAGGAAGTAGACATTTTAACTAAAAATATTTTATCTTTGGTAGAAGTTGTGAATAAATTGAATTTTTGCATAGAAACTAAATTTTACTTGAAATAAAAATAAGATTTTTTTGGTGGGAATATAAAATCAATTTATTGCAATACAAAATATACTTACCGCAAATAATATATTCGTTTAATTCAAGAAAATATTTTATTAAAGGAAAATTATATGTTTTCGGTATATACAAAAAATTATTTCATGTAACACATTATTTACTTCCTGGAAGATATTAATTTATTTACTGGGAAACACATTTTCTTGCTGCAATATAATGCATACTCACTTCAAAATAATTAGTCAACATAGATTTGTTTAATCTAAGAAAATATTTTTTTAAATTAAAATGACATGCTCTTGATACAAAAATTTATTTACTTATTGCAAGACATTAATTTATTTATTGTAAGGACACATTTTCTTCCTGCAATATAATACATACTTGATACAAACAAAAAATTATTTGACATAAAAATTTATTTACTTATTGCAAGACATTAATTTATTTATTGTAAGGCCACATTTTCTTCCTGCAATATAATACATATTTACTTCTAAAAAATCACTCAAGAAAATAATTTTCTTATGGGAAAACATTTAATCTATTGTGGCTATTTCAAACATTAGATTATCTTGGATTAAAGCAATTTTATTTGATGTAAGAAATTTTTCTGTCAGTGCATGTATAAAAATAATGTCAATGTCGATGTGAACCACAGACAAGTTCGCAAAGTAACACTGAAAGGAAAATAAATATAAATAATAAAAAAAAACTGTTGAATACATCTCAAAAAAGCAAGTAAGTACTATTGACACGTGTGCTCACTGCACAAATTTAATCGATGATACATTATCAATCAGATCATTGCTCGATTTTATCACTCTAATTGAATTATGACTACAATTTAAACGGGCATTATTAAAAATAAATGCAGCTTACAGTTGTGCATTATTTAAATGTTACTAATCCATTTTTAAATATCAGATCCTTTGAAAACTTGAACTTGCAGTAAAAGAATTTTTTGCAAATCATTTTAAGTGAATGCACCTCAGTGTATGTATTTTAACACTAAGAAATCTATGCACACCAACAAAAACTTCAGCGCCCATTATTTAAAAAAAAAATTACTCCTCAGATAACAAAATAAATCATTACTAAAATAGTTCTTTTTTATAAAAATAACGCTGGACACTGTATGATAGTTTTGTTTACAGTCATAAATCATTAAGCTAGTAAATAAATACATTCAACTTAAAACGAGTAATTGCGCATTAAAATGAGTGAAAGCACATTATTCCGAATAAATGAGCATCAAGTTAAATAAATGTAAGTTATTAGGAAGACTTCTTTGCTTCGGCGGTCATGCGCAGTTTCCGTTGTTATGTTATTTGTTTGGTTTGATTCTTAGAGTATGAATCTGTGACTCCTCGCGTATGTAAATGTGAAATAAAATGCATCTGTATCCCAATTTAGTGATTCAGAAACTGATCAGTTTCCAGAGGCAGAAAAAAAACGTGCGAAGAAAAGATCCATAACATGGAATTACGAAAGAACCTTCATTAACCGTAACGATGCAGAAGACTTTGTCAAATCGGAAACTTGTTAGAGCTTAAAAAACACAAACAACACTGAGTCTGGTGTAGTTAAGTATTTTCGATGTAATAAAGTTAAATGTCGAGGACAACAGTGTGCAACTGGTATTTAATTAATTCTGGATTCATCCTGTGAAAATGTTCTCCTATTTCGATCGCAAGTAAGTCATTCTTGTGATTCTATTGCAACAAAGGCCGGTACCAAAATGAACGACAAACTAAAGAACAAAATCAAGGATTTCTTTACCAAACAAATGAAACCAAAAGCAATTTTGGATGTTCTTGCCTAGAAATATAATCCACCACCAAATATAAACCAAATAAAAAAATTTCTGGCTAAATTAAGAAAAACCATTTAGGGTCCACCAACAATATCTCTTGGTGCACTGAAAAGTTGGCTTCTTAAGAATAGTGCTGTCCCCCAATGAACGAAGCAAAGTTTTTGTCGTGAAACATTTCACAACGGATGAGGACGACGGTGTTTTTAGATTCGTGGCAACCAGTAAAATTCTATTAGAAAATGGAGTAAAAAAGAATATCATTATCCACGCAGATGAAACGTATAAATTGATTTGGCAGGGGTTCCCTGTTTTCTTAATAGGAACAACTGACCGCGATAAAAAATTTCATTTACTGGGAATAGTAGTATGCACCAATGAACGAACTGCCGATTTTCAATTTCTTTTTCAGAGTTTGAAGGAGGCAATTTTTGATTTGTTTCATTTTGAAATGAAACCCAAAGTTTTGGTGCAAGATGCTGCCGTCAGTATACGCAATGGGTTTCAAAATGTGTTGGAAATTGTATTGTGCGTATGTGTCGGGCACATATGAGAAGTAATGTGCAAAAGAAAGTTCAACGTCTAACTGAAAAATCAAACTGGAACAAAATTTTGGCTGACGTAGATCAAATTCAAGTTAGTGAAGATGAAGTAGCATTTGAAACTACCTATAAACTTTTCTTAGAAAAATGGTTACATGAAGCGAGATTCATCGAGTACTTCCAAGAAGAATGGTACAATAAAAATAAAAATTGGTTTGAAGGAGCATGTTTAGGAACTCCTAGTACAAACAACGCTCTCGAGTTAAACCATATTCTTAAAGACGAGTACACTTCCACTTTCCAGATTTTGCCACCTTGTACTGGAGATAATAGAATCATTTTCAAGAAAATATGAAAATTCTTTATATCATTTTTCGGATTCAGTTACGATAGATTTACATACTTGGACTACATCGTATCAATGGGCACGACTAAACAAAAAAGTTTAATTTATTGATGAAGATAATGGTACTCTAAGAACGTATGTTATTCCTGCTGCCGAAAAACTGAAAATAAGTAAGGAAATTTTGAAACCCGATTATTTGCAGTCTAAAGAATTGGATGAATATATTAGGAAGAAATCTTCTTATTATAAATTGTTCTTGCCTGTGGACGAGGTCAGTTGGAAAGATGGACGGTGCACATGTCCATACTTTTTAAAGAATTACATTTGTAAGCATCTGCTAGGTAAGATAAAAAATAAAAAAATACAATATTTTAACTGGTATAAAATTTTTGGAATAGCTCTTCGTTTTAAGTATGTTGAAGCACCTCCTGAGGCTAAAAATGTGCCATTAGGCACCAAAAGAAAACCTGGTCGACTTACGAAAGCCAGAAAAGCGTTAATTGTGCAATGATTAGTATCAGTATGTATTTTTATTTATTTCAGTGCCTATTTTGTAACAAATAATGCCCAGAAGTTAAACAATAACATTTAGTTTTTTAATGCTCTAAAATAAATGTTTTTACTTTTAATATTTAATAATTTATTTCTGGAAATTAAAAAAAATAATGCTCAAACAGAAGTTTCTAAATGCTCAGTAGCGCTTTCTTTATAGAAGAAGATAGTTGGTTAATGAGCATAATTTCATTTTATAATGCACGCTTAATTCCTACCCTTGAATTATTAAGCTTTACAAAAACTTGACGTTACGAGTCCATACACTTCTTCTATCGTAGCGGGAACAGACTTTGGCATATAATTGAGCCCGTCTCTTGGGGAGATCTTTCCTGATCACTATATGCTACCCCTTGAGTCTTTTCTTGTTATTACATATTAAGTTTCTTGTATTACGTGAAACAAATTTAGCGATGATAGGAGAGTGCACGCCGTCTTTCCTCGACAGGCGATGACTACAGTCGATCATATCGGCGGTTATGCTAATGTTTAATTTTTCCTTGCACATTTTTATAATCACTTCATCCGAGTTTTCGCCTTTACTTGTCGGAATCCCGTAAATGCGTAAGTTGTTCCGTCGAGAATATTGCTCCAGAGAGTCATTTTCCTCCGATAGATTAACAATACGTATTTCTAGTTGTACAAGTTTTTCCTCGAACGCATTGATTTTAATGTTATAGTGTTCCTCAAGGCTAATATGGATGTTGGAGAGTAGTTTATCGAGGAATTTTTCTGAGTTTATAACTTCTTCGACACACCAAAGCTTCCTTTTCTCCTCGGATGACCGAGTTCTAATCATTGATACACAATATTAAAGCAGCGAGGCACATGCATAAGTCTAACAACTACAGTGGCACATGACGGAATGGGTGCGAGAAATCAAATATACATTTACAAATTAATGATAACCGAAATTAGCATCGAGATCTCATTGCCTTACAAGAGAAACATAACTATCGGTTCACAAACAATTGAAGTTTTTTGCTAACGTCTAATTAAAATTTATTATTGAAATTATGATGAAAATTAAAAATCGTAACTAAATGTACTGATACACACTATATGTAGTCTCGTAATTGTGAGTACCAACATACAAAATAATAGAAGAATAATGGCCACTCGTTACCAAAAATTACAATTATCTGAGTGGTTCTGGTATACAGAAATTAAGGAAAATAAAATTGAGTTTAAAGATAGTACCCACACAAATTATGAACTAATGGTAGTGGTTTGATGTGTTAAATATTTTAAAGAATGAGGCATTTCTTGTTATCGTGTTGGTGTGTCTTTTAGCTGTGATTCTGGTACCTTCGATTCTTATTATCTCGTACGGCACTGGATCATATGCTGGAGTTAAGGAGTTCTTCTGTTGTTTACATAGCACTAGATCTTGTGTGGTTTTGTTCTGCGCTTTAGGTTTGCTTTCTCGTTCCATCTCCTTCTTTTCTCTTCATCTTTTGTGCTTTTTGAGCTTTCTGTGTCTATGCTAGGTAGATGTGTGTTAACTGTGCGACCAAACATTAAATTGAACGGGGGATGTCCTGTTGATTGGTGCGGTGCACTTCTGTAACTGAATAGAAAATCTTGTAGTTGTGAGCTGAAGTTGTTTGTCTCTAAGTGTGCACATATCAGTGATCTTTTCAGTGTTTTCACGAATCTTTCTGCTACACCGTTTGCTTCTGGCCACATTGGGGTAATCTTCATGTGTTTTATTCCGCGGATGTTTAGGTATTCTGAAAACTGATGGCTGTTGAAGGGTGGTCCATTATCAGTCTTTATTCTTTTTGCTAGACCAAATGTTGAAAATATCCTCGATAATACATTTTCCGTAGCTTCAAAGTTTGTAGATGGTACTACTTCTGCGAATGGAAATCTGGAATGTTCGTCTATGATTAGTAAAATATACTTTCCATTTGGAAAAGGTCCTGCAAAGTCCATATCTAATTGTTCGAATGGTGTTGTTGGAAGGGTTCCTGTAGTTATAGGATCCCTGTGGTGTGTTGGTATTGTTGCTTGACATGCTGGGCAGTGTTTTATTAGTTTCTCGACTTTTTCATTCATGTTTGGGAACCATATTTTTGATCTGAGGAGTTCTTTAACTTTTGTTGTTCCTAAATGTCCTTTGTGTGCAAGTTTCATCGCTCTCTCTTGGAGTGTTGATGGCATGATGATTCTGTGGCTTTTTAATAGCACTCCTTTGTGTTCTGTAATTTCATCTCTTATGTTTTTATATGAGGTTAACTTGTTTTCATTCCACATGTTTCTGTTTCTTAGCGCTTTTCTAAGTAACTGTAACGTTTCGTCTTTTCCTGTTTCTTCTTGTACTTCTTCCAGTGTTATTGAGGCGTATGTGTTGTTATTAACGATGAAGTTTACATACTGCTCAATTTTATCTACTTTGGGCGTTTTTGTCCAAGTCGGGTATCTCGACAGATAGTCTGAGGGGTTGGTTTGGTTGTGTTGTATGGCCCATGTTACTGCTAGTGTTTCTTTTTCTATCTGGCTGTATCGTTGTTCTACTTTGGTTAGTGCTCGGCTTGCATATGCAACAATTTCTGGTTCTGACGTATTAGAATTGCACTGGGACAGTATTGCTCCTAGTCCATGTGGTCCTGCATCTACATGTAGTTTCGTTTGTTTGTTTACGTCAAAGTATGCTAGCTTGATTACATCTAGTAGATCTTGTTTTAACTGTTTGAATGCTTTTTCGTGTTTATTTTCCCATTTGAATTTGTTCTCTTTTAAGATTAATTCTCTGTTCTGCTTGCTGTGTTTGGAAGAAACTTTCTTACAAAGTTGATCATACCTAATAAACTTCTTACTTCTGATTGGTTTGTTGGTGTTTTCAGACTTAGGAATGTTTTTACTTTGTCTGGGTCCGGACTTACACCTTTGTTGTCAAAGACGTGTCCTAGGTATTTTATAGTTGTTTGGTTTAGGATGCATTTGTGTTTGTTGATTGTTAGACCAGCTTCTTCTAGCCTGCTCAGTAGCTGTTTCAGGGATTCGTCATGTTCGTCCTGATTTTCTCCAAATACTAGAATGTCGTCGCTGTAATTGATTGTACCTTTGATGTTGGCTATTATTCCACGTATTGTGTTTTGGAATATTTCGGGCGCTGAGTTGATTCCGAAGAATAATCTTTTGTATCTAAATAAGCCTAGGTGGGTAGAGAATGTGGTGATATACCTGGACTCTTCATCTAGTGTTAGTTGGTGGTATCCATCTTTCAGGTCAATTTTGCTAAATATTCTTGCTCCGTTAAGTGCTGAGATTACGTCGTCGATGGTGGGAGTTAGGTGTCTTTCTCTTTTGATTGCTTTGTTTGCTGAACGCATGTCTATGCATAGGCGAAGCTGCTGGTTATCATGTTGTTTTGGTACTAGTACTATTGGTGATATCCATGGTGTTGGGCCTGTTGCTTCTTCTATGATGTCTTGTCCTTTTAGTCTGTTTAGCTCTGCTTCTAATGATTTCCGTAGATGAAAAGGGATTCTTCTGTGTTTTTGTGCTATTGGTGGTATCTTTTCATCAATGTGTAGTTTAACGGTTTGTTGTCTCAGTTTTCCTACGCCTTTGATGATGTTTGGGTGCTCATGTGCAATGTATGTCATATCTATCTTGTTTGTCATGTTGTATGTGATGTTAATTAATTTCAAATTCTTGCATGTCTCATAGCTTAAGAGTGGGGCACCCTGTCCTTCTATTACATACACGTCCGATTTAGTATAGTACCCTTTGTGTTCAAAATTGCCAGAAAACTTTCCAATTACTTCTAAATTTTGAAATGTATTGTATGGGTATATTGCACAATTGCTTGCATACAACTTGGTGTTAGGGATGTTTTCAAACGTTGTTTTGTTTATGATATTTACTGAAGACCCTGTATCTATAATGAAATTGAGATACTTGCTATTGAGTTTGACTTTTGTTGTAGGTATGCTTGTTCTATTTACTGTTAGACTGTATGATTGTTCTGAATCTGAGCTCACTTGCTCTATTTTATTGCTGTGTTTAATATTTTGTTTTGTTTTGCTTTGTCGGTTGTTGATTACAGGATTAGGTGATTGTTTATTTGGGTTATCTTTTGAACTGAGGCAAACTTTGGCAAAATGCCCTATCTTAGAACATTTATGGCACTTGGAGTTGCTAGCTGGACATGTTTTCCTTCCCTTTTCGTGCCAATTGTTTCCACAGTTTTTGCACAGCCTGTTTTTGTTGTTTTGTGTTTTGTGGTAGCTGCTAGTTTTGTTTGTGAATTCCTTTTTGTTTTCTATAGCTTCCATTTTTATTTGTGTTGTTTCTAAAGCCTTTCCATGCTGTAACAACTTTTCGAGACTGGGTTGTTCAGTGAGTCCGAAGTGTCTCAACTTTATATTGTTGGTGTTTAAAATAATTTGAGATTTGATCTCATTTTCAGTGTTACTAAACTCACATGTTTTTGACAGCTTTAAGAGTCTTGCATAAAATTGATCTGTTGTTTCACCTTGTTCCTGTTTTGCCTGGCGAAAATTGTATGTTTCGAAGTCTTTGTTAATTTTAGGACTAAAGTATTTGTTTAGTTTTTCTTTCGCTACGTTATATGCTGAGGGATTGTCGGATGGGGACTCGGTTTCGGGTTTGAGGTCGGGTTAGGATTGATATAAGTCATAAATGTCCTCACCTGCATAATGCAGCATCATGGCCTTTTTTCTTTCTTCGTTTTCTATGCCAACTGCCAATAGATAGTTTTCAAATCTGTTGATCCACCTTTCCCATCTTTGTCCTGCATTGTTTCCATTTTCTTTGATGTTGAACGGTTCTACAGGGATTGTGTATGCTAACGCCAGCTTCTCTGTGTTGATGCACTTGATTTTGTTTTCACTGATTGTTTACTTTTATCTTTGTTTCCTTTTGTCTTTTATCCTCGTCGCCAAATTGTAATGTTTTGATATAAATAAAAATGCCCTGTGTTTGTTTTATTTCTATTTATAACACTTTAATTAATATAACTTTAATATACATTATATTGCGTTTGTTTTGTTCTGTTACAACTTTTAACTTACTGTCAATCTCGTGTCTCTGTGTGTGTCAAGATCTTTTGTTTAGAGGTGTGTTTGTGGGTGTGTTGCTTTAGAGGTGTGCATGTGTTCAGATTACTACAACAATTACTTCTACAGTACCAATTTTATTCAGGTAGGGCCGGTTCAAAATGGCGTTTCTATCCAAATCGAATCCGTACAAAAGATCTAAAATTATCAGCTACGTAATAAGAGAAAAAGGTACATATAAGTACTAATTTAAAAATAAAAGGAACTTGCATAGAATCAGACTTACCAAGTCATTACAAACGTTGACCACACCCCAAAAGGAATCTGTTTCTTAACTCAAAAATTTTACGACAAAAACAACAAAAGCTAGTCTTGCTATCAATCCCACTAGTTAGGTGGTTAACAACGATACGGCATTAGGTAAATAATTTGCCGGACTAGGTAGTATAATCAACGTTAGAGTTGCTACTACAAAAGATTAACGGGAAAATAATGGAGATCAATCCGCTAATGCAAGCAACGACAGGGCGGAAACCATTGGAAAAAATAACAACAATGGGATTTACTAGTATGTTGCACATTAAAAATAAAAATGAAGTAAATACGGAGGTGATTCCCAAGTCATCATACAAAATGTATTATGTCGTATTAACAACCGCGCGAACATACAGGGGCTCCCCAAATAAATGCACATATAATGCAACAAAAATAAATACTAATTATTTTAGTGTACAAAATGAATGTAAGATACAGGGTCTGCCAAAATTAAATGTAACAATTGAGGTTGTAGTTACTGATATTTAAAATATTTAAATTTTATCAAACGAATTGATAGATATTTGTAATGCAAAAAAGAAATCACAAAATTGGTGATTAATGATGAAGAAGCGATTTATCCCTTGTAAAATTTTTCGAATTTTGCGAGTGCTTTAAGTTGGCGACGAAGACAGTTGCAGGTACACTAATTCACACTTTACTGCGAAATGACTAGATAAGCCGTGTATTGAAGCAGAAGTCAAAAAATAGATATAGGAACATACATCAATAAAATTATATTTCTATTCACTAATCTTGTCTGTTTTAACTGCTGTTAGAGATGTTTTAAGCGTATTATTTAATGGTAACATGTTATTACTGAAACGTTCGATCTATTTAGATCAACTAGGTACTAATTATAATTGTTTACACTCTTCAATGTACACATTCAGCTTATAAATATGTGATTTATTTACATTTTTAAAAGTTAAACTTAAATACCCCCTAACAAAAGCTCTTATATGGATATTATATGAATAAGTGAAGATATAGCCAACCGAGTTTGTATAAGTTGGTGTTCATTATCATTAAATTTATAACCAATGAAGATATAGAAATAAGGTATTTATGTTATTGTGATTATAAATAATAATACTACAATGTACAACCATGTTAAACCAACAGTATATTCAACAGATATGCCTGGTGACTAATGATTTTACTTTATCGAGCTATTGGACTATTAGACGTTACATAAACAGAAAACTGTTATAAACTTCGGCTTCGTCATCGTTTGGTGACTATATCAGAAAAGATGATTTTTTTTTTGGGAATATTTGAGTCAGCAGTTAGTTGCTTTGCCGTCCACCAACGTACATTTTCATGAGAACCGTTACCAAAACGAGATCAAAGCATTTTCAAATTGAAGTGACTTATGTCTACGTCACTACACTTTAGATTCTTGATGGAGATATTGGAAAAATAATGTGTCTTGTCGCCCATACGTGTCATTTTATTAATATATTAAGAAATATATTAAGTTTAAATGTGAATAGGTATTTGGAAATGTTGGTCACTTCAGCACTATTAACGACCAGATTCCGCTTTCAACATCAGGTCATTTCATTAGTTGATTCGATAGTGTATTATTTTACAAAATAACAAGTAATGAAAAGAAAGAGTAAACTAAATAAAGGCACAAATAAAACGACTCCATAACGCTAACAAAATGAAGTAAATCAACTTAAGGTTTATAGACCAATGGCGGGTGTAAGTAGAATTTAGTTCTTGGGATAAAAAGACTTTATAAAGATGTCGACGCAAATATATCCTCAAAATTCTCTAAGTTTGCTATTCCTGTCCCAATACAGTCATATTATAAACACTAATGTATTGTTTATTAGCAATTGGCCACAAATATGACAAAACGGTATTAAATACGATCAAATACCTCACATAGTGTACAATAATATTTAGTTAATATTACCACTTGAAAGATTTAATATGAATTAGCCACTTTCCACGCCGATTGAACAATTTTTTTTAAATTTTGTATGGAGCTCATTTAGGCTGAGAATGACCTATCTGTCCCTTTTCTGATAAATAAGGAAGTCCATTCCCGGAATTTCCTGTATTCGCCAGCACGCGAAGCCGTTCCTGGAGCACGTTTCTCTCAATCTATTTTTCTCAATACATATTCAGTGTATTTTAAGACAATCAATTGTTTTGGTGTTATATTATTTATATTTATATATATTTTAAATCAAAATTTTTTAAATACAATAATTAATGATGCCTAATAATATACTGAGAGTAAACATTCACACGTAGTACTTTTTAGAAACGCATAGCACCAACAATTATCTCCAAAATTGAATTATTTACTTATTAACTTACTTTATTTCATCATTCATCTTTTCAAATTCTGCTTTATGCATATCTTCCATTTTAAATAAACAGTAATATGAAAATTAAATTATAAAAAAAAATGTTTTTAAAAGAAAACTAAATGAAAATTAAATCCTAAATCTTAATACAAATAAACTAATCGTGAGTCGAAATGTAGTGTATAAACCCTACACCCACTTTTGCTATCCTCAAAATTTTTATTCTCTTTTTCAAAATTCGCGTCTTAATACTTCGAAGTTCAAATTCAATCTCTATTCAAGTCTATTCCTGTTTTTCGATTATATACCAAAACAATTGACTATCGGCCATCCGCAGCGCCCCTCTTCTCAACTATTTTTTAAGTTGGCATTGGACGTATCGAAGCGCCCGTGATGAATCTCTTCTGTTCATATTCTGCAAGTTGCTGCTTTTACACTAACATGCACATATTGTCTTTGACAGTTCATTCACTAATGCCGACACCCCGAATTGTTTGTTATGAAAAAGTTGCAACTTGCTATGTTTCTTCTACGGTAGGTATATTTTCTTTTCCTCTTAATACAGTCCCTCCTTATACTTGTTTATATACGTATTGCCTTTCTCATTATTCTTTGCATATTTTCTTTTCCCATTCGCCAACATAATCCTTATCTTCTTTTTAGAAACATCTCGATTAGGTAAAACTGGAAACACATTGCAGACAACTGGAATCTTTCTTATACACCTTGCATCATAAAGATCAGTCACGCCTGCTACACCGTCTCTAGACTCTATCCAGGCTCTTTTTCCCGGTAATACATTTATTTGCAAAAAACTGTAAACAATATTGATACTATATTTTTCTTTGTAGGTTTTCGAACCATACAAGATCATTCCCACAGTCTATTAAAGTTCCTGTGCCACACATACAAAAATTTATGAATGTATTCTTGTATTCATACAGTTATTGTTTATATAGAACATTGTCATTGAACATATCGTATTATAAATGTTCAACTCATATCCTTTTATTATTCATAAATATAAGTTCAAGGTATTTACTATGTTTTAAATATGATTATTGAAAATCTTTCTAATAAATTGTCACATTATGCACGTCTAAATTTAAATTTATTTATTTCGTTATATTTTCATCTCGTGCATATCTAATGTAACTCTGCTCATACAATTTTATAGCATTTAAATGAGTCACTCTCTTTAGCGTTCCATCCCTCAACTCTTTCTCTGTTATTAATTTTGAGTACCTTTTTGTTTTTAAATGATGGTCCATTACTTAAGATGTTTAGAGCTATTTTTACACCTCGTGAAAAATCAGGTTGCGTTTCTGTGTATTCTAACCATACCTCATGCTTGTCTTCTCTACAAAAAAATGTACATTGCATAGTTTTATTTGTGTTTGTTTTGTATTTATTTATTATTTAATTTTAATACCTATTCAACTTAAAATATACTAATGAATTGTGTTTATTTTCATACAAAAAGTTTCTCTTTAATATAAATAGGCAACCCATTATACCCGTGTGTTACCTGCATTGTATAATGCTTAAAACTATAACAAACATTTTTAAACTTGGAATTAATGTTCTTTTTAAAACTTAAGCTAATTCTTAATATTATTATAATTCCTAAAGATACAAAGGTCACAGCATAAAGTGTTACAAATATAGCTTTCTACTACTACCCCTTCTTTTATCACTACATATAATTAGGGACTGTGTGATACGTAACTTTAAAGATAATTAAATTGTCTTTTCAACGATGCCCTATTTATTCGGGTACACGTATAGTACGAACCGATCAGATGAAAAATGATAAACAACATTACCTATTTGGATTTACGTACTGTAATACATTAAAATAGATACGTATTAAAAATTTAAATAAAACAGTGCACTTATTTTTTTTTTTTTGCTGTGTTCAAGTTCGCTTATAAATCTTTAGCATACTATAATCAAGAATATCAAAGCATCTAGTGAACACGGGTGTGTGACGTGTTGGATTTAATCCCTAATAGCAAATAATGTATGTTATCTGCAACTATTTGGGCTGTCATTGTATATACATTAACAAGTTACTAGTGCTGGCTTTTCAAATCTTTCGCAGCTAGCCCTATTTTTAGTTTTAAAGTCAAATTGTTACAAAACAACCCGACTGATATCTCTTCTAAAATCAGCGTTTATACACAATTTTCAAAGGAAAAAAAAATAAAACCTCAATTTCCGGCGATGCCGCGATGTAGGAAAATGTCTAATGCGACAGGTAAAATAATTATCACCTATGATTATGTACAAGTTTATGTAATGTAATTAAATTTATATCTAGTGCCAGTCAACATTCAAATTGAAAATGAAAAGTGTGAACACATGGATGTTAAAACTAACATCAAGCAGTAAATAATTACTGTGACTTACCTTTATACGTACACACATGCATATATGCATATACGTTTTACGTATAAAGGTATATATGTAAGTCACAGTAAACATTCAAATTGTTGAGTAAACTGTTAGTTTCTTTAATATTTCTAAATTAAATCTTTCTATTATTATTTTTTGACAAAAATTACACAGACAAAAAAGTCGAAAGATCAATAATGAAATAATAGCTGTCGCACCCTTTAATTTATCTTCAGAACTTACCACCTTATAGATTGAAATCGCGTAGTCCAATTTGGAAGGAAAAGTTCCTAAATCAACAATTTGCGATTAATGACCTCTGGAAAACTATTTGGTTAGAATGTGAAGTGTTTAATAAACAATTAATAGATGATCCTTTGATTGAAGTGCCTGGCTTTACACAACCAAGATAAATTTGCTGGCAATAGTATGTTATTCACACAGATTTACATAATTTAACTCCAGAGGCTGTTACTTGGATCTTAACAACTAAAGACCTTCAGTATTGTGACGCTGTAATGGAGGTTTTTTTTTTATTCTGCAGGTTTTTCCTGTATCCTAGACCAAATGGTGCAGTATTTTTTTAAAGGGCCCCTGCAGTTATGGCCCTTTTAAATACTACTTTTTTTTACTACTTTTGTTATGTAATTTATATATGTTTTTTTTTGTAACTGTCATGTAGTTTCATACAAATATATTTATTTAATTACAAAGTATTTCTAAATTAATTGGAATTATTTCAAATACTTGTATTTTCCAAACTATAAAATTTAGACCTCAAGTATGTATTAAACATTTCGAAGATATAATCTTGCATTCAACAAAATTATGAATAAGCCAGAGCATAGAGAATAAGATGGGTAATTACAACTAAGTTTATAAGAGAAATTCTAAAGTTTTTGCAGAAACAATGATTATTTACGTTTGTATGTTTGTCAATAACATAACTACGAGTATTTTCCTGTTTTACTGTAACATTTTACAGAGTCCAATATTACATAAATATATTAGTACTATTTATAAGTATAGGTATGATTAGTGAATATATATGGAACTAAAAATTGAAATATGTAAATCTAAGTTACTTACCAATTTACAAACAATACAAATAAGACTCATAAACAAAATGTGTAGGTAACAGTTAAATTTTCTTGAGTGTGATTCATAATTGTATTCAGATTATCTTTTATCAACAATTTAAAATATTGTAAGGTATTTGTCTATGCATTTAAAATTATTTTTCTAAACTTTATAAATCTGAAATCTGTTGTGAGTACCTACATATTATACTATTGCTACCTATTTTCTTTCTAAACATGTGATACCTATAGATATCTAATTTAATTGCTGTAATTTACCTATTTCTAATAATATAAGACTCCATTGAAAAAGTTTCAAACTTCCTTCACAATTATTATTAAATATTGAATATAAATAGACAGACAGCTTATTATTTTAGTTTCCTTTAAAAATAAAAACAATTCTATTTTAATCAATACAATTCTACTCCAAAAATTTCAGGTTGATAGCACCATCTAGAAAGTACTGCGCGAAGTACATGGAGGCCAGAAAATGTATATAGTCACTAATAGATGGCAGTTAGGTACCGCTAAATATTTCTTTTTTAAACCAAAGTAAAGTTAAAGTTATTATAATTTATTATTTGTTATAAAATTATTCTGAATTTGGAAAAGCACAATAAGCGTTACTTAAAAATAGGGTGTGGTTGTTAAAAGATTTAAATATACGTATCTGCGGGTTGAATTTGGTATATCAAAGTTTTTCTAAAGTAAATCCAAATACTTTTACTCATAAAAATGTGTATAGAATGCATATAGGTTGCGAAATATTTCAAAAAACTGCTATATTTTTAATCGGCCGTGTATTGTGTATAAGAAAATGTGGTTATAATAGTCGATTCTCTGAAATTCCACGCCATTCATACATACCTACCTACTGTTAAATTTCAAGTAAATTAAGTTAATACTTTCTTTGTGTTTTAAAGGAATATGGAAATATGTAAACGCGTAAACTGAATTTAATGCAATATAATATTTCATTATAATTATTACTTGAATTTACCTTTGACTTTTAGAGAACAATATTATAAACAGTCACAACGAAGTGAGACCCGCTGACATAAAGCTGTTCATACCATATGGGCCATGTTGCAGAATGTTGTCATCTATTACGGCAACGGCAGAACTCTAACTACAAGGTTTATTATTTATTGAATTTCTTTCCGTATAGTTGTTAAATATAGTAGTAATGTGAAAGGGTTGTATTAAAACATGTAGTACAAACGGCTCAACTTAAAACAAAATTAATTTTTGTCAAGTAGAATAATGAAGTAATATATGTATGTTCAAATTTAATAAATATTGAAGAAATTGCAACAAAATTATGAATTACATAAATATTTACGGGATTTTTACCCAAAAAATGACCTTATACAAATTGATGCGGGAGATACTTGTTTAAACTCCATAGTAACAAATAACAAAACTAGGTTTGAGAGTTTCGAAATTTTATTTATAACCACTACAATATTGTTTCGCTACACTATAACTTCATCAGGTGGATGAAATACTGAGACTATTTCCACTACTCACTACAGTGTAGGGAAACAATATTGTAGTGGTTCTATAAATTAAATTTCGAAACTCTCAAACCCAGTGTTTATATTTCTTATAAAAATCATTCATTTTTTCAAAAATCAAACTCGGGTCTTGGAAATTAATCCAGCCTTTTGTACAATTTTCTATCTTTCTGTCTTTAGTGTCGTATATAAAGTTCATACACTCTTGTCTTCAAAATTTCCATATTTATTTGTTATCATTTCTATAGTCTTTCAACTGTTGATATTCATTCTTACTTTATGTCCCCACCAGTTAAGTAATTTCTATGGACAACCGTATTGTTTGATCGTGTCTTATAGATTAATTTCTTGTTTATTTTGCTAAGGTGTTTCATTTATTCCGCATAACTTTACTCCTTTGTTTCTGCTGTGTTACTTAGTTTACAATAGATAATTGCTATTGTAACAGTGCTATAAACCCTTTCTTTTCTTGCGCTCTACTAACGTTTTTTTGTGTTTAAGGTGTATAACTCTTGTCGTCTTCGTAGCTTTAATTTCCTACTTTTGATCTCTTTGCTCATCGTTTATTATCTTCTCTATTTATTTTATAACATGCTAGTTCTTTAGTGTTCTTCTTTTCTTGGTTATTAACAATCATTAATATTAATTGGTTGTATGTATGATCATTTGCATCTTTAGATTTTCTATTCATTCTATGATTTTACCTGTAGAATGATCATCCCCCTGCATAAGATAATAAATTTCGTGCTCTCAAGTCATGTTCGTTTATGGTAATTTCTGTTGCCTTTAATTAGTTCCAAACAAAATTATCCACAAACTATGAGGACATAACGTAAAGTATATGCATATCGCCGAAACTCACTCTTACGCTCTGACTTTCTATTTTATTTATTTTTCAATCTGTTTATTGCGCTAGTTGAAAATTACTTAGAAAGATATAATCAAATTATTTTTTTATTAAGAAATCCTCAATTTTTCTTCACTCCAAACAACTATTCAATTTGAAATTGATTGACTCATCTGGTGCTTCAGTTTATATCCCTGGTATCTTGTTGATTAAAGATATTATTAAGTTGCACATAATCAAATTTTATGTATCATCGTACACAATACAAATATACATTACTAGGGGGCGGACACAAGCGGCCGATGACTCATCACCCATGGGCGCACTATTGACATTTTCTAATTTTAAAGAGGTTTTAATTTTATTTATATAATTGGATAACAAGTGATCTATAAAATACAAAATACATTATTATTTGTTCATTTTGTTGTTCAAGTCGAGTAAAGGAGTATTAATATTTACTAGCAATACTTTCTCAAAGTTATAAGGTGCGTACTGGAAATATTCTTTAATTTCAGCGTATTTTAAAGTTTGATTTTGTGTCATTGTCCACATACACAATTGCTGCAATGTTATTAAATCTGGATTTCTATTAAAAACTGCGTCTAGCTTTTGCCGAAGGCTACATCCGAAGTTACTTGGAATACTTTTGAAATTATTAATAGCCACATCTAATGTGGTTAATCCATCTTTTAGTTTGAGATTTCGATTTTCAAAATATGTGATTAGTTTAGGCAAATTTCCAAAGTGTTCCTGAAGGAATAACAATTGTTTTTTAAATTTAGGATTTGTGTTAGTTCCTTGCACTCAAAAATACTTCTAGCATCGTCATTTAAATATGTAACGAAATTTTGTAAACTATCGAAATTCTCTGCATAAAAGCTAGTAGCTTCCAGCCATGTTCCCCATCTAGTTATTACTGGCGAGGGTGGCAGTGACAAAGATGGAAGTTTTCCCTGTAAAGGGCCACTCTCGATGGTGAATATATCAGAGGCAACTTCTGGATAGTTGCCTCTGATATATTCACAAATTCTGTGGAGAGCATGTGATACACAAGTAATATGCAGCATATAAGGATATGTTTCCTTTAATAGTCTGCCTGTTTTGAACATATATGCCGCACTGTCACTAACAAATAAAAGTATTTTTTCCCTGTACCTGTCTTCCGAATGAAGCATGTTGTTTCTCGTCAATGGTTTTAGCAATTGTTTCCCCATCAACTGTATTTATAACTTCAGATGCTATTACATATGCGTTATATGGAATAGTTGAATGTAGTACACCAGCTACAACATTTACCACACAGCGTCCTAATATATCGACAGTTTTGTTGGCACTTATCCATAGGTACTGATTTGAAAGATGTCTTGTAATGCATTCTATTGTTTTCGTGAAGCACTTAGAAATATAATATTTGCGTAAGGTGGATTCATCACGAACATTTCGACCAGTATATTTTTGAAGAAATGTTTTGAAAATGGGATTTCCAAGTTTCTTTAATGGGATATTAGCCGCCACTAAAGCTTCACAGAGTTTTTCATTAAAATTGCCAGTGTATGTTTTAGCGATGCTAAGTGACGTTGTAGGTACTTGCGATTTAAGGGCATTCTGTAACGATATTTTACAGACTTTGCAATAAATATCGGAGTCACTGACAATGGACATACAATCAGTATGACCCTCAATCCAACTCGCCATTGTTTCACGATGTATTTCTCGACGTTCTTCCATATCATATCTGAAAAAGTAACATAAACA
The DNA here is from genome assembly GCA_963170755.1 of Amphimallon solstitiale. NCBI lineage: Eukaryota > Metazoa > Arthropoda > Insecta > Coleoptera > Scarabaeidae > Amphimallon > Amphimallon solstitiale. Next base: position 108,734,941 of record OY720676.1, read on the forward strand.
ATGTTCTGGATCTAAATAAATAACTAAAAATGTACGCGTATGTTATTGAATCTAAACAAAATCCAGTGCACACTTACGTCTAGATAATTGGGAGAAGTCGATTCAATGAAACGGGATTAAACAGGAACTATTACATAAATTACGAAGTACGTAATTAACAGTCAAAACAATGAAAAAACGAAACTAACGTAAGTATGAATACATATATAACTTTATTTATCATGCCAAATATAAGGTAAATATAATAAATTTTAAAAATCTCTGACGCTCCTATATCTACGCCGATGAAAATATGATATTTACGAGTTAAGTGGAGTTTTTTGTGTGGTTTTCCCGTCAACATGTGAGTCAATGACAGATGTTGCAGTTCACCATATGAATAATGCGTGAATAATGCTATTCAGTAACTGTGTGTTGTTTACATTATTTCTTTGCTCCATTGTAACTTCGTCGTAGTTTAAACCGGAGACGTCCGCCTCCTATACATTACATTCGGAATACAGAAGGATTGGATATTTGGAGGCACTAATTCTAAACCAAATAATAATTATTATTATTATATAGTTGTATGAAAAGTAAAATGCCAATTTCTAGAAAACTGTTGATGTTAGGTATAGGGAATTATAATACAATTATAAAGATCATTATATTTAAATCCGATAAAATCATTATATACAGAGCGTAATTAACTATTTAAAATAAGAAAGTTCACGATCTCTAAACTGTCAAAGTAGTATTGAGTTTTTTAATACTGAATACAGTTTCCTGATTAAAATTTTATTTCATTTTCGTTCAGTGTTAAATATGTTTGTGTATTTTCAATGTTACCTAATAATATTTTATGCTGTAATTTGGTAAATTTAAAATGGTAGATTTTAGGCATAATTTTCTCAGTAAAATTGAAATACGTCAATAATTACAATGCACACACTGTATTTAATGACATGCAGTATAAAAGTACTTCATGCTGTTTTTATCGAATTTAACAGTAGCTTAAGTTTTACAGATTGCTTAAATGAAGCCCGTCTTAAATATTACTGTAAGTAAGACACTTAAAACTTAATTTGGAACAATTTTCAAAATTGGTACCAGAAATAATCTTTTCTTTTTACTTTTATCTTATAATGTAGATAGCGAAAACTGTTTGATACAAACATAGTAGATAATCAAGCTCTACAATAAATATATTTTCATCCAACAACGACGATCCAACATAAACTTATGGTTTTTTTAATAGAAGGCTGTGCATGTCTGGGCATTTTACGTTAACTTTTTAGGAGCTCATTAAACTGATATCAATATATATTGGTCGATTTTCAACTGCTTTTAAAATATAATATAATGTAATTTGTCAAAAATTGTACACCTTTTGCTATCAAATAAAAATTAATGTTAAAAGCTTGTTATGAACTTAGTTAGTAGATCATTTCAGCACTTGAATTTAATGGTTGTTCCGACATTTTAACACATGCTTTTTAGAATTACATGTCATTAGGTAATGTTAAAAATTCTAAAGAGAATTAAATGAAACACTGTGTGTTTTCGTACCTCTAAAAAGTACTAAAAAATTACTATTAAAAGGCACTTGCTTTCTTGTGGCTGAAAGTTATATCTGCATAAACCCAATTACATCTTAAATCTAAAAATAGGAGTTGCTATGACATGCGTTACACATACCAAGTAAAATTTGTCAAGAAGAGTTCCTTGTAATACTTTTTTTTACAAACAAGTAATTTCATTAAATATTTAATACTTTTAAAGCTTGATAATTCAGGAATTATGCACAGTTTGAAAACATCGCAGTTACAATTTATCAAAAAGTTTTTAAAACTTACATTTATAATTTTAGTTGACAAAGCAACACCGTCAGTACAACTATTCTACTTTAGTTTACTGAAAAATAAGCAACATAGCATCACAGTTATTATAAGTAATTACCTACGAAATTAGAAAATGCATGAAAGATGAAAAGCATAATATAATAATAAAAGCATAATGCATTTCAAAAGTATTGCCTTCTTCTTCTGCATACATTTTAAATCGATTTTTAAATTACCTATAACCATTTTGCTACAATTTCTTGATTAATAGTAAAAACTGTATACCTACGCTTCTATTTTTTTTCCAGTAAATACTTTCAATCCTTTTCGTGCCAAACATAAATCGTATTTATTAATTTCAGTTTAAAATACTTCATCTCTTACGTAAAGTAAGTCCAAGTACTTTTAATGGATATTATCTCTTCTAACTAAAGTCATAAATATAAATTTGGAGTTTTATTAATTTTTTGACAAACAGCAATTGCGATATTTTCAATGAATTGCGAATTCATGAATTTTCAGGCTTTTGTAAAAAGGAATTTTTCGACTATTTGAAGGTCATTGCATATTTAAACTAATAAGTCGTAATCGGGTTTATACCCGATTTCACTCCAGACGCAAGTAAGTAGGTATTTTTAGTACTATTCTGTGTGTTTCATTAAAGATTATCATAGAATGCAAAAAAAGCATAGCGTTCGATTAAAAACACAAATTAAGTATCAATAATGAACGTTATTTCTTTGCGGGACACCTGGTAAATAAAAAATCATCAGTTGCGTACAGAACCTTTTAAGATAACAAACTCTGTTTGCCTACTCGTCTGTGTGGATGCATATTTTTTCATAAACAGCTAAAGGAATGAACAACCTTCAACGTAAGAACTGATTAGTTTTTTAGTAATATTTGTAAATTTAAAACAAAATATCTAAAATTATATTTTTAAAATATATAGTTAAATTCTATATTTTTATTAATAAAGTTTTCTGCTAATATTTTTAAATTATGCATTCTATATAAATTTAAGGGTACAAAAGTATTCTAAAATGTATTTGAATTAACATTTAATTACCTTTTGCCCAAAATTTCAGGTTGGAAGCTTTTTTGTGAATGTTTCTGAAATGTAAAAAGTCTAACATTTCAGACTGTGCATGAATACCTATAAGAAAGTCCTATGGTTACCTCACAATCAATTTTTTTTATAAAGAAAATAAATAGATTTTGATGGAATTTAATAGATAAAAGTTAATTATTTTCACGTGTTTCTAGGAAGGAAAAACTGAAACTTAGATTCAATTAGTTGACGTGCACAAGCGGTAGAATTACACTCGTTTCGAGGCGAATTAGTCTGAGTGCGTAATCTCTTAGATAGGAAAAAAGTTGAATGGATACACGCATACTCTACATCAGCTCCAAATCCAAACCATTTGTTAATTAAAGTAGAAAAAATTCGTTGATCATCTGTTTCGAAATCTAGGCGAACAGGTGTTCTGAATAACAATTGGTAACTGTATGTAATTGTATCATATATTAGAATAAACTAAACATTAAGTTCTCTATTTTGCATTAAACCGAATCATTAGATGCCAGCTTCTGCACGACTAGACCTAGATTACTAGATCTTTTCGGTTTTCGTATACAGTGCCAGTGATTAAAATAATACACTGTTTCTGTATTTTAGTTTTGTCATATAATGAGTTTAGGTAAGCAAAAGTAAATTGTATAATAAATCGTATAATGATATAGAGTATTCAACTTCATTTTACAATGAATCTATCGCGCAATAACATAAGGTTTTCAAGACTGGAATAAGCCCGATATAATAGTCAGTCTTGAAATTATATAAGTACATGATATCAATATCGAGTATTCGACCTTCACTTCTACTAAAGTACGACTTACTACAGCAAAATAGAGTACACTCTGTTGGTATTGTCTAACTTGGCGCATATTTCCACTACAGTAGATTTTTTTGAAGGCATTTCCTGTTTCTATTATATCAGATAGTTGCCCAAACTTCTAGTTATTGATGGGCATTAAATGGTGTTCATTCCAACTTCTTCAAGTTCAAAGTCTAGTCTTACGTGACATTAATGAACCAATATAAAATGCAAATAACACATCTTGATATTGAAAAATGCTATTGCAGATTATTATTATTTTTCAGAATGAAGTTCATTCGAGTGGTCTATGATGATGAATGATAAATAGATGACCACTAAATAATATAGTAGTATCACGGACAGGTCTGTTTTTTCTTTCTTTCCCCTCTTCTCTTTCCCACTTATACTTCACGATGTTGTCTAATCATCCCAAATATTTATGTCTACGTCCTGTCATCCTTCTTAGTTCTATAATGTTATATTCATAATTTATATTTTCCTCTTGGAACCTTCTTCGTCGGTCTCTCAGCTCTATTCATTAAATTTTCATATCGTATATTAATTTGGATATCTTTCTGGTTGTGTAGATAGAGGTGTTCTACAACTACAAATGTTTTTTTTTCTAGTTCATCCTCTACTGGCTCAATATTTATTTTTTTCATCATATGATTTTTCATGTATCCTGTATTTTCAATCTTGCACGAGCTTCTACCATAATTTCATTTCTAATTCTTTGGAAAATCACCTTCCAGAATTTGGTCTAGACATTAAAATTGCATTTTTGTGTTTCAGAGTATTTATTTTTCCGGCGTATTATTTGTGTTAATTAGGTTTATTTCACTGTTTCTAATTATCTGTAATTAAGCGAGATTGAGAAAAATTGTCCCTATTCATATTTCACTACGCTTTCCACTTGTTTATTAATTTATACTTTTGTATTTGAAGAGGAAGGTGTGAGTAAATTGTAAAAACAAAGAAATCTTGCACATAAATAAGAAAAGTAAATTATTAAGTAAGTTTGAATTTTTTTTGCATTATTGCTGCTAAAACAAAATCAGAATTTGTCTGAAAAATATTTTGGTCGAATCGTCTATTAACTATGCAATAATGATATAACATACATACGAGGTCGGTAAATTCGCAGAATGGGAGAAAAGAAGAGAAGATGATAATCAAAATTATTTTTCTTTTTCAATAGATTCACCTGCAGGCCTAATACATTTTTCAGATCCTTCAATTAGCCTTTGTATGCATTCATAAAAAAAGTTACATCTTGTCTATAAAATACGCCAAAACTGCGTTTTCTACTTCTTCATCGCTAGTAAATTTCTTGCCACGCACCTGCTCTTTTTTTATTTCCGGGAACAAACAAAAAATCGCTAGGAGCCAGGTCTTGACTATTGGGTGGGTGATTCGAAAGAGCAAAGTCCACTTTAGTTTAAGTTTTAACAAATTCTGGAATAGTTATATCGACAGGCCGGCCCGGCCGTATGTCGTCTTCAAGTGACACCTACCTTGCTTCAGGCGACTGCGCCACTTAAAAACTATAGTATTTTTTCGGGAAAGAATTTCCGTAAACCGATGGCATCTCTTCCGGTATGATATGAACTGACATTCCTTGATTCGTAAGAAACTTCATAACTGATCGAACAAATTCCTACATTATACATCTATACAGGATGTTTTCAAAGTTGAGTCATTCATTTTAACAGGTTGTACAACTCGTAAAGAGAAGCCAGTTTACTAAGAATCATTTATATAAAAGTTGCAGAATAACAGAGTTACAGTAATTGTAGTTGCTTGTAGCAACTGTCAAAATTTCAGACGTATACTGTCAATAGTTGTTATTTAAGAGTGTGTTTTGTGTAGCAAGTCAGGCGTTTTCTCAAAAGTGGATAAAATCGAATTTCGTGCAGTGATAAAACACTTCTGGATGGCTGGGAATACGGCCACGGAAATTCGAAATATTTTGCTAGAGGTTCATGGCGGATCTATTCCGTCATTTTTGACCATCAGTTTCTAGGTGAGCGAGTTCAAACGTGGCCGCACAAGCACAAGTGATGAACCACGCACTGGACGCCCAAAAACCGCTACCAACGATGAAATGGTCAACAAGATTCATGATGTCGTGTTAGCCGATCGCAGCTTGAAGCCGAAAGGGATAGCAGAGACAACACGCATCTCAGAAGAACGCGTTGGCCATATCCTACACGAAATTTTGGGAATGAAAAAGCTTTCGGCGCGATGGGTACCGCGTTTCCTCACACCAAAGCAAAAACGAAATCGGGTGACCGTTTCGGAGGAGTGTCTGGGCAGGATTCAACGCAATCCAAGAGATTTCTTCATGGGTTTCGTAACCGCGGATGAGACTTTGATCCACCACTACATGCCGGAGACCAAGGAACAATCGAAGCAGTGGATTTTTCCAGGCGAATCAGCTCCGAAGAAAGTAATGAACGTTCCATCGGCCGGAAAGTTCATGGCAACCATTTTTTGGGATTGCCAAGTTGTAATCCTCGACTATCTGCAGAAGGGAAAGACGATCACGGGGCAATACTACAGCGATTTATTGAGCCGATTCAATGCTGTATTGAAGGAGAAACGGCCTCGTTTGCAGCGGAAAAAAGTGCTTTTGCACCACGACAATGCATCGGCTCATTCATCCCGCATCGTCTTGTCCAAATTGAATGAGTTGCGCTACGTACGTTTCTTATCCTCCATATTCACCGGACCTAGCCCCCAGCGACTTTTTCCTATTCCCAAACCTGAAAAAATCGCTGGCAGGAAAGATATTTGCCTCAAATGAGGAGGTCGTCGCCGCTACAGATGGCTATTTTGCAGACCTCGAAACATTCTACTTTTCCGACGGCTTGAAGAGACTGGATCACTGTTTGAAAAAGTGTATTAATCTTCGAGGAGACTACATCGAAAAATAAAAATAAAAAACCACACCAATACCGTGTTGTTCTTGTCGATTCCGGAAAAATCTCAGGTCGCCCTCATATTTAATGAATAATTACCGCTAGTCAAATCGAAGATAGCACTCAAAATCGTACAACAATACAAAATACTAGCAAGGCGCAGTATAAACAGTAAGCAAAAAATTTCTGGTGTTTACAACGCAATTGAATGCTATTTTGGATTTGACTAGTGGTAATTATTCGTTAAATAATACATAGTGCGCGTGACATTTTGTATTGTTGGGTATTCTGTGCAATAAAAATGAGACACGACTATGACAACAATGAACTGGTGGACATAAAATTAACTTACTTAGTTAGTGAGTCATGAATACACCTAGCAAGACTTTGCGCTAACCGAACTAATAGTGATAATTATGAACAATTTTTGAAACAACGGGATGCATTCTACGAGTGAACATGCATTTTTCTCATTTTTATTGTAACTAGCAACTACAATTACTGTAACTCTGTTATTCTGCAACTTTTATATAAATTATTTTTAGTAAACTGACTTCTCTTTACGAGTTGTATAACCTGTTAAAATAAGTGACCCAACTTTGAAAACACTCTGTATATTAATAAGTGAAAAAGCTGCCCTCCGTGGGCGCAGTAGGCTTAAAAAGTGGTAAAAAGTTTTTTGAAAGATCTTACTTTCAATGGACGAGATTTTATAAAAATTGATTATGTGTAGGAGTCATATGCTTTGACACAAGCGCCTCTCTATGAATAATGCAATGGGTGCACAGTACATTTGGTGATTTGTTTGGAATAAGTGCTTGTCATGTTCCATAGTAGCCAGACATGAAGCTTCTAGTGCAGACACCAGCGCAATTAGGCCAATTCAAATTATTTTCGTATATGAATGTATCAAGAAAGTTTCATATAAGAACAACTTTCTTCTTAAAACAAAAACCAAAGGCAAATAGCCCGCGCATTTAGACTAGTAGTCAAGTTCAAGCAACGGCGACCTGGTCATCTGTAACGAGCAGGCATGTACTTGTAGTAGTTATCTCCAGTAACAGCGGAGAAAACATTAAGTTAAAGCCTGTCCTGAGGTTGTCCGAACGAGGAAACCAATATTTTCAAATTACTTTTTTTTTTAAATATTATTGTCTGAAACAGTTTCCTTTTACGAGAAGCATTTTCACTTAATTAAAACCCATATCTTATAAGAAAGTAATGTAGTCATATAAGTTATATGACTATATTAAAATAAATGTGCGACTGCAGTTTCAACCAACTTTTAACTAATACTGTGTGTATTATGTTAACGACCGTAATGGTTTAAGAGGGGCGTTTACCTGTCGAAAAGTAAGGCATCGCCGTTTCGCGTTTTTTAAACTAATTTTGTAATTTTAGGATCTCAAATTTGGGTTAGTGATGCAAAAGGCATACATTTATAATGTCAAGGTTAGTTTTTGTACTAATTTATTTTCTTAAGAAAGTTATGTGTTGTAGAAATAACCACAAAAATGCATGAATTTGATTAATGTCTACTAACTAAGGCTGGTACACAAAAGCAGAAAAAAAACGACCTCTACGCGCGAGCTGCACATTTGATGTACGATATAAAGAGAAAATCAAATTTATGTAATTATTTTTAAGGATAAAAAACATAAAACAGTAAACATTGTCACACACATTTTACACGCGGTTTTTCGCGTCGTCTATCCCCACTTTACGGTATATCTATCGGTCCTAGCGAAGACAAAAATCTATCGGAATCGGTCGGCTATTGCAGACTTAAATTCGAGTGACAGTTTAATTACAAACTGTCATTCGCATTTAAGTGTCATATATACCTACAATATTCGAGTGTATAATAATATAACAGTTATGGGCAAGCGAAAATTGGTTTATTATAAAACATCAACAGTTCCGTAAGTACTCATTCTTTATACATTATGTTTCCTATTTATAGTATTTCTTTATCTATGACAGAATTTGTGAATAAAACCGAAGCGCTGTGACCCGTCCCGCGAGTAATATAAGTTGCACAAGTTTCTATTTGTTGGTAAACGCCACTCTGAATATCGTGATATAACAAAGTAGCAAGTATTTATTTTATTATTGTCATACTTTTAGTAGATAAACGGTGTATTTCGCTTTGTATGACATCTAATTTCCCTCTATTCAGATTAGCATGACTAACAATAATAATTAAATTATTATTTCATGGATTTTATCTAATAATAGCATAAGGAACGCACATCTTACTTAAAATAAAATACTTCACATGAATAAATGCCGACTAACAGGAAATATTTCCTTCGATATGGATCTATTATTCAATATTAATGGTAGGATGTAACCAAAGGATATCGTTTATTAAGCGTATAAGTAGTAAGACACTTGAATATATCCATCGTACACGTAAAATGTACAGCATGAGCATAATAATGCTAACAGTAATCAGAAAAAGACAATAGCTTACTAAAATTATGAAAATACCTTATTTGTCGTTCAATAATTTCCATTTCCTCTAATTTATAATTAATACATCGTATTCGATTTTAAACGGTAGTTGAGGTGTTGTTTTCGTCATAACGGTTATTTTAAACATATTACTGTAATGTCCCCGTAAAGCAATATTAATTCACTTCCAATACAATGTAATGATTCTAGAACATATGGTTCAAGCAGAAAAAGCTCCAACAACAAAAATAATATACAAACCTAAAGAAAAAACAAACGTGAGTAACTAAATATGTCGTATATAAATATAATTGTCAAGATCATATTAATCTCTGACACAGGTATAAAATAAGTGTTTATAAATTCAAAATTCTAAAATTAGAAACAATTCTCAAAACGACAAACGCAAATGATTGTACTAATTGTCGACCTATAACAATTCTACTTGTCATTTTGAAAGTATTTAAATTTTTAACAGAATAATACGTGTTTTGAAAAAAGAAATTAGGGCATATTTCAGATATCGATCGCAATGATTATGCTCACGATGCATACATCTCCTTTTCATTTAAAATTTAGCGCTAATATTGTTTTGTTAAATGGAACTGATTTGTGCACTTGTCAGTCCTGCCAAATATTACAACTTCAACACTCACTCATGTGTTACTTGTGACAAGCCTGTATTAAATATTGTAACGAAACCAGTCTACAAAAAAAAGAAAGGCAAATATTCGGCGCGGCTGGTAAACAAGTCGTAAAGCTATAAATCACATGTACTGCGAGGCGACGAAGAGTCTCGACTGTTTCTCGAATGCTTCCCGGCCTATCGAGAAGAGCACTAGCGTTTCTCTGGTGTGTTCTAGATGTTTCGTATGCGTATATAAAAGCAGTTAAACCGATGGATGAGTCATTCCGGAATAAGAGATTCGTACGGTAGAAATAAATACAGTGAGCGGTGCAGTTTTTATAGTGCAGATATATAAATAGTTCCTTGTGCGGTAGTCGAAGAGTAAACATAAATATAAGTAGTACAAAATAAATATAGTGGTGCGGTGTTATATAAATAGAAGTGATCTAAATACGGTACAGTGTTACATAAATATACGGACATAAATATTAGTAATAGAAATAAATACATGTGTTAATTTAAATCGTAGTAGTTTAAGTGTAATACATTAGTTTTATATTTTTATATTGTAATTAATTTTACGTGTGTGAATTTACAGACTGTTTTAAATAAATACATTGCCCGAGTTGTTTTATTGCGAACCCGAAAACGCAACAATAGAAAGCATTAGACATACTATGGCATATTTCGTGAGGCATCGTAAAAAGCTTCTTATGAAATAGTACTTCCTGTAAAAAACGGAAAATAATATGGCATACAGTGGACTAGTTAAGACAGCTGCAGTATTATTTGTGTGATGAGATTGATGTTATCTAAGATAAAGCTATGCTTTCTGATCAATCTACACCAATGATATGCGACAGCTCTACTTCTAATTCTTACAATTACTCATTTAATTGCACAATTCGCGTAGATATTATTTGCGTAGTGGAATTAAATTCTGTGTATGATATATCTAGATCTATTAATGAAACAACATAGATAATAGCGGCCGTTCTATGCTTAATTGTTTACATGTTCACTTTTACACATTCCAGCTTTTGTATTCTTTCTGTGTTAGTCAATGAAACTGTTTGGATAACAGCTTGCTTTAAACATATTTCTTGTATATTACGGCAAAGAATTTTAATGTATATAAATATATAATCATGCATAAAACTACTCTTATGAATATTTGACATATTAGAAAAAACTAAAATTAAAAAATTTGCATGCGGAGATATGGTACGACAAGCGACATTGAAACATCTCGCATACTTAATCAAATAATTTAATATTTTTAGGTAGTCTATTCTTAGCTTAAGGAAGTATTATATAAAGAGATAAATAATCCAAAGATCGTGATTCATTACTTTTTTTAATATTAATGTAATATTTATGAATATTAACGGATTATTTTTCGAAATTATCCTTCATATTGCTGTGACTCTTGTAAATTAATAAGGTTGTGAAATTATTAAAACTCTTTATTCTTAAAATCAAGAGGGTTCAAGCATATATCCCAGAAACCTAGCCTTATGCTACTCTGGGATCTTATTATTTCTGTAGAAATGTGGGTTAGGCAATTTCGCACTTCACTTTGCAGTTAATAGTTACTCTAATTATCCTTTTCTCTCAGGGGCAGAAATATTCTTTCTCCAAACGATGGTACTCTTTAGCTCTTAACAGGTCAGATATATTAAATAAAAATACAGAAATATCTTATAATATAATTTATTAAACAGACTAAATCAAACAACACGACGTCATTATTTAACTTCTAATCTCTTTGTTTCTCCCATTGGGGTTTTTTATAAAAAAATAGGTCTGATGAAGATTTGAAATAAAATCGAAACGTCACAATACATCGAATTATTGTGTTTTATTTAATTATAAACCCATAATTCTGTTTTTAAAACAGTAATTTTAATTTCTCTACACACATTGTTCAGTACAAGCAACTTATATTACTTTCTCTCTCTCTCTCTATGTATATATATATATATGTTCTCTTTCAGGTTTCTGCGGGTAGTAGTATGTGTTGTCACTGAATTCCAGATTTTCTTCCGCTTTTCCACTGCTTGGTCTTTGATGACGTTTCGGCAAAATTACACTTGTCATCTTCAACTCTGCGATAACTGTCTGCTTCTGCTTCTTGTTATTCGTAAACTGTATACAGATAGAACCACCGGCCATCTGCCTATAGGGAATTGTATGCAGTACACATTTATATACGCCTACGTATATATCTACGTACCGGCAATAATAATTTGTGGCGTAAAAAGAAATAAATACACATCCGTCGATAAAGCATATTTAATCTTTAAATATGACACAGATATTGCCATTTCATTTCGTAGATATTTGTAAGAATCAATCATCGGCATAATGTTTCGTGTTGTAGAAATATTAGTAGTAGATTTGTAATGAAAACGAAGGTTTGAGATTCCAAAGAAGTAGTAACTAGTGATTCTGAATGTACCTAGTTAAATAAAATTAAATTGCAAATTACTAAACCAAGAGAAAATAAGAAAAATAATTCTAAAAAGGAAGCAACATGGAGAAATTAAAAAACGTTCAAAAAGTAATAATTGATGTCAAACAAAAAAAATTCTAAAGAAAATAAAATAGTATTCTAGAGGCTAATAAATATCTCTTTCAAACAAGCCTCCATTGCTTGCCTCACAGTAGCCCAGTCTGTTGTAAAATTCTCTACGTACATTAGAGAGAGTTACAGGTGAAATACTATTACAGAGTTGTGTAATTCGCATTCGTAAATCATCTAATGTGCGGGGTCTTTCATTCTGGTGTACATAAATGGTTTCATTCAAATATCCCCAAAGGAAAAAATCACATGGCGTTAAGTCAGGGGATCTAGGCGGCCAAGAAATATTACCTCTAGTGCTAATAGTATGTGGAAAATGCAATGAAAGACATTCTTGTACTATTCTGGCATTATGAGCTGGGCAGCCATCTTGCTGAAACCAAATATCATTAAAGTTTACAGCAAGGTCACGCACTGCAGGAACAATATGATTTTGCAGTAATTGTAAATATGACTGCGCATTTAATGTTCCGTTTAGGAAAAATGGCCCTATGATGTGATCCCCTAAGATTCCTGCCCAGACATTTAGTTTCTGTGGATATTGAGTGTTGACATCCCTGCTCAAATGTTTGTTTTTCTGAGACCAGTAGCGAACGGCTGATGGATTATGGCGTTTGTGAAGGGAAAATGTTGATTCGTCAGTGAACAAAATATTTCGTGTAAAATTATCATCATTATCACATTTTTCTCTAATAGCCTCACAAAATTCGAGACGTCTAAACTGGTCATCTGGGAATATTTCTTGATTTTTTCTAACCATATAACACTTATATTTCTTTTTGTGTAATATACGCCTAACTGTGGTTTTTGGAATACCTAATTGTTCAGAAAATTGGCGGCTAGAGCAGGGCTCACTTGATTCTACAAAGGCGCATACACTGACTTCCTTCTCTATTCTTTCCTCCGAAATAGGATGAAAATTACTCTGATAGCATTTCGAACATCCATTAATGCAGCCCGACTTTTCAAAACGATGTATGATATCTAGTATCGTCCGACGGCAGGGAACTGGACGATCAGGAAACGAAAAAACAAAACGACCAATCACTTCTTGCGTACCTCCTTGAGATGAGTAATACCATTTAATAATATTTATTTTTTCTTCTTTACTATAAACTAACGGCATAGTAAATACGTAAATGAATATCGGTAAAAAAACAGAAAAAAATACTGAGCCCTAAATAATTCTAAACCCTAAAGATGCAGACAGCAAGAATTTGCGTATTTTTGCAAGTTCGACCAACTATGAGTATACTCCACCGCAGTCAAGACACGACTGACGCGGTTGACTGTCGATCCCTAGCGTCGGCATAAGGCTTGCGCGCACTAGACCGGGCCAGCCGGCAACGGACCGCACAGCAACGGAACGGGAATTTATTTTTCCATGGTACATAAACGAAGCAGCGCACACTACACGGCAACGGAAGGAAACGTTGCGGCCGGTCGTCGGCGGAAATCTCCGGCGAGAATACTTTCGCCGGTGGTTCGTTGCGTTGCGTCGTGAGGTGAAGTAGTGCGCGCTGTTTTTTGACCACAAAAGAGAATGGACGAAGAAAAATTAATAATCCTTGTTAGCGGCTACAAGGAATTGTTTGATTTTTCTGCGTTCTGCTGGTGGAATGGAGCATCTGAACGTTGTATTTTGTTTTGTCAGATCAGGTTTTATAATACTCAAAAGTTCTTGAAATTTTTCGTAACTCACTCGGAAATACTGAAAAAGTTTTTCTTCATGTTCTACTAATTGAGGAAATAAAGTGGCAATTTCACTTTCGATTTTCCTCTTTTTACAGATTTCGTGTACCCATTTTCGTTTTCTTTTTTGTTTAACTACTGTATTTTGTTTTTCCTCTTCCTCACTCAGTAAACTTATAATTATAATCTTTGGATCCATCGTACCTAACAGAGCTGGGCAATTACTTTCGAATAATAATTAATTACAATTACAAAATACTTTTTTTTAAAAGGAATTAATTACAATTACAAAGTACAAGAGATTAAGAAAGAAATTTTTCCTCTAATTACAATTACAAACAAAATGTAATTGACAATTACTTTTCTAATTACAATTACAATTACATTTGTTTATAAAATCTGAGGAAAAACGTTTTTTTCAGTTATTAGTCTTTTGTTGTATATAATATACAAATCGGAACTTAAAATAGGAAATGGGAAAGAAATCAACTATATTCCAACCCACATGTATAAAAAACAACGTAATTTATTATATAAAAAACAAAACAAGTAAAGCAACTATTCAAGTATAACGTAAAATATGTGATTAAAATAATTAGTAACAAAAAATTACACCATAAAACTAGGAATGAAAATAAGGTAATTAGGGTACATTACTTACCCTGGGGTGACAAATGTGGGGTAGTATAAGGAATCATATGTATTTCCTCAAAATTATTGCTACTAAAATAATTATTAAACCATTACATTTTGTAGTGTATTTGTGTATGCAGTGCTTTTTTTAAAGGCTGGTTTTACATAATAATATTTTAACCCCATTTTATACTTTTTCTTCAATTATTTAAAATATCTTACTGTTGAGCTCTAAAATAATATTATTCTTATTGAAAAATCCAAAAAAAAATGACTTGAAATTGAAATTTTCCGTAAAAATCAATGGCTAGTTTTTTAATAAAGCGCTGTAAAGGTAACATATACCTTAAATAAACTTATTTTCACCTTCGGAAAGTATTGAAATAAGTACCTTTTATAGTTACATTCAATATAAAGTACTCAAACATTTGGTTATTGTTGGTTGGATGATTTAAAATGATCATTTAACTGTATATTTTGTTGGTTTTCATTACAACTAACTTTTCAAAATTTGTGTCTGAAATGGCATGTCTTTTGGCTGCATGAATCATAGTTGCGAATGAAAATAATCGTTCGACGGGTGCTGAAGATGGTAGTGCAGTATTGTGTTTAAAAAACACTTGCTTAATGAGAGGGTAACTTTCTACCATCGGAAAGTTTTGTCTTATATCATCCAGATACTGTAAAATTTCAAGATGAATTTTATTTTTATTTTCATTGTCAGCTGATTGTGTGATTCCTTCAGTACCTTCATTAAAATCAAATAAGCTACTATTATTAACTTCCTTCTTATAATTATCGGTACCAATATCTGTAACATTCATTAATTCGGACTGTTCGATAGAAAATAATTCTCACTCCGAAATAAGCAGTTGTTTAATATCATGTTTAGATAACACAAAAGTTGACTGGACTAACGGCAACCAACGAAGTTTAAACTCAGGATGTGTAATTGCTCCTAAAAGTGCATAGGTATTCTCTAAAGTTATAAGTTGTTTAAATCTATTATCTAAACCTTTAATGGCACTTTGAAGTATTATATCTCCGCCACTTTTAAACTTCTTTTTACTTAATTTATTTAGCTTATTTTTAAGTGACACTACAATTGGAAGAAGAACGCCATAAAAAGCTTTGTTTTCACCTTTTAAATTATTTACGATCTCTGCTAAAAGTGCAGTGACTTCAGAATATTCTTGCAGAGTAAGGAACTCGTATTCAGAAAAGCACGGTATTTTTAATTTTAAAAAGATGGAAAGTTTTTTTTTCACGTCCAGTATTTGTTTGATACTCTTATACATTAAATTCCACCTAGTTATTCCAGGGGAGCTAAGGGTATGTTCTTAATATGAGTTAATTGGAAAAGTAATTTGTAATTGACTTTTAAAAAACTAAAAGTATTTAAATACAAATTATAAATACTTCACGATTTGTCAAACAATTACAATTACAAATTACTTGAAAAGGCAAATGAATTAATTACTAATTACAATTACTGATTTATAAAGTAATTGCCCAGCTCTGGTACCTAAGCGACAAGCGGCTGGTGACTTGCAAAAATTATTTACCGGCTAGTGCGCGTACCCTAAAAAAAATGCCGGCCGCCGTCGCGCGTTCCTTTCCGGGCTGTTGCCGACTAGTGCGCGCAAGCCTATAGACAACGCTTCGTGCTTCTGATAAACGGTAGGACTAGATACATAGGTATATGTACATATAAATGTGTACTGCATACAATTCCCTATAGGCAGATGACCGGTGGTTCTATCGGTATATATAATGCGTAAAGATGTTGTGGAAACGAGCAATTAAAACAAAGTTTTTTTTAAATCATGGCAATCTGATTCTTTTTAATCGATATTTCGTACACTAAACAACTGTGCTTCATCGGGATTAAAGGTATGATTTCTCTATAGAGATGGCATTGCATAATATAATTGTATGTTAATATTGATAAAGGAAACAGCATCACAATTTAAATAAAGAAAAACGAAAGAACATTGAGTTAATATAATATAAAACAAGCTCAGTAATAGTCACCTTTAATGTATTAACGTCTTACATGTTTTTGATGTGAAATTTAATTAGAAAGTCAAAAATGAACTGATATACAAGGTGTTCTGTTTGAAAAAAATGACTTTTATACAAAAACTAACAAAATTATATCAAAAAACGACAGTAGCTCAGTAATAGTCACTTTTAAAGTATTAACGTCTTACATGTTTCTGACATGAAATTTAATAAACAATTCAAAAATGAACTGATGTATAGGTGGTTCCACTTAAAAAATTAACTTGTAAACAAAAAGGTTTCATGTAATTTTAATCCAGTTTTCTGCACATGCAGTTAGTAACTGTAAAAAAAGTAAAACATGCTTCTATTAGGACCTCTTATTGTAAAAAATACTGCAACAAATTTTGTCCATCTAATGCGTCGTTTTCGAGAAATATAATTTTATACAAACATTGAATTTTTCAGAAAAATGGGAATAAGTCAAAAACTTTAGATTTTAGGCCTATACTATCTTATTACTTTCTGACTAAAAATTATACGGAAAATACAAAAATGCAATAATATATAGGCTATTCCATTTAATAAACTATAACTATTGTTAGCCACCAAGTTATGGAATACTCTGTATAAAATGGGCTCCTAATGAAGATCTATCACTAGAAAAAAACCGCTTCGAAATATCTTTACTCATAAAGGCATAATCGGCCTTACGTCAATTGGTCAATCAGAGTTCCATTCTATGAGTTCATCTATTAACTCATTGAACACACTCCTACCCTACGCAATAACGCGTCCAGCCTCCAATGTTATATACAAAAAAAACACTAAAATTCAAGTGCTTAATTGTGCTTCAAAATACTGACCCTGCTCTGATGTTAATTTCACTATGCTTTCCTACATTGTTTTAATTAAATTAATTGTGATTTGCTGCAATCCTAACCTAATAAATATTTATACAGGGTCTCCCAGAAACAAAAAGACGGAGTAGCAGGTATGTAAAGTCCGAACAGAAACAGACCCAAATATACCGCAATAACGAAAAAATTAAAAATTTAATTTTCTATGTTGTTTTCTAAATAAAAAAAATACATTACGGAACTGGCACAGAATGTATGTTTATAAATACACGTAAGAATGCTGATTTGCAAATAGAAACGAACACCCATTCATAAAAAAATACGCTTTTATTTGTATAAAACAGGAAAAGAGCGTTAAATCGTACTCATTCATATGAAACGTATTTTTTGCCAGATGGGCGACCCACTTTATTGCAGACAATAAAAGATAAAAATAGGAAGGTTGTTGCTCTTTAATGTGTTTGTAGTCGGAAACAGCTGATTATTATTATTTTAGAATATTCAATAAATCGTAGTTTTTCTAGATTACAGTAAATATCAAGAATGTAATTATTTTTTTCTAGCAGGTGTAAAATTAAAGTAATTAATGGTTTGATATTTATTATGAAGTATCTATTCCTCCTCCTTTTTTTTAAACACAAGTAATATGGTGGTCCTGAAAAGGACCGATTGTGAAAGTGAAGCAGGTGGATATTTAGTCCAGGGTCGGCGTAAGGCCAATTGAATTCTTTATTATTTTTTTTCTGCCGTCTGCGCACGAATAAACACTTGATATTTTGAGGGTACGTTTTTATTTACACAATCTAGCTTCCGATTTCTGCTACTCCGTCTTTTTATTTCTGGGACACCCTGTATACAATGTGTACTGTTTGATTTTAGTCTATGACTATTATAAAAATAAATAAAACAGTATTTAATTAACTTAAATCTAGATGTGATCTTGAGAAAACTTATATACAACTTAATTCTAAACTCAAGATCACTGCAATATGTATAAATTTGGATTTGTTTTGTAAATACATGTACAAGAAATTCTGTATACAAAGCTCAATTGTTCTAGGTGAGTATATATTTATTTTGATTAATTTTAATAGGTATTTAAAAGGCTTGCACATTTTCAAAAAATCTAGATAATAAATTCTGTTTATCAGGAGCGATAGACACAAACATTTATATAGACGTCCCATAGTTCAAACGAAACGGCTTGAATGACTCTTGAAAGAAGCATGTTGTAAAAAATTACCAACCACATCGATTTTTAATCTGGGGGGAAAGGTTTATGATTTATATAGAAATCATCGTTGACAATACTACTCCTCTCCTGTAGAACAACACCATCAAAATAAATGAGAACTAATACATGATTTTAAAGATCTTTTGCTTCTTGTAATAACAGTGTTTCTTTGATCAATTCTCAATCGAAAGTTTTTGCATTGTTTCTGCTCAATACACGCTAAAACACTTATAATTGCTACTAAACTGTAGTTATTCAAAATGTCTAATAAATTAACACAAAAAGTATATATCGTCCAAAAAGCTAAATATTCAACTATTTTAAAGGTTCAATATGTTCAGCATGCACTAATTTGCATACAATAAGTGCAAGCTTTGTTTATGGGGGTCATATTTGTTGAGTTGACTGGCGTCATCAACCATAGTATAAGTCATCCACGAAAAGGTTATTTTCTTTTTCTAATACTTCGGTATTAAATCAATGTAATATGTAATTACAGATAAAAATTGTTGCATTTGTTTTAATTTAATTCTTTAACACATTGTATAAAACAACAGGCTTTAATTTGAGACATTATTCTGAGTATGAATATTATTTAGACATCTTATAGCGAATGTTTGGCAAAGTCTAAATTATATAAAGACATTGGTTGCATGCGAAAGTTTGGAACGTATTGGTAGCGGAAGCCGCTTCATGGGCACTTCTAGCATGCCGTCGAATTTCGAATTTTTTGTTGAAATCTAAATAATATATAAATAAAAAACACATTGGTTGCTATAACAAATTTTCTATTTCCTGTGAGAAACGTTGAGATTATATTTAAGTGACCTATTATTTGCTATCATATTACTTTTTGACTATGCTAATCGTACCTTTCGTTATTTCACTACGAATTTATTCTGTTACTACTATTGTTACTAATTTGTTTTGGTAAATATAATAAGGTCTGGCTTTGGCATCCATCCCCTCCATTTTTAAACGTGTTTGGGCTTGGAAGCGTTTTATTTATGCTACAAAACATGGCGTCCGCTCCCCAACGAACTCCGTCCACTTGGAGCAAAGTAGCATGTTGTGTTACGATTTTGCATGAATTAGCAAACTGTTTGGTAACTGCTACCAAGCGTTGCTACACATTCGCTATAAAATAATGACATAACTCAAATTTGACAAGTCTATATACAGCACGTGTCAATTTTCATTAGCCATAGGCGATTAATTCATGCAATACGTGACAACATGGCACCCCACCTTTCCTCTTCAATGCGAGCGCGACCGATACAAGCTCAAGTTAGCAGTAGCTGTTGGACTATTGACTAGGGTGTTTGTACTGCGCTCAGAAATAATATTTACGCATTGCAAGGATTTTTCTTTTTCCTTTCAGTAAATGCAGAGAATTATTAAGCTGCGTTCACGCTGCATGTCAAACAAAAGCGTAATTCTAATAAAATTAAAAATAAGGTAAATAAAAAAGGATTCTGAAAATAATAATAAACTACTAGATCGCGGCGGCCATTTGATGATGACGGCTTTTATTGCAGACTAGATCGCAACGTGTTCACAGCTAAACATTTAATGTAGAAGTGGGAAGATCGGAGAAAGTCGTTGTGATGTCGATTGTTGTCGGGATTGGTGACGGATAGTAGGGGTGACACACGTTGCCACATTTGTATACGTATAAATCGCATACAAGCATTGAATCCATATACCTAATGAAAATTGACACATACGGTATAGGTAAGTAACTCATACCTATTATGTGAGTACGGCAGCTGATAAAATTACTTCATACAAGTTCTTGTCCACGCAAATATCAGATTCTGTCAAAACTAGTTACGTTTCCAAGTAATTGTAACATCGGTTGAAATTTTATTAAAACGATATATCAATTACAGACATTAGTCCAATAATTATCTTGTATAAGATTAATTAATTTACAAGTTTATAGTTGTGTTATTTCATATTTCAGAGAAATATTGGTAACCAAGAACACATCATCATGAAATATCTTACTATTAAAGAAACTATGATGCATAACAGACAAAGCCAGAATTAGCGGAAAATCTACATGCCAAAATTTTACTATAACTACGAAATTTATGCCCAGGAAATTAACCATTAACTTTCACATTGTCTTCATTTGATTTGAAGTGTATTCTCTGTGTTTTGTGAACCAACTTTCTGCATCCGTTTCCAGTAACGCTTCGGTTCCCTTGGGACTCCCCCGTACAAGGACCGAGGTGTCATCCGCATATATTGTTGTCTTGCCGTGCATAATGTTGACCGGCAGATTGTTAAGGTAGATAATAAACAATAAACATCAGCGGTCCCAAAATAGACCTCTGTGGCATTCTGCCACCATACCATCTGTTTCCTGTTGTTCAAATAAGACGCCAATAGTCCATAAGCTAACCCTCTCAGTCCATGCTGCCAAAGTTTTCTCAATAAGATCTTATATGAGACACAGTCGAGAGCTTTGCTGAGGTCGCAGGTTACCATTGTAGCTTGTTCCCTCTCGTCCATCGCCTCGAGGATTGCTTCCACCATATCCAACATTGCTGTCAAGGTCGACCTCCCAGCCCTAAAACCGTGTTATTCTTCAGTAAACAGTTGGTGTTTTTCAAGGAAATGCACGATTCTGTTCCTTATTACTGATTCATATACTTTGGATAGTACTGGTAGCACTGAAATTGGTCTGTAATTGTTCGCGCACGATTTATCCCCTTTCTTGTACACAGGAACCACTTTGGCCAATTTTAGCTCGTCTGGAAATTCACTACTCTTTAACAATGTATTTATAACACACGTCAATGGGTTTTTTTTATAAATTTACTGTGTATACATGTATATTCCTCGATTTTTTATTTTTTAGCTTCCATATGATATTAATTACTTCGGTTTCTGAAGTTTCTGCAACAGTTACTTCATTTCCTTTCCGAAGCATATGCTCTATATTAAAATCATCGTTGTTATTCGTATTTATATTTTTTACAACAGGGTGCCCAATTGTTGCGAAGAAAGTATTTAATTCATTTGCAGTTAGGTCTGCGTGGACTTCGTAAGATGACATTTTTTTATTTGTTTCGTTTTTTGTGACATTTCACACCGTTTTCTGCTTGTTTTCATAGTTATTTATATAATCCTGATTGCTTTTCCTTTTCGCATTTCTTATTACATCCTGATATTTCACTTTATGGTTTATGTACATTTGTAGTATATGAGGAGATTTTGTAACAGTGAGTATTGTGTTCAGCGCCTCCAGTTTATTTCTGGAATCTTGTACGTCTTGAGTTAACCAATTTACTTTCTTCGCTCTACAGACCTTATTTTTGCCTTTCCGGGAAACACCAGTTGTATATATTTAACAGTTGCTGGTGGAATAGTGCAAACATATTTTGCGGGTTGCTATCATCTAAGTGCCACATATGTTGAGCCAAGTGCATCTTGTAAAGGTAAATATTTTGTTCATTTATTTCGCGTATTATATTTCTTCCCTTTCTTACAGGTAACCTTCCCTTTACCTCCACCTTTATCATTTGTGCTTTGTGGTCTGACATATGTGTTTCCACTGTATTAACACTTACTATATTTTTTTCATTTGTAAATTGTTATCTATATGCACTTCGTTCTATTTTCTCTCGATACTTCTTTCATGATAATTTCTAGGCCAAACGAGCTGCACAGGCCATCAATCATATTGCTATATTTAGTCTGCTGCCTAAAATCGACATTAAAATCGCCCGCCAAATATTGTTTAAAATCAGCTCGATAAGACAGTCGAGTCGAACATTGGGCATTAGAAAAGGTTTGAACGTCCATCTTTGATCTCTGTACATTCTTACAGCTGAAGCAGCTTGTCGCCATAACAAGGAAATAATATAATAAGTGCTCAGATTTAAATAAGATATAAATAAATGTCAGTAAAAGTGCGTAACACAAAACAAAAAGACACATACTTAGGTATAAATGTCTCTATATTCTATTAGTGTATTGCTGATCTGTATGTATCTAATAAGCTATGTAAGCTAATAATTACATATATGTAAATAAAGTGATATCATTGACTATTATATAGGAAATCTACACAAAGAATAAGATTCTTATATGTATTTTACTATTCAAGGCTAAACAACAAACGAAAAATTCTCTTTATGATTACAAATAAAATATTTTGCATGCTTGTTAACAGCTATTTGTGTTCGCCAATCCATTCATGACACCAATCGGCCCTACCATATCTCCAAGAATACCGTGACGATAGCCGCTTATTCAATAATTCAGGTTGTTATTTACTTCTTAGAGTTTTTCATAATTATTGAATAGATCGGATGATTCTTCATATGAATAATTGGATGAAATAATAGTTATTATATTTTAACCTTCGTTTTTTTAAACTCCTATATTGCTTTAAAAGTTACGTCATTGTCGACATTGATTACTCCTTGTTGATTTAGTTCAAAATTGGTCACTCTGTGTTTTTTGTTTTCTATCGCGGTGTTTACACAATCAGTTTGAGTAGCTAAATTAAATGTTACGAGATAACTTTAATTATTGATCACTCTTTTTGTAGATATAACGGATTCAGTACGTAGAGTGAACAAAATAATATAGTATAAAAAGAAATAGAAAAAGTTTATACGATAATAATCAGGAATGAAGTATGTTTACAGTACATGTTTCTTAAGAGGTATTAGTTTTCATTAAAAACTCAAACGTATAATTTCTATTTAAATACTTATTGGTGATCATTATGTGGTTTCAGAGCATTGATTTAGAGTAGCGTTTCCCAAACTTTTTTAAAGCGCGACCCTTTTTTGGTAAGAATTATGTTTGCGGCCCCAAATTTTAATTGTACAAAATAAAGCAACACAACCCAAATATAGTGCACTGAATTGCAGAACGAACTGGAACGAGTACGTAAACGGCCGTTGATACAAAATTCCGTGCCTTCCTGTTAAAAGAGTGGCGCTGCAAATCGTGTAATTCCTTCTTCGTCTTGCTCGTTACTGTTAATGAGGGATATGTGCAGTGCTTGTGTTTATTTTAAATTATAAACAATATAACTGTAAAAATTGTAAAAAGTTGCTGTGCCTGTGGTTGTAAGAATGTTTGGGAACCAAACCAGCAAATACAATATCATAGGTAAGATTGTTTTAGTGTTTATGTTAGTATTGAAAATATGTTCCACAATATAACCTCAAATGTATTCGAGATTCACATGTGTTTCATATGAATTTGTAAACTGTTTTGTCTTTATATAGTCAGTTCATGGATTACGATTGGTCTTTCTTGACGCAATTTACAGACCCTGATGTGGCATTGGATGCATTTTATGCTGCGGTGTATTCCATACTAGACGTCCATGTTCCTAACAAAAATATGTCACATTCTTCATATCCACCATGGTTCTCCTCTGAAATTATACTAAACCTCAGGAATAAGAACTATTATCACAGTAAATGGGTCAAAACAAAAGAAATACGATTCCACAATGAGTTTAAACGTCTCAGACGACTGGTTAAAAAGCAAATACATGATAACTATGTGTCTTATATCGCAGGGGTTGAGAAATCAATGAATGCAGCCCCTTTCAACTTATGGGGCTTTCTTCGGGCAAAAACACGCACTACAAGAATACCTGGTAATCTTCGTGACAATGAGGGCAATGACTTTACTGATCCCACAGAAATTGTAAATGCTTTCGCTAGATCCTTCTCATCCATATATGAAATGCCTTCAAATACGGTGTATCCTGAATCAGTTTATAACCCTTTACCTTATTCCTTCTCCCATGTAACTGAAGGGGATTTAATAAAACTTATGGCTACTTTTCCTAATAAGCAAACAACTGGTGATGATCTTATACCCAGCTTCTTGATTCGGGACTGCAGGTATATATTTGCTTCCCCTCTCAAAGTAATTATTAACTTATCAATTTCCTCTGGAATATTTCCCGAGCGTTGGAAGAAAACTAGGATTGTACCTGTCCACAAAAAGGGTGACCGTGCATTGATATCTAACTATAGACCGATCTCTATAATATCTAACTTCTCCAAATTATTCGAGAGAGTTCTATATTCCTTTATATATACCAGTATACGCTCCTTTATCTCAATTGACCAACACGGTTTCTTATCTGGGAGGTCTACAGTTACGAACTTGGCAGTACTTGCTCAGTGTATATCAGAGGTTCTGGACAGGCGCGGACAAGTTGATGTAATATACACTGACCTTTCGAGGGCATTCGACATGATAGACCATGACCTGCTACTGCGTAGATTCGGTTCATTTGGCTTTGTTCCTTCGGCTGTCGGCCTCATTGGGTCTTACCTTAGTGAGAGGAGATGTTATGTCTGTTATAATGGTTTTTCATCCACCGAGTTTATAGTTACTCCTGGTGTTCCCCAGGGTTCAAATTTGGGTCCCCTGTTGTTCATATTGTTTATGAATGATCTTCTCCTACAGATCGATTGCCCAGTTCTTGGATATGCAGATGATATTAAAATTTATTCTGTAATAAATGATCCTGCTGATGTGACTAACCTTCAGAGAAATTTAACTGTATTGTCTTGATGGTGTGAACGTTCTGGACTTAAGTTGAATGTGGATAAATATTGTGCAGTAACCTTCACACGGTCTTCAACTTCGTGCAATTCTTCTTACTTCATTGGTGACAACAAGTTAATGAGTAGAACTGGATTTAAAGATCTTGGAGTTACCTTCGATTCCAGCTTGAGCTTCAAATCTCACATAGGGAACATTTGTACATCTGCGTTCAGATCGTTGGGTTTTGTTATGCGTGTGTCTAGGTATTTCACTGATTCAGCATTGTTGAAATCTCTATACTCTGCCTACGTATTGAGTAAGCTAGAATATGCCTCCTTAATATGGTTTCCTATTTATGCAAGTGATTGTTTGGCATTGGACCGTGTGCACCGTAGGTTCTTGAAGTTTCTCACGTATCGGGCAGATGGTGTTTATCTGGACAGGGGCGTGGCGATGGGTGATTTGTTGCGGAGTCATGATGTTGTATCCTTGGGTGAGAGGAGATACGCTACATGTGAGAGATTTCTGCGTAGACTGTTGAATGGCAGCATTGACTGCCCTGATATCCTGGCTCGGATGCCATTTCTGATACCGCGGCTTAACTCCAGACATAATTGCACTTTTGCAACTCCTTTTGCGCGAACCAACATCATGAGACGAGCTCCAACTTACACGCTTTGTCGCTTGGCGAACAAAAATGTGGACTTATTTGTGTGAAGACTGACTGTGGATAGTGGATCATCATGGAATTTGTTATTACTTACTATTTTTCTTTCTTTTTATTTATTATGTATACACCTAATATAGTTTGTAACCCTGTTTTGGGCTTTGCCT
This sequence comes from Amphimallon solstitiale, assembly GCA_963170755.1. Taxonomy (NCBI): domain Eukaryota; kingdom Metazoa; phylum Arthropoda; class Insecta; order Coleoptera; family Scarabaeidae; genus Amphimallon; species Amphimallon solstitiale. Next base: position 108,761,031 of record OY720676.1, read on the forward strand.
GTTGGGAAATAAAGATGATTATTATTATTATTATTATTATTATTATAATTGTAACTTATTTATTTAAAACATATATATTGTAAAATTACAGGTTTCCGTTAAATAGGCCAGAAATATTAAATAAATGGATTGCGGCTAATAGGTTGAACGATTTTACACCAAATGCCCACATACTAATATGTGGCCAACATTTTACAGAGGAATGCAATTGAGAACCATCTTTAAGTGAAAAACGTTTCTTGAAGGAAGCATATCCTACAATTTTCTCTTTTCCCAGCTACTATCAAACCAACGAAAAAAAGGGCAGTAAATTAATGAGAGATTGCTCAGCCGAAGTTGAGGTAATTATTAAGTATTTGTGTTAACTATTTTTTTTAGGTAAATAAAAACACCGAAGAAGTATCTGAACCATGCACACGATATGTTGGTACTCAAACATTACCAAGGAAGAATAAATATGTAACTGAGAAAATGAAAACAAGAAAAATAAATTTTTTTAGCAAAAATGAAAAAGCAGAAATAAAAAAGTTAAGAACAGTAGAGATATAACAAAAGTTTTAAAACAAGTTAATAAATGTAATTGTAATGTAGTAGCTGTTTTAAAAAATAATTTAATGGATTTACTTTGAATATGCTACGGAATCAATCCACCAATCTAAAACCAAAGACTAAACAGCGAAGATATTCTGAGGCTATTAAAAAAACGAAAACCTTGCTTTTCCAATTATTATTTTTATATATACATAACTATTTTTAGAAAATATATGTATTTTAAAAAATGTTGTTTTTCACTACTGTCACCTACTGTTAAGCGTTCAAACATTCATGTACCAAATAAAATGACAATACAAAACTTACTTTTTGGAAATGTCAATAAAACTTTGAAAGAATAAAGTATGTTAGTATTGTTATGGAAAAAATACGGGTATTTTTACTTTCTGGACATACCTCTAATAAAAAACATTTTATTAAATATATTATACAGTCCTAAAGAAATTATCAGTATTTTCTATATATTTTAAATCTCTCTTCTGACCTTTACTGCATTACTATCCATTTACAATAATGTGTAAGACGGAAAGAGAAATACACGATTTGCAGCGTACTCTTAGAAGACCGATATTCATACCGCTATGTCCGCGTTCCAGTTCGTTCTACAATTCAGTAGTATAGTATTACTACTAGCAGCACCATCTATGATCAAATAGCGTAAGTTTTGATTTAATTTTTTGGAACTTTTATGGTCAAGAAAGGACACTATAATATTAGATCTCTCTAGGCTTTCTGGAATATCCATCAATATTAAATTGGTATTTATTGCTTCGCCAAATCCGAATAAATTTTTAAACCAATCGTGGCAAGAATACAAAGAACAGTAGAGTCATAAATATCTTAAAAATAGGTTTAACATTATTTTCAATAAACTGCAACGTGGAGAAGTCAAATAAAATATGAAACCATAAAAAGCACTTTGACATTAAATATCAAAAAGTTGGACATTATTTTTGAAAAGTAAAGTAAGCTCCCTCCACAAACAGCAAGGCATTTTTACGTCATGAACAACTATTAATAAATAACGCATTACTAGCTAGTTATCGAGTTGCAAAAATCAGTAAGTCATTCAGTACAATGGCTGAAGATTTAATTTTATCAGCAGCTGATGAAATGGTGGAAATATTGATTTGTGAAAAAAGGATACAAAAGTAAAACAGTTCTTCTTTCATGTCTATCTACGATGGACAAATGTACAGAGGTCTCTAACTAAGTTCAAAGCATTATTAGGGCACAACTCAAGCAATAATATCACATAGTATATTTAACTTTGTGCGTCATAAGATATCATTCCACCGGAAAAAAATATTTGATTTATGTTTATGAAATGTACATCTAAATACAATATTCACTGGGCGAAATGCATTGCTATATGATTGTGCCAATGATATGATAGGACAAAGATCTGGTCTTATTGTCATATTACAAGAAGTAATAATACCAAATACTAAATGGCTGCACTGTTTTTTTCAACGAAAACCTCTTGCCTCACAGACTTTACCTACAGAAGTGGACTGTGTTATGAAATCTGTCATTATAGTTGTAAATTCTACGGAAGGAAAAACACTCGCACTTTTTGAAAAAAATGTGAAGACATGGGATTCTTTATTAGTAAATCTACTTTGTCATACAGAAGTAAGATGGAGTAACCTGTTAAAAAGAGTTTTTCAGTCAAAAGCAGAACTTTTGATGTACTTACATTATGCGAAATCAGAATATGCTAACCCTTTTTGCAATATTCTTTGGATTCTTAGGCTGGCTTTTCTAGCTGACGAATTCTAAATATCTTGAATAGTGGCTAAGTACAATATGATAAATTACGAGCAAATTTTTCAAAACATGCAAGTTCTTTCCCAGAAACCGAATAAGTTTTATATCAAGAAACTGCAAGAATACTTGGAAATGGCAAACGGAGCTCTTAAATGTCTGGTTCCATTTGCGATTCATGTTTCTTGTTAATGACTGTAATAGGTTTTTCAACGAAGCAACGAATCACATCATAAACAGTTACTTCGGCATTAAATTAGAGTAATACTTAAGAATCATAACAATACTCACGCTTCAGTGAATATATTAATTTACCAGCACTGTACGTAGCTGTAACAGCAGGGAGCAGATTATCTACTAACTTCAGCTTGCTCAAAGCAATGCAATTTGTCAACGGTATCATAGCTTTACAGAGGCATTGTTTTTGATGTTAACCTTCTGTTTTGTAAAAGGACTACATTAAAACAAACGTGAGAAATCGCCTATTATTTATCTACTTATAATATCATTGTTTGTGTATCAAATTCAGATCCCAGATTAAAAAGCTAGTGTCTAAGTACGTAAATCAGTATACTAAGAAGTTAAATTTTATTTATACAAATGTAAAAATAAACCTTTAAATAAATTGTTTTTGTTCTATTTTGTAAATCATATCGGGTCACCGCCAGTTCCCGAACAAGATCCACACTTTTGGAACAACTGATTTAGAATTAAAAACGACATTAAACAGTTTTTGCATAAGCAATTTATTCACAAAAAAGAAATTTTTTAGTAGCACTTTTTTTTGTACGTACATAAATTTTTATCAGTAAAGATCTATTAAGAGACTTTTGCTCTTTGAACAGATCATTCGAAAAGAAATTATATTTCTATTATACATTCATAACTCTGCTGTTTTTATGAATTAGTTTCATAGTATTATTTTACATATATCAATCTATATACCATTACGTCTGTGGTTATTCATTAGTAATCTACTTTTTTTAACATCTACTGTTGACCACATCTACGTCGGTAACACTTTTCTCAAAAGCTGCTTCAGAACATACCTTATATATTTCTACCACGGAAATATGATTGAACACAAACAGTATTGTAAATTATAGAATATTAAAATGATAAAATGCTTTGTAATGAAAAGGATAAGGATTTCTACCCATTCATTTTAGTAATGAAATAAATACAAAATAACTAAAAGCGTAATTTTCATTATTAAGATGTACTTACATAACAGTCTACTTTACTTGAGTTTTACAAGCTTCCTAAATAGTTTTAATAAAGTAGAAGTTGACTAATAAATTTAGATATTCAAAAGAAAATATTCTATAATATGTTTCAATTAAGCATAAAAATAATATGTATTACATATATATAATAAAACACAAGTGTATAGTCTGTCTTCTTATTAAGAAGACAGACTCAACTTTGGCTAATCATTGCTTAGAACATAATCATAAATCCAGTACTAATTTTACAACTTTACATGTTTTAGGAAAAAGTAAAAAAAAAACTTGATATGCTACAAAGTTTAGAAATTAATAAATGTAATAAATTAGGTATAATATTAAATGATCTACTAGATATAAATAACTTCCCCCTACAAAATTTAAAACTTAAACATGTCCACCCCCTCTTAGAATGAGATTATGTTTGTAATTTGTATTGATATACATATATAGGAGCTAATTTGTACTTTGAAATTGTATTTTCATCCACCCGATGAAGCCACAGTGTGGCGAAACATATGTAGTGTGTTAAACATTATAATAATTTTGAAACTATACACTTGTGTTTTATTATATATATACAGGGTGAGTCAACTACGCGGGTAAGGCCGATTGTGCCTTTACGAGTAAAGATATTTCGAAGCGGACTTTTTCTTCTGGTAGCTGTTCATTAGGGGCACATTTTAAAAATATTTTGTATTATACAGAGTGTTCCATAACTTGGTGGCTAACCATAGTTATAGTTTTTTAAATGGAACACCCTATATATCATTGCATTTTTGAATTCCCCGTATAATTTTTAGTCAAAAAGTTTTAAGATAGTATAGGCCTAAAGTGTAAAGTTTTTGACTTATTCCCATTATTCTGAAAAATTCAATGTTTGTATAAAATTATATTTCCCGAAAACGACGTATTAGATGGACAAAATTTTTTGCAGTATTGTTTACAATAAGAGGTCCTAATAGAAGCATGTTTTATTTTTTTAGAGTTACTAACTGCATGTGCAGGAAACTGGATGAAAATTATATGACACGTTTTTGTATAAAAGTCAATGTTTTTAAATGGAACACTCTATATATCAGTTCATTTTGAATTGTTTATTAAATTTCATGTCAGAAGCATGTAAAACGTTAATACAGTAAAAGTGACAATTACAGAGTTATTGTCGTTTTTATATGCTTTCGTTAGTTTTTGCAAAAAAGTCAATTTTTTCAAATGGAACTATGCTGTATATTATTTCATTTTTGAATTTCTTATTAAATTTCACATCAAAAACATGTCAGACGTTAATACTATAAAAGTGACTATTACTGAGCTATTGTCTCTTTTTGATATAATTTTGTCAGTACTATACTATATTAATTAAACCACAAAACTGACAAAATTATATTAAAAAGAGACAATAGCTCAGTAATAGTCACTTTTAAAGTATTAACGTCTTAGATGTTTTTGATGGGAAATTTAATAAGAAATTCAAAAAATTGACTTTTTTGCAAAAACTAACAAAAGTATATCAAAAAACGACAATAACTCTGTAACAGTCACTTTTACTGTATTAACATCTTACATGTTTCTGACACGAAATTTAATAAACAATTCAAAAATGAACTGATATACAGGGTGTTCCATTTAAAAAAATTGACTTTTATACAAAAACATGTCATCTAATTTTAATCCAGTTTCCTGCACATACAGTTCGTAACTGTAAAAAAATAAAACATGCTTCTATTAGGACCTCTTATTGTAAGCAATATTGCAAAAAATTTTGTCCATCTAATATGTCGTTTTCGAGAAATATAATTTTATACAAACATTGAATTTTTACGAAAAATGGGAATAAGTCAAAAACTTTACACTTTAGGCCTATACTATCTTATAACTTTTTGACTAAAAATTATACGGGGAATTCAAAAATGCAATAATATATAGGGTGTTCCATTTAAAAAACTATAACTATGGTCAGCCACCAAGTTATGGAACACTCTGTATAATACAAAATATTTTTAAAATGTGCCCCTAATGAACAGCTACCACAAGAAAAAAACCGCTTCGAAATATCTTTACTCGTAAAGGCACAATCGGCCTTACCCGCGTAGTTGACTCAGCCTGTATATAATGGAGTTTCAACATGTATCTCCTTCGTCGATTATTAATATGTATTACTGTGGAAGTTATTGATTGTCATGAATTAACTTTAGTCTATTATTCATGCTATTACGTTAGAAACACTCGTCAAAGGGAGAAAATCACATGAAGGGCGTTTTAAACCTATTATTAATGCATCATACTTTATCCCTCGTCTGTTTTCATTACATCAAAAAGGTACTACTTTTCATCCTGAATAATTCCACAATCTGGAGTGTATTTGCAAATGCGGAGGGTGCTAAATTAATCGGAAGAAAACTTTAATATGGCGATAACGTCACATTGCTAGCTTTTGAAAGAATATACTGTATGCGTGAATTATTTAAGGTATTTATGTAATCGGTACGCGAAGTTGCCTGTATCTACAGCCAAGTTCGCGTACCTATACTAAATAAGTTAAATAATTCACACGTACAGCTTTTTCCTTTCTTTTCTCATATTTGTTTCTAGAATTCCTCAATACATGTGGATGTAGTTAAACATGATAAGGAAATAATAATTATATTGTATAACCTCTAGATCAGCGGTTCTTAACCTTTTGTGTACCTTTTTTTTTGTGTAACCTTTTTTAAATATCTACAAATCACGGACCCTCATACAACTTATATTATGAGGAAATTTAATATAATGTATAACTTAGAAATTAGGTATATTATGTATCTAGGAACACAAACATTGACAATATTTTTCCTAAATTAAAATATTTATTGAAATTATACATTCATAAAAAGGAAAAAAATTACACTTATTAATGAGAAGGCTGATGTATGTTGCTGACAAGCTTACTTATGTTTGGTACAATATTAGATAATAGAATTCTCAGTTCTGACCCCACATTATTGAGACGGTTCTATATTTATTTTTAATGTACATAAGAGATGAGAAGGCTATTGCACAAAAATATGTAGTGGGAAGCGGCATCAGAATTTTCAGGGCCTCTTTGGATAACTCCTGATGGTTATTTCGTACACTTAATCAGAAATGTGGAAGAGTCATTTGACTAAACTGCAGTTTTATTGCACTACCTGTCGATATTTTTATCAAACTATATGAAGTTAGTCCTTCAATTTCGTAAATACTTATTGTAAAAAGATCTCTTACTTAATTTTTGGGTGCATCTTGTACAGAAAAATACCCACGAAAACTGCGCCGAAAATCTTCTATACGTCGTCTGAAAGTTTGGAAATTTTCATGAGACAGGTTTGTCTCAGTAGTTGTAAGAAAACATTTAAGATTTAGAAAAGAATCGTAATCTTGGTTTGGTAAACGGTGGCTCCACAACTCTAATTTTTTTTTTATACTCGCCGTCTGTAAAGTCATAATTGGCGCACGTGTAGCTCGACTGGGAAGTACGTTTTCCCGGTTGAGGCGACTGTAAAAATTGAAAAAAACACTGGCACTTTGGGACATTTAAAAAAAAATCTAACTTGATAGTAATAACATTTAGTCCATAAAATGCTACTTCCCTCCACTATTCTTCACTAAAAGTTGGGGAAATAGGAGTAATAATTAAAAATTCATCGAAAAAAATTGTGGCGCCATCTATCTGAAGATATTCATATTGGCTATTCTAATAAATTGTAATTAAATCAAAGAACGCAATAATGTACTATAAATTTATAAATATCAGAATAAATACCTCATGTTTGCCATGTGTAAGAATATAATAATTTAATTTTATGGAAAGGTGAGTAATAGATACGTACACGAAATTCTGAAATTAATTAGGTAATCTATTTTAGGTTAGGTGTGATACTAATCACATTAATCAACAATATTTTTATTTTGGGAAGATCTACAACTATTACAGATATTATTGTTAACATTTACAGTAAAATTTTGACAATTAGAAATCGAAGTTCCTGGAGTGGCTTGGTTTGCAACTGATAAAGTTTGTGCAACATTTACAGATTCAGGTGTATAAGTTGCAGTCACAGATGATGGTCCTGGTTGCATTATGTTATAACTTGTAGTAGTAGAAAGTGGTCCTGGTTTCATTATTTTATCTGCAATCATTTTCCTGCTATGCAGGGAGTTTTCTACATAACCCTCGGCCACTGTTGAAGAACGCCAACCCCCATGTCTTTTAAGGGTCAACAAGTCCCCCCCATTGTTCGCAAGAAGAGTAGCGGAACTTCTGCGGAAGCAGTGACCTGTATATTGACCAGGACTGTCTAAGCGAAGGTATTCAGCAATTTTTGAAGGAATTTTTCCAATTGTGTTTAGACCCACTGGAGTATTAACACATTTTTTATTACGGTATGTTAAAAAAAACCTAGTATTTACTGTGTTTCTTAATTCTTTATATTTTAGAACCAATTTAATCCATGCAGGATTGATCACTGCAAAGCGACGGCATATATTATTCTTTGTTTCTGGTACAGTTACACATATCACATCTGCTTTGAACTCGATATCATCAATGGACATTTTACATAATTCTTCCCGGCGACATGCTCCAGCAATACCCATTATTAATACCACCTAAATTGAAATGTAATATTTAATAATACATAAATAAACTTGAAGTAATTATGTATAATAAAACTTTCATTAAAAGATATGAGGAATCCGGAGCTTCTGCAATAAATCTTTCAATGTGTTCAATCTCGAGAATTTTTGATTTCTTCGAAGACTGGTGTTCTGTTTCTCTTTTGAGAAAGGCGATTAGTTTTTCGAATTTTGATATATTGATATTGTTGTAAATAATTAAACAGGACTTCAACATTGAATAGGTTGGCCACAATGACTTTTTGCTAGAAAAGCCTTGAAAATATGCCAATAAACAATTTTCAGTATAATTTCTAATATTTTTGTCTTTGCACCATTGTACAAATTTTTTATAGACAACTTCATATCGTCGTTTTGATTTTATTGGCAGCAAATTTTGTACCGCCGCATTTGCAGCTTCCCGAATTTCGGGAGGAGTACATGAATTATCAGACATAGATTTTGTAGAAAATTGTGCACTTGAAAAAGAAACTGGCAAATTGCTGCAAAAATATAAATGTCAACTGAAACAATTACTTCTATACTTGTTGAATTGACACCATATTTAGTTGCGTTTGCAATTGTTTCTAGTAACAATAGAACTGTCATATTCCAAATGCATATATATGCATTAATTCCTTTTTAAATAGTACTATTAATCTATGTAGGCAAGTATAAAATTAAGTCGTCAAGATCTGAATAGGTATGTATGTATATATATATACAATATCAAGGGAATATATTTGAATGTTATAGTAAACAATAATCATTGCCTGTTGCATTTATGTTTGCTCTGAATTTTGATGTATTAAAACTAAGACTTTTAATTTAATGCTCGTACAAAAAATATTGTACAAACCACTTGCGTGAAGATATCTTCCACGCATTCGCGCAATTAAAAGCACTCGCTTCCTGCGGTCGCTCGTGCTTACAATGTGCGCTCATGCGGGAAAACCGTCTTCCCGCACTTGGTTCGTAAATAACTATTAACACAGCTTCAACTTTATCCTCGATTTCAGATATTCTTGTGTTTGCCTGGCTGCTACTTGGAGGCTTAAATTGAGAGTGTTTAAATGCGAAGAGATATCAGACAAGTATGCTAGTTTACATAACCAGAAAATATTATGAAGACATTCTCTTAATGAATGTGCAGGGACGTGTTCTGTGAAAAATATAGTTATCTCATTTCTCAAAAACAAAAATAAAAAATTTTCAAGGAGATAACCGTCTCATTTCCGTTTGCAACAGCAATTGATGATGTTCACTGTCCATAGCCCTGCACAACTGTTCAAAAAGTATTGAATTTAATGGTCTAGCCCTAATAAAATTGACAACTTTTACAGCTTCATTCAAGGTTTCTCTCAATATATCCGGTATTTTTTTTAACAACAAAGGCTTCTCTATGAATACAGCAACGATACCATGTTATGGATGGGTTGATATTTCGAATACGTGCTATAAGTTCAGTACGTTTTCCGGACATTGCACGCGCTCCTTCAATACTAATTTCTATGCATTTTAAACAATCAATTTCATTGGATGTAATGAATTCATTCACCATGTTATACACTTCTTCAGATGTAGTATGTAGTAAGGAGAACATGAATAGTAAATCTTCCAAAATAGCCGTTTCATGTTCGTATTTTAGGTAACACAGTAGATGAGAATTATTCACTATGTCTGTACTTTCATCTAGCTGAAGGCTAAAATAGTAACTTTCTCGAACTCGCTTTATTAACACTTCTTTAATATTTGCAGACATAATTCGCTTCTAAACAGTGTAATTTGATAAAGTTGTTAAACTTAGATCCGTAGCAGTTTTTTCACATACCATTTTTTCTGCAGCAGGTAATATCAGTTCTTCAGCAATTGTATGGGGTTTTCCGTTTTCGTTATCAACACAGTTACTTCAAATGACGCTTTCACTGCATTTTCATTATTGCAACCATCAGTTGCAGCTTTTCTTATATATTTTTTACTGACTTACAGTTAATGTTCTTTATTTTTTAAAAAAATCTATGTTTTTAGAAACATGCTCCATGAGCTGTTTTAAAACGTCTTCGTAGTTTTGAGGGTTTCATGGCTTCATTAGACAAAACCTCGTAACATAAAATGGATTGCGACTGTTGTGAATAAGCTTGATCTATATACATGTTAAACCCATAAATAAGTAGTCACTATTGTATTTGCGACATTTTTGTTGTACATTATTAGTTTTAGATCAAGAAGGGACTGCCTCTTTATCACTATTTTAGTTTTTGATATTAAGGGGATATTAAAGTCGAATTTGCTAAAATTGGAGTGAGAATAGAATAAGTGAAATAAAATACTGCAGACTACCGCAAACAGTTCGGAGAGTCCCATAGGCGGGGCCAAGAAGTAGGTAGGGGCTGAAGGCGCTGTTAAAATACAAATAATTCAGTACCGCACCATTCCGAAATTTCTTAATTTAATTACTCAAATTAAACTTTTTTCCGCAATTCAAAAAGCTATATCTCACAAGAAAACATTGGTCTACACGGGAATTACATCCGTTTTGATCAATTTCATTTAATTATTTCAGATTTTGACCGAGAAACACACGTACATTTTACTCTAATTTGGAATCAAAAAAATAGATGGTTGTGACAAAAAATTACATAATCTGACAACCTTTCCGTGTACTCATATCTATATTGAAGTTGTACAAAAAATTTCACATTTCTATCTTGAACAATAGTAAAAAAAGCTGATAAATTCGATGCCTTGCTTTCTCGACAGCTTTAATATCCCCTTAAGCCAACGATACATTATATGTGAGATATTAAACTCAACTGAAGACAGTAGGGGTGTAATCTCAATTTATAACATGTGTGCACCTTTATGTAGCGACTCGTGGCGATTCAATGGCGATGATATTAAATTTTACTAATTATTTTATTAGTTAGGAATCTAAGAATATAAAAATTTCACTAGAAAACTAGAATACTAGATTCTACTACTAAATCATTTGTAGATAATTAATAAATGGCTGAAAATGTGTAAACATTCCTCGTCAAAAATTAACCTTCCTATTTGGAAACAGATAAGATATTATTTCTATAAAAAAGTAAGAAAACTAAATTTACTAAGACTAAACTATTAAATGCACTAGTAAAGTAAACCAAGTTATCCTATAATAAGTAATGTATTTTTAAAATAGTTGTTAGTTATTTTAGTTAACACATTACATTTGCATTTTGCAAACCATTATAATTAGAATAATAGAATAATTAGAAATTAGCTATTCTTAAAATAAATACTTATTTTTTGTGTGGTTAAGAACCGCTGCTCTAGATAGTCAGGTGTTCCCTTCAAGTAACGCAAGCCACTACCTAAATAATCAGGAGTGATGTCTTCCTGTTCTTTCAAAACACAGTAGTAGTACATAAAAACTTTTATATGTAAAACATTCCAAATTGTGTAGTCCGGAATAAAATTCTGAATCTAAGAATCGTTCTGGAACATTTGCCCTATTACTTGTACGTAAACAAGCATCCTAAACTAATCCAATTTAGGCGCTGAAAATTTTTAAATTTTTTAGAACATGTTTTGGATGTAATCTTATTTTTGGTGTAAAATTTTCATATTTGCAATACAATAATCTAATATATTGTTTGCATCGGTTATGTAAAGACATTCATGTCATAATATTTATACGAACGTTTTTCCAATAAGGCTATGCCCTCGAAAAAGTAATTTCCATAAATCCTTTAAAAACCCTTCCAGCGCTTCTTCCATGTGTTCACCCGTAGAAAAACTACGTTCCCTCAATTACTTTTTAATGTAGAGGATTTTTTTAATTCAAGATTCGTTTTTCTACTAGATTTTTTCTTGGATTATAGTTAAGAAAGAAATGTAACATATTTCTGACCGCATATCGAGATTTTATTTTTTATATAATGTGAAGCTATTTTGCAGTCAGTAGTATCTGGAATATCAAGTTATCTATTTAAACGTTCTTAATCAATAGCGACATTTCTTATAAGAATTATAACAGGGAAAATTGCACTTGCAAATTCCGTTTTCATAACGAATGCTTTTCTCATTAAGCGCCCTAATGGTTGACGTAGGAAAGCATTACATACAACAAAAATTCCCTAAAAATGCCGATATACATACCCATTACAAAAAAATTATCAACAAACATTTAGTTAAATCATCTTATTGATTTAACTATGGGTTTTCTGTAAAAGAATGCAGATTAACTAAATATGATCAATTGATCAACGTCATTTAATATATATTCTATAATTGCACATTTAGTTTAAAAATACATCTTTAACTAATTGAAGTATAATTTAAAATTTTACTTTCTTCTACGTAGTATAAAAAGGCCTTCATTATAAATATTTTCGACATCGAAATGTTTGCAAATATCCACGTTTAGAAGCCTCGTTATAACAAAATTTGGTTTTTGCTAAATGTATCTCTCCCCCCCCCCCCTCTCTCTCTGTGTGTGTCTGTGTGTCTGTGTGTGTGACCGTAATAGAGGCCAAAGAGTTACAGCTACCATCATCAAACCTTACATTTAAGAATGTAATCTTGGTCTCAAGATCTGATTAGAACTTAAGCCAAATCGGTAGACCCGTAGTAGTAGTTTACTGCTATGGAAAAATAAAATTTTAACAATATCTCAACTGCAAAGTTTATTTGTAATGAATATAAAAGTACTCAGAAGATAATTTAGGATAAACTTTATAAAAAGAGCTCTTCAAAATTCCTACTGGAAGTAGACGCGCTTCCTCTTATGAAGGTAATACATTTACGTTTTTACTTTATACTACAGTTTATTTTTACGAATATCTCGAAAATAGCATTCTAGACAGATAACCTACTTATAGCGTATAAAAGTAATTAGAGTTGGACTGATACAATTTGTGTATAAAAAAATCGAATTAATTGGAACAGACATTATTGTAGTTTCAGCAAAAGTTCGTATTAATTTGTTGTTCATCATAAGTCGTTTAGCCCACTTGAAATTATACTCAAGCGCAACAGAGGCTGATAATCGGCCAGCATACACGTGTTGAACTTGAAAATTCGCTGCTTTACAATTTGATAGCAATTAGCAGCAATATATGTCGTATTTTTCATCATACCTCGTACAAAAGTCATGATCTTTTTCTTGGGTTATTGTTAATTGTTATTAAATCATAAATATTCAATGCCAATGGCAAATAAATAAAGTATTTGGCCGTATAACATCAACTAATTACGACCTTCCTGGTGATTTAAAAAACCACATATCAAGATCTCCAAATAAGGGGAACTTTTTTTACAAGAATATCTACTATTCCTATTAAAATATTTTAATCATTAAAACATGACTTAATGCCATAATACGTCATCGTTACTTCTAATGCTCAAGAAATCAAATTATGTGAAAGGAAAGCTATACCAGTTTTATATTAAGGGGATATTAAAGCTGTCGAGAAAGCAAGGTATCGAATTTATCAGTTTTTTTTACTATTGTTCAAGATAGAAATGTGAAATTTTCTGTATAACTTCAATATAGTTATGAGTACACGGAAAGGTTGTCAGATTATGTAATTTTTTGTCACAACCATCTATTTTTTTTATTCCAAATTAGAGTAAAATGTACGTGTGTTTCTCGGTCAACATCTGAAATAATTAAATAAAATTGATTAAAACGGATGTAATTCCCATGTAGACCAATGTTTTCTTGTGAGATATAGCTTTTTGAATTGCGGAAAAAAGTTTAATTTGAGTAATTAAATTAAGAAATTCCGGAATGGTGCGGTACTGAATTATTTGTATTTTAACAGCGCCTTCAGCTCCTACCTACTTCTTGGCCCCGCCTATGGGACTCTCCGAACTGTTTGCGGCAGTCTGCAGTACTTTATTTCACTTATTCTCTTCTCACTCCAATTTTAGCAAATTCGACTTTAATATCCCCTTAATAAGAAATACAAATTTCATAGCTGTCTAATTGTACCAGTACATGTCAACCGTAACATAAATTTAACAAAAAGGATTATTACATATACCTTTTTAGTTGGGTACTTTATAGTTGATGAAATAAGAGAAATATAGTGTTAAATATTATGATAAGAATATATTCTTATCGTCATATGATAATATGTTAATTGCCATTTCTTTTTTTTTTACTAAGGATTTAGTACCTACTTAACTTAGTGTTTAATATGGTTTGATGTGCGCTTTTCATTGCACAAATGGAGTATCAAGAAAAGTGCGAGGCAATTAGAGGCAGAGAAGAGGAAAATTATAACTTTCCGCAATTGTAGGTAGTTATATAAAGTTATTAATTTCATCCATAGTTTGCTGAATATAAATCTTTTAACATTGAAAATTGTTGATTATAGGATACCAAAAGATCCCATTAGAAGGAATCTGTGGATAAAGAAAACCAAATTTGTTTCCAAAGGAGTAGTATACTTTGTGGTCTAAGCATTTTGGGGAGAATTGCCATTATAAATACACACTAACTACTATATACCTTAGTGAGATGATATACAAACATGACTTGTGAAGTAAGTCCATCATTTTCTTTGTTTGCAGTGGAATTGTTTATTTAATATTTGTATCAGCGAGTAAGAGTGAATCGAACCTTCCATTAAGAGATCCATAAGAACTTGACGAAAAGCTGGGTGAGTCATTAGTAGCCGCTTCTTCGATTGTCTTTTGTGTTTTAAAAAAAAGAAAAAACAATTGGTGGAAGATCCATGGTTGCTTGTGGCGCATATTGTAGAAATACCATAAGCTCTGACGAACTTCCGGTTTCACCGGAAATGCACGGAAAATTTTTTTTTTAAATGGCCCACCCTATATATTTTTGGATTTTCTTGTACCGCTTTAAATTGTCTGTTCAACTGTTTTTTCTTTCTCAAAATAGTTTTTGAGTTATTTAGTTTTTTTGAAAATATTTGACCAAAACACGTGTTCAGAAAAGAATCATTTCCACATTCTGCGTGATTTGGTGAAGTTACACTCGACAAAACCTCAAAAAACTTTGTTTTTCCAAAACCCACTTCCTGAAATTTTCACATACTAAAAACTATTTTTTTTAAATGGAACACCCAGTATTTTATTGAGGCATTTTGTTCCTTTTTTTTATTATATTTTATTTTTGTTAACAATGTCCTATATCTGCCTTTTGTAATTTCTGAGATAGTCACTATAGGAGCAACTAGCGGTCAATTAAAGAACTACGAGCGCTGTTGTTCTATGCACCAAAATATTCGTTCAACCAATGGACGGCAGAAATGGCGCCGGACTTCCTTAGTCAACTATCAAACAAAGTAAATGTTAAATCCAATTATCCCAAAAGTAATAATTTTACAGAATGAAGAGCATCGCATTTCAATTTTTTAATACTGGCAATGTCCAGTTGCAGTATTTCATTTTTGACACTGTTAGTAAACATCGAAATAAAATACAGGTTATGTTTACTGACGTATTTGAAGATGTCTTCAAGAAGTTTTGAAAATTCGTCCGTAGATAGCGAAGATACTGTCCTCCATTAACATTTTCATCAAAGAAATAAGGCCCAATTATGTAACTACCCACTATTCCTCCCCACAGTTTTAAGGACCAACGATTTTGAAAGTTTACAGGTGTGATAAAGTGGGGGGTTTTATGTGTTATAATAACGGAAATTGTGACGATGAACGTGGCTTCGTTGGTAAACAACAAAAAGTTGAAAAAGCCAGGATAATTTATCTGCTGCCAATTGACAAAAATGTAAGCGATTCTGAAAATTTCTTTCATCTAACCCTGTGTATGAATATGCTACGGGTGAATTTCATATTTCCTAATTATTCTGGATTCTCAAATTTGACTTACATCCAACTGACGACTTATTTTCGTAGTACTAGTATGGGGGTGTTCGACTACACTCGCAAGTACCATGAATGTCTTATCGTCACCAGTTATTGCTTTTTCCACTCTTTCTTTCATATTCAATACTGTCTGTTCACTCAACCCCCCCCCCCCTTATACTTTCGAAGGTTTCTGGCTTCTGTTGACTTCTACCTGGGATCGCTGTGCATAAAGTCTGGATGCAAGCAACTAGTTTCTTTCAGATTCACCCAAGACGTCAATCCTATCTATTAATTCATAAGAATAATTCATTTGGATGATAACTAATAGCAATGCTTTTATAAGTTTGACATAAATGTACACCAACTTTCTTTAACAGTTGACTCAGATAGTTAGCCGCATTCCAGCCTTTATTGGACGAATGTTTGTGTGCATAGAACAGCGCCCCTAGTTCTTTAATTGATCGCTAAGTGCTCCTATAGTGATTATCTCAAAAATTACAAAAGATAGGTATAGGACATTGTTAACAAAAATGAAAGAGAATAATAAAAAGAACAAAATGCCTTAATAATATGCTGGGTGTTCCAATAAAAAAAAAAGTTTTTGGTATGTGAAAATTTCAGGAAGTAGCCTTTGAAAAAACAAAGTTTTTTGAGGTGTTGTCGAGTGCAACTTTACCAAATGATGCAGAATTTTATTGGCTAGAAGCACCACCAAAATTAATGTTTTTGCTTTTAAAACCAATGTGAAAATGATTTTTTTCTGAACACGTGTTTTGGTCAAATAAAAAATTAATAACGCAAAAACTATTGGCTCAATTTTGAAAAAGAAAAAACAGTTGAACAGATAATTTAAAGCAGTACAAGAAAATCCAAAAATATATAGGGTAAGTCATTTAAAAAAATTTAGTTCCGTGCATTTCCGGTGAAACCGGAAGTGCGTCAGAGCTTAAAGTGTTTTTACAATATGCGCCACAAGCAACCATGGATCTTCCACTAATTGTTGTTTCTTTTATTGTAAACACAAAAGAGCAGTCGAAGAAGCGGCTACTAATGACTCACCCTGTATATGTAAATTCAAGCAACTAGTTAAATGTTGAAGTATGTTGATATAATAGTAATAAATATACATGTATATAAATTTACTGTTGTGTAAGTTGTTTATACTATTGCTAAGCTAAGTACGAACACACATTCTTAATTATTATATTTCAGTTTTACATAGAGTAAATATTGAGTGAATATTACAATTGAATAACACATATTTCTATGCTTGCAGAACTATAAATTGTTCTGAAAGACATCTTTACAAATAACATTTTTATTTCAGTTGTGTATTGAAAGTTTACGAATAATTCATGGCACTAACAAAAATTTATTTTTAGAAAAATCTATAATTTGTTGTTTTAAAGTATAATTATTAGAGAAGTAACTTTTATTTATAAACAATTAAGAAATAATAATATTCGAATTTATATAATTTAATAAATTTTATTACATATAATACGTATATATATGGCATGCCCTTTATCTTATAATTTGTTATTTTTCGTCTCAAACTCGCACTGTTCAGCGAAATTCAAGTTATTTTAACTTGAATTTCGAATTTTAATATTAACCTAAAGCGCAATATGTAGCCCGTGCGCAGATCTAACTGGGTATTCCAGTGAATTTCACTTAGTCGGAGCAGTATTTATTTTGAAGCCCTATTCTTGGCTGTAAATTTTTATTTTGTCAGGGCACAGTATAGTAAATATACAGTAAGTTCACTCCTCGGTGGTCCATTTAATGTTCGTGTACGAGTTTTATTCTTTTAGAACGACTGCGCAGTAAGCTGCGGACGGGGAGGGGAAGTGAATGTACAAGAGTATACAAGGACTCGTGCAATCGTACCCGAGAACTACACCAAGCGAATTGCAGCCAGCTACAGCGTTGTAAGCTATGGACATGTGTTTTTCGGAGGGGTAGAACGATTGTAAAGGGAGCGGATTTACTGGATTGTTTCTATACTGTGGTCAGAGACCTCTGTGTGGCATCAGTCGTACTGATTGTACAGGTATTATTCATAAGTTTTATTATTTTCTTCAGTTTTTTTAATGAAATATTTCCTCAAAGCAAAGCTTCTTAACCAACTCTTTGTTAGCCTTACACCATATACTGAGCTTGCGCATGCTCGCCCTCAACAGGTTCAAATTGTGTAAATGGTGCCTTTTATTTATTAAAACCTGTTCCGTCTACCCATGAACATCTTCAACAGAGCAGTCGGTATAATAGGAAGACGCACAGGTAGGTAGGCTGCTAGACCTCCCTAGGTATCGACATTTACCGCAACTCACTATGCCTGAATAACATTCCCCTCCGCTTAGTTAAACAGGTACCAGGTGCTGATAATATTTCGGCAGATCGTGTAATGTATCAAAATTATTGCCAATACTGACACGTTGTTAGTAGTAAACAAAATAACATTTGGTGTTTAAATTGCAAACATAGGAATTCTTCACGAAGTAATATTAAACATTCTCTAATGCCGCAAAAAATAGTTGTATAGAAGCATAATATTTTTAAATTTAGATTAATAAGGATTAGTCAAAATATCATCAAAGGAAAGATATGACATGGAAAAAACAAATGTAACATACAAAGTTTATAAATTAGCTTGAAAAATTATAAAAGAACAAGTTAAAAAAGCCAAAACCAAAGAATTGGGCGAATTTGGCACTAAAATGGAAAATCACACCAGAAATTGTTTTACAACGTTTTAAGAAATATGAAAGCTAATAAAAACCAAAACAAAAAAGGGCAAATAATCAACATATCAGCAAACGTAAACAGAAAAATAATGTGAATAAGGAATATTTTCAGAACGTTGATATCGAGAACAAATTAAAAACGGAAATACAACATTTTTACCATTAATACAGAGGGAAATGATAACATAGAACTGAAAGAAATAGGATAACACAATGGGACAATCAAAAATGGCAAAGAACCAGGTATTCCCATGATAAAAGCAGTGCTATTTAAGTATAAGAGCAGGAAAAAATGCCAGTTGATATATAGAATTATTAAGAGTGCATAACAAAAGCATTTCCGCAGGATTGGTGAACTTCGATCATTCTTTCAAACTACAAAAATTAAATTCCCGAAGGATATTCTAATCACTACAATCGCTTTGAGCGCAACTTGTAAGATATACCATTGTGTTGGAGGGCTGTCTAAAAAGATTCTTAAATGGAAAACTTTATGGGGTACAGCATACAAGACCATATATTTTCAATCAGAAATGTACTTAATAGGACATGCTTTACAAACTTGAGAAAATTGCTAAGCAGAAACTATGCAGTGCCTTAAAAAGTAATAGTAGAAAAAATGGATTAAGAGAAGGAATTAAATCAATATACAAGTTAAAACATAATAAAAATTAACAACATAGAATCTAACAAATTTTGAACCACTCCGGGGGGTAAGATAACCTCAGGCCGCTGCTGTTTATTATATTTATTAATGAAACAATTAGAAGTATTAGTAGTCATTTAAGAAAATAAATGTAGGAAATATTAAACTCTGGAAATAAGTGAATGCGTATATCCGAATAACTTTGTGATAACGACAAAGGCAGAAAATAGTCTGCTGTTCATTGTCAACTTGCAGGTTAAAGAATTGAAATTAAGGGCATGAAAATTAATATCTTAAGGGGATAGTGATACCAAATGATAATAAATTACCATTCAATTGAACTGTTAGGCTATTTGAGCAAGTAGAAAGCTTAAATATTTGGGAGCAGTTATAGATAGTACAGGAAGAATGGATAGAAATATTAATAAAAAATTAGCGGCAATGGCAAAACTTTTTCACAGCATCAAAAAAGGCTTTATCGATAAAAAAAATAATAACAAAAACAATCGGGAGACATGAAAGGACTAAACGGTGAGGGGCAGATGAGCAAAGTGCGGTAACAGAGAAAACTGGAAGAAGGAGAGAAAGACTTCGCGTGTTGCTATTGCCGCATGACTTAGGATAATGAGGTGCCAAAATTACTGACAAGTAAGGTTTGCGTAGGAGACAAAAGTCTTGGCAACAGGTATGCAGATTTTGAGATGAATGGTGAAGGGAAAAATGAACCAGTTTCAGAACTTTCTGACTAAAGAAGAGAATCAAATAAGGTATATATAAATTTTTACCAAACAACACTCACTAGAAAACTATCTCATTCAACGCAAAAGCGATAGCAGGCGTTGAGATTGTATGTTTAGAACTCTCTGCATCAAGTTAAAATTTATAATGTACTAATGAGTAATCCTGTTTACAAGACTACATTTTCAAAACATACGATAATAATCATTTAATGTGACAATTGTTTAGTTAGATAATTCTGTTAACAAAAGTGAAACTAAAAATTTATTTTATTATTTAAAGCCTATTCCTTCTAAATCGTGTGGTTTAAGTTCACGTGAAACATACTGCGCGCACTTCATGCATAATTGCAGAAGCAATTAGGAAGAGCTTGTTAATTTCGAATAGGTTTGTCTGGTAATGACTATGTCTATCTAACACACTATTAAACAATTATACAAATGTAAACATATTTCTCGTTGAGTATGTCGGAGTGACGTGCACTGTAACAATTATGTAGTACGTTCATTAGATCAATATTAATTAAGGTGTGTATGCATATGCGCATACTTACACTCTCTTATGAAATCTATAAATAACAGTATAGACATTTACCTATAGCGGCAAAAACCTTGTCATTAACAACGACAAAAATACGTTGTAATAGCCAATGTGAATACTTTCGTATTTCTTTTCTTGTAGAACATAATTATAACCTTATTAATATATAAAATTGCATACTTATGTATATACAAAATATAAGAAGCAAGTTTTTAACTTAGAAGGGGTCGTTTTGATATTTCCGTTCACGTCCTTTCGTTACAACATTCCTTTCAAATTAAGGAAAAACATCAGAAATTGTTCTTTAAAAATGTTAGCTTTATATGGAAATAATTATCCTTTCAACTTGACGAGTTCTTACATCTGCTTAAACATGAGCGTCACTAGTAGTAGTCCCATCGCCATGATTATGTGATTTGTGTACCTAGATATAGAAAGTAGTACTTTACGAGCTAACTTATCACGGTACATTTATTTTATTGTTACGTAATAATTAGACTATTATTACTAAACTTACCGCAACATAAACGTTTGTCGTGGCCCGGGGGCTATAAAGAAACGTCAATTAAACGCCCGAACTATGTTTGATTTGTTCTTAATATTATATGCAAACCCATGAACATTGAAAAGAACTAAACATTTTTGTTTATAACACAGTACCATCTCAGATGCCACATTCACACTAAAAACTGCTGGTAGTTTTCCTTCCTTGCAAAAAATCTATTGAGCAAGCCTTTGTTTAGTTGAAAGCGAATCTTCAATGTTGTGCTCGGCAACAGATGTCGACTTCTTGCTTCCATATGTTTTATTCCCAACATATCTACCTCTGCATTTACTAGTAATGCAGCTGTTAGGCCTAATTAATGTCCCCGTCTATAATTCAGTGCTAGGTAGTTTCAGATCAGTGCCGATATTTTCGGGAATTTTTGCCAAATGTACCACCTACCTATATGGTCCATTTCTCGTTCTTGGAGGATAAAGAAAATCGGGCAGCTCCTATGTTGGTTGGCCAAAGACAAAGAATGTCTAAAGGTTTGTTCTTTATGATCATCGATAATACTGAACATTGTTTTAGTTTTAGTATCTCATGACGATTGTAACTCGTGAATAGCATCATTTTCAGGAGTTGCAAGCTCTTGACAACGACATGCACCAGCCTATCAAAAACTTCAAGTAATATTTTTTCAGGAAGAACTGCAGTAAGTATTTTTGAGCTGTCATTTTGACGTTTTAACATAAAATAATTTTTATCAAGTACCGGGTGGCCAATTAAGAATGGCCGACGGCTATATCTCAGAAACCAGTTAGTCATATTTCTTTAGGATAAAAAAATTGCAAGTAAAAGTGCTCAAGAGAAAATGCTGGAAATTATTTTGGAGTTTGTAAAATATCCGCAAGGGGGCGTAACAGTCAGGATCAATGTTAAAATTTATAATTTCTTCATATTTTTACAAATTCAGAGGTATTGAACATTTTTAAATTTTATTCCTTAAACATTCTTTAATACTTTTAGTCTGGCACATTTTTTACTATCTGGTGAAATAAAGTAGTAAGGGTAGTTCAAATGTTTCTTTAAATAAACTAAGATTACTCTTGTTTCGCCTAACCAATTTGAACAAGTTGGTCTCATTTAAAAGATCATTATTTGCTCTACAAACTGAACTTGTGCTTTTGTATCTCGGACTTTTGCCATCACTGATAGATGGGGTTAACTGAAATGTAAGCAAATATTAGGCTTGTTTTCAAAAAAGTTAAATACAATGATATATTTCTTTTTACATGCGCTAATAAAGAATTAAAGCCACAACATTACCATATTGGTATGTTTTTTAGAACAGGAGATTATTGACAAAAAATGAGATGTGACCACCACACGACTGTCTTATACGTATGAGCGTTTCAAATTATACAATTTTAAGAATTTTTTTTATACAAAACTTATTCAAAATCCTATTCTAAGTACTTTCATTCTCTTAATAAATCGCTATAGAATGCATACTTTGCAAGATATTCGAAAAAAAGTGCTACTCGCTAAGAGTAAAAGTGCCACTTCCGGTCCGAATTTTGAAATTTCATGTATACAAAAAATATTGCAAATTCAACTCTAAATACTTTTGTTCTCTTAATAAATATATATAAAATGCATAATTTATGACATATCTGCAAAAAATCGCTATTCGGTAAGAGTAAAAGTGGTACTTCCGGTCCGAATTTTGAAATTCTTTTTATACAAAAGATATTTAAAATTATAATTTAAATACTTTTATACTCGTAATGTACCTGCCTAGAAAGCATGACTTGCGAGATATTCGCAAAAAACTGATTTTCGATAAGAGTAAAAGACCTACTTCCGGTTGGAATTTCGAAAAACCTCTTTAAGATAATTTGTCTCAAATTTAATTTTGAGTACATTTCAATTTTCTATAAATTTGTTTAAACTTAGTAATTGACGAAATATTAGCAAACTTCGAATTTTTCACCGAAGTAAACTGCTACTTCCGGTCTACCGATTTTACTGAAAAACTAATCAGATCTCAAGAGGGAGATTATACACGTAAATACAAAATTTGGAATTGATATCTACAGCGGTTTGACCGCTATCGTGGTCACACACACACAGACAGACAGACACACTCACACACACACACATACACAGAGACATTTTTTAAAAACCACTTTTTCGGTATCAGGGGACTTCAAAACGTGGACATCTGCAAAAATCTCGAGGTCGAAAATTTTCATCATCACAATACTTCCTTATACTACGTATAAGAAAGTAAAATAGATGAAAATCCATGAATTCTCTTGTTTTAATTGTCTTTTACTTTCTTATACGTAGTATAAGGAAGTATTGTGATGATGAAAATTTTCGACCTCGAGATTTTTGCAGATGTCCACGTTTCGAGGTCCCCTGATACCAAAAAAGTGGTTTTTAAAAAATGTCTCTCTCTCTCTCTGTGTGTGTGTGTGTGTCTGTCTGTCTGTCTGTCTGTCTGTGACCACGATAGCGGTCAAACCGCTGGAGATATCAATTCCAAATTTTGTATTTACGTGTATAATCTCCCTCTTAAGATCTGATTAGTTTTTCAGTAAAATCGCTAGACCGGAAGTAGCAGTTTACTTCAGTGAAAAAATCGAATTTTGCCAATATTTCGTCAAATACTAAGTTTATACAAATTTATAAAGAATTCATATGTACTTAGAATTAAAATTAAGAACAATTTTATTTAAAAAGTTTTTCGAAATTCCTACCGGAAGTAGGTCTTTTACTCTTATCGAAAATCGGTTTTTTGCGAATATTTCGCAAGTCAAGCTTTTTAGACAGGTACGTTACGTGCATAAAAGTATTTAAAATATAGTTTTCAATATCTTATGTATAAAAAAGATTTCAAAATTCAGACCGGAAGTAACACTTTTACTCTTACCGAATAGCGATTTTTGGCAAATATGTCGTAAATTATGCATTCTATATATATTTACTAAGAGTACAAAAGTATTTAGAGTTATATTTGCAATATTTTATGTATACATGAAATTTCAAAATTCGGACCGGAAGTAGCACTTTTACTCTTAGCGAGTAGCACTTTTTTTCGAATATCTTGCAAAGTATAAAAAAATTCTTAAAATTGTATAATTTGAAACGCTCATACGTATAAGAAAGTCGTGTGGTGGCCACACCTCATTTGTTTATTATATATATATATAATAATAAATTCTATTTTTTGTTTGTCTTCTTCAGCAAAATTCTAACACGCAGACCAAATAATAAAATTTCACAAAAGCGGAAGAAATTTAGAAGGCTATTTAAGAAACCAAAATTACATGAATGTAATTTTATGATAAACGTTCGAAAAACGTATTTAAAATTTTAATATACGTACTATGATTTACTAAACTAATAATTAATACTAAGAATAAAATTCACTAAAATAACTACAATTACATAACTATAAAGATTGGTTTGTAAAATTTTTAATGATGGCCTAATTGTCCAAAATGCCGCCCATCATTGTTAATGTAAGCCTGCAACCTTTGCCGCGTGGATAAAACAGAATTCGATTTTCGTCTCCGATATGTTTTGTACGGCTGCTATAATTTTCTCCATCGTATTTTGCCTTGCTCTAGGCCGGTTTTCAAGATCAATGTCCTTAACTCTCCCCCATAAATAAAAATGTAGGACGTTGAGGTCTGGTGATCTGGCGGGCCAGGGAAATATACTACCCCGTCTAATTCACCTTCCGGGATATGTCTGAATTAAGAAATCCCGGCCGTTTGCCACGCTGGGCACCCATCGTGCTGAAAACCATATCACGAACGTCCAAAGGGACATTTTCTAATAGAAGGGGCAGCTCATTCATTGAAAAAATTAAATAAATCTTCCAGTGAGATGTCGGTTAAATACAATAGTTTTAACTCCTAGAATACCGCACTACACGTTTACCGACCAGCGGCTTTGATGCTGAACTTCCTGCATCCAACGCGGATTTGTCCTGGACCAATAGTGCATATTATGCAAATTCACACCACCATTGCTATTAAATGTTGCCTGATCCGTCCATAGGATACGAGAAAGTATTTCGGGGGTTTCCGCTACCACATTTAATACCCATTGACAATAGTCAATCCGGCGATCGAAATCTTCCGCTGTTAAAGCTTGATGATGAACGATGTGATAAGGATACATCTTGGAAAATAATATGGCAAGCGTGAAAGAAACTGTGAGATCTAATTTATCCAAACTTGTCAGGCATTGTTTTAGGTAAGTTATTGTTATATAATATTACTGTGATCTATGTAAAACGGTATCGGATAAAAATGGCCGTGACCGGTAAACAAATAATAAATAGGCAGTTGAATATATGATTTAACTTAAGGGAACCGAGTACGGAACGTTAACAACAACCGCTATGCTTAATGCTTAAAAATATTAAAACAAACTCTAGGAGATAAAGCAAATCTAACAAAGACCTTACAAAGAAATCTCGAAATAAAATTTAATTTATTTTTAACTTAAAACTATCAATGCATACTTGTGATCTTTCAATATATTTTGGATCGTAGTTCTACAAATGCCCAACTTGCTACTAATGGTTCTGGTTCCCATATGTGGATTAAATTCAATATATGCGAATACTTTTATAGCATTTTCTCGGTTCGGCCAGCAGGTTAGTTCAGGTTACTTTCTATACACCGGCAGATTATTATTATTACTTCCGGTGGCCCTAAGCCTTTCCGCTAACCTACGAAAAACATTGCTCGCATAATGTCGTCTTCCAGGGAACTGCATAGCATACACTCTGGAAGCAACTGTTGCATATATGTACGTATATAAGTATTGGTAAAGTATTGATTTTTGACACTAATTAATATGTTGTAGAAAAAACTTCTTACTACTCAAGGCAGAATTACGGGTATGTAGAGGTAAATTGAATAAAAACACACTTCTACGTATTGTGACGTTTCGACTGAATATCTCAGTCAGACACTAACATAATTACTTGCATGTACATCACGAGAGAACGAAACTTACATGAAACACATTAAAAACTTGTTTTCAGAAATAAAAAAGGGACACGTACATTTTAAAATTAGTGTATATAAATAAATTAGTTGTATATTACATTTTAATTTAAAATTTCCCAAAGTATGGAATCAAATATTCTATGTATTTGTTCGTCTTCAAATAAAATATATATTTTATTATAACAGTGTAGCTCAAAATTGTTAAACTTCATAAAAAAGACCACTAAAACAGGAGAATTCATGAATTTTCATCTATTTTTGTCAATATTTCCTGTTCTAAAAAACATACAGATTTGTTTTTTTTTACCGAAATGATGAGGTTTTAAGTCTTTATTAGCTTATGTAAAAAGAAACAACTAACAACTAACTTTTCTGAAGAAAAGCCAAATATTTATTTATATTACAGTTGACGCCATCTATCGGTGACGGCAAAAGTCCGAGATACAAAAACACAAGTTCAATTTGTACAGCAAATAACGCTCTTTTAAATGAGACCATACTTGTTCAAATCGGTTAGGGCAAACGGGAGCAATCCTAGTTTCTTTAAAGAAGCATTTGAACTGCCCCCACCACTTTATTTCACTAGATAGTAAAAAATGTGCAAGACTAAAAGTATTAAAGAACGTGTAAGGAATAAAATTAAAAATTTTTTAATACCTCTCAATTTGTAAAAATATGAAGAAATTCTATATTTTAACAATGACCTGACTGTTACGCCCCTTGCGGACATTTTACAAACTTATTAATTAGCAAAATTTTATATTAAATACTACACCAAGTCCCCAAATATTATGTGCTAAGCGCGTCACTTTATGAAGGAAAACATTTTTGCTCCATACGATGCAATTATGTGCATTCGCAGCACATTAATTGGACCTTACTTATTTTGGACTCAGCTCATCCCTGATTAAATTGATAGATGCATGTCCGCAAAATAGGTGAAAATTTGTATACCATAATGGCTAGAACTGAGGGAGCTATGTTAATACATCTTGTCTACCTTAGGAATAGAACCTTAGTTGATGTTTGCCTATGTCAATGACGCTATGATTTATAGCAAAATAAGTGAAACCGATGATAGTTACTTTTGAAACCTATTCTGACTTAATTTATAATTGTGGAGTTTCCAATAAACTGCTACTGGAACATACTGATATTATATTTCTTATACATGTAGCATATTAATAATTACGTAACTCACAAGTCTACTGTAAGAGGTTTGGAAATAACATTAGACGAGAAATTTATCTTTCATAAACATTGCTCCAATTCAATTGTTGTTTTTAAGATACATTACATAGCAACCAAAAAAAAGGTTCAGAAACCAGTCGCTGATTCTGATAGAATTTTGAATATTGATATCAGGAAAAATAGTCAAAAACTTCCATTACGTACCACTTTTTCACAAATTGAAAATTCTGATTTTCGTATACATCAATCCATAAAATTTACCAACAAAGGGGATGAGCATTTCGTTGCATACATTGTCATTACTTGTGAATATTGGGGATTTTTAAAGAAGTCTGTGGTGGGTTTAAAAAAAGAAAAAGAAAATAAAAATAAAAAATAAAATAATAAATAAATAAAAAATATGTGCCAAAATTTTTTTGATTGCGCATATTTTACTTCAAAAAGACTCGTCGAGAGCATACGTAAATAATCACCGAATTCACCAGTAATTACTAGGAGAAAAGTCCAGAAATATCTTGTGTTCGCGAAAATGAGTCAGTTGACAACTCATTGCACTCTCTCTTGTTCCTCTCGCCTATTACACAGTTCCTGCACTCCGCTCAATTGTTCTTCATATGATGTTCAGCAAAATGGTTGTGTACTGTGCACTGCATTTTTTTCAAACTGTTATCTCTGCAGAAGTTATTTATTTCCCATAACGAATTAGTATAGAACTTTTACAGTTTTCATATTTTATGTTCTAACTTCTAACCTATAAAACGTACGGCACAAAGGATATCTTATATCTCACCAGATTCCTTTTGTTACATTTGTGGGAATTTGTAGTGAAGATAAATCAAAGATATATAACAGATTTTGTGAAGAATGTAAAACCACAAGCTTCTCCGAGATATTCCAAAAGTTTTACAAGACGAACAGTTTGAACGTAAAATGGAAATGAGTGAAAAAGAGGCTTGGAGAGCTTTCAAGTAAGTCCTTAAAAAATTACGGGCGATCCTTAAGAATACAAACTGTAAATATACCGTGGAAAACATGTTAACGAAATTCAAATACTTGAATTGCTCGATGAGTTTGAAAGGTCATTCCTTAAATTCGCATTTGGACTACTTTTCCGAAAATCTTGGTGCTGTTAGTGAAGAACAAGGAGAATGTTTTCACCACGATATCAAGGAGATGGAGCATATATACCAAGGAAGGCGAAACGTCAATGTATGGCAGACTACTCTTAGATACTGCACAGACAAGACCCGCATGCTGCCTACGAAAGCCAAAAGTGCCAAAAGGAGCATTCATAGGAAAAGAAGACAATATAATGCCTATGAATGCCAGGATATTTTAGCAAATCATTTCCAATAGTATATAAATAATAAATTTTTAGATAAAACATTTAATAAATATTTTGAAAAGAAGTACTTCTCGCCAGAATTTACATATTCATACGCACCTGTAGTACAAACTTAAACGAAATTTATCAGGCTTATTTCATAGAATGCCAGTCACTCGCACAAAAGAGAGTTAATTAAACTGTTACTGCAAAACGTCCTTTTATAGATCAAAAGCAACTTCCTGTTAAAGTAATGGGTAGACTATAACAGAAATTTTAGATCAGTGTATAAAAATAAAGTAGAAACTTTTAAAAGGAAATTCTATAACACAAATTGTCAGAAAGGAACATTGTATTCCATATTCCATCATTTTTTAGAGACATTGACAGAAATGTAACGAGTTACAATGCGTTGAGTTAAAAAAAATATTTTTCAATTGATCAAGACACGCAAAAATATGAGTTTTTGATTATCTTCTAGAAAATAATGTCAAAATGTGTTGTTATTCGAAAAAAAAATAATAAAAACTTGCTAGAAGTTTTCTGCCAAGCAAAGTAAGTTCTGCATACGAAGATGAGCCTAATTTTTATATAATTAGTTGGGAAATATACTAGTTCATACGTATAAATTGGGTTTGATGATACCACTTTCAACAATTTTTTTTAAATGAAGTTATTTTTTAACAATGACTTTTAATAAAAACAAGATTTAAAGTACAATATGCAATTAGGGTTGTTCTTTCGAAAACCATAGAAGCAAATGTTAAGCATCTCAAATAAAAACAGTTGACTGACGGGTGTTAAGTTTGTAAAAAGAACACCTTGCTTTTAACTCGTTTAATTAATAATAAAATACTGTTAAAATAACTAAAAAATAGCTTATACTAGAATAACTCAAAATTTTCGGTGAAATAATGATAACGTATCTTATTCAATTGTGTATGAAAAATCTTCGTCTATTGAAGGCATGTACCGAGCAAAAATACTTAACTTTTAATAACTAATACTTACTATTTTAATGTGTTACCTATCTATTTTGTTTTTCTTAAAATTCACACAAAAATGTAGAATTTAACAAAATTTTACCAAAAATAATTACAATAAATATTTAGAATGACCATAGCTTATGAGATAAACTATAGTACTTCTAAATACTTATTGTAACTTTTATTAATGTTTTAGGCTTTGTACAAACGTTTTATTTTCCCTGCATAATGCAGGTACCCATAGGGATATAAACTAAAATGCGTTTTGTATGTAATATTTCTTTTTTTGGAGGTTATTGTAAGCGTTTTGTAACTTTCATAGCTATCTCCATAAGAAGCTCTCTATCGCTATGTAATCTGAGTGTATAACAAGCCAAACTGATTGGGCATAATTTCTTATCCCCTGTTTAAAAATCTCCTTTTCGCCATAAAAGTAAAAAACTACAGATATTGCGCACAGGAGAGGTAACCACCAAAAAGTGTAGGCCAATAGTATTTTTAGCAATTACTTCACCTCACATGTTTAGTGACCATTGTCATTGAGTAGAAGTTGCACCTATAAATTTTAAGTTTTAGGGTTTGAGTTTATGTCTATTTGGACTACCATTTTTTGTAAAAATCGCCTCTTCAACGGCTACTCCCTGTTACTAAACCCCATTTACATAATATTCCTTAGTTATTAAAATATAGTTCCAGTAACAACTCCAGATGAATTTCTTGTTTGTATATTGGGGCTGTACTCGTTTGTTACAAAATTTTACTTGATATGCTAGACGGGTCAATAAAAGCCTTGAAAAAATAATTTAAATTGCCTTAATAGCTGACTCTCCTTTTACTTTCATGTGTCTTATGTAGTAACAAATAACACTGCTTGTTCTGACAAATGTTCCCTTACATTCTTAATTTTTGCACTAGATTGCTTTGTTCAGGATATCTCTTAAGGAAACGCCCTCAAACTATAAAGTTAATTTCGTGATAAAAGAAAAAGATTATTTATTCTTTGTTCGTCTGTCACTAAGCCAACACTTAAAAACCACAAACTGGGAAACAACACAGAATAAGTATGCCTGTGAATTTAGTGCATACTTAGTCAGTGGTTACATGATGTAAATGGTTATAATTTAATCTTACACACGCATTTCTTGCTAATTTTTCGTTTAGATGTCTTCAGGAAAATACTGAAGATTTTTTGAATATTGTAAAATTAAGTTTTAATATTTTAAAATGTAGTATTGTTGTAATTTCACATATAAACCATGGTAATACGGCGTGTATAAATGAGTAAAATGATCAACTAATGCAAATATTGTCTAATTTTCTTGGCACTTTGTAGTCTGGATTACTAATAAATTGAAAAGAGAGGCGGTCTAGTGCATAGGCTTTCATAAATCTTACTTATTATGGTATGTAATAAAAGCCGAACATTTTATTTAGTATACTTTATTTGAATAGTATTTTACAATGGAGTAAATATACATCGACAAGGCTTTAGGTATCAAGGCAATATATCAATTGAAAAATACAGGCACAATTTCAAATATTGAACTAGAATACAAAAATACAATTTTAAGTTACAAAAGACGGTCCCAGTAATGGGGTATACAAAGACAATAAACATATAACACATCAACATTTACATATACATGTCTCAATTATTCCTGTGCAGCATTATCATTTGGAATACAATTCTCTTTCATCAGTTATATTGTACATAT
Source organism: Amphimallon solstitiale (assembly GCA_963170755.1). Taxonomy (NCBI): domain Eukaryota; kingdom Metazoa; phylum Arthropoda; class Insecta; order Coleoptera; family Scarabaeidae; genus Amphimallon; species Amphimallon solstitiale. Next base: position 108,792,444 of record OY720676.1, read on the forward strand.
ACGATTCATAACCATAACTAATTCACATAGTCTTTCATATAACATACTAATTACACATACATCATCTACAGCTACAGTAAAAATTACATTGTTTCATCACAGATGAAAATAAGCTTCGATAATCATAAAAAAAACTAAATCGCTTAATTAAAAACAATGTATGGCCAAACTAATTTGCGATGCCAACTTTCATTCGAGGAAGCCTAATATAAAAAAATAGTGTACCAATACAAAAAAAAGAGCCATAAATATACGAAAATAAATAGCATCCAATACTTAAAGGCAGTCAATTAAAAAGGCAGTTTTAATTGGTTTGTATATTTCATGAAGGAAGATTTATAACCACATATATAAAAAAGATACATGCATGATGATTGCAATTTCGTGTGGAATAAAATGCTTCTAAAATTGCTGGGCGTAGGTACCACAAGTGAACTCCAAAAATCTATAATTTGTTTGACGCAAAAATAAAAATAAAAACCCCGGAATTTACGAACCATGTAGTCCTATCATTAAGTAATACCTGAAGCCACTGCAAGCATTTTAAATAGTGAGGTGGGTAGAGCAGGTAGAAATTTTATATTAACCCTTGTATTGTCGTGACCGATTGAAGGTCAAATATCGTGTGATTTCGTAAGAAACCAAAACAAAAGTCGTAGTAATCGTTCGGCGGGCCATTGTGCATCATCCACCACATGCCTAAGTGATGCGTATAAGTTCTTTGTTAAAGTAATGCAAAATGCTCATTTTAATATGTCTCTCATTTTTTTTAGGGTTAAGGTATTTCAAAAAAGATTTACAATTAAAATACCAGTAATTTCAAATTAAATAATTTTAATTCTGGCTGTTACTTATAATCAAACAGAATATTGTTTTTTTTAAACGAACCATCATTTTTTTTGGTTTACTAATTATTAACAAATACAATATCTAACATAAAATAGAAGGATCAATAAATGTCAATGTAATCAAAGAGGTTAAAAAGTTCATATACATTGTATTTTCAACCATTCTATAATTTTTTTTTATAAGAAAATATTAAAAGAACAGATTTATAAGGTTCAGAAAATCGATAAATTATGATTTATTTATCAGCTAAATCAATTCTTCAACATTTACGTTACATTTGAATCTATTCCAACTAACTTTTTGGTTAACTGTTACCAATAAATTTTAATGTGGTGTTATACTTACTTCAGTCATGGCGACAAATTGATTTGTTTTAAAAAATAATATGTTTTGTCGTTTTTCAATGCAATCATAAATGTAGTGTAAACAGTTATTTTACTTTCCTACAATTCGAAATTTAATTATTCCGTCATATTGGAAGTAAACAACTTCACTAATCATCATTCTTAATATTTAGGTTATTTAACATAGTTAACCTTGAATAAAAATATGATCACACACGAAATACTGATGATGAAATTATTATATTAATTACTATTATTACATAATAGAATGATTATAGGTTTAAACGAATATGAATTTTTTTATTAAACAGTTATTTTAAAAAATACAAAATAACACCCACAAAAAATCCTTCATTATATTTATCTAAATAACTCTACTATTTTTAGATAAACAACTCATTTTAAAGAATTAAATATTGCATGATAAAATTTAGCTTGTCGATGAGTTAGAAAATGCAGCCAAAGGGGGAAACTAACATGTGGTAAAATATTTTTATATGTATTGACATAATACTGTGACATTTAATTTAGTGAATTAAGAAGATTTTGTTTTTGATAACTAGAATTAAATTGTTTCCCAAGCTTGTTTTTCTCTACAGCAATGTTCGAATGTTCAAAAAGTAAATAATTCTATTCACATACCTACATACATAAAAAGAAGCAGATGAATCTATGTAGTAAATAAAATATACTACCTAATATCGTTTAATACTGTGTTGAAAATGCTAGAACTTATAGATAGATATTTATGGAAATGACAAGGAATATGATTTGGGATAACAACTTAAATAGGGAAGTAGAACGAAAACTAATCGGTTTTGGTCAAAGTGAAACTAAAGATTTTTATTGCGAAGTGAGTAAAATGTACCTATCTATATGACTTCATATAGGACGCACACACATCTATACAATACCTGACAAAACAGAGAGATTTAATTTAGATTAATTTCAAGTACAAATATAATAATAGGTTTAGATATTAAAGGCATTACTGAATTATTAATTATAAAATAATTTTGGGATAGCGATTTGGCGCTGGTGCAAATCTGTTAGGTGGTACAAAATGAACTTTTGTGGAACAATAAATGTTGATAAATGGTAGTTACCTACATAATATAATGTGCTTCAAAATGTGTTTCAAGTACTTACATAATTATAAGGAATTATTCCTAAGAATAGTCTAAATATGCTCGGAATATTGCCAAACCTATAAAATATCTATAGCATAGCACTAGATGCTTAAACATGGACAACAGCAACAATTTCATAGTTCCCTTTTGAAATTTGGTGTGCGTGAAAAGAAAAATAAATTTGTATAGGTATAGAATAATATCAAAGAAATTTAGATTTTGAAAAACAATCAAAAATAATAAGCCCAGGCGAAAATTTGGGGGAATTAACTAACAGTTTCACAATAATCACTTTTACTGAACTACTGTCATTATATCACCTTACTATTCTTATTTTTCTTGTGTAGCATAAATATACATTTTAAGCAAGTTATTCTAAGAATGCAGCACTAATTTTAATTGCTGTAAACACAGATTTCTTTAGCAGAACCTCATCAAACAACAGTCAAAACAGTAAGGCAGTTTTATTGTTCGTAGTACGTATTAGTTCCACAACTCGCAAAGTTTTTCTATATAAATAAGTAATTTTTAGAAGATCATTATTATTCAATGTTCACTTATTTAGCAATATATAATAAATTGGTAGTTGTAAGTTATAATTTATTTTATGAGAAAATAGATATTAAACGAAATTATTTCGTTCATAAGGATGATTATGATAATGATCAGATTGTAACAAATACATACATAATTGCTAAACTTGAAAAGTAAAAAAGTAGAAAATTGTTTTTTGTTGTTGGTTCGTTTCTAGACCTGGTCGCCACTTTTTCGAGTACCACAATTAACAACAACTGATGCAATAGCTTTTCAAAATGTTCGTCATTATGTTGAATTAGTATTTATCCCTTTTTTCTTCAATCCAGCTCTACTCAGGCACTTGAAAATATGTACCCAAAAGTTAAGCTCGGTGGTTGGTGCGTGTCGCTAGAAAAGTTACCATCCTACTATAATAAAAGATACAAGACAGTTATGCTTCTAGATCGGCCTTCAATGCCTGTTACGGACACCTATTATCTTGAACTATAACTTGTATCTATAAGTGATTGTACATGTATATAATAAGTTACAGAGGAATTAACCTTTTATCCAGTATTGAGAAATTGCTAACAAAAAAAGACTAATAGTAAGACAGTTCATAGAAAAGTCAATTGAACTCGAGAAACTGCTACCATAGCTGTGTCGAAATAGGCTACTAGCGAACACGAATAACATAGAAGTCAACAAGTTGACACAAGACAGTCTAGAAGCCATCATTTTTCAATATGGCTATGGATCAGGTGGACATAATAAACAATAGAAACATAGCAGAGGAAGTGCGAGCACAAGTTACAAAGTCAGCATGATCTGGCGAAATAAATACATGTACGTCAATACCACGACCAAAATCTATAAAACGTCCGTGAGACGTATTATGAGAGTAGAGACTCAAAATAGAACTACAAACACAAAACAAGCAATAATAACAATAGAGATGAAGATGCTGCAAATAATCACAGGAGGAACACCTCGAGAGTCGAAAATGTGAGAGAAGACGATGACCTCAAGGAAGACCACCGTGATAGAGGGACAGCTCGACATTCACATCCAATGATGACCACTTAGCACTATGAACTAAAAGGACAAATTCCTATTTTCAAGAAGAAGAAGAAGTATTCAATAATTGTAGTATTAAAATTAATATGCAATTGCAGTTTTAAAATCTCGTTTTATATAGGCTTTCATGTATGTATTAACTCAAGGACGAATCAGCTGGTAATATATGTAAATAAACCTCTCTTTTAAGAATTGGGATTATTGAAGATGTTTATTTGCAATTATCGTGACTGGAAACACACATAATTTAAAAGTCATTTACGTGGTTATTAAATTTGTTTCTTAATAGGTCACGTGCATATTGCAAATACAAACGGTTTCATACGGGAAATAGTGCAGAAACAGATAATAGTTGGTACAATATAATTAGGAACCTGCTTGTAAAAAGTAAATAAATGAAAGTTGACAGTTATGATGTAAAATGATATAATCAGCACCTTGACCTTCTGCAGTAAAAACACTCAACTCGTTGTAACATAACATGAGAATATGTTTTCGCAATGATGGTATTAACATACAAATGAGTGTACATATACTTATTTGCCTTTATATGCAAGTGTACAATGGTATAAAACGAAAACGTAATTGTGTGTCTGTGTCTGTGCGATATGTGTACAATATCCAATTTCTAAATGTCAATGAGGCTTCCAATGTTGCAAAATGGCACAAATTAAACAGCAAGGCGAGAGGGTATATGAAACATGGTTTTACAGTTATGTCTGATATTCGTGATTGGTCATATAAGGGATATACAGACGGACAGCGGATTCTCATAACAAAGAGAATACAAACACAGACTATGAATGGCGGTTAATATTGGAGCGACGGCACTAATACTTAATTAGAATTCAAGACATAACCGAGTAATGTATGCATCTCGTCGCAGGTAAAGCCAGTCAAAGACCTTACTTCCTGCGAACGCGCATTTGGCAGCAGCCTCAGTTCAACAACCAATGATACAAAATAAACAGTACACATGTAATCTTCTTTGTCGATCTCAACTCGGTTTCGGTGCTACTAAATTACGTTTCAGAGCGGTAAATTAAGAGATGGATTAATAAATGATCACTATGTTCTTGGAAAATTATTCACAAGCCAATAAAATACAATTTAATTTAGTTAACCAATAATATGAAAACGAAATTTGTAACTAAACATGATTTTCTAACCACTGAAGCTATATAGCCTAAATTATGTATGTATAGGGTATAGTGCCTCTTTTTGCTTCACCTCTACGCCGTAAGATTGAAAGAACTTTTGAATTATACAATAAGAGTTATGGAGAATGAAAGATCTCCATACGGAAAGATTTTATTCTGGATTCTTCAGAGATTTGAACTTTCGAACGTCTGGAAACGATTCGGACTTTCTTTTGCAGTTTGGCTGTGGTATTAACAAGACCACCCGCCCTTCGTTACGTTCACTAAAAAGTACTATTGCAGCTGTCTTCAACAAAGGAGAAGCGATTCATTGAGCTTTTACTGTTGGTATTTTTATAGTCCAAACTCGTTTTAAATTGAATATACATGCGGTGAACTACCACAAAAATCTTTAACGTGAGTGTAGTAGAAAGAGAATTAGCATACAGATAAGTTACGACAGATACTAGAATAACGCTTCAAGAATGAGGTGTTGCAATGCAGTGGTAAGCGGATTATCAACGTCATTGAGTGCTGCATGTAAACACAGTTTTCAAATATGTATATTCAAAATTTTATACTCAGGGTGTATTTTTCAAATATATCTCTTGTATAGGTAGGTACTACTATTCATGAAAAAATACTAGTTACTAAGAGGATGCCCAGACTCTGCATGCATTCTGTCTTCAAGTTAGATTTCGCACCAAAACAACTATTAACAGAAGATATGACTGTACTGGGTAAGTTAAGGCAATACACAGCATCAAAGAAAGACATAGTAAGCAGGTGAGTAAGCCTACCTAGAGGAATTAACTTATTGAATAAGAAAATTATACAGTAAGGGACTTGAAAGACTAGTAATATCATAAAAAAATAAGTAGAATAGATTACTAAATTAGTGATTATTGATGGTACAATTTGGCTGTATGTAAAAATAAATATTTTAATAATGTTGTAAATGTTATTACGTAAGAAGATCACTTGTGTACTATTGACAAAATAAAGTCTCTTTCATTTCTTGATATGGATACTATACTGTGAGAAAGTGGAAGGATGTTAAAATTTTCTTATGAACTTATTCTATTATCAGATATATTCAGCACATGTATACTACAGAATACAAGAATATTGTTGCTATATACGAGTATATCATTAAGTAATGTATTCTACAAATAAATATCAAAAACTAAGCAAATATAAATTTAGTCTTTTATTGTTTTCCTATACTTTTTTCCTTCTACGTAGAAGTTCATTATTTCTATAATATACAAACAAGTAATATCATTTATGTATTAATAAAAAGAAAGCTTTTGTAATTGGAGTTAATAAAATGAAAATTTTGAAAACTTAAAGTTTAAACTGCACTGGAAATAAAACGCTGCAGTTATTTCCAAAAGTTTGCACCTTTGTGTGTGAATATGTAAGTGTATAGATTAAGACAAACATACTAAAATAACTCTTCTAAATATTGGGTGAATTATACCAAAATCTGACGTACGACTGCCCATAGAGGTGTGCATATTGTATCCATCTATATGAATATCGTCGCTTGAATGCAGAACTAGTCTAAGTCCAAAAGTTGCGATTTTGTGATTTTGATACCATATAATACCGTATAACCTATTTTCTTACATGCAGAAGTATTCGAACTCTAAACATCTGGATAACCCCCACGTTCGTGCTTTTTAATCAGAACTATTCTAAGTCAACGTTTGTCAAGTATACTAAGTTTATGTTTTTGCACATACAATTGCTTTAAACTATCTTAGTATCCTATGTCCATACTTTTCTATATTTTTTACTTCACAGTGTTAAACACAAATGACGTGCCTGCGTTATATAAATTTAACATACACATGATTATAATATTTACAAGACCAAATTCAGTTCAATTAGAAAACAAAAAAAATGCTCTCCTGTAAAATTTGCATTTTGTGACATATGTATACTACTTCTGCATTCAGGCGACGATATATATACAGGAAACCTTCTCAAAAATATTTGTGTAGGTTGTATATTTATATTTGTTATTCTTTGTGGAATGGCCCAGTAATTATTCAACAACATTTTGTTTACCAGATTTCTATTTTGTATACAAGTTAGATAAACGGACAAATGAAGACAATAAGAATAACATCAATATCAATTCACATATAATATATGGCAAACTAAAAGGGTTCTATTTTAAATAATGTATAATTTAGGGTAGCATTTAGTATATATAACGAAAAAATACAATTATAATGACAATCAACCATAAGTTTATATTGAGCGCTATACCGTTAATAATTATCTAATGTATCTGCACGGTCATGCTAAATTTTACGTTTAAAACTCAAAGTATAAATTCGACAAAAAATCTGGCTAGGCGAGTACATTTTAGGATGTACAATTTTCGGTGAGATTAATATCTCGGGGAATAGTAATCTTTAGAATATTCCTACCATCCTTAAGTCACATAATTGGAATAATTTTATTCATACTCCCACAAATACTGTTACAATTTCAAATGCATCTGCAAAACTATAGGTGCATTCTGTAATTTAATTATAGATCTTCATATAAATATTGATTTGTTAAATTATAATTGCATATTTAATATCGTGATTAGAGGACACATAGAAATATTGTTGTATATGTTAGACGTTTGGACAGAGGTTAGTATTTGGTTTCCAGTTTCAGTATTATTGAAACTGGAAACCAAATACTAACCTACAAACAAGAGACATATTTGGTAATGATGTATGAGTACTTAAGAACAATTATAACAAACAACGGTAGCCTAAATACAGAAATTCTAAGAAGAAGACAGAAGCGCACACATATTTACCTTGCAATATGTAAGAGAATGTTAGAAAAAAAAAGGAGATAGAAATGACGGCGAACAAGAGCCTATAATGAAATAGCCGCATCGGGACCGAATCGTGGACACTACTAAAAAAAAAATCAAAGCCAACTCGAAGTAGCGGAAATGAAATATCTGAGAAGAATTGCACGAAAGAAAAAACATGAAAAATTGAGATATTAGGAAATAAAGAAAATAAAAAAGCAGGAGGCAATATCATTGAAGTTAGAAAGGAGATAGTTAAACTGGTTTGGTTATGTGATGAGGATGGACGCCATTAGATTAGTACAGTAACTGAAAGCACAAGATCGATGATCTGTGGATAATAGGATGGACGTAAAGACGCAGAAGAACTTCGGTTTGGTGTGATAAAAATACAAGAAACACTATAATAAGTTGTATAAATGCGGTATGGAAAGTGCAGTTTTTTAAATTTTTTATTAAATTGGAATAAGACGAACGTGTATACAGATCGAGTGATCAAGGATGCTATGGACGTTGAGTAAGCCGGTATAGTAAGTATAGTAAGTATATTGCTGGCAGCCACTGTCAAATTTACTATATTTACTGCGGATAATGATTTTAGTAATCAAAATAACACCTCCAAAGACGCCTATCAATGCTTTAAAAAGGTCTCTATCCTAAAACCGTAAGGCTCTGTTGAGAATGAGCTATGATGAAATGACTGATTTATATTTCTGAATAAGAGATTAAAACTTCTGCTACAGTGAACCAGAAAACTGTACTTGAAGTCGTCTCTCTTTAACAACCAATCCTAAACATGACTGCATGATTCTGCATCTGTACATAAGGCTCGCAGCTAATGTTAAAATTATTAACAATAAAAAAGTAATAATATAGTGTAAATAATAAATCCTCTTAGAACCTTATATGAAATTTTATTTACTCTAGTACATGTTTCGCCACACGGGCATCCTCAGCTAGAATAGTCAGTATATCCACAATATTTGACAATTATGTTCATCAAAAATGATGACTCAAATATGTTACATTACAACACTTTAAAATATTTAATATTTGTATAAATTCGTAAAATCATGAGAGAGTATTGTTTAAAATATAAATTGGAGAAAGGAATGGTTATATTTGGATTCTATGTTAAAATTTTAAAAAAGGGAAGTAAAATGGAGTAGGGAGTCTAAAAAGGTAATACGTATTACTCGGTCGAAGGTTGTTATACATCCTACTCCATTTTACATCCCTTTTTTTAAAATTTTAACATAGAATCCAAATATAACCATTCCTTTCTCCAATTTATATTTTAAACAATACTCTCTCATAATTTTACGAATTTATACAAATATTAAATATTTTAAAGTGTTGTAATGTAACATATTTGAGTCATCATTTTTGATGAACATAATTGTCAAATATTGTGGATATACTGACTATTCTACCTGAGGATGCCCGTAGGGCGAAACATGTACTAGAGTAAATAAAATTTCATATAAGGTTCTAAGAGGATTTATTATTTACACTATATTATTAAATACCTTATATAATGGATTTTCTACATTTAAAAAAGTAATAAACTGAACGAAGTTTACAGGAAACATGGGCAGTAAAAAATATAGTAGACCAGCCTTTCTTTCTACACTTACATAGAAGTAATTATGAACGTAATACTCCAATCAAAGCTTTAAAAAGGTCTCCTTCCTAAAACCGGAAGGATCTGTTGAGAATGAGCTATGAGAAATGACTAATTTACTTTGTGAATAAGAGATTAAAACTTCTGCTATAGTGGACCAGTAAACTGACATGACTGCGTGATTCTACATCTGTACATAAGGCTCGCAGCTAATGTTAAAATTATTAACAATTAAAAAGTAATAAACTGAACGAAGTTTACAGGAAACATAGGCAGTAAAAAATATACTAGACCAGCCTTTCTTTCTACACTTAACATAGAAGTATTTATGAACGTGACACTCTAATTTTGTCCTATATTGGCAGTGAGGTCAGTTTTAAAGCGTGAGGTTTGCATAACAATGCATCCGAAATTTGAGTCGTTGAAATGAAAACTTAACACGGAAAACGGCATTTTCATAAGAAATGTGATCCAATATATACAATGTTCTAGAGGCCTGTGTACAAGCGAGCTTATTTAGCAAATAATAATCAAAAAATATATCACACATTGTTCATAGTTTTAAACTAAGTATACCATTGGACTAAGTATCCATCCGCTCACACAACTACGCATTATATAGGAACACGGATTGTTAACGCTGCAATTTGATATAGAAATTGCTGCAAGTGTATTTCTCATTCTTTTTCTTAATTTTATGAATGGATAATAAATTCAATCCAATAGACATATCTAACTGAATTTACGAAAATACCAGCAACTATATCTTGCCCTATACTATAAATTATTTAAGTCCCTATACAATATTTGCTTCACTAGTAGCGCGTACTTCTAAATACTTTTTTAAGTACATATAAGTATGCCTCTGAACATTTTCATATGCGAACCAATGTAAACGAAAAATGTTTATATAATTTAGTAATTGTTAAAGACTAGGTCGATATCATTTGAATAGTTTATTATAATAAACAATACATATGATGCGGAAGTAGAAAATTTAAGCAAGTATATGTCGGTATATATAGGTACATGCATACCATATTCTATACATCAAGAACAGGTCTACGAAATCGCCATTAATCATGTTTTAAAACTGTATACCTTTTGAGTGCATACGTATGTATGTACATATATATATATATGTATATATAAACGTAGGCAGTAATTTCCTCGTATTAGAAATAGTTTATTCAGTAAAATTATATTAAAAAATAGAACTAAACACGTGTATTAGTAAATTGCCGAATATCTAATGTAAAATGAACGGTACCGTTATTTATAACATCTACTAATAAAGGAAATGATATGTGAAATTTTTATGTACATCGAACAAACATCGAGTCGACAACCTCGTGTAATAGAAATGAAATACCGCACCAAACAATGACGGCTTCCTCTAACAAAACGGCATCACAAATCGTTTAATTAAACAAAAGTTCACTTAAAATCTAAACAAATCACAAAAAGTTTTCAAAATCAACTGACGACAGCGCTAAGAGCAGACAAAAAAAAATAAAAATCACAAAAAGTTACAAGTAGTGCGCCCCCCTGCGTTGACTTTGACCGTTCATCACAAACTTGGAATGTTTCTTATAAATTATGGCAGCAGGTGGTGGTTCCATTTTCTTTGGTTTCACCACCATTGATATGTCTGGATATTCTCGAATCTCCCACACTAAGTTATTTAAACTGCGAGGTCGTGATAATTTACGAGATCTTTTTTCTGGTTGTTTGGTACCACCACCGGAATCTCCAGATGCCCTTCCCCCGGAATTGCTAGAATCCAAAGTACCATCTAGCTCCATAGCTTGTTGAATATTGTTCAACGACTTATATCGTATGTTAAACAGAGGCGAACCCGACTTCGACATAGGACTTGGTGGTGTTTCTTTCATAGGGGAAGCACTTTTTTGCCTAAGTAGACGACTGCGTTGTGAGTGTCCATTTTTCACGTAAAGTTTTGGAAGACCGGGCGGCACCTTCTCGGCGTGCACGTAAACTTTAGGTGTAGTTTCTCTAATGGTGGATGATGCTGATTTACGGTTTCGTTTTTCTGCTTGTAATTTCTTCGTAGGAATAGTTTCTATGGGGGGTGGTTCGGGTTTGTTAGATTCTTGTGTTGAAGTTAATGATGGCGAAGGATCGGAAAATGGTGATCGAATATTTTTGGGAAGGGGAGCAAAACCTCGTACATAATCATAAATCTGATCTATTTCCTCATAGTCTTTTGAATGCACTGGTAAACGATTCTCGTCTTTACGATGATGCGATGGCTTTGTGCGGTGATTTGCTGAATCGGAGGAAGCACTTCTTCTCAGCAAAAAACCGTTCTTCGTATCATGCTGTTGGCTAGATTGTTTCTTAGAATCTCCAAGCTTCCCATCAAGAACCTGTATACGATCAGCTACTTCACCGGATAATCTTGTGCATTTATCAACTAATCTTCCAAATTCTACCATTCCTCTCAATTGCTCATCGTTTCTAGTGCGTAAAAGTTTTAAAGGTGCAGCAAGAGGTAATGCAGTGACACTTTGCACTTCTTTCTGTAACGGTAATGCAAAAATATGTTCTTCTTCGAATATTGAAAGAAGCCTTATCTCTGGCACAAAATGACTTGGACTTTTCAGCCCCCTAGGAGCAGTACCGTGAACTAAGCGTACTGTAATAGGCATCCTTTTGCTTAACAGATTTTTGGCTGTATGAACACCACTAATATTATCTTCTCTTGCCAACGCAGAGAACTTTCCCCTTTGTTCTAACCCTAATAATATAGTGTCCCCTTTAGAGTCAACGCATTTCAGATATTTTCCCTTGGAGCCGGATATTGTAGTTTCACCTGAAGGGACTAGTATTTCTCCAGCTGGTATCGTTCTGGCTCCTTCGGGAACTACTGCCCCATCGTCAGTCTTGGCTTGAACACCTCGTATTGTTTCGCGAACGAGGCAACCTTCTTCGGGACGCCGCCTTGCAAGTTCAGCAACGCTTTCAATACATCTCACAGCCCTACCTTCTTCACTAAGCAGTTCAAAATAACCCGGATATGAATCGGGTATCGCTAATCTTGGACCAACGCACACCAACCTTCTTCCCTCTTTAATCTTCACCGCCTGTGCAACGATCTTATGTCGCTTGCCTGCTGATACGAGGAGAGCGGTGGACTGAAGTCCGGGACTAGGTAATGTTGGCACCCCGAGACCACCATATTGACCTTTAATTATTTTAACTACTGCTGGTAGGCGGTATTTTGTAACAAATTCCCGAAGATAACTGCCTTCGTCGGCCCATCTAGCGGCTGCCACTGCTATCTGACCATCCGTCGCCGCCATCTTAGCTCAACTTACTGCCCATTTCTGAAAATAAAAAAAGAGTATAAGTACTATAACAATTAAAAGGATTCCGTATATAAAATATATATGCGAATAAAGCTTTTAAAATAATTCATAAAAAAATAACTTGCACTTTATAATACTGCTATTAAATAAATAAAGATTGCCTAAATGCTTTAAAACACCTAAACGTGGTTTCATTTAATGATGAATTAATTTACATACATATATACAAGAAACTCAAATATTATTAGCAATTTACATTTATACCTACATTTTGTATTATGTTTTTACGATTATGATTAGGTTATTTTCATTTTAATATAGAAATTAAGTTATGGCCGACGAATGTGTTTTTCGTTTCGTCTTTTTTCATGTATTAGATACGTCGATTTCTGATAGTTGAAATGTCAAAGTAACCTATCTATAAAGGTGGAAAAGTCTGCAGAAAGCAAGGCGATATAAACAACTATAAGATTTTCGGGAAACTCTATGGTATTTCAGTGTTTTAAGTACCTGTAGTAAATTTTCTTATTGCTATACCTTGTACTACAATAATATAGGTAGATGAATACGATTCTGAAAATTAAATATGTAACAATAGCTAAGAGTTCAATGTAGTTCAATATTACATATATGTATGTATGAAAGAATAAGAAATTATTGCGGATACATAAAATATCAGAAAAAGAAAAATATTGGGTATAATCCGCTGTAGAGCAACCGTAAACACGTGTTTCTGACTAATTGGTCGTCATCAGTACGGTGTAGCCAAGGAATAAGGTGGGATAACCTTGGAGATGTAAGCTAAACGGTAGACCATCAGGTGACAGACCACCATTTGCAGCTTCAGCCAGAAGATTCTCGGTTCTGAGGACAACAACTAACGTCGCCACGAGGAAGACAATGTCAACCTGCGTGCCATCCGAGACCCAGGAAATGTAAATGAAAGAATAAGAAATTATTGCGGATACATAAAATATCAGAATAAGAAAAATATTGGGTATAATCCGCTGTAGAGCAACCGTAAACACGTGTTTCTGACTAATTGGTCGTCATCAGTACGGTGTAGCCGAGGAATAAGGTGGGATAACCTTGGAGATGTAAGCTACGTTAGTTGTTGTCCTCAGAACCGAGGATCTTCTGGCTGAAGCTGCAAATGGTGGTCTGTCACCTGATGGTCTACCGTTTAGCTTACATCTCCAAGGTTATCCCACCTTATTCCTTGGCTACACCGTACTGATGACGACCAATTAGTCAGAAACACGTGTTTACGGTTGCTCTACAGCGGATTATACCCAATATTTTTCTTTTTCTGATATTTTATGTATCCGCAATAATTTCTTATTCTTTCATTTACATTTCCTGGGTCTCGGATGGCACGCAGGTTGACATTGTCTTCCTCGTGGCGACGTTAGTTGTTGTCCTCAGAACCGAGGATCTTCTGGCTGAAGCTGCAAATGGTGGTCTGTCACCTGATGGTCTACCGTTTAGCTTACATCTCCAAGGTTATCCCACCTTATTCCTTGGCTACACCGTACTGATGACGACCAATTAGTCAGAAACACGTGTTTACGGTTGCTCTACAGCGGATTATACCCAATATTTTTCTTTTTCTGATATGTATGTATGTATATACAGGATTAGTTTAATCCGATGTTTAGTGTGGGGAACTCTGAAACTACAACAGATACAGATTCGGTAAAATAGGAAAATAAATGCAGTTTTAATAGCTCTATGCAATTAGCATTTTTTTTTGGAAAAAGTGCATGGCTTACTAGATATTTCGCAAAAATGATTTTTTCGATATTTCGTTCGGTGCCTGTGGCTCTGTTACTATTAACTTTAGAAGAAATGTGTAAAGGAAAATGTAGGAAATTATATACTAAATAATACAATTTAACCAGGCATTACAGTAGATATAGAGGTCAACGTATTGACTGACAAACACTACACCCTGATGATTACAATAGGCGTCTTGAATTTTCTAGTAATGGTTCACTAACATGTGTGAAACTGACCCACAGTTTAGACTTAAAATTTTGTGGATGAATGAAACACGATTTACAAACTGCGGCATATTTAACAGACATAATGAACATTTATGGATGAAGTATTCCCGAATTCATGGATTCATGGCCTGTTGAATGGCCACCTCGATCTCCCGATCTGTCTGTTTCAGATTTTTATTTTTGGGGAATGGTAAAAAATAGGGTGTATCAAAAGTCGTATAACGCAGTATACGATAACCTTAGAGAAGCTGTATTAGAAGCTTTGCTAATATTGATGGACGTTCCTTTAGAAAAGCAACAAAATCGGTTCTAAGCATATGTAACTTGAGCATTAACCATAATAGTTGTTATTTTGAACATCTTTAGTCTTGAATACTTTAAATACTTTGTTTTGGTAATAGTTTATTTATATCGTAATTTCCTTTACTGTTTCTAGTTTATCGCTTGTCATTCTATGTTTATAATTTCTCTGAAATTATTTTTATTTTTAACTCCAACGGTATAAGCAATTTCGAAATAAAAATAAAAATTGTCAAATCTAATTTCAAGTTTTTTGAGTTTTTTTGTGACAGTTCGTCAATTAAAATGAAAAAATGGCCATAATTTATTTGTTTATCAAAATAACTATATCAAGCAGCACATCATATGAATCGTCGAGAAAATATCTTTTTTATGCTATGGTTTGCATTAGAAAAAACACAAGTGTCATAATTCAAAAAATATAGCTAAAATAACGAAATAGGTTAAACTCTATTATTTAGCATATAATTTCCTACAACTGCCACCGGCACCGAACCAAATAACAAAAAAATCATTTTGCGAAATATCTAGTAAACCATGCACTTTTCCAAAAAAAAACGCCACTTATTTTCCCATTTAACCGAATCTGTATCTTCTGTTGTAGTTTCAGAGATCCCCATACTAAACATCGGATTCAACTCACCCTGTATATAATTGTTTTTTCTAAAGCTTTATTTAAATAGCACTTTAAAAAATAAGAGACAGCACATTAAGATTTTTAAATGTACTTTCCCTTGTGTTGCATTATTTGTAGTCAAAATATTTACAGGAATTGTATAAATTAAACTAATCTGACAGCATAAAGTACAGGCTTCATTGATAAAAAAAAATAGTAAACAAATAATAAAATGGCAATTAGAAAAGCAATTTATCATTTGTGTAATTTCCATCAAAAGATCCTTGATTTATCAAAGACGACATCCAACTTCACCCCACGGCAGAAAATGCGGATTATATGTTAAATTCAATATAATTATTTATAGTCAAAATATATACAGGAATTGTATAAATTAAACTAATCTGACAGCATAAAAGTACAGGCTTCATTGATAAACAATAGTAAACTAATAATAAAATGACAATTAGAAAAGCAAGTTATCATTTGTGTAATTTCCATAAAAAGATCCTTGATTTATCAAATACGACATCCAGCTTCACCCCACGGCAGAAAATGCCGATTATATGTTAAATGTTTTTTCATTCCTTGGTAATTTAACACATAGGTGAGCATTTGGATGACAAATTTGTTAATGATATTCGGTCTTCATGAGATTTTCGAATATATTTTGCTTTTTGTCAAGAAGTAAAGTTTTGCACTGCTTTAGCAATTTTGCAATAACGGGATACCTACGCAAGATATGAAATTGCGATTTTGACTGACATAGAATAAGAATACTCCTCATTGCAAGTTAACATTTTAAAATGAATAAAACTACATCTTTTATCGAATATTACGTCAATTTACCAAATGTGAAATCATTTAACTACCAAGCATGCTTTCTTGATGTGTATTAGTTATTTCTGTTAGGTCCCAGACATGCGTCATCAACTTGTAGCATTATTTAAAGAGGTAGCCCATAAAACAGAAGATGTTTGAAGAAACAAATTCGATATTTTAATCATCACAAATTAAAACTTGTCTTTTCGAAAATTAAAAGAGAGAGACAAATACTTTCAAGGCTTTACGTTTTTTACTTTATTTATTACTTAGTCAAAAATAGGTTTGCTGAAACTGTCACGTTGGGTTGGACGTCAATAATATTACACTTTAGGGGTCGTCCATAAACCACGTAACGCTGTTGAGGGGGTGGGAGGGGTGACCACTAATGTCTACATGGCGTTACAAGAAGGGGGGGTGTGGATTAAGTTATTGTCACGTAACACTTTTCTCTCTCTTTAAGTCGATTGTCGTCACTTTTCTGTGACACTAATTGGTCTAAGATTTTAAAATACTGAGCATAAAAATGATCTACGTACTTTTACATATTTATAAATATCGAGGAGGCAATAAAAACGAACAAAAAAACACTACGCATTGTTCTTTCTGCTCTCTGCTTTTGTTTGCTCGCTGGTTAAAAGAGTGTTATATTAGATGCTGATTCATTCGATTTCAGATCGTGTTATCGCACGCCGCGTATCCATGTACTGTCTAATTTTTGTTCGATCAAATTTTTTATATATTAAAGTAATATTAACGTTAATATTCACTTATTTCATCCCCTACAAACGGATTGTTTAATTAATAACAACAATAATAATGTTTTCGAAAAAAGGAGATTTGTTTAATGCTTTATTTAATGCATACAAGAAGAGATACCCTGAAAAAAACCGGGACAGTGTCAAAAAGATGTAGTAGAGACATGGAACAAAGCGAAAGAAAAGCATTCAGCTGGTCAGTTTGAAGAAGAAATAAACAACCTTATAACTTCGTATCAACAGCATATTTTGAAGAGAAAAGCTTCAAACATACTCTATTTCTTTCAATCTAAAGTAAAAGCTTCCATTTTGTTTTTAATATAGCATTACATATATTGAATTCGTGCGTTTGTGATGCACGTTTGTGAGAGGAGGCCTTTGTCCAGTAGTGGGACAGTAGTTTTATGGGCATTTTTTTTTTTTACTTAATTTCATTACTTAATTACATTCAATTGAAAATACGTGTATAACTATCGTTTCAAATATTGTTTTAAATTGCTATGATCGTTTATTCATTCAGCTTTTAATCATGGCATTCACTGTATATAGACCAACGATTTTTTTTTTCAGCGTAAGGTATTGGATGAGGCAACTTCTTTGTCATCATCAGCTAGTAGTATTGCTTCAGTGATTAAAGGGGATACTAGTAATCAAAAATCATTGCCGTCTTGCTCATACTCCGATCAATCTGATGTCCAAAATAGAGATGAAAATGAGATGGTAAATCAAGCGATTGTTTTAAATGTTGGTACACATGATACAGACTTTAAATCTGAGATCGATAATATTCCACTATTAACTGTAGTCGCAGGTACGTAAAATCATTTGCTCATCTATCTAAATCTATCTATTTACAAATAAAAAATCAGTTTCTTTGCACGCTATTATTATAACATAAATTACAGATACTTCCCAACATGATGTAGCTAGTGACAAAAGTAGTAACCCTGATGAAAGCTCTAGTATTGGTACTACTCTACCTGATCGTCGTCGTCAGTATGAAAAACCTGCTCAAAAATTAATTGAAATAAACATTAACGTCTTTGAGAATCAGTTAAACGCTCTAACCGAAGCGCGAGATGCAGGTCTCGCTAATAAATCGGTCGACAATCAGATCCATGAGATACGTGAGAGATTAAAAGCAGAAAAAAAGAAAATGAAAAGTACTCAAGGTAGAGCCGAACGTCAAAAAAAAATATCGTGACAAGGTAAAAGCAACACTTCAGGAGGTGTGTGAAAAATCCCCCAACATTTCAAAAGAACTTCAATTAAGATGTTCTTAAAAAAGTGGCAGACCACGCTTGGATGAAAATCAGCACGAACTTTTAAAGGTAATCACAGATTTGGCTATGTTCGGGGCAGCAGCTCACGATCGACGTAGAGAAGAATCTGTTCGCAGTTGCAGAACTTTGAGTCAGCTTCAGGAGCAACTCAATGTAATGGGATTTGAAATATCTAGAAGCGCAACATACTTGCGCTTATTACCCCGAAACGGAAGCACATTAGAAGGCCGAAGACATGTTGTCACTGTTCCTGTGAAACTCTGTAGAGCAGAATCTGATCTACATAAAGGCCATGCGGATCAACCGTTCTGCACTGCTTCAATAAGAAGCCTTGAAACTCTTGCCTCCATTTTGGGGCCAGAACAAGTTGCATTTATATCGCAAGACGATAAGGCGAGAATCCCAATAGGCATTACTGCAGTAAAAAAACAGTCACCTTTTCTAATGCACTTGAAATACCGCATCAAGCTTCCAGATCATGACTGGGTGATTGCTCAAGGCCACAAACTTATTCCCTCAGTTTATGCGGGAATAACCATAAAAAATGATTGTATGGGTCAACCTGAAGCTGTATCTTATTCTGGTCCCACCTATATCGCCATAAGAAGTGGCAAACATTCTTCATCCACGGCAAGCACTCACGCAATCGATTTGGAGAGATTGATCCACGTTGATAGTTTCGCTAGCATCGTAAAAAATTCTGCCGGTGATTTGAAGCCAATTCTTATGCTATCTGTAGATGGGGGACCAGATGAAAACCCAAGATACATAAAAGTCATCCCACATGCCGTGCAACATTTTAAAGATTTTGATTTGGATGCGATGTACATTTTTACTAACGCACCTGGACGGAGCGCTTTCAACAGAGTCGAGCGGCGCATGGCACCGCTTAGCCGCGTACTTTCCGGTCTTGTCATTCCATATGCCAATTTTGGGACGCATCTGGACGATAAAGGAAAGACTGTAGATCAAGAGCTTGAAATGAAAAACTTTGAGTTTGCTGGAAATGTACTATCAAACTTATGGAATGAACTTGTAATTGATAATTTCAATGTCTTTGCCGAATATATAAGTCCTCGCACGGATATAGATGTTCCAAGTCTACCTCCACCGGATTGGTATACGGAACATGTACAAGAAAGCCAATATCTCTTGCAGGTATTTTTTAAAAACTTTTGCTTTCAAATATGTATATAAATCACTATTATCGTTTTTTTGCAGATTGTAAAATGTCAAAATAGGGAATGCTGCAGCCCACCTAGAAGTGGTTTACGTCAAGTATTACCTGATGGCTTTATTACTCCACCTTTTCCTATCAAACAAGACATCAATTCTTTAGAAGTACCAGACCCTGCAGATAAAACTGCGTTTGCACCCTTTCTTCTGAGAAAATCTATTTCAATTGGACACCTTGGAGGTGATTTCCGCCATTTACCTTTTGACTACTACTGCCCAACCGTTCAGGCTCTTCTGCAAGATAGATCGTGCGTGCATTGCGGCAAATACTTCGCATCAAAGAAAAGCGTTGAAGCTCATACTAAAATTCTCCATCCTGCAAAAAGTCTTAAAAAGGGCGTAAGTAGGGTACAGCCTGTTCGCATTATTGCACGACGCAATAAGGAATTATTGTGCACCTTTAATAGCCCAGATTGGCCTGAACAAGTTGAGTGGCTTGAAGAGGATGAAGTTGATGTGGTGGGCCTAAATATTCCAGATGGGGTTCCATTGTCTAACTCAGTCATTAATATGATAGAGTCAGTCGATGATTGGCTTGCGCCTGTATGGACGGAGGATGTTTAATTAGGCACTTAAAAAATATACCAATATCATATATTTTAATATATCAAAGTGATTTTATACCAAAAATTTGAATAAAAGTATTATACGTAAAAAATATTTGAATTTTGGAAATTTTATTCATATTTAATGTGAAAAGTTACGTAACGGGGGGAGGGAGGGGTCAAGCTGAATGTCTACATGGTGTTACATGGAGGGGGGAAGGGTAAAAAAACGCGAAAAAAAACGTTACGTGGTTTATGGACGACCCCTTACCAGTACCAAGCCCGCAAAATACGTTATTTCGTAAGTATTTGTTTATTAATTTGTGTACACTACACTCCAATTTTTCAACCTATAAAAATGCAAATTGGAGCTATATGCTTTTACGTTTATATCGTATGGATTTCACACATAATTCAAGTAATATTTACCGTTAACATTTTATGACCCCTGTACGATAATAACCTGCCTGCAGATGCCCATTTTAAAAATAACGAGGTTGTAAAGAAATTTGAGGAGTATTTGAAAGTATTTTCAAATTTGCCATTTAGTGTCGACTTTTGATATAATAAAAAAAATGAAAATTGTTAAATATTCAATTATACATATCTTCTTCCAAACCAAAAATGGCACTTGGTAGTAATTTTATGTAAAATGTAATACTTAGTTAAAAATTCATGGCACAATTATTTATCAAGATATATCATAAACTTATGTATTTTTAAATAGAAATCACAGTTGGTTATTACTTCATAAAAATTCTTATTTTTTTTTTAATTTTATAGGGATAAGTTTTGGTTTGGTTACCTTTATAAACTTTTTATTATAGCGAGAATAGTATAAATACTGTTCATTTTTGAGCAAATAATGAGCAAGTAAGCCTTGAAAAACTAAGTTAATGCAAAAAAGAAATAAGAAAGAAAAAAACAATTGAAGACAATTGATGCTTGAACTCTATGACATATTTAGTAAAAGAAAAAAAGAAGATAAATTACTACAAATGGTAACGAAACTACAATTCAAATAAATATTTTGTAAAGGAAATTAAAAATGTCAGGTGATCTTACTGGTAATAGAACGGAGCCTGCATTACCAGTCCAACATAAATAACAAAACGCCATTTTAAGTTTTGTTCTATCTTCAATGGTTTCGAAGATATACATAACCAAAAATGACGACAATTTTAATTTTTTTTTTAAAATATCTTCAGAAGTTGACAATAAATGACAAATCTGAAAATGCTATCAAATACTCTTCAAAGTTCTGAGCAACTTTGCTAATTTAACTGGTCCAGTATCTTCAATATTAAGAATATTTCCCATATAGGGAGATAGAAAATGGGCATTCTATATTAAATCTGCATCAAAACATCTTTCGACTTTGCGATGCCTGTTCTCTTCTATCGCCTAGTGATCTGGACTCATATCCACGTCTTTGTTGGTCTTACACCTTTTCTTCTGTGTTCGGATACGAATACAATGACTTTTGTGGTAATCTTGTATTGAATAAGTTTTTTCCATTCCCATTTGTCTGCATACATTTTCAATTATAACTGCTTGTAGGCGTTATGTTCTCAAAGGCCTTCTAATAATCTATCTCTACCGTTTGAAGTCTTCTGCTGTTTTCATCAATTATTCTACCGAGCTCTTTATAAGAAGTTGCTTTTTATTCTTGCCTATTTCTTTACCTATCAGTATGTTATTTAAACAACCACTTCCTATTTTTACTTGTGTTATTTTTCTTGTTATTTCTTTGGTGCTGTCTCCTTTTGCGCCAAATATCACTCTCAGATACGTACAATCTGAGCACGCTTATAATAACTAGTCTTAGCCTTCTAATTTAATGTTTGAAATGTTTGCTCCTACAAGGAGATATTTTATTCTCTGAATGTTACGTATAAGTCTCCCCATCTCATATTCATGTTTTTGTGACCTGATCATCCGTAAATTGGAGCGTGTAAAGAAAGATGTTATGGATTTCAATTTCTTTTCGTCAATCTTTCTATTTATGTTTCACAAAAGTATTTAATGCGTATATCTGGAAAAGTATCATTGCTGTTGTTATAATCTGATTGACGTTTGTTTCCTGTAGTACTTTCCGGAGTTTTTTAATTAACTGGAATGTTTTTATACGCCTTCTTGAGGTTGATAAGTATTAAGTGGATTCCCTGCTTCCTTTGCAATAATTTGTTTCAAGCAAAGGTTTTGTTGGTAGAAGATTTACCTGCTAGAAAACTGGACTGTTCTTCTTTCCACCCGTTATGGTATTATTTTTCAATAAGATCTTTTAAAATTCGTCCGTATATTCTACTAATTATGCAGGTTATGGTGATGCTATGGTATAATTAGGACAGCTGGACTTGTCTCTCTTTTTGTGTATCGACGAAATATATATAGCAGTGGTAAAATAATTGACAAAAAGCCTATTTGATAAGTAAATGAAAATATTGCACAATTTTTAAAGCAATGCAAATGCAACTTGTCTGAGCTTACTTGAAAATAGTTCCACTTAAATCGAATACTTCATAAACATACTGCCACTAATATGAGACAGAACTAAAATATGCTCCTGATTTTATGGAACAACATACACTATCGATTTTTTTTTCAAATTCTAATACCATCATGTATCGAACCCTGTACGAATATATCCCTTACAAGCGTTAGATATTAGGGTGAAAAACACGTGAATTCGTTAGTTATTAAGGATAGAGACTTACATATAAGACTAGTGGAGTGAAATCGACAAATGGTAGCTAAAGGAGATACATTCAGTACTTATCATTTAAAATCATGACTACGCTTCTTCCTCGCAATTTATTTTATTATCATAATGCTTTTGTATTTTGAAATTGCCAATGGTACAATTATTTAAAAAGATAACTAACCGAAATGATGCTTTATTGTTTTAAATTAAAAAGGGAATGTTGTACGTCATGCTATTTAAACAATACCTATATTAGTTTCTATCACATCGTTTCCATTCATAAACGTTAATGTACGAGTACAATAATTTTTCTAAATGTCAACTGTTAGAAGGTTTATCCGCAGTGCCTAGTATTACCGCCCCAACACTGCTTTGTTAAAGGTTAGAATGTCCGCAGCATGTTGTATATAGTCTACAATTTTTTGCTCTAAATAATTTCTAGGCCGCCATAGTTAAATGCAAATTACCGATTTGAACCAAACATGAACAAGAACAGACTATTTACAATAATTAACCACCTTAGAATCATGTTTTATTAAATTCTATACAGAGTAGCGCTTGTGCAGTAAAGTAAGTATACGTTTTAGTTCTTTTTCTCCTTTAGAACTGTGTTAACATAAAAAGTTGTAGCGGTACAGGTTTACTTTTAACCTCTTACTAGTTAGTTTAGATTCAGAGAGCTCGTCCTCCATAAAAGTACAGTATTAAGAGCACTCGATTTCACCGCGTTGTAGGACTGAAATTATACTTTTAGTTAAGGTTTATGTATGTAGCTTTGTGCCTTCAGTACGAGTGAGCAATTAAATAGCTGAGCAAGTAGATCTCCGAGCTGCAAATGCAATATTTTATGGTGCGTAAATACCGTACTTAATGTTACTGCATCATAAAGTAATCTTCCAGAGATTGCACGAAAATATATTGATGGAAATGGCAAGGTTATTTTTAGATAGATGTAATTAAAAGTGATGTTACCTTCTCTTTTATTAAAGATATACGTTTATATTAAGACATAGTGCATTCGCGTATGTACACACACAATCTTTAACACTATAATAAATAAATTCGCACAACAAGAGAGGAACTGATTATGTTTACGATGAAAGAAACACTCCCTATGCCGATCCCAAATAGTGAAATTAAAATTGCGATGAAGACGCTCAAGGATAACGCGACATCAATTACATTACAAGCAGTAAAAAGCTTTTATTCGAAATTAAAAAGATTTAGACCGGAAAGATTATATGTATTTAGATCATTAATCGATAACTACTACTTATCTGCAATTATACGCATTTTAACAACAATAAATACTTCCTTAAATTGGTGATAGCCGACTTTAAGAGTAGTAATAAATCAATTAAAGATTTCAATCTTCTCAGATATGTCTTAGTTTACTTTACAATTTACAATTATGTATTTTATAATGGTTACAAATCTCTAGTTTCTGCATTTATTCGGGCTTTCTTAGTCTCGCACATTAAATATATCTCTTATTTGTTATTTTTGTTAATGATCTATTAACATCAATATCTTACCGAGTGTTTGTCAATGCAGTTGTTTAAAAAAAATTCTTACTACTCAACAAAATCATTGTATGATGTGTTTCAGTTACAATTTAATATTTAACATAGTATGCAATGGTGTTTCGAACAAAAATTAATGTTAATAAGTGCTGTTGCATCTCAGAAACAATCTAGTTATTACATTGGTAATTCCCATCATAGCGAAGTAGATAATGTTAAGGGTCCTCGCTAGTGAATGGGAAATGTAATATTGTTTGCATAGCACATAATTTAATAAGCCAAGGATGTCCGTGTACTTTTACATATAGGGAACATATAATAAATATTTGAAATAATAACTCAATATCTAAGCGAATAAAAATTCATTTATGACCAACTACTTACACATTCGTAACTGCGGGAAATATTTATAGCAGAATAACAATTCATTGTAATGTGGGTTGCCTATTTTTAATTTATTTTATATTAATTTTAAACAAAGTAAAGAATAGTTGTACGAAAAAAGTGCACAGCGGGATAGCTTTCTATTCAATTTATAACCTGAACCCAAGCAAACAAATCTCCTCCGAAGGATTTTTGAGAAAACTGGTTTTTAATATTTTGACATATTAATTAATTTTCTGTAATCCGATAATTTTTCTCTAAATTTGATTCTTCAGCCGGGTAGATTATATAATTCTTCATAAGTTGACGTTGAAAGGTTTTCTCCATCTTGAAAATCAACAAAAATATCTGGATTCTAAAATCTGCTATTTTGCCATTATTGACAGATCCACTAGCGAGGACCCTTAAGCATCTGGGTGTTTATTTGATTCAGGTTTTGCATCTTGCTTCGTTTTTCTTTGCATTTCTACTTACAAGTCTGATTTCTTTATAGACATACGAATCTTTTAGTAATGGTTAGCTACTTAAAACCTGGTTCTCTAGGTTTTCTATCAATAAAGTAAAATATGTTTCGCCAGTGCGGTTGTTTCATTATATTCTTCAGTTATCTTTCCTGAAAATACAACAACGTTATTCTTTCTTATACGTTGTAAAAGGAAGTATTATGATGATGAAACCGTTTACCTCAAAATTTTTGCAAATGTCCACGTTTTGATATCCCCTCAAAGTCTGCTTGTCTGTCTCTTTCTGTGCGATCGCGGGCGTATCCTATTAAGTTCTGATTAGATTTTCAGACAAATCGGTAAACTGGAAGTAATAGTTTAGTGAAGTGAAAAAAGTTTTACCAACTACTAACCCTAAAGAAATTTTTTTGATTCTTACAGAATTATTAATAATAAACGAGCATTTAGATTTGGAAGAAAGTTTGTATTAAAATAAAAATAAAATTGAGATCGAAGTAACACTTTTATTCACAGGTTCATTTAAAGAATAATAAATAGTATTTATAACTTACTTTAGAATAACTAAATTCAGAACGCTCAACGTACAAGGAGTCGTGTGGTTCCTACACCTCACTTCTTGAATATACGTATTCTTTAAAATTGGTGGTATATATCTTAAGTTTAGTATGAATTATGGTTCGCTATTGGAAAGACATGAATGGTAGTCATTGAGTCATCACAGGAAAACCTTTTGTGCAAGATTTATGAGGAAATTCTCTTTTGTTTTACCTTTTCCTACAACCAACGTACATGGTTCTCTAGTGGTTAATGACCTAATAACGTCTAGGAAACCTGCTTTACTTCAGCCCGGCAACATTTCATTAGAATTTTATACATGTACAAATAATAAGATTTAAATTTAACCTAAAAATGCAAAAATGTTTAGCGATTTACCAAGAATTTTCCTTATACTACATTTCGAATAATCAATTCTCATTTTCCCGAAATTGCTTTTTAGCGCAGACTATTTTGGTAAGAACTAAATGACCCAGAACCGCCACGTTTTTTCCGTGATAAAACTGGATATATAGTTTCCATTGGTAGGTACTCGACGTAACTTCCAAAATATATTAAAGCAAATATGTAGCACACATTACATGAAACGACTGAATATGTGTAGTATTAGAATAATTTAAGTAGAAAAGGATATGGAATAGAAAAAATAAATGTCAAATCAGTCAATAACAGTAGAATTGAAACAATCTAATCACATTGCATAATTTTATCATGTGATTTTAAAAATACTCAGCGATTACCAAGCAGTTTATTGTGGTTTGGATAGATAGCGCCCCATAAGGATCAATATTTTAAGGTTACCAAAATCAGAAAAATCTTATTATGTGACGGCCTTATACCGCGCAGCGATATTGATACAATTGGCCTTGAATCAAACATCATCATTACATGTATAATATCAGTGTCACAAAAGTTTAAGTATCAAAAAAGTATAATGCAGATATTACATATGTTTCACCATACTACGGCTTCATCAATTGGATGAAAGATACAACTTGGATTAAATTCTAACTATTCATTCAAAATTACAACTAATTCATAGAACTTTTAATTTCTAACCTCTAATAAATTGAGATGTTTCTTTCATTTTGTACATTAAATTCTAAACAATAATTAGGAAAAATCTATTTTCTTCTCCTTGTCAGTCCCGCAATGTCAAACTAAGGAAAAAGTGGAAGGAAATCATCATGCAGAGCAAAGCTACGAACGTAAACCGAAGACCACATCTTGGATAATCCGCAAAAATATTTCAGAAGTGCTAGATAATTACTAAGCAACACTAAGAACAATGCTCCACAAACTAAACAGAGCAAATCACTGAAATATCTCCATGGATGCGTTCTTGGCGAAGTTTGAGGCCGGATTGATATGTAGACATTCCGAGAAACTAAATAAAACGATAGTACGTCCTTCTATGGGCTAGACGTAACAAACATTTAATTGCAAACGAGTAAAAAGTTTCTAAGCAGTTGGAAGTGATTATGTTTAAATAATAACCATGGATAAACAGTTCTACAGATTTGCTTCATTAACCAGTCATTTTTAGTGAATAATCTTCAGATTTATTAAAAGCGTTTTAAGCGTTCGAAGAAGAATTAATGCAAGGTATAAAATAATGGAGAAGTATTTCTTCATACTGTTCGACTGGATATTGTTACAAGAATTGTGCATTCAAATCAAGATTTATTGTATTCGGAGATATATTTTTATTTACCACAAGCTGGCGTTTAATGTGTAAAGAAATCTGATAGTATCGTGATCTTGAATGTTGCAAAAATTTTGTGATCTTAACGCAATTAAAAATTATTTACTATCACTAGAAGTGCTAAAAACCAAATAAAGAATATATTAGAGAAAGTATTTATGGAATGAAAGTTTATATGTTCAGAATACAATTATAAACTACAAAATTTTTATTTCAGATTTATTGAACAAAATTTCTTTTAAATTAAATTCAGTATATCATTTTTTTTATAATTAAAGCAAAGTACGATTAGAAATTCTACATAAATGAGTCTATTGAAAGTTATATTTACCAAAGATAATATAAAAATACGACAACTGCAAGTTCCCACATTTACTAGTGACTATATAGACAGTTCTGAACCATTGACAGATCTCCAAATATTTGATTTTTAACTTGTCAGCATCGATGCGACAAGTGAATATAATCAGTGATAAAAGTTACCTCAAATCTTTTAAAAACGAATTTTTTTATCAGAGATTCTGGAATATTCCGTACGGCTGTTGCATAAGAAGTCATTGAGCATATCAATTACAAAAGCGCGTTTTTAATGAAGTGTGAAATGTTTCAAACCAAGAAACTCAGTCATTACAACCAATGTAAATAAAACATTTTTAGCTAGTGTTTGCAATAGGCTTTGTGTAATATTCAGCATTATGAAAAATTTATTAAATCGTATGTTCTCCAAAGGCTACTAGAACAAAATAATTCTGAAATTACTGACACTTGTTATGCCTTGCACGTTGTGTAGTGAAATAAGTATTATGTAGTCCTCAAACAATTTTAAAATATAGGTTTTTATAATTTGTTATAAAATAATTAATAGAAAAATATGGTCATATTCTGAATTATGTTATGTCAAAAAGTTAAATATATTTATATATTGACTAATATTATTTATTATTGATAAAATTTTGTAATAACTCGAACGCTAATACCAAATAACTTGTGAAAATACATTATACCCCTTACAATATAATTATTTGAAGTGGATTTTAAATAAACGATACTAAATAAACCTATACTCCCTTTACTAGGCATGTATACGAATCCGAATGAACTTTCGGGCGATGTTACAGGAAATTTTATAGTACTATATCACGCTATGCTCCTCGAACATAATTATTTCACCCACTCGACCTATTTACTAGGCGAAAGAATCCATTTGAAAATCATTTATCCACACCAAAACCAATTAACGGAATTACGTAACGAAGCGCAAGCGAAATCAGTATTTAACCAAAAGAATTCACCACGCAGCAGCCAACAGAAACATCAACAGTGTCAACGAACGAGTCGCAACATACCGAAAGCATGTTCCACTCCCAGCACAAGAAGAAGGAAAAAATGCGACACTTTCAGTGTAGAGGAAGAATTTGTATATAAAAAGAATAAGTACACGTAACGACCAGCAGTGGACACGTTGTTCAACAACGGTAGGTTTAATCGGTTTCAATATATAATATATATTTGTATGTAAGTACATGCATTTTATATAAGTATATCTTTATATTGATGTACATAATATATATTCGAATGTTTTCGGTGTCTCACATAACGAAGTGGGTACCTACTATTGGGAAGCACTCGTTTAGAAAGTGCGCTCATTATCAAGCAAGCCGCATGAACTCGCCGGAGTCAAGGCTATATTTTCACAGGGCGGACCTTGCTCATTGCTGGCCAGAAGTGTGACCAGTCCAAGGTCGAAGCGCTGGTCGACGATCCTTTCGTATCTAACTACTGCTAATGAGCCTGCCCGAGTCTCTTCTGCACTCCAAGAGTCCACCGGCTGTTCTTCGCCATATACATTCACAGTAGTGCATTCGATGTGGCTATTGAATCAAAGGATATTTTCATAAATATCTAATTTTGAAACCCATCATTTCCAATAAAATTAATGTTTAGAGTAGTATATGAATACAAATTTTAACTGAAATAACTGAGATGTAATACCTAGTTGAGAAAATATGTAATATTACGATAAGTTTTCTTTTAATAAATATAAAAGTATATACATACAATACAGAATAATGCCACTGAAATGGAAAAGTTCCTCAATGTTAAATGTAAGAAGTTTCATAAACCACTTCTTGTAATATTATTACAACTGTACAGGCGATTCAAACACTTCTGACAGATAGGCCCGATCTGGACCTGGCCCAAGCTGACAATAATTTCACCTTGAGCTGAATGTTTTTTTTTTATATTAGACGGTCCTAATGGGCCAACTTGTACTATGCATTCGTAATACGACGACCGACTTGGGAGGGATTGTAAGACTAAGAACGAGCGACTGGCGGATTTGGGTCTACAAAACTGAGCCCGTGCAGGGCTCTACTTGCAAATATTTTAATTTTATCTGTATAATCCCGTTCTATATACACAGGATGTTTCCAAATAAGTGCGAAAGTTTGCAGAGGATGATTCCTTATAAAAAATTAAAGGGGGTCTTTCATGTAAACAAAAGCTCTTAGGCTTGTCTTTGAAAAGTTTCACGCTTCCTAAAATGAGATAATTTTTTCTTCTTAAAACTGCTGAAGAGTTAAAGAAATGGCATTTTGTGGGCGTGTTCTAATAATAAAAAGGCTACCTATGACTATTCTTTTACCAGACCTTTTTAACAAAATAAAATGTCTTGATTTAAAAATATCCGTTGAAAAGGATTATTTAGTGCTAAACTTCCTTACCCCTTCTGTTTTTACCGTAAAAACAATAGTTCCTTAATAAAAAATAAAATACGATATCGTGCATGGACCTTCTGTGAATGAAATCGAAAAAATCTAGTAGGTGGATGTCAATTCGCTTAGGTTTTTATGCGGTATTCGAAAGTTCAATTTTGTCTTTTAACTCTTCAATATGAATAATTACACTAACGCTGAAATGACTGATATGCATTTTATGATTTTATGTATGGTCGTGCAAATGGAAATTCTTTGGAAGCTAGACGGCTCTATGCAGAGATGTATCCTCAGCGCATGATACCTCATCACACAATTTTTGCACGTCTTCACCAACGTCTCTGTGAAAGAGGGAAATTTCAAAAACGAAAAACTGATTGTGGTCGTCCACGAGTAATAAGAACGGTGGCACTAGAAAAAGAGGTTCTTAATATGATTGAAGATCGTCCGGAATTAAGTACAAGGCAAATTGCTACACACTAAATGTTTGCAATAAACTAATCTGGAAAAAGGATCACCAATTGTATCCCTACCATATTCAACGAGTACAGGCACTTTTGCTGTAAGATTTCCCCATCGAGAACACTTTTGTCGATGGAGTCTTCAAATAATTACACAAAATGCTCAATATTTAGAAAACGTATTATTCACTGATGAATTCAACTTTTCAGGACAAGGCATTACAAATTTTCATAACAACCATCTATTTACAAGAAAAATTAAAAAAATTAATAACAAAGTAAATTAAAGTAAGTGTTCAAATTGTCGTCCATTAGTAATTTGACAATGACCCAATCGATTTACAAAACCCCGAACAGATTCTGTAAAAAATCTCGGGGAATTTCTTGTATCGTTCTGGTAATTCGGATTTGTAAATCTTCGACGTTATCGGGCTTATCTTCGTAAACTTTGTTTTTTACGTATCCCCAAAGAAAAAAATCTAAAGGACTTAAATCTGGCGAACGGGCTGGCCATTCAATTGTTCCTCGTCTTCCAATCCATCTGTGGGGAAAAACGTTGTCCAGATATTGACGAACATTTACACCATAATGTGGTGGGGCGCCATCTTGCTGGAACCAGATACTGTCAT
Organism: Amphimallon solstitiale; assembly: GCA_963170755.1. NCBI lineage: Eukaryota > Metazoa > Arthropoda > Insecta > Coleoptera > Scarabaeidae > Amphimallon > Amphimallon solstitiale. The sequence continues at coordinate 108,823,993 of OY720676.1, forward strand.
TGGGCAGGTGTTCATTGTTTTCATGTGGATAGAGCGTAGCACAAGCAGGTATTATTTCATTTTGCAATAACTGCAAATACAGACCCGAAGTTAAATTGCCATTGATGAAAAAGGGACCGATAATATGACCGCCAAGAATGCCAACCCAAACATTAACCTTTTGGGGGTACTGCGTATGGTGCTCCAAAAACCAAAAGGGATTTTCCGATGACCAGTATCTGCAGTTATGTCTGTTTACTTCACCGGTAAGGCAAAAAGTAGCTTCGTCAGAGAAAAGAATATTGTTGACAAAATTTTCATTATTATTGCAAATATTTAACATTTCTTCAGAAAATTGTAATCTAGTATCAAAATCATCTTCCGTTAACTCGTGTACAAGGTGTACCTTATAAGGTTTATACTTTTCACTTTTTAAAAATGACACGATCGATGACTGCGAAATATTGAAATTGGCCGCTAATTGATTGGTTGATAAATGAGGATCTTCAGATACAGCCAATAAAATATCCAGTTTGTTATCATCGCTTTTTGCTGTTCTAGGTCTACCACTCCTTGGCAAATCTTTAACGCTACCAGTTTGTTCAAAGCGTCTTAAAGTTTTACCAACAACGGATTTAGAAATTGGATTTCTATTTGGATGCGTATCATTAAATAAATTACAAACGTCTTGTAAACTTCTGCGTCTATCTCCATAACCCAACATCATAAGTATTTCAATTCGTTCATGTTCACTTAAACTCGCCATTGTTAATATTAACAGCAACAAATTGCACAAATGAATTATTTCTGTCAAAGATTTGACGTACACAATAACCACTGATAAAATTATGTCGCTCAAGTTTGTTTATCGCATCGCTTCTGTCTATCTGCGATGTACCAAACATCTGTGAAACACTTGAACCGGCCTTTTCTTATAAAAAAGTTATTAAAATGAATTTTAAAAAAACAAAAATATTATTGTAAAGAGAAAAAAATGCTCTATCGAATGATAGAGTAAAATTTACTAGTTCCCATTTAAAAAAACTGCGCGGACAGGCGTAACTAAAAAACAATTGAAGAAAAAAAAATCAAATATTCTCAAATGTAGATCAAAATATCCTAACAAACTTTTATATTGAACATAATTCTCTAAAATGAATATTAACGACAATAAATCGCCGTCTCCGTACTTTTAACTAACCCTGTATATACGACGTGTACGTGGATCTTACGTTATGTGAGGACAGAAAAATATGGAGAAAATTCCATAGCTGTTAATTTCAAAGAAATTAATATTCAAAGTTAACACTTTAGATGTCGTTTGTCTAAATTACTGTAAAACATTTTAAAGATTGCTTTTGATATGGTCAATGAGAAAACTATTTTGAACAACTATAACCAGGTTTGTAATTTATCACTCTTCTAATTATACCATTTCCAGAAGATAATGTCACGGTAATTTTACTTGAAAAAACATATGGTAACGTTGTCCTGAATTTACACGTAACCACTTTAACGTATTATTATTATTCCCCCGGGCAACCCTAGTATCTTATCTAATATATTATTAGGATAAATCAAACGTGTTGCCAAATTTACCTTTACAAAAAGGCCAATATCTTCTACAAGGAACAATGTGGGACTTTTTAATTATTTTTTCCGTGTTCCTTAGTTCCTTTATCGCTCCTTCAAACCGTAGTGTGGAGTATGTAAATAATTAACAGCACCTAATCAAAACATCTAACGCATTTTAGAGGCATAATGCAGATAAAAGAGATAAAATGATTGCTTATAGTCAACGACTGGTTACGTATCCATTCGACCTCTACCAGCACTTTAGTGAGAAACAAGCACTTTTCTCAAATTTGCATTGTATTTAGTACTAATTTATTAGAAGATGATTTCCGATTTATATTGAAAATACTATGATACCGTTTTATAGACAATTCACATTCACTATCTTGTAACAGTACATAAGGAGGAAGTTCCTTGCAGAAGAAAGTATTCGCGTTCTTCTAAGTTTTTAAATTTCGTGCACTAACGCATATAGATATTCAATTCAAGTTTGAAAATTTTTGAGGGAGAAATATTGTTGGAAATTATATCTAAAGGATGCTTTGATGTAGAATATAAATGGGAAAAGCTCAAGGCAAAAAAATATGAATAATTAATAATTCGTATAGAATCTGGATTCATAAATTAATATCGTTGACAAATAATTAACAATTTTTTTTTATAAATTTACAAAAATGCTTCTAAATAAAGAACCAACTATGTAGAGATCATTTATTAATTATTAAATGTCAATGGAAGGGTTTAGAAAAAGTGGTATACTATTTTAGGTTCCGCTTAGTTCTGCGTTAATTTACATTTTTAAATAAGAAAGATATGAATAATAGTTGAAAATCTGCAAAATATACATATCTAACATTCCTTAGTATTTATTATGTCAGTTCTTCATAATGTTCTTATGTCAATTTTAGACTGATTATAATATATCTTTGTGTCTGAAGTTTACCAAGTCAAACGTTATTTCGTACTCATTTCCCTATTTAGTTATCTTTTTACTAATTCGAGAATAAGAAGAAAAAATGAGGTGTGGCCACCACACGACTTTCTTATACGTATGAGCGTTTCAAACTATACAATTTTAAGAATTTTTTTATACAAATCTTATTCAAAATTCTATTCTAAGTACTTTCATTCTCTTAATAAATCGCTATAGAATGCATACTTTGCAAGATATTCGAAAAAAAAGTGCTACTCGCTAAGAGTAAAAGTGCCACTTTCGGTCCGAATTTTGAAATTTCATGTACACAAAAAATATTGCAAATTCAACTCTAAATACTTTTGTACTCTAAATAAATGTATATAGAATGCATAATTTACGACATATCTGCAAAAAATCGATATTCGGTAAGAGTAAAAGTGGTACTTCCGGTCCGAATTTTGAAATTTTTTTTATACAAAAGATATTTAAAATTATAATTTAAATACTTTTATACTCGTAATCTACTTACCTAGAAAGCATGACTTGCGAGATATTCGCAAAAAACTGATTTTCGATAAGAGTAACAGACCTACTTCCGGTTGGAATTTCGAAAATCTTTTTTAAGATAATTTGTCTCAAATCTAATTCTGAGTACATTTCAATTCTTTATAAATTTGTTTAAACTTAGTAATTGACGAAATATTGGCAAAATTCGATTTTTTCACTGAAGTAAACTGCTACTTCCGGTCTACCGATTTTACTGAAAAACTAATCAGATCTCAAGAGGGAGATTATACACGTAAATACAAAATTTGGAATTGATATCTACAGCGGTTTGACCGCTATCGTGGTCACACACAGACAGACAGACAGACAGACAGACAGACAGACAGACAGACAGACAGACACACACACACACAGACATTTTTTAAAAACCACTTTTTCGGTATCAGGGGACCTCAAAACGTGGACATCTGCAAAAATCTCGAGATCGAAAATTTTCATCATCACAATACTTCCTTATACTACGTATAAGAAAGTAAAATGGTATATAATATATAGATCTTCACTTTTTTAAATAAGTAGCTTATAAAACCATTAGAAAGTAGAGCTCAAACGAAAACTATCCGCAATTAAATTTGTAGTTGTAAGCAGTACTGCGAGTTAATTTGCTTTGAGAAATTATTGGTCGCATCAAGATTCGTTTCTCGTCATAATTTGACAAGAGAACCGTCCGAAAGTCTGGTTCTATTGTCAAACCCGTTCTCATATATCTCACAACGCCCAGTGAGGAATATTAACATCAATATATTTTATAGGTGTTAATGTACTTATTGGAATGTGAGGTTAAATATATGTATGTTTCTTGGTCTTCAATTTCAAAGTAATGGTTCATTAGCAAATTTTAAATAACTTAAAAATTAGTTTTTCTCTGTGTTTGAACATTGTATTTAGCACTGACAATATCATTATAAAAAAATTACGCACGGGTGAGATTCGCACTCACGACCTCCTGATCGCTTGTCAGGTGCCCTATCCGATGGTGATGATTTCGAACCTGTTAAATCGTACTGAATCATATCAAATTACAGATGTTAAATTAATTAACGCACGTAACTTGATATGAATAACTATGATTTAACATAATCGAAGTCATCACCCTCGGTGGTCTGATGGATTGGGGACATAACTAGAGTTCGGGAGGGATCGAGCTCGAATCTCACCCGTTGGTAATTTTTAAAGTTAAGTTTATATAATTGTCTGTGCTACACAGAAAATTATAATTACCATAGTAGTTAGTTCTTTGTAATAATAATTAGATATTATTATTATTATTATTACTATTGAATGTACCTTTTTAGAATTCTAGGTGCATTTTATTCTAACGTTTTCACTTGCATAAGGTTTTTCCATGTTTGTTCTCTTATTGTACACTTTCTTGTCTAATTAACATGTTGCTTTACTGTCTAGACCCATTAATATATTATATTAACTGGTTTCATATTTCAATTAGTTTTTTAGGGTCATCAATTTAACATGTATATTACTTAAAATGAAGGCTTTTAATACATACACATTTACATAATAATATATAGGTATACATTGTGCAGATGTTATATATAAAAATCTAGACACTTAGTAAACAAATCAGACGTAAAATTAATCTAACAGACACGCAGTACCTATTGTTCGATTGTTCCAAGAACAAATTATCTGAACATAGTTGATTCACCGATCATAACATATAGAGTATAAAGTATGAGAAAATTCGATTCTGAGCGACTAACAATAAATGGTTCAATTGCCTGAAGCAATTTAACTGTGTATATGATACATGATAGGTTAGAACAATTATCTATGTAGTATCTGAAATTTTCGGCTGTTATAATTTAAATTACTGTATAACCAATAGCATAACCTATTTCATGACTTCCTTATCCAAACTGGCTTACCATCTAGATGATTTTATAACGGTATACTTTGACACATACGTCACCGTTATAATTTGATAATACATCGTCGGATGTAGAATTTCAAACTAACCTTCTAATATCTCTGCTTATTTACCTTGCAACGGTTGAAAAAAGTCGGTGGACTGTGATTATTTTATTTCTTTCGGTTATGTAACCGAAATAAATAAAATTCTTACTACATACTACATTGTTACATTACCGACGCTTATTAATGTTTTCCATCACATAAATAACAAACTCGATAAAAATTAGTTTGTTCATATACTCGGTAAGTTAATATATAATAACAATTTATTTATTCTTTAGAATACATACAGATCATGAATAAGTCAAACAAACTCATATTATGAGTTAAATTAAAATACAAATATACAAGGATGTTCTCTTTCCGCTCAGCCTATCTAATAGGCGATGATATTTTGCGACAAATTTTGTATGACAATTTCAATCAGTTTACAAGTTTGGTTATAGTGATAATTGTCAAATATACCTGATTGTTTCTAAGCTACATTAGTTTAAAGTACTCCTTTCGCCAATAAATCATGTAACTGAACAAGAATATTATCGAGCGGTGATCTTTTACAATTTCAAGCCTGGCTTAAGCCGTAAATAATGTTTTTTGGAAATCAATCGAGTGTTTGGTGACAAGTCGTGTTGCTTCGCTACCGTAAAGCGGTTGTACAATGAATTTCGAAGCAGTCGTCTTTACTTAAATGACAATTTTCGAGCTCTTAAGCCAAAAACGACAGTTACAGAAAAAAACTATTGCTCTTATTCGGAACATGATTGTAGAAGACAGGCATATGACTGTCAGAAGCATTCCAGCAAATTTAGTGATTGGTGTGAAAGCAATTAACATATTTTACACATACGTTTGAAGGTCTGTCAGCTTTGTTCTCGGTTAATTCCCCACAACATCACTTCAATTCAAATCGCTATAACCGCGGATCGTCTCATTTCGTGTACAAACATCGTTACAGGTGATACAATATGGGTATACTGCTATGATCACGAAAAAAAGCAATAATCGACGATTTGGGTCTTTGGAAATGAGTCGGCTCCAATAAAAGTTGTTCGTGAAAAATGTCAATAATTATTATTTGCTAGCAATTTTTGTTTCAGGCAAGTCATTATTATTTTATATTATTTGAAACCAAACACTCTTTGTTATTATAAACTTTGTGGTGCTCATTAATTACTACACTCCACTTTCCAATACATGAAACTCAAACAGTCCAATGTTTTCTTTCACAAAGTATGTATATTCATACATATATGCATGTACAGGCTAAACAAAATCAATATAGAATAAGTAGGTCTTGGAATACGTTACATAAGCGTATCTTCTTCTCAGTCGAAGATACTTCGCAGACTTCTGAAATATAAGCATCCATGATATATCCACTGAGTTGCCCCAGAATATTAAACCATATCGCAATCTACATGTGCATTGTAGTATTACGAACACAAAGCAGTCTGTGGAATTTTTGCTGCCACTATTATACTGAGGGCGTAGATATGTGAAGATATTTTCAACGCCAGTTGATTGATATAAGCCTGTCAATTTAACTGTGAGTCAATCATTATTACTAAGACTGTTACCTCGTCTTGGGTGGTAAATATTTTGTTAGCATATTTTATCTGGAATGGTTGCTTAAAATAACTTAAATGCTTAAGGTCTGTTTATTTTTACACTATCTTACACGAGCCAGGTCTCTCAACGTGGTAGTATAATTTACGATTATCGGCAATTCATGTAAAGAAGGAAGAGAAGTGGACCAAGTATCGAACCCTGAGATACACTTCACTCCAAACGCTGTTCCATCGAATAAATAACTTGCCCACTGTCATACATAGAACGGACGCTCTGCTGTCTATTTTAAAGGTTAGATTAGATTAGATCCATGAAACTACGATTGTACAGTTTACTTCATTTATGTCCTGCAAAATGTCAGATATAACCTGATAAACTGCCCTTTGTGTGTTTGATCTTTTTTTAATATCCACCTGTATATAGCTCAGTATGCTTTTCTTCTCGACAAAATCATAAACTCATTGCTAAACTATTTTTTAGTACATTTTTGAGACGTAGATATTGGCCTGTAGTGTCCGATGTTGTTCTTGTCCCTATTTTTATGAATTAGTGTTGTTGACTCTTTTAGACTTACAGGATAATAACCCAGTTTGTAGTATATTATTAACAAAATCACTCAGTGGTTCCGTTAACTCTAGGGCACAAGGCATCTTAAGTTTTATAGGAATATTATCATGTCTCATTAAATGGGTATCTTTACAAGAGTACATTATATACTTCATTTGGTGTAAATGGTTGAACATAAATGATTTATTTATATGAGCAACCTTCTTCGCCTTTAATTCCACATTGCTGTCTACTTTAGCTTCACATATTTTGATTAGACAATCGCTGATATATGATATCTTTATGGCCAAAATTAATTTGTATCTCTTTTTTCTTTGATTTGCTGTTTTTTTTTAAGATGTTGGCGAGATTTCCATCTATCTTTGACTTTATTTGATGGTATTTGAAAGTACTTGGAGTAGTAGTAGAGTTTTCTTCGTTATTTGCATTTCTTTCTTAACTTATTTAACATACTTTTTATATATTTCTAGTGATGTTTTGTTAAAGCCTCTTTTAATGGGACACGTAGTATTTATCAATTTTTGGATTTTCTCATCAAATACGTCATACCCCTTATTCAAAATTGTCAATTTGGTTTTTTAGCTGTTCTGTAAAGTCAGCCATATTATTGTTGAAAATGGTTTTACAACAATTTGTTGAGATGTGGTAGTTATATGTAAGAGAACAACAATTTTTTCAGCCAGGTGGTTAGAAGTGACTGTAATTATTTTCACTTTCATATATTTGCATATTTGTAAATATATATATTCTTGGAAGTATTCAATAAATTTTTCATTCGTTTAATACTTACATTATTACCATCGATAAAGTTTATATTAAAATCAATGCTACTACATTCAATTTATAATTTCTTGTTATAAGTATTCCTGTTCTGTATAGCGAATATGCTGCTTCATAAAAATAAATGGCTCACAACTCATTACTAGAGATCTGCAAAAACATGACGGTATCTCATAATTGCTTCATTTACTTACTAAACTTTTCTCCAAGCTCAACCAATGTTCTCAGTACATCGACTTGTGAGTTTTTTATAATAAAAAAATCATTAATTCATTGTCTTATTAGAAACAATTGTATATTTTGGTGTACTATAGTAAAATATATTTCTGTCTTCATATATTTATTCTTTCCTCACTTTCGCCAGGAAATGCCAAAGTATTTCATCAAACATATTAATAATAAAGTTTTCAGTTGCCGCTACTTTTTCCGTCGCACAACAGCCACAGAACCATTTAATATTTAATTTACATGTTTCTAGAAACGTAATGTCTGTTAGTCTATACGGATGCATAAACTTGTTGCAAATCCCACTGTTACAATATATTGGCTTTGTTTCACACTTTAAATCAATAAACACTTATCACATGTTCATCTACTTTTGCCGTCATGTTGTAAATAACAAATGAAGGTATATTTGCCTTTACATACCAACATATTTTAAAGAATAAAAAATGTTTTGCCATCGCGTACTGAATCAAGACCAGTGTAAGACATAATGGCACCTCATGTACTTATCCGTATATGCACTAAGTGTTAGCATTCTCACTTGAAATCAGAGAATATTTTATACACACAACGTTACTATTCCAGAGAATAGTAGAAGGGAAAGTAACTGTATAATCATGAAGAGGGGCACATTATACATTATAATTAAAATGCAGTTATGATGTTTGTCAGTGGAATTTTCATAATTTTCTACTTTGTTTTGGACATTGATGTGGAGTAGCAACGTTTTATGATTATCAGTCTTGATGGCGTGATCTCTATTGTTAAGTAAGTTGTGTATGAATGCTTTTGATGCGGAGTGAACAAATAGAATTTTCATACATTGACTCTCGAAATAACGTTCAATTTATAACAGAAAAGAACACTAATAATGTTCCTGGGCAAATTAAAACTATTGGAAACATTTTCAATTTTAACATAAATGGACAATAATGAAACTAAGGTAAATTTATTGAACTATAGCGAAATATGGAAAACCTAGACATAATTCAATATTTAGTACGTATTATACTGTTTTGATGAAATGCCAGGTGCCATTATTTGACCACACTTGTCGGTGACATTATTGTGCTTTTCTTACTTCATTATTATGTCAAAATATTGAAGCAGTCTCTTGGATTCTCATACTTGTAGTCATGTACCCTTGAAGTCCTATGGAAATTTTATGCATGGGGAAAATATGTCATAACGGCTTTAATCTACAAAGCGTGAAGGGCATATAACGTAGACTAGATTCATAGAAGCTCGTTGTGTGGATATAGCTTTTGGATGTGACTATACTATTTCGTCTAAGCCAAGACACGAGAAATCCACTGCACATAAGTACTCTCGATCTTGTTCGTAGCTAAAAAATGCAAAAATGCACCATCTAGTTATCCACATACAAAATTAATTTACCACCATAATACCGAAAATTTACATCACCTATGATTGAAGATGCTTAAACACTGACGCAGAATATGTCATCAATATACTGAGAAAAACAACAGGCAAACGTAAACTTGGAACCAAGATTGAGTCCTGGGGCACATCTCATGTCACTATAACACTACCAGAAATAAATCCTTACGTCATTACATTTTCAAAAATACCCATAATTCATGCAACCTGATAAATATGATTCGAATATATTCAGTGCCACCCCTTGTACGCCGTTCGCTTCCAGCGTAATGTAACGTTACCCGCACACCAAATCACAATCTGTATACATTATTATTGGAATATGAAAAGGCAAGTATTTTGCCTTGCATGTAACCTATTACTAAAATCCACTACTGTGTTAAGGAACAGTACAATGGAAATGTTGTTACCAACAGCCTCTTCCGATGGAAACAAATAAGACGTTTTCCCACAGAACAAGTCCAGGCCCAATATAAGTGTACATGTTTTATTCCTATCTTATCCCGTTCTTCCAGAATAAATTAAAATCCCAAAACATTCGTAAAAGTACAAATTTCGCGTAATAACCTTTTAAGACAATTTTGATACGAATCATAGGCTCCGCCCACAACCCAACCAGAATATTCGTGAAGTTAGAGAAATTTCGCGTAATAACTTTTTAAGACAATTTTGATACGAATCATAGGCTCCGCCCACAACCCAATCAGAATATTCGTGAAGTTAGAGAGATTTCGCGTAATAACTGTTTGAGACAATTTTGATACGAATCATAGGCTCCGCCCACACCAATCAGAATATTCGTGAAGTTAGAGAAATTTCGCGTGATAACTTTTTGAGACAATTTTGATACGAATCACAGGCTCCGCCTACGGCCAATTAAAAACGCTTAAATTTCTAATACACGTAGAAGACGTAACCCTGTTTAGGCCCCAAGGGAAATTACCGTGAAATGAATACTTCTTTGTTCGCCACCTGCGCCACTGGGGTTCCCAAATTAAAACGTAAACACATTTGGAAACCTATATAAGCTGAGGCAAATGCCTACATGATATCGAGTCCCATCTCGGTCACCCGCCTGCCAGCATCAACTCCTGGACCAGCAGATAACAGGCCACCGATACCGAGCGGACTTTCCAGAAAGCCATCCAGCGGAATTGTATTTACTGCTTACGTAATACAAGGGACCAAAAAGGCACTTTCCAGGTCATTCGAAGTACACGGCGAAACGTGTACAGGTGACCACACGGACCAAGAATCCACGAAGAATTCTTGAGGAATTCTTTATTTCGGACGCCTTCTTCGTCGGAATCGGAGTTCGCCGACGTCTGAGAGTATCTCCACGTGGTGGAACACATCCGACGTATCGCCTAGTATCGACCGAAGAAGTTATAGGAGGATCCTACTACTGTGTACGTAGTAGCGGCCGTTTAGTTATTTATAGTGCGCTTATTTCGCGTAAAGATACCAAACTTACGGTCCCTCTTTAGTGTTCGCCCATAGTATTAACTTCAGTGCACCAGGACAAGCTACAGCTGCTTACGCTGTAGCAATTAACCGTAAGTGCAGTGAAAAACCTATTAAGCCCGCGTTTTTATTTAACATTGTTGGTTGAATGCCAGCACCTTCACCAAAACATTTAAATTCAGTGTGCGCCTTTGTTAATGAATTATCATATTAACTTCACGTGGATTCATTAACGACATTGTTATTGCTAAAGTGTTAATATTAAATTCCCCGCGGTAGTGAAACATAACCTTCAAATATCTAACCGATATCTCCCCTTATACATACTATTTGTTTATAACAATATTATTATCCAAGTTCGTTGTTACTGGTACCCATATGCAGCGTTTGTTTAACTTTTATTCCAGTAACAATCATTTTATTTAACATTGTTGGTTGAATTCCAGCACCTCCACCAAATTATTTAAACTCAGTGCGCGCCGTTATTAATGTATAATATTAATAAATTCACGGTGGATCATTAACTATATTGTTGTATTCGGAGACTTAACCTTAAAATCACGCGCTAGTGAAACCCTAACCTCCAAATACCTAACCTATATTTATCCCTATGTACATTATTTGTTTATAACATTATTAATATTCAAACGTATCGTTATTAGTACCTATATTCAGTGTGTGTTTGACTTTTTAACGGATAACTTTTATTTTATTATTGGTTAATGCCAACTCCTCCATCATTATTAAGCAGTGTGTGTATTGTTGCTATTTCATAATATTTAGTTGTTTCAAAGTGTACAACAACTATTACTCAGTGTGCCCGTTTGTATTTAAACCTCGACTGTTAACATTTATTCGCGACACGACTTGTTTTTTGGTTATAGTGTCGTTTATTAACACAGGTCGTTATTAACATCGGGTATAATTACGTATCATTAAGCTTTGAATTATTAAAATATTATAACGTTGTGGAAAAATTATTGTTTTAATTAATAACATAACCCTACTTTACCCTAAAATCAATTAATACCTCCTGGAGGAGTCTTTTGCCGCGGCCCCTTTGTTTGTTTGTTTGTTTTACAAATTCCCAGGATTAAGGGGAGGTATTATTGTGGCGCCCAGCAACGTGGGACTACGAACACAGGATTGTGTCCGCGGATCCACCACCGACCCATCCACCTAAGCAACAGAGACACCAGGTTTCAAGATGCCTAAGAGGACAGCACGAAAAACCAGACAATCAAGTGACAGCGTGGAATTGGATGGTCCTAGCCCAAGACAATCGCCTTCGCTACGGACAACCACCCCCGGTGCCGCTGATCCAGCCCTGCAGCTTGAGATCATGTTACATGAACTCAGAAATATAGGTAGAAGGATGACGGCTCTGGAGGGAACGACTAAAGCCACCATCACATCCAACACCACCTCAACGTCCAGGGTCGCATCACGTACCGAGGATCAAGAGGTTTGTACCTCCATCAGTTATGAATTAGGTAATGAGGATGGCCAGGACCCGAAGGCTGCCATCGACTTCCAGGACCAAGAGGTCATCACCGCCGTCCAGGAAGAGGAGGCATCGACTGCAGCTGTCCAAACCCAGGATGAAGTCATCAGAGTCAGCAACCAAGGGGACGGAACGGTATCCAAGACGGAGGGTGTTCACCACCAAAGGCACTGCTGCAGTCCGTGCAGTGTCGTCACCAATATGCCTACACCACCAAGGGTGTACAGTGGACACCTAGTTGAGGATCCAACCACGTTCCTAGCAAGACTAACCTCCCACTTGCAGACAGCCCGTCTTGAGGTGCCGGAGGATATAGATGACGCAGTCCGCCCGTTCCTGACAGGAGAAGCAGCCAACTGGTTCAAGAAGAACGAAGGAGGCTTTGATACTCTGGGGGAGTTTGACCACCGGTTCCGACGGGAGTTTATGAGCCCACAAAGAAGGAAGGCTCTCCAACAGGCATGTGAAACAAGGCAACGCTGGGATGAAGATCCAGCAACATTCATCACAAGAATGAAACGTTTGTGCCTGAGACTAAACCCAAATTGGCCGGAACAGGACTTAGTGAACCACATCATCATGCAGATGACGCAGCAGTATTGCGTTCAAATAACGCAAGTGGGACCAAAGACATTAAAGGACCTACATGATACCTGCGAAAAGTGGTCAACAGTCTTCGAGCAGTTTAAAGGTAAGCCAACAACAGTACCTTTAACGAAAGAAGTTGCAGCTCCCCCAGCGGTACCAAAGAGGGAACCAGTTGCCGAGAGATCGTTGCCCAGATGTTGGTTCTGCACTGGCAGACATTTCAACCGGGACTGCCCCAACCAGCCAGCAAGTTTTGCGGCTAAGCACCCGGCACCCACTAAGCAGTCGGGGGAAGAGCAGAGGGCCGCTCCAAAGCCAGCAGCGGAACGGCCCTAATTACCACGACACCCACAAACCAAACGGCATCCATCCAGTTACGGATTGATGGTCGCCCAGTGACAGCCCGAATTGACAGTGCCGCAAGTAAGAACCTGGCCAGACCCGAATGGATGTTTGGGTCAACCACCACGACAGCCGCCGTGGAATTTACAATGGCAATTAAAGGTAAAACTTTCGTCACTAATAAACTTGGACTGTTAAAGGCAACTGCGGGGCAAGAGTACGAATTCCAATGCGAAGCCCTGGAGGTGGAATGTCTCCAGGCAGGAATCATACTTGGGCACCCGTGGCTAATAGAGAACCATGCGGTCCTGGACTACCTGAGAGGATGTGTCCATGTTGGAGTTAAACGACGGCATACGATCTACTTCGATAAAACGCCACCACGAACTACTTCAGCAACGATGAATCTTGAAGATATTCCCGTTGACGTCCAGGATTGGACGAACCCACAAAGGGAGAAATTCAAGAACATCATCAACAATTTCCAGGACCTGTTCATGGAAGGTGGACGAATACAAACCACCACCACCACCAAACACACAATACGTCTGAAGGATAATGTGCCAGTGAGGGTGCCCACGTACAAGTACACCCCGCAGAAGAAGAAGGTCATCGCCACCCAGGTTGAGGAGATGCTTGCGGCCGGAGTTATCAGACCTAGCCACAGTGAGTATAACTCTCCGATAGTTATAGTGACGAAAAAGAATGGGGAGCCCCGGTTCTGCGTCGATTACCGCCGCCTTAACGACAAGACGGAAAATGAAGCCAGTCCACTACCACCCATTCAGGAATCATTAAAGGACCTAGGGACGGCGAAGATTTTCACCACACTAGATCTGCGCAATGGATATTGGCAGATCGAATTAGAAGAGGCATCCAAGCGACTGACCGCCTTCACGACACCAGAGGGCGCTGCCTATGAATTCCAAGTGATGCCCTTCGGCCTAAAGGGGGCCACGACCACCTTCCAGAAGCTAATGGCCCAGGATGTCCTGGTAGGCTATCTGCAGAACTTCGCACTAGCCTACCTGGACGACATCATCATATACTCTGACAATATGGAGGAACATCTACGACACCTGAGTTTGGTGTTGGAAAGAATTCAGCAACACGGCCTAAGACTAAATATGAAGAAATGCCGGTTTGCCAGTCCCTCCTTAGAGTATCTGGGCCATATGGTCACCAAAGAAGGGAATGAGCCCCAAACGATCCATATTGAAGCAATCAAGTCCCATGAAATACCCAAGACGAGGAAGGCCCTTCGTCGTTTCCTAGGCGTAGTGAACTGGTTGAGAGATTACATACCAGATGCATCAAGAACGATGGCACCCCTTACAGATCTCTTGACCACCAACACCACTTACCGATGGACTAAGCCTGCCGAGGAAGCTTTCTTGGCAATTAAAGAAGCGGTAACAAGGCCCCTCTTCCTGCACCGCCCGGACTTCAGGCTGCCGTTCATTTTGCAGACAGATGCCAGCAGCATAGGCGCATCTGCTGTACTATATCAAGAGGAGGAGGACCAAAGAAGAATCGTAAGCTATGCCAGCCTACGATTCAACAAGACAGAAGTAAGGTACCATATTAACGAGCAAGAGTGTCTGGCCGTTATATGGGCCATCAGAAAATATCGGCCATACCTAGAAGACCGACCATTCCGACTCCGGACCGATAGTAAGGCACTCACATGGTTACATAGCTTTAAAGAAACCAGATCAAAGCTAATGAGATGGTCACTCCTCCTCCAGGAATTTTCATATGAAGTCCAACACATCCCAGGACGAGAAAATGAACTTCCGGATGTACTCTCCCGCCATCCCAGTGACGAAACCACTCCACTGGAACTGGATGAAGCGGAAAGATTAGTACCAGACACGCAGCAACCAATAACCCAGGCCAGTGGAGAGTTTGTTTGTTTGTTACAGGAGAGGGACCCCTTATACCATGTGATACAAGATGCACAGCAAGATGACCCAGCTATGAGGGAGTTAATCGAACAACTCCATCCAAACCGACCCGGAGAAAACCATCCCGATTTTATATATCTCGATGGCTTCATAAGATATCGAGAGGGAACCCACCAGCCAATCTTGGTCCCAGAGACAGCCAGAGCCCAGGTACTGCATCAGTACCATGACGATCCAACGGCAGGACACCCAGGAACCGAAGAGACCTATGGAGCAATCACCAATCGCTTCCATTGGCCAGGAATCCGATCAGAAGTGATGGATTATGTCCGGGGATGTAGGCTATGTAATGCGTTCAAAAGGGGACCCCTACAAGCCAAGGCTCCTCTCCGACCTCATGCCCCGAGACGTCCCTTCGAAGTCCTGTCCGTCGACATCGTGGGACCATTGACCAGATCGAGAAAGGGCAATAGATTTGGTGTGGTTATAATGGATCTCCACACCAGATGGACCGAGGCACGAGCGGTACCAACTACCAGCAACAATGCCGTAATAGACGCTTTGGAGGAAGTGTTCCTGAGATTCGGCTACCCAATGGCTGTCCTAACAGATAATGGCCCACAATTCACGTCCGTCGCCTGGGATGCTGCCTTACGTAAATGGCAATGCATCCATTGGACTACCCCAATCTACCACCCACGGGCGAATCCAGTAGAAAGGCGGAACCAGGAATTAAAGAAGGGCCTACGTCTCCAGTTAGAAGGGCAAACGCCAGAGAGGTGGGACGAGAAACTCGACACGGTACTCTTTAATTTAAGATGCCGAAAGAACGCTGCGACGGGCTATTCCCCGGCAAAGGCATTGTTTGGGTTCGAACTGCGGAGACCTGGTGAATGGCGAGACCCACACAATGTCCCGCCAGAAACTGGGCCGCAGCGAATCCAAAATATACATACTAATGAACGAAGGTATCGTGACAGATACATAGAGCAAAATGCACCCATGCCAATTCAACCACGCATCGGTCAATTGGTCATGGTACGCACCCACCTCCCACCAGGACAGCCATTCGGCGCAAAATGGGCAGGACCATACCCAGTCCGGGAAGCAGCCGGACCAACAGCCGTCTGGGTGGAACGACCTGGCGCACAATGGACAAAATATCATATTGATCAAGTCCGTATAGCAAGACGCCCAAACCAGGGTCAACCACTCCAGCCGGCTGAACTTGATGATCATCCACCACCAGGAGCACCAGGACCCAGCCAACGTAAAATTCCAGGAGCAACGGGACTTTAGAGCGGCCCACCAGGAGCAACGGGACACATTGGGAATCGAAATTAAAATGTATTTTGCTAATTATGACATATTTTTTTTTGGGGCCTGGAATGTCGTGTGGAACAACGTCTTTTTCGGGGGGGGTCAATTGTTACCAACAGCCTCTTCCGATGGAAACAAATAAGACGTTTTCCCACAGAACAAGTCCAGGCCCAATATAAGTGTACATGTTTTATTCCTATCTTATCCCGTTCTTCCAGAATAAATTAAAATCCCAAAACATTCGTAAAAGTACAAATTTCGCGTAATAACCTTTTAAGACAATTTTGATACGAATCATAGGCTCCGCCCACAACCCAACCAGAATATTCGTGAAGTTAGAGAAATTTCGCGTAATAACTTTTTAAGACAATTTTGATACGAATCATAGGCTCCGCCCACAACCCAATCAGAATATTCGTGAAGTTAGAGAGATTTCGCGTAATAACTGTTTGAGACAATTTTGATACGAATCATAGGCTCCGCCCACACCAATCAGAATATTCGTGAAGTTAGAGAAATTTCGCGTGATAACTTTTTGAGACAATTTTGATACGAATCACAGGCTCCGCCTACGGCCAATTAAAAACGCTTAAATTTCTAATACACGTAGAAGACGTAACCCTGTTTAGGCCCCAAGGGAAATTACCGTGAAATGAATACTTCTTTGTTCGCCACCTGCGCCACTGGGGTTCCCAAATTAAAACGTAAACACATTTGGAAACCTATATAAGCTGAGGCAAATGCCTACATGATATCAGTCTTACTCGTACCGTCATTCAAAGTGCAAGTGAACATAAGACAAATTTTGTGCAGTGTTAGTGTTGTGTACTGTTATAGTAACATATGCACACTAACACCTCCGCAAGCGAGATATCCAGTTTTATTCAACCACACGCACCGATTACAGAACCCCAGCGGTGTTACCTTTCAGCTTATAGGAATTACTCAAGATAAGGTTATTCGAATTACCTGAGCTCTTATAGCTGTAGTACTCTAATTCGGGGAGACGTGGCGTCCTTCCTTCAGGATGGCACTACACTTATTCACTGGGTGTTCCAGGATAGGGCTTATATTAGTGTAGGGGGTTAATGAAAGAGTTGTTTCAAACCACATGAATTTATTACCACAACTCGGTCACTAAAAACAATAGCCACGCAGGACTATAAAGAAATGGCTTAAGGCAACACTAAATATTAAGAGATATTTACATAGATTGATATTATATACACTGTCTACTGAGACACCTTGACCAAAGGGCTAATGATCCCACACACAGGGGGATAAGACAAAGGGGGTGGTCGCTAGATACTGGCAGTTTTAAAATAGAGAGGGATATTTGAGACACTCAGTTGGGGTTCTAGGGGATAAGGCTCCCTTCGGGGTACCTAGTCAATTAACGCCTAGAATGGGTAAGGCTGCCTTCGGGTACCAAACCAACTAACTACTTCTGAGTGACGTGACGGGGCTATCTTGAGATTGCCAACCGTGCAAGCTTAGGAATCAGTTCAGTACTTACGGTTGTAACAATGGGTACGACGTGAGGTCACTTTAGCCACACGTCACAAGTCACTGGGGTGGTGTATCGGCACAGGACCTACACTTGGATAACAATCCGTGGTCTGGATCTTTGTTGAAGCACTAAGTGGCACTCACAACTTCAACAACCTCTCGTATTTGGTTGGGTCACTTTGTTCAACAACCTCTCTTTTGGTTGGGTCACTTTGTTCAACAACCTCTCTTTGGTTGGGTCACTTTGTTCACAGCCTCACTAACAGGTCACGAATGCTCCTTGGATGTTGGTGGAAGCACGCAACTGCTGTTGATTCGGACTCTCAGTCCTCCTCGTAAGTGTTCGGCTTATCCTTTTTAGGTCCTTCCTCGTCTTCGGGTATCTTCGGGTCACCTCGGAAACGTTCGGGTTTGCTTCGTCTCGTTCGTGGAAGCCTTCCTACGCCTTCGGGTATCTTCGGGTCACCTCGGAAACGTTCGGGTTTGCTTCGTCTCGTTCGTGGAAGCCTTCCTACGCCTTCGGGTATCTTCGGGTCACCTCGGAAACGTTCGGGTTTGCTTCGGCTGCGTTCGGCTTGCTCGTAGAAGTCGTCCTACGTCTTTAGTTCTCCTCGGGTATGTTCGGCTTTGCCTCGGAAACGCTCGGGATTGCTTCGAGTCGCTTCGGCTTGCTCGTAGAAGTCGTCCTACGTCTTTAGTTCTCCTCGGGTATGTTCGGCTTTGCCTCGGAAACGCTCGGGATTGCTTCGAGTCGCTTCGGCTTGCTCGTAGAAGTCGTCCTACGTCTTTCGTTCTCCTCGGGTATGTTCGGCTTTGCCTCGGAAACGCTCGGGATTGCTTCGAGTCGCTTCGGCTTGCTCGTAGAAGTCGTCCTACGTCTTTAGTTCTCCTCGGGTATGTTCGGCTTTGCCTCGGAAACGCTCGGGATTGCTTCGAGTCGCTTCGGCTTGCTCGTGGGAGTCGTCCTACGTCTTTAGTTCTCCTCGGGTATGTTCGGCTTTGCCTCGGAAACGCTCGGGATTGCTTCGAGTCGCTTCGTGGAGGACTTCCTGCGCCTTCGGGTATCTTCTGAAACGATTGAGCACGTTTCAGAGATCTTCGGGAAAACTTTTCCCGGCTTCGGCTTTTCGTCGGATGCGTTTGAGCTCGCTCGTAATGTTCGGCTCGCTCGTAGAAACTTCCTGTGCCTTCGGGTATCTTCTGAAACGATTGAGTACGTTTCAGAGATCTTCGGGAAAACTTTTTCCCGGCTTCGGCTTTCGTCGGATGCGTTGCTGTTGTCGCTCTAAGTCTTTAGAGTCGACTCGATTCAGCAGCTAGAGCTGACTGACTGACTTGATATAAAATTTCTTAGCTTTTATAACATTTTTAACGACGTAAACAAATGACGCGCTTGCAGGTGGCCTTTCGAAAGACGTATTCTATTCGTTAGAATAACGACTCTTTTGATTGGTAGGAGCCCTTGTTTCTTGTGTAAAATATTTTTCACTTGATAAATTTTCGAAGAAATATATGGGAATTTATGGGAAATGTGCATCGTTTGTTATGTTTGTTTATAACAATTTCATCCACGGATCGAAATGATTTTTAAGTCCGCACAATCCTAGTAAATATTAATAACGACAATATGCAATGTTTATTAGCTCATTTTTCAGTATTATTATATTTATTAATACTGTTAGAAATATATGGGAATTTTATGGGAAATGTGCATCGTTTGTTGAAATTGTTTATAACAATTTCATCCACGGATCGAAATGATTTTTAAGTCCGCACAATCTTAGTCAATATTAATAACAACAATATGTAATGTTTATTAGCTCAAATTGATCGCAAGCACGTCGTTTAATTCGTATCCAGGAGACGGCAAAGGTAACAGCGGTTTATTCATACTTTCTACACGGCTCCGTGCTAAGCACGGAGCCCAGCGAACATGGGAGACACGCCCACAACGGAGTCTACCACATCTATCAACATGACAACCACCACTCCCCTCCCCTATTCACATTTATTTCATAAACCTGATATACAATTTAACAGTATGAACGATGACAATTTAAATGAAATACTTCTATATGTTTCAAATTTACTGAAATATAGAAAGGAACAAGGCTCAAATGGGGCACAAACACAGAACGATGCCAACGATTTCAACCAACCCGCCTCTCAGGAAAACACACACACAGTTAATATCCCTACTATTAATTCTCAAATAACCCCTCAGATTTTATCACAGCTATCTGAAAATTCACAATTACCTCCTCTAAACAACAACTACACAACAAATACTACCGAAAGCGTCAGCATGGACACAGACAACTCCGGCTGGAAGACTATTAAAAGCAAAAAACCCCCTAAACGCAAGAACAACGAAAAAGATCTTTCTCCCTCTAAATCCCCGGACAAATCCGGAAAAAATAAGAAGAATAAAACTATTACAAACCAAAACTCAAACTCTAATCAAGACTCCACCATCGCAAGGGACCCCACCCCCTCCACCTCTAATGTCTCAAACAATACTTCGCACATTATGACCCCATTAAGTCAAAACAATATTTTCTCGAGCTCTGAAGTCCCTCGCATAAATTTGGACGAGGAAGACGATGATATCTCAGACATTATTAACGAAGAAGAAGAAACCCCCCCTCCTAAAATCGAAAGAATCCCCCCAATTATACTGAGGGAACACAAAAACTGGACCAAAATCTCTCAAACCATGAAAACCCACAATATGAATATCAAATCAGCCAGATTAACCTCAGACGGAGTCAAAATCCTCCCCGCCGACACACAAAACTTCAGAAAAATCACCACCATGTTCGAAGCGAACTGCGTACCTTTCCACACTTACCGTCTTAAAGAAGAACGAACTGTAAAAATCGTCATAAGAGGAATCTCAGAATACATCGAAACCGATGACGTCAAACAAGACCTACTTCAAATGGGCATAAATGCAATTAAAGTCTCCAGGATGCACAGTCCATTTAAACAAAAAATATACCCTATGGTGCTTGTAGAAGTCAATAGGGAAGACGCCCCAAAAGTCTACGAGCTCAGATATCTCTGCGACCTAGTCATCAGGCCAGAAGCGCTACGACGTAAGGCTGGTGCCGGACAATGCCACCGATGCCAAATGTTTGGGCATTCCCAAGCCACCTGCAGAGCAATCTACAGGTGCGTCAAATGCGGCAAAAACCATCCGAGCCAGGAATGTACTAAACCAAGGGACACCCCCGCCACCTGCGCGAACTGTGGCGGAGAGCACACCGCATCCTATCGTGGCTGCCCCATGGCACCAAAATCACAAGCCAAAGAAAATACACAAAAACCAAAACTTCCACCAAAAGTCTATCAAACCACCACTCCTAATCTATCATACGCAAATGCCACCAGTAATCACAATCAGATTCCTCAACAACAACAACAACAAAATCCAAATAATATTGCCAAAGCCGCTTCCATATTAGGACAAATGCTCGATGTCCTGGCCAAAAGCAATCCCACTCCCGAATCAACCCAGATGTTCTTCAGAAACACACAACAAATTCTATCTCTCTTCGGCTAATGGACACACAACCGAGAAAAATAAATTCCTTGAAGATTACCGCTTGGAATTGCAACAGCCTCTTGGGCAAGAAAAATGAATTACAATCATTCGCAGAAGAAGAACAGATTGACGTTATATTACTAAACGAAACACACCTCCACCCATCACACAATGTACGCATTCGCAATTACCACATCTACCGCAGAGATCGAGCCACCCCCGGAGGAGGAACAGCCATATTGATCAAAAAGCACATTCCACACACAATTCTTCCCATCCCCGACACCATAAACATCGAAACAAATGGCATTATGGTCCATACTTCCAGAGGAGATCTCCACCTTTACTCTGTATATCTACCACCAAACAAACCACTTCTACACTCAGAACTAGACCTCATATTCAACAACAAACACAAGACCATAGCGGCAGGGGACCTAAATGCGAAAAGCACAACCTGGGGCTGTAACTTCGGCAACCGTCATGGAAGAGATCTGCTTTCTTACCAAGAATCAAACTCCATCTGCATTCACTCGCCATTCGAGCCAACTCATTTCTTCCCCAATCAAACACCAGATATACTAGATCTTGCAATATCAAATAACATATCTCAAAATTTCAACATCCTCACCGACGCAGCACTCTCATCTGACCACAACCCCATTTCCCTACAATGGGGAGCCACCGAAAACAACAATACCTACACAACCAAACACACTGACTGGAACCGTTTTAAGAAAAATCTCGCGGACAATATTCCACCTATCCCCAGGATAGACTCCCCTCCAGAGCTAGAGTCGGCCATAAAATCTCTTCAAGATCACATTATCAAAGCCTCCACCAACGCCACAGTGACCAAAACAACACAGCATAAGGTTGAACAACTTCCTTCCCAGATAAAAACCCTTATCAAAGAAAAGAACAAACTGAGAAGATACTATCAGGCAACACTCTCTCCAGCAGTCAAAACCGAACTCAATCACAAACAAACTGAAGTAAAAGACGCACTCATCGAATTCAGAAATCAAAAATGGCAGAACACCCTAGAAAACATAAATCCAAACCAACAAGCCCTCTGGAAAATCACGAAAGCACTGAGAAATGAGAAAACTGTAATCCCCCCACTGTGCACTGAAGGATCATACGCCATAACTGACTCTCAAAAATCAGAAGTCCTCGCTGATCATATTGAGGTCCAATGCTCACCAAACTGGGAAAATTCCAATGTCCAACACATCGCTCACGTTCACAAATCCAATAACAGAAAACTCAGAACCAGACAAACTCCTCACGAAGATTTCATTTCTCCACACACGCTCAAGACCACCATATCTCGACTGAAGAACAGAAAAGCTCCTGGAAAGGACCAAATATCTAACCAAATGATTAAGAATTTACCTTACAAGGCCATCATGTTTTTACTGACCATCATCAATGCCATATTCCGTCTACAAACTTACCCAATAATTTGGAAGAACGCAGTAGTCATCATGATACCTAAACCCGGTAAATCTCGATCACTTCCAACGAGCTACCGCCCGATCAGCCTCCTCCCCTCCCTTGGAAAGGTAGCCGACAGAATCATACTACAAAAGCTAGAAGAATTTTCAAACACCAATAACATCATTCCCCCAGAGCAGCATGGATTCAGACCAAAACACAGCACAATTACGCAACTGGCAAGAGTTACGGAGCACATTCTTAAAGCATTCGACAAGAATCAAGTCACTACAGCCGTCTTCCTAGACATCTCAAAGGCCTTTGACAGAGTATGGCAGCAAGGATTAATATACAAAATGTTCTCAAACAATTTTCCCCCTCATCTTATCAGAATAACCCAAGCATACATTCATCGCAGAACTTTCAACATTCGAATAAATCAAACCCTCTCCTCCACCAGAATCATCACTGCTGGAGTGCCACAGGGATCCGCTCTATCCCCACTTCTCTACATCATTTACACTGCAGATATCCCCACACACGACAACATCATGATTGCAACATACGCCGACGACACTGCCATACTCTGCCAATCCCTACAACCAAGAATAGCGACCAGAAACCTCCAATCATATCTAGATAAAATAACCAAATGGTGCCACACCTGGCGTATCGCAATTAACGGGGAAAAGTCCCAAGCAATTACTTTTCAAAGATCAACAAAAAAGGTCGAAGGCCATCTCTATATTGATCACGCCGAAATCCCATGGACACCGTATGTTAAATACCTGGGAGTCCTCTTAGATCACAGGCTGAAATACTCCTACCACCTGAAATCAATTACTAAGAAAGCCAAATCAGCGAGAGCCCGCTTATGGCCCTTACTAGGGAAGCACAGTACCCTCTCTGCAAACCTGAAACTGAAAATCTTTAATCAAGTGATCAAACCCATCATGACCTACGCCGCCCCGATTTGGTTCAATTCCTACCCTACACTAATAAAAGCACTAACATCAATACAAAACACTACCCTCAGAATGGTCTTAAAGGCACCGTGGTTCATCAGAAACACCCAAACCCATCAGGAAACAAACTCCACCCCATTTCCCCAACACATCAAGGAAATGGCATCAGATTTTTATCATAAGATGGAATCTCACCCTAATAGCACTATCACAGAACAACTGACATACGATCCAAGTTTGTACTTTAAACATAAGCGCCCAAGGCTCTATCTATAATCAAGAAAGCTCCTCTGAGTAGCTCATAGCACCCAATCACCTCATCGCCAGATCAACATTTCATAAGACTAAAAGTAAAAGGCTACTGCCTGACTTGATCAATCACTAAAAGAAGACGAAGACGAAGACATGATATCGAGTCCCATCTCGGTCACCCGCCTGCCAGCATCAACTCCTGGACCAGCAGATAACAGGCCACCGATACCGAGCGGACTTTCCAGAAAGCCATCCAGCGGAATTGTATTTACTGCTTACGTAATACAAGGGACCAAAAAGGCACTTTCCAGGTCATTCGAAGTACACGGCGAAACGTGTACAGGTGACCACACGGACCAAGAATCCACGAAGAATTCTTGAGGAATTCTTTATTTCGGACGCCTTCTTCGTCGGAATCGGAGTTCGCCGACGTCTGAGAGTATCTCCACGTGGTGGAACACATCCGACGTATCGCCTAGTATCGACCGAAGAAGTTATAGGAGGATCCTACTACTGTGTACGTAGTAGCGGCCGTTTAGTTATTTATAGTGCGCTTATTTCGCGTAAAGATACCAAACTTACGGTCCCTCTTTAGTGTTCGCCCATAGTATTAACTTCAGTGCACCAGGACAAGCTACAGCTGCTTACGCTGTAGCAATTAACCGTAAGTGCAGTGAAAAACCTATTAAGCCCGCGTTTTTATTTAACATTGTTGGTTGAATGCCAGCACCTCCACCAAAACATTTAAATTCAGTGTGCGCCTTTGTTAATGAATTATCATATTAACTTCACGTGGATTCATTAACGACATTGTTATTGCTAAAGTGTTAATATTAAATTCCCCGCGGTAGTGAAACATAACCTTCAAATATCTAACCGATATCTCCCCTTATACATACTATTTGTTTATAACAATATTATTATCCAAGTTCGTTGTTACTGGTACCCATATGCAGCGTTTGTTTAACTTTTATTCCAGTAACAATCATTTTATTTAACATTGTTGGTTGAATTCCAGCACCTCCACCAAATTATTTAAACTCAGTGCGCGCCGTTATTAATGTATAATATTAATAAATTCACGGTGGATCATTAACTATATTGTTGTATTCGGAGACTTAACCTTAAAATCACGCGCTAGTGAAACCCTAACCTCCAAATACCTAACCTATATTTATCCCTATGTACATTATTTGTTTATAACATTATTAATATTCAAACGTATCGTTATTAGTACCTATATTCAGTGTGTGTTTGACTTTTTAACGGATAACTTTTATTTTATTATTGGTTAATGCCAACTCCTCCATCATTATTAAGCAGTGTGTGTATTGTTGCTATTTCATAATATTTAGTTGTTTCAAAGTGTACAACAACTATTACTCAGTGTGCCCGTTTGTATTTAAACCTCGACTGTTAACATTTATTCGCGACACGACTTGTTTTTTGGTTATAGTGTCGTTTATTAACACAGGTCGTTATTAACATCGGGTATAATTACGTATCATTAAGCTTTGAATTATTAAAATATTATAACGTTGTGGAAAAATTATTGTTTTAATTAATAACATAACCCTACTTTACCCTAAAATCAATTAATACCTCCTGGAGGAGTCTTTTGCCGCGGCCCCTTTGTTTGTTTGTTTGTTTTACAAATTCCCAGGATTAAGGGGAGGTATTAATGTCATCGTTCTGATTTTGTGTTTTCACTATATCTAAGTTCTTGCAACTTTAACTTAGAGCCTTTGGACAGTAATATACTACATAATGTTGTTGAAAGGTTCTATGTTAAAAAAGCAAGAACTTACGGTACGTGAATAATACTAATACTAATCTTTATTGTATACATAGAAACATTTATACATTTTCCAAATTTCCAAACAATGCTAAAGCAGTAGTTTAATTTATATAGGTATACATGAGTTGTTGAAATTATTACATTCTTTTACCGTAACGAATAGTTATCTGTCTTCTAATGTGCAAGCATAAGCGTTACATATGCGAACAAAATTTCAATTAATTCGCGTATATTGAACGACTGTAAAAAATTACGGATTGTCTGTATACCAGTCGTTTATTTTTATTTTGCAGAACGTACTGAACATGCTCAATAATTCGGTGATTAAATACTTGTTCCTAGTGCTAGAGCCGCACAAAGATTTTAATTCGGAAAAAATCAGAGGTCAATTACTTTTCAGATTTGAGTAGTCTGAATTTTAATCAACGGCTACCGAGAATATAGTATAAAAAACAAATATATTTTTTGCTTATTTTGATGTCGTACTGGAGGTTTTAAATTAGCGTTTACAAAATGTGTTTTTCGTTTATATAACATAGTATCTTACTATATTCTTAAACTGAAACAAGTTCAATCTGTTACTAGACATGTATATACATATTTACACAGATACATCAGTGCCTGACTTTTGCTATTGACCAGGTGCGGTTCACTGTGAAATTTTAAGAAGTTGTAATTTATAGGGGCTACGAAAAAATAGTATTCAACTAACATCAAGCGTGAATTTATAAATTGTTTTGTCACGGTTATTTCGCAAGAACGTTTTTGCACCACTCTCTGTAAATTTTGCATTAGGTTGCAGAACTTGTATGTTCTCTATTTCTTAGAATACTAGAAGTAGAAAAAAACATGTAAGTGAGGATTACGTAAGGATTAGAGGTTATTCACAGATTTTTCATAGAAAATTGCCTATAGGATTTTTCTATGAATCGAAAAGTCAATTACTTTTCTTAAACAGATATATGACATTGAACAACAAATATTTACTTTTAATTTTCTCTTTATTGTTTGGATACAACTTATTTCTGTACTCTACTCCTAATTAAGCTCTTGAAAAAGTTGTTGCCGTCAAGTTTAGAAATCAATCGATCTTGAAGAATTAATGTGACAAATTTATGAATTTATTATTATTTATGTTATTTCTGTATATCAAATATAATTTCGATAACAAAGAAACTGCACACCATATGCCGTAATGCCTTTTTAACAGATTCAACGAATTTTCAAATGCCTGCTCACTCGTTTTTTAGAAGATCATAAGGCTAGTACTCATGCACCCTAAATCCGATTTGTGAATTGCTTTTTTGTGATTCTAAAGGAATGTATAGTACTCATGTAAAGGCAAAGCGATTTGCAAACTGCGATTTTTGGTAAAGCGCCTGCCCAGATAAAATTCTATCGCCTGTGTCATATTAACAAATGAAAGTAACATATACAGGGTTTACCACTTAAAACTCCCAGGTCAAATATCTCGGAAACGGGTAAAGATATTTGAATTTTGTAAAAAGTAGTTACTAAAGAATGTGATCGACTCTAGTTTGCTCTCACAATTGTGTTTTATTATGTGAAGATATAGATGGCGCTGCGATGAAAAGAATTTTTTTGATCGCCACAATCTTCATTTGTTTTTTATTTAAAAGAGTATTAAAATTAATGTAAATTTTATTATTTGTGTTAGTTTCCAAAATTTAACGGTTTCATAGATATTCGTGTTTAAAGAAAGTAAAGAGTAATTTTAAAGTTTTGTCTTTATTTTGTTTAAATAATTAATTTGTAGGGGAAAATAGCAGTAAACATATTCACAATTCTTGCTATTATAGTTACTTCACAATTTAAATTTTATAGTTTGTAGTTCCTTTTTATAAATTCCACTTCATAGGCATCCATAGGTATGTAAGCAGAAAAGCATTCATGTCTGTGTTATATGTATGTATGCTTGCTTTGATTATTTCGGAAATATTTTGACATTAGCACTGTAATGTTAGCGGAAAACAACAACTTTATGAATCAGATCATGTGGAGTGACGAATGTCGTTTTCACAACAATGGTACTTAAACATAATGCTTGATATTGGTCAGAAGATAATCCTAGGTGGATAAGGCAAACATGAAATCAAACAGTTTTTGGCGTTAACGTTTGGTGTGGAATTTTAAACGGATACTTTAGCCCCCACTTTTATCATGAAACATTAACTGGTGTGCGCTACTTACATTTCCTGCAAAATGAGTTGCCACTACTTTTGGAAGATATTATGGAGCTGCGAAATAAATGTGGTTACATCAAACTGCTAATAATGTCAACATAGTTACTGACAATTTTAATCAAACGTTCCCACGTCGTTGGATTGGTACTAATGGAGTCCTTAGGTGGACGGCTCGTTCGCCGGATCTAACCCCGTTAGATTTGTTTCTTGTGGGCTTATTTGAAAGCTGAAGTTTACAAGGAACCCATAACAGATATGGGCGACCTTCATAAAAAAAATTATGCAAGTGTTCAAAAAATTAGTAGAAATACATTGTTAAATGCTTGCGGAAGAGAACTAATAAGGCGATATACGTTATGTAGCAATCAAGAAGGCAACAATTTTGAACATCTTTGTTAGTTATATTTGATCCTTTAAAGTATTTAAACAAAATAAAGACAAAACGTTAAATTTACTTTTACTTTCTTTAAACACGAATATCTATAAA
Source organism: Amphimallon solstitiale (assembly GCA_963170755.1). Lineage (NCBI taxonomy): Eukaryota > Metazoa > Arthropoda > Insecta > Coleoptera > Scarabaeidae > Amphimallon > Amphimallon solstitiale. The sequence continues at coordinate 108,852,831 of OY720676.1, forward strand.
ACCGTTTAATTTTGGAAACTAACACAAATAATAAAATTTACATTAATTTTAATACTCTTTCAAATAAGAAACAAATGAAGATTGTGGCGATCAAAATAATTCTTTTCATCGCAGCGCCATCTATATCTTCATATAATAAAACACAATTGTGCGAGCAAACTAGAGTCAATCACATTCTTTAGTAACTATTTTTTACAAAATTCAAATATCTTTATCCGTTTCCGAGATATTTGACCTGGGAGTTTTAAGTGGTACACCCTGTATATTATTTAGGCAAAATTTTTGTATGTGTAAATAATTATGATGTCTATATTAATAATTATTACAATTTTGTTTACAAGTGAGTGTTAGAGAAAATGAAGGTGAGAAGAATTTACTCAAAAAAAGAAATATATCTTCTAACTAAGATCAAATGTTAGAGGTTCCAGTTTTGGCTGCCAGGATAGATGCCTTTACTGGCTTTCCACAACACGTTAATAGTATATGTCGAGATCCTTCTTGGATATAGAGGTTGGTGAATATTAAAAGTAACAGACCTATTAAATGTAAATCAGCTGTCACTTCGACATTTTGATAGCATATTTAAAAAATGAGATGTGGGCACCAAAAGACTTTCTTATAGGTACGTGGGTATCGATTTTGCATACAAAAGTTTTTCCAAATTCAGTTATAAATTCTGTATCTTCTTAATAAAATAAACATGCGAGTAAAATGTTTTAGTCCAGTCATTACCAATACATGCATTTGGAAAGCAAAGTGAACTGAGTAGTCTTTTTTTTTAATATTCTGTACGGGTTGCTTAGTGTGATTCGAATTTTTAATCCTTTATTATACAAAAATTACTATAACTGGAGCTCTAAATACTTTTATACTAAATAAATCTATAGTAAATGCATGATTTGTGAGATATTTGAAACTGCTATTCGACAAGAGTAAAAGCATAACTTCCGGTCCGAATTTGAAATTTTTTTTATACAACAATTATTCCAATTAGGATTACAAAAATATTATTAGCGACAAGACAGCATCTTGTCGCTAATAATATTTTTGTACTCCTAATAAATCTGTACAGAATGCATAATTTGCAAGATATTCGCAAACAAACTGTTTTTCAACAAGATAAATCCTACTTCCGGTAGAAATTTTGAAAGACGTTTTAATAAAATTTTCTATAAATCAACATTTCAGTATTTCTGTATTTTTTAGAAATTTCTCCAAACTTAGTAGTGGACAAGATATTGGAAAATTTTGATTTTTTCACCAAAGTAAACTACTTGTTCCGGTCTACTGACTTAAGAGAAAAGCTAATCAGGTCTGCAGTGGAAGTTTATATTCCTGAACATAAAGTTTGTTATTGATGTCTTTTACGGAGGTCATACACACACACACTCTTTTTCGGTATCAGGGGCTTCAAAACTGAACCCCTGCAAAAATCTCGTGGTCGAAAATTTTCATCATCACAATACTTCCTTATACTACATAGAAGGAAGTAAAAATATTGCTATCTGTTAATCAATAAAATTCAGAGATATAGAGAAACGTTTTTATTTATTTTGAAATAAATCCTTGATGCTTGTGATTTTAATAGTTGTGTGCAATTAATTACTCGCTTGCATATTTGACAGTTTTGTTAGTTTCTTCAGACTGTAAGTTGCTTGTTAAACATTTGTTTATATAACGTTTGCCATATCTTAACTCTATTTTTTTTAATTGAAATTCGGATGCTGTTTTATAAAAGTTGATAGCAGTAATTTACCTCAAATTAACGTTCTCACCATGATCCTGAAATATTTTTTTAAAAATATAGATTTCATCTCAACAGAATATAAGTTGCTTTAAGGTAGTGTTGTTATATCGTAATTATTTTTATGTGCAATACTACCACTAAAGAAGACAATAATAATAATAATTTATTGTGTTAGTACATACTTTTAGTACTTATCTCCGCACAAGTCAAATGGACATTCCTAGAGAAGACATTGTTACACTTGGTTTCCATCCATTCTTACCCATTTTTTCTCTTATTAGTCTCTTTTGGTACATTCACAAATAATTTATTACGTATTTAAATGCCAGTTTTTCTATTTTGTGATATAGCAGAGCAACGAGACGACCTTCTACTGCAAATTTTACCGTCAAGGGTTTATTTATAGTACATTGACGCCACAAGCATAAAATAAGCATTTTGGCGGAGTTTTTAAAATTCATTTTAATTTCCAGAATATGAAGTTTTTATTTCGTAATATATTTCTATTTATTATTGATGAAGACTAATAAAGATCACGCCCACTTTCAATGTCCGTCCAAGGTAATTGACCGATACCTCTGGTATATTTCTCTTTACCGTCGTCTAATTATACTTACTACCTTTTCTTAGGTTTATTTATTGTGACATTTTTATCCCATATAATATCAGCATTATGTTTATGAATTGGATTTCAAGTAATATCGTGGCGTGGGGGATTTTTTTGAATTTCACGAATCGCGCTTTCTCCTTTGGTAAAAACCCTAGATGTCTACCCCTTGCCGCACAGATTCCTTTAAAAAGTCTATCTCCTTTACGAACGCTCTTAATTATTCAATTCATTTAGGGCTCATCATTATCCGTTGACCTTGTGAATTCAGTGCAATATTCACACATGCTATGTATATTATGTCGTCATGTACATTTCACATTTACATTTTAATGTTTTCTTTTGACGCGACTGGTAACTAATATATATTTTGACTTCCATCTCACTGTTTTTCAGATTTATCATTTCGCTTGCACTAGTTTATTATTACTTTTTCCTTTAATGTTGAATTATTTCATTCGTTTATTGTTTCTGTTAATTAATATGTTCTTTTACAACACATATTTGACATTGACTTAAAGAAAGTGCAAACGGGTTTGATTTTACGAAATATAATTTATTTTTCATACTTGAGTAACCCTCCGTACTAAATATATATCAAGTTTTAATGACAGAAACAATTATGACGTTTCAAATTTTTAAAAGCGTTAAATAATTATAAAAATATACAAGCCTATGTATCGATACTTATGACTACTGTATTTGGTTTATATATAGGTGTCGTTTAATTAAAATAGAATAAATCTCATGGATACTTGTCGGTGGTGTTTGAACAACATAAAAACCAACCAAACTACTTTATTGCACGTCAATGGACAAACTTCTTTTTGTTGGCTCAATAGAATTGTCAAATAAGTTCTCGTTGATAGCTAATAGGTAAAAGTAAAGATAAACAGCAAAATGGAAGTTGTGCCGTTAGAACTTTTTAAATGTGCTAATTTCTAAACTAGGATGGCTTACTCTACTGAGTAGTTCTAAATGAAAACTTTACATGTCTCGCTTGTAAGAAGATAGCAGCATCTTTTTTAAAATAACACTATTGTCTAACAAAGAAAAGCAAATGACGCACGTGCATATGTAGGTTAGTGGTGTTGTGTTTCCCATAGGAATACTATAATTTTAACGTAGATATTTTTTTTAATTATGTTGTTTTAATTCTATGGCAACGATACAATTATTACTGTACCTATATCTGTATGTAATTTCGCATTTTGAAACTGTTAAAGATGAAATACCCGTTGTGTAGATTTATTTCAAAGTTCTGTTATTGAGTTAGCGAATATTTTTTACGTTTATATGCCGGATTCCAATAGAATTATTTCTAATATGCTAATAATAATAATAATAATAATATATCTATATTAGCAATACGCTATTTACACACACTTACATTATTTATATAAATTTATCTAAAATATACAATGACAGTTGTTTCTTAAACTTATTTAAATTATTACAGTGTTTTATGTCATACGGGAGGCTGTTAAACATTTTAAGCCCATTAACAAAAACATTATTAGCCGTTGATGACCTATTTACTCTTTCAATAAAGAAATCATTGATGATTCGTGTATTATATTTATGTGTGTCATGTATATAAATCAACTTCTGACTAATATACGATGGCGTAACACCTTGTTTACTCTTGTAAATGAATAACAGTGTTCTGTACGTTATTCTTTGTCGCACATTCATTAATTTCCATGTACTCAGCATTAATGCAACTGGTGTATATTTGTTACACTTTAAAATTGTTCTCATAGCCCTATTTTGTATTTTTTGCATTTGCTGAGTTTCGTAATTATTTAACTTAAAGAGGATTCTTGAGCAATATTCCATGTGTATCGAAATTAGCGATTTATATATAACAGTTTAATATATGTAGACATATTTTGACCTATTCTATTTAAATAACCTACTTTTTTAGACATTTTATTTAGAATATGCTTTGTATTTTCTTTAAAATTTAAATGCTGATCTATAATTATCCCTAAATATTTTATACTATTTACTCTTTCTAAATAATTATTATCTATTTTTATATTAATATTGTCATAATTAATTGTGTTTAATTTATATGTACTACCAATGATTATAAATTTAGATTTACTTATAATAATACTTAAACTATTGGCACATAACCATTTATATAATAAAGACGTCTTCATTTATTTTGTCCTTCATGTCATTTAAATCATTTCCACTGACATACAACATTGAGTCATCAGCAAACAAATGTAATTTACTGTTTTTGGTCCTTAGCATAATGTCAATAACATATAAACTAAAAAGTAACGGTCCTAATATTGTTCCTTGTGGTACACCATATTTAGTAGAGCGCACACCTGATGTTGTCCCATTAAACTTTACACTTTGGTATCTGTCTGTATGAACGACACCATTCCAGAGCTATGCCTTTGAAGCCGATGACTTCCAATTTCTTTAGTAGTAATTGTCGGTCGATGGTCTCAAAAGCTCTTCGGAAATCCAAAAACACAGCCAGCATTTTGCCATTGTCCATTTTCCTCGACCAATTATCACAAATATTGACCAAAACTGTTTCACAAGAGTGTGATTTCTTGAAACCTGACTGGTTCAATGATATTATACTGTTTGTATCACAATAACTATCAACTTGTTTTTTAACGCACATTTCCAACACTTTTTCGTATGATGGCACTCTATTTATAGGTTTGTATTCTTCACACAGTTTCGTCCCATTGACTTTTGGGACAGGTACTATATATGATATTTTCCAGTATTTAGGAAATACCCCTGACTGCATTGACGTATTTATTATGTCTAGTATTCTATTTGCTGACACCAAACAAATGTCCTTTAAAACCATCACCAGCAACGTCTCCTGTACCTTTTAGAGATTTAATTACATCTTTAATTTCTTTCATAGTTACATTTTCAAATTTACAAAATTCCGGATGCTGCGGTATTTCACGCAAAACTTCATTTTCACTGTCAATATTTTGTCTTTGTACCCTATCGACTAGTGTATCTATGCTTGTTACAAAGAACTCATTAAATTTTTCAACAATTTCCCTATCATTCTCTATTTCTTCATTATCAAAAATAATGCTTGTACTATTTTTTTTTTACTTGTTGGTAATAACATTTTAAGATTCTTCCATAGTTCTTTTGAGTTGTTTCTGTTTTGATCAAGTACTGTTTTCAAATACTCTTCTTTCCGTTCTCTAATCATTTGAACTACTTTATTTCTAATTAATTTGTATTCATTTCAGTCTTCCTCGCATTTCGTAAATACTGCTACCTTATATTTATCATCTCTAATATTTATTTGTTCTAGTATTGCATAATTCATCCACTCATTCCTTAAATACTTTTCCGGTAAAACAAATTCACATTTTGGACACATTTCTTCAATACTTTCCAATATAGGCGTTATTAAATAGTACTGTAGAAATTTATTTTATAAAAAATGGCACAGTAACAAAAAACACACATTTTTACGTATGTACGACTTATGTGTATTAACAAATACGGCCAAGAACATGATATATGTGTTTACTATTAGCCACAAATTAAATTAATATTAATTATCCTGAATGAAATAAGGATTTTCATCATTTCCGACGCTTGGATCACAGTATGTGCTTCGAGTCGGTAGAAGGTGTAAACATGCTTCCTTCTGTTTCAAAGAGAGAACTAAGAAATTAACTCCCATACTTGCAAAGATCGCTTCGGTTCGTATAAGTACACAAATTTAAAAGTACAAGGAAGAGCTATCCTGTGGTGGTAAACACCTACCTCGCACTCCCAACACTCAGGGCCTGTGTTGGCTCTAGGAAGTACGACTACAGTCAGTACGGAAGCTGGTGGCGGAGAGGGTAAGTGCAAATTCCTATATAGATACTATCGAGGACCTGGAGGAAGTGGTACCCGCCAGAACCGGGCACATACAAGCTGCCATCATGTCTGCAAAAAAGAAGAGCTGAGTGTTCGACAAAGAGATCCTACCACGAAAAATCGTGGAAAAAGATCAAGTCCAAAAACAGACTACGGAAGGAATATCACAGGACAAGGTTACCAGGACTCAAGACCGACCTGCACCGCCTGCAGAGAACCATCAACTACGAAGTCCACATCTACAGGGCTGAAAAGTGGGAGGAGTTTGTGGAACACAACCAGGACACACAGAACCCCACACGAAGATACCCAGACCTCTGAAAGCTAACAGAAAACCGATCCTGAAACAAAGAAACGGACCCGAGATAGGCGACACGGACCGCAAGACGGCCAACCTACTTATGGAAACCTTCGGAAGGCACTTCACACCCCAACCGACCACAGACAGCGACCTGGTCCTGACGTGCAAAGAAACTCTTTAAGAGATCGTCGAGATCGACGCGGGATCCTCTGACGAAGTCAGTCACTCCGGAGTAGGTCCTGCAGGTGATCAAGTCACTTGTTGCCACCAACAAGGCACCTGGAGAAGACGAAATAACTAATAGCGCCCTGAAGAAGGCACCGCTAAGGTTCATTACCAACCTTGTGGCGATCTTTCAGTGCCGTGCTGAGGTTGACGCACTTTACAGACACCTGGATGTCTGTCAGGATGGTCCCCATCCACAAAGCCAAGAAGGACCTCCACTCGGCGAAGAGCTATATCGACCAATCTCACTGCTGAGCACCGTAAGTAAAGTACTTGAAACTCTTATACTTTCCAGAATCAACCAACACCTGGAGGAGCACGAGCTAGCTTACCCGGACCAATAATATGGCTTCAGGAAGCAACACTCGACCACCCTGCAGGTGTACAGGCTCACGGAGTAGATGACCTCATCATTCAACAGGAATCAGTGCACCGTGATAGTGGCACTCGATCTGGAGAAGTCCTTCGATAAGATCCGCCACAGGGACACTCCTATGGAAGATGCGCAACGCAAACTCCCCGTCGAGGATCCTGAAAATCCTCCGATCCTACCACCGCGACAGGAAATTCAACACCGTGGCCAACGGTGTGAACTCCGACACGGGGAGGTTGGGATCAGTACCACAAGGATCAACCATTGGGCCGGTCTTCTTCACCATCTACGTGAGCGAACATCCCGAAGCCAGAGAACCACAGAGTGTACTGTACGCAGACGATACCGCAATAGTGTCGAAAGTTTATGAAGCGCTCTGAAAACCAACTGGATAAGATGAAAGACTTGTACGATTTATGGGGCCTCAGCATCAACCCGAAGAAGTCACAGGTTGCGATAATATTGAAGAGACACGTAAGAAACCCCCTAAAGTTGAAATTTCAAGTACAGAGGTCGACTGGAACCAGGATATTGACTACTTGGGAGTAACACTCGACACCCACCTAACGTTCAGAAGGCACGCCACTAGGACATGCGGAAAAGCTGTAGGAAGCTTATGCCGCTGTTGGGTTCCAAGGCGCTGGCCACGAAGGCTGCTGTGATATTGTACAAAGTACATTTCCGGCCAATCCTGACGCACGCTAGCCCTGCATGGACAACCATGCCGCAAACCACGCTGGGACGCCTGGAAAGGGTGCGGAACCGCTGCCTGAGGATCGCCGCAAGAGAACCGAAGAGCACGCCGATGTCACACATCAGGAACACCGTCAAAATAAACACACTGGCAGAGTTTATTCAATAAATCAACAGGAAGTTCTTCCGAAGGGCAAACTTCATAGAATTCTCCTCTCTGGAGGACACTATGAAGGAAAACTCCCGAGGAAAACACAAGACCGTCACGGAGGCACTCAGCCTCCTGTAGATGCCGCAGAAAACCGGATGGAAAACACGTAAGAAATACCTTAAAAATAATAATATTCATATATCAACCTCATGTATTTCTAACAATGTATTTCCATGTGTTAAATGAAACTCCGGTGCGAGAGCCCGGACTCTCATTTGACCGATGTTACAGGAAGAATATCGTAATCAATCGCCCTTAAAATGCGCAAATTTCAAACACTCATATCTCGGGAACTAGTCGTGCGATTTCTTTCAGATTTGAACAGGCAGTCCTTAGAAGATTCTGAATTCAAACACACATACACACACTGAATTCAAACACCCCTAGTAAGACGCGTCGCGACGCGTGACACTAGTAGATCAGGTCCCGTGAGCGTTGTGAAACTAACAGTTAGTCCTCGGTGATGTATATATGTGTATGTACGATTCATGTGTATTAACAAATACGGCTAAGAACATGATATATGTGTTTAATATATATAAACCCCATATTGAATTAATATAATAATAAATATATATGTATAAAATGCAATGAGTTGGCGCAGCGGCAATACACAATTATTAATAATAAAATGACAATTTGACAGCAAGCTGCCATCTAAAAGTTTCAACGATGGCTTCTTCTTTGGTATTTCGCATATGTACTAAGGAAATTATGCAGCTATAAATGCAATCTTACACAGACACTTAATTATATAGTAAATTAATTTTGAATCTAGGAGAAATGGAGCAATTCCTTTTGCGTTTAAAAGAAAGTGTTCTTTATGGAAGTGAATATAGTAGTTGCCGGAGCACAAGATTAATAACTTTTCATTTTTGAAGCAATCTGTTCTTTATAAAAAAAAAATAAGCGTATGACATAACACAAGCTAGAATACAAGTTTGAAAAATAAGCAGTTTTAAATGCTTGATGAAGATCTATGGGTCAAGTCACTATGATGGCAAATAGAACAGACAGCAGGAAACGATAATAATATCCAAATATATCACTGAAAACGGTTTGTAGATAGTTTTACATTTTGAGTTGAAATGTTGTCTGTTTCGAGACCGCCTTATATTTATTAGGTAGGTTTTGACTGAATCAAAGGCCTTTGATAGATACACAAATTAATTTCTGCAAGCATATCTTTCTCAAACGCTTTAGAAATATGTTCCACTATGTATAATTATTCAATGCCATAAAAAATTACCAAATGGACATGTTAATCTAATATTATGTCTTACTTGGAGTTGTATTCAGTTAACTTTAAAAGTGAGATAGTAATTTGTTCAATATTCTATCTATTATTTAATATCTACTTCATTAAACACAACTAGATGGAGTTTTTGACGTAAATCGTATTAATACAATAATGGCAATTACTTATTTTGGAACTGAACAGTTTCCTGAATATCACAAAAAACATTTAAAGAAGCTAATATAAATTGCTATACTGATTACAACATATTGTTTTACGAAATGCATACGCTTTTCATTATTATACGGTTGATTTATTCAAATAGAATAGGGAAAATAACATCATAATTTCATTACATTTTTAAGAATTGTAAATAATTGACGAAGCCATTTGGAAACCACACAAACATTTAATGACGTTTGAGATATAGAGTCCGGGATGACTAAGCAAAACGATTTCGAAACTTAAATAGAATATCTCTATAAATTACCTTAGAGTGGTTGTTGTAGTTACTTAAATAAGCATTTAGTCATTGGAAGACATGATATGTGTTTGAAATTCTTCGTATGGGAAGTATTACGTACTACTTTTAAAATTTAATTAACGCTCATTCGATAATAATTTGCTGTGGTATTACTGTGTATAAAACGGTTTCTGAATTCTAAGAGCTGCCTGTACTAAAAGTAAATGAATTAGTTTAGAAAAATCATCATCAAGGATGGGAAATGCTATAAGATGTTCAGGAATTAATCTATGCCTTTTTTAATATTTCATTAAGAACTGAGCGCACTTAATAAGAAATAATTATAACAAATACACATAAATTATTTTCATTCGTTTAAATAGATGTAATTAGGTAATTAGTATTAATTTTAAATCGGAAAGATGCATCAAGAAATATTGATAACTATATTTACTGATGTATTATATAGAAACTAGTTACTTCACTTCTTTAATTTGCATTGTAAAACAAAATTATACTTATTGGTAACATACTAATTCTACTATTTCTACATAGCTACATACAACTTAATATAAAACCTAAAACTGCAGTGCAAATGTTTTAAAAAATAAAAATTTCTCAGAATATTTCGCACTAAACCTACGCCAAATTTGTATAATAGTAAAAGCCACACTGTCTCTCGCACACTAACCTAAAATCTGGTAGAATGCCGTAGTAGTCATGATTCCAGAAGCAAAAAAGGATACCACTACTTTACAGTTCAGCAAATCTACTTATAACTAGCGTGGTTAGGCCAAGACAGATCGATCCGCAGGACCGACCACCACCCACGATCCCAGTCCGTCGACCGCGTCAGATTGTTGAGGAGGCCAGGAGGGGTGCAGGTACCCGGAGAGACGGAATTAAACCGTGACACTTGAGAAACAATAGTGGATTATTTCCTTCTGGTCTCCCCTCGAGAGATAAATACTACTGCCGACCTAGTCACCGCAAGGGTGAAGGCTAGCAGGCTTATGGACTTTGTGCCAGGTTCCATACATACCCAAACCAACCCAATTCTAAAACTTTTATTTATATTTTATGGGCTTTCATTGAAGTGAAAACTTCTATGGGCGCGTTGATTGTGGGCACTGGACGAGACTGAGCCGTCACGCTCGGCTATGTAACGCTCGTTCGGGTAAAGTCGGCTCGGGTCGACTAAGGGAGCGAGAGAAATATAGTCAACGCGTCACTGCTATACTCGTTCGTTTTTAGAGTTTAATACAAATCATGATCAAACCGAGCGAAATGTACTAGAACAATGTATACACAATAATAATAAATATATATTTTTTAAATGTAGGTACTATAGAACGAAAATGGAAAATATAAATGTAAATGAATATAGAACGAAAAAAAAGTTGTAGTTCGTATTATTAACCTCGCCTTGATAAAGTTTTCACTTTTGCCGTGTGGTCTTAACACGTCCATTTTTTTTCCATAATAAAAATGTTGTTATGAAATAGTACTATAAATTATAGAATTATCGATCTAAATAGCCAGAATTATGGGTTGAAAAAAATACATAAGTTTCGGATATCATTTATTGTATAAAAAAAGTGCAGTTCTTGAGGCCTCAGTCGTGGGAAATATTTTTTTCGAAAAAAGAGAGATATTTAAAAGTGTATAATATCGACAATCGGACGGTTGTTTCAAGTTGTTCTGGGTTTGGTCTAAATTGTTTGTCAGTATTTCAGATAAGTCAAAATTGACGGAGATAACTGACTTTTTTCGTCTGTTAGTGATCGGGTAACTTCTGAATGACTTGTCATATTCACCCAATATATTTGTTTTGTCGAGACGATGGTTCATAGCTATGCTAGAATACGATAGGTGGCGCAGTAATCAAGATAACAAATATTAAATCGATGAATCAAAATGACTCATATTAACAATATATGTTGGTTTAGTGCCAAAAAAGGAAATCACAAAATCTGAACCCGATAGCTGCCCCTGTGGCCGAGTTATTAAATCGATATAAATAAAAATTGAATGCTGTTCGTTGGTAAGCACATCACTTGAGAACGGCTGGACCGATTTGGCTCATTTTTTAAGACGTGTTCGTAATAGTCGGAATAAGGTTTTTAGAGAAAAAAAATTAGAAAGTCGCCCGGAAAATTCGGGGAAAACAATGTGCTTTTTTCTATAGGACTTTTTTATATTTGTTTTGTGAGACGATGGTTCTTAGCTATGCTATGATCCGATAGGTGGCGCTGCAGTCAAGTTATTAACAAGTTCTCTTTTTATAGACCAAAGTATATCATATTTACAATATGACTAAAAAGAAAATCACAAAATTTTAGACCCGATAGGTGGCCATATGGTCGAATTATTAATCAATTTTAGTTAAAGTTAACATGCCACCTTGCGGAAAGGCCAGAACAACGTCTGCTGAGCCAGCTAGTATATAATAATTGACCCTAATGAAGTAATAGTAAGCCTTTTAGCGGTTTTAGTGAGTCAACTTGAAGCATACTAGGTATGCTTCAAGTTGGGGCTACAAAAAATAAGCATAAGCGTCAAAAATGTGGAATTGTGTTTGTATATACGGAAGAGAAAACCACGATAAGATTAAAAGTTCTTTATTCATAAAATAAAATAACATCAGACTTTCGGAAGTTTTTTGTATTTAGTTAGCTCGACCCTTCATGACTTTTATTTTGAAATAATTTGGAAGCCTCAGAATTTAGATATTTAAAAACGGAGAACTGGGAAAATATTGTTGTACTTATCAGGCTTTGAAAACAATAACGTTTTGAAATAAATGGACATTATATTTCTAAATACATGTTCATTCTAAATCACAAAAGAGTATGATTATAGAACTGCATTATACGGAAATGTTCTTCTACACAATAATGTTCGGGAAGTACAAGTCATTCTGCACATTATGATATCGTTCTTTCCTATAACCTCGACCGGTTATAATTTTTTCCTTGAAATACTTTAGAAGAACTTCAAAAACCTAGAATAATCTGAAACAGCCGTCAGAATTTTGATTTTCGAAAAAGAGGGGTTGTGAGAAAATTGTTTCTTCCTATTATATTGACCAATTATGATTTTTTGTTTAAAATACTGTGGAACAATTTAGAACAAATCTAGAACAACTTTCAACAACTGTCAAAATTTAGATTTTCAGAAAAAGGGAAAGCATCTTACTTTTCGACACCGTCTTTTTGCAATATCTTTTGTTAAATAAGAGATACGGTTTTGATGTATTAAAACAATGTTTACAACAAATCTAGAACAACGGAACAATCGTCAGAATTCTGATTTTCAAAAAAAAAGGGGGCTAGGAAGAACTCGTTTTATCCGATTATCTCCGGCAATTTTTAATTCATTTCGAGATTCATTTTAACAATGTTTAGAACAACTAAAAGAACCTGGAAAAATCATCACAATTTCAATTTTCGAGAAAAGGAGGGCTGGGTGAAAAAGTCGATTTTTTCAATTATATTGGCCAACTTTGACTTTTTTTTGAAATACCTTGTACCAATTTAGAACAAACCTAGAACAACTCTGAACACCCGTCAGATTTTTGACTTTCGAAAAAAGGGGCCTAACTTTACACACCCGGTACTTAATAATACAATGAATATATAACTTGTATATAGCTTGTTTAGAAATGTTAAGTCACATTCCAGCAACACTGTAAATGCCAGACTTGCAATCAAACATTTAATTAAAATAATTCAAGACATAATATCAGGTTTGAGTTCTTAAACTGCACTGAAGTACGTACCTAAATCATAATAAATGATTTAGAAAATAAAATAGTTTTATTATATTTCTTTAACGGAATATTGGAAATTGTATGCAAAATTGCAACACAGGTGGGATACATATTTAGCTTTCTATAAATAGTGAAAATAGAAGTCATGGCAAATAACCCTACGTACACAGGCGTGATTAAAATATATAAAGTGTGTAAGTGATTACACATAATAAAAATGAAACTGAAAATGCGTATTGTATTATAAAATGTCCAAAAATGTTACCCACAAAAAATACTCAAACCAGAGCGAAACATGAATAAGAAAGAAAGTCAAGTTCGACTTTCTACAGAAATACATAGGTATATGGCTCAAGAATAATACCCAAACAATGGGTATATGCGCAATCAACTTTATTTATTTTACTAAAGGTATAAATGACGTACGTTATACTAAAATCATCGTTTAGTCATATGTAAGTTCTATTTATAAAACATAATTGTTATTTTAAAAGATCCTTGACCTATTAGAAAATTTGTTTTAATAATTAAAATATGTGTCTAGAAAAATATCCGGACTATTGAAAAAAACGTAAGGCATGTATGCATATATTATAATCTTGTGGTTTTTGAAGTAATATTTTAAGCTGATATTTTACTTTACTCTAAAACAGAGTCCAGCCAATAGAGAGTTTTAGTACTGCAAAAGGCCCACCTTTTGCAGGACTAAAACTCTCTATTTACGCTGTTTATGTATGGGTTTTAATGAAAAATACAAGGTTTCGATCTTTAGAGAGCGCAGCTCGAGCTACCATCTTGAATAAAAGATGCCGAATATGTTTTTCACAATAATTTCTCAACTACTACACTCACGACATAAATATCTGTATTCAAACTTGAAGAGGATTTTGTATGTGTAAAACCCAGTTTCCCAAAAAATCGTCAACAACCACATTTTTTATAATTATTTATATTATCATTTCTGTCGATACATTAATACATAATTTTTAAACACCTACATGAGGTAAAGTAAAATGCGCGTTTTTAATGTTGCAACTCCAGAAGGCCTATTTTTTATTATAGTTATTATTTATTTTTTCTACATCTCTCTCTATAAAATGTTATATGTACATGTATTTTTATTACTATTGTCCAGTTTTTTTTTCTAATTTTTGACGGTCAGGGAGCCAGGTCGACTTCTTCAATCACCAAAATCTCTTCTTTGAGATCACTTCCGACGTCGAGGTGATATTTCGGTCAAGACTACCCATTACAGTACATATCTATATGCGACAGAATATTTTAGTACCGATTTTCTTAGTATCGCTTTTCTGCACCTACATGGTGCGTTGCATCCTTTTTCCAATCACAAAATTTGTATTTCAATAAAGTATCGGGTATAGAATTCCTGGTTACCCGAACCAGGCCATTGCTTCCCAACTCCCAGCTCGATTCTTTTTAGTTCACATACCATTCTTGGATGGAATGTCCTAAATATATAGTACCTGGCAGCGTCCTTAGTTGGTGGCAAAGAAGTACCTTTCTTTAAGTCACCATCATACAAAGCGACTAGGAGCGAGCTCCAGCATGTGCAACCTACTCAGGCTGGACATCATTCTACTTAAACATGCAAACGCTCATACGAAGGTTTTAGATTATTCAGGCAAGTGTTATAATTTTCACTTCCTAGTGGTGTAGTAGCCATTAAACGCGTACAGACATATAACGTTTTCTGCTGCTTTATCATATTTAAAACGAGTATGTATAATATTTTGCTATTTAACCTAAAATGCATAATAATATAAATGCGTAATTACATAATTATAATTTTGTAATAATAAATCGCCTGATATAATAATTTACAAAATGTGATAATTTTTTAATCAATATAAGAAAATAGTTTTTCACATTTTTTGGAAAAGTGTGAATGTTCTCGGCGCTGTAACTCGTTACGTATTAGTCGCGCAATAAAATGTTGTCAGGAACTTCATCCACTTCTGCTCTGAGAATATTTTTATCGTAAGATCAACAGTTGAAGAGTTATTTAAAAAAAAAGTTGTTGTCACCTTTTACCCAAGTCTCGCTCAGGTTTTCCGTCGACTCGACTCGAGGACGAAAACTTATATATCATATTCGTTTCTACCCCAACTTTTTCAGGGCAAAGGCTTTTTTGCTTCCTACAGGCTGCACTTCTATACCGTTACAGATTTCTAAGCAATATTTTCTATTCAATATTTAAGAACTATATATATATTTTAACATTAATAGTATATTACATACGGTGGTGGAAAGTGTTTCATTACTGTCGAGAGAATAAGTAGTTTAATTTTATCTCGAGACAGGAATGAAACTTTTCACCGAGGTTTGTATACTATTTTATCTACAACCATAATTATTATATTTATTTGTGATAAAAATTCCGGTAAAAGTTTTGACATATAATTGAGTTGTCAGATTTGTGATGTTCTAGATTCTAGCGTAAACGTACAATAAATATACGTCAGTTTTATTCGGTGAATAGATTATAAAAGAAATGTTGAGTAGTAAAACCTTCAAGGACTGCACTCCACTTGAACTGAGGGAAACTGTCCTGTAGCAATCCAGATATCTTGGCTCGAATAGAGGACAAGAAATTCATAATATCAGCAATACCAGGGCGGCCTATCTACTCGTACATGGATTCAAGCTTCCAATAATTCTAATTTAACAGTTAATTTTATTTACAAGCATACAATGAATAATTATTTGTGATAAAAATTCCGATAAGGTTTTGACATATGGAGTTGACAGTTTTGTGATTGACATTGAGGTTGGGAAATGAGGTCAGTAATAGCGGGCGGGAAGTAAATGAGGGCAGTAATAGAGGGCGGGAAGTAAACGTGAACAAAGTCACACTCCAAACTTTTAAAATGTCAGAAATGCCAACATTACGCGCATGGTTGTAAATAAAATTTTAAGCAGTTATATTTAGGTGTACAAATCATCTCATTTAAATGTTATTTAAAATTACATGTAGTGTTCAAAGATTGCATACAAATAATAGAAATCTGTGTTAGATTTTATGTGTCACAGCAAATATCTCGGCTATTGTATAAATGACTAAAAAATGACATATAAGAAAGTTATTAGGTTATTTATTTTTAAGAAGGTGTTAATATCGGAAAAACAAGTGACCATCATATAAGCTAGGTAAAGCAAATAAATTTCATATTTTGAATGGAACATATCCAGTATTATTGCATATTCTGAAACTACATGAATTTATCTTTACAGTGGTATATCATATGTTCTACTTTTTTCATTAACTTATTTTTTTTTTATTATAAATGTTGGTTATTGTTAATTAATATTAACTTCCTATCAGAATCACCTGTGGAATCAATTTAATTTTGTATGGGGTCATTTTATATTTTTTTATAATGGTAAATACCTATTTCGAACTGTCTACGTTTTGAACGCGCTCTATTATTTATTTTATTACGTCATAAATTAATAGAATAAATACAACATGTGATATACCGTTGTAAAAATAAATTCATGTACGAGGTAGGCGTCATAAATTCTAGGCCTGATATACAGCAGAAAGAAGTCGCGTCTCCCATTTAGCACTAATTTTATTCATACCCAAATGGTCATGGAGAGTTTGGCGAACACTTGTTTCAGAAATGTTTGTTATTACTGCTAATTCCTTCACTTTCAAATGGCGACTTTCTAACACTAAATGTTCAATAATTGAAATTTGTTGAGGCGTTATCACTTCAATTGGTCCACCCGATCGATCGGCATCTTCCAGGGATTCTTGTCCCAAACGGAAACATTTTGCCCACTTTTTTTACAGTTGAATACGACTGAAATGAATCACCGTAAACGCCGTCTAAACGTTGTTTAATGTGACACGTGTATGCCCTTCTTTTGTTAAAAATATAATGACCGCGCGGTACACAGTTTTCGTTACTTCAGACATTTTCGTGCGCTAGTCACGTTGGTTGGCTGGTTTCTAAAAACTACTAGGCTTCGAACCGTCATATTTATAGTGTACACCTCGCGTATGTGCATGCATGACGTGACGAAGTTTGAACACGTTTGAACCTGCATAAGCCTGTCAGTCCGAGAATTTGTGGCGCCTACCTCGTAGTTTCAGAATATCCAATATTATTGGGAACATTCCATTTAAAATACTACATGCATTACGTGACTTATTATTATTATTATTAATGATCAATTGTTCTTCGGATTTTGATACAGTATTAAAAATAAATAACCTAATAACTTTCTTATTTCATTTTTTTGATCATTCCTCCAGTAGCCGAGATATTTTCTGATATTTTTGGTAATTTTACTTTCTTATAAATAGTATCAGGAAGTATTGTGATGACAAAAATGTTCCACCTCGAGGTTTTTGCAGATGTCCACGTTTTGAAGTCACCTGATACCGATAAAGTTGGACATACTTGCAAACATGTCTCTCTGAGTGTCTGTCTCTCTCCCTCCCTGCGTATGACCACGAAAGCGGTTAAACGGCTACAGTTATCAACATAGAACTGTATATTTAAGAGTATAAACTTTTGAGACCTGATTAGATTTTCAAAGAAATTGGTATACCGGAAGTAGTAGTTTACTTCAGTAAAAAAATTAAAATTTACCAATACCTCGTTAGCTACTAAGTTCAGACAAATTTCTATGGAAAGCAATAGAACTAAAAAGTAAATTTTAGAAGGATATTATAAAAAGTGTTTCAATATTCCCACCAGTCTTACCGACCAACAGGTTTTAGCAAATATCTCGCAAATTATGCATTCCATACAGATTTATTAGTACAAAAGTATTTAGAGCTTAATCTGGAATAACTTTTGTATAAAAACTTCAGAACACACAAACTATCACAAAGTTGTGTGGCGCCCACACCTCATTTTTTATTTAGTATGTACATATCAGAGAAATAAAATGTTTAAATCCTGGGACTCTATAATAATTTCACTTCGAATTGTATGTAGTTTCCAAATATTCAGTCGCAAATAAAAGCAGACACACTTGCAAAAGCGTTAGTATTAACTATTTATTATTATTTTTAATTCTAATATAACTTTTATTTAAATTTGCCATCTGTTCCTTAATTGATTTTGTTTTATTAGTTGTTTCTCTTACAACAAATGACTAGTGCAGTGTAAAGGAAAATTAAATACATACATAGTTTTTCCAATGCATTAAACATAATTGGTATTGTACACAACGTTTTGAAATTAAAATATCCAAATCAATATCGAAAGTGTTATCAAGTAACTTATAACATAATGCGTTTTATATATAATTATATTATACGACACAAAATTATTGTATAAAATAAAGCTTATATACTCTCCGTGATAGTGAAAAATAATGAAACATAACTTTCATGAATAATTACCATTGACACAATTTATATAAAAATACTCCTAGGCATATTATTCTTTAAAAATGTAAATTATATTCATAGCGGAGAATGAAAAGATAAAGATAAAAGAGACTCGAGAAATTTTCAAGGGAGAAATATAAGGGAAATTCACAAATCATTAAAAAAAGAGAACAGAAATGGAATTACTAAAATTAGAACAATGTAAGTGACAAAAAGGTGATGAAAAGGAAATATTATTAATTTTATTTAATTTATAACATTGTTATGTTCTCTCTCGCATGAATGTGTGATATATACATTACAGAGATTAATTTAAAAATTAAAAATATAACCGTCGGATATAACGAAAGAGAAACTTTAAAGTAATTAAAACTGATATATTATAAATAAGTAAATGAACAATTTGGGATATTTTTCATTTTACACCTCGTTTAACAGTAATTAACAAGTTTTGGAGAATTTCATACTTTCAAGAAATTTTATATAAAAAAGTTTATTAACTCTAAATTAATGTTAGGTTTAATGTCGCGCCTTGTAATTTAATTTAGATGTAATTGGCAAAAAACATGGTGTACACTACGAATGTAAAGACATAAAATTATTTAAGTGATGCTTTTGTATTGTAGGATCTTTACAGGTAGACAGTATATACCAAGTTATTACGTAACTTGTTAAATACTGGTTTCAGCAAGAGTAGGTACATGCTATTTTATGACATTTTGTAGATCTGACATTCTAAACACCGTCTATTAGAAAACACGAACTGTTACATACAGGCACAGTTCTTAAGTGTAAATTAAAACTACTTTATAATGTTGTCTGTCTCTATCACTGAAAGTGTAGTTGTTAATTGTATGAAATGGAGTGTTATAAATAATAGCGAAATTATTAGATAACTACCGCAAGTAAAATTAGCACGTTTTATTTAGAGAACAATAACTGAAGATTGCATTGAAAGAATATAGGTCATGATAGGTCAATAGGTGAAAATTAATTATTTTCTTTTCGGATATTACTTGTTATTATAATATCTTATGTCTGATAAAACTGTATGCTATATTGTATGAATTTTATGATAGGTTTCATATCAATCTTCTTCTATTCTATGTTAGAGCATCTCTCCAACTAATTATTATTTTATAGTTCACCAAATGTGATAAATTATAAAATCTTCCTAAACTATTAAAATTTTCATTGCTTCTGTATTATTTTCGAATTTACACTAGTGGCATTGCGATCTAAATGTGTTATACGATCATATAAATATCCTAGTTTTGTCCTTTTCGTCAGCAAAGTGTTATCCTAGCTATGCAACTGAAGTTGCCAACAAAAAGTAGTTTGAAATCCATCCATTTTTCTGCAATGTTAGGTAACATTCAAAGTTTTATTATTAACGAAGTCTGCAGTAAATATACGAGGTGCATTCAAGTTCTAAGGCCTCCGATTTTTTTTCTAACTAACTACTCACCCGAAAGCTATGAAACTGGTGTTACTTCTCGACGTAATCTCCCTGCAGCCGTACACATTTTTCACAACGTCAACGCCATGATTTCATGGCCGCGGCGAAGGCTTCTTTAGGAGTCTGTTTTGACCACTGGAAAATCGCTGAAGCAATAGCAGCACGGCTGGTGAATGTGCGGCCACGGACAGTGTCTTTCATTGTTGGAAACAGCCAAAAGTCACTAGGAGCCAGGTCAGGTGAGTAGGGAGCATGAGAAATCACTTAAAAGTTGTTTTCACGAAAAAACTGTTGCGTAACGTTAGCCAGATGTGCGGGTGCGTTGTCTTGGTGAAACAGCACACACGCAGCCTTTCCCGGACATTTTTGTTGCAGTGCAGGAAGGAACTTGTTCTTCAAAACATTTTCGTAGGATGAACCTGTCACCGTAGTGCCCTTTGGAACGCAATGGGTAAGGATTACGCCCTCGCTGTCCCAGAACATGGACACCATCATTTTTTCAGCACTGGCGGTTACTCGAAATTTTTTTGGTGGCGGTGAATCTGTGTGCTTCCATTGATCTGACTGGCGCTTTGTTTCTGGATTGTCACATTCGACGAAAAGAAAGTCCCATTCATGCCTTGGTTTCGCGTCAACACTGCTTGGCAACATGTCACACGAGCAGTCTTGTGATCGTCCGTCAGCATTCGTGGCACCCACCTGGAGGACACTTTTCGCACTTTCAGGTCGTCATGCAGGATTGTGTGCACAGAACCCATGGAAATGCTAACACTGGAGGCGATCTGTTCAACAGTCATTCGGCGATCCCCCAAAACAAGTCCCTGCACTTTCTCGATCATGTCGTCAGACCGGCTTGTGCGAGCACGAGGTTGTTTCGGTTTGTTGTCACACGATGTTCTGCCTTCATTAAACTGTCGCACCCACGAACGCACTTTCGACACATCCATAACTCCATCACCACATGTCTCCTTCAACTGTCGATGAATTTCAATTGGTGTCACACCACGCAAATTCAGAAAACGAATGGTTGCACGCTGTTCAAGTAAGGAAAACGTAGCCATTTTAAGTATCTAAAACAGTTCTCATTCTCGTCGCTGCCGCTACAATTCGACCTGTCGTACAGTGCTGCCATCTCTGTGACGTATTGACAACGAACATGCGCTCATTTTAAAACAACGCACATATTTCTATTTCTTTCCAGTCTGGAGAAAAAAAATTGGAGGCCTTAGAACTTGAATGCACCTCGTATATATCCTATTTCAATAATCTTATCTTCTATGAATGTATAAAATGGGATAATGATACATAGAATATAGGTACCTATATATTATACATTTTCAACTAACACTTCTGAATTACTTGTCAAATAAAATAGAGTTTATTGATATGAAATTTGATTTCTATGATACTATAATTGGGTGTTAATAAAATATTGAAAGATGTATGAATTTAGCGGGGTGTCGTACTAATAATTTGCGTCCTGCACAATTGGCAATACCTTCCGCAAACTATGTTTCTACTTCGATCTAAATTTTGACAGTGGCGTCTTTATTTAATTTGTTGCTTTCATTGGCGTTTATTGGTATTAACACTTTATCGAGAAAAGGGTTTTCTAGTAATAGTAAGTTAAACACAAACACACAAAATGTACATAAATATGTAAGTTCAGGTTAGAGATGGTTTTCATCGAGTTGCATAATTATTTTATTATGGAAGGAATGAACAAGGTATAAGGTTATAATTATTGTAGGAATGGCCAACAGCAACAGTTTTCTTGCGTGGTTCAACAAGTTAGGCATATAACGAACACACTTCGTGAAACAGGCAGTGCTTCCAAAGGAAAATCTGCAGTAGTTTCCACCGCTCCTACAGAAGTTGTAGCAGATATTCAACAACAAACGGATGTGACTGCAAGAAAATCTCATTTTAAAACAATGCACATATTTCTATTTCTTTCCAGTCTGGAGAAAAAAAATTGGAGGCCTTAGAACTTGAATGCACCTCGTATATATCCTATTTCAATAATCTTATCTTCTATGAATGTATAAAATGGGATAATGATACATAGAATATAGGTACCTATATATTATACATTTTCAACTAACACTTCTGAATTACTTGTCAAATAAAATAGAGTTTATTGATATGAAATTTGATTTCTATGATACTATAATTGGGTGTTAATAAAATATTGAAAGATGTATGAATTTAGCGGGGTGTCGTACTAATAATTTGCGTCCTGCACAATTGGCAATACCTTCCGCAAACTATGTTTCTACTTCGATCTAAATTTTGACAGTGGCGTCTTTATTTAATTTGTTGCTTTCATTGGCGTTTATTGGTATTAACACTTTATCGAGAAAAGGGTTTTCTAGTAATAGTAAGTTAAACACAAACACACAAAATGTACATAAATATGTAAGTTCAGGTTAGAGATGGTTTTCATCGAGTTGCATAATTATTTTATTATGGAAGGAATGAACAAGGTATAAGGTTATAATTATTGTAGGAATGGCCAACAGCAACAGTTTTCTTGCGTGGTTCAACAAGTTAGGCATATAACGAACACACTTCGTGAAACAGGCAGTGCTTCCAAAGGAAAATCTGCAGTAGTTTCCACCGCTCCTACAGAAGTTGTAGCAGATATTCAACAACAAACGGATGTGACTGCAAGAAAATCCTTGCGATGCCTACCAGCCCAATCAAATTTATCACATTTGTCAAAAAGCATGCAAAAAGGATTTGCATGTACATCCATTCAAGATATCTGTTCGACGAGAGAACTCAGGAAGTTGTAATTGTTGAGTAATTGCAACCTCCTTAGTTCCCTCGTCGAATATAATATTGTCAGTAGTTTATAATTCCATGAATTTCTAATTGAAGATGATGTCTTAGACTTAACACTTTTAGTTTGTATAAACTCGTATAACCGCAGAATATGGTCTGTAGAAACACTCATGTGTTTTGAATCACACGGTGAAGTGTTGGCAATGTTTATTTAGCAGTTTAGTTTTCACTATTGTGTCAAAAACATTGACGAGATGGTCGAGGACAACGTAAACTTGCAAGAATTGTTGAAAAGAGCGTTTGTGCTGCACAAAACGAATAAAATTGGCCGAAAAAGAATAACTACCGCAAGATATTACAGTTTTTTTTGTGTACGAATGTTCGCAAATAGATAACTTCTGCGGTTTGGCTGCGAAGTCAACTCCAACAAGTTCGAGATGTAAATGTTAGTGTTAGAAGAAGATTTTGTGCTACGAAAGTCTTACAGAAGTATGTTTTTCGGTTTACCGCTGCAACAGCACAACAAAATAAAAAGTACTGAAGCAAAGTACTCTTTTTAACTAAGTCGCGTTTTGCCTTACTGGGCCAAATGGATGTTAACAAATGGAGGAACGGCCTAGAAAAAGATACGCTGCAGTTTGTAATGGCGAGTGAGATATGATTTTGGCGGAAATCCTGTCACAAGCTCGCACAGCGTTGGTCTTCATACAACCCTCACAGTGTTCACGAAAAATAATGCTAAACATTACAAAGCCATAGTTGCCAAAACGAGTAATGATGTGGGTAGGAATTAGACGGTTCAAGGGACAAGCCTCCAGTCCAGGTCGAATTCTGTTGGACATGGCTGGGATGAGTTAGGGAGGCGCTCCAAGTATTGTCTAGGAGCTGAAAAGTTGCTATGACAAAAGTGACAACCAGTGTGTGTGCTTCTCAAGTTAATTAAAATTATACTTCGTCGACTTCAAGTAGTCATTAATGCAAGAGAGGAGAATATACATTATTAGTAATAAGGTGTTTATTGTGTTAGTTTCATCACAGACAATACCATACCAGACAAACCGTCTTTAAGCATTATTAGGCAGCGGTAAAAAGAATGCAAGCGTTAGACGTCGCCACTGTATTTTTTAAATTCCACGAGCAAACTTTAGGTGGCAACACCAAAGAGGATTATGCTCACTTATTACTTTTAACCGATAGATGTCTTTTGTTTAAGATTAAAAAAAGAATATTTAAATTTTAGAGTTTAATAAAATATAAACGATCGTGGGCGGGGGAGGGGGGTCCCCCTGATTACGCTTATGAAAGTTTGGAAGTAACAGACGCTAAATCTAGTTTGCATAGCATTTGCAAATATGTAATTAGTAATTAAGAAAGGGATACATTTTATTGGCAACTTATTTTCAATAACTTTTTAAAAACGCATAACAGAGCAATGGTTATAGCAATGTGAAAACACTGCTTCTCTGGATTTTTCATTATTAAAAGTTAGGGAAATAGGAATAGTTGTTAAAAATACTAACGTTACATTTTTAAGGACCATCTATTTGGCCATCTCTCAAACTACATTCACATTGACAGTTAGTTATAATTCAACCAAAATAAGCTATAAATTTTCTATAAATATAATAATAAATACGTCATTTCCAAGATAATTTAATGGAAAAGTGAGAAATCTGTACGTATACATGAAATACTTAAATCAATTTAGTAATGAATTTTAGGTTAGGTATGATGCTAAACACGTTAATCAACAGTTTTTAATTTTATGTTCGTTACAAATAATATTGCACAATAATGTACATACTACTTGTGGGAAGTCACTTCTATGCATTCGCGCAATTAAAAGCACTCGCTTCTTTCAGTCGCTCGTGCTTTAAAAATGCGGTCATACGTTTTGCCAAACTTTGGCTTCATCAGGTGATGACAGAGTAATGCTTACAAAATGATTATAGCGTTATATATATTACATAAGTGCCGGGGTTCAAAAAGGGGGTGTTTTTACAAATTTAGAAAGACAGTAGAGGGGAGTGATTTAAATCTGTTTGTTCATTTACCGTCAAACCTATTTTTCTATATCTATTAATTTCTAAAGCTTCGACTTTTTTTCTATTTTGTCTTTGTCATTCCTAATGCATTTTTGTAGCGCGTTGTTTATTTTAAATGATATGAATCCATTGTTGGATTTTTTTTTCTTAAACGTAGTATAAGGAAGCATTGTGATGACGAAAATGTTCGACCTCGAGATTTTTGCAGACGTCCACGTTCTGAAGTCCCCTGATACCAAAAAAAAGGTTTTTTAAAAAATGTCTCTCTCTCTCTCTGTGTGTGTGTGTGACCACGATAGCGGTCAAACCGCTGTAGATATCAATTCCAAATTTTGTAGTAACGTGTATAATCTCCCTCTTGAAATCTGAATAGTTTGTCAGTAAAATCGGTAGACCAGAAGTAGGATGAATCTTCCCAATATTTCGTCAATTACTAGCTTAAACAAATTTATAAAGAATTCAAATATACTCAAAATTAAATTTAAGAAAAATTGTATAAAAAAAGTCTTTCGAAATTCCTACCGGAAGTAGGTCTTTTACTCTTATTAAAAATCAGCTTTTGCGAATATTTCGAAACTCATGATTTCTAGGCAGGTACATTACGAGTATAAAAGTATTTAAAACATAATTTTAAATATCTTTTGTATAAAAAAATGTCAAAATTCGGAGCAGAAGTAACACTTTTATCAAATAGCGATTTTTTGCAAATATATGGTAAATTATGTATTCTATATATATTTATCAAGAGTACAAAAGTATTTAGAACTCGATTTGCAATGTCTTTTGCATACATGAAATTTCAAAATTTCATTCTATAAAGATTTATTAAGAAAATAGAAGTATTTATAATAGGATTTTGAATAATTTTTGTATAAAAAATCTATAATTTGAAGCTCTCATACGTATAAGAAAGCCGTGTGGTGGCCATACCTCATTTTTTTAATTAGAATTTCGATCTTGACTGACATTGGTCTTAAAAATGTGATTGAGTTAAACCATAGTTTTTTATTCTTCTTGTTGGCAACCTTAGGATAAATTAGAGATAGAGTTTGCGACCTTTGTTTTGTGTTAAAATTTTGTTCATTAAATTTATTGTATATCCATTATTGACTGCTGTATTGTTTATTCTACTTCGTTCTATGTTTAAGTTATGATTGTTCGAAGGTATATTATCAATCTATGTATCAGGTATGCTCTGCTAGTTTGAAAGAAATCGGATGAAAAGAATGTATGTGTATGGTTGTGTCTGTGTGTGTTGGTTTATGGTATATGGCAAATTCATGTGTATCTGTTTTGTGGGATACTGTTAAATCCAAAAATTGATTGACTTATCTTGTTCTTTTTCTGTAGAGAATTTTATTTTTTGATGAATGTTGTTAATATGATTTTCAAATGCTTTTAATTGTCTGCCTGTACCTTTGCAACAATTAAAGACATTTGAAAATTATATTAACAACATTCATCCAAAAATAAAATGCACTACAGAAAAGAACAAGATAAGTCAATCAATTTTTTAGATTTAAGAATATTCCACAAAACAGATACACATGAATTTGCTATATACCATAAACCAACACATAATATCCCAAATAAAAATCGTTCTCTTAAAAAGCTTTGATACACGTAAATGTATATATTTTTTAAGTATCAGACGATTTAAGTCATGTGGTTGTTTCATGCGTAATTGCATAATATTGTTTTTTTATATAGTTTTTTTTGAGTAGTTTCTAAAGTTAACTACATATTATAAATGTATATATTTCTTTTATTATTTTTTTTGAATAGTGATATCTTTTATATCATTTTGTTAAGGACGTAAATTAATTAAGTTATAATAAAGTTTTTGTTAAACTGCCAAAAAATAAATCTATAAATATAATTATCGATGTTTAAAAACATCGATGTTTGGTAGTCGATATTTTGCAACCATCGATGTTGATCAACGATGTTAACATCGATGTTTGATATCGATGTTTACCCACCGATGTCCCATCCCTACTCTCGACTACAGCTTGTGAACATCAACTAATATTAATTAAGAGATTGCTCAAACCAACTCGGTTCGATATTTCTCTCCGAGTAGTTCATATATCTGTCCTGTTTTATTGAATAAATAAAATAAAAAACATATCAATCGGTCGCTCCGTTTCGAAACGAAAAGAGACACAAACAAACAAATAAAAAGGCAACTGTATCAATCGGCTGGTTCATAGAATACTTGTTCTTACTTGTTGAGTACGATTGAGCGTCGAATGAGATAAACGAGTTTATGCATGTTTGTCTTATTCCTGTCGGTGCGTGCTGCTTATGCAATCCTATATAAACAACGTAATATTTATTTTATTTTCATTTGCGGTTTCGCGCGTAATAGATAAGCAGTACTTAAGTTCAACACTTATACTTACGTATTTCTCAAAACAAAACAATGTCGGAAGTAAAAAAGAAGAGACGGCAATACTGTGCGGAATATATTAAATTCGGATTCATTGAAAATCCTACAAACCCATCGTCGCCTTTGTGCCTTCTATGCCTAAAAACATTTTCGAATGAAGCAATGAAGCCTTCAAGACTTCAAGATCATTTGAATAAAATGCATCCATATAAGAAAGACAAGAATGTAGCATATTTTCAAGACCTAGAGAAGAAGCATAATACTCGGCCAAGTGTAGCAAAACTCTTTTCGGCGGCTGCTAAGCAAGATGACGACGGACTTCGAGCTTCGTACAACATCTCTTTGTTAATTGCTCAAAAAGGCAAACCACACAACATCGGAGAAGTGTTAATTTTGCCAGCAATAAAGGAAGTAATAACTACTGTGCTTCATAAACCGGCCGCAGATATTATCGGAAAAATTCCTTTGAGTAATAATTCTGTGCAAAGACGAATTGATGAAATGGCCGGAAACATAGAAGAATCATTGTGCAATCATCTGAGGACTAGTCAATTCTCAATTCAGCTCGATGAGTCCACTTTACCAACTAATGAAGCATTGTTGCTGTCTTACGTGAGGTTTATTAAAGATGAGAAAATATGTGAAGAACTATTGTTTGCTAGAAATTTAGAGACCGATACAAAAGGCGAAACCATATTCAATACATTGGAAAAGTTTTGTGATGAGAAAGAGATTCCCTTGAAAAA
This sequence comes from Amphimallon solstitiale, assembly GCA_963170755.1. Lineage (NCBI taxonomy): Eukaryota > Metazoa > Arthropoda > Insecta > Coleoptera > Scarabaeidae > Amphimallon > Amphimallon solstitiale. The sequence goes on from OY720676.1 coordinate 108,881,139, forward strand.
TATTATATCAGTTGCTACGGATGGCGCTCCGGCTATGACAGGGTGCCATAAAGGCTTCATAGCGTACGTAAAAAATAAAATTCCAGATGTCCTTGCTGTACATTGCGTTATTCATAGACAACATTTGGTTGCTAGAAATTTAAGTGAACGACTATTTCAATCACTGCAATATGTCATCAAAGCAGTCAATAAAATCCGTAACTGCTCTTTGAATGATAGATTATTTCATCAGCTTTGTGTTACTAATGACGAAGATTTCAACCGTTTGTTGTTTCATACCGAAGTTCGTTGGCTATCAAGAGGCAATTGTCTGACTCGATTTTACAACCTGTTTGACTCTGTGATAGAGTTTTTGGAAACTAAAGATACAGAATTGCGCAACAAGCTCATTACATCAAAAAATGATATAGCTTACATGACAGACCTGTATAAATTGTTCAACAACATGAATCTCCAACTGCAAGGCGATGAACTAAATTTAATTAAAACAAAAAATGTCGTTGCTGCTTTCGCAGCCAAACTGCTTCTACACAAAAAGAATATGGGCAGACGTGAGTTTCATAATTTTCCGAATTTATCAGTATCCTGCAGTAACGACGACTTGTTTGCCTACTGCCAACATTTGGAAAAGCTCCACATTGACTTCACCGAACGATACCAGGATATTTTGAACTTGGAAATACCAGACTGGGTGTTGGATCCGTTTTCAAATGTCAACACAGCAATATCACCACATCTGGAAGAAGAACTTATAGAATTGACAACGAACGAGGAAATAAAAATCAAGTTCAAAAATGGCTACCAAGAATTTTGGCTACAAAAACCGATCCCGCAATTGTACCCTGGATTGTGGTCAATCATTCAACGATTCTTGATAGCATTCCCATCGTCATATTTGTGTGAACGTGGATTTAGTGCTGTAGCAACGCTGCTTACTAAAAAGAGAAATCGTTTGCATGTTACCGAACGTGGTGACTTGCGGCTGTTCTTGAGTAAATTGGAACCTGATATCAACAAACTTATTAAACAGCATCAGATTCATCCTTCACATTAGTTTTTATATTAGAATCGATTATGTTTGTTTTATTTTGAATTTTGAATAAAAGATACTTTGTCTGAATACTATAAAGTTGCGTTTCAATAATCATTCTCATTGGCAGGTGTAGCCCGTAAAAGTTAACTTGAGACCTGAGCGCCGTTGTGTACTACCTACTACGCTCAGGTCTCAAGTTAACTCATTCATTCTAAACGAGACTTTTACTATAACCCATAGTAAAAGTCTCGTTTAGAATGAATGTTTAATCTCCGCTAATATAGCTCACAATAATTAATTTAATTTGAAGTTATAGTGGTTTTTGAGTAGGTGAAAAAATGGGGGCGCTAAAAAATAATTTATTCTCAAAGTGGGCAGTAGGCAAAATAAGTTTGGGAACCACTGCTGTATTACATAGGTGACTTTCTAAAATTATTTTTGAATGTGTAGGTATAGGTATATGTCTTTGTATTCCATTTTAATTTCACTCCAAAAATGAGTTTTTTTGACGTTTTTCAATGCATTATCTGTTATTCGTATTAATTGAAAATACCAAATTTTTTATTATTAGGTATACATTGTCTAACAAAATCCGGAAAATCCTAATTTTTATTGTCCTTTTTGAACGCTTAGCAGTTTTTTTTTACATATTTTTTTTCCGCGGATACCCACACACACAAACAAGCACTCATAGAGACATGTTTGCAAACACCACCAGACCTCAAAATATCATATTATTTGCTTTTATAAGATATTAAAAAATGAACATAGTACTAAACACATGCAGCTGCTTTATTAACATGCTGACGCCAGTCAAGACAGTTTTATTTTGAAGTGATTTCACGTTATCTGTACGTCCGAGTATGTAGAGATAAATGAAATCAAAACTAAAACTTCGGTTTCATTTAAAAAGGTTGAACGTCATTTCGTATGTAATAGTGCGAACTATTTCTGTGCAGAAATTTGCCAAATTCGACGGCATTTGAACATGAAAATACATTTAACTTGCGTATCGCACTACTAGTGGCCTCTTTTGGGGTATTTTTAAACTAAATATGGAGTTGCTTTTTGATGCGTGAGGACGGTTTGTCTGGAATAGAGGTGGGCATTTTTGGCATTATTACGGCCCGGCCCGGCCCGGCTCGGCATAACAGTCAGCCCGGCCCGGCCCGGCTCGGCATAATAGTCAGCCCGGCCCGGCCCGGCTCGGCATAATAGTCAGCCCGGCCCGGCCCGGCTCGGCATAACCGTCGGCCCGGCCCGGCTTCCTATTCTTTATTTTTTACTGCAGAATGGTTTTATACATTTGCAATTCATATTAGATGCAATTTTAGGTTTTCTTCATTTTTGAAAAATATTGCAAATAATATATATTGTAAGAGTTTTGAATATATAAAATTCAAACAAATATCCTATATAAGCACATTTATAATCCCTTACTACCTAGTATGCAAAAATAACAAAAATAGACACCTTAATTATTGAACATAAAAAATAAAATTTTATGAACATTATTGGGTGGGCTCGATTAACTCCGTCGTTTTTCTAATGTTCATCTAGCAATAGAAAATGTCCTTTTACTGGGCGTAATAGTAGCAGGTTGGCTAGTACATACTGTTTATCAAGTTTATATAACCGAGGGAAATACTTTAATTTTTTCCCGAAAATCTAATACATCAAAATTTGGTGTAATATATTCATGACGATTAATATATGTGTCAAATTCATTCTCAATATTAAAACTGATAAATGCAGTTCGTTTATCTGCGAATCGAAAATCCTGTCAGGTAGATGTTGGTAATTTGGACGTTGAAGGTATTTCCTCTATTCTTGTTCATTTAAAATATTTTTTCAGGGGAGGTATAAACATGTACCTGTTTTATGAATAGATTTGATAGCATACTTTCCTTTCAAACCTTTACTTATATAAAATTTTAAATTTTTAATATTTACGTTTTCATTGGGATGTATTATTAAGTAAGCAGATAGATTTTTAAACCAGGATAAGATTAAAACTATTGTGGGAATTTGATCAAAACCTAGTTCTAAGGTGGCTCTATTAAATGTCTCTTGTAAATTAATTACATATAACAATATTAGGTCTATAATACACATTGAATTTTCTAGAGTTCTTGTTTCTGTAATAATAATTCCTCAATTGAATGGAAAACTAATAGTATGGATGTTAACGTAATTAATATTCCATCTAGAATGGCTTGTTTTATAGATTTCTTCACTTTTGAAGTTAAACCTGCTTTCTTAAAAAACATGTCTAGGTCTTTGCAGTTTTGAATCATGACGCAAACTGGATCGGATGCAATTCTGCTGCTGTCTGTTTTAGACAGTTATTTATTATTAAATTATGTTATGTCCAGCGGAAGATATTCCTCAGTAATTCTTTAATATACTACAAAGGTTTGATGCATTATTTGTCACAAAAACCTATGTTATCCTGTTGAATAACTGCATTAATTCAAAATTCGAAAATTTAAGGAAATCCTTTTTAATATTAAATAAATTTTCTTATCGTTCATTGTTCCCAAGATAATTAAAAAATATTTCAAAGCAAAACCTTGTTTTATGATATGTCCCGTTAAAGTAATATAGTATATTTGCTTGTATAGTCTGACCAAAAATTTGTGGTGAATGATATTCCATCCTCGTAGAAAGCTTTATACCAAATTTTATGACTAATTGTTTATTTATCAAGTTCGTTACAAAAACTTAATTTATTTCATCAGACATAGTTATTACAACGAACGACAATTATTATTAGTAGTACGAGATTATTGGTGTTTTGCCTGCGTGAGGTCAATAATACATTGACTGTACATATTGGTTTATATTTCTTCATTTGGGAAACTAAAGAAGATTATATGACTGCCTATATAACAAAACAACTATATTTCATTCTACACTTAATATTTCCCTTTACAAAACAGATAAAGCACTTGTGAACATATTTTTTACACACGAACTCAAGAGTATAACTGTTTATGTGACGTGAAGTATTCATTCTCACATATATTTGTATGCTTGTCTTTTAACTTCTAACATTTTTTTAAAAAGATATCTTGAATATCAGAGTAATATCGAAGACAATGTTTCCAAGTTATTATATTCAACATAATATAAGTACAGTTTTGCAAATAACCTGGTTAGTTTACTCTCTAAAAAAATAATTAAATATAAAAAATATTATATATAAAATTAAAAATATTTACATTATTAAAGTGCCTTTTTGTCATTTATTAGATTCCAAACTATATCAAGTTAATAGTATAATATATATACACTTAGCGTTTTAAACTAATAATTCTAAGTGAGCATAATATAAATGTGTGTAGATTGTGAAATGAAACATAATATTCACTCCAACAAAGCATAGTCAGCCGAGCGTCTTTACCTACTATACACGGGTCACGTCCGTCCGACTTGCCGATCGGCCCGATATGCCGAGCCGGCCCGACATGCCGAGCCGGCTCGATATGCCGAGCCGGCCCGACATGTCGAGCCGGCCCGACATGCCGAGCCGGCCCGACATGCCGAGCCGGCCCGACATGCCGAGCCGGCCCGACATGCCGAGCCGGGTCGACTCCCAGTATGTTCGGCCCGGCCCGGCCCGAACAACAAAAATTTCAGCCCGGCCCGGCCCGACATGCGGGCCGGGCCGAGCCGAAGCGGGCTTTGTCGGCCCGATCCCAACTCTAGTCTGGAAGTATTGTCTGTGGTTTCATATTGGTCATAATGACAAAAATTAAGTTCACTTAAATTGCTTACTCTTCCAAAATAAATTGCAAAAGTCAAAAAATATGCTTTCAGATTCGATATTGAATACTAAATTCATCCTACAAAATATGATACAATTATTTAGAATTTACAAATATAAGCGTTTAATCAACTTTGATGTATTCCTCCTGCTAAAGAAGGGAAGTATAGCAATTGTAAGGCTCCATAGTGTTACTATTTATATTAATTATATTTTATTTGTTAGGATTCCACTGGAACAATCTACACTGTAATATTATCCAAAAATATTTTTTTGTATATGTAATAATAATGATAATAATACTAATAATAATATTGCCTTTATTTCATACTGCCCAATAGGCATAAAATACGTCAGAAATACATCTAGTATGATACATAAATTTTACCTTATAATCATATCCTGCTTAAACTCTATTTCAAAAAAAATCATTAATGTTATATAAACATTTTACTACTAAGATCGTTTTAATTTTTGTTTTAAATGCTATTATTGACATATTTTTGTATTCCGTCGGAATGTATGTATGATCTCATATGTGCTAACCAAACAATAAATTATTTCACTTCTCCCACAGAGTTAAACGTGATCGTGCTATAGTTGTAGCACTTTACAAGAGCATAGAGTACGAATGTTCACTGAAAATATACCTAAGCCTTCATGAATATGGAAATAATTAAGTCTCATGAATAAATATCATCAAGTTCCCTTCGCTTCACGTACGTTTCTTTATTCCTTTATATTTTTGTGTGAGAATATAGTAAACATGACTAAACGGTTAGTAGTTTCACTACGAGTAGCTGAAAGTTTTAAAACTCACAAACGTGACACTAAAAAAATCTGTAAAGCGCACATACATGATACATACAACATGTAATTTTGCTTATAAATATAATAAACACGAGGAAATATGTGCATAAATACTTCCTATAAACTGTGTGGGCATATTAGTTTGACATTATTGCATAAGAAGAACGTGTTCTATCTTGAAGAGAAATTAACTCGGATAGTCTATTGACATTATTCCGTGTGTGAGTCGCTTATGACTATTAACAAGGCTGGAACCTACACAATTTCGAATTTTGTGGAGAGGTGTGACAAATGTAAGTAGGTATAATGCCATTCGGAATAAGAATTAAATCGTTATTTATACGTTCGATAAATATTGAATACCAGTGATGGGTGACAAATTATAATAAATATTTCCCTATACATTCTGTTATATTTATAAAGGTATTTCCTTTGTGTTGGAAATAACAAGTATCTTCCATTGAAATTAATTAGCATCGATTCTAAATGTTTGGAGTTCATCGTTAAATAAAATAATGATTTAAATAACAATCAACACAGCGATGTTAATATAGAATTGTGTATTTTCTTTAAATTTTATTAAAAGAACTAGGAAATCTATTAATACTCTAGAACTAAGCGCTTCCTCCGAGCACGTACACTTATTATCTGTTGCTTCTAGTACTTTTACTAATGACTTGTTAAAGTCAAAACTCCCAGTTTTACTACTGCCTTACGCCGACTACATTACTATCATTGTGGCGGATTCCTCATTAGTGCAAATTTTATATAAAACTAAATGGGTATCTGACAGATCAGTTGCAGTTCTGGAATAAGCAAATTATTACTTTGGACAAATTTGGCAACGTTGTTTATAACTCGAACATCGTTGATTTTTCTCTTACATTTAACGGTGTAAATATATCAAATTCCACAAAATTATTGATCAACAGAGAATTGCACGTTGAAGTAGTGTGTTTGTATTGGAAGCCGGAAAATTTCCCGAAAACAATTCACCGACGGAAAATTTCCCGACTACAATTCACCGACAAACAATTCCCCGACAGGAAAATTCCGGGACAGGAAAATTCCCCGACAAACAATTCAACGAATGGAAAATTCCCCGACAGTAACAAACTTCCCTTCACAGTTTGTCCCGGCTTAGGACGAGTTTAGAAGTTTTTTTTTTTATAATAGAAGTTCTTTGTCCTTTTTTTGTTTTTTACATAGATAGTAGTAATAATAACAATAATAATCGGAAAGGCTTTTCTCGTCATAATTATGTACAAGGGCTACTACTTTTTATTGTATAAGCAAGTAATATCACTTGGTATTGTTTCACAAATATATATAATTAAACACTCGATGTACATTTCGCCTTGCGGCATCGTCAGGAGTTCTAGATAAACTAAAGTAAAATTCAATATACTGTAACTACCTACTTCAAACAAAAATGTAAATAGAAAAAATGCAAAAAATAGAAAATTATGAAAGGTCATGACTTATCTGGAAAGACCGTTTTTACAATGCTAGGGTTTATTAACGGTGAATTTATGAGTTCGGTTTGGTCATTAAGAACATTGCCTGGTTGTAAAAGTAAACTTTCTTTTATAAAATAACCTTCTAGAACATTCATTTTTTTACTTTTATTTAAACTACACAGTACTTCTAAATTGTCTATTGAAAAATGATGTCCCGTGTCTAAAACATGGTTAGCTACACTTGAATTTTCATAATTTAATTTAACGGCTCGCATATGATCTGAGAACCTTAATTTGAAATTTCGCCCCATTTGACCTATATAAAATTTATTACAATCACTACAATTAATTCTATAAATTCCTGATTTGTTTAACTTAGGATTCGCTGTTTTATTATTCGTTAATTGACTTTTTAAAGTGTTATTATTATAGAAGGCTATACTAAAATCCAGCTTCTTTAAAACATTGCTAATTTTCATACTTATACTACCTAAATATGGACTTTTAACCCATTGTTTTAATTTCAACTCCTGAGACGGGGGAAATGCTAATTTTAATGTAATTGATTTATTTATTCTATTAACTAATTTATCTATTAGAGACGAGTTATAACCATTATTTTGTGCGATTATTTTAATAGTTTTTAATTCTTTAGTAAAGTTAACCGTGTACATCGAGTGTTTAATTATATATATTTGTGAGACAATACCAAGTGTTTTAATTGTTATTACTTGCTTATATTTTCCTAAGCCGGGATAAAGTGTGAAGGGAAGTTTGTTACTGTCGGGGAATTTTCCATTCGTTGAATTGTTTGTCGGGGGATTTTCCTGTCGGGGAATTTTCCTGTCGAGGAATTGTTTGTCGGTGAATTGTAGTCGGGGAATTTTCCGTCGGTGAATTGTTTTCGGGAAATTTTCCTAGATCCGTTTGTATTGATAGGATATCGTGTAAGTTCTCAAAAATATGTCACATTTTAAAACATTTATCATCTCAATGCATATACTAGCAAACTTTTATTTTAACCGTCTTTATCATATATTGAATATGCAGCAAGTAGTGACACCAGAAACAGCAGTTAAATTTACCCACCTGCACAAGTATCTGTTATTTTCCCAAAACATCTGATCTAGATAAGGTATAAACATGTACATTCTGATATGAAGAGTACCAGTAATTAAAATATTAAGAAAGCTTCTCTTAAGATATCAAATTCACTCAGACTATCAATATGCACAGTGAGAAATTGCCGACTAGTAGTATCGTTGGTATTTGCTACTGATCTTCAGTATTTTCTGAGAAAGATCTTTTTAAGCGTTCCTCGCTTCCTCACACGGCATGACGCCTTTTCATATGGCGAACGTTTGGACTAAAGCGTGAATGTGTTCTTCTATGTATATGAACGTATATCTTTGGTGTTCTTTCTTTCTTTATTTTATTAATTTATATAAAATGACTGCCTATGTTGACATATAAAAATTGAATGATTTTTACTTTACTGTGTTTTCAATTAAATAATACAATTTTCTACCACTTAAGAAAGCTGCTTTTTTTAATTCTTTTGTTTAGTAATACGGTGATACAACAGTTTATGTTCACTAAGGTGAATCCTGCATTTTTATTTTGGAGTTATACTTTGTTCTTATTATTGTATTACTCTGCTGAATTAGCTATTTCATGATTATTATTATTCCCTAAGAATATTTTTCTTTAAATTATTGGCAATGTCTTCATATTTTCAATTTTAAGTAGAATTGTTTGATAAATACGCATTTGTCAACATGTTATAATTACTGTAAGTGTTTTTATTCTGAACCAATTAAAAACTAATGTTAATATCGGACTAACCAATAGAACATTTCCTGTCAGTGGCAGACTTGCAAAGTTACCAATTTATAAAAGAAATAATTTTTATGCTTCTGAGTATATTAATTATATAAAAATAAATTCATCAAACTCATAAACGTCTATTCTCGAGACACTACACACTTCATAATGACTGTTTTGATCACTTTTTCGCGATTTCCGTTGATGCGTTTACGCATATTTCTTGCCAACACAATAATTTATGATTCACACTATTTATTTCCTTCTATGTTACAAAATGCGTAGCTAAACCCGTTGAGAGAGTCAATAGTGAGTGTAGTAATTAATAAGGTTGAAAGTCTCTTCGACATATTGATTGTTCGATCTCACTTATGCTATACGATTAACACCATTTGAAAATGTAATTTATTTGTGTATATCAATATAAACTAGAAATAAATTTCTATTCCAAGAGAGCAAATAAATTATAAATCACGTTATAAATACTATCAAATAGTCAAATTAAATTTATGTTTTAGGTTTAGCACGTAATCGTGAAGCCCTTTTTTTTATTATATGTACCCATATACAGGGTCGGGCAAAAAGAGCGGAACACCGAATTTATGGCTTAACTGGCACTTTTACGAAAATTTAACCTGAATTAAAGTTTTTGTATATTTTATGTATTATTTATTGGTGTTTGCAGTTTTTCCGTTTTTGTCACATTTTTGGAGGTATGATTGTCACCGGATAGTATTTTAAATGAATTAGTATTTATATTTTTTTTTGAGTAGATATTTTTTTCTTGAATTCACTAATACCAGTTTACTGCGTCTCTGGCTTATGGTTTCATAAGAAAAAAATAAAATGTAATGGCACCTAAATATTTATTTAATAAAAAACGAACGACAATAACTAAAAATTCTATTCATTAAAGCGGCCCTAAGTAATTATCGCAGTAGGTATACCAAAAACTTTTTATCTACAATATTTTTTTCTGAGTTCTGTCAAAGTAATAACGTACATTCGAATAACACTATTAGGTACATGAACTCCAGTTTGTTTAAGTTCTTTTATCACATTTGATTATTCAAATTATTTGACATCAATACATTATTAGTTATGTCTCAACTCAGTGAACGTGAAAGAATTACGTATTTTATTGATGAGTGTTGGTTTTGGAGATAGAAAGAGATCTTTACAAGAAGCCACTGATTTATTTAATGCTACATATCCTGACAGAATTTCTCCAATTTCAGAGTCAACAGTGTCTCGGAATTTACAGAAACTCAACGAAACTGGCAGTGTAAAAAATATTCCCGGTAATGGACGAAAGAGGACAGCTACAAATGAAGATAATGAACTTTCTGTAATTCTAAGTGTAACGAACAACCTAAAAATTCAATATCAAAACTTGCAATAAATACCGATATTAGTGAGAGATCTGTAAGAAGGATAGTTAAAAGAAATAGATTTCATCCTTATAAAGTGCAATTACACCAAGCATTAAATGAAGATGATCCTGATAAACGAATGCAGTTTTGCGAAGACATCATGAATTCAAATGTTATGAATAATTTGTTTATGAATAACATTGTGTTTTCCGATGAAGCAACATTTTGCCTAAACGGATTTGTAAATCGACATAATTGTCGGTATTGGTCGGATGATAATCCGCACTGGATGGAAGAAGGTCACACACAATATCAACTAAAAGTGAACGTGTGGTGTGGAATAGTTAGAGAAAATACAATTGGACTTTTTTTATAGAAGAAACATTAAATGGTGATAGATATTTACAACTTTTACGCTATCAGATAGTTCCAGAATTAATTCGTTTGTTTCCCAATCGTATTAATCAGTTACAGTTATCAGAAGAAATTTGGTTTCAGCAGGATGGTGCTCCACCTCATTATGGGGCTAGGGCATTGATTATATATAAGGAGATATATCAACGCAATAAGAAAATCGGCTACGCTTAAAACTCAGTTTCGGGATGAGGCCGCTTAAAGTCGCTAGTGTTCCTACATCCCAATATATATATGTATATCAAATTGAAAAGGTAGAACATCCAGTAAAATGCTGCCTATAATTATACTTTTCAACGCTAGATGACAGAACTATCGTAAGTAGGTATAATAGAAAAATATTTTTTTAATTTTCTGGGCGCCAACGAAGCCAGTGTAGTTGAATTTGCATATTTTCTTTTCAAACGAAAAATATGGCTGGTAATAAGTGTCAGTATTTTAAATGTGAGAACAACCGAAGAACTGTTCCGAATCTAAGTATGTTCTCATTTCCTGTGCAAGATTTGGAACGTGTAAAGCAATGGATATTAAATTCAGGTAAGTTTCATATTTAATATCAAATATTTACCTTTTGGGTTTAATAATAAATATACTCATCTTACTGCAGGAAGAAATTTTACCCTTTATAGACAGCGGAAATTAGACAGACACAGAAATAACACTAACAATAATAATAACCATAATTGTCCTTATTTTAAATATATAAGTACATATATTTTCTTCATTGTCTATTACTCTATTATTTACTAATTTGAATTATAAAATATATTCCGAAATCTGTTAACTGCTGTCATTACAAAATAGATATATTCCCAGAAATAAAATTATTTGAAATTATGTATTAGAGATACATCCATATCAGAATTCAAGGAAAAAGCCTAAGCATATTTGAAACCAGATGGGCTAGAACAGAAACAGCTATTGATAAGTGTGTTTACATAATATATGAGTTAAGGGCCTCTAATTTTTAACATCCATGAAATACCTACCTTGTCTCTTTAAGGTTAGAAAGAGATAACAGAACTGGAATTTTGCGTTAATATTTTCATTATTTATTACCCTAATAATTATGAAGAGCTGAGGGATTTTGCGGGGTGCCAGGATAGTATTCAGGTAAACGCACGAATATAATGACCTTGTTTCGATCGGTGATGCATGCGTGATTTTATTGCTTTACATGCATTCCCTATTTATATCACTTAGGTATGTCAGTTATGTCGTTATAAAGTTTATATTTAGAGAAATACTAAGCAAAAAAAATTAAATTCTTAACATACATAACATAATTTTCTACAAAAAAGACAATTTCTCGGTCGTACGTATATTTTAGTAACTATGTGTACATTTTAAAAAAGAAGTCTATGCCTACATGTTTATACAAAAAATAAATAAAATTTGAGTTTATAATTAAATAATATATTCAGGTGAACGTATTTTCTACATAATTTAAATTGCACTGAAAAATAAAACAATCCTTATATTAAGTAGAAACACCATAAAAAGATCTATTGACAAAGCACAATGTCGCCTATTCATACATTTATACATAAACTCGATGCCGCTCTAGTACATAATGTATTATGTTTACATAATACATTATGTACTAGAGCGGCATGTATTATGTTTACATAATACATTATGTACTAGAGCGGCATCGAGTTTATGTATAAATGTATGAATAGGCGACATTGTGCTTTGTCGATAGATCTTTTTATGGTGTTTCTGCTGAATATAAGGATTGTTTTATTTTTCAGTGCAATTTAAATTATGTAGAAAATACGTTCACCTGAATATATTATTTAATTATAAACTCAAATTTTATTTATTTTTTGTATAAACATGTAGGCATAGACTTCTTTTTTAAAATGTACACATAGTTACTAAAATATACGTACTACCGAGAAATTGTCTTTTTTTTTGTAAAAAATTATGTTATGTATGTTAAGAATTTAATTTTTTTTGCTTAGTATTTCTCTAAATATAAACTTTATAACGACATAACTGACATACCTAAGTGATATAAATAGCGAATGCATGTAAAGCAATAAAATCGCGCATGCATCACCGATCGAAACAAGGTCATTATATTCGTGCGTTTACCTGAATACTATCCTGCACCCCGCAAAATCCCTCAGCTCGAATTATGATGTACTTATATTTAAATATTTAAAGTTCTCCTTTATATTGCCCTAATTTTAAGAACAGTATTTTACACATAGGTAGGTATCTCTATATGCAGATAATAAGGATATATGTATGTTGACATACATATGTTAACTCACTAAGCCATAAATTTTTATTTATAGGTAGTACATACATATATAATTTCAAATATCTTTTACATTTAAATGACAGAGTTTAAACAATTTTTTATTCAGGATTATTATATTAACTTAGACCTATATATACAGTGTGTCCCGGATTGACCTAACTATACCCCTAAAATCTTTTATTTCTTATTTTTTGAGAAAGTCATTCTTCATAAAGAGTTTCGCTTGTTCTGAAAAGTCGATAGCTATAACCAGAATGTCGGTATAACGTAAAGGATGTTTAAAAATTAAGGAAACGTAAAATTATATCAAGAGTAAAGTACTAGTTATTTGAGATAAAATTAAAAATCGCAACCCTCAAATTTCTGTGCTAATTTGCAAGGTTTCTGAATATTGTGTTTATCATTGTATAAAAAATTACCAATACTAACACAACAAGACTTTCAAAAAAATGTTGGTATAAGATCAAGTTAATTAATAAATTACATTATTTTGTAAAGCAAAAGGTATTAAACAAACAAGTATTAATGATGATAGAGTACGGATTTTTCACATAATAAACATTTTAATTAATAATTATAGTTAATAAAGTAATAAAATACTATTTAAGTGAAAATTGGTATTAATTCATCTCCAAATCTATAAATGTAAATTTCTTTGGTTTATAGGAAACTCTTCCTTAGCCACCACACCCCTGGAAGACCTAAAAAGGTATCAAATTTGCCAAAGACATTTCGAGAGTGACAGTTTTGTTAATCAAATACTGAAGAATCGTTTAACAAAATCAGCAGTTCCCCAACCATACGATTCTAAAAGAAAACGGGAAATATCTGAGCCGCAACCAGGCCCGTCTAAAATTATAACAACGTATGAAAGAAAAATACGAAGCGATGAAAATATAACTTTGGAAGAAGACGAAGGGGAAGAAGAGGTAGAATTAATGGATGAATCAGCGGATATGGATTGGCTGCGTGATATCACAAATCTTCCTGTTGCAGAAGTTTCAACTATATCTGGAAGAAATACATCTCGTGAAAAAAAATTAAAGAGCAATATTAAGAGTCAAAGTAAATTGCTTTTACGAAAACGAGCACAAATATCCAAATTAAAAAAAAAGTGAGATTCTCAAATTTACATCATCAACTGAATACATATTTATTTAAAAAACAATGTAGCAAAACATTAGTGAATATGCAATTAGGACAAAATAGTGTAAGAAAGTGGCCATTAGATCAGAAAAATTTTGCGTTGGCATTATATTATAAATCACCCACAGCGTATAAGTTCTTGTTTGAAAAAATTGTACTACCAGCACCTAGTACAATAAAACGATGGATTAGTGGGTCTAGCTTTTTACCAGGACTTAGCCAAAAGCTCTTTTGGCAAATTAGCAGAAAGATAGAAAGTTGGAGCATTGTAGAGAGAGCTTGCGTGATAAGCTTCGATGAAATGTCACTTAAGGAAATAAGTGAATACAACAAACATCTGGATCTTATAGAAGGTTTTGAGGATTTGGGACATCTTGGAAGAACTAGCCGACCAGCAAGGTATGCGTTAGTCTTTCTTGCTAGAGGGTTGTTTTCAAGATGGAAGTTGTCACTGGCATACTTCCTTAGTCATTCTGGCGTGCCTGCAAACAAGCTTGTAGTACTACTGCAAGATATAATAGAAAGATGTTTAGAGAATGGATTACTCCCTTATGCAACAGTTTGCGATCAAGGTGCTTCGAATCAAAGCACTTACAAAAAATTGGGAGTGACTGAGAAAAAGCCCTTCTTTAATATTCAAAATCACCCCATTGTAGCTGTCTATGATGTGCCACATCTAATAAAGAATTTTCGCAATAATCTACTAAAGGCCGATTTTATTATTTCAAATAACACCGTTATTAGTTTTCAAGATATACGTAAAGCCTATGATATTGACAGCACAAAACCTTGCAGAGCAATGCCAAAAATCACGGAAAAACATATAAATCCTAAAGGATTTCAAAAAATGTCAGTGAAGTTAGCTACACAAATTTTCAGTCACTCCGTGGCAAGTTGTATTCGGACTTGTGTAGCAACAGGAGAACTAAGATCAAATACATCTTTACACACTGCAAATTTTATATCTACGATAAATAATCTTTTTGATACACTCAATAGCAGCACATTTCATGATCCTAACCCATACAAATGTAGTTTACATCATAGCCATCCGCTAGTAAGAACAACATTAGAAGAAAGTTTAGTCTTTATTCAAAATTTAAAAAAAAATAACCAAACAAGAGCACCATCAAGACCACCATGTTTTGATGGACTCCTACAAACAATTCGAGGAATATTAATGTTGTATGACACTGAAACAACCAAACATCCTGATGCATATATTCTTACTAGAAAAACCAACCAGGATGTTATTGAGAATTTATTTTCCATTTTCCGTCAAAAAGGAGGATACAACCCTAATCCAAGCGCGCGAACATTCAGAACCACTTTCCGTTCATATGCAATAAATTCTCTTTTAACACCTTCGGAGGCATCAAACTGTGAACATCAATCAAGAGAAATAGAGACTGAAATAGATCTATTGGAGCCAATTTCTTTAGATTCTACAGCGCAAGAAATACTGCACTCTTCCAGTAGCTTCTCCACATCTTCTTGTGATATTTTATCAGGAGGGACTGTTGAAACACCTACAAAAACCGAAACTACATTACAAGAATGCAGTATTACATATTTCGCCGGCTACCTGGCTAGAACATCGTTTGAGCAATCAAAATGTAAAATTTGCTACCACTCTTTTGTTGATACTACCTCTACACTTTCCAATAAAAATGAATTACTCATATTAAATAAAATGTATGGATATATTGAAGAAGGTGCATTTAGTTTATTAGCACCAACAGATCAGCTATGTGAAGCAATTAAATTGACTTTAGATACATTTGAAAAATATTTTGATTGTACAAAACATAAGAAGAAACTACGCAAAAGGATATTAAACAAAGTTACAAGAAATCTGGAAAGAACATCGTTTTTAACTGACGAACCTTGTAAACAACATAAGGTGCAACTATTAGAACGTTGCATAACATGTGTCATTTTTAAGAGATGTAAATTTACTTCTTCTAAGCATGTAATTGGCAAAGAAAGCTTGAAATTAAAAAAGGTGAAGAATCTATAAATTATTTGTTATTTCTATTGATTTCTGTGCTATTTATTATAAAAAAATCTATGTAAAAAATCAAATAAAGTAATTTCAAGCATGTCTCTTGTTTTATCCTTAATAATATGTAAAATTATACATTTGGAATAAATCAATTTTTGTAAAACATTGGAAAGTACCTGAGTACCTATGTATGTAATGTAACACCTATGTCAAACAGATTTTCTATTAACTGTAATAAATATTTTCACTTCCTAATACATACAGACAGAAAGCATCCCTCTAAATAGCGAACGCGATATACTTAATGAATAATAGAGTAAATCACCCCTATACAGTAAGCACACGAATAGTTTTAATTATGGCCAGAAAATAAGAAAGTAAGGCAGGAATTAAATAACAAATAAAACAAAGATAGTTCAGATTCAGATAGATAAATATACTGAGTTGTCCAACAATAGCCAACCTACTTACACTTTACAAACGGCTAACTTAGAATTCACTGGCTCAATTCCAATACACAGAGATTATCTTATTCCTGCGATTATATTAGCGATCCTAATTAAAACATTTCGTTTACATTTCTTCAATAATTGTTTTGATAGGACACATCATTATAGATACATTCATTATCTATTTTAATAACATTCATCATATCCTTGTTTATATAAGTATATTATAAAAACAGGGATCATATACACACACATTGAACAAAAACTGAGAAAAAATATTGTGCATTTGCAGGGTCATCGAAATCTTAATATGTTTTTATTGAAACTTAAAATACCTTATGGGGCTTGTGTAGGAACTTATTAAGTCACTAAAGGTAGGAAAATAAGAATTTTGGTCTTCAATATATTGCACATACAGACGTATATATATATTTAGAAAGCATGACAAGTCAAAACAAATAATAAAAATATCACAATATATATCTAAAACAATTATGTGAGGTGAGAAAAGCAGGAAATACTGTTTCTTTCATTTATTTCAAGCAACTTCCCTATTTATATTCATTTTCCGTAATAATACAAAGGAGCATTTAGAAAAAAAAATAGAGGATGATTTTTTGGCCCTATATTATGTCGATTTATACAAATGTAAACAAAGTGTCAAATCAGTAGGATTTATTACATATTTACAAAGCAGGCTGTGAACCAAGTTTTAGTACGTCCAATAAATACCAGAAAGCGCTAAATCTACAATTCCCAAATTGTGGGAAAAACTGCATAAGATGGTAATTTCTGGTTTGCTCCGACACCTATTGAGAATATTTACAATTTTTGTGAAAAAGTGCTCGTTGATATATCTCCTTATATATAATCAATGGGCTAGGGTTAGGGAATACCTGAACACAGTATTTTCGTAGAGATGGGTGGGTCGAAGAGGCTATATTGAGTGGCCGCCGAGGTCATCGGATTTATCTCCCCGGAATTTTTTTCTGTGGGGTAATTTGAAGTCGATAGTTTATAAGGATTTACCTCAAACTCTTGAAGAACTAAAAGATCGAATCAGAGCGGCGGTACAAAATAGTACAACGCCTGAAATGATACAAAATTCACTAAGGTCATTTGTTGACAGATTAGGATACTGTCAGACAGCCGAAGATTTTCAGTTTGAACACCTATTGTAAATAAATGTACGTAGAAGTTTCAGTTCTTGTCGTTCGTTTTTTATTAAATAAATATTTAGGTTCCATTACAGTTTATTTTTTTCTTATGAAACCATAAGTCAGAGACCCAGTAAACCTGGTATTAGTGAATTCAAGAAAAAAATATCTACTCAAAAAAATATAAATACAGGATGATTCATTTAAAATACTATCTGATGACATTATACTTCCAAAAATGTGACAAAAACGGAAAATCTGCAAACACCAATAAATAATACATAAAATATACAAAAACTTTAATTTAGGTTAAATTTTCGAAAAAGTGCTAGTTAGCCATAAATTCAGTGTTCCGCTCTTTTTGCCCGACCCTGTATATAATATCCAAAAATAGTAGGCCAGGGCAAGCTAGTTTGTTTAGGAGCGGATATATTAAAAAATATTTATAACTTGACTGTTTAGCATAATACGTATTTTAATGTATTATAAATAAATATTTCTATAATTATCCTAAATTATAATTTCCGTCAATAGTTTTTTTTTTAAATTTTAGTGCAAGGTTGATGATAAATAATATACCTTGCAGCTGTAATGTTATCCAGAATAACTGAGTTCTACCAGGAAACCTCGCCGTGTGTAGTCATTTAGGTCAAATTATTCACTAGCATTCACTACTACATAGTATTTATGTACTCAAAAACTTGTATTTGCTAGTAATTTTATTCTATAAGTTAATATGTGGTTTTTTAAAGTAAATGTTGTTTTAAAAGAAATCTAAATATTTGTTATAGACAGAATGTAAGCATGAAAACATTGAAACTTGGAACAATATAAGAATTTTTACTTTTCAATGTAATCTCCACTAACCTCTATACATTTATTACAACGATTAATTATTAATTTGATACCCTTGTAAAAATAATCTGAAGTTTTTCCGTCAAAATGTTCTATAACAGCTGCTTGCAACTCACTGTCGTCCTTCAAACCACGTCCCCTAAGGTCTTTTTTTAAATTAGAAAAGAAAAAAAAATCACAAGGTACCATATCCGGACTATACGGCCGATATTCCAATTCTTGAAAGCCGCATTCGCGGATGGCAGCTTGTGAAATGGCGGCAATATGGACGGAAGCATTGTCGTGCAATAATCGCACACCTTTTGTCAATTTTCCACTGCGTTTTGCACGAATACTGTCCCTTAATTTATTCAATAAAGGCGCATTATATCGCCGTTCACACTTTTATTGCGGTCTTTAAAGTCAATTAGCAAAATGCATGCCCCCACAATCCCAGAATATTGTGGCCATCACCTTTTTCGTTGATTGAACGACTTTAGCCTTTCTGGGACGAGGTTCATCAGGTCGCCGCCGTTCCATGGACTCCCTTTTCGATAGAGGATCGTAAAACAGAACCATTGTTTCATCCCCGGTGACAATGGACTCCAAAATCGGTTTTCGGTCGTCTCCACACATGTTTAAAAACGACTGCGCACATTCGATTCGACGTTCACGTTGGAGAGCAGAAAGAAGTCGCGGTACCCATCTAGCACTAATTTTATTCGTATCCACATGGTCATGGAGAATTCGGCGAACACTTGTTTCGGAAATGTTTATTATCACTGCTAATTCCTTCACTTTCAAACGGCAATCTCTAGCACTAAATGTTCAATAATTGAAATTTGTTGAGGCGTTATCACTTCAATTGATCGACCCGACCGATCAGCATCTTCCAGGGATTCTTGTCCCAAACGGAAACGTTTTGTCCACTTTTTTACAGTTGAGTACGAAGGAGATGAATCACCGTAAACGCCGTCTAAACGTTGTTTAATGTGATAAGGTGTATGCCCTTCTTTTGTTAAAAATTTAATGACCGCGCGGTACTCAATTTTCGTTACTACAGACATTTTCGTGCGCTAGTCCCGTTGGTTAGCTGGTTACTAAAAACTACTAGGCTTCAAACCGTCATATTTATAGTGAACACCTCGCGTATGTGCATGCATGACGTGACGGTGTTTGAACACGTTTGAATCTCTATAAGCCTGTCAGGCCGAGAATTTATGGCGCCTACATCGTATGCTCTTTATTTTTTTTTTGTAAAAAATAGTGGATTATGTAAAACCTTAATCTAAAATAGTTATTGCATTTTTAACTAAGCGTCTTTTCCTAAAACTTAATGCTTATGTTATTGTAGAATAGAAATATTAATGAAATTTAATATGACTTAATAAGTTTATTTTCATTTACAAACGTCTGAAAGATGTCTTCAGGCGGCCATATTGACTTCAGTTTAACAATATCTTGAACACTCTGATTAAAATCATTTTAAGTCTCACCCTAAAATGATATATTTCATATTACTGTTTTACACAATCCGCCCTGAAACTGAAAACAAAATGGCGGCAATTTTAAGATTGCTAATTTTAGTTACCTATTAATATAACCTACAAAATCCATGTCGCGATTGTCATAGTAACAATATTCATACACCTTTTGACATTTTTTATAATTGTTAAATTGTATATACCTAGTCATTCTATATTTGAGAAATTATATGATTCTTATTGTTGAGATCAAAGATGTCAATTGTTAATTTAGAATTACGACCTACTCCTTTTGGCCGCACGTACAAAAATACTTGTGAATAATCTAAATATAGGTATAATTGAAAATGTTCAGTCAATAATATGAACCACTTAATTTTGCAAGATTAATTGAAGTTAACAATACCGCAATAAGTACTATATTCTCTGATTATGCCATTCAGGATTACCTGCTATTTGCTCAAATAAGAAAAAGACTGGAAAATACTGCCTTCCAGTTTTATAGAATATCAACAACATATGAAGAAGACGGCAAGACAGACAACAAATCAAGTGAACATGATTAAAAGAGTTCTACTAAAACTTATTTAAAACATTACAAAAAAGATCATAACATCTCTTTATCAAGCATTTATAGTCGTTGCAGAGTCATATACAAACAACATTTATAAAGTTTTATGCGATTCAATTTTTACAATAATCTGTTTGAAATGTAAAAAAACAATACTAGTTAAAATGTTACCAAGGTAAAAGCATGAAAATAAATTAAAAATTCTAATTTAATGCTTAATTATGACTTTTGTGTGTATAGCTTTCAAAACGGAAAACACAGTAAATTCTATTCTACAGTTTGTGATAATACACAGGAAGATATTTTGAAGAGTTTCAAATAAACTTTTCTCGTGAGTTGTTACCCAATTCTGCAGTTATAAGTCGCAATCGAAAATTTGATAAAAGTACAAGTCATGTAAAAAAGCACATTGAAGAAGTCTGTTCTATTGTTCTACCACGTGAATTACAACTTTGTAACTAGAATTAGATATATTTGAAGAATTTTGATTTAATTTGATAGAAGATCAACAAGATTGGTAAAATCCTGTTCCAAAGTGCATGCGGAGAGACACCAACATAAGTTGCACCTCACGCGCATAGTAATAATCGGCTCGCGGCTGTGAATATTCCTTAGTTTTAAGGTGTTGTGACATCTTGAGATATGAATTATTATTGATATTAGTAATTAATAATTACTAATTATTAATATGTGTATAATATATTCAATACCAATATCAAAAGAATGAATATACACGTATATTTACTTATATATGGATCAGCTTTATTTGAAAAAATCAACTTCATTTGATCTATAACATTCATTGTAAGATCTTTGGTAGTATAGTTTTTGATAAGCTGAATTTTTCCATTTATTACTTGCCAAAAGTTTCGCGTACACCAAAACAGGACAAAGTCATATGTCCAAGATTACTATGTATAGTTAATGCTCGTACTTTATAAAACTTTATATAAAAAATGCAAAATAAATATATACTAAGATGCGATTAAATCATGCAACAGTATTCAATTGTAATCAAGACAAATCAATAACCAAACCCAAATTCTTTGCTCCTGTGATCAATTATCAATTCGTAAGTCATATTTTATACTTTATCCAATTTTTGCATACCAAGGTTATATGGATTAATAGATTTTATTATTGAAAAGTGTTGACTAGTATAATGATGATTGAATAGTTCGATGATTGAATAGTTCAGTATAACGCTGTGATAATGCAATCCAAGTAAATAAAAATCTGTTGTGTTTATGAGAATTCAATTCTTGCGTACATACATGAACTAACTATACGGTGAAGCACATACTATTTCATGTTTGTTACCATTTGAAAGTTCACCGTGTCTCAGATGCCTCAATTTATCGTCGACAATTTTATACTCATATTTCGTGTACATCTGATTGTTTATCGCCTTCTCTTATCACAACTTATTTATCAATTTCACTAGCTTGATCACAATACTCACTAAAAGCGGAAATAGTAATTATGTAGATGTGTACTTGTTACTAGCCACTACTCTTTGGTTAATTTAGGTTACTGTGTATGATTCTTTATTCGTTATCTTGCAAACTCATGATGAAGAAGATAAAATAAAAGTATTTTTACTTTTTTAAACAATTTGCTTGATTCATAAATTTACCAAATTTCTTGATATTTTCAATAGTGTCATAGGCTGACTAATTGTCTCATCTTCTACGCTTAAAAGAAAGACATTATAAAGGTATAAGGAGCTTCAAAAAGATTGTCAGTGCCTCTCTCACATTACAGGGCAAATTCAAACATTTGTTGAATTTTTAGAATAATGTTTTGAGATTTATTATTTAATGGTATGTATAGCGCATGTTGAAAGTTATGTACAAGAGAAAAACAAATACATTTTTTAAAATATATCAGTCTTGAACAAAATAAATGCTGGAAGGTTCAACAACAAATACAAAAAATAAGTAATTAAACAATGCATTACGTATGTACTGAGGTATTGAAAAAGATTATTAGTGCCCCTCTTGTAGTACATGATATATTCGATGCATGTGTTGCATGATTAGAATAAAGTTTTAGATTCATTGCTAATAAGTAATACAATTGCTATGGTCATAATGTGGACTAGATCACATCTGTCATTTTATTGTAATAGGGTATAGCGCATAATAAATGCTATTCTACTCTAGCGACAAAGAAATAAATAATTAAAAATATATTAGTATTGAAAAAGGAAAATTTTACTAGTTTTAACAATAAAGTAAACATGTAATTGCAATAAAATTCGGACACAGAACTAGTGAACTCTTTAGAATAAGTTGCTAATACAGAATATAGTACTTACCGACATTCCTAAAAAAATACAGGAAAGAAGCTACACATTGGAAAGATTTGTTATGCATTGTTGAAAAGGCAAAGACAATCTTTTTCAATTCCTCTGATGTGTACTTAAGTACATACAACACACGTTCTATTTTTTTGAATGATAATAAAGAGTTTCACAGTTTAAAACCAATTTTTCCCAATTAATAATATTGATTATCTAGAAGAAGTGTTAACAAAAGGCCATTGGTACCTTTAAAATAAATATTTACTACTAGCAAAGACATTATTTTCTTGTTTTCGCTAAGCAGGAAATCCGGTTATTACAAAAATATTATGGGTTCCTATATAGTGTGTTCACTATAATGACATTTTACACTATTTAAATATACAATCAACTTTAATCACATTCATATATATATATACTTTTCTGCCGTGATATGCCATTAATTAAACTAAAATTTATATAAATATAATATAACAAAATGAAACTGTTTGTGCTTTTTCTGTAAAATTAGTGTATTCTGGTATTAGCACTTTCCTTTTTAAATTTTCAGGAATAATAAAAAAATGTGATTGTATATTTCGGTTTATTAGTTTATTTTATAAATATTATGAAGAAATGACAAAAGTTTGTTCAACTGTCCAAGGTTAGATAGGTACTAGGTTTCAACAAAAAAATGGCATTGGGTATTGAGCAACTGCTGCCGATATATTTTAAAGTACTAACATTTTCTCTAATAAGATCACTATTATGGGTAGAGTCAAATAAGAAAATATATCCAAATATACAATATGACAGACTCAGACCAAATTAGATTAAATTGAAATAATAATATGTTTGTTGGAAAAACAGTATGAAAGAACACTTTAAAAATTACTTTTATTCGAGTCTTTAAGAAAATAATCTGTTATTATCAAACACAATTTTAACATTTTCTTAAAATGTTATGAAATGTAAAGAATTATTCATTATAAGAACAGAGCAATAGTTAATTTCTAACCTATTATATTTTGTTAGAAAATTGTTTTTCTTATAGCAAACATAGTTAATACTTTTCCACACACCCGTGTCTGTGTACCTACTATATTCGGTTTTTATTAAAAAACTTTATTCATATTTTAATAAAATGGAATTATTTATAATAGTTTCTTATAACTACTGAATAATTTAATATTTTTGAGTATATATCATTCAAAATATTTTTATCTAATAATTTTAATTACATTAACTAGATTTAAATTTATATAACTATTATGCCTAAAGGACCCCTGTAACATTGTTAAATGTAGTTATTTTATCTGTCAATTAATTTAAAGAATTACACTGCAATAAGTTTTAATATAAAGGTGTTTAAGGAGTTGGTACTTTTCCATGTAAGAAATTCTTTTGTTATTATCATTGCAGAACTCGAACATTGTGTGAATACAAATCATTTGAAAGAAATGTTTTGCTATTTAAATGTGAATAATTTTCTAAAGTCCATAACACGTAGGTAATATTAGTTATTGCAAATTAAAAAGCAATTATATGTTTTAAGCTGCGATAAACGTGATATAACCTTGTATAGCATAGACAAGTTTATAAATTAATAAATTAAAATACTATTATGTAAATATAGAACCAATCCTACATTGTACTGCCTTTACAGTTAGGAACAGAAAATTGCTGTAATTTATTTTCTGTATATTGAAACGTATGTATACATTCAATGATCAAAGCGAAATGATCTGAAATAGGTGGGCAGTTAAAATTCTGTTTAAAAAGATTGTAGTTGTACCTATAAGTGCAAGTAACAGTAATTAGAGTTGATAAGAAAGAAATATATATACAGGTACGTACCAAAAACATTCACATAGTTATCCAAACACAGACATCATACAAAAGCACTTTATTCAATAACAAAAGAATAAGCAACTACGTTTACGAAAGCATAGAGCAAGTCGTACTTTTAGAATCAACAAGAACTATCGGAAAGTCAAATTTTCGTTTTTCCTTTTCTTCCAATTGCACTCACATATTTCAAAGTATCACAGTATAATTAATTATACCGGATAGATCGAAAATAACGCCAGGATTGTAAAGTCAGTGTGCCAGATTCAATACAATAAGTGAACTTGAGTGTCACATATAATATACTTGAACTAGATAACAGTCTCACACTGGCTAGGTGAGCGCGAGACTCGCGTTCCGTACTTTTCACTCAGTATGTATGCACGATGTTGTATGTGTGTGGATATGTCCGTGTCCGTGTATGTATGTGAATGTAGTAGTACGAGTTTGTGTCGGCGCAGAGCGAGAGAGCCTACCATTGACACCGCGCCGAAGAACCACGAAAACTGAAGGCAAGCAAAGAACTGCGCTGTCCACCAGGTGATATCACGCACATTATAAGTCACGTGACGATTTTAAAATATTACCATGTTTCAGCAGACAGTTACGCGGTCCCCACCATCGACATATGCACACAACGAACCAGCCACCTACGAAATTGCCAGTGACGTGCTCATTTATTACTTCTAATTTTATTATGACTAGGTTCATCGGGTTGATGATTTCGGTGCTCCATAAGAACATCCGGTTATATGTACATTTCTCGTTAATATAATTGAATTTTTCCAAGCATCAGTTAGCAGGATACAATGAAGCTAGACAATATTTAAAACTCTTAAATAGTTCCTCTGAAGGATAAGGAATTTCAGGAACAGTTACATAAATTATGAAGATTGTGTTTATTTTACCGTACCACACATTTCCTTATTGTGTAGATCTTTAAAAACGAAATTTTTTACTGCATTCTTTCAATATTCCATTTCTTTGTCATGATACGTAGGATGCTTATATATTTGAGGTTACATCCTCAAATATATAAGCATTTCGTTAACATATTGTGCATGAATATTCAGAATACCGTTGCTTTTCCGTATTATTCAAGCGTTGTAGGAGTATGACGATAGGAATGTTGCTTAAACAACTGAAATTCTAGGAATTACCGCGTGATTAATTTCATCAAATTTACTTGATGTGTGTTTCAATATGATTAAACTAATACATACATTAAATTACATGCTGACAGAGCCAAGTTTTGGAGCTATTGCGTGAATAGTACTACTGTATAATTCGTTTCAAGAAATATGAGCGACTTGTATAAGGTGATAATTCGGATTAAAGAGAAACCCTTTCCTCGAGCTGCAGCGGGTAATTAAGAAGCACTTGAAAAATATCAGGTACGGTCTACAGATAATTAGAAAGCAGCTCGAGGAAAGGGTTTCTCTTTAATCCGGATTATCACCTTATACAAGTCGCTCATATTTCTTGAAAGGAACTATAAAACCTGTGTTAACGGCCACCTGTCTAAAGCGGCCACCTGAGGTAAAATGAAAAAACAATAGAAAAGTTTGTTCTTGGATAACGTCACGTCATATTCTAAGTTCCATTAGAAAATGTTAAGCTAGTTTTCCTGCCGCTTAACACCACTTCCCATTGTCAGCCCTTGGATCATGTAATAATTCAGATCTTCAAATTGATTTACCGAAATTTTTTGATTAAAATCTTCTAACCTTTATTGACAGCGAATTTGATTTTGAAAATTCTGAAAAAAATATAATTTTAGCCAATGCACTTATGTGGATTACAATTGGAAAAGGATATCTACCGCTACAGTCAAGGAATGTTTTTCGAAGGCCGGATTCTCAGATGTTATAAAACAAATGAAGAAGAGGAAATACCCTGGTCCACCTCTTTCCTACAGTTCGTAACGAAAATGTGAACTGTGTGAAAAATTAAGGTACATTCAGAATTATTTATTGTGCAATAACAATGATGAAATTTTATTGATGTTTCTGAAGCTGTAGTGTTTAAATCGAAGCTAAAAAACTTAAAGCAAACATAGATTGAACCATACTTTAAAAAATGAGGTGTAACCACCACACGACTTTCTTATACGTATGAAAGTGTTACTTCCGGTCCGAATTTTGAAATTTCATTTATACAAAAAATATTCCAAATCCAACTCTAAATACTTTTGTACTCTTCATAAATATACATAGAATGCATAACTTACGACATATTTGCAAAAAATCGCTATTCGATAAGAGTAAAAGTGGTATTTCGGGTCTGAATTTTGAAATTTTTTTTATATAAAAGATATTGAAAATTATGTTTTAAATACTTTTATACTCGCGACGTACTTGTTTTAAAAGCATGACTTGCGAGATATTCGCAAAAAACTGATTTTCGATAAGAGTAAAAGATCTACTTCCGGTTGGAATTTCAAAAAACTTTTTTAAGACAATTTGTTTCAAACTTAATTCTAAGTACATATGAATTCTTCATAAATTTGTTTAAACTTAGTAATTGACGAAATATTTGCAAATTTCGATTTTTTCACTGAAGTAAACTACTACTTCCGGTCTGCCGATTTTGCTCAAATTCTAATCAATTCTCAAGAGGCAGATTATACACGTAAATACAAAATTTGGAATTGATATCTACAGCGGTTTGACCGCTATCGTGGTCACACACACACACACACAGAGAGAGAGAGAGAGAGAGAGAGAGAGAGAGAGAGAGAGAGAGAGAGAGAGGCATTTTTTTAAAAAACCACTTTTTTGGTATCAGGGGACCTCGAAACGTGGACATCTGCAAAAATCTCGAGGTCGAAAATTTTCATCATCACAATACTTCCTTATACTACGTACCTATAAGAAAGTAAAAAGGTTGACCAAGTATGCTTTTTCGTATTTTATATCTGGTAGCAGTGTGCTAAAATTTTGCAAACTAGGTAATCTAGAATGCGATTTTTTTATTTGTTTCCGGCCTGTAAAGGATATAAGAATGTTGAAATTGTAATTGAAGAAACCTATAAAAGGCCTGAGCGCATCTTCTAAAGGGATTATCCTTCGAGTAATCGGGGAAAACTCTTGTTTAGAAAACCAATAGATTGAAGTGGTGTATACACCCACGCATATATACAAGGTGTACTCACACACTTCTATTGCGTTTTTATTTAACTTTAAGTAGAAATGAATAATATGGATAATAAGGATTTTAATGAGTTATACGAAAACCTAAGGTACTTATTTTAAAATTTAATTAAATTTTATCATGATCTTAAATTTTACATGTATTTTCAAAATTTAATAAAGTCATGGGAAACGAAATGTTTCATAAATAAATAGCTATTTAAATGTAGCTGAATCTTGGACAGGCACTTCTTGGATAAAATTGATGGTTCATAAAATAAGCGTCTATGTAAGCAACAATGGTTATTGTGTATACTGGATATGACATTTTTGAGAGTCAAAATACACAATCGTCAATGCCAGTACACGAGAATAGTTACGTGGTTGACCATAATTTTAGCAAAGTTTAGTGTGAATTTGATCTGCGCTCGCAGAATTTAAAAGAGATTCCTCAGAGTGGATGTTCAATTGACCTATATATTTGACCTAGGAATGAGATACTTAATCGCGACTGTGAGACCATCATGGTGAAGTCCAGTAAAACCTAGTCTAAGATTATTTTATTTAAATTTAAAGCTTATATATAGTTATATTAATCATTAAATCATGCTAAAAAGATTTACCATACTGGCACAACCGTTTAAATATCATTGTAATATTCAAAAATTAAATTATTTTTTAATAGTGTAGCTAAATACTGTATCAAGAAGATACTTTTTTTTCTTAGCCATAAGATTTACTTGCTAAGATTAAAGTTTGTCTATTTAATTGCTAATATTAAGTATCATGAATTATTTTTTTGCACATGATCTTATCTGTTTCAAAGGAATGTACATTGTATTAAATAATCTTAAGTCATTAACAAAATTGTGGTATTTTGTAAGTAAGGAAATTATTGTTTGCTTTATACACGTACGATATCTTATAATATAATAAAAAATTAACTATGTAATAAATGAGCTGCACCCGAGACAAGGAATCTAGCTAGGGAAGTTGTTTAAGAGATATGAAAAACAAATTAGAGTGTAAACCGCTGTAAATCCACGTAATGTATAGCAATATATCTGTGGTTTATTTGTATTAGCACACAGCATAATATTTTCGTTATTTTTTAGATTGAGGCCACAGCAATATGTCTAATTAAATTATATATAATATTTAAAAAATAAGCTTTGGGCATCACATGACTTTTTTATATGTATATGCGTTTCAAATTATACAAAAGTTGTGTTAAATTAAGCTTTAAATAGTTTTATCTCCTTAAAAAAAAACTTGGAGTAATAAGTTACATCATTTCGAATTTTGAAATTATTCAAAATTCTATTCTAAATACTATTATTCTCTTAATAAGTCTCTGTAGAATGCATAATTTCCGAGATATTTGCAAAAAGGTGCTATTCGATAAGAGTAAAAGTGTTACTACTTCCGGTTCAAATTACGAAATTTCTTTTATAGAAAAATTATTCCAAATCCAGCACTAAATACTTTTGTACTTTTGATAAATATATATAGAATGCATTATTTACGAGATGCTTGCAAAAATCGCCATTTGATAAGAGTAAAAGTTACTTCCAATCCGTACTTTTTTATACAAAAGTATTAATATATAATCAGTTTTAAATATTTTTATCCTCATAATGTATCTGCCTTGAAAGCATGACTTACGATTGTCTGATTTTCAATAAAAATTCCGAAGAATTTTGAAAAACCTTTATGATAAAATTTTTCCAAAATTCACTTTTGAATTCTTTATAAATTTGTTAAACTGAGCAGTTGACAGAATATAGAAAAAAATACAATTTTTTCACTGAATTAAACTACTGCTTCTGATCTATTGATTTTACTAAGAATCTAAACAGATCTCAAGAGGGAGATTATATTCGTAAATATAAAATTTGGAATTGATAGCTTATACCGTTTGGCTGCTATCGTGGTCACACAAACACACACACTGACAGACAGACAAATCTCTATAGAATGAATCTTAAAAAATATTTGCAAAATACTGCTATTCCATAAGAGTAGAAGTATTATTACCATTCCAAATTTTAAAATTGTTCTATAGAAAAATTGTTCCAAATAGCTCTAAATACTATTGCACTTATAATAAATTTGGTATTCTAAATCTAAATGCAATTATTATTGGAGAGAATGTTCAAAAATCACTTTTTCAGTATCAGGAGACTTCAAAACGTCGACATCTATAAAAATCTCAAGGTTGAAAATGTTTGTCATCGGAATACTTCCGTATACCAAGTACAAGAGAGTAAAAGGTATAAAACAAAGTATACATATATAGAATAAGTATTCTTCGTACATTTTCTAGTAACGTCTCTATAAAATTTTCTTCACTTGCCAAAGTATATGTAAGTAAACAACTGTGAAATGAAACAAGCTGCTATCACCAGCTGTAACACAGTATACTGCTCGTAACGCCAAGTATGTAGCGCAATGTCTGAAAGCGCGGATTAAATTTCAGGTCGAGTCTGACCACCACCGCTACCGCTGCGAACGCACATATGTGTGCCTCGCTTTAACCTCTTCCATACTTATACCATGTGCGAATAATTTGTATAAATCAGTTTTACAAGTTCTTGGTTTTGCTACAACGCTCATACCAAATATGCGATATCTTTGAACTATATTATTGGTACGGTGTGTGTACCGGGTGGCCAACTAAGAATGGCCGCCGGCTATATCTCAGAAACCAGTAGTCATATTGCTTTCGGGTAAAAAAATTTCAAGTAAAAGTGCCCAAGAGAAAATGCTGGAAATTATTTTGGAGTTTGTAAAATGTCCGCAAGGGGGCGTAACAGTCAGGATCAATGTTAAAATTTAGAATTTCTTCATGTTTTTACTAATTAAGGGGTATTGAAAGTTTTTACATTTTATTCCTTACACATTCTTTAATAAGTCTTGCACATTTTTTACTATCTAGTGAAATAAAATGGCGGGGGCAGTTCAAATGTTTTTTTTAAATAAACTAGGATTACTCCCGTTTGGCCTAACCGATTTGAATAGGTTTCATCTCATTTAAAAGAGCCTTGCTCTACAAACTGAACTTGTGCTTTTGTATCTCGGACTTTTGCCGTCACCGGTAGGTGGCGTTAACTGAAATGTAGGCAAATATTAGTCATTTTTTCAAAAAAGTTAAATACAATGATATGTTTCTTTTTACATAAACTAATAAAGAATTAAAACCTCTACATTTCGGTAAAAAAACAAATTCGTATGTTTTTTAAAACAGGAGATATTGGCAAAAATAGATGAAAATGCATGATTCCTCTTGTTTTAATTGTCTTTATTATTATTATTATTATATATATATATTTATATAATAAATTCTACTCTTTGTTTATCTTCTTCAGTAAAATTCTAACATGCAGGCCAAATAATAAAATTTCACAAAAGCGGAAGAAATTTGAAAGGCATTCCTATAATACCGATGCAAAATATATAAAAATATATTAAATAAAAAAAATGTATAACATTTAGTTAGTTCCTGTTTAAGAAACCAAAATTACATTAATGTAATTTTATACAAACGTTCGAAAAACATGTATTTAAAATTTTCATATACTATGATTTATTTTTAATACTTATTAACTTCAGTATTCTTCTTACACTAAAACTATTAAAGAATGTGTAAGGAATAAATACATATACATTTTATAGTAATCTATTGTATACACTTTGAAAAAGATGTTAAATACCTACATCGAAACGTTGTTAGAAAAATGTATGTTTTAATTAAAACGAACCACAAACCCAAGAAATAAAACAAGTTTATACCATGATTTACTGTACTAACAATTAATACTAACACTATCTGAACAAAACTAATATTAAACACTAAAATAATTACAATTACATAACTGTAAAGACAGTTTTGTAAAAATTTTAATGACGACCTAATTATGCAAAATGCCCATCATTGTTAATGCAAGCCTGCAACCTTTGCCGCGTGGATAAAACAGAAATTTCAATTTCCGCCTCCGATATGTTTCAAGAACAATGTCCTTAACTCTCTCCCAAAAATAAAAATCTAGGACGTTGAGGTCTGGTGACCTGGCGGGCCAGGGAAATATACTACCCCGTCCAATCCACCTGCCAGGATATGTCTGATCTATGAAATCCTGGACGTTTGCCGCAAAATGCGCAGGGCACGCATCGTGCTGAAAAAACATATCACGACGAACGTCCAGAGAGACATCTTCTAATAGAAGGGGCAGCTCATTCAGTAAAAAATTTAAATAAATCTCTCCAGTAAGATGATGCTGTGATCTTTCAATATATTTTGAACCGTAGTTATACAAATGCCCAACTCTCTACTTATGGTTCTGGTTCCTACATGTGGATTATAAATTCAATATATGCTAATACTTTTATAGCATTTTCTTCGGTTCGGTCAGTAGGTGGCCTTCTATACACCGGAAAATTAATACTTCCGGTGGTCCTAAGCCTTTCCGCTAACCTACAAAAAACACTGCTCGCATAATGTCCTCATCCAGGGAACTGCATAGCATACACTCTGGAAACAACTGTTGCATTTCGCATGCATTCGAAATAGACACCAATCATATCGAATGCCTCTCCATTCGCTAACCGAATCTCAGTAAAAAATAAGTTTTCCCAAACACAAAAAAGTAAACGAAGTCAATCAAAAACTGACAATAATATTTATTATTTTCACAACTCGTCGTTTTAACACAATGAGAGTTATTATTTTATTTTTTCATAGTTTACTCTTTTATTTTTAATGGTATATTTTTTGGATTAAAATAAGTATTAAAAATAATCTTGCTTTATTAAACAGGGTCTTTCAAAATGTTATAACATTTGTCTGGATAATAATAATATATGTAGCTCAAAATTGTTAGCTTCATAAAAAAGGGCCAATAAAACAGGAGAATTTATGAATTTTCATCTATTTTTGTCAATATCTCCTGTTCTAAAAAACATACAAATATGGTTTTTTTACCGAAATGTAGAGGTTGTAATTCTTTATTGTCTTATGTAAAAAGAAACATATCATTGTATTTAACTTTTTTGAAAAAATGTTCAGTTTGTAGAGCAAATAAGGCTCTTTTAAATGAGACCAAACTTATTCAAATCGGGTAGGCTAAACGGGAGTAATCCTACTTTATTTAAAAAAACATTTGAACTGCCCCCACCACTTTATTTCAGTAGATTGTAAAAAATGTACAAGACTAAAAGTATTAAAGAATGTGTAAGGAATAAAATTTAAAAATTTTCAATACCCCTCAATTAGTAAAAATACGAAGAAATTCTAAATTTTAACATTGATCCTGACTGTTACGCCCCCTTGTGGACATTTTACAAACTCCAAAATATTTTCCAGCATTTTCTCTTGGGCACTTTTACTTGAAATTTTTTTTACCTGGAAGCAATATGACTACTGGTTTCTGAGATATAGCCGGCGGCCATTCTTAGTTGGCCACCCGGTACAACAATGCAGTGGAGTGTTGAAATTGCGAAACAAATTATAACAAATAAAAAAACTTAGGACAGAAACTGATTCGTCGAACTGGACAAATGAGATGTTTAAACATTACAACTGTTACAAGTGACATATTCTCAAAAGGTTATCAAAAAGTTGTTTTGATAGCATAGCAGATTCAACGATGGGTTAGATAGACAAATGCTAGTGTTTTTGTGATTCCTAGTAGACACATTGGGAGAACATGGTCTTTCCAACAGAATAAACGGGCCCACAAGAGTTACTGCGACATCCGAAACTTCAATTGATGTATTTATTGCTAATACAGAGGAATGTAGTGTGAGTATTGAACACAACCATATATCAGATCACACTCATCAGATAGGCAAAATGTTGATCAATTGTCAAGATCCCAATACGAGATCTGACAAGTCATTAACCAGGAGATACACAGAAAGGAACAAACTGCACTTCACAGAAAAAATTAAAAACGAGTTCCGACTATGCAATCGGCAGGAGTGGGATAATGCAGGAGCCGATCTAAATTTAATGTTCAATAAATTTGGTTTCGTCATTCAGTCAGCGCAGCACTCGGAACAGATGGATTACGCCTGCAATTAAGCAACTTTCACAACTTTTTCGAGAGATGTCTGCTATTAATAAGATAGTTCATAGCGATATATATAACGAGAGATATCGTTCCCTAAAGAAATTTTACACAAAAGAAGTCAATAACGCTAAAAGAAATTACAATAATGATCGCATACTGAAGTCAGTGAATATTAACAAAACGTGCTGGAATATAATAAGGGATTTGAAGGGCACTAATACCACACATAACATTAAAATAAAAGATGGCGACTCTGAGATTAGCATAGGTGATACACCGGATTACTTCAACGATTTCTTTCCGGAGATTGCTGGACAATGCCCACCACCACTTCATAAGGCATACAATAAAAACGATGTGTTGAATACCATGTACGTTGGTCCTGTGACCGTATCAGAAGTTTCAAAAGCAATTGATGATTGTTGTACGAAACAGTCTTCGGGCATAGATCAAATACCGGGAATAATTCTACGAATTGTAAAGGAATGCATAAGCCCACCTTTATGCATGGTGATCAATAAGTCTTTTGGGTCTGGGGAATATCCTGCGAATCTGAGGACTTCCAAGATCGTACCGATTTTCAAAAAGAAAGGTAATCAATGTAATGTCGAGAATTACAGACCTGTTGCTTTGCAAAATCAAGTCTCGAAAGTTTTTGAAAATTGTTTCCATAGAAGGCTGTACAGCTTCCTCGAAAAATATGAGGTATTGTCATCGTGTCAGCATGGATTTCGAAAGGCTAAATCTACTATTACAGCTAAGGAACAGATAATCAATGCAGTCTGTGAGGGTCTAAATAACAGACCGAACGTTCTAGGACTATTTTATGACTTCAGTAGGGCATTCAATTCTGTTGACCATCAGCTACTGGCACAAAAATTGCATAGTATGGGAGTGAGAGGTATTGCATATCAGTGGGTTCTCTCATATTTGGGGGGCCGGGATCATGTTGTGGTGGTAAATGGTTTACGCTCAGGGAAGAGATGCATGGAGAAAGGGGTACCACAGGGCATAGTATTGGGTCCGCTGCTGTTCTCGATCATGATTAATGATTTACCATCAGTGTGTGCATCAGCAGCTTCCGTCAGTATTTATGCGGATGATACCAGTGCTGTCATTACGGATTCTAGTACACATAGTCTAGTAGTGTCAGCTCATAATAACATAACAGAAATTCAAATGTGGTGTAAAAACGACGGTATCCTACTGAACACAGACGAAACGCAGATGATGCAGTTCTATCCTATAAATCATCATGTTGATAGAAGTTTGCTGGTTCACGCGGATCGGGGCTCGTTGCAACATGTCTACAGTGCAAGAGTGTTGGGATTTACCCTGGACAATAAACTAACATGGAACGAACATGTAAGTCAACTTTCCAGTAAATTGAGTGGTGTTGTGTATCTGTTCACGACAATAAGATCCACGGTATCTGGTTTGGTACTCCAGCACATGTACTACGGTTTGGTACAGTCTGTCATCTCATACGGGTTGGGTTTTTGGGGTTATACCTCGCAGGTAGATACAATTTCAAAAGCACAGAAAAAAATTGTGCGGATTATGGATGGTGTATATCCACTGACACATTGTGAGCCCCTGTTCAAAAAGTTCAAGAAAATGACTATTTACTCGTTATACATGTATAAACTGATAATGCACATAAGAAATAGTGATATTAAGAAAAATAAAGACTATCACTCGCACAATACTAGGGGCAGTGAGTTTCTAAGACCGGCTTTTCAGCGACTGTGCGTATCACAACGTAGAGCAGACTATATGGGATCGTTGTGTTTCAATAAACTGCCTACGGACATAAAAAATGAAACTAACGTTATGGTCTTTCAAAGGAAAGGTTCACAGTTTTTCGTGAATAATTCTTTTTATTCGGTCTCACAATTCATAGATAATTATAATTAATGTTTTGTTATATATGACATGCCTAATAATGTATGTACACTATTATTGCGTATCTACACTCGAAAGGTAAAATAAATATTATTATTATAGTCCACAAAAGGAAATATTGAAAGGGTACAACACATAAAATGCTATTTATAAATGACAAGAAATAGAGAGAACAAACTTAAATTATCTGTTGATAAATGGATAATTCACCTTGATGAGCCAAATGAGGGTGCGTTCTTAAATGAATACCCTCTGGTCAAAAAGCAATTAGTTAATTAAAGTTTGACCGTTTCCAAATTAAATACTACTTTAGACGATGAAGAATTCTTTATATAAAAAGAGGTGTGGAATGGAGGGGTTGGATTGCAGTGGGAGCTCTTTGGTGTCGTAACGTGTTTGGAGATTCATTATTAGTATAAATATAAGTTTTAACACAATCGAGTCAGTAGTCTTTAAGCTATCGTTGACCAAGCAGCTTCATCGCGTATTGCGCCGTTATCAAGTTCCTTACGACACAAGGAGAGTTTATTTATACCGTATTGAAAGAGATGTCATTGGTTTACGGGGATTCTTGCCCGGGAAAAACTATGTTTTTTTTTAGTAGAAGAGTCGCTTTAAGCAAGGCAGGGAATAACTTAAAGACGAACCACAGCCGGGGCAGCCTATCGATGTGGCCTTTCCAGAAAGAAGCCTAAAAATGAAAAAAAGAAGGTGCTCGGCTAAAGAAGAAACAATTCATAGCAATAAATGGAGTATATTATATAACCGTTTTTACAATTTACATCATCATCTTGGCAGACTAAGGTGAGTCCAAGATAGGTGTCAAAATGCTCACGCCGCCAAAAAACAATAGAGCATGTTCCCATGCGTTTTTAGATTGGTAACGAAGGCGAGAATGAAACTTAGGATCATCAGTATGAAGATAAATCCAAACAAGACAGTGGCATAAAAAAAGCACATCGCAGCCCAAGAAGTTTAAGGCGCCAGAGTCGGCCGGAGAAATCATGGTTGCTGCTATTTGGGACTCAAAAAGAATCAATTGATTACAAAGATAAAGGCGCTTCCATGTCTGGAGAATGCTACGCTTTAATCCTGGAGCGGTTAAAAGAAGTCCTTAAAAAGAAAGAAGGGAAAAATTGACGAAAGGTGACCCGATCCTGCACGACAATGCTTCCGTCCACAAAAGTCGGGTTGCGTTAGCTACCCTGGATAAAGTGAACTTCGATATTTCACCCACCTTGCAGTCCAGACCTGGCACCTAGCAATTTTTGCCTGTTTCCTAAAATGAAAAGAGAGGTGCGTGGAAAGAAATTTAGGAGCAATGAAGAACTAAAGGAGACAGTTTCGGCATATTTTTCAGACAAAGATAAAACATTTTTGTGAAGGCCTACACAAGCTAATTGAAAGATCTGAAAATATATTAGGTTTGCAGATTGCGAACTTAAAAACGCTTCCTCGTAAATGTTATTCAACGGTATTGCAATGCACAAGAGGAATTACAGGAAGAAATTAACACCTTGAACAAATAGCACATATATTTTCGAACAAAAGCACAGAAAGGATAAAATTGGAATTGGAGGTATTTTTGAATTATCTATGTTTACATATAAATCATTTCTTTTTTATGGACTAGATCAACTTACTGTATATGAAACATTGAAACGATACCCAGGAATAATCAAGAAAAGGTGTTGTTCGACAGAGAGTATAAATTCAAATCGTAGACTGGAAAAAAAACTAAAGGAATTTCACTTACTTCTCGTAAAACAACTACGGAAAACCTTCAAAAAATTTCAAATTACTTATACAAAGGAGGCTATATTTTTTTTTCAATATAATGTAACCGATTGTTGCAAGAAGTACAGTGCAGACTGAGTTCTGTTATTTAGACAGTAGTCTGCGGTTCTACCTATAACGTAAATAACTTGCTATGTAATCTTGTTTAAAAATCAGAGTATCGCTAAATTTTGTCTTGACCTTGAATGTAGATTAGTTTTTGGAACAAGTTGTTTCCGGGCTAAAAGTTAATATGTGAATTTTCGAAGAAGTAATTTTGTCTTTAAACATGCTCGGAAGTCAATATGTCCACCCTTAATATTTAAGAGAGATTGAAGGTGTCAGACAGATGCTTGAGTCCGATCGACATCGAGATAGAATAATGTCTTTTTACTATAAGAGGAGTTACGAAGCTCGTTGTATTGTCAACACAAACTACAGTGGAGTCCGGATATAGCAAACCCGTTTATAGAGAACACTCGGTCATAATGAACGATTTTTCAAATACCCATAAAATTTCCCATAAGACCAATATAATTTTTTACCGTTTATAGTGAACTCGGATATAATGAACTTTCGGATAAAGTGAACCAAATTTCATAAAGGTTAAGTTAAATTTTCCGTTTATAGTGAACTTTTTCGGGGATTCCCTGGGGATTCCCCGATTTTTACTTAGAGACAGAAGCGCTGAGCACATTCGTCTTTGTTTTGTTCTCAGTTGCGTTTGAGACTTCGTTGCGAACATTGGTTGACGGTTATACTGTACAGTGACAGACTTTCAAATGGAGAAACAAAAACGTAAAGCGTTAACTCTAAAGGAAAAATAGAAAGTGGTATCAAACAAAGTGATATTTGTCGTGAAATGAATTTGCCGAAATCAACTGTCTCCATCATTTGGAAAAAAAAAAGATGAGATTCTTTCGTCGTATGGTCAAGTGAACGCAAGGTGTAAAAGGCTGAGAAAATCAGCTCATGAAGGTGTTGATAAGGGACTATTAAAGTGGTTCACCCAAAAAAGACAAGAAAATGTTCCCATGAGCGGCCCAATTCTTCAGCACAAAGCAAGTGAAATAGGAAGTAAAATTGAATGAAGAGATTTTGTGTGTTCCAGAAGTTGGATTGAACGTTTTAAGAAGAGAAATTGTATTTCTGGAGGAAAAATTGTTGGTGAATCTGCATCAGTTGATATGAATGTTGTTAATAACTGGCTTACAACTGTTTGGCCTGATCTTCGCAAAATTATGACATTGACAATATTTTTAATGCCGACGAGACCGGCCTTTTCTACAAACTGACCCCTGATAAAACACTGAAATTCCAAGGAGAAAGCTGTGTAGGTGGGAAAATGTCTAAAGTTAGAATAACAGTTTTGGTCGCTGCAAACATGTCTGGGACAGAAAAGAGAAAACTGTTTGTTATAGGCAAATCAGCCAATCCCAGATGTTTCAAAAACAAAATCCTACCAGTCAAATACAAATCAAACAGCAAAGCATGGATGACATCTAATTTATTCACCGAAGAGCTACTCCAATGGGATGCAGAGTGTAAGCGTAAAAACAGAAAAATTCTTCTCTTAGTCGACAATTGCCCAGCACATCCCAATGTTCCGCTGGACCAAATCAAACTGGTTTTTATGCCAGCCAATACCAGTTCAAAGCTGCAGCCCATGGGTCAAGGGATAATTCATTCTCTGAAGTGTCGCTACAGGAAGATTATGCTGATGAAAATGATAGAAGCAATTGATAATGGAAAAGAGTTTTCAGTGAGCCTCTTGGATGCTGTGAATTTTGTTCACCTGGCTTGGCAGGAAGTTAGCAGGGAAACCATCGCAAACTGTTTCAAACATGCAGGATTTCTTGAAGCAGAAGATGAATTTGACTCCGATGACGAATTGCCTCTAAATGACTGGCTCAAGAAACAAGCAGGAGATTCCGAAAATTTCGACACCCAAAAAGTTCTTGAAACAGAAATGAGGAATAGAATTGAAGATTTTGACTTTGAACACTACGTTTCAGTCGACGATCAAGTTATTCCAACAGAGTCTTTGACGGAAGACCAAATTATTCAGTCAGTCTTAACAGGTATGTACATAAACATAAAATGAAACATTAGAATGATGACTGATTTATGTAATTTTTTCAATGACAAATGCAGAATTGAGTGATGAGGAGCTGGACGAGGAGGCACATGAGGAAGATGTCATGGTCAGTGTTCCTTCAGTGAAAATGGTGACACAAAATATGGTAGAGATTCGCACGTTTTTGCAATCACGCGAAGTTCCCGAAAAAGTTTGGAATTCTTTTTGCAACCTTGAAAGCTATATAAGTAACATTAGTTTTTCTAACAGACTTGTACAAACCAAAGTAACCGAGTACAATATCAAAGAGTAGGTTCTTTTAGTGTCTTTGTTACTATTGTTTATTAAGGTCAGGTATTATACAGAATGTGATTTACATATGTTCCGTAAATAAAACTTTACCTAACTTTAAACAACGAAGGTACATCATGGCATTTGTTTTATAAAACAAACATATACATAACCCCCCTTCATCAGGCAAACATCAGGTGTGTACAAAAGTATATTTTTCTTTTATAGTAAACCTCTGATATAGTAAACCAATTTTGATGCATTTTTCTAGTTCACTATATCCGGACTTCACTGTAGTTCATATAGGAATACTAGTCAATAGTTGTTGAAGTTCCGAAGAACTTTCGCTCCTGAGTATTTTCGAAGATTCGGATTGAACGCAGTGCAACAATAACTTCACAACGCAGATTT
This sequence comes from Amphimallon solstitiale, assembly GCA_963170755.1. Taxonomy (NCBI): domain Eukaryota; kingdom Metazoa; phylum Arthropoda; class Insecta; order Coleoptera; family Scarabaeidae; genus Amphimallon; species Amphimallon solstitiale. Next base: position 108,921,534 of record OY720676.1, read on the forward strand.
CATCCCATACGATAATCCACTGTTTCTTCATGTGAAGAACGCTTTGTAATGAAAGAATTTCTCCAACCATGAGGCTCTTCAATATGCGTGGCATGAAGCGTGCGTTGAAGTATCAGAAGAAACGCGGTAGAGTTGGTTTCATGACTGGTTTCAGAAAATAGATAAGTTTATAGCATATTTCGAAATACTGTGAAAATTGAAGTTCTAATTTGTAGCTTTTGGGATACCTTTGTATAAACTCTGTTAATGAATTATATCCGAAAGTTAAAGGTACTTATTCCATTAAGTTCAAATAATAATAAGGAGATAGTCCCTTACTGTTGGCATTGCTCAAGATAGGTATGTTTAAAGTAAGTTCATAAATACACATTTAAAATATCTTCTTGTGGATATAAATATTGAAAAAAAACCGATATACTTACATCGTTATTTACCGTGAACAAAGTATTTTAACAGAACTTTAATTATTCGGTCAACATAAAATTAATAACCTTATAACGCAAATTAATGAAAATTATAAATATTAAATGGGGATTGAAATTTAACAATTCAATAAACAAAATTCATTTGTAGTCATTGGAAACTTATGAATTTATGCAAAAGAAAGGTAACAGAATGCGTACATGCAGAAGACAGTCGCTTGCTCTGAATTAAAATGTGAATATAAAGTGCACGGATAACATTTGAATAGTTTTTAATTTTAAAAATCATTGGAGAGAGTTCAGTATTTTATTTGCTAAACTAACGCAAACAATTCTATTATAATATGGGATGCATATTCTTACACGAAATTCAAAATTATTAAATATCCAATGCCAAGCAACCAGAATGCACACAGCGGCGCATTATACAAGCAAAAGTGAATATAACTATTGATTATGTTAATACTGTTTTCGAATAGAACGGTATTTTTACTATGATAATTGTACTGTTTATCTAATTGTTTTATTATATAATCATGTTCTGGTATCTGTCATACCTTTCCAATGTTCTGTTGTGTGACCTTATCTACTCGTATATTTGTATATTTTAGCATCTTAAATAGTTCCACACTTGCTTATGTAATTGTAATTGTCTCAGTTAGTGGTTTTTTCAAATAATTACATAATATAAAAAACCTCGCCACGCTGTCACACTTATATGCATACGTGTATCAAAATACTGTTATTTATAATTTAATATAAACACACACATAAACGTATCAACAACGATAAATTCCCGGACTAACTATATATGATAGATCTAATGTAAAAATATATTTCTTTATTGGGTAATGCTATTTTCTTTATTTTTATACATAAATTTCGTCTATGCTTTCTTAATAGGTAGTATAAGGAAGTATTGTGATGATGAAAACTTTCGGCCTCGAGATTTTTGCAGATGCCCACCTTTTGAAGTCCCCTGATACCGGCAAAGTGGTTTTCAAAAAGTCTCCCCCCCCCTCTCCCCCTCCCTCTCCCCTCCCGCTTTCTCTCTCCCGCTTTCTCTCTCCCTCTCTCTCTCTGTGTGACCACGCATAATTTTGAAAGTTTGGTTATGTCATGTAAATAATAATAAGCATCTATAATTTGAATTTAAATATGACAAGTGTCAGAATTTGAAGTCTTCAAAAGCTTAGCAAGTAGACCAACGATTTCTTAAAAAACTTGAAAAACAGCATACTCTAAAGAGGAAAGTATTTGCAGGCACTGTATGTAGATATAGAAATTATTCATTATATCGGGTTCATTGCTATCTATCTGCAGTATTTCTTTGCATATAATACAGGGTGACAACTGGAAACCGGATGCTTTTGGAACTCATAGTAGGGAGCTTAACGCGATTAGAGTGGGGCAAATGCGACGATACTACCTTTGTAATGTTGTGCTATTTCAGTAACGATGGAGCATTGGACACCAGAATATTGCGTGTTTGCGTACGACAGATTTATCCGAAACGGGCAATCAGTGATCACTACACAGCGTCTTTTTCGCACTCACTTTAAAATTAGTAGTGTTTCATCTCGCAATACCATCTTAAGATGGTTCAATAATTTAAGAACAACTGGCGGCGTAATGAAAAAAAGTCATTAGGCCAACAAAGAGCCGTAAGAACCCCTGAAAACATAGAGCGAGTGAGAGAAACGGTCGTCAGAAGTCCGTCACGGTCCGCCCGAAAACATGCAATTGAATTGGACATACATCGGGAATCGCTTAGAAAAATCTTGCACAGGAATTTTCAATTCCAGCCATACAAATTGCAGATTGTTCAGCAATTAAAGAAAAGAGATTTTGACACTCGTGAAGCTTTCGTTGCGAGAATGCAAGTTATTTTGGAGGAAAATTCAAATCTGTGGTTTCTAATGAGCGACAAAGTCCATTTTCATTTAGATGGAGCGGTTAATAAACAGTCCACGAAATGTCCACGAGCGACCTCTTCATTATGAGAAAGTCATAGTATGGAGTACCATTGGTCCTACTTGCCTTATTGCAAGCAGCAAGATGGTGCCACGGCACATACTGCCAACGCATCAATGAATGTTAACCGCAACATGTTCCTAGGAACACTTATTGCAGGTTTTGGAGATGTGGGTTCCTAGACCTGTCAATTTGTGATTTTTTTCTGTGGGGGTATTTGAAGAATCGTGTATATACTCACAAGCCCCGTAATATGGTCGACTTGAAGAAAGTCATTTGCCAAGAAATCTTGATCGAGCGATGTTGGTGAGTGTTATGGAGGATTTCTTGAAGAGGGTCGAAAACTGCATCCAACGCGATGGACATCATCTTGATGATATTATTTTCCATACTTCATACACATCGTAAATTGCATTGTGTAAGCTTCATTTTGATGTTAATAAAACCATATTATCTTGCAAATTACTTGTGCAACATTTATTTCAAAATCGTCCGGCTCCCAGTTGTCACCTTGGACGTTCAAACACTATTGATATATCAACAAAAAACCATAGGACAGGCTTTAAACATGTTCGTATTGGTTCTAAAGAACCACATGTCATAAAAAGAATAATTCTAGAAACACGCACAATACGCACTATTGCATCAGATAATATGTCAAATTGCCTAACATCTGAGCAAATATAAGTAATTTTTTACAAAACAAATGTAATGTAACTTATTATGTCCTTCTTAATTAAATACAGGTTGCTGAAGGTCTTAATCAAGTGCGGAACGTCATAAGGCTGGTATGTTTTTAAAGCGTAATTCTGCCATACTGGCAGTAAGTTATATTTTTTTATATATCAGGTAATGGATATTTTAATTTAACGCATGCGCTGAATAAGCTACATGACATCGTCCATCTTTGTTAAGGTAGGAGGAATAATTACTTACACACAGATTATGCTGAGACAGCACGCATATTTCAATATCGAGAGATCTTTCAACTAAGGGTGGCATGATTATAAAAAAACCTGAAACCTTCAATTGCAATTGTGAACAGTTGTACGGTGTTGCCAGTGATTAACAAACTGTTTACTTTTATTTACTTGGAATATATGTCTAATGGTATTTCTACCTAAAATGTATACTTATATATAAACATATAAGTTAAAATAATTGCTTTAAAGGCACTTAGAGAGTTGAATATTTTCAATCAAGTTTTTTGTTTTAATAATTTTACGTAGTTGAATGCTTTAAATTATCGGCAAACTATGATACGAATATTGTTAAAGCATCAAGATCAAATTTAATAAACCTAATTTTAGAATCACGAGACGTGAATATTTTTTGTATATCTCTTTCTCGTCATGTCATTGCAATTAATAGTACCAAAGATACTATCAGAACGTTCCAAACACGTCGATTTCATTTCATTTCTAATGCCAATATTGTTGCTGGGGCCAGTGATTTACAAATATACCAACGAGCATACGGTATTGCCTTCAGGTCGGGGAAATCGAAGAGTTTTTCTACACTCTCATTAACAATACTGTCAAAATATAACAGAACTAGATACAGTTATATAGATATAATCTGATTAGATGTTACAATGCAGAGGAAGGTGTGTGTGTCTAAAGGAACGCTTCGTGAACTTTTGTCAGAATACTTTATATTGCTGCAGATATGTATATTAATTAAAATGGACGGCGTGTAAAATAAAACGAGGCTAATGAAGCCTAATAATTGCGAAATGTTAAACTTATTCAATTTAAATATTTAAAGACATCATTTAGCTTTATTATTAAGAGTAGCAGTTGGGTTCAGTTGACGAAGGAAAGTATTTTTGCTATATACGAGGACTGCACTGCTCTCCCTGTACCATTCATAGTAGTACGAAGAAGGGGAATTTATATACTTAATCAAGTAAAATATGTAAATGATATCATTATCAACAATATATTTCGTACATGATGATATACGAGATAAGTCCAGAAAGTAAGTTTCATTTGGTAATGAAAAGAAAACAAATAGAGATACTGAAAAACTATTTATTGCAAAACAATCTAAAAACCTTAAGCTATTTTCCTACATAGTTCGCACCATTTTGTAGGCATTTGTAAAAGCGTGACACAAGTTTTTGTATACCTTCTTTGCATAGGGTTGTTGATGTGTTGATCACCAAGAAACGATTTCAGGTGCAAAAAGAGGTAAAAGTCGCTAGGGGCGAGGTCAAGGACGTACGGAGGTTGGTCAAACAGGTCCCAGCCAAAGCTCTGCAAGAGTTGTCTTGTCACATTCGCAGTGTGAGTTCGAGAATTGTTATGAAACAAAACAATACCGTTTCACATTTTTGTAGATACCACCTGCTAAATTGTAATCTTCGCTGATAGTCATTATCGCTTAAACCCTGCACAATTGTTGGTTTGTATGTGTGGTATTTGTTTTTTCTCAACGTTGTAAACACTAGATTTTGGAATTCCAGTTTCTCGAGCCACTCGACGTACTGATGTACTTGGATTGTTCATAACATATTGTGAAATATTATTTTGGAGTATATCAGCATTGTTAACTTGATAGATCTTTTTTGTTCGAAGCTTCCACAGTTTACTAAATTTCTGAGTATTCTGCTAAAAATTGCCCGGTGTGGTTGTGTCTTTCCGGAAAACCCTGAGCGTAACTTGTGCAAGCATTTTCAGATATTCTATTTACTTTGAAATAAACTTCCAACATATCAATCTTTACTTCATTTGAAAATGTCTGTGTCATTATCAATTCTTATTAATCTCCATGCTTAGCGGTAATTACTTACACAAAGTTGTAAATCTTCCACCAATTTCACTGCACTTTTACATGTCAATAATGACAGACACTACCATTTAATTTCATAGCCAACTAATTTCGTATTAGAGTGAAATTTTATTCAAATGTTCATATCTGTCGTATAAATAAAGATTTATTAGGCATGTTGAACATTATTGAAAAGCTATTTTTAAGGACTTTCTAACTAATTAAAAATCCAATATGGCCGCCATAAGAAAAACAAAAGATAGCGCTAAGAAACAAAGGAAAGTCGGGGGTTACTTTTAACACCAAAAAATTGTCCTAAAAAAGTGGCTCAACAATGTTACAGTTTAAAAGCGATCTCATTAGGAGTTATCGAGTTATTGAGGAAAATTGTTGCGAGCATTGAATTCTGCAAAACATTCTCATTTAACCGTTCCTCTATGTCTTCTAATAACCGATATACCAATGGTGAACTTCGAAATCTGGACACACTGTATACATATAAAGAACCAAGTAGCTGAATTTTCCCTAATTATTATCTGGAGCATCATCGATTTCTACGTAAAAATCATTCCATCTCTCTAGAGAATGCTTTATCTGTAGCTTAGGCTCATCATAATCACAAGATTAATAGTAGCAATGAAAACTCTTAGTAGCGGGATAGAAGAAGTGAAGAAAATATTAAATAAGACATTGACATTCGACATTTTTCTTTATTTTTATATACTATCACGCTTTTCAATAAATTTAAAAAAAGACGACAAAAATGCTTCGCGTTGGAATTTAAAATAAAAATTTCTTGAATTTGATTGATTCTGAACTAAAATTTCAAAACCGGAAACAAAGATAGTCTCTAGTTCTGAGTTATTCAGTTGAAAATTAATTAAATAAATAGGATACGTAATTTAGATTAAGGTTTCACAACATTTTGTTATTTCTGTTTCATTATTTTATTTTTTGTTACATATTTACCATCGTTATATTTTTTTAGTTAGTCGGTCGTTTACAACTGCCATGCAAATAAGATTTTTTATTGCTACAATTTATTTTGTGATAATTACTCACTCAGATTACCTCATATTATATTACAATGGAAAAAAATACATTTAATTGGTTTTTCTATTCCTACTTCCATACTGACATTTGAACATACAACATTTTCGTAAAAGATATTTACAGTCAGGTAATATATATTCTCCAAAATAATGAATTATAACTTATTAACAAACTGCAGGAGCGTTTCAACCCTAATTTAAAAAAAATTAGGTTTGAACATCTGATGACTTTCTTATAGGTACGTGAACCCGAATTTTATATACAAAAGGTGTTCCAAATTAAGGTGTAAATTATCGCAGGTACAACAGCTCGGCATCTGTTCAGTGATAACTAAAGTTACCGATGACCTTCGCTCACTTTAAACACGTTATGGACGAGAGCAAGCTAAGGAATTTATGCTCACCATACCTTATATCAGAAGAAGAAGAAGTAATTCAACTATCGTGCTAAAATAGTAAATGTTTTTAATAGAGTCCGCCCAATTCGCCATTTTACGTTATATTTCAGATATGTCATTTATAACAAGTAAAATTTACTAATAGAAAAAGGTGAAATTAAAACGTGGAAAAAATATCTGAGAACAGTAGAACATTACAGATGATGATGGTCGTCCAACATCTTACTTAGAGAAGCATGATTGAATGAAAGACGCGCAAACGAAGAAGTATGGATTGACGTAAGTATACTGAGTGCACGACAAGCTATCGCTAAAGCCTTATCGACAGGACTAAAAAGCCTTTTTGGTAAAGGCTTTTTATAATACTAAACATTGGATCGGAATGGTTTGAACATAAATTGACCAATAATGCTGTAATAATCATATACAATGCATGATATTGTTTATGTAGAGTGAAAGCAAAAAGAATATGAGATGGATTAAGGAATATCGTAGAATCATTTGTTATTAATGTTAGTGATAGTGAAAGTAATTTAGATACTTTCAAAATACATTTTAAACGTAGGTTTTTATCTTAAATTTTACTGCAGCACTTGATATAAGTATCTATAATATAATATATATCCCTATATTAGTTTCATACTGAAAACAAAGTTTCATGAAGTATTTATATGCTCGAGTTTACCAGAATAGGTTACGTTAAATATCGCAATCAATCCTAATTTTGAATAGATTTTACATATTAATCCAAAAAGTCACTTCTGTACAATCATATTATTAATATAAATTCTTTACACGTATTAGAATAATTGATAAATTTAAATACTTTACTACGTTTTAAGCTGTGTGTTTCGCATTTTGTAGGGACATTTGAAACACCCAAAGGTATTTCTACAAAAATTTAAAGGAATTTAATTTTTATAAATTATCTAGTTTTAATTATGAATGTTAACACTTAAGGATGTTTACAGTGAACAATTTCGGAATTATTCATTCCACATGTATTTATTTAGGGTGAAAAATTCTTTATGTTTAAATTGGAATTGTGCTACTAATTTATTATACTATATAAGTACTTGTTATAAGTTTATCTATGCTTACCTTTTAATAATTCAAGAAGTGCGAAGGAACATATCTGTAACAAAAAGGCAAAACTGTGTAATAATACCAATTCATTGAACGGTAATAAAGGATTTCTTGAAGTTATATATACAAAAAATATATCTTCCGATCGAACTAATTTAAAATCTTGAATTTATTGACTCGAAAAAATATATGTAATAATCATTTTATAATTCGTAAGTAAAGTCTTCATAAATATTTCAATATTTTCTTTTCAAATAAACATCTTCTTGATCCATTCTACTTATGAAAATCTTCTTTTAAAATGTTCATTTAAGAATAGTGATTGTTCGGAAGATAAACTACTACACAATGGATCACAGGATAACTTATTTACTTTTTTTTCTTCATCCATATTTAAAAAAATACTATGACATTGTCCATATAAAACGTTAGGTTTGTAGCCTTATCTTAGTTCTACTACGAGTCTCAGATGGCGGATGCCACAGTGTCAATGCAAGGTTGGTAGACTGACAGCTTTGACAGAAACTGTCAATTTATCAACCTAGGCGTTAAAAAGTATTTTTGACAGATATTTAAGTTGATATTTGATCGCTCTTAAGATAACATGGTATTTGTATGTTCCGTTCCTATTATATATGTCAATTTATCAACCTAGGCGTTAAAAAGTATTTTTGACAGATATTTAAGTTGATATTTGATCGCTCTTAAGATAACATGGTATTTGTATGTTCCGTTCCTATTATATGTGTCAAAATACAAGTAATAACACGAAAATGCATTCTTTTCCAAGTTTCAAGAAATATGTAAGTTATATATTTGTTCTGTTAATTTATTTGTGTATATAAAGGGAATTATAGGTATTCAAAATATGGATTAAACAAATCTAGAAGAACATATTAAGAAAAGAATTGAATGAAATTTATATAAAGTGTTTTGTATGTGAAAGCTGAAGCCTCGCCATCTTTTATTTATTTTCAGTGAATCAAAGTATATAGTAATAACAGTGATAAAAAAATAGTAGAAAATGATTGTTTTTGATTAATTATTAGCCTAAGGAAAGAATGTTGCTGCTTTGTTAGCTGTACTACTAAGTCGATCTCAGAATGTTTTATATTATTGAGAGAAAACACATTTCTAATCTATCTTGTAAATGGTCTTGACTCAGGCCCATTTCTTTTTGCCTAGCAGCGGATCAGCCAAATTCTTTATTTTTCTTCTTAGTATCTCTCAAATTCGTTTTTCTCTTATTCTTATACCATAGTCGTCAAAGTTTAATTTCGGTTTGCACTTCTATCATATGCAGAAGATGACCTTATGATATGCAGCGATGCCTGCTTGCTAACAGTGGTGGGAGAGCAACGTAGTGTCGATGTCGGGGGATCCTCACACAACGTTTGCCGAGTGTACTTTCTTGGCAGCCTCGCTTATGTTTATCTTTAGTTTATTTCGTCGCGCTCTTTTCCTCTTTCTACTTTCGTATCAGAAATTAAAATATGTCGACCCCGGTATACTGATACCACACTGCTTATTCTCATTTAACGTACTCGTTTTTTTCAAGATCTTTGTCGTTTAGCTTCAATGTTTAATAAAATATTTCTCTGGTCATTCTTCTACACTTTTTCTATAAATACACTCCCTTTATTTTTCTATCCCAAAATCAGGTTTAGTATGAATTTTAATCAATTAATCATATTTTATATTTTTAAATGTCCTCCATTTTTTTCGCTTATCCTTTAAATTGTAAATAAATATTATTGTTATTTCTTTAATCATAGCCTGTTATAATGATTATTTTTATCGTATAAAATGATTTCATTCTATTTTATAACACGTATCATAAACATATATTTTTTCTACTTTGCCTCGGAAATAATTACGTTAAAATACATAAAATATATTGGGATATCATACAAGGAAATATTTTTTTTAATGAAACTCATGTTTTCACTTCCTATTTCCTCATATTTATGTGTAGTATGTATGTGCTACTTATGTGAAAAACTTAATATTTCTCTATTGAAAGTTGTTACCTAACTAGTATTTACGACATGATATTCACTCTGTTTGATAAATAGTGGAATACCCATTATAATATTAGGTAACAAATAATGATAAACTTTATAATTAATTATATCTTCAAACAAACCACAACTCAAAAAAAATTAAGGAAAAATGCGAATCTAAAGAAGCAGCCTAAACAAAACAAATCTATTTATTTTAAATATTGACTTATAATGTAGTCAATGTACCAACAGACTTTTCAAGATAAACTAGAGCTAACAACCAGAATTATTTTATCGCCTAATTAACAGTTCTATAAACTAAAATTTGCACTAAAGAATTAAATAAGAAAAACAATTCTCACGAGCAAATAAAGACTGATATAAATTTGTCGGTATCTAAATAAAAGTTGTGCATATATGTGGCAATAAGTCTCGACTCTTATATTCATCATATAGTTATGCATGCAACTCCTGGATGTAGCAAAGAGCACTTCGAAAGGTTCATTAAATGAATGCTTGATAATAGTGGAGCAAGTAATCGCACACTCAAACGTTGTCCCAATTTGTTTACAGATTATGTTTATTCTTTTTTTATATTCAGTAATTTTCTTGACTTTGTTATTTAACATAATCTCTATCGATTTCCGCTTTATATTTGTCGGCCTATGCATCCTTTTCTGCATCGTACACAGTAGCATAACGTTCTTTATTTTCTCGTCCCAAAATGTTTCATGTAATTCGGAGGCACTTTCAGTTTCTTCGCCGTTTAACATGATGCTTTGAAAAACATTAGAGTAAGTTGTACGACTAATGTTTAATGGCAACCATATCTTGCAGAGTTTGTTCTTTTCCACCAATTTGAATATGGAAACAAATTTTATTCAAAGGTTCTTCCAACATAAGTTCTAAATACTTTTATAATCTTAATATATCTGTGTAGCATGCATAATTTGAAAAACATTAGCATAAAAGCAGCAACACTGTTTGTCGTGTGTTAAATTTCTCATCAATTTTTACATGATCAACGCTAGAATATAAGACTACGAATGTTACATAAAACAGTAATATATATTGCAATGCAATGCCGTGCCTTCTATTTACATTTAGACGTTCTTTACATTGTAGGTTGATTTGTTCAGATTTGAATCATGACCATTTTCTATGCCCATCGAATATGCATGCCTAATGTTTAATTGAAATTGTAAAATGGCCCATTATAGTATTTTAACATTCTGGTTTTAGATTAACTTTATTATCTCTACTTCAAAGGAACATACATGGCTTTTAAATAAAACATGTTTGAATAATATTGAAAAGTAAACATTGTTGATTAATGTCTTGTCCTACTTCTAATAGCGGATTCTGACCTTCCACCTATTCTCACAATTGAACATCATTATACACCAGCCCGATAAATCAGTTTTGTAGGCTGTGGAAGTACAAACTAGCTAGGGATTTGTATATAATTTATCATTTTTAGTTTTTTGTAAATTTCTGATTTATTTAATCATGTAATGTAGTGAACTAAAAATGGAAATGCGACGAAAAATTCAAAATTTCAATTATTTTAAATATTTCTGACGTGTGTTTATTTTGCAGGCCATTATAGTTACTTATATTTATCCAGTGATTGCACAGCTTGTTATCCATTAGTACAGTAAATCGAAGCAATCATAAGAAAATTAATTCATTATTACTGCTAACCTTAAAACATGACTTTTAGTAGCAACATGTTAAGGTAAACATAACTACCATTAGTAGCAACATGTCAAAGTGTCTTGACTGCGATAATAGTCAAAAAAACTCAATTTTAGAAATGAAATGGAAAATGCTCACAATTTCTTCTGACCCACCTATCTGTAACTTCCCCCATCACTCAGGTGGCCGCTGACTCAGCTGGAGATGGTTGGGATTCAAAAGCTAGTGAAATAATTGGCGCCACTCAAGCGATTAAGTCTGTCAAAATCAGGCGTGTGTTAGAAAATAAACATAAAAAAAAAGGTCATCAAAAAAAGTCGAACTTCTTTCAAGTTTTAAATATCAACTGAGGAATTTATTTTATCACATGAGTTGTCTAGAAAAATAAATGAATAATAAAAAAGAAGATAGGATATTTATCATATACTTAAATTTATAACTTGAAACGTAAAAAGAGCATTTTTAACTAGGTATATAAAGAACATTAAATGGATAAATTATTTCTTAGCACACTGAGAAAAAGAATTAAATTTAAACTTTAAAATCATTATAATAAATTAAAAAAATATGTCTTAATTTGTGAAATGTCTGCTTAAAAAGCCATTAAAATATTTATAAGCTGATAAATTGTTAGATATCACAGAAAAAAGAACAAATCCTTCAGTCTTTGTGCCGAAGGTTGCTGCCATATAGGGGGCCTGAATAAAAACCATGTTTTCTTTGCCTCCTAAACTAAAAGTCAAAATCTCACCACAGGACGGAAACAGGTATGTAAACATTTAATGTTCAAATAACATTTTTAGAAGGAATAATACTCAATAAGACTTGAAGAGTCGAAATCAATCAATCAACTGGCTGAAATAACACCTTGAAATTCAAGAATTTGTACCTTGATCAAGTTTATCGATAACATCAATCATTAACAATATGTAATGACTTATTTGACAACCCCATAGTTCACAAAAATAAAATTAGATGTAATATTCAAAACAATAGGTCAAATCTGAGTTTACAAAACTAATACAAAATACCTGAATGGTTTAAAAGCAATATGTTAGATCTGACTCCGACATTTGCATTCACAGTTAAAAAAGAAGAATGTATAAGACTCATAAGCATTTAACAATAATTATGGTTTAAAAAACTATTCTAGGCACGTAGGTTGACAAAAAAGGTATTTCTCGTACATCTAAATGATTTTGATTTTAACCAAGGACATTTCTGGATGATTATCAATCACTGCATTTTACAAAATAATGACAAAATTTTTGGTCACTCAAAATCAAGAATTGAAAATACTAGTTACTATATTCCTCTAACTTAGTATGTTGTTCTTTGAAATAAATTGGAAATATATTACAAATGGAAAGTTAAAAGAACGCACATATTTATTTAATTCTTTAATTTTCTGCGACTCAGAGAAGATTAATTACACTCCAGATTGGATAAAAGAATTACTATGGCGACACTTCTTATAAACGCATTCGAAATGCCCTGTATTATATATCCGAACGTAACTTTTTAGTATTGGGAAGATAAAAAGGAGAAACAGCAGCTCATTAAATTTGGATACTCAAAATGAAATATTTTTCACACAAAATTTATATCCGGGACTTGTTAATAATCGACAGGATGAAATTAACACTCTAAAATTTCTATGGAAATATGCAAACATTGAACAGTTTTGAATAACCCTAATTAAGTTTTTTCGTACAAAGGGATGGCTTATATGTGAAGTGCACTTAAACAACAATTATAAAAGCAACAGAATAGCATCTGCCTGGGTCAAATATATTTTACAAAAAGATAATTTAGACTGTAGATAATAAAGGAAGGCATATGAAAATCAACTAAAATTCGAACAAGAAATAATTAAGACAAGAAAACAATTAATTGAAGAGAAGTGCAATTCTAACCATCTTTTCGATCAGTTAATTCAGAATAACTACACTCTCAACAATAGATGTCGCAGGTATACTACAAGTAATCAAATATTTAATATAAGCAAATTTAACAATCCGTATCGTTAAAATCAACCAGTATTCTAAGTTTATTATGTAACAAAAATAACTCCATTTTAATAAACAATTAATCATACTAAAGATAAAATGAATTCGGCGAATAATTGTACATACTATTTAAAGTTATACCAGAAAAAAGAAATTAAAATATACAACAAAAATTAAACAGAGACCGTTCAGAAGCGATGCTAATGCAATGGTTATGAAACTTACACATATATACATGAGAAATCTTTTTCACCTTAACATTACTTACTGTTAAATTTGTTAAAAATGATATAGTTATTCGTTAACTCAGTTGTTGAAAATTGTCATTATATATAACCAATAAAATTCAAATTCGTTGTAAATGTTTCTTTTTCAATAAATAAATATGAATTCCATTTTAGGAAGTATTTCTTGTGTATTTTGTGTCGGAATTATATTTTAAGCCAATACTAACAGGATATAAAACGATGCCAATATACCATGTAAATTTCTAAATTACAGTATGTAAATCAATACAATACACATACTATAACTACCATTTAAGTTCACAATAAACTTATAATGAGCGCGTCAAAGTTTGTAATCTATAATGAACTGCTGGATAATGTATTATAAATGTCGAGTCATATCATGTGTACGTAAAGGATATCTTCTTTAAATTGAAGAAAACCTAGTGTGGTTCTTACTATAATCATTATAAAGAGAGCTTCTTCTGTTACATTACATATCTAAAATTATTCTTAGGCAAAAAACTATCAAAGGAAATTATTTCTTTAAATTAGAATTGTTCGTTATACATTATAATGTACCCTTTTATTTCTTTACACACAGAATCCAATAATCATACCATGTTACAGGCACCGTCTATATACAGTTAACCGTTACAAGTAAGTTTTTATTATTTTCCCATTTCTTTCACATGAACATTTTTCATAATCTATTTCCTACAAGCACATATTCCACGTTATATCTTTAACTATTACGTTTACGTTAACTTAACAATACATGGGGAGTTCATTTACTTTTCAGCAAGGCACGAAGGTAATTAAATAATAATTTCTTGTGTTGTATACATTTGAACCTATTTCACGCTACTTGCCTCACATATAGATATTGTCCAGAAAACAAACAAAAAAGTACTAATTTCATATAGCGACAATTGGATAATTGCAATGAATAAACTTTGTTCATTTGGAAAAAAGAAATAACTTTCTATGTGCGTGTTAGCTATCAAGATCTAAAGGCTTCCGTCTAATAGTTTTTTGTTTGTTTGAAAAGAATAAAATGAATAATTAAGATATTTTTAAGGTAATCACATGCATTGGAAAACACTATGGTTTGTAATGCTTAAAATACATTTATTTAAAATTTAATTTCCTGAATGTGTGATAGGACTTACACAAGAGCTGTAAGGTTTTCATTAGTAGAACAAAGTAAGTTTTAACCATTAAAATCTAATATTTTTTTATTATGTATGTTCCAAAATATTTTCAGTTTATACAGGGTCTTATAAACATAAGATCCCAATGGCTACTTTCTTTTCTTCAATTTAATAGTATAGTTTTTTATTTATTTATTTATCGTATGGCTATTAGACACATTAAAGTACAGTACAACATAGAATATATACACATAAAGTATGAGACACAATTTAAAAGGCTACAAACGAACATCTAATTTATTTATGTAGTCTATCGACTCTGGGGTCACAATCATGAAATCCTTAGGTCTTCCACTGTATGATCGTATGGTACATTCTTCTGTCATGTCTGATGGTTTGGGTTTCTCCGCAATCGCAGAGGGGAAAAGGTTACTTGCCCCATTTGTGTAGAGAGTATGCACATCTGCCATGTTGGGCTCTAATTCTATTAAGCGTGGACCATATTTTTTTTTATTTTTTTTTAGTATAGTTTTTTAGTAGTTTTACAGTTTGCCCTTAAATTGGCACCAAACTAAAGAAATGGGTTATTTTATATTTCTCCGTTATATTAACCACATAATAATTAGTATTAAAATTTCCTTTCAATTGGCTGTAGGGTTTCTATTTCTAGAGCTGATGCTGATTTTCATTAAATGTCAGTGCATGTAAAATAAGTAATAAAGGCTTTGTGCAAGTAATAAATTTTCACCATTTTATCGTTGCACAAATTATCAAGAGCTACTGAAACTTGATTTTAAGATATTTTGTTAATAGGATTTGGCACTGGATAGAGGAACTCCTATTTTTTTCAAATGTATTGTTAACTGACGAGGCGACTTTAATGACAAATGGCAGTCCAAATCGATATACCCTCCATTATTTGCACACCCAAATCTAAAATTTATAAGAACAACTTTGAGTCAACGACAATGGTCATTAAACGTGTGGGGTAGAATTATTAGAAACTATGTCATTGTCCCACATTTTTTGTATCGTGACCATGATAATGTTTAATACAACATAGTTTTCTACAACGTTTGCAGAGGATATTCCAAATATTATAGAAAATCGGTGGCTTCAATAAGATGGTGCCCCCGTACATAACGTACTTGTAGTGAGAAACTTTTTGAATGGACATTATCCAAACAGGTGGAGAGGAACAGGTGGACCAATCAGTTGGCGAGCTAGATCTGGAGATATCATGTTGGATTTCTTTTTATGGGGATACGTTAAAAATATATTTTACTACACGCGTATAACAACTTGTGAAGGCACGAAGCTGTAATGTATGTAGAACAAGTAATATTGCAAAAGTAGTAGAAGGTCATCACACAGGGTCTCGTATATATACAAGCCCTATATACATAAACACAAACTACTTGTTGTTACATAAACAATAAGTAGTTAATATAGTTGATATAAAAGGGTAATCTTAGGTACATTAGGTATTCAGTATTCGGTATTCATTATGGAGTATTTAGTAGTCAGTATGAAGTAATTAAATATGTATATAGTGTTAGTGGTATAGTAATGTAATTACTATATGTAGTTGATGTAGTTGTTCACTACGAATAAAAGCACATCACAACATCCATATGTGTTTGATTAAACGTCCAACCCTTTAACAAGAGACGGATGTCATATGGCGACCCTGCCAGGCGTACGTAGATCTCATGGCGATCCTGCCGCTCGAACATTGGACCTTCTGCCAGTAAGATGGCGTATGGCGATCCTGCCCGGCGTAAAGAATTTTTTTTTTCTTCAGGAAAGAGATGTAACGTATGTAGAACAAGTAATATTGCAAAAGTATGCCATCTTACTGGCAGAGGGTCCAATGTTCGAGCGGCAGGATCGCCATATGACATCTACTTACGCCTGGCAGGGTCGCCATATGACATCCGTCCCTTGTTAGAGGGTTGGACGTTTAATCAAACACATATGGATGTCGTGATGTGCTTTTATTCGTAGTGGACAACTACAACAACTACATGAAATAATTACATTACTATACCACTAACACTATATACATATTTAATTACTTAATATTGACTATTCAATACTCCATAATGAATACTGAATACTGAATACCTGATGTTCCTAAGATTATTCTTTTATATTAACTATATTATCTTAACCTATTTCAGTGAAGGATTGTTTATGTAACAACAAGTAGTTTGTGTATATGTATATAGATAGGCCTTGTCTATAAACGAGACCCTGTGTGATGACCTTCTACTATTTTTGCAATATCGCTTGTTCTACATACGTTTCAAAGCAAAGGAACAAAACGCTGTCGATTCTATATCTATAGATACGTTACGTAGGGTAAATAGAATATTTCTACAAAAAATAGGAACATGTGTTAAGCAAAACATTATTTTGCACACTGAGTATAATTACTTTTACTGTAATTTAAACAGATTTTAAATTTTAGTTTCAGTCTTAACAAATTAGTTTATTTTCTGTCGTTCATAAGAAGAAAGTACATCTAAACTTAACACTTTAAAATACAGTTACAAATGAAATAGTTATTATAAATAAAGTACTGTTTACTAAGAACAAGTTTTTATCATTTATTTTCTCTGACATTTGACGTACAGGATTAAATAAAATACCTATTAACAATAATTGAATAAAAATTCCGAATTGCTGCTTATTTCAAAATTTTCAAGTCAACGTTAGAAGATCGAGTCTGCATAACATTTTAAAGAAAGATCTTCGTTCAAAAGCTTATGAAATACAATTAACTCAAGAATTAAAACCAAAAGATCACGTATCAAGTTGTGCGTTTGTTAATTGTGCATTAGAAAAAGGCAAGAATATTGCAACTTATTTAAAAAAATAATCTTTTCAAAATTTCAGAATGACGAAGCGCATTTTGAAATTGGTAGATTCGGAAACAAGCAGAATTGCAAAATATAGAATGAAGAAAATCTAAAAGAAATAATGGAGAAATGTCTGTGTCCAGAAAATATGACTGTGTGGTGTGATTTTTCGGCGGAATACGTTAATGGTCCTTGTCTTGTCCAGATTGAAGCTGCTAATGCGGTTAGTGTGAATGAAGCTAGGTACGGTACAAGGATAACAGATTATTTGTGGAATTAATTAGAAGGTATGACGGTCTAGAATATGTCGTTCCAACAGGACGATGTCACTTGCTATACATTTGACAAAACACTGAATCTTTTAAGGGAGTGATTTGGTAATCAAATAATTTCTCGAAGAGTTTACGTTAAATGGTCGCTTATGTCATGCGATTTTACATCACTGAATTATTTTCTATGTAGCTTTTTAAAGGGAAGAGTTTACGCTAACAATCCTCAAACAACTAATCAGCTTCGAGTTAACATTACTGGGCAAGTATAGCTACTGTGGAGAGCAGAATAACAGAATTTCGCCAGACACAGATTTTTCTATTGCCCATTAAAAAAAGACAGAGCCTTATAAGACTAGGAGTACACTTAACAGGAAATCTCATGACGATAATTGCTAGAGTTGCCTGAGGCTTTGCGAAAGGACTATCAAAAAAGAAGTATTGCCAAAAAGAACCAGCCAAGTTAAGGGCTACTAGAATGATAAAGATATAGAAAACAGTCTTCAAAGTACTAATCCTCAAATCTCAAGAAAGGTAGGAGAGATCACTTAAGAGGGGCGTTTACCTATCGAAAACTAAGGCATCGCTGTTTCGCGTTTTTTAAACTTATTTTGTAATTTTAGGATCTCAAATTGGGTTAGTGATGCAAAAGGCATACATTTATAATGTCAAGGTCAGTTTTTGTACTAATTTATTTTCTTAAAAAAGTTATGTGTTTTAGAAATAACCACAAAAATGCATGAATTTGATTAATGTCTACTAACTAAGGCTGGTACACAAAAGAAAAAAAAACGACCTCTACGCGCCAGCTGCACGTTTGATGTACGATATAAAAAAAATATGTAATTATTTTTGAATATAAAAAACAAACAGTTTAATTACAAACTGTCACTGGCATTTAAATGTCATATATACCTATAATATTTGAGTGTATAATAATATAACAGTTATGGGCAAGCGAAAATTGGCTTATTATAAAACATCAACAACATCAACAGTTCCGTAAGTACTCATTCTTCATACATTATGTTTCCCATCTATAGTATTCCTTAATCTATGAATAAAACCGAAGCGCTGTGATGGAAACCGAATATCGTGCAGCTCCACTTACTCACACCCCTTTGCGTCTACCCGTCTCGCGAGTAATATAAGCTGCATAAGTTTCTATTTGTTGGTAAACACCCGTCTTAAGGAGCATCGTAAAATTTCATTATTCAATTCAGATGGCGTTGCAATCTTCAACTTAAAATCAAGTCTTTGTCACCCTTACAGGATACAAAACAGTTGTTGTCCGCTGTTGTCCTCATAAGATTTAATGTTGAAAAATAGTAGTTTTAGCAATTCGGCTTTTATCCATTAAGACTAGTGATTCAAAACGTTTTTTATCCATAACACGTTGGCGATCTTATTATTCGTTTCATGTGATACGTCACGTAAATAAAAAAAATCCAGTGATGGGAAATATAGGTAGTGTTGTAGAAGAAGGAGAAAAAAATATCTACAAGACTAAAACAGAGAGTTATTATGTATGAGAATATTTTAAGGTTATCTTGCTTTAAACAAATTTTATTATAATTTCTATAGATATCAAATTTAACTGTTAATATCCAAAATAACGTTATTTTATGTAGATGACAATTTTTTTCGAACTTATCACACTGAATAAAAGTTTCTACTCCAAAAAGGAGTAGAGAAAAAAATTATTACAAAAAGAGAAGTACGGTGTTTGCAAAAAAATGTTGAACATCCCGTTGTTTACACCTTGATGGAAAATA
Source organism: Amphimallon solstitiale (assembly GCA_963170755.1). Classification (NCBI taxonomy): domain Eukaryota; kingdom Metazoa; phylum Arthropoda; class Insecta; order Coleoptera; family Scarabaeidae; genus Amphimallon; species Amphimallon solstitiale. Next base: position 108,941,237 of record OY720676.1, read on the forward strand.
TTGCTGGACACGGATCATTGAAGTTGCTGCGGCGTTGCTCGATATTTTAAGAATATATGATTTTTCATTACTATCATAAGACTCTTGCAGATGGATGTACTGGGCAGAACAAAAGCCATATTGTAATGAAAAGTTTGACCTTATGGTTGTACTAAGGAGCTTCTGTTAACCTCAAAGACATTATAGTAGTTTACACAATGCAAGGACATTCGTATCTACCAGTCGATATAGTGTTTGGTTGCGTTAAAAAGCTATTATGAAAATAAGGTAGTATACTGCATCAAGAAGAATACTGGGCTTTGTGCAAACAAGTAGGTTGTGTAAGAAAGCTGGGAGAAGACTGGAATTTGCAGGATTACAAGGAGTTATCATTTAAAATATTAAATGGTGTAAAGGACATGAAAATGAGAAGAAAAGATCAAACAAATAAAACTGTCAAAAAAATAAAAATGGGACAGTTTTACATGATTCTGAACTTAAGAGAGACTTATCACAGTATCATTGCAAGTGGAAAAAAGTTGGAAAATATTATCCCAAAAAATTGAATAAAACATGAGTTAAAAAAACAAAACTGTTGATTTAAAAACATTGTCACTACTTTATGATGAGAATTACCAGACCATCTGTGAATTACGATTTTATAAAGATATATTATTTGACCAGCCAACCGAAGGCGAAAGCCAAGAAAATTCTGAAAATGACGAAGAATGTAACTGCAATGAAAACCATTGTGAACATGTGTGTAGAGGTTTCCCATTTGCACGTGTTTTTCTATATTTGGTGTGAGAATGGCAATGTTCCAACTTCAATCAATTTTTTGTTGGCATTTGACTTTTATCTAATATCAGATTATTATTGTCTTTTTGTGCAAACACAATAACAGTACTAAACAAAATAGATCTTCTAAATAAAAATATTTAACATTTTTATGCTCTTCTGAATAATCATGTACAATGGATAATCAATAAGAGCGGTTAGCGCCGTGATAATGGTAGATTATAATGCAAAATTTTTTTAGAGGATAATACAAAGTGGCAGACCACTTGTTTGACACAAATCGTTTACCTACGTCCGTAAAAAATATAGATACATATATACACTTGTATGTACTGACCTAAAATAGTAAATATATTATTTGGTAATTTTGTACAAACCAGTTTGCGTCAGCAATAAAAAAATTTAATGTGATTCGATAAGTTCTACTTCACACGTTAAAAATATAAAATACAGTTATAATTTCATTTCTTTATGTTAGTATACAGGGTGTAGATAAAGTCTGGAACAAAATTAATATTTCTGTTATCTTCGATTTGATGGAAAAACCCTGAAACAGGTCGATTTTGTTTTTATCCCGTGCACTTTATAACATCGTGAATTTAATTCTGTCGTCATCTGGTTGCGCGCGGGCGTGACGTCATTAGTTTTTTCAAATGGTAACCCGCCACATTTATTACCCCTTGTCGTTAGGTATTCCATTGTGCATGCAACGGTATAAAAAGTTTGGTACCTTACATAACAATTTTTGGGAGAAAAATGCTTTCGAATTTCAAAAAATTAAAATTTTATTTCTAATGAAAAACTAATCAAAAATTATTTTAAAAAATCAGATAAATTATAATCCGAGGTTTATCTTGGATTGTCGTCAAACAAGACACCAAAAAATGTCAACGGAAGTGTTCAAATTGTCACGCTTTCTACGACACGTCGTATTGTCTCTGCACCAATATTTCGCATTTCCTCGCAGATACGATGTTTCAGATCATCCAAGTTATTTGGCTTATTGGTGTACACCTTTGATTTCACATGACCCCATAGAAAAAAATCAAGTGGTGTGAGATCTGGCGAACGGGCAGGCCATTCAATTGTTCCCCTTCGTCCGATCCATCTACCGGGGAAAATTTCGTCGAGGTAACTCCGAACACGCCAGCCAAAATGTGGAGGTGCTCCATCTTGTTGAAACCAGATTCTGGGGTGAGGCTTGTCGGGGGTGTTTTCATCCGGAAATAATTCTACCAATGTTGGCACTAGCGTAAATCTTAGGAAATGTAAGTATGTTTCAGCGTTTAAATTTCTGTCCAGAAAGAAAGGCCCCACAATGCGATCTCCCACTATTCCCGCCCATACATTAACTTTTTGCCGGTGATGGGTGTGCTCCTCTCGAACCCATCGAGGATTTTCGCCCGACCAGTACCTACAATTGTGGCGATTCACTTCACCGTTCAAGGTAAAAGTTGCTTCGTCACTAAAAACCACATTGTCGACAAATCCGGGATTCTCATCGCACCGTAGCATGATTTGTTCACAGAACTCGAGTCGGCGGTCGAAGTCATCTTCATTCAGTTCCTGAACCCGATTGATTTTGTACGGATGAAGTTTTTCCTTCTTCAGCAATTTGGCTACTGTGGTAAAATCGACTGCATGATCCCTGGCAATGTTCCTTGTTGAAGTGTGGGGGTTGTCCTGAAGTTCCAAGAGAATATTGACCCTTCTATCTTCCTCAATTCTTGGTCGACCTTGACGAGCCCTGTCTTTTACACTACCAGTTTCAGCAAATTTTGCGACAATTTTGCTCACCATTGACCGCGAAATCGGTGCGCGGTTTGGATTTTCTGCATTGAAAAACTGACAGGCTTCTTCATGGCTACGTATTTTATCACCACAACCAACAATAATGAGAATTTGAATCCGCTCTTTTTCGCTCAAATTCGCCATTTTCGCAATGCACGTTCAACACTACCAATGGAGCAAGTATTGTGAATGGATAAGTTCAAACACCAAGTAATGAACTGTCAATATGACGTGTCGTAGAAAGCGTGTACGTCCGTCTCGGCCAGTGTCAAATGGCCAATGGCGGACAATTTGAACACTTCCGTTGACATTTTTTTGGTGTCTTGTTTGACGACAATCCAAGAAAAACCTCGGATTATAATTTATCTGATTTTTTAAAATAATTTTTGATTAGTTTTTCATTAGAAATAAAATTTTATTTTATTTTTTTTGAAATTCGAAAGCATTTTTCTCCCAAAAATTGTTATGTAAGGTACCAAACTTTTAATACCGTTGCATACACAATGTAATACCTAACGACAAGGGGTAATAAATGTGGCGGGTTACCATTCGAAAAAACTAATGACGTCACGCCCGCGCGCAACCAGATGACGACAGAATTAAATTCACGATGTTATAAAGTGCACGGGATAAAAACAAAATCGACCTGTTTCAGGGTTTTTCCATCAAACCGAAGATAACAGAAATATTAATTTTGTTCCAGACTTTATCTACACCCTTTATATTCCTTCTTATATAACAAATTAACAAATATAAAATTTTTAAACGAGCCCTCACTCAAATACATAATAATATTTGGTTGAACACATATTTTCCGGAATGTAAAATAGCATACATAAGATATATTTCACAAAATAATAATATCATATTGAAATAAAAACTCATTTTAAACATATTTTTCGCACGTTAATCAATATTTTACATAATAATGTGAAAGCAGGTATCGGTGGCTGGGGCGAATAATATCTGGGACTACTGAAATAACGAAGAAACTTGAAATTCTTGATTTTTTCTATACAATAGGTATTACGAATTAACACATTTTAATCTGGTTTAAATTTTAAAATAATTTGAATCTATGATTTTATTTTACACTGCTTGCCTGCTATAATTATGTTAGCTCTTTTGTATCTATGCATGTAGACAGTTTATTTCCGCAAAAAGGGTGATTGTGCGTTGCTATCTAACTATAGACCCATTTCTATAATATCTAATTTCTCCAAATTATTCGAGCGAATTCTATATTCCTTTATACATACTTCCATACGTTGTTTTCTTCTACAAAATGTTGATAAATGTTGTACAGTCACTTACAAATGGTCTTCCACTTCATACAATTCTTTCTACTACATTAGCGACATGTTAACAAATAAAGCTGAATTCAAACATCAGATGACAGATTTCAAATTAATAATAAAAGTTTTCTAAAAGATAATCTTTCTTGTATGGTTTAGGAGTTAGTTGATACTTAGTTGGTCTAACTCTATCTTATATGATATTACATATTTATATAATGGTATTGTTATAATATTGTAGGTCATAGGATATGATTCGTTGAAATCGTCCAGCACAACATTTACTATTGTTTCTATTAATCCTGCAATAGGATGTCGCGGTACTCTTAACTACAACTAATAACTGCTTCTTTGTGGCTAATTCCTCAGTTGGTGTTTCCATCACTAAAATTCTTTGATCTTAGAGCCACCTTCTTGTTATTTTAGCTTTACACAATGCTGATTAAAAAAAAAGCTTCTTCAAGTATTATAATTAGAGTTGAAAGCATTATCGAAAAATCAATATAGCCATTTTATCATCTATCATTATCTCATTTCCGTAGGCAATAAGGCAGATTTTCACAATATTACTTCTAATTTTAATCCACCAATCGACTTCACTGATCCCGGCAATTTGGATATTGCAATGAATAAATATTTAATGAAAAAAACATTCGTCTGTTTCTAACTAGTAAATTTTTCCGAAAAACTCAGAGAGTTGTCATTCTACAGAATTTTCTACATAGAAATTAATTTAGAGCGAATACATCTTGAACATGTTTAATGTATTCCATAACCAACGAGTGAATTGTTTGGATGGTTGTAATAATTGCGAGCGTTTTAGTGAAATTCCATGAATATCCAGGTAAGCAATCAAACCTCCTCAAATTAAATGACAACATTTGTTGCTTAAAAACATTGAATATCTGACAAAAAAGAATAGGGCATATGTCCCTTAATTGCATGGATTATAAAATTTAAATGACTTAATTAATTCCTGGTCAATTCGGATTTCTTATTGGTTTATCATAGTGCGCAACATGACAGTAGGGGTTTTGGAAATGTATATTACTAATGACCCTAAAGCGCTTCATATGCATGGCCACGATATATTTTCCACGCTAAATTTATTCATATACATTATTTTTCTGCATTTAAAAACATTACTATAGGCCATGGGGTTCTTGAAACTTAGGAGGGAGTCGTTTCCATATTTCGAGAATAATTTGCTGGAAGGTAAGTCTTAAATTTTAAAACTTAAATTACGGCAACTAAATTTTTTTTAATTATTCAGCATATTTTCCTTTGACAATAATTAATACACATGGGCGGCCCAACGGTTGTGGATTGCCAGTTTTGTAATCAGCAATCGTCAAAGTATTGCTTTACTTCTGCAATAATTTCCTCGCTTGTCGTAAATTCCTTTCAAGGAAAAGGCACTTCGAGTTTTGGGAATAAGTGGAATTCCAAAGGAGCTAAATACTGTGAATAAGGTAGTTGAGGTACTACTTGAAATAATAATTCATCCAATTTTTCTCGAGCATTGTAATTGTTGTGCCATGGCGAACTTCATGGAATAGACTTTCTTTAATGACATTGCGGGCTTTTTCGGTAATGGCAAGTTTCACATTGTCGAGGCGGGCAGCACAATACGTCGCGTTGATAATCTGGGCCTTTGTGGAATACTCGATGAGAATTATCTCTTTCGTAGAAACACCTTTCGGCCGTGTAAGAAAAACTTTCAATTTTCGTTGAAAATTTGCACTGTTGCATAATCTTGATCTGAATTCAGTAAATTCTACAGTCATCTGCTAGAGAGCTTAGACAAGCCCAGTTCAAAATGTGGTGCACACGTTCAATTGATATGATCACAGTCTTGGCAATCATAAACTTTTCAACTATTTCTGGAATCGTAACATGTTTTGGTAGTCTAGGTCGTCCTTCGCCGTTGGCTCATGTTGCCACCAGTCGCGGCTGGTAGAATACGTTTAGGTGGAGCAGTTACATAGACAAGACTGATTCGTTTATTATCGGTGATGTAGTCCCAGATGCCGAGCATATCATCCACCAAAACGTAGTCACCAGCTGCAACTGGTTGCCACGTTTAAAGCGAGCAACCCTGCAGCAAATGATAGCCTTCGATGAAGTATCGTTGCCCAATATTATTTACATATCTGTCAAAATCTCTTATGTTCATCTTCATAAAAAAAAAAAAAACAAGTACTGCACGAGAAAGAGCAATTTAATCAATTTTCACTAAACACGCATTCTTTAAGCAACGGTATTTGTAGAACTAAACGTCAAAGAATATTGAAAACATATATCTTTTTGTAATCGCACTGTCTGCTTGAAAATAATATCCACATATTTTTTTGTATATGTAGTTCTGCGAACAAGTATTTCGTTATTTTCAGTAATTGAACCGGTTGAAATCGGGTTTTTTTTTATTGTAGAAAATTTGTATCTTGGATTGTTGCTTACTATAAATATTATTATTATTCCCCGCATAAAGTCTTTAACGTCAACATTTAAACCAAAATTTTTATTATTTGAACTACTAAAGTACAACGTGTAATGCGAGCCGAATAATTGTATTGTCTCGTTAAGGCTTGGAAATTTTCTCACAGATACATACCATTGTGTTAAAGTGAATTTTGTCAAAATAAGAACCGGATAAATACTGTTAAAGTATACTGACATATAAACAAGTACAGTCTAACTATACAAGTATGTATATTTGCACGCAAACACTCACGAACGGATGCATAATTAACATGGACTAGACCTTGGCGGCGGCTATGTGAGAATGCATAAAATCTGCTTTATGCGTTTCTATCCTGAAAATATAAACTTGCTTCTGTACTTAAACTAGATGTAATGCATAAAAATTGTGAAACAAGCTGAACTTATCATCGCATTATATATCATTTCAATGCCGCTTGACGTCCCATTATTAAGTCATACTGTTATACTTGTCACAATTTAAAGTGTGTGTATGTGTGATTATGGACATATTTTCCTTAATGGGCAGGAACTACTTGATACAATTTCAACATAGTTTAATTGACAAAATCTACATAATGTTATATTATTCTTGAAAGGTGCGAACTGAATAGAACTATAAAAATGTTAAAGAATTAAAGCGCAATGGTCGGGCAAGCTAAAAAATCGAACCCGTTCCTCTTCCATTATGCAATAAAGCACACTCCAGTGTCAAGAGTAACATACAAGCATTTGGGTATAATATTCAACTTGTCTGCGCTTAGCCGACCATATTCTTGATACTTGTGCGTCTGCCGTTAAGTAGCAGGTTTTTTGTAGGATCTTGTAGACAATTTAATAATCGCTTTGCCATCAAATTTATTTACATCATGTTTTAACTTAGTTCTTACAAATAAATTTTACTAAGCACTTCTATTAAGAACTAAGTTAGAAATATGATGCTATAAATTGGAACATACGAAAAAAAGGACGTAGGCAATTGATCTTAAGGGATCACTAGAGTGTAAAATTTTCAAATTTTCGAAAATATTTTTTTGTATTATCAGATAGTATAGATGGTTATAAACATGCTGTTAACATTTTGGGGTGAAATTCGAAATATTTTGGTCACTACAGCCTCTATTATCAAGCAGCTACATAAGAGGTGACGCGGACGGTGCGTACGAGTTACTGCTGGAACTGCCAGCGTTCCTGCAGAAACACGTTTCAACTTGCTCGGTAGATAAGCCAGTACGTTTCCGATATCGTGCGTGGATAGATCAACGCTAAAATCGCCCGAAAAATCCATGTGGCAGGATAAGAAAGGCTCTAGGAGCATACGTGGTCGAGCGTTTTTCTCGAAATGTAGTTTTTCAAAACGGTGTACACTCTCAAAGGAAGAGTTCTCAAGCTAACGATCTCAATTTTAACTCAACATTCTTTACGTTACTCTTTATCTTGCTATGGAAGCTTTTTCTATTTTTCGAAATCTTTCTATTTTTCATAACGAAAAAACTGTCAGAAAAATAGGTTGAATTCGATACTTTTTTTTCAAATCGCCGCCATTTTGTCACTTTTGATGATGAAAAAAAAACCTCCATAGCAAGACAACGGTTTTCATACTGATTAATAACCTTTTCCCAGATTTCGTTTCAGATGAGATTTGCGGTTACGATCGTGTACACCGTGAGGACTCCTTTTTTTCGAAGACATTTTCGTCCGTTGAAAAGATGTTATCAAAAATGTGAATAAACGTTTGAAAATTTATTTCCTGTTCTTCGTGAGTGTTTTGATACGACGCAAAAAAAATCAGATTGATTCGCATATTTTAATCGTCAAAAATAAAATCGCAAAATCAGTTATTTTTCGACCTGTAACTTTGTGATGATCCCTTAATTGTTTGCTAATATGATTCTACTTAACGGCACCTCACTTGATTGGTTTTTAATATCGTCTGAAATATCTGTAAGGGTTTCGTCAAATATTCCAGCTTATTTTTCGTAACGTTGTCGTTGTGTCAAAATGGTCAAAACTTACGAAAAAAGTCAAATTTGTGCAAATATGTTAGTGTACAATGAACTCCTACCCGGCACTAGATAAATATGCATATCGCTTGTCGGGTAACCTGTTTGTCTAATAGCTTTTACCAGTGGCGCCTCGTGATTTTTTGGGACGGGAGGGCACCGCGGGGTCTGAGTGTTTAATATCAAAAATTAAGTACAGACAAAAAATAAACTCAGTATGCTATTTAATTAACTTGTTTGAAAATGAAATCTATCCGCCGTTTCTTACGATCAGCAAAATGATTAATAACTAATTCATTGGTGTTTATGTCAGTACATAATTGTTTTTCAATGGAACACATTGCTAAGGCACATAGTCTGCTTTACCGCATGGTATTTCTAGAAAATGTTTTTATTCTCTTCAAAGTAGAAAAACACCGTTCACTTTCAGCTGTTGTCATCGGTATGGTGCAAATTATTTTCAATAGCTTCACAGATTCGGCAAATGTAGTTGTTAAATTATTTTCATAGAAACATTACAGTAATGTTAGAGCAGATGAAGCACTTCCAAAATCTGGTCTATTATACAAAATTACCAATTCGCATCGAACTATAAAAGCTAACTGGGAAAATGTAGCCGAATCAGTCGTCTCGTCTGCTTGTATAGCGATATAATGGGCTTTGTTAATTTCGTCTAGAATCAAAGTGCGAGAAACTTCGTAGATACTGTCCAGCAATTCATTTTGAATGGTTTTTGACAAACCCATAAAAACTCTATTATTAGACTTGTGGGTGCTGTCAATTCCTACCAATAAATTAACCAATCCACGAAAGATCCCCGGATTCGCACTGTGTTTCGTCATGGCCCATTAAAGCGATTTCTAACATGACACAAAACTTAATGCAGTCTATTAATTTTATCGCCAACCGTCAGTAAAGTGATGCGTTACCATAGCGTTTTGCGGAGGTAAAGAAACACTTTATCGTACTGTACAATAAAGTACTTTACCTGCCGCTAATATCTGTCAGCGTAGCATGACTGATGACTTTTAAAAATAAATCGTTTGTCACTGTCATAAACTGTCAAAAGTTATTATATCTTTATTTCTTAAATTAACAATTTTAACGGTTGGCGATAAAATTTTGTATGCACCACGTCAGTAAAGTACCTTTACCGAACTCGTCTGTTACTCGCCGCGCTCGCTTCACTCGCTTGGCTCGTAAACCAGACTCGTTCGGTAAAGTATCACTTTACTGACTTGTTACATAAATAACTATTTCCAGAGTATGTCTGTTTTTACTGACGTTTTCATTGTGCTGAATTATATTTAATCTATCTATATGCAGTGTTCAGCTGGCACATTATAGGTATTTACATAGTATTTACCTTTCCCAAAACTGAATATTCTATCATGTTACTAAGATGTTTTTCACTTACTTTATGTCTTTTTACTTTCTCACCAAGGTGTTTAAATCTCTACTACCGTTAGAAGTCCAGACAGGGTCGCTTTGTGGAGAATTCCTAATTAAGCACACATAACAAAAAATAGTATATTAAACTACAAGTTTCATAACACACGATTTTTGCGCACGCGTTAAGTTAAGAACAAGAGAACAAGTGTGCAAAATGTGTTATGAAACGTGTATTTTAAACTATTTTTTCTATTTTGGTTATTAGAAGGTTCATAAAAACTTAAAATGAGAGACATGTTTCGTTCGAACAATTTAAATAAAAAACATATGTTTCCATTTGAAAAAAAAAATTGATGGTCGTAACTTATCTTTGTTGTTTTTGTTGTTTTTTTATTTACTTTGTTAATTCTGCATCGAATTCTAAGTATGTTTCATGTACCATGTCCTATACCCAAATTCAACAGTTATCGAGAAATTTACAATTGAACATGCAGTTATTGATATGTTCAATTGTAAATTTCTCGATAACTGTTGAGTTTGGGTATAGGACATGATACATGAAACATACTTAGAATTCGATCTAGAATTAACAAATTAAATAAAAGACATATGTTTCCATTTGAAAAAAAAAATTGATGGTCGTAACTTATTTTTGGACCATCCTTCGTACATCAATTTACCATCGAAAAAACCGCAGCTAAAAATAAAAATCGACCTATCCGAGCGTTTTTCCATAAAACAAAACCAAAAATTTTAAATGAATTTATTCCAACCCGCGCGTCCTCACTGTATATTAAATACTGGACAGCCAAGCGGCACCATAGATGAGTGCCCCACCGCTGACGTATATCTGCGCGCTACCCGCGCCAGTTTCATCGCTCGATTTCCAATACAGACGGGGCCTCACGGGGCAGTCGCGCGAGATGCCCCGGACCGTACGTCAGACTGCGATTTTTAAACGCGCTGAAAAGGCGGACTGTTACTTCCGAAAACATATTATTTGTTATCAAACAAATCAGAAAAATTACATACAAATTAGGTATTTAAAATTAATTTATCTGTTAAAAGAAATTTGTCATGAGGAAATTTGTCACAGGGGGGCAGTGCCCCGTTGCCCTCCCTGCAGCAGCCGCCACTGGCTTTTACTAAACCAATAACTAATAGTTGAATGTGAATGTATTGAACCAAATTTCTACAGATGTTCCCGAAAAAGTGTCTTTTTTTAAAACGTGTCTCTATGTGTCTATTAGTGTTTGTGGACTCGATAGCTGCCAAACGGCTAACTTTGTTAATATCAAACTTATATTTATGAGTATAATCTTGTTTTTGAGATCTGATTAGGTTTTCAGTGAAATCTTTTACTCTTATGGACAAATATTTTTTTGCGAATATCTCGGAGAACATTATTTCCAGATAGATCGTTTATATAAAAGTATTGTAAACTTAATTTTGAGTGAGACTTTTGTGTAAAAAGATAGTTTGAATTCGGGTCGGAAGAAGAACATTTACTCTTATCAAGTAGCAGTTTTTTGCAAATATCTCTCAAATTATGCATTTTATACACAATTATTAAGAATGTAAAAGTATTTAACGTAGTACAATATTATTAATAGAATATATTAATATGTTCATTTTGTGTACTCTCATCTTACTATATTATTATTATTATTATTATTATTATTATTATTATTATTATTATTTCCTACATTTTGTTCTTACTTTGTGTCCTGTATTTGAATGTTGTTCTATTGGAAACAGAGATAATGCAATTAAAAGAAATCAATTTTATGCAAAATAAAACTTAACACAAATACATGAAACATAAATTGTTAATGTTTCAAGTATTATATATACACCTATATATATCATATATAGTTATAATATATTTCATTCTTTAAAATTAGGATACGGTAGTTTTTTTTAGATCACTTAAATATACTCATATTAGAAATAAGAATAATAAACCGTCCCTTCCTTATATTCTTTATAGATTTTATAAAATATATAAAGTAGTTATGATTCTACTGACTGACAGTTTTGAATTTAATGTATGATCATGTGATTAAAGGTAAACGTCAGTGCATTCTTTCTATCTGGTTAAATATATATTAAACTGTCGGTTTCTAATGTTGTCACCTTTGATTAGTCTTTATTTAGAGTGCAAACTTCCGTCCATTAGTATTATTAGGTCAAGGAAATGATGGGCTTTGCGAAACTATAGAAACAAGGGGTGAGGGAAAAGGATAACTATGAAAAGGAAGAAATATCGACAGCACAACCGCTGGTAACAGACCCTACCTACGAGGAAGTAATAAAGAATATACGATAGTTGAATAACAACAAGTCACGTGGAATAGATAATATCTCGGCAGAATTAATCAAGAACGGAGGACAAGCACTAGCCAAACCAATACACAAACTGATCACCGAGATATGGAAAGAAGAAAGAATGCCAGGAGAATGGAGCACGGCGATCATATGCCCTATTTACAAAAAAGGGGAACAAACATAACTGTAAGAACTACAGAGGAATATCGCTACTATGTATAACATATAAAATATTCACAAGTATACTGCGCCAAAGAATAATAGAGTATGGAGAGGAAATCATATGGGAACATCAGGTAGGTTTCAGAGAGGGGCGATCAACCATTGACCAAATCATCACCACTCGGCAAATACTGGAGAAAGTATGGGAATATAATGTACCCAATCTATGAGTTATTCATTGACTTCAAGGAGGCCTGCGATAGTATAGACAGGAATAGGCTATATGATATAATGGAAGTTTTTGGCATACCAAGCAAATTGGTAAGATTAACCAGAACATCAATGACAGACTCGAAGGCCGTAGTGAGAATACAAGACCAAATGACAGAAAAGTTTTCAACCACCAAAGGTGCGAGGCAGGGTGATAGACTTGCATCGATCCTGTTCAACATTGTGTTGGAAAATGCAATAAAAAAATGTCAGTGAGAACCTTGGCAGCACAATAATGCGCAAGTCACATCAGATAATCTCCTATGCAGATGATATTAATCTAGTGGCCAGAACAGAACGAGAAATCAATGAAGTGTTTAACAAACTAGAAACACAAGCCAGTAAGATCGCTGAAGGTCAATGAAACAACGTCCAAACTACTACCATTGAAACCAAGAAGGATCGGCCAGAATTACACAATAGGAAATAATAACTTCGAAGTGGTGCAGCGATTTAAATATCTGGGATCCCAAATTAACAGTGAAAACGACATTAAACAGGAAATACAACAACGCATACTAGCTGGAAACAGAGCCTACTTCTCACGCGCACATATATTTAAGTGCAAATCAGCCACAAGATAAACAAAAATTACAATCTACAAAGCCATGATAAGACCATGGTGGCATACGGAAGCGAGACATGGACAATCACTAAGCACTCAGAGGAGCTACTGGCAACATGGGAACGGCGAATCCTAAGGAAAATATATGGGCCGGTGATGGAGGATGGGGAATGGAAAATTCGATACAACTTTGAATTAAAGCGGAAGTGCAAACAACCAGATATTGTCGAATTTATTAAATTACAAAGATTGAAATGGGCGGGGCACCTAGGAAGAATGGGCGAGGACCGAATCCCAAAGAAGGTATATAACGGTCAGATGGAGGGCGCCAGGGGAAGCGGACGACCAAGAAAGAGATGGGTGGACAACATTGAGGAGGACGCTAAACAATTACTGAAAGTGCGTAATTGGAAGGCAACAGCAAGGCAGCGAGATGTCTGAAGGCGGAAAATATGGGAAGCCGAGGTCCAAATGGGTCTGCAGTGCTACGAAGAAGAAGAAGAATGATGGGTTGCCAATTTTAATAATAAATATATATAATGTGTTGTCATGAAAGAGATACATTTGACATCCATAATAATTATATTGCACCAGGTTACCTTAAATAAAAATGGGTACTTTTTTTGATCAAGTATCAATACTGCAGGTTAGATGCTTACATTATTTATTTTTAACAAAACGTTCATTTGTCGGATTCATTGTTACACGACGCAATGGTAGATACAATAATAAAAAGCTAATAAACAACTATTCTTGGTGTTTAAATAATAAGTATAAAATAAATGTATATCAAATTAAAAAATCTACAGTATAGAACCTATCCATTTGGCTGTGGTATTGAACTATATTGAAGCAACAGATAGGTTTCTTCAATATCTGATTAAATACATTTTAAATTAGGACTTAAATAGACTAGTAAAATATTGAAACATTTACGAAAGTGTCAAAATTTTGTCTGAATAATATATTTAATTTGACATACTCAACAACAAAATTTATATTTATTGGCAGCTGATTGCACTAATGCGATTCTTTTTTGATTTATTTTAGTGTTCATGTAAGAGGCGTCGAGATATTTAGTCTGATGGATTATAACAAATTTGGCAAGATCATGAAAACTGAATCTCTTTGAAATATTTTACATGTTACATATTAAATTGATAATGAGGCAATAGTGTAGAGTCTGACATACAACTATCGAATGAGGGGCTTAAGTGATACAGGTACAGAAACGGTTTCATATTGTAGAAAATTTGGGGGAAGGTCAACCTTATTTATTTGGAACAGAACTGATTGGAAACTCCTAGCTACAAGGCTGAATTTACTCTCAGAAAACGAAATATTTTACAAATTGAACATTTTGTTTTCTTGCCATTTAGAAATTTTGATAATACCCTTTATTCATTCAGTGGATGTTCGAGGAGCGTAATTTTGATTTATTCTCCGAGACTACTCTGTTATATGGCTATTAATGTACAGTATGCAGGTATATGCTCGTATTTAACACTTTTTATGCCATTACGCAGAGAGCGCCCTGACATAGGTCTGTTTGCTATTGCTGCTGTGTACGCCCACAAATACAAAAGCAGCTGATAAGCCGAAAAGATATTACGATATACAAGTAGTGTAGTTAAAATAGGAAGTAAAATTTATATTTTGCAAAATTAATTATATGTTAGCAGATCAATACAGATAGAATTACGGTAATCAGTATCTTTTTTATATTAATAATAATAGTGTCTTGTAATCTTTGAATAAATGAATAAATTCGTTAGGTATTGGTCTATAAGACAAGTGTGAATATGCATTGCACTAGCACTTCTGAATATTTTTGTTGGCACGTAGATGTGCTTTAATAACTATTTCAAATATTAACATTCACAGCTATATTTTTGAAAGTTTTCTTAAAATGTTGTTTTTAAAGTTTCAATGTTTAATATCTTTTACTAAAATTTGGCAAAGTATTACATTTGCGGTTCATCCATCATTATATTTTATAAAATCTGGACTTGCAAAATTAGAATTAGGGGCATTGTAATGCTAGACACCAGTAGTTCCTATACAGGCTGTCCCAGAAAAAAAAAGACGGAGTAGCAGGTATGTAATGTCCGAACAGAAACAGGCCCAAATATACCGCAATAACGGAGAAATTAAAAATTTAAGTTTCTACGTTGTTTTTTAGATAAAAAAATTACATTACGGACCTGGCACAGAATGTACGTATATAAATACATGTAAGAATGCTCATTTATAAATAGAAACGAACATGCATTCATAGAAAAATACGCTTTTATTTGTATAAAACGGGAAAAAAACGTTAAATCGTACTCATTCATAGAAAACATATTTTTTGCCCGATGCGTCTAGATAATGCAGCTATGTAGTCGGTTGTTGACCCAGATGGGCGACCCACTTTATTGCAGACAAAAAAAGGTTGTTGCTCTTTAATGTGTTTGTAGTCGGAAATAGCTGATTATTATTATTTTAGAATATTCAATAAATCGTGGTTTTCTAGCCTTTATTACAGTAAATATCAAGAATGTAATTATTTTTTTTCTAGCAGGTGTAAAATTAAAGTAATTAATGGTTTGATATTTAGTCCAGGGTCGCCGTAAATCCAATTGAATTCTTTATTATTCTTTGTTCTGCCGTCTGCGCACGAATAAAGACTTGATATTTTGAGGGTACGTTTTTACACAATCTAGCTTCCGATTTCTGCTACTCCGTCTTTTTATTTCTGGGATACCCTGTATATATAATTTTATTGCCTTGCCTTTTATTGCCATTATTATATTCGTCAGTTCTTCCTAATTATATAGGAGCTATTTGAGCGCCTAGTATCAATAGCAACTGGATGGTGGATCTAAGCAGTCTTAGATTAAAAGTGTGCTGCACTCGTGTATGAGGATATATTGCCCAAGAATATTATTACTACTGCGAGTATCTAACTGAAAACATCGTGGAATCATGTCCGTTTCTACCATTTTGCAATATGTATGTTCTCTGCCAATTTAGATAAAACTTAGCTGAGTAGAAAAATGTCATATCCTTATACTTCTAATGATGGTATGTGGTTCATTTTGATAATAATAAAAACAATAAAGGATATCTCTTTTTAAAATTTTCTTGCACATGTTGGACTGATGTCAACAAATAAATGCTGCATATTTTTAAATCGATATAGATTCGTATACATATATACATATTTAACATTATGTAATACAATTAAAAGTAATATTTGAAGCTATTATATAATACACATTTTGTTTTTATAAATACACAGTAATTTGTTTAGCATGGTAGAGTTTTCCAGAAGCAAACTAGGATATCCGTGGAATTGTGAATGCAGTTTCTGGGAAATTCTATGCGTGAATATTCAACAATTATCTAAAATCACCGATTTCTCATTAGGCACCGTCAGTTGTGTAGATAATCTAAATTGTTGATCATTGGTTTGCTTAATACAATTTTGCACTTTTTTTAATTTTATAAATTCAGAAATAGTATAATAATATAAAACAGCTTTACCAATATATTATTAAATAGTTTAAATCCTTGCAAGTATAAAATAGAATGCTTTCTTAATAAAGCAAATGCATATTTGCATTATGAATATTATGTATATTAATTTAATATAAGTCAAGGTATAAGGCAATACCCCAAGGAATCTTTGTCATTTTATTAGTGCTGGGTTCAAGGACGTTTTCTTAAACATTCTTCAGCAATGACGAAGATACTATGCGTCTTGTCTGTACAATATAATTTCGGTATTACTCAGAATTGCACGGAATGTGGATTAAAGACATTTACATGCGACCAGACATCTACGCGTATTTCCAAATATCGTTAAACGATTGCAAGAAACACTTAATGACCCAAAGTTTCACTAGTGGAATTTTAGTAAATTCAATAATAATATAGATTTAATAATATAATTATTTGATTATAAATATTAGCAAAAATAAATAACTTGCAAAAGGTACATAAGTATGAAAAAATCGAATTATTTTATTGTCTCTATGAAAGCCTTTTCCCTAAATATTCATTTCACAAGAATGATGCATTGATATTTATAGGATTTCTCTGAATTCGCTACATTTACGAAATTGTTGTCGGGGCAGTATATTTATATGGCTCTACCAACTTTCAATAATAAGCAAAGCATATTTCATGTTAAACCGTATTATTTAGATCTATTCTTATAGCTAGTCAATTCCCCCCCCCCCTTTTGAAAAAAGGTCATCCTTGCTATTATTTTGCGGTCAACAAAGTCTTTGCAGGACAATCAACTGTTTTTTTTTTGCCAAAATTGATAAATAATGTCAGTGTTTACATAAAATTAAATTTTAATCAACTTTATATAGAGCATAGAGTAAAAATTAAAATATTTACAGGATATTACGTTTGAAGAATATAGTAGTGGTGTTGTTTATTGTGGTATGTCAGATCACCCAGCACCAAAGCTGACAGTCTCACACGATTATCAATTTGAGTCTTATATTTCCAAGACTGGATGAGTTTTTAATTAGAAGAATGGGAAAGGAGATTCGAAACAGAAAGTAACGGTAAAGGACACGCCGGTGCAAATAAAAGAAAATACAAGAACCTATAGCCAATGGTCACCGGATGAAGAAAAATATAATCAGAAAAGAGAAAAGATCCAGACAACAAGTAAGCTTTTCTATGGGTCAAAAAGCTAAACAAAAAAAATAGAGGAAGGTTATATGGCGGTGACGATGTGGGCAAAAAACCAGGAAATGAAAAAAGGAAAAATTCAATCAGAATAGAAAATGGGTACGTGGAATATTCGTGGAATGAAGGGGAAGGAAGAAGAATTGATAGACGAATTCGAGAAAACTAATATGAAATTAATAGCAGTCACTGAAACAAAATTCAAGGGAAAGTGGGTAAAGAAATTGAGGAATGGGCATATACTTATTCACAGCGGAGTAGAAGAAAATGTCTAGGCACATACAGGTGTGGGTTGTTTAATACACAGGGACAATTTTGATCAAGTTGACAGTTGGAAGTTGATTAATGAGAGGATAATGAATATACAATGGCGAGTGAACCCAAAAAAGAGAATGATGATTTACATAATATACGGACCGAATGAAAATGATAGGAAAGAGGATAAGGAGTTTTTCTGGATGGAACCACAGGAACAGGTGGACAATGAAGAAAACTTTATGGTGGTTGTCGACTTCAATGGGCGTGTGGGGTGTAACTTTGAAAAGGAGGGCAGTGTAATAGGGAGATACGGCGAGCAAAAGAACAACATGAATGGCTCTCTGATATTATATTTTTGTATAACAAATGATATGGTTATCACAAACACATTTTTCGAACACAAGGATATACGCAAATATACCAGGGAAGTCAAAAGTAGGCAAATCTATAGGAAGGGGCTGGAAAAGTATTTGAAAATATAAGAAGTTACAGACTTTAAGAGGACGACATAAAGTATAAATACAGGCAGGAAATAGACAAACAATTGAGAGAACAAGGATGTTTGGAGATATAAAGTATGGAAGGGCTGTGGACAATACTTAAGAACACACTTGTGAACGCAGCAAAGAAGGTATGCGGAATTACAAGATACGGAAAAAACAGAAAACATTGGAGTGAAGAAATTAAGAGTGCAGTAAAAGAAAAGAAAAAATGCTGGAAAAAATATCTAGAAACCGGTAACAATACGACCATGAAGAATACAGGAAGAAAAGAACACAAGTTAAAGTATTCACTAAAGTAGCAAAACAAAAATCCTGGACAGACTTTGGAACGAAAATGGAAGAACGAGGAAAGGGAAATTCGAAACTGCTATATAGAACATTGAAAACCTTGCGTAAGTCAGCTGGAACACGCCTCCAATGTATAAGAAGTAAAGAAGGACGAATTCTAACCTCAGAACAGGATATAAGGGATAGATGGTAAGAATATTTTTGCGATTTGTTTGAAGCCGGAACAGGGAGAGGTCGACGCAGAGGATTTTTTGCCTGAAGAAGCTGAAGAGACAACAACAAACATCCAACTGAGCGAGATCACAGAAGCAGAGGAACAGCTAAAACCAGGAAATGCAGATGGAATTGACAATTTAAAGCCAGAAATGCTGAAATACATGGGAGTTAAAGCTACACGGTTATTACTTAGAATAATAAACTTAGCATGGGAAAGGAAAACAAGCCCCGAGGACTGGAAAATGGCAATTATCATCCCCTTACATAAAAAAAAAGTGTCAATACGACATGCTCCAATTACAGAGCTATCTCATTATTATCAGTAACTGGAAAGATATACGAAAGGATAATAGAGAAGCGATTAAGAGCAAACTTAGACTCAACCCCCCAAGAAAATCAGGCAGGTTTCAGGCCGGACAGGAGCACGCAGAACTGGATATTCTCTTTAAGGCAAATTTCGGACAGAATTCTAGGTAACGGCAAAATGTGCATATGTTCAATTGACCTAGAAAAAGCATTCAATACACTTCCGAGGCATAGGATATGGTCATCGCTGGAAAAGACAGGGATTAAAAAAGAACTCCTAAAGGCAGTCAAAAGTATATACACCAACACGAGCAACATAATAAGAACTGAAAGCGGATATTCAAGAAGCTTTATCACACTTAAAGAAGTGAGACAGGTCAGAGTTCGGAGTCCCCTTCTCTTTATAACTGTTATGGACGATATTGCAAGAAGTGCCAATAGCTTAACAAAGGGTATTTATGTGGGGTCCAGAAACCTTCAACCTATAATAGCCAAGAAATTCTTGAATGCCGATGACTTGATAATTGCAGCTCCTAACAAAAATCTACTGCAAAGAAATATAGATATATGGCACGAAACTTTAAAGAACTTTGGAATGAATATTAATAAAAGAAAAACGGAAGTATTGGCAGTCTCCAAAGATGAAGAAGAAACAAATATAACAATAGATGGTTATCCAATAAAGGTGACAGAAAACCTAAAATATCTTGGAACCATAATCAACGACAAAGGAGATATAGAGGTAGATGTGAATAATAGCATCAAAATTGTAAACTGTTTATATCATGCATTGAAGTACATATTTTCAAGTAAGAGAGAGGTCAACAGGGAAACAAAGACAAAAATTTACAAAAAAGGCGCAATACCACTTCAAGGATTATAAGTTTTCTTGACCCAACGTACTTCTGAGTAGTGTCCTTGGGCCACTGTTTTATATCATAAACGACAAAGGAGATATAGAGGTAGATGTGAATAATAGCATCAAAATTGTAAACTGTTTATATCATGCATTGAAGTACATATTTTCAAGTAAGAGAGAGGTCAACAGGGAAACAAAGACAAAGATTTACAAAAAAGGCGCAATACCACTTCAAGGATTATAAGTTTTCTTGACCCAACGTACTTCTGGGTAGTGTCCTTGGGCCACTGTTTTATATCATACAATTATGTGAATGACGTTCCATTATCTAGTTCAATGATATTTCAGGATGATACATAATTGATTGTTTATAATGATGATGTAAGTGGTATATGTATTGATCTAAAAGCCAAATATTCACATAAAATAATTACTTTAGTGAGAAAAAATTATATATAAATATCAATAAAAGAGGTTTATTGACTGTAAGCTTACTGGTACTGATAGTGATTGTCGGGCTATATTAAATTGAGCCAGAAGAGCGTGGCGCAAGTAGATTCGAGTAGTTTTTAGGTATTACCATTGACTTGCGGTGTGATTGCAAGGAACATATTGAACAACTTTGTAAGAGATTGATCAGCATGTGTTTTCTTTTGATTCCTTTGATTAATTCAATAACTCGATATTTGGAGAATTTATCGATTTTTCTGCAGAATTGGATTTTGTAATGCAAAAACTCTACACGTTACAAATAATCTAGAATTAATAATTTTGACTTTTTAGCTATTCACTGCTAGGAGACTACAAATATTGAAAATAATGGCCAATAATATGGATATTGAAATATCCTTTTTAATGGAACTATTAGTGAGAATTCTAGTGCTTCTAAAGAGCGCAGGATTGACTAAACTAGCAGAACAAATGACTTTACAACTAATGAAATATATGGGTAATAAATTGGTTAAGCGTACGCTAGATGAACGTTTTCCCTTCTATTACATATACTGTTATGTTAATAAACTTAATCTTTTGCAAATGTGTTTGTGAGTAGTCGTATTACTTCATAATCCATTAGAAATTGCCGTCTTCTTAAAATTTCTTAAAGTATGCGTGATATATAATAATCAACAATAGACCGTCCAAACTGGCTAACATTATGTGGAATTATAACATTAAAATTGTCATTTCTATATATAAAAATTAAGAGAAGCTTGGAGAAGTTTTTGAAGACATTGAAAATAATTGTTCAAGAAATCTCTATGGAGCTTCTGTTGTAGATAATTTCAAAGAGATATAGAATTTTTGCCAACTTCATGTTGATCAATTGTTCGAAGACCAAGCCAAGGACAGTGATTTCAAAAAAAGTCAGTAAAGCTTTTAAATCTTGTAAGTCTAGTTCAAAAACAGAGTTACTTTAGATATAAATAAATAGTTTTTTCTTATACATCAAATATGTGAAGTAACTGAGTCTTGGAAAACTTTACATAAGTACAAAGTCTGTATATGAAAAACAAAATTTAAAAGAATTTTTGATTTCAGTAATAAGAAAATCCGGTGTAGGATGGAGTAAATAATATGTGTATGTAAATTGCATGTTCAGTCTTTTATGTTTAATATTGAGGAAAGGGTGCATAATAAACTGACAGAAAAAATGCTAAAACTAAGATTCTCATTTCAGTTATCGCAAAGAATATGACAAATATTTGCAGGTTATGACACTGTTGATAACTAAGATATTGAAAGCAAGCTGCAAAGTATGTATGACAAGCATCCATCAAAGAAATTTCTAAAGCAAATCACCTGTTAGAGTTGATGTTGAATGTCTTGTACGACGTCCAACAGCATATTTTTTCAACCTAACAGAAAAGTGGGAAAACATTCAGAAATGGAATACATGCTTCAGAGAGAACTTATATCTCCAATCTGAACTGAGAGAAGAGGGATGCGTCAAATGGAATTATGTTATAGGATAATGTCCATTCCACAATATAGTTCTTACTTTCAAATTCCACACATATATGAAGAGAAATGTTATGAAGCACTCAGGATATTTAGTGCAACCAGATTTTCGTCTTTTTTGGACCACCAGTTTTAAGTTAAAAGCATATTAGGGAATCGGATACTTCTATTAACGTTTACACGTGTCTCATATTAATGGTTTCAAACCTCTGGGTAACAATTAGAACTTATTTCCTCAGACATTGATACCTCTCATTCTATCTTTAGCTGTTGGGAATCTAGCTTACAAGCGGGCTGCACCTCAACGATATCAATTGGTTGCCGCATCACACAGCTTTCTTAGACGAGGCGCGCACCAAGGTGGTGTGGCGATGGCGTGGAAGTGGCCTGGTGACAACGTGGCATGTGGCAATTTTTAAACGAGTGAAATCAGATGCATCGCGCATCGATATGGCGCTGTGGCAACTGATTTCACTATTTAAAAATTTGCCACATGCCACGTTGTCACCACGCCACTTCCACGCCACGTACGTACCATTTCGGTGCGCGCCTCGACTTACGCATACCTACAATGCGATTTAAAAAAGTTTTTCGATGGTTGTTCTAAATTAATTTTAGCCCTCCTAAATTCACTTCACCAATAGAATTTGAGAGATATTCATAAAAGCTGCATTTCTTGAGTGATAACGTGTTCCTTCACGATCTAATTTTTAAAATTGTTATATACAAATATTGCTTGTATAAAAGTAAATGCATTACTACAGACCACAATTTTGGCATTTATCTTGTGCGAAAATTAAGCTCTATAAATTACTTCTATACCTACTCTTAAGAAACCTGTAAAGAATGCATAACTTACAAAATCAGAGTAAAAGTTTAAAAAAACCTGACTGAATTTAGACAGAAAAATTAGATTAATGCTGTTTCTACAAGAACTAGATCGTTTACTCTTATCAAAAAGTATAAAAGTATTTAACGTAAGATTTGGAAAAATTATTTTATAAAAAAATAAAATTCAGACCGGGAGTAATACATTGACTCTCATAGAATATAATGTTCTTCCAAAATGGCAAAACAAACATTCCGTATAGATTTATTAAAAGCAAAAAAGTATTTAAAACATCATTTTGAATAAATTCTGTGATAAAAGATTCCGACCGTAATTTCAGTGAAACTAAAAATTGACCAGATATATGCAAAATATGATTTTCTTACTGGAAAAAAGAGAAACATCCGGTTTACCGGTTTGACAAAAAATTCAATCAATTCTTCCAACTAAGATTAC
The DNA here is from genome assembly GCA_963170755.1 of Amphimallon solstitiale. Classification (NCBI taxonomy): domain Eukaryota; kingdom Metazoa; phylum Arthropoda; class Insecta; order Coleoptera; family Scarabaeidae; genus Amphimallon; species Amphimallon solstitiale. The sequence continues at coordinate 108,964,667 of OY720676.1, forward strand.
AACATTCAAATTAAAATCATCCCAAAATGAGGATACCTGCAAAAATTTCGATGTTGTAATATAATGTGGCAAAATATTTATTATCTACACCATTAAAGAGTTGATAAGTTCGTGGAAATTGTTAACAAATATTTAAGTTGGTAAACATTTGTAAAAGCTTTTTGGGGATTTCATGCAATTATTTCTCTTTAGACATTATATTTTTATTGTATTTTTCAAACTAAGATATATAATAATCTACACCAGTGATATTAAAGAAACCTTTATAAGTAAATAACAAACTCCAACCTATTACAGGAAATACGCCCGCTCACAAGTAATTAAGAGAAAACGAACAAAACTACTGAAATTATAATTACTACGCATTGGTGTATATGTATATTTGAGATATCAAAGTGAAGTGTCATTTTGTGTTTGGCTAATCTGGTTTTAATCTCGCTCCTCACCGGAATATAATGAGCCATTCGAAGTCAGTGCAGTCTTTTGACCGTATCTAATTCTTGTTTAGTAAAACCGCTATAGTTATGACATGACATAATCTGTTCCATGATGTCCAGTTATTAGAGAAAAAAATCAAACACGATTGCCCGCAAGCCATGAATCTAACTAACCGACATCTTCCTTGCAATGGAGGCCTAATCAATAATCGAATGCATTGCATTGAGATTTTGATGCAATGATACTTTTATTAGATCGTACTGCATTACGTTTTATATTGTCATTTCAAGATTCTCGTAATCTAAGAATTATATTTCACCTATAATTTGAATAATTATAGGTAAAGGAGCTGATTGGCTATAATATTAGGATGATCAAGATTGTATAGCAAAATACTACTAATATTATTTACATTATTGACATTTATATCGTAAATTCTTTATATGTATGAGACCATAATTACGAAAGATAAAAATTAATTATTAAAACACACTTTTATTACAAATTAAACTTAATGCACATAAAATGTTAAGTAATGAAATTTTAAGGATAAGTTAAGCCCATATAATTTATTAATATACTCTATTGAAATGTTTATAAAATGTGATATGGTTTTATAGGTCTTTAAAAGATTTCTTTTACAATTAGAATAAGAAATGGGAATAATACATATACTTTATGCAATTATAATACTTCTTAATTTAGTATTAACAGACTTCTATTAACGTTATTAATAAATAAATATGTAATATAATTATTGGTATTTTTGTTCATTCACATTTTCAATTATTTTATACATTTTAAAATTTAAAGAGTAGAATTTAATTCAAAAATACAAGAAAAATCCATAAAAATATGTATTCATAAAAAAGACTAATTATAAATTTTTAAAATTTCTTTTCTTGGACAGTTTTGGTATAATGGTTCGATATTGTCTAGTCAACCTACATGTTCCGAATCTGTGATATCAAAACATTTCTCCATTCGGAGGACACGTCGAACCTTTCATAACAAAATGCCATAACCGCCAAAAATCCGAAAATGTTGTACCTCTGGGCTAAAATTTCTCAGAATCTTAGTTTGGTTAAAACACGGCGAAAGTACCATTCGTCTAAGCATGCACAAATTGGGTTGACATAAACGCCAAACATTAGTCGCTTGCCACAACAACTACATTGCGTTTATTGACCTCAAACTAGAAGATACCAAAATATATATTTGATAATATATAACTGTCAATTAGGGCAGTTCTAATATTGTTGGATATGAAAATTATTGCCTATATTATGCTTAAAATCCATAATAAAGAATATGTCGCTTAAGCCAAAGTTGCTTTATCACATATTTTACCTACATTTTTATAAACAAAGCCTTATTAATAAATCAGTATAAGTCAGCATACTGAGGGTCATATAACAATAACATGGTAATTACTGGTGAAAAGGAGTCATTTTAACCAAGCTTTATTATGTCTTTATTCAGATGAATGGTTCAAGAACTAGGAAAGTATTAGCGACATTGCAAACAAAAAATGTATATAAGCGTACTGATGAAAATGATAATATGTTAAAAACAGATTTAAATCATGAATTTATAAAACATTAATTTATTGTTCCCGGAAGAAAACCAAAACAACACGATTCCTATTGATATTGCTCACATCTCAGAAGCAATATCTTGAATCTACTGCCTTCGAGGAAGATATGTAGGGGAAAGAATTATTAATCGCGTAGAAAGAAAGAGAGACAAATATTTGGAAAATAAGATAAATATAGTAAGGATTTGGAAACATAGAAAATGGAGAACAGAAAGGAAAGGCATTGGTCTATGAAAATGAGAACGAGTATTTAAAGGATTCGGGGGACACCCGGTATACAATTCGAAGGGAAAATTAGCACTTACCAAGACGTATTTTCGTTTTTTCTAGAAATCAGAAAATAGTGTTCCGCAAAAAAAATATTTTGAAAGCGTGTGAAGATTTCAAAAATTATTCGAAAGTTCAAAGAAATGCTACCCATAAGTATTTCATAGCCAAAAATAAAACGAAGCATCAAATCAGCTTGCAGTTTTTGCTAAAGAATTTAACAATTAGTCACAGACACATACATAGTATTGCAAGAAAAATGTACCAGAAAAATTTGATAAGTCTGATGAAAGAGGAACACATATTCCTAATAACTTACTAACCGAAATAAAAACGGCCTATACAGAATGTGAGTGAGAGAAGAAATGGACCTCGACCAATCTATCTTAAAAAAAAATTATACTACTGAAAGCAAGATACAGCATTGTCGTCCATGAAAGGATAAATGTTTAAAGTGCTAGAAATTTGATAATTTAAGGCCAAACCGAAGACAGAAGGATATTGAAGAACAAGTCTTGCATGTAAAAGAAACAGATAATATCAAGAATACGTTTTTAAAAGTTCACAATGATTCAGCTAAGAAAGAATTGTTACTTGTTGCTATATTAATGATTGACAAAAGGTGCTTGCAAAGCCACATGCAGACTATAGTTTTAGTGTTTTCGAGAAAATATGCCATGTATAACTTTACAGTTTATGAAAATTTTACCAGAAAAGAATATTGTTACATTTGGGAGGAGAACATGGTAAAGGGGTTAAAGAGATACTCTTTAATTTTTACTTAAAAAATCTGTGTCCATCACTGGCGATGGAACCCAAATACCATACTGAGTACTTAAGTTTACGAACAAATAGTTCTGTACTTCATGCTCTTCCAAAGTCAGATACTGTGGACTTTTTACTACATATATACGATAGGAATTTCTTATTTTATTTAATTTAAATTTATTTAATTCCTTTGTTTAGAATAATAGAAATTTGTTTTACATTGTTGTAAGTATTTCGATAATCAGTTTTATTATTTTTCATCGGCTATTTCGAGAATCGTTAGGCTATGCTAGATGCAATGCTTTTATAAATTTTATTATATTTAATAAGTGAAATTTATTCAGAAAAACAAACTTAATAATGAGTTATTTTTTAGAAATAAATTGTATTAGCAATCAATAAGTAATAACTCACAAAAGCTTTGTTTGCGTTACAGAATACTAAAAGAATATAATTCCAGGAAATAATATTAATTTCCGAATCCTTTGTAACAGCAATATAATTTTCATATTACACATTAGACGATGTATGTATTTTATTATATATTATTATATGGGTTTGTGACGCAATCGTCATCGGCCGAGAACCATTAAATACTGTGAGAAGACTTCAAAGTACAGATAAATTTGTTTATTATTTTATTTACAATACATCGAAATTAATCACCATGGTTGGCAGCAATTGTAAAACTTATGAGTGGTAATACACAATGTCTTAATTACAGCTACTGTTGCGATGTTAATAATTATCCTTTTGCTCTAAGAAGTGATTATGGCTATTTCAATAATTCAATATTCTTACAAGTTGTTTGTCAGCTATACATGTTCTATGAAGATGTAATACACTTTAAATTCTCTATTATCAATATTATGCTACACATTAAAATGTACTAACTTTTCGACGTACAGGCTGGCAATAATAAAGAAATGACACACTGTTATTGATTGAAAAATATGAAAAATATCTTTCTATTACCGTCATTAAAGTATATTTTTATAGTGTCAGATGATAACGAATTTATACATGGTTAATTAAATATTACATTGTACCTATACCAAAATTAGTTCCTATATGAATATAATTTTAAAATTTGCCATCTTTTGTGATAAAGTTGCATCTTGTTTGATCAAAATTTGTAAAATCAATAACAGTTTAAAACTGAGCAAATGTTTGAAGCGAGCACAAGCAGCATGTCAAGCAGATGACTTAAATTTTATCCTCTATTAGGATCGATACACACACCAACTCTGGTCATGTTTTCAAAAGTCCTTGCCAAATTTGACCGGCGTTTTTTAAGACAGACATCTCGAACTATATCATCGAAATCTTCGATTGAGCGTGAAGTGTGGACTTAAAAATTTATGTTTCTGTGCAGTAAAATGAAGTAGTACATAGTGAGACCTGAAGATCATGCAAAAAAACGCACAACTTGATTATAAAAAGGAAACTACCATCGCTTCGCAATAGTTTACTCATAAAGATCATCATCATGAAGTCCTTATAAATTTTTAAGTATTTTTACCCTCTCATATTATTATATTTAGTTTTTTTAATATCTTGAAAGATTAAACCGTACTGACCATGTTCAACTGTATTTCACTTATGAGCTACTACCACCTTACATGAAATTTGTTAACACAAGTGTGATTGCAAAATTAAGAAATTGTTCACGAAAACCTATATATAATGACAAAAACATGAAACAATTAAGACATTTCATTTCATTTTTGTCATTTTCATTACTTTTACGAATTTTTATTTATTGTGTTTAATTTGGTCACGTAAATTTACTTTTTCTTATTGTTATATTTCATGGTATTATCATGTTGCTATTTTCACTTATTTTGATTTGGAGGTTCACGGGAAGAACAGTCACGAAGGGGTTATAAATGTAAACAATTTTGTTGTTTATCATTAGTTTTCTATGATTTTTCACTTACTTAAAGACAAACAGATGGGAAAGTTACTTATGTGTGAACTACGTCAAACAGGGTTCAATGAGAAATTTACCACGAGTACCACGACGCGACGTGGGAGACCGAGGTAGGCCCGTTCGGAGGACAATATCCAATGAGTGCAAAATTGACGTAATTTGTTTCTATTTGAAATATTCATTATAGTTATTTGTGCATCTGCCTTGAGTCAGGTAACTTAAGTATGTTGATTTTAAGTCAGTAATCTGTTGTACAGATCTCTGTTGTAGTTATATGTAAATTTATTGATTATTTTTAAATTATATGTCGGAATATTATTTGAAGTTTATTATATTTTCTCCTTAAGAGTGGCGTTTACCAACAAATAGAAACTTATGCAACTTATATTATTCGCAGGACAGGTAGACGCAAGGGGGTGTGAGTAGGTGGAGATAGACGATATTCGGTTCTGTCACAGAGCTTCGGTTTTATTCACAGATTCTGTCATAGATAAAGGAATACTATAGATGGGAAACATAATGTATAAAGAATGAGTACTTACGGAACTGTTGATGTTGTTGATCTTTTATAATAAGCCAATTTTCGCTTGCCCATAACTGTTATATTATTATACACTCGAATATTATAGGTATATACGATATTTTAATGCGAGTGACAGTTTGTATTTAAACTGTCACTCGCATTTAAGTCTGCAATAGCCGACTGATTCCGATAGATTTTCGTGTTCACTAGGACCGGTAGAGGTACCGTAAAGTGGGGATAGACGACGCGATTAGATTGGGAAAACCTCTTGTAAAATGTGTGTGACAATGTTTATTATTTAATGTTTTTTATCTTTAAAAATAATTACATAAATTTGATTTTTTCTTTATATCGTACACAAATGTGCAGCTGGCACGTAGAGGTCGTTTTTTTTCTTTTGTGTACCAGCCTTAGTTAGTAGACATTAATCAAATTCATGCATTTTTGTGGTTATTTCTAAAACACATAACTTTCTTAAGAAAATAAATTAGTACAAAAACTGACCTTGATATTATAAATTTATGTCTTTCGCATCACTAACCCAAATTTGAGATTCTAAAATTACAAAATGAGTTTAAAAAACGTGAAACGCGATACCTTAATTTTCGATAGGTAGACGCCCCTCTTAATGATCTAGTAGCAAATTTAAATGTGGGTTAAGTTTTATTGATTTAGTTTGATTAACATTTTATTTGGTTTGATTTCGTCACTTTCGTCCCACTCCTTTTCAGCGGGCTCGTTGATAGTCTGACGGCGCACGCACATTGATTCTGTTGCAAGTCTTCGCTCTGATAACAGGCTGGTGACGTGTGTTAATTACCTGTGCATTTTACGCCTATTATTTTGATTGGAAATGGTTAATCCATTATCATCGTCTGGTATAATTTCTGACATCGGTTGCCCCGATTATTTTTGGTTATCTACACGTGTTCTCGCAGGAAACTGTTTGTGCCTTGATGTCGTTATGCTACACGTTGATGATTAGGAGGACGGTCAATTAAGTCAGGTACTTATTTAATTATTGATTAATTAATTTGGAAGTTTGATGAGTCATTTTCTTAAACTTATTGTTTGATTTTCTTTTTAATAATCTTTCGTTAGAGCTAAATTATTATCTCTATTTAGGGAAAATTCCGTTGACGTTAAATTCCGTAGACGTTCAAGTTGGAATATTCTTGGCGTTTTAATTTTGGAGTCTATAAGACAGTAGACGTTAATGTTGATGACCTTTAGAGACGTAGATTTTTAATGATGTTGGAGGACCGCTGACGTATTATATGGTTTAATCCTTCCTTTTCACTGGAAATAGCTACTTTCCCCCTCCCTGGACAACTGGTGGAGTTTACCCCTTGTAATTGTGGTTCCAGCTAATGAGGGCAGTGTATACCCGCCAGATTAAGGTCTTAATTATTTCTTTAATTTAATAATTAATAAGTTTGATGAATTGCCAGTTAATAATATTATTGTGAATAAGTCTACCCCTTTCGGGTGCTTTTAAATTAATTTTGGTAATTTTGATTTCCATTCTAAAATACATTTAACTTTCTCTTGATAGTATACAGAGTGAATTTGGAATTTTGACTTTAATTTGTAGTATATTTAATTTTCTTTTGATAGTATAGAGAGTGAATTTAGATTATGACTTTCATTATGAAGTGTATTTAAATTTTCTTTTGTTATTATACGGAGAGTATCTAAATAATTGTTGCACATGACGTACCTTTTGTAATTCTTTTTTTATTATTGAGTAATAAGCATTTAAGCTTACAGTAAATGTGAATTTAATTAATTAGTTATAATTGTTAGTAGTTTAAGTGGTCGTTTGACCTTCGCTGTAAGCGAACGAAATTTGCAAATTTTTTCGTACCCTCTATTTGTGAAATTTTAAATTTTAGGTGTGCTCTGATTTTTGTATTTGATAACTTAATTAGTTACTGCTTATCATTTGACATTATATTCTTTTTTTTACTTCTGCAGTTCAAAATTAAGTAGTTTAATACTTTTTTTTTTGTGTGTTCATAATTTCAATTCTCTCTCTTTTCATTTATTTTAAATTCAACTCACTAGATGCCATTAATTCACTAATTGATTTTTATTTTTTTTTTTAAATAATATATTTAAATCGATTTAAATATTGAATATTTACGTGTGGCGATTAAACTTAGATCCTGTGTTTTGAATTTGGGTTGTTTTGTTTTTGAGTTACTATTCCTATCCCGCCTGATTTCATTATCATGTACGATCCGCGTTAGTTCATCTCAGATAATCTATAAATATACGCGGTGGCGCCCTGTTAGTTTTTGCATCACAAAGTTTTGAACCGCCCCATCTTCGCTGAGTAGCGGCAGCCTAAATGAAGAGGATAATAGGTAGGTGGATATAAAGATTGTAACTCTTTAGGGTAACTTAATTTGTATCTATTTTGCCTTCGCGTATAATCTACGCAGCGCCATTTTATAATTATTGTTGCCACAGGTATCTTAACGTTTCGTATGTACACGATGCCTGATTACTGTACTGTCACCAACCATTAAAAAAAAGCATGGCCATCTCTAATGAGGAAAGTATTTGTAGGCACGATAAGTGTAAACAATTTCCTATTCTTGGTGTTTAAGTCTGTGCAAAATCAATGGAAACTGATGATAATCAAAAAAATTATTCACAGTTATAACCCCTTCGTGACTTGTGGCCCACCTGTATATAGAAAAACTGATCTTGAAACTCCTCCTTTTATAATCATAATGTATATATTTTTATTAAGAATTAATTCCATTAACACACTGGCTGTTTTCTAATCTTCCACTTCCATCTTTTGTGCGCTATTATAAGAAGAAGTGTTCTTTGGAGATGAATATTTTTTCTTCATTGTGTCGGCTTGTATTTTCGATTTTTCAATTGACGGGATAACGTCCTCCTTTAGACTCTACAAGAAATACTGAAAATGTTAAAAGAGGCATTAACAGACGACATATTTTGTCAAACACAAACTTTCACTGTTTTACACGTTTGATAAATGGCCGAAGAGTTTGTGACGATGATCAACCGGCATTATACCCAAGCATGTCATTGTTGTTTGGAATGTTCTTATGAATGATCGTAGGCAGACTATAGAATACATCTACTATATTATCGGTTTATTTTATGAGATGTCAGCGGATTTTATGGAAAGAATTGAACATTATAAGGATAATAATAATAATACATTTTATTGTCCAACAGAGTCATCCAAGTAAAGGACAATATACATGAATGATTACGTATAATATATAATGATTACATATAATACTAATACTAATTATACTGATGTACATACAACATATAACATAATATAAACAGTTGAAGGTATAACAAAACTGCGACATATAATAGATGCTATAAGAAATAAAAATCATATCAAGCCAGCAGATCCGCAGCCACTCCCAATATTTCAATAAGGGGGGTGAAAGTAATGTCGCACTGTGACGAAAGCTGGTTGAACCCGCGCGACATTGCAACAATTGGAGAATTCATTGACGAATTCAATCTAGCATATGGTATATCAAAAGTAATACTCTGCCTCGCTGATAACCAAGGAATATGAAAGCTTAGATAATAAATTTGGCGAATCTACCTTGAAGTGAACAAGGTTATATACAAATTTCATAAGATTTAACTGACGCCGAAGTTCAAGTGAATCGATGTTGAATTTTTACAGTAGTAGTCGATAGTCATACCCTCTGCAAGGGCAAGTACCATCCAGTTTGAAGTACAAATACTTCAAAAACTTCCTCTGCACATTCTCCACAAGCAATTTGTGCGAAGAGTAAAAAGGACTCCATATAATAGAGCCATACTCCAATCTGGATCGCACGAAGGTAAAGTAAAGCAGTTTAACAGTATCTACATGAAACTGCGCTGAATTTCTAATTACAAATCCCAACATCCTCATGGCAGAAGAGACAGTGTGATTTCTATGTGTGGCAAAAGTCAGAGAGCTATCAAAGTAAACACCTAAGTCTTTGATTGTTGAAGTACGTGATAGTGTGGTACCATTTATTGCATAGTCAAAGGGAATGGGATACATCTTTCTGGTAAATGTTACGACACAACATTTGTCAGTGTTTAAGGTGACGTTGTTTGTAACACACCATACACAAATTTGTCTAGTTGGTCTTGTAAGTGTAGACAGTCGGCAACTGATGTGACAGATCCAAACAATTTCAAATCATCAGCAAAGACACACTTGTCACAATGAATTTCCTTAATGAGATCATTGATGAATATTAAAAACAGTAGTGGACCCATATTTGACTCTTGCGATACTCCAGACGATGCAGTGAACAAATATGACTTGTATCCATTGCATTCTGTTTTGCAGGTATGAAGAAAAGAATATCACCAGTGGAGTACTAAAACCGAGGATGTGCAGCTTCTGCAGAAGCAATCCGTGATCAATGCGGTCAAATGCCTTTGAGAAGTCGGTATATATTGCATCGACCTGGCCGCGTGTATCAAGTGTATCAAAAGAATGTTGAGTGAAGCTTGCAAGATTTGTGACAGTTGACCTCTTCTCTATAAATCCATGTTGTTCAGTGGCAATGAAGTTCTTGATGAGCGGATAAATTCTGTTATGCAAAACCAAGTCAAAAACCTTGGCAAAGTTGTTTAGGATAGAGATAGGCTGGTAATTATTTATATTACAGGGGGAGTCACTCTTAAGTACAGGACAAACCTTCGTGCCCTTCCACAGGAATGTAGCAGTTGATAATGTGAAGTTGAAGATGATGGTCAGAGGAAAAACCAACACTGAGCTGCAATCATGCACCAAGAAACTCGGAATACCATCCGGACCCGCCGTCATCTTATTTTTCAATGTCTTCAAAGCTACACCCACCTCAACATCAGTGAAACCACGAATGCTAACATCTAGACAATTGCAAAAGTCGACATCCAGAATGTCAGAAGCACTGACGCTCGAATAAACTGAGCTGAAGTAAGAAGCAAAACCATTGACGATGTCCTCTGGGTTGTTGTAGGTAGTATTGTTATAATTCATTGATGCAGGTATACGAGATTTGCGGAAGGATAGAAGTAAATTTCAGGACTTCTAATAGAAACTGCGAATAAAAAAACGTTCTAAGAATAACTATAGAGAATTACAAGGGCAGCATTGAGCTGAACCAAACTTTCTTGGGAAGGTCACAGCGGGTGGCGAAAGTTGTTTTTACAGGTATTATCCCGAAACCAAACGGCAATAGTTACAATAGAGAAGTCCATTTGCATAACAGAGAAAAATACTTAAGCCGAAGGCAACAAGTCCTTACTTATGAAACATGTTCTGAAATCGACGAAAGTGAAGACAATTATACTTGCGACAACTATTCGTAAGACTTGTATAAAGGAAATTTTGAGGAAATACTTTTAAATTTTTACTTATACTAATGATTTAATTTTTCGGCAAAATTGTTTAAAAATATATATAACAGCATTCAGGTGCATAGAAAAAACTGTAATATAACTTAAATAAATGTTTTGCAATTGTCAAGAACATGGTAAAAAATATTTTTTCTAAAAGTGTCTACTATACCCCTTCTCCCCCATATGTTCACAAATTTTAAAATACAGATATTTCGAAGTAGGTACAATGTTAGTGTAAATTTATGGAAATACAATAAAGTACTGAATTATGGAACCCTGCTTCATCAACAGATTATCCTACTGGTGTACATACGACATTACTTACTGATCGTTACAAGAAACATCTCAGTTTACCTTCGGTGTCTAGTATTTCACGGTCTCATAGATAGGCCATGCCTTGAACGTTTGTCCATTGTACAGAGGTCCCATGACACAATAAAAAAAATGTTGGAAAACGTGATTGATACATCACGACCGCTACAAGTATAGTTCTTTTCATGATTTTCGTGACCAAACAGTTATGTTCGCTTTTTTCTTAGAGGGATCTATTATTACAGAATATTTGGTTTTCCTCTGTGATCAAGCCAGCAACTAATTGATTTAAAATAATTTCCAACCACAGAACGACGGCTTCAACAGACGTTTACAATAAATTCGTGGAACTAATATGTGTACATTGTAGGTCAGTATTTTATTGACTTCAAATATATTTTTATTTCAATTGTATTCACAAATCGGGTTACGGCTTGACCGGAGCATGTCAAATTTTAATTTAATTTGGCCGTGACAGCACTGCCAAAAAAGTAATGACTACCGAGATCTAATAGAATTAGTTACTAATATAAGTTTACTAATAGATTCAGTTTGATTTCTATTGCATTTAAAGAATATAATTATTGCGTTGCTACCGACTAATAAAGTTCTATGAATTGCTTCATTCAAAATAATCTAAATTGTATGCGTGTTGCTTATTTCAATATATTACATAGACATGAGTTGTGGACAATACACGACTTTCTTATATGGATATACGTTCCCTACTGTTTATATAAAAGTTGCTCCAATTAAGTTTTAATAAAAATTTCTTAATCTCAAGTGGTACTTCCGATCAAAATTTTGAATGCTTTTATACAAAAACATTTCAAATGTTGTTTTCAATACTTTTATAGTAATTAATAGGTTATAGTATGCATAATTTGCGAGATATTTTCAAAAAAAAAAAAAAAAAAAAACTGCTGTTTGATAAGAGTAGAAGTGTTACTTCCGGCTCAAATTTTAATTTTTTTTCATATAAAAACTGTTCCTAATCTAACTCCAAATGCTTTTGAACTTGTAATAAACCTGTATACTTGCTTAATTTGCGAGATATTTGCAAAACAACTGCAATTAGAGTGTGACGGTGAAACTTTCGGCCCGAATTTTGAATTATTTTTACACAAAAATTATTCAAAATAAAGCTTTAAATATTTGTATACTCTCAATATATCCGTTTAGAAACCACGACTTGCGAATATTTGCAAAAAAAATTTTTCCCTGAAATTCACTTTTGAATGCTTTTACATTCTCTAGAAATTTGCTTGAACTTAGTAGTTAGCTAGGTACCTCTTCGTAAAATTTGATTTTTTCGCTGAAGCAAGCTACTACGTCCGGCCTCAGGCGGAAGATCATACTCGTAAATATAAAGTTAGCTAACGATAGATTTAGCTGTTTGACTGCTATCGTAGAGAGAGAGAGGAAAGAGAGAGATGGGGTGACAGACGGGGAGAGAGAGAGAGAGAGAGGAAGTGAGAGAGAGAGAGAGAGGCGAAGAGAGAGAGGCTGGTGAGGGAGAGAGAGAGGAATTGAGAGACAGAGATAGCAGGGAGGAAGAGAAAGGCTGGCGAGGTAGAGAGAGGGGCTGGTGAAGAAGAGAGAGACAGCAAGAGAGAGACTTTCCAGAAAAAAATTTCGGTGTCAGGAGACTTCAAAACGAAAACAACTGCGAAAACCTTAACGTCGAAAATTATCATCATAATACTTTATACTATGATATCAAAAATTAAATTGGTCAATGTTGGTCATGGAATGTAAAACGCTTGTCTTAGTTTAAATCATCCTTTTGAAATAATTCAATCATTGTCAAGCTTCACTGACATCAATAACCTACAAATGTGTTACCTACTTAGTTCAGCTGTAAAATAATAATGAACTACAAGTTATGAAATAAATAACGAGTAAAAATTGAAATAAATTCAAATTGAGTTCAAAACAGTTTTATTCAATTCACAACAATTGTTTCACCCTACTAGGGCTTCATGAAACAATTGTTGTGAATTGAATAAAACTGTTTTGAACTCAATTTGAATTTATTTCAATTTTTACTTGTAAATTATGGAGTTTCAGCACGTATCTCCGTCTTCAATCAATTAAATAAATAACGTTTTTATTAACCAGAATTAGAATAATTGTTGGAAATGTCCCCCGTTTTGTTCAATGCACAAGTTTACGCGCCTCCTCATGCTGTGAAAAGCGTTTTGCAGCATTTCTGGCGTTATGGTTGCACATTGCTGAACAATTCTTTGTTGCAGTTCTTGCAAATTATTCATCGGATTTGCGAAAATCGTATTTTTTAAATAAGGAAAAATAAAATAGTCCATAATTGTCAAACAAGGTGATCTCGGAGGAAACTCAACTTCCGTATGCAAACTTATCAGCCGGTCATCAAAAAACTCGCGGAGAAAAGCAAGATTTTCTCGTCGAGTATGTGCTGTTGCACCGTCTTGCTGGAAATAACCGTATTGAAGTTCATCATCGTCTAACTGTTGCACAATTTCAGTCAACAAAATATTTCTGTACCTTTCTGCGTTGACGGTGAAATTGAAAAAAATTGGCCCAATTATTCTTCTGCGAGAAACTGCCATCCAAACACCAATTAGTTAAGTTCAGCAGATCGTCATTCATTAAATTATTAACGAACCAATGGCAGTACGCAAGGCGTCTGGTGTGGTCTGCAGGCAGAAGAGCTTGATATGATTGCATCTTATATGGATGCATGTTCAGGTCCTTCTTTACAATCGTTTGGCATGTTCCATAAGAAAGCGGAATTTCTTGAGAGAGACCCCACTATGCAAGAATACTTCCCATAAACGTTCTGTTAACGTTACTTTGTTACCTTGTGACTTTACGTTTACACCTTCTGTGACGTTACAGGCACGTAGCCTGAAGTTCTTATGTCTGTCCCAACGACTTTATCACACCAACGTCGCACCAAAAAGTTATTATAATGTTTGAAATGCGACGTTCTTGGCACCAAATTTTTGGGAAGTTAATTTAACGAAAATTTTAACACGTTTTAACAACTTGCTATTTTAAATGTGTTCTGCACGTTGACATCGATAAGTTGGGACAACTTCCTTTTTTAAGGTGCTTTAAACTTACTAGTTAAAAGTTAATAAAAGATAAACTACAGCGGTCACGGGCACGTTTACACATGACGTTACGTTAACTTCAAAGTAAAAAGTTTCTGCAACGTCGTATTTGAAAGTTTAATAAATTTTCCTAGCGTCAGTTTCTTAACAATTCAATTAATTTTTAATTAGTTAATGATAATTAATAATTGGCTTTTATTAGTTAATGATTTTTAGGGGAAATAAAAAATTGTGTTATTGAAATATAAAATATTTTAATAAAATAGTTAAACAGCAAATAAAACTCAATTTGTTTTCTCCCGCTGGTATCGTTGGTTGGCATGTTTGAGCCATTCCATCGTTGCTTGCTGGAAACTTCTGTCGGTCATTTTTGGAAAATTTTCTTTTACGGCCTCTAAGAAATAAATATTAGCTTCGATTTTAAAATTCAATTATAACTAACTTTAAAAAATTTAGGAGTACCTTTTATGATATATATAGATTTTAGGCTGGAAAGCTTAAAATTATTTTTTTGGCCCGTCCAGCTACAAAAAGTTGCCACGTGATTGGTGAAGAAATTTTGTAGGCATCTGTTGACACAATTCTTGTCGTTGTATCCGCCTATGTATGTCATGCGTTGCAACTAAAAATCAAAATTATCTTATTATAAATCATAATTCAAAGGTTAGGTACCTATATTTCTTACGAAAGTTTTGGCCATTGCGGGATCTTTCTGAATATGGTCGTCAAAATCCAGGAGTTCACGCACACTGGCCAATGGCATTTCAGGAAGCTTAGTTCGTGTGTCATTGGGGCCAAGGTTAAATTTTGACTCTATTCTGGATAACCGTTCGGAAATTACCATTAATTCATGTTTTATATCTAGAAAACATTCTTCCATGGTTTTTCTTCCAAATGCATATTTAGTATTATCTGAAAAACAATAATTATAATGTTTATGATACTTATCTTATACCTATAAAATACTTAGGGTCCGTTTACAGAAAGTCAAATAAATATTTTAATCATTTAATGGCGAAAAACCGTATTTTGAAAATTTGATGGGCTGGTCATTGATCATGATTAAAATGTAATCTCATTTACATATTCAATTTGTATTCTATAAACTGACCCTTTTAATATTATTATCTAACTAAACATGCACTAATAGTTGTAAACAATATATATGTTAGCTTACCCTCTCTGTTATCAATTTGTTTGTTGTTTTCTTCAGTACCTGACGCAGTCGGTTGGATAGCATGAATTGCCGTAGGACCTTCTGTTACTTCTTCTAGGGATAGCAACCTACTAGTGGCTAAAATAAATCGTAAATAAAATTGTATTTGAATGGTTAGTAAAATATAAGTATTAACTACCATCAATTTCCTTTCGCAAATTGTCAAACGGTTCTTCAATATTAAATATTTGGTTATCGGTGTTTTGTGGTTCACTATCACCTGTAAGTTGATATTATTATAAACATAGTTTACAAAGTGAATATAAAAAGTTATTTTTTTATTTACCAGAAATCTCTTCTTGAAGTTCAGGTAAGTCGTGGTCAATTGAATTTTTAATTTTTAATTTTCTTTTAAATTGTTTTCTATTCGAAGAATTGATTTCATCGGAAGAAGAAGAGGAGGAGGAACTTGTAAAATGTTTTTCTTTATGAAATGCTTCTTCGTAGGAATCTAAAATATTAAAAATATGTTGTATTGAATATCAAAAAGTTAAACGTCACCTTACTAAAACTTTGCAGGACATTAACTTCGTATAGTTTCCAAGTAGATTCTGGCTCTACTGCACGAACTATTAAGTTTCTCGGACTTTTACTGTTCGGCCAATAACAGGATTTGCCATTTTCCAAAAGCCAAGATGATGGTATGACAGAATACGACTTATCGCTAAATTTTACTATAGCATAAGAAAACTGAAAAACCAGAAATATGAAAAAACATAATAATGACTTTTACACAGTTTACCTGATTATAAAATATGTATAATTACGTATAGTTGCGGGATCATAAAGCGGGACATCTCTTATATTCAAATGCTGTTATTTTAGTATTGTAAGTTGGACGTACTTTTTGGCAATTATTAGTAATGGATAATGATAATGGATATTCTTGGATAGAAAGATCCCTTTATATCAAAAAGCTACTTTACACTAATAAAGCTTAACTGTCCCGCTTTATGATCTCGCAACTGTACATACCCGTAGGTGCTATTAAACTTAAAATATGACTGTAACTTAAATAAAAACTTAGGAAATATAATCATTAAGTATTATTAGGTATTCTATTTAATTATGTTTGTGTGACACTGCAATAACATACTTTCTGAATTTAATACATTTTCCAATTATTTGTGCAATATTAACTTTTTCTATCGATTTATCATAATTTTTAGCTATACCAGAGTTAAATAGAGTTGATTTACATGGTCGATGAAAAAAAGAGTCAACATCAAGAATTTTGTTGCAATGTAATATTATGTCCTCGTTTATTTTTGAGATTCGTTTGATCATAAAATATGAATTTTTTGTGTACACAACAGAATCGCGTTCTGATTTACAATTAATGTAGAAATTCTCAAGTATAATTTTGCTATAAAAGGTTTCATTAGCAACAGAATTAAAGTTTGGAATCTCTTTTGCAAGTTTGGGATATTTTACGGAAGTTTCTGTTTCGCTATATTTTCTGATCTTTGATTTTATTAATAAGTTGTTTAAGAGGTCTGTTTGATGTTTTCATATATAATTTTATTTCATGCATTGCGTTTTCAAACTTGAATGCGCTAAAGTTATCCAGAGGTCCAAATTTTTGTACATCTTCTGGTAAGTGAATTAAATTATGTACATTATGATTGACATATTCCTTACCATAAAGATCACCAAAATTTTCTATAAAGTAAATTAACAATGTTTTGGAAAACTCGTTATATTTATGACATAAAGTTTCATCTACTAAAATTCTAATGGCGCAATGAAAGCTTAAGAAATGATTAAATTGAACTGGACTTAAATTTCTCTTTAACACAATTGGGCCAGTATACAACAAAAATTGTCTTAATTCTGTTGCCTTCCAACGATCGATTTCTAAAATTGATCGTGGAAGGCGATTAAATTCTTTTGGCATACAATTTCTAAATTCATTTAACTGTTCACATACGTTTGATATTTGCTCTTCAGTCATTCTAATTTCTCTGTTTCCCTTTACCCAAAAAATAATCAAACGTTTCATAACACCTAAGCATACTAAATGCATGTAATCCAAACAAGTATGTGAGACTAAGGCAATTCCCAGCTGCGTTAATATGGTATTACTTTTATGAAAATTTTCATCAATATAGTTGAAAAATTCTGTGTCAGTTCTTAATGATGAAGTGGTTTCTCCAAATGTCATTCGATTATTTATAAAATCCCCTTCTACCTTACACTTTGTACAACTATTGTAAGCATTATGATTTTTTATGTTCAAAATAAATGCTTTTGCAGGAGCATCACAAATAATTTTATTTATTTGAATAATATATTTATTGAAATTAATAGCAATTCCTGAGTTTTCCTTTATATATTGAAATTCGTCAACAAGCTTTTTTAAAAATACGTTACTTTCACTAGGTTTTGTAAAACCGTGATATACACCGATTAAAAAGGGATTTGACAAATTTTTGTCGTCTATGGAACCAAGAATGGGCCAGAATTGACTACCTGAACTCTTTGTTAACGGCAAGCCATCTACATTTATAGCAATATTAATAAACGGTTTATCGTAAGTTATTAAATTTTTTAATTTAAATATGTAGCGTATGCCAGATTCCAATCCGAAATGAAAATATTTTCCCGGGGACACTATGTCAACTGGCCTCATATTCAAATCATTTGTTTTTAACAAGCTGCGGCAGTCGCGTGGTAAAATATCATGATTGCAATTTTCACAGTGGTCACGTAAAATTATCAATAAATCATTAAACTGATTGTGTGAAGTTTTGTACTTGATAGCCCACTGAGTTAGTTTACTACTAAAATCGTTACTGTTAGAACTCAATTGTATAAGTTTATTATTTGGCATAACTATAGGAGAGCTAACAGCTACTATCTGCTGTGTACATATTTTACTTATCATAGGTTTTGGATTATCAGTAATAATAGATGATGTTGTTGAAGCTAAAGTAGTTTCCTCCATTCTAAAATTTTGACTATGTTCAGTTTGTGGGTCACTAGTATTGTTTGTGGGTCGCATTTTGTTTGCTAACATTTCCTGAAGTAATATTCTTCTACGCTGCCTTTTTGATAATGTGGAAATTAATTTTCGCCTAGTGGAATGTCTCTAAAAGTGAAACATTATCGCAGTTAATTATTTTTCAAATGCAAAAGTGAATTAAATTAAATTGTATATTATCAGTTATTTCACAAATACATGTCTCGTAGAGCACTAAAAATATTGAATTGTTTGAAATTTTATAAAATCCAATTCCACTATTTGATGTTGGCATTCGAGTTTCATGTTTGATTAACTCAAATCAAAGCTCAAACGATGATTTGTCTTTTTAAAAGTTGATGCATACGTACCTAATTATATGTAATTATCTCGGATAATCGTGAAGGTGAGTGTATATTTCATTCCAGAAACACTCGAAAATGCAAACCCGGATATCGTAAAGTGGGCTTTTTTATATAACTAATTTAAAAAAAATCAAATACCTATACCTACTATTTACATAAATCGATTTACCTAATGATATTTATTACAAAATAACGGATGGAACAGTTTATTCAAATCTGTACCTTTTTCGCAAAACACGATTTTGAATTAATTGCTAATCAAATAAATACCTAACAGTTTATGATTATTATTTAAATTATTTACAATTTACAATTAGGTACAATGAGGTAAAATTCACAATAAATTGTAGTTTAAAATAACTATCAGTTTTCAACAATTAAAATAGGTAATATAACTACGAGTAGATATGTATGATTTTTGAAATTTTTAATAAATCTCAAATTTTTATTTTGATAATTTGTATGACATGATGCAATAAATTAATTAGGTGTACAAAGTTACTTTACTTACATTTTTACTGGAAGAATTCATTTTTATAATAGATCAATAAGCTGTGATTGTGATGTGTGATTTGGCACGACTTAATATTCACTGATGTTAAAAAGGAATTGAATCCTGTTAAATTTGCCTTTATTTGCTGTCTTTTAAATTAATAATTTAATATCTGCTTCGTCCAGGGAAACATAATGTTTTTATGCCTATAAAAAGTCACATGTGTTAGCGATTTGAGCGTCTGGTATGTGTTTGTATGTATATATGGGGCGAGTGAGAACGAAGATTAGGAATTTAGGTAGGTATTGAAATCAAACGAGACTCACTATGTTCGCGTTCGAACCATGCTTCAAGAACTACTGCAATCATGGCTATGATATTGATTTATAGACGGTGTACTTGTTTTAATTTTAATTGCATTATTCGATCACTATAAACATTATAAAATATGATACATCTCGATACATGTACTTACCTGTTGTCATCACTCTCTTGATTGTTCTCTTCCACTCATGTGTCACTTCAATACCCCCTACACTACACAGACATAGCGCCCCTTCGTACAAACATTTTTAAATTTCATTGGGTCCTATGATTTTTCTTTAATTAATATTTAGAGACGTTTATTAATTTTTTGTCTTTGTCTGATAGATGGTTTTATCGTATTTTCTCACTCATTCTAACCAAATTTTTAGATAATAATGAATGACTTTAGAAAGGGAGATCTTGCGGCCCATTGTTGTCGAAATGCGATGTTTAACTATTTTATTTGGATGTTTATTATTATTTAGACACACAGTCTAAAAATTTGCCACTAAACAGGATGATAATTTAAATAATAAAGTATAAATATCAAAAGTCTACAATATATAACGGTAAGGCGAGTTTATAAAAAGCAAATTAAAAACTACATTAATTATTTATGTTCTTCACAAATAAACAGATGCATTTCTCGTAGTTACGCTTAATCGTATTGGTCAAAGCAATATAAATTACCTATTTGATTACGTCTTTGTTAATATTTTTATTAGAAGTTATTTGGAAGTACGAATCATATTTATGTAAACGTTATGTTTCAGATTAAAAAGGAAGTCTTATACACTGACTGTGACGTTTCGTCACTATAGCTTTTAGCAACAACGTTAAATTCACTTCCAATCATAAAAGTGCACATTCAAAGTAATATTGAAGTTAAAATTCTTACGTACAGAAACGTTCTTTCTTAGTATAAAAAGGAAGTCGTACAAACTGACAATTAGGTCTCGTTCCTGACACTTTCAGGAATAACGTTGTATAAACTTCCAATATTAGAAGTGCAAATCAAAAGTTGATTGGAAGTTAACAGTATTACATATTAGAACGTTAGTTTTTAACCTAAAATGGAAGTTGTTTAAACGAACTGTGACGTTTCTTGCACAGTGGGACGTTTATAAGATTTTGTATGCTCTTCTTCCATACGTTGACGAACGTCATTAATAACTTCTTCTGTACGAACTCTTGGTTTACCAGCGCCTTTTTTATGCGTCACAGAACCAGTTTCGCGAAACACTTCAACACAATTTGTAAACCATGCATAAAAATTGTCCGGTAATACTGCTGCGGCTGGGAAGTGCTCTCGAAAATTGTCCAAACACAAACGTTGACTGTATTCCCTAGTTCCATTAACTAGCACACCCGTTCGAAAATAGGCTTCAATCATGTAAATTTTGTGCTCTGTGGTGAGAACCATGATTCAAAAACCGTGCAGGGTTAGAAAACTTCAACACAATAACTTGACAGATTTTGACATTCAAAAAATTATGACATACCTAAATGTACGATGCACGCTACGACAATAATTTGAAAATCCATGACCACCATTGACCAATTTAATTGTTGATATGCCGGTACTATGTATGTATGCTCCAAATTTCTTCTATACAAAATTTGTTCCAAATTAACTTGTAAATAATTATACCCTCTTCTAAATCTGAGTAGAAAGCATTATATGCAAGGTTTTGCATAAAGACTACTTTTCTATATGAGTAAAAGTTTTACATCCGGTCGGAATTTCAAAAGTTGTTCCAAATTTCAAGTAGTAAAAGCGTTTACACTTTTTATACGTATGTCAGTACCTATAGAATATATAATTTCAAAATATTTGCTAAAATATGCTTTTCGTTAAAAGTAAAAGTATTGATTCCTGTCGGAAGCTGATTTCTTTTATACAAAAGTTGTTCCAAATAAAGTTCTAAATACTTTTATAGATATACCAGTCTAGAATGCATACTTTGTAAAATTGTATTATTTCACCGAATTACACTAAAATATACTAGATACGTTCATAGACTGATTAATTTGTAAAATATTTGCATAAAACTGCTACCAGCTTTCTATATAAACATTGTTCCAAGTCATGTTTCAAATAAGTTTGTCTAGAATGCATAACTTGCGAGATATTCCCAAAAAACTCTCTTTTGGTAAGAGTAAAATACATACTTCATGTAGGAAGATTTTTTTATAAAATTCTGATCTGCGTAGTAGATAAAATATTGTAAATATTTGTTGAGTGAAGAAAACTACTACTTTCTAGATCTTGAGAAGAAGATCTACTTCTAACTACAAAGCTTGCCATACACACAGAGAGAGACACAGATACGAGCAGACCGATATGTTTTTTCTTCGTTATCAAGGGATTACGAAATGTGAACATCTGTAAAAATTTTCGTCATCACAGTAATTCTTTCTATAACATATAAGAAGGTGAAGAATGAGGCAGCTAAATACGTCGGGAATATGTTTTGCAAAAGATTAAAATTCGAATTGAACACTTCTTGCAGATTATAACTGTTTGGCAATAACCTAAACGAATATCATTTCTTCAAATGCTTAAGAAAGGCATAATACGGACGGTTAGTATTATATATAGTTAAGAAAGTTGTATTAGGATGCCACCCCTGCTCCCTTATCTGCAGCGGTTGCAATTCAATAATTCTTCTCCTTCAAAAGCGAACTTGTGTAGTAACTAATTCATTAAAAACTTTATACCTGTAAAATGTATATCGGATGTTCAGTAACCTTGGAGAGCGAAAATGGAAGCATAAGAACATGACGTCAATATAGCAAGAGAACTGCTAAAAGAAGAAAGTGCTTTTAGCGCAAGCAAATTCTTTTTTTGTAGTATATTTACAATATGTTGCATTTCTCGAATTAAAGGCAGGATTTAAATTTGGGTACTATTGCTTTGTATTCTTTTAGACGGGAAAATTATTACTATCTGATATCAATCCTGCACTATTCTTATCTGTTTACGAATTAAGAGGTTCTACAGCTTAAATTGTAATATTACAAATTCTTTTACAAATGAGGTAAGCTTAATTATAAGTAATAAATATAAAAATTATTTTATACAAGTAAGTTATATATTACATTTATTTTTAACTATTGATTTGGAAAGACACAATAGATATGATCAAGTAAGTATCGTAGTTCACTTTATCTTAGCCACAATTCAAAATTTATCTTCGACAGTACTAGTTGTCCGACCGGTTCATAGCTAGCAATAAACCTGCCGGACCTGACTGTATTCGACTAACACAGTAGAGTACCTACTTACATAATGCATTTTCTAAATGTTCAATATTCTACAAAAGCTGTCTTCAATTCTTTGATAAAGAAGAAAATTTTATGGATATTTAAATAAATTGTGCATAGGTACCTAAAATGTTTGAGTAGCTACCTCATAATCCAATTTAACACAATATTATATCGAAATATACTGGCTATATGCATAGCGTTTAATAAGAAATTCGTTGTAGATACAAAGTAACGGATCGCGAAAGAATTTATCGGCGGTTATTTTCTGACATTTTTGCATATAGACGCCATGTACGCAATATACTAATCACGTATGTGAACGTATGTACGTGAAGAAAATACATTTAGTAATGTAATTACGTAATACTGGGAAACTTAATCATATCTACCTAACGCTAGTAAGTACAGTATTAGTATATCTAAAACTGCAATATACAGGGTTATTTATGATTAAAGTTAAAGAGTGACTGTCTTTTTAATAGCCTATAATTCAGGAGTGCCATGACAGAACACAAAATACTTTGGTATGGCATACACACAAGGTGTGTCAAGTGATACTTTTATACACAATCTGTTGTAATTTATCCTAGTTGTTTCCGAAGAAATTTAAACAGAAAAAAAATTATTTATTTTAAATCGAAAGCCCAATATTTTTTACAGAATCGTACTAAGCCCTTCAAGAGCCACTGTATTTGTTAAGTGTGCCTTATACATATCTTTGATATTTTAGAAAATATTAAAATTTATTTTAAAATTTTATCCATGACCACCTAAGAATCATGGTAGCCATAGAAAAATATAGTCGTTTTTGAATAATATTGATGCAAAAATGTTAAATATCTGTCAAATTTGTCGTAAAAGAATAAAACATATACGTTGTGTTATTGACTTCTGTTAATATTACTTAATACTATTGTTACTGTTGCTGTTTTTGTGAACTGTTCTTCTGAAATATTTTATTTATTCTATCCGGGAACAAAATGTATTTTTTACTCAATCATATTTAGTACACCGAAGACTAGTTAATTGTTTTTTAATCACAATTTAGCATTACATTTTGTTTAATGTAATGAACAACGTTGTAAAGACATATAACAATTACGTGAAAATCATATATTTAAACTAATAAATTACTAAATTTCACAAAATTATATTAAATGTTCAAAGATACGGCCTTCCACCAATTCTTTGTAAAAGCAGTTGTCGACCCGTTGGTTGGAGAGTTTTGGAAGATATTTCGCGATAAACAGTGTTTATATTATATTTTCCCTTGTTGTTGGTTCTTCCTCATAAACTTTCTGAGTTAAATCACATGATCTCGGTGGCCATTCTATGAAACCACCGCGGTCATCCATCTCACAGGGAAAGCAACGTTTAAAAATTGACTAGCATTGTTATGGGCTTCATCATACAGAAACCGCATTGCCACAGGCAGGAAGTTATAATATTATTGAAATGCCTAGTAATTGCATTGTAAACACGAATTCGGTTTTCAAAATCTCAAAGTTTTAATCCCTGATACCATTCTATGTAATATCCATGAAGCTTATAGCGAACGATTTATCGTGGACAGAGATGTTCCTGCTGTAACACTTACATAGTTGTCTACTACTATCCTGCCAATTTTGTGTGACATGAAGAACACTTCGAATCATACTGTACTCTTCCGTTAACATCATCTGCCTTATTAATAGACAATGTCTTAATAGCGTGTTAGTATACGCTATTAGTTAGTAGTCACTAACATCCTATTAAGTGGATAGTAACAGTACCTATTAATAGTCGTATATTTAGTGTCTACTAACTAGTATTATCATAATAGAATTTCAGCGTTCAGCGATAAGAGTTGTTGGTGTTTTTTTTATACATTTTTATAAGTGAAATGGGAGATCTAATTAATACCCAAGACGAATTATACAAGGTGAAAGTAGTAGAGATTGTAATAATTCGCAATCCAAAGGTATACTTGGCAAGAAAGAATCCTTTCGAATTAAACGACTTATCTTTAACAAAAATTATTTAATGCGTAAAGAAGTTGCAAGATTTATTATTAATCTCGTTATAGATAAAGTTGAACAGCCAAATAGTAATCTCGGATTACCAATTAGTGTAGATTCAAGTACTTGTCACTATACGCTATTTAGCTAAGGGGGCTTATGGATAAGATATAGGTAGCTAGAAATACATACAAAAAAAGAAATAAATTTCTGTCGTAGATGAACTTCATGGTCTACCACAGCCACCATTGAGTTAGGTTGTGAAAACAGTTGTTGAGGCAATAGCTAGACACCAACAAGAATTCATTAATTTTCCAAGAGAAAATAATGCCTTGGGAGAAATGAAAGGGGAGTTTTATAAATTGCTCGGTGTCCAAATATTGTTGCTGCAGTAGATGGCACAATAGTAAAAATCAAAAATCCTGGCAGTGACAACCTCTTATTGTTTTAATATCGTATACGGTACTATTCTTCAAATGTTCAAGTAAGTAGACAATTACAATATATAAGTATGATTTCAGTTACATTTTCTAATAAGGTGGTGAGTGATGCAAAATGACGAGTTCATGATATTGTGGCTAAATGGACAGAAAGCACATATGATTCCCATATATGGAGCCTCTGCATATTAAAAAAGGAAGTTTCATGTATGTATATCTGTATAAATAATGATATATGTGGTGTAACTTGCTCTATTTTACAAAATGACAAAATAGATATATTACTTATTATATATTACTTGGGGATAATGGATATGCCTGTTCTCGACACTTCCTTGCCCCATTTTTGAACCCCCAAACAAATGCTGAAGGATACAATGCAGTCCATATCACTACACATAATGTTGAAGAAAGATTATTTGTTTGTACTTTGTTTTGCTCCTAGTAATGTCTGATGAAGATGATATTCCCTTGCATGTGAATTAAATGGAAGTAGAAGAAAACTTACAAAGAAATGTTTTCCGGCAGAGTAACATAAATAGATACTTTCAATAAAAAGAAAAGTTTATGTAGTAATAGAAACAAAAATATGTATTTGTAAATTAGTGTATTTTCTTTTTTTTCCAAACTATAAAATAAGTTGAATACATAATAAATTATATTAAACACAAAAGAAAAAAAAGAAAAGTTATAAATGCTTTAATATTGTGTATAATTTTACCTACAACTAATGTTATCGTACAAACTTTTGAATAACTGGTTAAACATTTATCATAATATGTACAAAAACACAAACTCACGCAGACTATCACATAATTATATAAATAAAATTAAAAGTTGAGCACAGTCAGCTTCCTTTTATTTTCAATGATGTGGGCTTCTTCCCTCACACATTCTATTAGAGTTGCCTTCTCCAGGTCATCCAAATTTTGTCATCTGCCCTTTTGTTCTACGAAAACAAATATTATTTTCCTTCTTTTTTAAACTATTATTTAATACTTTCTTTGTTTAAAATAACTTACATCGTTTACTGCCATCCCTCCTATTCCACGAAATAAAAATACTTTATAATAACACTCTAGCACGAAGACGCATTTGAATCTTAATTTGGCGCTAAACCGAAGCTAGGTTAGATTTAACAGCTTTCTTACCTCTTAAACACGCTATAACACGGTACTAAAATTTAGTTGACAGCTAAGCCTAGTGCCTTTTAAAAACGTCTATTAATACGAAAATTTTTAATAGTGACTTAGTATGATGTTAGTGGCTACTAACTGTGTCTATTAATAAGGCAGCATACGTTTAAGATTTTCCAAAGTTAGTGAATGATGTCTATTTGGCTAACTTTTTATTAAATACCTGAAGCAAGTAACGATTTTTTCTGCGTTTCACCCAAGATTTAGACCACATCAAATAACTGATCCCTTTGAAAAGTTATTATTATTTGGATAAACTGTAAATATGACGTAACAAAAAGCAAAAATTGCTGAAAATAACGCAAACAATAAACAAAAAATCTATATGTTTAGAGAACAAAAATAATACTTTTCAGCTATCATTCCATGTTGAATATTAAATTTACTTATATTACTGAAAATTTTAGTGGGATCAAATACATTTTGATATCCCTTTATTTATTTTACTATACATAATAGTTATTTACGAACCAAGTGCGGGAAGACTATTTTCCCACATGAGCGCACTTTGAAAGCACGAGCGACCGCAGGGAGCGAGTGCTTTTAATTGCGCGAATGCGTGGAAGATGTCTTCACGCAAGTAGTTTATACAATATTTTTTGTACGACCATTAAATTAAAAAAATATTATTGATTAATGACATTAGTATCATACCTAACCTAAGATAGATTACCTAATTAATTTAAGCATTTCATGTACGAAAATATTCTTATAAGGCATTAATTACAGATTACAAACACCTCAAGTGTGTAGATTAGACAATTTAATAAGGTGAGTTTCTATATCACTTGAAACTAATATGCGAAGTGAAATCTCCTATTAGTTTACTATGTCAAGTTGGAACTTTGAAGTTTGCCAAACTCAATCAAAAGAGTTACGAGTGAAAGATGGATGGTATTGATATTTTTATAATCTTAATGTTGAGAAGAAGGTTTTGCTGCAATGTCTATGTTTTAATAACGTTTTAACACGAACTGAATGCAGAGACACTGATTGATAAATTATCTCCAGTCCGAGATATAGCTGAAATATTTGAAAAATAGTATGAGTATGTTGCAAATTTGTGGATTTGTTTCAATTAACGACAAGTTAGAACCATTTAGAGGAAACTGTGAAATATTTACACATGCAACTTTGAAGTTTATATTGGCGAACAACCGGAAGAACCATTTAGAAGCAGCAACAATGCAGCATCTCTAGTTATACGCCTTAGTGAGTCCATTGATAATATTGAATGAAATATTATCATTGACAACAGGTGCACAAGTACTTAGCACATGACTTGTAATCCATGAATATCGGGTAAATTGTCCAATTCATACAATATTCATGTATTTTTTCGATTGCTGTTTTAGATTGCTTATCTAACTATAGACCTATAGTCTTGCATGACAGCCAGTCTAATATATACGTTTATATTACACAGTCTGAACTGAGATTTGCTATTTTAGGACTCTCACAAAATAGCTTCTGCTCTAACAAGGTAACCCTACTTTATGATTATGCCACACAATTTTAAATGAGTGAACAGGTAGGTCATCCGATTGTTGCAAATTATTAATTTTATTTTTAAGTGTAAAGCTATGATACTTTGAAGTAAATACATTTACACGTTAATTAAGAATTAGTAATCTTACAAGTAAGGTTTCTCATGCCACTTCTGTGATTTTAGGATTAAGAGGAAATTATGAACATAAAGTTAACTTTCGCTTTATATACTAAAATAATGATCTCAGAAATTAATCTGCTTCAAATAACATTTTTATAGCTTCCTACTTTTTTATTATGTATATGCTTCGACAGTGATCAAACAAGTTTTTTTTGAAGTTAAATATTTACACTACACACTAAAAATACTTTGCAATACAAACAACCGCGCGCGCGAATGTTCATTACGGTTTTTCAGTTGTCAAAAAAAAAATACAAGAAAAAACCAATCGATAAGTACAAGACCTGAACTTGATTGAAACATCATTTTGTAAGCATGTTCGTTTTTCAAATCCAATTTGAATGTATAATAAATATTTAAATTAAATTCCCAAACATAAATTAATATTTGCACATCAGCAAATATTGCAATTTCAGTACGTTTTCCATAGTGGAATACGTCCTCAAATTATTTAACCATTTCAATTAATTTGAGTCACCATTGGAATTTCCAATAATAGAATTACTGCTATAGATACTTTCAATGCCAATGATGCCAGAATATCAATTGCGTTTGTCAAATATGCGAGTTATTTTACTTAACGTGTATATTATGAAACAGTATATGCTTAAGTAATCTGATAAATGAATACTATTCTTCGTGCCTTATAAAAATTGCATGAATATTCATCCACAAGTGCTCTGCAATATGTCGGTTATAAATATAATTCTATATAAACCAGTTAGTGCAGAATAACTTAAATCCTCAGGCGGGACTTCAAAGGGAAGACAGTTCTTCAAGAAGGGTGCAAAAATTGTTTATATAAAAATGTTTGAACACATTTACAGAGTCACATTATATACTTATATATTTAGAAACTAACGTAATTAGAATGATATAAATTTAAAAAGAATGAGATGTGAACACCACATGACTTTCTTATAAATACGTTCTGGATATTATATGTAAAATTTAATAAAGTAGAAATGTGACTTCCAGTCCGAATTGTATATATATATATATATATATATAAATTTGACGAAATTCAGTTTTTAACTGAAGCTGTATTTCACTATGTACTATAAATAAATTAGTTTACCATTCCGAGGGAAATGGAATAAGGGTTTGTAAAAAACTTGTAATAAAAAAACAACTCTTCTTAGCTTCGTGACGTTTCGGCTGCTCTTTTCAGCCTTCTTCAGACTTTCGCTAACGTTGTGCAGGTTTTGCTAATACCACACATTGTGTGATAGGGACTGCTTTACAGATACATTTTAAAAAATCACAATTTTAAGACTAACACATTAATACAGAAAAAAAAAAAAAAAAATATAAAATATAAAAAAAAAAAAAATATATATAATAAAATATATAATAAAATAATAATACGATAATAATATATACGATAGTAGCATATAACAATGCAGTAAACAATATAAATAGTTTTTAGAGTTTCGCTCGTTTTGTTTTTTTTTTTTCTGTATTTCTGTGTTAGTCTTAAAATTGTGATTTTTTAAAATGTATCTGTAAAGCAGTCCCTATCACACAATGTGTGGTATTAGCAAAACCTGCACAACGTTAGCGAAAGTCTGAAGAAGGCTGAAAAGAGCAGCCGAAACGTCACGAAGCTAAGAAGAGTTGTTTTTTTATTACAAGTTTTTTACAAACCCTTATTCCATTTCCCTCGGAATGGTAAACTAATTTATTATATATATATATATATATATATATATATATATATATATAGATAAATTGAAATTACTGTTTTAAAACAGAATTATGGGTTTGTAATCAAATGAAACACAATAATTTGATGTATTGTGACGTTTCGATTTTATTTCAAA
The DNA here is from genome assembly GCA_963170755.1 of Amphimallon solstitiale. NCBI lineage: Eukaryota > Metazoa > Arthropoda > Insecta > Coleoptera > Scarabaeidae > Amphimallon > Amphimallon solstitiale. The sequence goes on from OY720676.1 coordinate 108,994,734, forward strand.
TCTTCATCAGACCTATTTTTTTATATAAAAAAAAACCCCAATGGGAAAAAACAAAGAAATCAGTTATTCAATAATTACATCGTGTTAAGACAATACTCACATAACATCCGTGTTGTGTAAACATTATAGGTTTTAACATATTAAACCAACATCACAGCGTTGTGTATAATTTACAAATTTAATATGTTAAAACCTATAATGTTTACACAACACGGATGTTATGTGAGTATTGTCTTAACACGATGTAATTATTGAATAACTGATTTCTTTGTTTTTTCCCATTGGGGTTTTTTTTTATATAAAAAGATAGGTCTGATGAAGATTTGAAATAAAATCGAAACGTCACAATACATCAAATTATTGTGTTTCATTTGATTACAAACCCATAATTCTGTTTCAAAACAGTAATTTCAATTTATCAACATACATTGTACAAGTACAAGCAACTTATACTACTCTATATATATATATATATATATACAGTTTCCTTTCGTGGTTTAGCGGCTGTAAAATGAACTCAAAAAAACACAATAAGAATTAAAACGTTTCGATAATATAAATATTATCTTTGTCAATTATTTAACACAAACTAAGTAAATTAAACATTAAAACACTAATAACTATTAATAAAACTGTAACATATACTTGACAAATATTTTTTTGACAAATATATTGGCGGGAAATATATGGTACAGAATAAACAATATTGGTGTATCCTAGACGACCCAGAATACGTAAATGAAGCAGACACAATACAATATATTAAATTATTGAATGGTATGCTATTGCCAAATTATTAATTTCTGTTCGGTCATTTACTGCATTATCATGTTTCTTAATTTGTATGAGTTCTAGAAAGTTTCTAATTTTGTTGTTATGTTCTTTACATAAAATTGTTGTTTCATCAAATTTAAACTTATGTTTTGTAATGTTCATATGTTTTTTTAAAGCCGTAATGTTTTTTGCGTATTTGTGTCCATTTAGTCTTTCCGATAAATATTGTAGGGTTTGACCTATATATACACCATTACAATCTCCACATGGAATTTTGTATACTACATGTGTTTGTTTAAAGAAAGGATCTTTATCTTTAATATTACTAAACAGAAATCTTAAATTATTATGATTTTTATGTGCAATTTTGATATTAAATGGGCGTAATACTTTACTAATTTTTTCTGATAAATTTTTTACATAAGGAATTGCAACATATTTTTGTATATCTGTTGATTTTGAATGACTATTATTTCTATTATTATTATAGAATTTATTTATTCTATCTCTAATAATGGAATTTATAAAGTTCAAAGGATAATTGTTATTCATTAATATGTCTTTCATTTGTTGTAAGATTTTTGGTCTATATTTAGAACTTGTTAGCTTGAGTGTTCTGTCTATTTGTGAAATAACAACGCTTTTTTTGATTGACATGGATTGGTAAGACTCATAATTTAAATATCTACCTGAAGAAGTTGGTTTTTGATATAATTTTGTTAAAATTTGATTATTTTCACGAATTAATGTTAAATCTAAAAAGTGTATTTCATTGTTTGTTTCTTTTTCTAATGTAAATTGAAGTTTTGGATGATATGTGTTAAATTGTTCTAAAATATATTCAGCTTTGTTTGCTGGTAAACATAAAATACAGTCATCTACATAACGCTTATAAAAAACTGAATCGTCAAATCTTCCTACTCAAATGTAAGAGTTTGAATCTAATACCTAAATTTCTAAATTTTAAGTTCTCGCATATAGTTTTCAATAATTCTAAATATCAAAATAAATTTCAGAACAAAGTTAATGATTTCAAACATGTTTGTATAAATTACCTAATATCTGACATTGTAATAGAATTACAGAAAACTAAACAACATGTTATTAACTTAGAAACGATATTAAAACAGAAACTAAATGATATACATTTCAAAAAAGTTCAGCATAAAATTGTAACGACCTATGAAAATTATTTTAGTAAAATTAAACAAAAACAACGCAAAAAACTTGAGAATTTAAAAAATAAATCAACTATTTCCAATAATACCAATAACAATATTACACATACTGAAAATTGGATTTGTAATTTAACAGATACAAAAATTCCTGATAATGTAGCTAAAGTTTTAAGCTTAGGTCCCAATTTTGCAATTAATTATCAATCAAACAAGAAAATTCCTGTTGAAAATATAATTTCTAATATAGAAACAAAAATAAATAGTTTACCTGAAACTGAAAAAATGACAATTAGAAGTAAAATAAACAATACCATTACAAATTTTAAAAATAATTCTAAGCATAGAGATACAGCCGAACAAATAAATCTAACTAAAAACATTAAAGAAAGTAAAGCATTTCTCCAAAAACAACAAACATCTCATTGTCATTAAACCAGATAAAAGTAATAAGACAGTAATAATGAATAAAAAAGAATATAATGATAAAATGAACGATATGCTTAATGACAAAGACATTTACACATCATTAACAAGCAATCCAACGAAAAAGTTACAGAAAGAAAACAATGATCTCATTAAATCTTGGGAATCTAATTCATACATTTCACCAAATATGGCAAAATCATTGAAAATCAATAATTCTTTACCACCAAAAATATATGGATTACCTAAGTTACATAAAATGAATAATCCGTTACGGCCTATTGTATCATGTATTCAAAGTCCATTATATAATTTAGCTAAATTTCTATCAAATTCAATTACAAATATAATATGTAAAAATGAATATTACATAAAAAATTCTTTTGATTTCAAAAACTTTTTAAACAAGATCACAATAAATCAAAAAGACATATTAGTATCTCTTGATGTTGTGTCATTGTATACTAATATACCAATTGAACTTGCAATAAGTACTATTAAGAAACATTGGAATGAACTTCAAGAATTTACTAGTTTGCCGCAAGGAGAATTTATTAAAGCCTTAGAACTTACTTTAAACACTACTTATTTTCAATACAATAATGTCTTCTATAAACAAATTTTTGGTTGTGCTATGGGATCTCCAATTTCAAGTTCCATTGCACAGTTAGTATTAGAAGATTTAGAAAAAGATATTCTTTCCAAAATTGATTTCATACCAGTTTTTTATAAGCGTTATGTAGATGACTGTATTTTATGTTTACCAGCAAACAAAGCTGAATATATTTTAGAACAATTTAACACATATCATCCAAAACTTCAATTTACATTAGAAAAAGAAACAAACAATGAAATACACTTTTTAGATTTAACATTAATTCGTGAAAATAATCAAATTTTAACAAAATTATATCAAAAACCAACTTCTTCAGGTAGATATTTAAATTATGAGTCTTACCAATCCATGTCAATCAAAAAAAGCGTTGTTATTTCACAAATAGACAGAACACTCAAGCTAACAAGTTCTAAATATAGACCAAAAATCTTACAACAAATGAAAGACATATTAATGAATAACAATTATCCTTTGAACTTTATAAATTCCATTATTAGAGATAGAATAAATAAATTCTATAATAATAATAGAAATAATAGTCATTCAAAATCAACAGATATACAAAAATATGTTGCAATTCCTTATGTAAAAAATTTATCAGAAAAAATTAGTAAAGTATTACGCCCATTTAATATCAAAATTGCACATAAAAATCATAATAATTTAAGATTTCTGTTTAGTAATATTAAAGATAAAGATCCTTTCTTTAAACAAACACATGTAGTATACAAAATTCCATGTGGAGATTGTAATGGTGTATATATAGGTCAAACCCTACAATATTTATCGGAAAGACTAAATGGACACAAATACGCAAAAAACATTACGGCTTTAAAAAAACATATGAACATTACAAAACATAAGTTTAAATTTGATGAAACAACAATTTTATGTAAAGAACATAACAACAAAATTAGAAACTTTCTAGAACTCATACAAATTAAGAAACATGATAATGCAGTAAATGACCGAACAGAAATTAATAATTTGGCAATAGCATACCATTCAATAATTTAATATATTGTATTGTGTCTGCTTCATTTACGTATTCTGGGTCGTCTAGGATACACCAATATTGTTTATTCTGTACCATATATTTCCCGCCAATATATTTGTCAAAAAAATATTTGTCAAGTATATGTTACAGTTTTATTAATAGTTATTAGTGTTTTAATGTTTAATTTACTTAGTTTGTGTTAAATAATTGACAAAGATAATATTTATATTATCGAAACGTTTTAATTCTTATTGTGTTTTTTTGAGTTCATTTTACAGCCGCTAAACCACGAAAGGAAACTGTTTTATCAAACGGCTACGAAAAGAACGCATATATATATATATATATATATATATATATATAGTATTTTTAAAAAGAAAAAAAAATTTTTTTCTTTATTTTTTTGGCCGTAATATTTTATAATTATTATATTAATTCTTGGGTGTAGCGGCCTGTTTCATTAACAATTATAAGCTATAATAAAACTCATTTTCTTTTCTGCTCTTAACGTTTCGACGTCATGTATAACGTCTTTATCAAAAGTACTATAATAAAAAAAAGAGAAGTACAGTCATATAAATTGAGTAATTAAAAATATAAAAAATATAAAATGTTTTATATTTTTAATTACTCAATTTATATGACTGTACTTCTCTTTTTTTTTATTATAGTACTTTTGATAAAGACGTTATACATGACGTCGAAACGTTAAGAGCAGAAAAGAAAATGAGTTTTATTATAGCTTATAATTGTTAATGAAACAGGCCGCTACACCCAAGAATTAATATAATAATTATATATATATATATATATATATATAATTATAATTAGATTTTTCTTTGCCGTATATTCAATAATATAATACATATTTTCTTTGGGAATATCGGCATAATATGAATAAAACTATAATTGATTGTGACGTTTCAACATTTATTTACGTTTTCTTCAGACCTCTGTAATTTTTTAGAAAAAAAGATAAGTTTTACATATAATTAAAAATAGATCTATTGAGTTATTATTAACTTTGTTTAAAATTGATTTGTATAAAACACTCTGTACAAATAAGTTTACATAGACAAACTATACATATAACATATAAAAACAATTGTATGAACGATGAAAATATACATTACAATTGGTCAACGTTATTTTTGTGTCAAACCTTGAAAGGAGATCTCTAGAATCTGCATTTGTTGTTAAAAATATAATAAAAGAAAAACAGACAAAACTAACTCACACACAGAATATTTGTTCGTATATACAAGGGTTACATTAAAAATAAGCTGTTCTTAATTTAGTACATTTATAATCTAATCAAATAATTCCAAAGTAAATGTCAGAGAGTCCCTTGATCTTTGTTCGATCATTTACAGCATGATGACAGGTTATTAGGTTATTTTTGAGCATAAACTCTTGATGCTAGCAAGCAATTTTCGTCACATTCTCCAATTACTAAAATCATACCCACCTTTTCGCTTTGAAAGTAGGTTCCCATTTTAAATAATTAAAATTAAAACGATGTGAAATAATCTATCTGTTTGAAGTAATAATAACACCGTTAAAGCCTACTTTTGTAAAATAAATTGCAAGGAATTAGTGTTTAAAATTGAAAATCCTAAATTACTAAAAACCCAAAAGAGATAGGTATAGAAAACCCTAATGCAGTTTAAAAGGCAATTAAAATTAGAATCTAAATGTGGTAATAAATACAGGGTGTTCCATTTAAAACAACAAAGTTATTTATCTTTAATGTTAGTTACAATAAAAAAAAATTTAAACAGCCTGTATAATTTTTAGATATCAACTTTCACTCATCTTAAAGTCTGGCTCTTTCAGTAAACAATAAATACCTATGAATTAAAATAATTTGCTCACATATGTAAGGCAGAAATGCCTCTTAAATTTTGATCTATATTTTCCAAAGTAGGTAGTTAAATATCTCGAAAATAGGTTGAGTTAGGTAATATAACAGTAAGTGGCCTTCATTTAGCCTATAATATCAAAATATGCCATAATATACAAGGTGTTCCATTTAAATTTTCATAACTTTGGTGAGCAACGTTTTATTGAATCACTCTGTATATTTCAAAATAATTTTAAAATGTGCCCGTAATGAATCTACACAACCCCTGATAAAAAGATTTTTAAAATGTTTTGCCACTTTTTATATATAAACCGACGGGAATGTGGTGCCGGGTGCCCCTTAATATATACAGGGTGAGTCATCTAAGCGGGTAAGGCCGATTATGCCGTTATGAGTAAAGATATTTCGAGGCGGTTTTTTCCTTGTGTTTCATTAGGAGCACATTTTAAAAATATTTTGTATTATATAGAGTGTTCCATAACTTGGTGGCTAACCATAGTTATAGTTTTTTAAATGGAACAGCCTATATATTATTGCATTTTTTTATTCCCCGTATTTTTTATTCAAACGTAATAAGATAGTGTAGGCCTAAAATCTAAAGTTTTTGACTTATTCCCATTTTTCTGAAAAATCCAATGTTTGTATAAAATTATATTTCTCGAAAACGAAGTATTAGATGGATAAAATTTTTTGCTGTATTGTTTACAATAAGAGGTCCTAATAGAAGCATATTTTTTTTTTTTTTACAGTTACTAACTGCATGTGCAGGAAACTGGATTAAAATTACATGACACGTTTTTGTATAAAAGTCAATTTTGCAAACCATAGTTGGCTATGACATATTCTAATAGCACATTTTTTCTGCTTGCAATGATGTAAGGGTTGTAGCACTTATCTTAATAAATAACAGCACAATACATTATTATTATGTTTAAGAAAAATCATGTCTTGCCATGGAAAACGCGATAGTAATAATTGAAGCATTATGTTTACTTCATCATTGACAGTTCGTTCATTAGGGTGACTATAGTTGGTTTTCTTAGTGATTTAGCTGCTTTACAAAGTTAGTTATGGTGTACACAAATCTTGAGAAACTTGATATGATCGAATGTTACATTATTTGTAACAAAAATAGTAAAGAAGCCGCCGAACGCTATCTTTTATTGTATTTTGATCGCCCTCAACCATCGTTAGACACTTTCAAGAATTTATACAATAATTTAAAAGAGTATGAAAGTGTTGTTAAACCTAGAAATAAGGGTAATATTGGTGAAAACACGCAGATAAATGTTTTAGCTGCACCTGTGGGCGCAAATAAATCCTCATCGTTTAGAAGAAAGGCGACCCCAGATTAGGTTTGGCTTTAATTTATGGTGTGGTGTTATTGGTTCGTAACTTGTTGGGCCATTTATTTTTAATGAAATTTTAACCGGAAATCGATATTTGCAATTTCTTAGCGAATATTTCGACAATATTCTAGATGAATTAAATTTACAGACCCGTACAAATTTACGGTGCCCCGCCTCACTATCAGGCACAGGTCAAAAGACATTTAGATGAATTATTTCCAAACTCGTGGATCGGCAGAAATGGTTCCCCAGATCTTTCACCGTTAGATTTTCTCGTCTTTGGAGCAATAAAAGATCTCGTATATGTGCGATCATATGCAACCCAAGAGGAGCTATTGGAAGCTGTTATTAATGTATTTGATAGCATAGATGGGCGCAAAATTAGGAGTGCTATTAACTCAGTGTTGAAAAGGTGCCTTATGTGCGTCGATAATAATGGTGGGCATTTCCAACACTTAATGTAAATTTAGGGTGTTACGTGTTGTTTATAATTAATTCGTTTAGCGTTGTTATTGTTTCTTATATTACATTGTACATATATTATAAGTTTCTTTTCTTTTCCATGGCAAGACATGATTTTTGTTAAACATAATAATAGTGTATTGTGCAGTTATTTATTAAAATAAGTGCTACAACCCTTACATTATTGCAAGCAGAAAAAAATGTACTACTAGAATATGTCATAGCCAACTATAGATTCCATTTAAAAAAATTAGACTTTGCTTGCTAACTCAAAAATGCTAAGCAAAATTAAAAATTTAAGAAGTTGTCGTTGTTTGAATTGAATTTCTTAAAAACAATATTGAAAAAGGTTTTTTCTAACTTTAAGCATAGAAGTGTTATAGCACTGAAAAGGTTTTGGAGAATTTCTATTTTTTGCAAATATCTAGTAAACTATGCATTTTCTTGAATGGACAAGAAGGTATCTGCATGAGGCTTATAAAGATGCAAATCTTTCTCCATTTAACCTATTGCGTATCTCTTATTGTTTCCGAGATCCCATACAAATAATGGAAAAAAACTCACCCTGTATAAATACATATGTTAAATGTTTCTTTCGGGTAATCTTCTGCGTATAGAGCTGGTTCTGAGAAGAACCTTTAGTTGCTCGACGTTTTAATGAGTTCCCCCTCAACTTCTTCTGGGGCGAGTTTGAGTCGAAGCATTTTCACAAGATTTGAAAAAGAATTAAATATTAAACAGCGATTCAAATAGGTTAAAGCTAGTGGATCTGTTTAAATACCGGGGTCAAAAATCAGTCGTATAAGTAATGCCTTAAACATTTATTATGCGTCAGGAAAAATTATGTTTGGGAGAGCTTTTAGAGCAGTAATAGTCTCCATTCTGACGTACTGAAATGGAGCATAGGTACTGACCGAGCTCCTTAAGTAGTAAATTGTAGGAGCCTGACATGAAGGTACTCGTGGGAACTGTGATGCATAAAAACTGTAGAATGAAAGAAAGCAGAGGACGTTGAAGAGTGACATAAGTCAGTTGTGCTGGTTCGGTCACGTATGTCTGACAAGAAGGACATGAAATAGTAAAAAAAAGAAAGACCATGAGCTAGTCAAAGAAACAGCATGGAACAAAAATGTAGCAAAAACGTTGAATGCTGTAGGACTTACCTGGAGGGACGAAACAAATGCAGCTTTGTAAAGAAATGCTCGCAAGACTCCAGGCCTTGAGTTGGATATTGAGTAAGTAACTAAGTACGTTTCTTGTTGACCTCTCTGTTACATCGCTAAGAATAACAATTAGAAAAGTAGAATATATTATGAGTAACTCTCTAATCAAACAATACTTTAAAATAGACTCCACGATGTGCGTGGATACTATAGTGGCCGACGCTGTCTTCTATGTAGTAGCCATATCTTCAATGTAGTCGATGAAACACCGGGCTTCATACCAAAGTACTTCATTTCACATACTGTTTCAAAAACATCTACTATATAGGTCGCTTATCAGCGAGAAGGAAATTGCACACATTTTTATATACTTGTTAATCCCCGTATGATTCTCTTCTGTATCATTACTGGTTAAATTAAACTACTTTGGAATGCTAAGTATTTAGAAGTTCAGAAAGCAGAACCATATAAAAAGTTTTATTTTAATGTAAGGAAGAATCCATCTCTCGAAGAATTGTTAGCTGAAGAATTAGTTCTGTCAAATCATTGTTTCTGAAAAATTGTTCTCGAGGAATATGCTGTCGAAGGGTTTCACTGATACCTTGTTAAACCTATACACAATATAGTATACGTGTGACAAACTTATTATAAATCGGTTAATAATAAACTTTCAATTACTTTTTTTTTAATACCGGCCCTGTGATACGTATTCTCTATATTTACAGACATTTCAAGACTCAGACTACTGCTATTATAAACAATATAAATTTTAATTGTGTATGGTATTGTTTCTTTATGTAAATAGAATATATAATTATTAATATTATTAAAATAAGAGGTAAATATACAATTTCCTTCGCCGTGCATCAAAATGGTGTAACAGGTCTAAAACCTACTAAATTAACTAGATATGTGCGTGTGATGTTGTGTGTATTTAGTATTTAGAAATGCGAACAATATTTAATAGTCAATTAGTGTTACTGGCGCACGAATAGAGCAAGCTTAAATATTTAGCATTTAGTATAGAGAAAGAGGGAACGCATAAATTATTGTCGGTCCGGTCTTAATTACGGATGTTACCAGGTAGCTACTGCTTGTTATCAAGGGATTAAATATCCTAGGAGCGATGAACTTATTTCTCGATAAACGTGTTCTTATATGAGATTCTCCTTCCTCCTCAGTATTGATTTCATATCAGCGCAAGGTTCGTTTCAGTTTTCTCGTCCTTTATTTTGTCAGAGCGTTAATGAAACACGTGTAAAAAGAATTTTACGAGTTTACCGATCTCATTTCGAACAATTTTACAACCCCGAAGCAATTATTGCCGAGCATAACCCAGGAATACGAGTACAAATTTTAATTACAACTTCTCATTACTTTCATGAAATAATAATAAAATAATGAACTAATACAGTAAATAAGCTATATTAACAGACCATCACAATAGTTAAATTTAATAAATAATACAATTTTATTTACTCATGTTTTCTTATATTTATGTAATTGTAGAATATAATATGACAGACACTTAAATATATGACTTCTATTAATTAAGGTAGTTTATTATATAATAGTCGATATGTTTCATGCGTCACATCATCATCGCTACATAAGAGGCTGTAGAATCGTTTTACCAGCTAATACAGCAAATTATACAATACATATTTATGATAATTGAAAGAAACTACACATTGACACTGACCGATTCTGTTTCAGCCTAAGAAATATATCTAAATAATTAATATTTAAGTTTTTACACTAAAACATGACAGAACCATGTATGTATACATTTCTTTCGTATACGTAGTACCTCGAGGTCTTTTGATACCGAAGAAGTGGTTTGTGAGAAATGTCAGTGTTTATGTCTGTCTGTCTCTTTGTGTGTGAACTGGAGAGCAGCCAATCAGCTAATGGTGTCAATACCAACTTTTATATTTACAAGTATAATCTCCCCCTCGAGGTCTGATTATATTTTAAGTGATAGCGGTAGTCCAGAAGTAGTAGTAGTAGTAGTAGTAGTAGTTTACTCCACTGAAAAAATTAAATTTCACCTATGTTTTGTGAACTACTAAGTTTAAACACATTTCTAGTACAAGCAAATGTTCTTACAACCAAATTTGAAAAAATTTTCTTTCTAGACTTTCACTCTTATCTAACAGCAGTTTTTTGGCAGATATCTGGCGAATTATACAAATTTGGTAAAGTATTTGGGATTGTATATGCAACGATTTTTGTAAAAAATTGAGAACTCAACACATCTAAGAAAGTCGTGAGGTGCCCAAACCACACATTTTTTATATAACTGCATGAAACTGACAATCTGTTTAGAATTCGTAGGCAATAAGGTACTTATAAAATAGGGCTTGTAAAATATATTTCTACTGATCTATCTCCTCTCTTCTTTCAGTTTTGAGTTATACACGGATAAATACTTAATTAAATCTAGTTTATAGGTTCCGGATACAAACTTTTTACTCGGCGCAATTCACAGTATTGCTAAACAGCCCACTGAGAAGCAGATATGTATGTAAATTAATTCGATCTCTATTTTCCTCACTTTAAGTGATGGAGATGTGTAGATCTTTTTCTATTTCGACGTTTGGTACGTAACAAAACTAAAATTTTCAGGACCCTATCTTAAAACCTCTGGATTATTTTAAGTTCGACTGAGGGTTGCTACCCCTTCTACCGTTAAACCTAAAATTAGACAACAATTGTCAAGGCAGAAGATGCAATAAAATGGCGCCGTCGAGGACTAAAATTTATTCATCCGTGCTATACTGTATCTGAATCCGTTTATCTAAACTAAAATAACTGTAACTTCCACAAATAATTCACAAAAGTTTCGGAAAGTTCGGTGCTGTGCCTCCAAGTTGCCTTACCTTCACTTCCCTTGGTATCGATGTCAAATATTGAGTCGGGATCTGCCTTTACTCAGTCGTGGGGGCACGGGTCTACGTGAATTACTGCTGGATGAAAGATAGGGCGCCAGCTCCCTTTGTATTAATCGCCACCCCAAAAAGTTTCTTGGCCCAGGAACAAAATCAAACAAGATACCCCAGGTGGCGAAATCAGACAAAACACGAAATTACAAACAATAACAGATTTACTATGAGCTAACGTTGTTCCAAAATTTAAAATACGCAATGGAAGGAAAACATTAGATATATTTAATAAAATAAAACAGGTTGAAATTGTAAATTGTAAATAGCCAATACTGTATGTTACAAAAGAGACATAAGTGAGCGTGTGGGTTGATCACCCTGTATATCACCAAACATTAAGTAATTAGGAATATAAATAAATAAATTTAAAATGACATTAAGGTAGCAAAATAAAACTTAAGTCCACTTAAAATTAGATTTAAGAAACATGAATACAAGTGTGCACTTAAAAATCTTGAATTAAAGTAGCATGAATACAAGAAAATACTTGATTGTAATATAAGGTAGCAACAGTATAGTAAAATTACACTTTGAAGTTAGCTTGATAAAGCAAGATCTCGCTTTACAAATCAAATAAAAATAGATCTGGCTGAGGGCCCTAAAATCAAAATTTAATTACAGCAATTAACTGAATCGACACTTAACCCATGCATCGGGTAAAATTATTACATAAATTAGATAATAACTGACCGAATTAAAGTTTACAAAGGTTCAATTAATATTATAAAACTAGAACAACGTTCTTATCACCAAAAAAAAAAAAAAAACTCAGGAAATTTTGCAAGAGCTTATTTATGACATAAGCGAACGATCGGTTGATCTTCAGCCCACGGAATAGATGAAGGATTAGATCTGTTTGTCCAGATTTTATCAATATTTCAATCCAATAACAAAATGGCGACAGCAGATATGACAGATAGGTATTGCACGTGGTATGCAATTTGTTCGTTAATTTCATGTGTCGTACGAGAAAAGCTAAAAAAAAAGGAAAAACGAAAGGAAATGCGTTACTAAAAGTCTTAATTAGCGTTAAGAGAAAAGATGTCTTACCAGAGAAAGAGATTGCGTGCCCACGCACACTTAATCCGAGTACATCGGCAATAAAATACGGCAAAATTTAATTCCTTACTAAATCATCCACTCCTTTTAGTGTAATCTACTACTTCAACGGCAAATTCTTGAATTCAAATTGTGCAAGGAATCATTGGAACCACAACCAATTTTCTGCTTCTAACTTTGGCAAACGATAAAGTGAATGTGAAGTGAACAGATAAGATGTCAAACGACAATTTTTCCAATCATGCCCCCGTCGTCAGAAGATGGAACTAATTATACTATTACAATGCCCCCTAATTATACAGACGAATATTCGTTATTTACATGAACAAAGATAAATAGATAAATAAAGGACAATTCTTTAACATAAATAAACTAAAAAGTACAACTTCAGGGTATGGACGAATGTATGAGTAATGTTCGAACATCGCGAAGAGAGAGAGAGAGAGAGAGAGAGAGAGAGAGAGCGTTACATTCCAAATAATTTGTATTATTATAAATAATTAGGAATAATTCCAGAAGTTTAAAATTAATAAATCAAAATTCAAAAATGAACGTAACAGGGTACAGTACAATTCGCGACCAGTCCTAATTAATAATAATATAAACAGGTGTTACGTTAATTTTGAAAAGTTCTGTAAATTTCTTAATTTTGTTTCTTTTATTTATTTTGGTAGGATTATTGTTATTGTTTTCTGTCGTTTTGACATAGCAATTTTCGCTTTCAATATTTTTATCCATCACGTTATTACATTTAGTAGTAACGATCTTCTGTACTTATAAATTAAATATGAATTAGGTTAAATTCTAAGGTATTGGGTTGTCCCGCCATCTTCGTTACTAACCTAACGTATTATGGACGTATAAGATATACAATAGATCTCTACTTCGCGGTCCTTTTATCTGTGCAGTGAGTTATAGTCAACTGATGCGTATGCAACCTTAATTACGCTAAGTTGGTGACTTCGAATTTAAATAGTAATTAAGTACTTTTACTCTTTGTTTTGCCTTAAAGAATTTTTCTTTTAATTTTTCATTTCTTCCCTAGTAATTAGTAGGCTTCCTTTTCGCTTACAAGTATCGACGGTATAATTACACATGTTGGTACCATTGCAATTTATAGTCTTCTCGTTCATTTGCACTTTACCGTTTGATTGATTTAGAAGCAGATTGATTTTCGATTGCTATTCACTGCTAATTATTTGGTGTAATAATAACGATATCGTCTCGCAGAATTGCGCTTGTTAAGCGGATTTTTAGTACAATGACGTTTAACTTGTTCGAAATTTTTTTTCCACGTTCTGTTCGTTTAATTGATCCGATCGATAAATTCATATCTGGCGAGTACGTCTCTTAGTTTCCCGTTCTGTAGTATTGTTTTTATCTTAAACAACTCGTGGGAGTATTAAATTGTTTGTTGTTGGGAATTTGTGGTATTGATGTATCTTTTGCTACCTTGAATACTGAAACTGATTTTCCCCCGGATCAAAGGGAGATAGCGTCCGTATATTCATCCATCTGAGATTCTGTGTAAATCCACGACCCACAAACGATTGAGTTGGAGGCAGTTCATTTCACAATATTAACCATCTGTACGCAAGGGTAGTGACGTGAAGGTATCCTTGAAGGTGTAATTATAAACTTTCCGAAACATTGCTGGCTTTTTAAGAGCCGACACAATTATTTTAGCTTGGCCTTTGCTTTTTGCTATCAGTGTCGAAGGATGAATAATTTTTAGTTTTACGACGACGCCATTTTTCTGAGCCTTTGTTTGATCTTGACAACTAATTTAATTACTGTGACTTACATATACAGGGTCCGCCATCCGTCTGGGATTGTCATATTACGGCTTTATATTGCAAAATTCGAACATATACAGGGTCCGCCATCCGTCTGGGATTGTCATATTACGGCTTTAATATTGCAAAATTCGAAAAGTTATGTAATGTAGGTGGTAGCCGACTAGTAGGAGCACAAAATAAAATTATTGGTAATTATACAAAGTGTTCAGGAAAGGAGTGTGATGTCAAAGTTGTATTTTTTTAAATGGAACACCCGGTATATTATGTGATTTTTGAATTGCGCAATTAAAAATATTGGGATTTCATATGGGATTGTATTGACCTAAAGCTTACGTTTTGGGAGTTATGGACGCATCAATTGGAAAAAATGCCATAATCTAGCAGAATGTGGATTGGTTAGTATAGTGTTTAGAAATATCGTGCTTATCATGAAGTTTTCCACGTTAGTATACTTTTATTCCGAGGTATTAATTTTAAGCTACATCAATCTGTTACACAGGGTGTTCATCATACGCGAATACTAATTTTTCTCAATTTTTTCAAATGGAACACCCTGTATATTATTACCAATTGTTAATAAGGGCACTTCTAGCTTTCATTTGATATAAGGGTATGGCTGTCTAACTCCCATAGTTTTCAAGAAACATCGAATTAACGTTTGAAATTTAACATTTTTAATAGCATTTTGTAGAAATTATTTACATCTACTCGTACATTGATATTGCACTACGAAAATAAGCACAAAGTTTTTAGTGGCCTTTGATCTTTCTTTATTATCCAACTGCCCAGAAGGAAGCCTGTGGCCACAGTTGCTCTCTGTCTTTAACAACAAAAATACACATACGAATAAATACGTATTGTATAAAAAGTGATGTAGGCATGGCTAGTTTAAATAAAATTGAACAAAAGAGTTTGACTTTTTCCTTGTGCGCAGCTAGTCTGTCATTGCTGTCATAATTTTGTGATTAAAGATGAATTTTTCCGTTCCGGAAATGATAAATATAGTATACATTTTGGGAGAATGTTCTGGTAATTGTTTATTAGCAAATAGGTTGTACGCGCAATGTTATCGGAATTTACGTAAACCTAAGCGAACGGCATTTGAAAAACTAAAAGAAAGGTTCGATGCTAGAGGTAGCGTTGCGTATCCTAAAAAGGTATTCACACATCCTCTAATTTCTAATGAAGATAATAAATTATCTGTGCTGTTATCCGTAGAGGAAAATCCCCATGCGAGTGTGAGTAATATCAGTTTAGATACGGGAATTAGTGAAACATCAGTTAGAAGAATACTGAAAAAATACAATTTTCATCCTTATCATATGGAACTTCATCAGCAGTTAAATGAAGATGACTTAGAGTATAGACTAGGATTTTGCCAAGAAATGAGACAAAGGCTCCAAATCCGCCCAGAAATGTTAGACTGTATTCTGTTTAGTGATGAGGCGTCATTTCGACACAATGGTTCACTTAACAGGCACAATATGCATTATTATGCCACCGAAAATCCCCACTGGGTTAGATACATTGATCATAAACATCAGTGGTCATTAAATGTTTGGGGAGGCATACTAGGATCACATGTTATAGGACCGTATTTTTTCAATGGTAAATTGACTGGCGAAAGATACTTAGAATTTTTAAGAAATGAACTTCCGCTGCTTTTGGACGATGTTGATTTAGCAACTAGGCAACAGATGTACCTACAGCAGGACGGTGCGCCAGCACATTATCATCAAGCAGTCAGGAATTATTTGCAAGAGTGGCTTCCTGAAAGATGGATAGGGCGAGGAGGTCCTATCTCATGGCCTGCTAGGTCTCCTGATCTAACTCCGGTAGACTTTTTTCTGTGGGGACACATAAAACAACAGGTTTACTCAGTAGCACCAACAACAGCCGAAAATATGCAAATTAGAATTTCTCAAGCATTTAGAAATATTTCTCCTGAAACTTTGGAACATGTTAGGATATCGTTTATTCGAAGACTTGACATTTGCATAGCAAGTGATGGCCGAGTTTTTGAACATTTGTTGTAAATTTCCATTTTTGATATTACTTTGTGCTCATTTTCGTAGTGCAATATCAATGTATGAGTAGTTGTAAAATAATTTCTACAAAATGTTATTAACGATGTTAAATTTCAAACGTTAATTCGATGTTTCTTGAAAATTATTGGAGTTAGACAGCCATACCCTTATATCAAATGAAAGCTAGAAGTGTCCTTATTAACAATTGGTAATAATATACAGGGTGTTCCATTTGAAAAAATTGAGAAAAATTAGTATTCGCGTATGATGAACACCCCGTATAACAGATTGATGTAGCTTAAAATTAATACCTCGGAATAAAAGTATACTAACGTGGAAAACTTCATGATAAGCACGATATTTCTAAATACTATACTAACCAATCCACATCCTGCTAGATTATAGCATTTTTTCCAATTGATGCGTCCATAACTCCCAAAACGTAAGCTTTAGGTCAATACAATCCCATATGAAATCCCAATATTTTTAATTGCGCAACTCAAAAATCACATAATATACCGGGTGTTCCATTTAAAAAAATACAACTTTGACATCACACTCCTTTCCTGAACACTTTGTATAATTACCAATAATTTTATTTTGTGCTCCTACTAGTCGGCTACCACCTACATTACATAACTTTTCGAATTTTGCAATATTAAAGCCGTAATATGACAATCCCAGACGGATGGCGGACCCTGTATACCTTTATACGTAAAACGTATATGTATATATGCATGTGTTTGAGCAGTAATTATTTACTGCTTGATGTTAGTTTTAACATCCATGTGTTCACACTTTTCATTTTCGTTTTAACAAATTTAATTTAAACTTTTGGAAGGGCGTAGGACTGGTCAATTCATAACCGCCAATTACAGGTAATTTATTTTCAAACCACCCTTCAGGTGTTTTACTAAGATGATGAATAAATTTTTTTATTGAGCCAGCTTGAGCAGTCAATAATAATTAAATTTAAATGTGTGGGTCCTTTCATCTTATAAATTATGTAAATAAATAGCATTATATTGTATTTAATTAAAAGAGCGTCTATCAATTCTCACTTATATACTTTGCGGAATAGAAGTTTCATGCAATAAAAGTGGGTACATTTTTGTTAATTACTAATATAAGTGGTAGGTTTACTGCGGAATTAGTGAATTAATTTTGATTTGTAGTTGGCCTATATTTAGTGATGAGTTGGCGAACGCCCTTTCGATATGCAGTAAACAGCAATGAGGATCTGCCATAGTTGTGTTCAGGTGGGAATATAATAAGATAAGATTTAAAATTCTTTTGATTGTCTCTTTTGCTTAGAATTCAAAGATTAGTGTCAGATGTTTATTGTTTCAAGTAAGCATGTTTTAAAGACAGGATAGGGCATAGAGGCAAGATATTCGATTAGATTTTCTGATGCAGCCAAATTTCCAGTTTCAATGAGATTTTTTCGCATCTATTTTTAATCTATTATTAATTACTATTATTAATGAAATCTAAACGGTTTGATATGGTTTTCTGCGTACATTTTAACTTCCAAATATTTAACTTCCATTTGTAAGAACCGCATTGTCGACAAACCTTCACACTGACTAGTACGTGCATTCTAGTTGCCTTTTCCACTTGACTAAATATTTCGTTTGTCAAATCATTATTTGTCACATATTTCTTAAGATTGCAATTTTCTGTTAATAGCCGCACTATGCCCATACACCTTCTTTCCTTTCAAAAGACCGACAGAAGATGTTACAAATATGCTTTACCAAAATTGGCATAAAAGTGAGTTTATGCTAAACTTGCGTTCAGTATATTTGGCGGGATGGATATTAGCAATAAATCTCCATAAAAACATAAATATGTCGGAAAACAATCGTGTGCTGATATCCTGTTTTAGTTTGCAAAATAAGTTTGTTTGTTACTACTTTGTTAAGGCTAATCTTATGCGTATACCATTTCTTTAGACATTTTGTGAAAATATTGAATGTTTTGTGTCAACAAGATAATAGATTGTGTTTTTTACTGTACTGGAACCTGCTCATTTTTCTTATGCTTGCTAAGACAACGAAATACGACATAATAATGCTTTATACAAAAGAAATTAATATGAGTATATAAATTGGACAGATGATGGTATCCTCCTTGTGAGTTTAAATTAATATCCTTGATATGTTTTGTTAAATCTGTATAAAACGATAACTTCCATAACCACTCACCGTTTCGTAACTCAACTAGAGGATGATTCCTTTCATTCAAATTTATTCTGATTAATGCTCGGAGTTAAAAATGTGGCGCTAGAACTTTTCCTCAGATAAGGCAGCTACTGCAGTATAAAACGATGTCCTTTTTCTCAATTTCAGTAATAATTTCGCGGAATTGACAATGACTGCGCGCCTGGGATCTGATATAATTAACAGCGGACACAACTGGCTTTAAAACTTCTTGCATAATAAAGCATTTTCCTCACAAAAACTGCTAATGCATGATGCAATGTACACACATGTTTGTGCCACCGTGCATTTTAAGTTTTTCCACTGGAAGGGAAACTGTCAAAAATCAAATGTCTGACAATTTTAGTCAGACAATTGAGTTCATATATTCTCTGTAATATCATCTACTCTTCAAGACAGAGAGTTCGCTGAAAAACCGACGTTTTTCAACAAAGTATCTTTCTGGACACATTTATTCTGCTGCTGCAATTATGCAATCTTTCACTAAATTGCTGTCAGCGAAGTTCTCATACTTCACTATTGAATGAGATACGCAGAAACTAGCAAGCTGCTTCTTCTTGTACAGTATTTTGAAGAATATTTGCTGAAATTTCAACCTGCGTTTCAAAGAGTCAGATTTTTTCTAGGCTTTCTGTAAATTTGGTGTAATTCTGATAATGTTTAATCTTGTAATGACGTTTTATTTGTATTCATTTCAATAACATTTTCCAATACTCTAGTTTTCTCGATTGTGTTTTTCGTACAATTGAAGCGTGCCCGGTTCAAATAGGCCAAGTGCCAAAAATTACATTTCTGAGCTTTTGCTTTCGAAACATTCTATATACCAACGGACATGTCCTGTATTTTAATATTGACTTGATACAACACATCTATAAACCTAGTCCAATGCTTAGCTTAATCCAGAATAGTTATTTATTAACGCCAATCAACGCAACATGCAATAATAATCGTTTTTTGATAATATCTCGGTGTTATACTTTTGGCACTTGGCCTATTTGAACCGGGCACGCTTCAATTGTAGTCCCGTAAAATTTATAATTTCAAAACGCACAGTTTGTTTATACATATAATTGTTAAATGAGATCTAAATGCATTAATAATTTATATACAGTATTTTTTAAATACTTAAATGTCATTTTTAATTGCATTTTGTATTCACTTTTTCTAATTAAATTTTTGAACATGTAATTAATACATGTAAATCTATTCCCCATAGTATTGTTGGTTGTCGGTAAGATTAATTGCATATGTTTATTAACCCTAGATGTACATTTACTTTATACATTAATCACAACGCTGTATACTTCAGTGTTTTTATTATATTTAATACATTTCAGAGATAATTAGGTATATTTTTAATTAGCCACCTGTATATTATACATGCCACAATTAGTATAATAAACAAATATTTATAATAACCACTTATTGTTTCTTATATATACATTATAAAATTATAAAATATTAAAGTGTGCTTGCATCATCCAGACATGCTACGTAGTAGTAGTAAGTAGTCTTGGACATGTTACACTGTGGTAGTAATACCCAAGAGTCGTTGACTTGTTTCTAGCTGAAGGACGGTCGTTACTTCTTTTCTTTTTCAGACATTATTTTTTATGTTTTATCGCTGCAGATAAATAAACGAACAAATACACAAAGTAATGTAGCACTACTGCGTGTAATGCAAATTTTGTCCTGATGGTATTTTCGATCGTATATTGTTTTACATTAGTGCACAGCATGCTAATCGTGTTTTATTAAAACAAGAGGCTGCAGATATTTCAAACACATATTTCCATAAGAAAATATAGTAAAATATAACATATTCTGAAAGATACTTTTGCATGCTCCTGTAGCTCCTGAACCAATTGAAGTGCTTTTTGTCAAAACTGCGTAAATTCCAAATAACAAAAGCGAGATAAATTGATTTCTGGATATTTTAAATACGAGCAGATATATTTGACGTGAATAATGCTACGTTAAAGGTATATGTGTATATGTGTTCTATTACATATTATGATATATGAGGTATTGTGGTTCTGTTATATATTATTCTTCACTTGTATATTTTTGACAATGGCCCATATCATATGATCAGTGGCAAATAAAGTATATTATTATTATTATTATTATTATTATTATTATTATTATTATTATTATTATTATATTGAACGGAATGTTTGAAGATAGTCTTTTTGTAATAATAATAAAAAAAGATTATATATTTCGCAATATTAATAAATGCACTGCGTTTATTTCAATTTTTATGTTATAGTCCTATAGACTAGAACTAACTAATATTTGGAAAACACAAACTATAAGCGCAAAGAAATTTAGAAATTTGCAGAAGACATTGAAAGACGTACAAAAAAAACAAGAAAACAGGATATACACTGGATTTTTTTATTATAACAAAAGGTGCGATTTATTCTCATTAATTTCTGGCGTCGCAATTTATTCCGGAAGTTGATAATCAACGTTGCAACACCGTTGTATCATAAAAGTACTTCGCTTCATCAGTTAGGGTAAGGTATTTCATGTGTTATAGTGAATTTTTCTTTTTCATTATGTTGATTTAATTTGGTTGTTTTTATTCTCTAAATAAAGGCACATTGCTCGCTTGCTTTGTAAGCGAGTTTAGATAACGAAAAAGCCAAAATATGTTTATATTTTCTTATATACCAACCTTCATCATTTTGCAAAATAAAAGATATTGTTTAAAAATATTATAATTTTTTATGATACTTTGTCTATACTCTATCAGGTATAGGAAATAAACGGGATTCAATTCCAGTTGGCTATGCTACACTGTAAATTAGATAGTTGTCATTAATAACGAGCGTTGGTACATCAAATGTTAGTTTGAAACAACACATTTACGAAATGGATTGCTCAATTATTGTTCAATTGTTCACGGACTCACCACTACCAACATGTCAACTAGAAGTAACAGAAGGAAGAAATTACAGACACCGAAACGAATAGTTCCGCTACGACAAGCAATTTCCGGCACGGCAAATCCGGAAAATCAACTAGCCATCATCCTCGAGGAGATGCGGTTGTTTGGTTCCAGGATAACGGAGTTGGAGAAGGCCAATGTCACTAACACCACGGAGATGGAATCCACCGTCACCGTACCCAGTGACCTTGCTGACGCCAACTCCCGGATCGGCTTACGATCCACCGTTCCTGGCAAAGTATCTGGGGCCGCTTTTATCGAGAATCCAGTGGCCATTCCCGAACCAGTTACCCTCCCTGGTCAAATGACCACAACTCGACCTGAAGAACTGAGGCATATGCATGGTTGCTGCGCTCCTTGTCTACACTCGTTGTCCAATTCCGTAGTACTTCGCCCATACAGCGGGTACCTAATTGAGGATCCAAAGGTTTTCCTGGGCCGATTAAAGTCACATCTGAAGGACGGCTATTTCGAGGTCCCTGAGGATGTGGATGATGCCGTGCGGCCGCACCTGGTAGGGGAGGCGGCTTTGTGGTTCCGCCGAAACGAAGGTGGGTTCGATACAATAGACGATTTCTGTCATCGCTTCCGGAGGGAATTCCTGAAACCTCAGCGGAAGAGGGACTTACAGAACGCTTGTAACACACGCCAGAAGGCCGACGAGGATCCGTCCATCTTCGATACTAGAATAAAACGTCTCTGTCTTCGCCTAGATCCACAGTGGTCTGAAGTCGAATTGATCGACCATATTGTGATGTTGTTTTCCCGCGAATATTGCATTCAAGTGGCTCAGGCCCAACCGCAAACTCTTCATGAACTACAAGAGGCTTGCGAAAAATGGTCCACAATATTCAACAATTTCAACGCTTAGCCTCCACCACCGAAAAAGGAGAGTGAAGCACGAACATCGACACGAAAACGAGAACAACATGTTGAAAAATCATTACCACGGTGTTGGTTTTGCCCTGAGAGGCACTTTAATCGTGACTGCCCGCAACAACCACAGAGCTACGCAGTTCGACACCCAGCAGCCTCCCGAGATACCGCAAAAGAGACAGGGGCCGTTTCAAGGCAACCACAGGAACAGGTCCATACAACCCCAAGTCGAGAACTTGGTACGTGTACACGCATCACCAGTCCCCAGCCCGGGACCAGCCAACAGTAGGACTGCCGCAGCTGATAATGTTAGACAGAAGGCATTTCCCTTAAAGACAGCAACGTATCTGGAACATCAAACGAATCAGCGTCTTTCAGGAAGGGGGGCGTATGTTACCCTTGACCCCTCCCCTCACAAACATAGAACGACGCTGTTCGAACCGATCTCCAGATACAATTTTTATCAAAGGGAGTCTTGGAAAATTCCTTCTGTCAGTTACTTCAGTCAGTGATTGTCTGTCAGTGAGTTGTCAAGTGACATATTTTGAGATATCAATTGTGTTCGTAAATTGATTTCCCTATTTGTTGATCAATAAAGCGTTAATATTGTGTTTGATCCTTTAAAAATTAGTTTATCTTTAGATTACGCCTAGCCAATCGACGGTAGTAATAATCGAGAGGTAACAATTGATCCCTTTGGCGCATTTTGCATGAGGACTTACACCTACACTCCTATAAAATTCAGTTAACACAAGAACTGAAGTCCAGCGATCGTGGACAGCCAAGAATTTATGCAGATTGGGTGCGAGAGGAGCAGAAAGTTGATGCTGATTTTCAAAAAAAAATTTCTTCTCAGATGAGGCACATTTCAAACTCTCTGGGTGTGGTATAATACACATAATTTTTGCATATGAAGTGAGAAATAATCCTCACGTAATACACAAGGCATCATTAAATGCCATTGTAATTGTGATCAGGCGGCGTAAGTGGGGCTTGCTTTTGCGAAAACGATGATGGTCAGACAGTAACAGTGGACGATGAGCTCTGTAAGCGCATGTTAACCGATATTTTTTGGCACGGAGGCGAAGATATTGATGTTGAAAATATGTAGCTTTATCAAGGCTGCGCAACATGCCACACATCGAGTGCAAAGTTAGATATTTTGCGTGAAAAGTTCAGAGGTCACATTATTTCACGTGGTTGCGCCACCAACTGACCGCCAAAATCATGCGACCTAACGTATTGGATTCTTTGTGGGGTTTTCTAAAGAGTCGTGTTTACGCTAACAAACCTGCAACGTCGTAGCACGCAAAAATGAACATCCGCCATGTTATAGCGGAGATAATACCCAATACTTACTAAAAGTCATAGAAAATTGCCTCGAACGAATCAACTGTTGTAGAAGGTCTAGATACGGACATTTGCCTGATATAATTTTCCATAATTAATGAATGATATCAAATATTCGATTAATAAGAAAAATAATATAATGTCACTTTTTGTGTGTTTTTTCTTAAATAAAAGTTAGGTAACTCGAATTGGATCACCCATAATGTGATGTACTCTTGGAATAATATATTGTTAGAATGTAACATAACAATACCAATATTACTGTGGAAGTCTTATTGACCAGGACAAGCACCTGCGTAAGTGTCTATTGATCTATTCTAAAACTTCATCAATGCATATAATCTACATTCGATTCATTGTCTGATTGATGTTCTATTCAAGCATATTAAACCGTTTTACTTTTAATCTGTTCATCTCTATTATTCTGAGATTATATAACCATATTTGTTAATTAACCTGCGCGGTCTGGCATAACCTGTTGCCCTTACGTGAACAGCTAATTGATGGTTTATCTTGTGGAGCATTTATTTCAAATAACGCTTAATTTTCTTGGATTTATTTTAATTTTCCCGCTCATGTTTGCCCTTCGAAGATAGTATTACTTATTCTTTGTATTCTTCTGCCATATTTAAACGGTTAAAATATCCGACCTATTCTCGACTTTTAAATTATCTTGTGAAACACGACGATTTATAACATAAATAAACGCGATGCTGTAATAGTTGAAACAAGCAAAGAATATATTTAGTATACGTGCTACAATAAATATAAAAAATCTAAGATGATACAGTAAACCTATGTAAGAAGAAAAGAAATATTATTATGATAAACACTAGCGAATATGAAGTACAAACAATGTAGAGATCGATAAATGCAGAAATTATAAATGCACAAAAAATAGCATTCTATTCTCACAGTACAGGAAATAAATACTTAATTTTGTAATATAGGAGCACGTGCTGCCAATAATCAAGCTAGTTGTACTGATAGTCTGAATATAATGAAATATAATCTCTCTATAAAATCTGCTAAAAATTAGAGAAAGTCAAGAATTTATAGAACGAACACAAGAATTCTAAAATACAATACTTTAGACATGTGAGAACAATTTGTTTAATAGCAAGGAGATAAATCTCAATTTTAACACCGAACATATGGTGTTCTTCAAGGGTTCTTCTTGGGTTCAGTGTTGTTCAAAATCTAAATTAAGGATTTACCTAGTACCCTTTCACAAGCTGAGGTGTACCAATAAGCAGATGACACTGCAATTTTCACCAAACATTGGTATGAATAGGAACTTACAGTAAAATAGAACGACGTCATGGAAAAAACTAAAGAACCGTTTGGGTCGAATAAATAAAGTTGAGTACGGATAAGAGACACCAAGTAGTCGCTAAAACAAAATCTGAAGAAGACACAACTATCGAGTTCTTAAGCCTGACTGTGAATGGGTGAATTAAAATGATGAGCCACATAGACGAGATGGCAAGGAAATTACTATAGTAATTTACGCTGAAAGGCGAATCAAACTGATAGCAACACACCACGTCGCGATGCTTATTTACCAGTCTACATTTTACAGTTTTCTGTCTTATAGCCTTTTGTTTAGGAACACATCTACCACATTCGACAAAATATTCATCCTGCAAAATAAAGCTGTCATGAGACCTACATTGGCGTCGTTGAACGTATACCACACAATGAAGCAGTCACTATATGGAATATAGATAAAGTGGGGTGAAACATGAATCCGTGAGCATTTTGATTTGCATAATTCCCAAGCACAGGATAACAATAACTAAGAAAAACTTGTATTATTGGAGCATCATGTTTAATGACCTTCCCAAACATATAAGCGAATTAAACTTCAAAAACTTCATAAAAAATAGGGAAGTAAACACTGATGGATAAGGAATTCTCAATAAATTTTTGGAAGACAATTATTTTAGAGAGTGTGAGAGCCCTCCTCATTAAGAATTTATCTTTTTATGTTATTTATATTATAGTTAGTTTCTCATAAAGGTATGTAACTTAAGTTTGTAATTTTAATTATAGCTTTGTTTTCGAATGTTTCTTCTTTTAATGTTTCTTATTGACAGTATCTGTATTGTTTTGTCACAAATGAATAAAAAGTTAACGCATTCTGTTGTTACCGTAACTATATATAAAACACAAAGTTTTTTACTAAAAACTCTTCTATCAGTTGAGTGTTTCCTGTACTTACATACGTTCCACAAAAAGAACACCTGCAGCCAACCCACATTGTGTACTTCCTGCTCTTTTAGATAAGAATAAGTATATTGTATATAAATATTCAATGGTTTGGAATGGTTAGTACTAAGGTCATTTTTAAATATTAAGGTGCTGAAAAGATAGCAATAATTTGATTTTGCTTCCGGTTAAAATAATAAAAATAGAAACATGGTTCTGTAATGTTTTGCATTTCTTCCTCAAGTTAAACACGAAAAGAATTAATTATTGACATGTAGTTCCCGACCAAATGATTCGAAAAAACTACTCCTTTCCAATGAACTAACCAAAATATTCATTCTTTATTCGTCTTACAATTCGTTTTGAACTACAGGGTGCTTCAAGTTCACAGTGCAATATAGGCATTTATGGAATACATATCTCTTATTCTTGAACGAAATTGCCAGTTGCCTTTCTAACAATTTTATGTTATATTTTATCAGTAATTTTTCATTTTTAAATGGATTGTAATGTTACAGTCTATCTTACAGGAGGAGAAAAGAAACCACTGAATTGTTCAATATACAGGGTGTCCAGAAACTCTCCTGCCAAACGAAGACCGGAGATTCCTCAGATAATTTTAAGACAATTTAACCCAATTCACCCTAGTCCGAAAATGCTTCCTAAGGGAGCTAGAGCTCTTTGAAGATGGCGCCTTGTAATTATTTTTTTTTAATATCTCCCGAACGCTTCTATTTAGAAAAACAAAAACTGGTATGCCTATTTATCCTCCAGAGATGAATCGATTCCATCAATTGCGAATTTCTAGTACCGGTCATAGGCGTCCGTTTTGGGTAGGTTAACGGTTATTTTAACGCATAACTTTTTTGTCTTTAACTTTTAAGCATTTGTGACACTAGATTATTAAATTTTCAGGTATTCTAGTACTAAACGATACTCTTACTTTAAGTCGGTAGGATACACCGTTTTCTAGAAAAATCGATTTGAAAATTTTTCGTTTTTTCGTCATTAAAATTCAATTTATTATGTACCTACTTATTTTTAGCGACGAAGTTGGCTAGGACTATCAAGGCATGGATGAAAATTAATTTAATAAATCATCTTTTGTTTCAATAAATGCAGCACACAATTCGTAAAAAAAGTTTGGGAAAAGAAGCAAAAATCATTTTGAAACAAAATTTTAGCTGAAGGTTTTTAAAAACAAAGTATTTATTACAATGGAACGAAACTAACAAAAAAAGAAGAAGTATCAAAGGTACATAGTTACAAAAGATGCTCGATGTGATGACCATTAGTCTCTATGCATAAATTCACCCTTTTGCTTAGAGAACGCCGAATTCTTGCAAAAATTCCAAAGTTATTTCGAAATTCGTTGCAAGCATCTTGTATCCTTAGCCAGAGTTGTGCACGATTTTGTATCGGAACGGAATAAACAAATACTTTTATGTATCCCCAAACACAATAATCGCAAGGATTCAAATCCGGCGACTTTGCTAGCCAAGCAACAGGACCGCCTCTTCCAATCCAATGGTCTTCGTAGTTATTATCTAGAAAGTCTCGTACATTCCTGCTAAAGTGGGCCGGACAACCGTCCTGTAGAAACTATAAGTTTTGCCGAATATTTAAACGCACCTCATCCAACAAATCAGGTAAAATATTTTGCAGGAAATGTAAGTAATCAACACCATTTAAACGAGCAGGTAATTCCACAGGTCCAAGTAGATAATCGTCAACTACTCCAATCCAGACGTTTATGTTAAACCTATGCTGATGCTAAACCTATGCTGATGCTTAAATTCTTGAACAACGTGGGGATTGTCACCAACGTACGAATAATAAGTGTGCATTATGTACATTAAAAATTCCATTTTTTGAGAATGAAGCTTCGTCACCAAACAAAATGTACCTGAAAAAATCTTCATCTTGATTTATCTGATTTTGTAACCATCTAGCGAATTCTACACGAGCAGGAAAATCTCCTTCTAGCAGTGCTTGCACCTTTGTAAAATGAAATGGATATAAATTTTCTTTGTGTAAAATATTTCCTACGGAAGATTTTGAAATTGTGGGGTACATGGCAGATAGTCTTCGAACGCTAATTTCTGGATTTTCCTCAACTTCCATTAAAATAACATCTTCATGTTCTCCTGTTACTTCATTATGTCCCCCTGTTTCATTTTTTTTGGGACCACTGAACCCGTTTCTCTTAATCGTTGATGAAGAGCTGTAAATGTTGAGTGAGTGGGATGCTGACGATTGGGAAATTTTTTAACGTATCTACGTTGCGCTGCTCGAGCGTTACACCTCATTTCGCCATAAACTAAATGTATATCGGCGTATTCTTCATTAGTAAAAACCATTAATTTTAAATTGAAATCGTTGTGTTTGAATGCTACAAAGTAAAAAATTAAAAGATAAACTTCGCGAACTGACAACAATTTGACAATTAAAAACGTAGGAGCGAACTAGTGCAAAAAATAATAAATTGAATTTTAATGACGAAAAAACGAAAAATTTAAAAATCGATTTTTCTAGAAAACGGTGTATCCTACCGACTTAAAGTAAGAGTACCTTTTAGTGCTAGAATACCTGAAAATTTAATAATCTAGTGTCACAAATGCTTAAAAGTTAAAGACAAAAAAGTTATGCGTTAAAATAGCCGTTAACCTACCCAAAATGGACGCCTATGACCGGTACTAGAAATTTGCAATTGATGGAATCGATTCATCTCTGGAGGATAAATAAGCATACCAGTTTTTGTTTTTCTAAATAGAAGCGTTCGGGAGATATTAAAAAAAAATAATTACAAGGCGCCATCTTCAAAGAGCTCTAGCTCCCTTAGGAAGCATTTTCGGACTAGGGTGAATTGGGTTAAATTGTCTTAAAATTATCTGAGGAATCTCCGGTCTTCGTTTGTCAGGAGAGTTTCTGGACACTCTGTATATATAGATTATAAAACATTTATTTTGAGTTAGTTTTTGATCTATAAGTGATTTTACTTTTACATCCTTAGATTAATAATGTTACAACCTCTCCATTAATTGTTTAATCATAATAGAATTTTCATTACGGACATAATAATAATTCCCATTGCTAACATAATTCTGTGTCTATTGCATCACAAGTAATCTTGTTTTCCTTTTTCCAACACTATTATCTGACGTTTTCACTTTACCAACTGAGTAAATAGATTATCTGCATACGAGGAACATTAAATGTATTCTCGGTACCGGGGTAATAAACTGATTAAGAGAAGACGCGTCATATTCAATTGTACGTCATTGATAACGTTTACATGTTGTCATAACTGTATTAGAGAAACTAAAACAATTATTTTATTAAATTATATTTGAGGGCTTTTATTTCATTAGCTTATAAAGAAAATTTATAAATTGGTCATAATATACGCATTCATGACAAATAAACACATAATTTCCGTTTCAATATTAAATTTCTCTTGCTACACCTTCTTCTAACTATAAGCAAAATTAAAAGACGGTGCAGGAAAATACGGCGTCCTAGCAAAATTAAAAGTTATCCATCTTTTCGACACTATTAATAATAATAACTGGCGATACTAAAATGATGTAACGTCTATATATTTTTTTATATAACAAACTTTCTTTAGGGATGTCTTACCTGCTTATACCCTTGTATACTGATGGTAAATATGAAGATAGGAACAGCACTCGAGTTCAATCGTTTTGTGGGTCGTGGATTTACACAAAATCACAGATGGACGCCATCCCCTTGTATAACCATTCCTTTTCCCAAAATGATCCTTGACCCGGGAGAAAATCAGATAAGAGTATTCAAGGTAGTTTTAAAGATAAGACAAAACCACAAATTTCCAACAACAATACAATTTAATATTCATCTAGAATACAGTCTTACTCATTAGTTTAAGGCACATATTTTTAAGTAAGAGAGAGATCAACAGTTGATGTTATCAGACTGGATAGAATTAGAAATTAGAAGTTACGAGAAAAACTAGGTGTAACATCAGTAATAGAAAAAATGCAGGAAAAACAAGTTAGTTGGTTTGGACACCTCACACGAATGAGTAACACGAACCCTGCTAAAGAAATATGGGAGGCCGGCTGGAACAAGATGAGAAATAGAGGTAGACCAAGAAGAGTATGGAATCAGGAGATAGCGCAGCTGCTGGTGGACCGGGGAAGTACGTGGAGAGATGCTCAAAAAATATATAAAGATAGGACAGGATGGAGAAAATTCTGCAGAGCAAAACGCCTCGATGCCCAACGGCAAAAGAGGATACAGATAAATGAATGAAATAGAATACAGTCTTGAACTGTATAAAAGCGCAACAAGACGCAAAATTACCCCAAAATAATAATTATTTATTAAGTTTTCGGATTTAAAAAAAATATTTACATATGATTTACAAAGTGATAAAATAACGTTGTTCAATCACTGGTACACAAAAGTAAAATAAGTAACAGTGGAAAATTATAAGTGAACAGAGGCACCCTAATTTTTGGGCATCATGTATATCGCATATAAAGTAGCAATAGTAGCTTTTCAATTAGTACAAAATTTAATGCCAAGCGATAGCTCGAGATCTCTTGCTTTACATAGGTTTTACAAAATGTGTTCGTACGTGTTACAACACTACATAAAAATAAATATATGTGCTTACGAATTAAATGAAAATCCTAAACAAATGAATAAAAAGGAAAATCCGGCTTATCCCCCCAAAAATTTAATTCGAAATACAAAATAACTTAAGTAAAACAAATATGCTCGTAATGTGACAGAGATCAAGGCTTGAACCCTGATCAGCGTTACACAAAACTCAAAATAATTCGCTTAGGGCCACAAAACATCTAAAGTTAGAAATTAAAGGCTGAGGTAACCTATCGAAAAGATAGAATACAACTAAATTACACTCAGCATAAGAAATGATAATTAAATGGCAAGCTTAAAACATTAACCCTCGCAACAGAAAATTATTATAAGCCCCCACCTGGTAAGTTCAGGCGATAAGTCCAAATACACTTAAATGAAAATTTACTTAACGTTCTCTAGCTCTAACTATTAGTAATTTCGTTGTAATTTAATTTTCTTAAACTCATGCAAGGTTTTCTTTACCAGAAAATGTTCAACCTTAGACACACTAACACAAAACAGTGTTAATGTGAAAATAAAACAAAATTAAAAGAAAGTATTATCACATGATTTGGTTACAAAAGGAACCAGTCTATAATTTAATTAAACTCCACATGTGAGCAAATTAAATTATTTCTATATTATAACTTTATCAAAGCCAAAAACTGTTCGGATTTTATTATAGGCTTCTGGATTTCCTCTCAAGTAATAATTACGCCAGTATAAGATTTTAGTAATCAATGTCATTTAATCAGTAGAATAAATTTTTTAAAAAATCTTACATTGTAATATTGATTTTATTTAAAACCGGATAAAGATTAGTTTATTAAAATACATGATTTTTGCGCACGTGTTGCAGTTTAGAAAACGAACCGCTCGCGGCGAGTTTTTAAAGAACGAGTGCGCAAAATGTCATGAAACCTGTATTATATATAATTTTTTCTATTTCCGGTATTAAAAGTTCAAAAAAACTTAAAATGCGAGAAATGTTTATTCGAACATAATAGAAATTTAGATTTCTGAAGTTGGTTATGCCTATATTTAAGCATTTCAAATATTTGAATTTCGTGTTGAGAACTATTCTTCTTCTTCATCTTGTTTCAGACTTATTGGTCTGTTGATTTCTGAATTTGTAGCTATGGTTTGTCATTTGATGTTGATTTCCATCTGTCCTTCCATCGCCTATGTGACCTTCCCGGTGCTCAATCTCCTGCTGGCTTTCTCTCTAGTGCTACGCGTGGCAATCTGCTCTCGTGCATTCTCCTAACGTGATCGTACCTCTTCTTCTTTGTCTCCCCAATCTCACCACGTCCACTATCACTTCCGCAACTCTTAGCATATTCTTGGGTTTGCTTGTTTCATCGTGCGTTTCTATACCGCAAGTCATTACATGTTGTGTAGATTCTTATCTTGCTGTCTGTTAGCATGTATTGATTCGACTAAACTACACTCACCGGCAAAATAATCGATCCACTCAAAAAATTGATGAAGTTTGTTCGTTAATAAGTTTGTTATTTTAAATTCGATTTGATTCATTTTTTTTGCATATTGTAGGTAAATTTAAATGTAATCTATCACATCTTTGGAATTTTAAGAAAATTTGGCGTACATAATTTTATACAGGGTGACACAAAGTCTGTTTTTTTAAATCAATTTTAAAACCACATATGGATTGTCAAAGTTGCTCCGCCTTGTATTTACTTATTTTGTTAACAAGACACATCATTTCTTTACAATTTATTTTTGTATTTATTACAATAGCTTCATTTTTGTAAAAGATGCAAGGGTTTAAGAAAAATCTTACATTTTTCTTAAACCTAAATTTTCCTCCCAAGTGCATCCCAAACATGCTCAATTGGGTTTAGGTCTGGGCTTAGAGCAGGCCAATTTACTACTGGGATTTCAATCTCGGCTAAATACTCGCGTACAATTCTGGCAACATGCGGTCGGGCATTATCATGCATCAGCATAAAATCATCTCCGATGAACGGTGCAAAAGGCACAATATGTGGCTCTAAAACTTCTTTTATGTATCTATCGGCTGTCATGGTTCCCCCGTTCATTATAACCAAGTCCGTCCGAGCTTCAAAATTTATGCCACCCCACACCGCCTCCATAACTTACTCTAGGAAAAAAATAGTTTTGAAAGAAACGTTCACCAGTTCTCCGGTAAATTCTTTCACGTCCATCTGGTGTTCTAAGACAAAATCTTGACTCATCCGTGAATAGGATGTTGCTCCATTCTTCGTTAGCCCAATTTACATGTTCCCTAGCAAATCTAAGGCGTTCAACTCGATGGTGTCTCAATAACTCTAGACCAGTTGCAGGTCTCCTAGAACGCAGTCCAATATCAAGCAGCCGCCTTCTTATTGTTCTATCACTTACTTGAACTTGCCTTACGTCCTCTAATCTGTTTTTCATTTGCACAGAAGTAACTTTTCTGTCACTCAAAACATTTAACGTTATAAAGCGATTATCTCGCTCACTAGTAGATTTCTTTCGACCACAATGATTTCTTCTTGTGTATACACCAAATTCATTAAACCGTTTAACAGCTCTTTGAACTTTACATCTTGAAACTCCCAACACTCTGGCCACATAATACTGTGACCTACCATCCTGAATCAAAGCAACAGCTCTCGCTGCGTCGGTTACAGAAAGATCCATATTTTAAATTACTATTCGACAAGAAACACGTTCAAAAACGTAATTGACAAGTTTTAGATTTCACAACTGACAGTATTTCAATAGCCCTCTATGCAAAAACGATAAATTCGTAAACTTATTGTTAGTACCATGGGAAAAATGTAAAAATGTAAGATTTTTCTTAAACCCTTGTATCTTTTACAAAAATAAAGCTATTGTAATAAATAAAAAAAGAAATTGTAAAGAAATGATGTGTCTTGTTAACAAAATAAGAAAATATAAGGTGGAGCAACTTTGACAATCCATATGTGGTTTTAAAATTGATTTAAAAAAACAGACTTTGTGTCAGCCTGTATAAAATGATGTACGCCAAATTTTCTTAAAATTCCAAAGATGTGATAGATTACATTTAAATTTACCTACAATATGCAAGAGAATTAATCAATTCGAATTTAAAATAACAAACTTATTAACGAACAAACTTCATCAATTTTTTGAGTGTATCGATTATTTTGCCGGTGAGTGTATCTCTCTTAAACATCCTGATAGCGATGTCGCCTTATCAACCTGGTTTGTTAGGTCTTTGCGTGGGTCATGACCACTGAAGATGTCAAGTCCAAGGTACCTAAACTGGTTGACTTATTCGATGGGTTTGTATTCCACCACAAGTTTGCATCGGATTGGTTCTTCAGCGATTGTCATGGCTTTTTGTTCCTTTTTAAAAATAGGAATTGTAATGCTGCTGTGCCAGTCCTCTGGTATTTGTTGTGAGCTCAGGATTAGGTTGAAGAAAATTGTAAGCTTTGCGTGCAGTGTCTTGTCTCCGTATTTCAATAACTCGTTAGGTATGTTGTCAACTCCCGCTGCTTCTCTGTTTTTTAGTTTCTTCAGTTTCGCCTCCAGCTCTTTGTCGCTGATTGTGCTCTTCTCCGTTGTTTCATATACCTCCGATTCGAATGCTTCCTCCGCACTGTATAGTTGTCTGAAGAATTCCTCCCATATTTCTGGTGGGATGCCTTTTGTTTGCACGTATTTATTTACAGGCTTTTTCCTGTTTTTAATCATTTTCCATATTTTTCTCTGTGCTCCGTACAGGTCATGATGCATGTAGCTGGTAAATCTGCTCCAGTGGTCTCTTTTAATAGTCTTGATTCTTGAGTTAACACTGTTCCTGATTTCGAAATATTTAGTACGTTTGTCTTCTGTTGGTGAGCTTTTGTAGGTTAAATAACTTTTCCTTTTTCTATCTGCCAGTTCTCTAACCTCTTCACAAAACCACGGTTTGGTATGGTTTGTGGCATTTATGTTGATTCTACGTTACCTATAGCCTCATAGGCAGTTTGTTCTACGAGGGGAACTATTTATATTTCGGGAATTGGCAACACTAATGTCAATAGCTAAAATCTGACAACACCATAATAAAGTTTGACATTTTTTAGCATAAAAGTACTCACAACGTTTTGATGTAGAAGTGCTATTTGCAATTTCAAGAGAAGGTTATCGTTGGATTATTTTTCACAACCTTCGACGTGGATTATCCCAACAAGAATGTGTCGATGAACTCAGTTCTTTGTATGGCGATAAAGCACCATCAAAAACCACAGTATATCGCTGATATAGTGAATTCAATCGTGGTCGTAGTTCCGTCGCCGACAAATTCTGTGAAGGTCGTCCAAAATCGGTTGTTGTGCCACAAAAAATCGATGCAGTGCGTGAACTGATAATGCAAAATCGTCATGTGACATATTGTGAGATAGAGGCATCCTTGCACATTAGTTCCACTTCAATACATTCGATTTTGCATGAACACTTAATTGTAAAAAAAATTTGTTCTCGTTGGATACCCTATAATTTATCAATCGCTCAAAAAAAGGCACGCGTCAATGATGAAAAAGTTCAACCGTGGTGCTTCAAAAGACGTATATTAAATCATGACAGGTGACGAATCATAGATATATGCTTATGAGCCGGAAACGAAACAGCAATCGACCGTGTGGGTATTCCAAGACGAGCTAAATCCAACAAAAGTTGTTCGTGGAAGAAGCACAGCGAACAAATGGTCGCCTGTTTCTTCGGCCGAATGGGTCATGTGGCCACTGTTCCGCTTGAGCAACGTAGAACTGTCAATTCCGAGTGGTACACGACCATTTGTTTGCCGGAAGTCTTCGGAGAAATTCGTAAAACTAACCCCCGAAGACGAATCATTCTACTTCATGACAATGCGAGCTCTCACACATCTCGTCAAACAAGTGAATTTTTGAGAAGTCAAAACATCGAATTGATGACTCATCCTCCGTACAGTCCTGACGTGGCACCCAATTACTTCTTCTTGTTCCCGAATATCAAAGGTAAACTGCGTGGTCAACGATTTACGAGCGCCGAAGAAGCAGTTGAAGCGTTCAAAAACCATGTTTTAAAGGTGTCTCAAGAGGAATGGAAAAACTGCTATGACAAATGGTTTGAACGAATGCAAAAGTGTATTGATTATCAAGGGGAATATTTCGAAAAACAATAAAGCCATTTTCATTTGCTATTTCCGAAATATAAATAGTAGCCCTCGTATAGAGGTTTTAATTCGTTTCCAGCAGCTCTCCACTTCAGTTTGGCCTGTGATATTAGCGTTTTGTACTTTATGTTCTAACCTGCTCTCGTACAGTTTTCGGGTAGCGTCCAGTGAGAGTGATTCTAAGTTGTATTTCTCCACATATATCGGCACCTTCTTAGACTTTGTAGGTTGTTCCATTATTATTTTGCATAGGATAAGGTTGTGATCGGTACCTAAGTTAATTGATGTTAGGGCTCTCACGTCTAATATTTGTGAGGGGATAATTGCTCAGTTTGTTATTATGAATCTATCATGAAGGATTGTCCTCTGGAGTTGAGAAGTAAGTTTGAATAATAGCATTAGAAGTTTTACCATCAAACTCAGTTTAGTTAGTCTAAATAAAATTTTAGCACATGCATTTTTCATACTTTGTACAAGTTCTACTATACATGTTTGTTACATAAAACGTTTACATTTGACAATTAAATATGATTTGATTCCATTTTTTTGTCACCAACCTCAAGAAAATAAAATTTGCGTGTGATAATTTATACAGCCAAAACGGGTCTTATAGTGAACTTTATAGTATCGAAAAAGAAAAAATAAGGTAGGTACCTAACTGTTTAGTTGTCAGAATACTCAAAGTTCCATTAATAAACTATTCTCTAACATTTCCGTAGAATAAAATTCACTGCACAAAAAAATATCGACTTCTAGCTATTCTTTAATAGTGAGTCATGGACACTGTCAATAATAATTAATTATAATTATTCTCATTTAGAAAATAAGAAAAAGAAGTCTTACACATACAATTTCTTGGATCCACAAATAACCATTTTGCCTTTTATTGTTAAGAGTTACCGAGTGTATTACATACAAAAGATTACAACAAACGGTTAAAAATATATATTCGTTTAAGTTTTTATTTTCAGCTATAAAAAGAATACAGTTACATGTTAATGTTCATTAAAAAGCGATTCACCGTTCGAATTTTCAATTTATTGAGGCATATTTAATAATCGATTCTGCCCTCCATTATTTTTTACATATTCCATTACAGTTTTTCGCCGTTCTTTATAACTATATACCGTTGATTTTCGGACACGACCAACGTTAAAACGAACACAAACACTATTATAGCACGTAAATTCCGATGCACATACCGAACTCATATACAATATTGTTGTTTTATGCTTTATAATATTAGAATTAGTGCAATGAATTATGATGACTTTATTCAGAAGTAAATAATTAAGAAAATAAATAAGTATTGTCGGATTGGATATAAAAAAAAGGCACGCACTAGTATACAGTTAGTATGCCATTCTATTTTTTTTTCTATATTAGGTTTGATACTTCTTGACCTCAGCAGATGTTAGATTATTCGTAAAATAATCATCAGTACTCGATGACCGTTTCAAGTACGTATGCTTATGTATATTACATATTTGGCAGTGTCGCTATTTTTACTGTTAACATTATAGCTTTTATGTGGAATGTATGAAGCCCGGCTCATTAATATGCTAAACGAAGGACAAATATTAAGAAAAACTATTAACTAAAACTCGTTAAATTCATTCACACAACCTTTCAAAATATGCTCTCTCTTCTGGTAAACTAATCTATGAGAACTTTAACAGTAGCAGAGAGACTACGCTACTGAATCAAATAATGTCACTTATAGCACACGTTAGATACATACCTATCTTACCTCACAGCAAATGGATGTTCTCTTCCCATATCACGCATATACACAGTGAGGAGAAGGTCAGAACCTCGTTGTGTCGGGCGGTCTAATGTAGAGCTGTCATGATGTTTTCAAAACACGAATAGCGAAGTTGAATGAGCCAGGGGACATACAAGACGACGGTGTCATGTAGGTCTTCAAGAGGCTTGCGGGAAATGCACATTGGCTTACAAAACAGTGGTAAGGTGGGTAAGAGCTTTATGGCGAGCGCCAAAGTGTGGATCTCATGCCTCGGCCAGGTCGTCCTTCTGTCAGTGAAGGGTGAAGGAGAAGTGTATGGCGTTACCGCGTTCGTGGACGTGAACGACGCCATACGATTCATGACTTGACGCAGGAGACATGACTAACGAATACGATAATCTGAAGAAACGCCTGGACATGAGCAACATTGTACGATGGGTTACGCATGAATTGACGAATGAACGGAAATTGCTGTGTCCGATATTAAAGTTCCAACCATTGTATTACTACAAAATAAATTGATAGATTTTTCTTGACTTATTATAAACTATCACAAACATGTCATCACGCAGTGGCATCTTCAGGGGGGAAAAAGATACCCAAACTAAGTCAGTATACAAATTGATTTTGAAAGGAGGAATTATTTACCCCTACTAGGCTTTCTAGACTTTCTAACAGATAAAATGTTTACTCCTGCACTGTTTATGAAGCATTTTGAAATTTAAATTAAAAGTATGGACCCTTTCTAACAAATTGTCAAATAAAATAATAGGGGGCGCTGTTCTCAATTTATGTATATTACTTGTTTTTTCCTTAAAATTTTAAATGGAACAATATATTTTTAAATTAATAATCGACGAAGGAGATACATGTTGAAACTGTATTTTCATCCACCTGATGAAGCCACAGTGTGGCGAAACATACAGTGCTATTATTTTACTATGCAACATATCCATATGTTGCATTTTAAAATAATCGAGTCAAAGCATTATACGATAGGCAACCCATTATACATACTACCCTAGCGTCAAGAATAATTATTGTTTTGTCAATTTATTGAAATACGTCAAATATTCTTTCGCGTTTCAAACTAATTTGCAGTACTTTTTTAATACTCTTCTGTGTTGTGTTCTAAGGGAAAATGCAAATGTGTTTAAACTCTAAAACCAGACAAAGAGTAGGTCATTTATTGATATACATAAGGAATTAAATGTTTAATTGTTTTTATTATAAGTATTTTAAAAATGACCGCCTACTTGTTCTAAACAATAACCTAAACGATAATAAAAATTTCGTATAGAATTGGTTATTTTATTTGGTGATGCTCTGTGATTATTGCATTCTTCTGTGATCCTGGTTTTCAATTCCTGTGTTGTTAATATTGGTATATGCGTATATACTTTTGATTTGAGGTAACCCCAAATGAAAAAATCATTTGGGGCTAAATCTGGGGATCTTGCTGGCCATCCTATCGGCCCGTATCTTCCAATCCAGCGATCAGGAAAATTTTCATCGAGGCAGTTCCTTACTTCAACTGTTGAATGTGGTGGAGCTCCGTCGTGTTGATACCAACAATTTTGTATTGCAAGTTGCCCAATTTCAGGATGTATTGAGTTTCGCAAAAGATTCAAATAAGCATTAGAATTTAAAATACCATTTATAAAAATGAGGTGTGGCCACCACACAACTTTCTTATACGTATGAGCGTTTCAAACTATACAATCTTAAGAATTTTTTTATACAAAACTTATTCAAAATCCTATTCTAAGTACTTTTATTCTCTTAATAAATCGCTATAGAATGCATACTTTGCAAGATATTCGAAAAAAAGTGTTACTCGCTAAGAGTAAAAGTGCTACTTCCGGTCCGAATTTTGAAATTTCATGTATACAAAAAATATTGCAAATATAACTCTAAATACTTTTGTACTCTTAATAAATAGATATAGAATGCATAATTTACGACATATTTGCCAAAAATCGCTATTCGGTAAGAGTAAAAGTGTTACTTCCGGTCCGAATTTTGAAATCTTTTTTATACAAAAGATATTGAAAACTATGTTTTAAATACTTTTATACACGTAACGTACCTGTCTAAAAAGCTTGACTTACGAAATATTCGCAAAAAACCGATTTTCGATAAGAGTAAAAGACCTACTTCCGGTAGGAATTTCGAAAAACTTTTTAAATAAAATTATTCTCAATTTTAATTTTAAGTACATATGAATTCTTTATAAATTTGTATAAACTTAATATTTGACGAAATATTGGCAAAATTCGATTTTTTCACTGAAGTAAACTGCTACTTCCGGTCTACCGATTTTACTGAAAAACTAATCAGATCTCAAGAGGGAGATTATACACGTAAATACAAAATTTGGAATTGATATCTCCAGCGGTTTGACCGCTATCGTGGTCACACACAGACAGACACACAGACAGACAGACAGACACACAGACAGACAGACACACAGACATTTTTTAAAAACCACTTTTTTGGTATCAGGGGACCTCAAAACGTGGACATCTGCAAAAATCTCGAGGTCGAAAATTTTCATCATCACAATACTTCCTTATACTACGTATAAGAAAGTAAAAAAGGGACCAATCAATGTATTATTTATTATGCCCAACCAGACATTAACCATTTCATTATATTGTACGTGTGTACAATTTTGTATATGAAGATTCCTGTGCGCCCAATATCTGTAAGGATAATTTACAATGACTTTGTAAAAACATAAAATCATCCATCATACCTATAATTTTGTGAATTAACTTTCCCGTTTAAATAAAAGGTAGCTTCATCGGTAAAACAAATTTTGTATAACAAATCTTCATTTTGGTTTAGTAAATCCAACATTTCTTCGCAAAACTCAGTTCGAGAGATTTTGTCAATTTCAAATAGCTGTTGGTGGTTTTGCAATTTGTAACACCGAAATTTTTCAATTTTAAGTACATTGCGCACACTTGAGGGTGATATATTAAACTCTGACGCGATAAAATTTAACGATTTAAAAGGATGTTCTTCTACGAAAAACAATATGTTTAATTTCATTTCTTCCGTTAACACTGTTTTCGTTCTATTCTTTTTTTTTATGGTCAGCGACATATCCTTCTGTTTTAAATCTATTATATACTCTTAAAATTGTCGAACGTGTAGGTATTGGTCTATGGGGAAATTCTACAGAAAATAACTCGCTCACCATTTGTAAACTTTGATGGTTTTGATACCATAAGCACATTTGAATTTTTTACTCCTTGGAATACATTTGTGAAAGTGTTGTAACTTAGATAATGTCACAATAGGGAAAATAATAATAATATTTGACGTATTTCAATAAATTGACAAAACAATAATTATTCTTGACGCTAGGGTAGTATGTATAATGGGTTGCCTATCGCATAATGCTTTGACTCGATTATTTTAAAATGCAACATATGTATATGTTGCATAGTAAAATAATAGCACTGTATGTAGTGTGTTAAACATTATAATAATTTTGAAACTATACACTTGTGGTTTATTATATATATATTTTTAATATCGTATTATTGAAGCACATGAGAACTGAAGAGAATGATGAAAACCGGAGGTTACTAGCTTTTTCCTTGACGTAGATATAGTCATACGAAGACAATCCAGAAAAATAAAAATTTTAATATAAATTTATTTATTTATTGGGAGTAATAATCTTATTTTAAATTTAAGGGAATAACTAAACAATGTATAGTTTGCTTTCACTTATATTTTTATCATACTCTTCCATAAATGTATTTATCTTTTCATCGATTTTTTAATTCATTGCATATTGCATTACGTTGAATTCGCCTTTTAAATGTTTTCATCTAATCCATCTAATAATGTGACTATTAAAGGGGTTATTGTCATTTATTATGTAATTAGTTTCAATATGGTTCAGGAATATGTCAGCAAGTATGCCAAAAAAAGGCATGCCCATGGGCAGATCTTCATTAATTTTATAAAATTTGTTATTAAAAGTACAATAAATTTGGTTGACGATATGAGAAATTAATATGAGAAGAATTTGAATTTTGGTCATGTTAGAAAAAGAATTATTGAATAAAGTGGTAATTATTTGAATGGTGTCATGAATTGGGATGTTGGAATAAAGGTTGACTACATCAAATGTAATGAGTTTAAAGTTATTAGTGTGTGGGATGTCTTGTAGTAAATTTGTGCATATTTGTGATTAAATATGCGTTACAACCACATAAAACTTCAATTATCGAAGCAGCCCTAGACTTACAATGTGTAATTCACAAACAACCTCAAGAAGAACAAATCCGGAATGACATCATACCTTTTCTTAAACATCAAATACCCTCCCGTAGTTCTACGAATTCACTCAACGAATGAGAAGACTGTCGAGAACGTCAAAACGAAACTTCAATCCAACAACGCCATTTTCGCAAAAGCAGACAAAAATGCAGGTACCATCATAATAGACGAAAATTTATACATTCAAAAAACCTTAAATTTCATGTCAAATAATAACTTCATTTTATTTCAAAAAAAAAACCATTAAATAAGATCATAACTTCTACTAAAACAGTTATAAACCAATGTAAGGAGACACTTATGGAGCATTCTCCATCCTCACATCAATTTATACCCATGAATCCCACAATTCCCATTTTATATTGTCTACCCAAACTTCACAAATAGGATATTCCAATACGCCCCATAATTGCTTTCCACTCATCTCCCACCCTTCATATTTCAAAAATTTTATTAAAAGTTTTTAATGCTATTGATTTCAATGCAGAATTTGCTATCAAAAACACATTTCAACTATTCAATTTACTACAAGACATCCCACACGCTAATAACTTTAAACTCATTTCATTTGATATAGTGAACCTTTATTCCAACATCCCAATTCATACAAACATTCAAATAATTACCACTTTATTCAATAATCC
The DNA here is from genome assembly GCA_963170755.1 of Amphimallon solstitiale. NCBI lineage: Eukaryota > Metazoa > Arthropoda > Insecta > Coleoptera > Scarabaeidae > Amphimallon > Amphimallon solstitiale. Next base: position 109,037,479 of record OY720676.1, read on the forward strand.
TTTTTCTAACATTACCAAAATTCAAAATCTTGTCATATTAATTTCTCATGTCGTCATCCAAAATTATTGTACTTTTAATAACAAATTTTATAAAATTAATAAAGGTCTTCCCATGGGCATGCCTTTATCTGGCATACTTGCTGACATATTTCTGAATCATATTGAAACTAATTACATAATAAATGACACTAACCCCCTTAATAGTCACGTTATTAGATGGATTAGATATGTGGATGACATTTTGTGTGTTTGGACTGGCAATGATCAAGAACTTAACAATTTTCATACCTATTTAAATAATTTATACCAAAATTTAAACTTTACCATTGATCTCACCATTTCTAATTTAAACAATAACTTAACTTACAATATTTACAGAAAACCTACAGCCATACCTACTATAATCCCTTTCAATGCACATCACCACCACACTCATAAATTTGCTGTTTTCCAATATTTCCTTAATCGAGCTTTAAACTGCCCTTTAGATCACGATTCAAAAATTACTGAACTTAATTATATTTATAAACTTGCCTCAGACAATTCATTTAATATTGAAGACAATGATAGAATTTTATACAGAACCTTACTGAAATTTGATCCCTTATATAATAAAGAAAATAAACAACTTGTCATTTTCCAACCCCTACCCTATAATGCTATCACTCTCAAATCTATAAATATATTACAGAAATATAACATTCAACCAGCCTTCACAACACACACCCAACTTTTCAAATTACTTAAAAACTCTAAATTATTTAATAATGACATAATGAACGAGAGCGGGGTGTACTCTATAAGTTGCTCTATACTTGTGACAGTATATACATCGGTCAAACAGGTAGAACTTTACATAAAAGAATTAACGAACATAAATTTCAACCTAACTCAAATATTTACAAACATAAAATAGAAACTGGTCACATTATAAATTACAATAGTCCAAAATTACTACATAAATGTCATAAAAGCCAAAAATTAAATCTACTGGAAATTTCAGTAATTGAAAAACATAAATTTAATCATAATTTATTAAATTACCAATTAGAATTTACTGATAAGCCTATATTTCTATATCTCAATATCCTGCATAACACACATGATTAGTTGGTTGCCTATATTATATTTTCTCTCTTCAATTTTTATAATTCTAACATTCATATTTATAGTTATTTTTAAGTTTAGTTTTATTAGGTTACCTCCCACCTAACTAGTTTGACATTTCACCTCACATCCACTTGTTGTTTCACAGCCCTCAATCCAGTAACACGGTTTACTGTTCAAACCCCCTTTTTTTCCCCTTCCTTTTTGAATTTAACGTAAAATCCAAATGTAACCATCCAAAGTTTCCCAATTTTATTTCATATTAATTTAATTTTATCTAAATCATCCCTCTATTATGAGTTTTACTCTATACTTTTACAATTACTGAATTTTAATATAATATTAATTACGTCAATATAACAGGTGAACATTTAAATTTCAACTACTGTATGAATTCTTGACTGTAAGTATTTAACCATTTTATTTTTATCTTCTATTAATTAAATTATTGTAGATTCTAGCTGATGATGGCTTTAAGCCGAAACATGTACTAGAGTATATTAAAATTTTTGTAAGGTTTAAAGAGGATTTAATTTTACCCTTATTATCAATTACCTTACAACATGGATTTTCTTCATACTATGTTATTGGTACCATTTTTAAGGCAATTTTACAAGAAATATGCTGACTTATATAAATATTATAGGTTCGATTTAAAAAAAGCGAGAAAATAACCAATAAAGATCGATAACTTAGACACGACATAATTAATACCCTGTATATTTATTCACTTTGTTTAACCTCAAAACAAATAACGTGTTAGTCCATAAATTAGTAATACAAGAGTTATGTGAGGCATTCTACCCCTTTTCGGACTACAGCTTAAAATGTTAGATTCTGCAACTGTCAAGATTTTACAAAATTATCAATAAAATCAAAACTAACAGTCTGAAGTGCACATATTCATATATCATTGCAAAGATAATTTGACTGGCTATCATTATAATATCTAGAAAGTATTGCAATGTATTTAAAATAAAAAGGTTGAAGGTGGTTGCGAAAATTTGGAACAGCCTGTATATTTGTAAATAAAATTAGAAAATGCACAGCCGCATACTACATACTGCCGTGATCTCTTGCATATTAAAAATAATAATAATAGTATTAAGAATTAATTTAAGTATAAAAAATGAAAGAAACAATAAAGAATCAGATTTTATTGTATTTAAAGATTTCAACATAAGGGTATAATAAGTTGCATACATTTTGGTATAGAAAACACAGACATAAAAATAAATTTATTGTTACAATAAATTAAAAGGTTAGATAAGTATTTACAATTTAAATATTAGATAGGTTCAAAATAAAAGACGAGATAAATCTAAGCTATATAAATATTTCTTTTATAGAAAAAAAAAAACAGGATGTATGGTTTGCGTATAATGAGAAACAACCTAACTTTTCAAAATGCGTGAAAATTGCACTAAACATTTTGGATAATGGACCGTTGTTTAAAAATAAAAGAGTAATGAAAGCAAACAACCGAGAAAGGGTTATGCTAAAGGACGGAACAGTGAAAAGAATTAGTCATTTAAACGCAGTAAAACTATACGAACAAGATCAAATACGTTATTCAAGAGAATAAAATATAGTTGAATAAATTATATGAATTTGAAAACGTGCACAATGTAATAAAACTTTATAAAAGGGATTTATATAAATCATACTTAAAGAATAAAATTTACCTTCACTTATAATTATAGACAAAAAAGGGATATAAATATATTTTGACACGGAACGATCAGCAATAATGTTTTTATATAAAGACAGCTGAACAAACAAAATAAAACGTCCATGAATTTGTGTGTGTAGCACTATGTTTCATAAACTGTAGAAAGACTCGTATGGTTTGATGACTTACAAAAAGAAAATATTGTATAAACTTTGTGTGTAGTTTTTTACAGATAAATATATCACCATTGCAAAAGACCTGGATCGAAAGCAGCGACGAAATGGCAGGCCGGACGGATCGTGATAGTGCGAGTGATGTTGGAAGAAGAATACCTGTTATTTATAATATATTTCCAATTTTACCGAATACTGAAATAAATAAAACAAAAGTAAGGATAGTGTTAATTAATGGGAAAAGAAAATATGTGACAAATGATGAAAAAGGAAACAAGTTCATAAACAAATACAAGGAAGAATTATATTAATAAAAAAATATACCTACTTTCGAAGATACTTAATAGTTTGGGGAATAAGACTTTTAAATAAGAAAACAATTTGCAGTGTGTTGACATTTTACGTAAATGAACTGTCAAAGACAATAAGTGCGTGTGTGTTGGTGTCACGGTGGCAACTTGGGAGCAGAGATTTTACGAATGAGGCAGGGTGACAACCTAGATTTTAGTTCGGTGGTGGCGTAGCAGGCGTTACATGTTTTTTCCCGGGTATATAAATTCAAAGATAGGAATGAACAAGATTAGACGAATACTGACTGCGACTTCGAAAGATAAAGACTTTAAAATAGAAAATCGTAGGGTCAGATACACCACGATTAAATGTAAACTCATTCATTTTGTATTAGCATACTAATTTTACCTTATCTAATTTTCATTCATTATAATAAGTTTTCTTTGTTAATATTTCTTTTGTATTTACAAAATGGAGATGCCTATGGCACAATTTGAAGAGATTTTTAACGATACAAAGTAAGTTTTAAATACAAGGATTTATCAATGCTGCTATGCGTGTATGGAATACAATGTGCAAATGTTTATTCAATATAACGTTGGGCAGCAGGGATAATAGATATTGTCCTGTAGTAATATGAATTCATTAGTTTTTTTTTTATACAACACAAATAGGATTATTAATGGTGTTGGGTGTTATGAGGATATAACGTGCGAATGTATATTTTCTGACACTTTATTAAGCATCATTAATTCTCACAATTCATTTTTTTGATTTCAAATTTAAAAATTAAAATAGATATTTAGAAAAGGGAAGTGTTTCTGGGTGGCGGATTTTGAGACACTGGTCGCAATGCGTGCGAATTATTGTTGCCAGTGATCAAATTCAAGCTTTTTCTCCGAACATTGACCATTGCGAAGTTCTAAGATTATCAGAGTATTACGTGCGAATATAATGTTTCTGATAGAATAGAATTAGCATAATATTAATAGAATACTGATATTCAATTGAATTTTTCTTTGTTTTAAAACAGGATAATATTTTATTTTTGATTAAGCATTATCGATATATTTGTTCTACAAAACATTACAACCGAGAACACGGTATAAATGTTTTCTTTCAATTATATTTTCTTTTATAATTCTTGGGTGAATATAGTATATCGATGCTATCTATTCTTAATAATGTTGAATAAAATATACAATTATGTATTATATAGATTCTGATTTTTCTTTTATATAAGCTATAACCCTATCCCTATAAAAGAAAAACAAGAGATTTACCACGAGAAAAGAAGGTTGAATACACTGATAGAACTCACGTATACTTATAAAGTATGTGCTGTTAAGATAATAAATGAATATATTAAAGATAATAAAAATTATCATTATTTTTTTAAAATTATGTTGCTGGAACAGCAACAGCATAATCTATTGGGCAATGCCTAACGTATGGCAATACTACATTTATTTTATACCAAATAATTATGTTGCCACGGCAATACGTACGTAAAGTCTCATTGCTACAGCGTTATTAGTTTTCATACTACTAACTTAACCGAAATATACAAGAATGTATTAAAAGCAATGATAATCTTCGGGCATATATATCCGTATATCGTACAATAAGAAAAGAAAATGACACACAGTCACTTTCTAATCTCACAGAGACAACAATCTAACTTTAAGTGCGACCAAAAGCCATGAAACGATACAATTCTCAGTTGTAATTAAGGTTCTTAATTAGTTCTAAGTAACATTCGCGATCCTTATCAGTGCTTTAAGAACTCAGCACTACTGCAGTCCATAGTACAATCTCGAAAGTAATATTATCCAAATATCCGCAAATTGAGATGTTATGACTTTCCATTTTGAATGATTGGTTTTTAAATCAGCCGTCATCGAGCCTGACCGTGAACGCGAAAAATCGATCTTTTTACAGTATAATTACTACACATTTGACAACAGATGTTACCGGCGTTCGATTATTTTATTTGCATCCTCCACGTTAGCAACGACTCTCTCGATTCGCCGTGACCTTACCGAGACCCTGGTTGTCTAGGAAGGAAACTTGTTTTTACCGTTATCAGAAGCGGATATGCCGTCCATCCACAGCGATAATATGTCAATATGCGCAATTGTTTTACTATTTCCGACGGAAATGTAGTGCGATACTGCACGCGGTCCCGCTTTGCTATGCACCGTGACAATCGGTAAATATTTTCTTTGAACTTAATAGCACCGATAACTAGAAAGGAAATACTTGTGTTAGTTATAGAAATAATTTGAAGAGTTTCATTTCCAGAAAACGAAGTACCTACATTTCAAAAATATGCATATTTGCTTTTCTTTTCTTTTATGACGCTTGGTCATGAATCTTAAACTTAAGGATTGCTAAGACTATACTAAAGCGATTTAGTGGTATTTGCTACTTCACACCTTTGTCGTTAGAAAAGGAGAATTGTTTGTTAGATAATCGATTACTAAATGGAACAGATTTTCCGAACGAAGGAATTTGTGTTCAATCAAAAGTACACTCTGGCAAAAAAAAAACGATGCCATAAGAAAATTATATACTGGGTGTCTAAAAAAGAACATATGCAGCAATCATTGGTTTTTTTAAATGGAACACCCTGTATATTATGCCATTTTTGAATTGTAGGGTAAATTCAAATTGCAATATTTTTGCATCATGAAAGAGTGACTTCTGAAATTTTGAGATCTGCCGATATACTTTAGAAGTATTGTTACAAATGGACAAGTATTGCAATGTTTAAGCAATTGAAAGAATATTTACGTAGTTAATATTTCATGATTCTGACGTAGTGGTAATAGTTTTAATTGTATAATTTTGTATGTTTCTTATGATGCTGCAAAATATAAGTGTAAATGTACAGCCGTGATGTATAGACAATAATGATATAAATATGTGCATATAATGAAAATATTAATAATGACAAATATAATGATATAGAAATTTCCTTTCAAAATGGGAACCTGGAAGAAAGATCTTTACATGAAAAGCCGCAACAATCCAAGAGAAATAGGTTGTGCGTGTTTTTTTTTTTTATAAAACATAAGAGAAAATTTAACCAAAAAACAAGAGTCGTCCAAATAAAGATTAAAACTAAAAGTGTTAAAATACAAGTTGGATGTAATTAATTATGGATTATTTAATGCTAGTTATTTAAAGAAATTGCTTTTTACAATAAAATATATAAAGATAAAAACAAATAGACCTACTGTTTAAATCTATATAACCTGCACAGCTATAATTAAAGATCGGTAGTCAGTGGTTCGTTGCAGAACTGGACTAAAATAAATAATGTAATTTGAAATTGGGCATAGATGATATTATTATTACTATGTTTTGAAAGTAAAATATCCAACTCTAATTTTGCATTTTTTGAAGTGGCTCTGGATTCCTTTAAATGTCATCCAACCAACATACATCTAAGAAAAAACAGGTCGAATTCGCGCAGACATGTTTGTTACATTATCTTTAAAAAATATATGAAATATAGAAAGTGCACTAAATTGCTTGCCTGCAATTTGCCTTGCTTTGCATTGTCCTGATAACCACAGAAAATTCTGAGTAAACTGATAAACCTCCAGATCAAATTTGGCAAGTTTTCAGTGTTCGATAAAATTAACATCTTTAATGAAAACTTTGCCCACGCACCGCCTCTATTCCTTAGGCTGCGCACATTATTGCCGCGTAGTAGGTATAATAAGGATAATAGTATATTAAAATACAAGTTTCATAAGGCATGATTTTTGCGCGCACGTTCAAGTTTAGAAAACGAGTCGCTGGGCGAGTTTTCTAAAGAACAAGTGCGCAAAATGTCTTATGAAACGTGTAATTTATATTATTTTTCTATTTCGGTTATTAAAAGTTCAAGAAAGCTTAGAATGAGAGACAAGTTTTGATCGAATATTTTAGAAATTTTGTTTTTTTGAAGTTGGTTACTCTGATTTTTAAGTAGAACATTTTAAATATTTGTATATCGGCGGTATTATATGTAATTTTGTTTAAAATTTAGACTGATTTATGCAATAAATTATTTCAATTTATCAACAAAAAGGACGAAATAAATAATTACACGCCCCAGAGATTCGCAAAATAGCAGAAGACAATTTACAAAATCTTTTAACAACAAAGTCTCAACATATTGATCAAAAACAATACCAGCACTTTTAAGTTGGTGTAAAGAAAATAATATAGCGAATATTACCGTACATGTCAGTCAATGCGAAGCAACAGGAATTCAGACAAAAAGTAATGTGTTTCCAAAATCTGCCTGGAATATCCATTACTGCACACGAATCTTCTAGTGTTGTGATAAACTTTTATAACGGTTGTACTGTTCAACATGGGAAGTAAATTTCAGTAGTAGCACCAGAAAACTTATCATTCAACTCTGCTTAACAATTTATATTGTTAATTAGTAAATTAAATGTTAACATGTGTGTTTTTTATTCCTTGTACAACTTCTGTTATACATGTTTGTTACATTAAAGGCTTATATTATGATGTTAGATATTAATTAATAATACTAATTGCCAAATTGAATTGCCCGGTGCTTCCATCTATACTCAACAACGGATAGCTAAACGTATCGTATACACTAGGGATATTTAACATCAGTGTGGTATTGTCGTCTATTAAAACTATAGTTGATATTCGTCCACCTTCACTATCTATTTTTGACAGTTAATTAGATATTAATCTTAAAACAATACGTGTAATAATAAAATCGAGTGTTTTAAGTGTTTAGTGATTGTGAATTTTATCAACAGTTAATGCTCAAACACGGGTAGATCGGTTTATGGAGAAAAACTATGGTTCGGTATGTTTTAGCATCTTTTATTCTTTAATATCTTTATATATATTACTTCCTAGCATTAAGAGAAAACGAGATATTCACTATGTCAACCTTTTTATTTACAAATAAAACAGATATCAAATTACACAAATTTAATACATATATATTTACAAGAAAATAAAATATTTATTGTATACAAAAGCAACTACAATTCTTATATTGAAACTTATTCGCAGTATGTCAACAAACATTTAACGGAATATTCAAACATCGATCTATAAAATATACGGTCATAAATATTTAGTAAATTACATGTTATTTACTTTGAGAAAGGTGATATTTACACAAGTCCGGCAAAAAAGTTAATACATCATCTGGTACGCGCGTTCGTATTATTGAAGAGATATTCGACAAGAGTAATATATTTAAAATCTTAAGTGAAATTCAAAATCTACTTTAGTACATATATAATTAACGGAAACCTATCTGACATGATTATTTAAAATGAACGGAATAACCATGTAAAAGGTTGGTACGGGACTTACAGGACGAAACTGTTTTCTTTCCACGAGCTGTCTGGAAACAAAACAATTTACGGGATTACCTTCCTAGACTGCCAGAAAGACTAAGGGAAAGGTACTAGGTACTCTCTAGACTGCCAGAGAGTTTGGTCAGAATTATCTCAGACTGCCAAGAAAACTCTGTGAGATCATCTTCCCAGACTGCCGAGGAGAACTCTGATTTTACTAACAAAATCGTCGCCTTATATAGGCCTGTACGCGCATAAATAATACCTTAAAAACAGTATTTTTGCCGAAGTATTACGCGCAAAACGCATGCACTGTACTCAAACGCACAATATTCTCACGTGCAAAACGCATTTAGAAAATTAACAAAAATATCATCTTTTTCTTTAATAATTGACATTAGATAAATTAAATTTATTTTAGAAAATTTGTATTAAATTATCGAACCCATTAATGCCAAAATTACATAAAAAGCATTAATACAAATTTATTCGATAATCTATACAGTGACTGACAAAAGTCCGTTACAATATTTGACATTTAAATATGATCTGGTTCCATTTTTTTTTGCTACCAACCTCAAGTAAAAGAGTGTGCGATAAAGTAATACTCTATGCAATTAAAACGGGTGTCGCAGAGTGAACTTTATAGCATCGAAGTAGAAAAAAATAATTGTGATACTAATTAGATTTTTACTAATTTTCGATTTTTCTCGTCAGCACCTCCGACACTATGGACGGCATTTCTAAGATCTTACTTAGTGGAAAGAAATGAGACTTATAATCAGTGAGTCAGTCAGTCAGTGAGTGCTCAAAATAGTGATGCTTGGATGCCCGTATTTTGGGAACAACTGCACCTTGATAAATGAAATTTGGAATATTACTTTTTAATAGTAATCTTAACTTATCTGAAAGAAATCACTCATGTACCTCAAATAGTATGTAATGTATTTTGTTGCGATAACCTGGCCTGGTGCACTTCACGCACTTAAATAATGTCATTGTCATATTTTTAGTGATAACGGTAAGCTGTATTTTATATTTGTTGCCTCATTTATTTATCTGTATGATAGTATAACTATTTTGACTGCTTACATAAAAAACATATTCACAAAAAAAAGCATCAAATACAGATTTGTTATATTCACTTTATTAGCTAAAAAATAGTAAAAGAAGCACTTATTCATTGTATGTGACGAGTGGTGAGAAAAAAATAAGAGCTGCCATGGCAACTATTGTCATATTGCTATTTCTTTCAATAAGAATAATGTTGTAATTGTAATTTTTAGTATATATATTCTTAGTATTCTTAATTATATCTTTATATAAGCTATCAAATCAAGAACTAAACAAGGAATCAAAATATCGTATACAGTTCAGAATGTATCAATAAGAAAAATTCAATAACATAAAGAAAAGAAAATTAATGTATTTATTTCCATAGACAACATGAAAAAACGTAGACTTGAAAATAAAAATGTAGGGGAAGATGGGGCACATTGACACACTTTTCCTTTTTTACGTCATACCACTCGAAATTTTCCAATTGGTGTTTTGGCATTTTGCAGTTCAGTACCTTAATAGTTCCTGTTTCTTTTGTCGTAACCTCTTTTGATAATAGTACACAATAACAATTTTGGATTGACATTTTCAGATGCAACTCATTTGTATCAAACTGCCCCATACATGGGGCAGAATGATTCACGTATTGGGGCACATTGATACATATTAGAAAAAATGACATACCTGAAAAACTTACGGTTCAGTAATTAATAAAATACGGTAAGTATAGCTCAAAATAGTTTATTCATTAAAATATGAAATGTAAAATGAAAAAATTAACCAGAACGTGTATCAAAAACAAAGAAAACTGAGATTGAACGTACCTATAATAAAACATTATTATAAATTATAACACATTGTACGCCATAAAATCAACAGGAAATGAATAAAATGATGAAGTACGACTTGTTCCCCCTGTCTCTATTGGCACAGGTAACTTTAATATAACATCAGTTAAATCAGCTGTTGCCACATCCGCAATAGTTGGAAATACAAAAGTCCAAGACGTCGATTTTTTCCTTAAATATGAAACTTGAAACTCCGTAGGGCTATGTAATATTTGAACATTACATATATAATAAACTACATGTCTCTTTTTGGGAAATTGTATTAACAAGAAATCTCCTTCTTTTATTTCCTCTGGTGTAGGTTTTTTCATATTTTCCACGCTTAGAATAGTGGTCTCTTCATTCTCCAGAAAGTCTGCATCTGAAGAACTATTGATAATGTCATACTCCATGTCTGAAACACTAGTATTCCCATCAGAATCAGCATAAGTTGTATTTTTAGTTTTATTTATTTTTACAGCCTTTTCATCTGTTAATTGTTCTGAAATGCGCTTTGATGATTGTTTGAGTTTTCTGATATTTTCTCTCTCTATTTTCATTTCTCTTTTCTTTTGTTTAATTTCGTACAACTCTTGTAGTCTATCTTTTTCAGGTGTATCCGTATAAATTCGTGACTTCCCTTTTTCAGCTCCTTTTCTTTTGGTTTGTTTTGGTTTTGCTTTCGGATAAGGTCTAACTACATCAGGTGTAATTATAGTGCCTGGAGGAGTAAGGTGTTTTGAACTAGATGCATCTACGTCACGTGGAGGAGTAAATTGTCTTGAGGTAGACGGAATCAACTCTATTGGAACTGCTTCTTTTATTTGATTTTTTTCTTGGGATAAATTATTTTCAACAGTAGCCAAATTGTTTTCTGTACTTGTGTGATAGATAGCAGAGGGTGCAAAATCCGCTTCACTGAACACCAATGAATTAAAGGGCCAGATTCCAGCCTTTGTAAAACCACTGATTATATTCTTTCCAGTAAACGACTCTAAATATGCTGTTTTCGTAATTTTAGGAATGTCGTAAATAGTTATACCTCTTCCTGGGTTATTTATGCGCCAGTTGTTGAAAGCTACTTTTAATTTACTCTTGAAAGGACCAAAAACTCCTACGTCAAGAGGTTGTAGTCGATGTGACGTGTGAGGTGGAAAAGTTAAATATACAATGCCATTTGCTCGAGAATATTCAATAGCTTCGATTGATATGTGTGCTTCGTGGTTGTCACATAGCATTAAAATTGGATTACTTTTACTACACGACGTGTGTTTCTGAACATGCTTCAGGAATCTAAAAAAAGGTCTGTAACAATCCAGCCACTTTTATTGGCTAGTCCCAAGCTACCTTCAGGTCCTTCGCTTAAAAAGTGATTCTTATAATGAACCCTGGGGAATACAAATATTGGAGGAATTGCGTTACCCACTGCAGAAATTATACCACCAAATGTTACGAGTTCACCTCTTTCGGCAGTAGCGATCTGTCCCACCTGTTTCTGACTTTTGGAAGCTAAAAATTTTGGCGTATTGAGAACTGTAGTTATTCCAGATTCGTCATAATTAATAATCCGATCTGCTGTAAATTGATATTTTTCCAAAACCTTTTTAAGATTGTTAAAGAAATGTTCAACTGCCGTTTTGTTAAATCCAGCTGATCGAGCTAAACTTGTATTCTCTGGTTTTCGTAAACTGATATTTATATGTCGTTTACGAAAACCCTGTGTCCAGTCTATACCTGCAAGTTTCGCAGTATCCCAGTTAGAAGGGTATTTACAGTTTAACTTTTTTGCATACTCATATGCTAAACTTTGTAAATGTCGCAGTGTAAGACCATAGTGCATTTTACTGCAAGTAATTATGTATTCTGACAATAATTCTTCTTGTTCTTTGGTGAAAACTTGTTGACTAGAAAATTTTGATGAATAAACGGCTGCATTTAATGGTTTACCAGTTAATTTTCTCTTTTCTATTCGATGTTGTAGAGTAGCAGGTTTAAGGTTATATTTTTTAGCGGCTTTTCTTATTGATAAGATTCCGTTAACGACGTCCTCTACAGCAGAATATATAGCTAATTCATCTATGTTTACTCTATCAGACTTTTTTTGTAAGTTCTCACCATATTGACTGAAATTATAAAAAAGATATTTTTATACTGTTTAGGATTTTAGAGGGGGCACATTGATACAGTGTATCAATCTGCCCCAAAATATTTGTATCAATGTGCCCCGTTAGCACCTTGTCAGCCATTTTTCTTTTTTTTTCATCAACTATTAGTCAAACGTTATAACTTTTTTATAAAAATAACTTCATCAATGATGTTACTCACCTCTAAAACCAAATGTCTAAACCAATGAAACAATACTTTCTCAATAAATGACGGTAAACGATACCACAAATATTTACTTATGCTCCTCCCAAACACGTGGTGATTAACATGGGAACAATTCAGAGCTGAAATAACGTCTAATCTTGTAAGCACATGTAAAGCCAGTGATGCCATCTTTTGATACGTAATAGAACATTTAAAAGTAGTTTACAATATGAAAAAGTTCACTGTATCAAGGTGCCCCGTGTATCAATCTGCCCCATCTTCCCCTACCTGCTTCTAGAAATTTTCAAAAGTAAATAATTATCGAAATTACTTCTCACTTTTTACTCTCACACGTACTAGTTTGTGTTATGTCTTGAGGGAGAGAAAATGCAATAGTATCAGTTAGTTATTCTTTAAAACATGTAGAAAATCCATATTCAATCTTAATGTTTACAATAATAAAAGATGATGCGACTATATTTTTAATATTTGATATTTTTGAATCTTCAGTTATAGTCCGAAAGCGGTTGGAGATACAGTTTTTTGACTGGCTTATAGGTTTAATGGAAAAAGTTAGCTGAAATCAAATTATTTTATTTTACATTTAAAAATCCTCTACTTTATTGAATTGTAAACAAACACGTATATGCACGTTAGTTTAATAGGGGGTGATATCTGGCAACGTTACCGGACGCTCTATTATCTATTACATGAAACTCGATATACAAAAGGACGCTCTAAGATCGAGAGAATGGTTATCGTATATTTTCTTTCGGACGCTCTAACAACTGTAGAATGAAAGGACGCTCTATTAATAGTGGTGTGGATGGAGGCTCACGTTACTACAATGTAGAAACAAATATATGACGAAATGTTCAAAGTATATCCACATAATGCACTATTAGTGTTCTCGCTATGGTATTGGTTAGGTAGTGGACGCTCTATGGTCGTTTTATAAACGGACGCTCTAAAGATAGTGAGATGTATATATATATATATATAAATAGGAGAAAGAATATCGGGTTAATCCGCTATAGTGCAACCGCAGACACGTGTTTCAGACTCGTTGGTCATCGTCAGTACGGTGTAGCCAAGGAATAAGGTGGGATATCCTTGGAGATAGAAACAAAAGGAAAACCATCGGGAAGACAGACCACCAATTGCAGCTTAAATGTTAGAAGATCCTCAGACTCACAGGGTGAGTTTTTTTGAATGTTTAGCATTGGGATCTCAGAAACTACTGGAGATAGAAAAACGCTTAAATGGGGAAAGATGCGCATTTTTACGAGTTTGATTTAAAACTGCTTTTGTTTCTCCGATAACTTTCATGGCTTATTAGATATTCAAAGAAAACTAAATTTTTCGATTTTCTTTAAACATGCTTAGCATCGTTAATAGTAATTTTAGAGAAAAAGTGTTCAGAAAGTTTTAGATAATTTTACGCCAAATAAAACTGTGTAGCTAATATTTTTTTTTCGTTTACCATTATCGAGTTATGACACAAACTTGTGTTTTTTTAAATGGAAACCATAGTTGGTTTTGACATCATTGAAAAGCTTATTTTTTTCTGATTACAATGATATAAGGTTTAATATGGTTATTTTAAAAAATAAAGAGGATATAGACATTTTTATGGTTTTTATGGAAAACAATTGAATTTCGAACTGATAAAATACAAACCAAACGAAAACTTATTTTGAAGTCTTATAGTAATAAAACGAAAACTATAAGAACTTTTATTAAGGGCACACAACATTATTAATGTTCAAAGATACCTCCATTATTATTAATACACAAATTGCATCTCTTCACAACAGAATTTGTAGCATTGCGTACTTTACGCCTATCGATGTTCTTAAAAGCAACTAAGACAGCTTCTCTTAAATCGTCGATTGTTTCATATGTTCTTTTGTATACTGTGTCCTTTAGTACACCCCACAAGAAAAAATCCAAAACTGATAAATCAGGGGATCTAGCCGGCCATTTAATGGGTGCATTTCGTCCTATCCATTGATTAGGGAAGTTCAAATTTAAATAATTTCTAACATTCAGTTGATTGTGCGGAGGCGCTCCGTCATGTTGAAACCATTGCAGCATTGCTCGGGTTCTTAAATTTAAATTATCTAACATTTCCTCGAAATCTTATTGTAAAAAATTAAGATAACGATTGCCAGTTAGTGATCCATCAAAAATAAAAAGAGGAAGAACAGTTGATCCTATAACACCACACCAAACATTAAACCCAAATTTAATTTGTGGTCTCCTATGTTCAACGTGAAGTGGATTTGTTTGAGACCATATGTGCTCATTATGCCTATTAAACATTCCACAATTTGTGAAACGAGATTCATCAGTCCATAATATTTTCATGGAAAAGTGTGGATCGTTTTGACACTGATCTTTAAACTATCTACAAAAAGCTATTCGTCTGATGTTATCACCTTTATGTAATGTTTGTGATACTGATAATTTGTAGGGACGAAATTTATGCTTCTTCAACACTCTGACAATAGTGCGTTGAGAGGAGCCCATTTCTGTTGAAATTTGTCGGGTCGATGTAGATGGATTCTGAGCGACACATGCTAATATGTTTATTTCTCTATCTTCATCCATCCCTTTTTTTGATTTTGGTTTAGCGAACGAACCATAACCTGCTAAATTATCCCATAATCTCTTAAAAGTAGGTAGCGACGGCTGACGTCGATCAAAATAATTTTCAAAATAAACTTCAGCAGCTCTAGCAGAATTTTTCTGGCACTGAATGTAACATCCAACCATATCACGCTTTTCTACGTTAGAAAATTCCATAGCTAATGCAAATTTATGATTAACGGCCGTTTGCACCGCTTATAGTTAAGTTACAATTAAATTAATTAATAGTTAATTGTCAATGTTCGACAATTAACTTGATTTAAAAGTAAAAATTAACAGCTCTCACTTCTGTGACTCAACGTGAAAGCAATGTTAGTATATTTATCTCGACTGCTCCAACGAACACTATTGTAACTCAGATTTTTCGTTTTTTGAATTACAAAACACCAAACATTTTTTTTAAAAAGTTTATATCTTATAAAGTGAACAATCATAGAAATGTCTATATCCTCTTTATTTTTTAAAATAACAATATCAAACCTTATATCATTGTAATCAGCAAAAAATAAGCTTTTTTCTTTTTTTGAAATACAAAACACCAAAAATTTTTTTTTTAAAGTTTATATCTTATAAAGTGAACAATCATAGAAATCTCCATATCTTCTTTATTTTTTAAAATAACCATATGAAACCTTATATCATTGTAATCAGCGAAAAATAAGCTTTTTAATGATGTCAAAATCAACTATGGTTTCCATTTAAAAAAACACAAGTTTGTGTCATAACTCGATAATGGTGATCGAAAAAAAAAATTAGCTGCATTGTTTTATTTGACGTAAAATTATCTAAAACTTTTGTCTGAACACTTTTTCTCTAAAATTACTATTAACGATGCTAAACATGTTTAAAGAAAATCGTAAAATTTTGTTTTCTTTGAATACCTAATAAGCCATGAAAGTTATCGGAGAAACAAATGCAGTTTTAAATCAAACTCGTAAAACTGCGCATCTTTCCCCATTTAAGCGTTTTTCTATCTCCAGTAGTTTCTGAGATCCCAATGCTAAACATTCAAAAAAACTCACACTGTATATATATATATATATATAGAAAAACGTTTCGTTACTGCTTACCGCAGAATGATGGGTTTAGCTAATTAGTAAATAATACACAGTTTCATATGTATGTGACGTTTCGATCGTATTTCACGATCTTCATCAGACACTAACAAGTACTGCTTAAGAAAAAACGTCCAACAAAGAACACATTACAAAAATTACTCCACCACAGTTACACCCATAACATATTAAAATGTAGTATAAAATTTCTTGATATATTAAAATGCAGTATAAAATTTCTTTCTTTTTGGTTTCATACCTGCGAGCAGTAATATGTACGCAAATTGTTGTTATTTTTAAATTAAAAGAAATTTTATACTGCATTTTAATATATCAAGAAATTTTATACTACATTTTAATATGTTATGGGTGTAACTGTGGTGGAGTAATTTTTGTAATGTGTTCTTTGTTGGACGTTTTTTCTTAAGCAGTACTTGTTAGTGTCTGATGAAGATCGTGAAATACGATCGAAACGTCACATACATATGAAACTGTGTATTATTTACTAATTAGCTAAACCCATCATTCTGCGGTAAGCAGTAACGAAACGTTTTTCAATACATTAGTCAGTTGACTGAAAGCCACTTGATATCTATATATATATACATATATATATATATATATATATATATATATATATATATATATATAAAATATATTACAATTCTTTGCCAATTATATAAAAAAAAAAAATTAATTAAATTAATTAATTAATTTTTTTTTTGTAGTATGTAGGTATGGACGATATATACGTATGTATGTAACACGTCCCAGTGCGGTGTCTATACATCATACATACATACATACTGCTATGGTTTTTTTTATATATTATGGATAAGTAAAATTAAATAAATTGATTTATTTCAAATTTATTTTTCTGTGGGGCAAATGTTTTGGTACACACTGTATTTTGGTTTCTGTTTAAGAATTTGGGAGGTATAGTAGTCTTTTGGTAATCTGTGTATATTAATATTTATTTTGTTATTTGCAATTATTGATTACATTTTCATTTATACATTTTGATTTACATTTTATATTTGTCATTGTTTTCTAATTGACAACCAGTTGTCATATTGTTATTACTTTTAATTCATTTTATGCCACTACTACCAAGAAGATTTTCAATTTTTCAATACATATATATATATCGTATCTAATATATTTAGTTTTATTATTATTTTTCTTATGAATTGGCAGCATTATTCATGATCAAATCTATATTTATTTGTTCAATTTATTTCTTTCAAGACTGCATCATTTTTCTCGAGCACGTCTTGTTTTGTTTATATTCATATGGCATTTATGTGCCTTTTACATAACATAAAGCCTATTGATTTAATTAGTATTTTCTATTGTGCCTATTATTTACATTTATTTTAACTAAAATATACTAACAATTCATGTTTATTTTTATACCGGCGTTTGTCATTAAATGTAGGCAACCCATTATACTCATTTTTACATGTTTTCAACTTATACCTTAATTTTAAATAGACGATTTTTGAAATAAAATTAGTATTCTTTTTCAATAACTAAACTAATTCTTATTACTATTATTTCGATGATGTGAAGGTCACAGTAGTATGTATGTACGATATATACGTATGTATGTAAAACGTCCCAGTGCGGTGTCTATACATCATACATACATACATACTGCTATGGTTTTTTATATATTATGGATAAGTAAAATTAAATAAATTGATTTATTTCAAATTTATTTTTCTGTGGGGCAAATGTTTTGGTACACACTGTATTTTGGTTTCTGTTTAAGAATTTGGGAGGTATAGTAGTCTTTTGGTAATCTGTGTATATTAATATTTATTTTGATATTTGAATTTAAAAGAGAAGATGCCTGAAAGATTATTTACGCTCCGTAACTTGATATTATAATATAGTATAGATGTGCGGAATATTATTTAGATATGGAAGGGATGCGTGACTTTCACTGGCCGTGTGTTATATATTGAAGGACATTAAATTTTGGTCTCCCGTCAAGTGCAGTTGAATTAGAAATATTATATGTTTGAATAAAATTTGTTATAATTTTCATTTTTATTTTAAGGAGCCAAGATCTAATCAAGTTTGTGTATTAGTTTTATTGCTGTTATACAAGTTAAGTATTTACTTTTAAGAAAGAGAATGCATTCTTTATTATAATAAGAGAAAATTTTAATATTGTAAAAGTAGACTCATATCCTTCATTTTGTTTTCCTGCACGTGTTTGAAAATATTTTATATTTATTGAGAAGTTATTAAATTAGATAATTTTCTTTACTGTATCAGTTTGCTATAATTTGATGTATTTTAATTATAGGTATTTAATTTATTTATTTTAAGTAATTATTATTTTGTATGGACTTTGTGAATTATTTTCAGTATTTAATTAGGTAAATTTTTGTCGCGTTTGTCAGTACAAGTTTTTTTTTATCCTATCTGGTCAATTAGTGGGTAGGATTTTTTCTTGAGAATTTGTTAATGAAATTTTTTTTTTGTTTTTTTATAATAAATAATTATATCTGATATGTTTTTCAATTTTATTAAAAATTTTAGAAAAGATAATTAAATAATTATTTTTTTTTTGTCTTCAAGTAATTTGTTGTTTTTTTATACCTACTGTTTCCTAAGATCACGATTCCTGACGTGAACATTGTACAGTTTCGCCGAGGGAACCTGAGAGAGAGAGAATTTTGTTTTCTGAGCTATATCGCGGCAACCCTATAACAATTGTACTAATATCATAGCAATACGTATACACAGATTCCCTATGGCTAATGTTAGTTGACACATATCATCAAAGGAATTCCAAATGGATTACATAATAATAATTATTGGCTTAACATGCAAGTGTTTAGTTAACTTAAATTTAATGAGAATTTTAAAAAATAGAATAATATCGAAGGTATTCAGTTTAAAAAATTAAAATCAGATAATGAGAAGGCGAAATGATAAGTGCAATATAAATCCTTCGATGTAATTATAGAATGTGAAAAATGTGATTTGAACTTTTATTTGAAACATTGTTGGCTAACACTAATAATCACAAGGATATTGAAAGCATTCGTCTTTGATGGGGCATGAGTAAATGTCGCATTTCTATATGCACGCACGATATAACATAACAAATATTACAGGAATAGGCAAAACTCATTAGAGTACGTTATAGTCATAATATTTAACATTCCTGTTTTCACATGATTTTAACGTCTTCCTGATTGTAAAACAAATGCAATTAAATGCAAACATATGTTTCCACATCACCTGAAACGAGGAATGTTTTATTAAATTAAAGGGTCAGCTTCACAACTAATGTTCAATACGAACCAACATATCTTCTTCACCGTTGTTGGGCGAGACAGTCCGTTATAAGTCAGAGGTGTGCAGATATACATACCACATACATAGTATATTCTAATGTATTTAATGTATTTACATTTTTTAGAAAATTTAATTACAGAGAATTAACTACATTTGAATGGTTTCTGTGAAAATTAAATATATTCTAGCCTATTATTAAGAACCATATTGATTTTTACCACATTATCAAGTACATAACTAAATTGGTTATTAAAGTCATTATTTGTATGTCTACAACAAATACTTTTTACCGTTTTTATTGCGAGGCCTATCTTGATATAAAAAACTTAACGCCATGAAAATTTTAGTTTCCCACTATATCAAGCAAATACTACATGATTATAATCAAGTAAATGTTTAGCAAAACTGGGGATATTAACATTTACTAAATTGTAATTACTATTTTGACTACATAGGGTACCTACTTAACTATATTGAAGTATTTCATGCCGCGGATTGGGACCTTTTTTCCATAATTTTCAGTTATTACTTGTTAAATAAACACTTTTCATAAGGATTCCCAAATATATGTCATTGCTTTTGGTAATAATTCCAAATTTTGTAATTTTCAGCTTTGCGCACCTATTGAATTTGTGAGATCTTTTGATATTTCAATATTCCTTTGAAAATACATACATTATATTTTAATTTTCAATTAAGAACTCTGTTTATAGAATTCTATTGTAATCAATAAATAATATAATTTACGTGAATTCTAAGTCAGCTTGTATTACTATGCGATTTCCTTCTTATTTTCGCTTAAGCTTGATTAAAACGTTTAAAATTCTTTTAATAAATTTCGATATTGTATATGATTTTAAATACAACTGATACTCGTTGAGATACCAATGAAGCATGATGGAATGTCTGAGGTAAAAGCAATGTTTCGTTTTCTGTCGTAACTTGAAGGGCTAAGGTGTCATTATGCAGGCTTCAATAATATATCATTAAAAGTCACTAAAAAGTTATTAAGAAGTTTCTTTGGAACTTCTTAGCGGCTGTAAATAACGCAAATGACTGCACTAAAGAAATTCAATATTATAACCAAAGGATAATAAACGTCTACGTGCATAGAACGAATATTTTATTCCATGCTTTGCGACCGTAACCTTTTTATCAACGAGTATCTACGCAGATACACACACAAAGAAAGTGTAGAATTACTTTTTTACACAACTTGCGTATTAATATTCATACAGGAAAAGGAGAATCGACTCGCCGTGCATTTGAAATGTGTAAATGTCTACACGAAATGCATAGACTTACTTGACTTTACTCTTTACGTTAGCAAGAAGTAATAAAAATACAGAACAAACAGTATGGAGGAAGACGACATAAAAACCAAACTCGTATTGCTACACTAAGAAATAAGCGACCATATGGCACAAACACAGTGCACCACGACGTAGTCTATCATTGGATTTGTGTTCGTATGTGCGCGCATGTGTTTGGCCTTTGTACATACAGATACGTTTGCATCTGTATACGTTTGCATACCTGTATATGTGCGCGCATTTAAATCGACCTGCTAAATACAATGAAAGATAAAAAACATATACAGTAACGGACATTAGATTTAAATATTTATTTTTACTTGTTGACCTACCTTAAGATAATATTTGTTGATCCTATTGGAATTAACACTTTCGTGAATAAATGCATTACAAAATGCGCGGATGTACGCTAATATGTAAATAATTTTTGTTATTTATATACTAAATGACTTGATTAAATATCCAATGTTTACTAATAAGTCTGATAATAACCACGAGGCAGAGCAATGTCTCCTCAAAAATTTAATAAAACAAAATTCCTGGATAAATAAAAACTGGTTGTAAAATATTTAAAATATGATTTAATTTATAATTAATTACTACTACTACTACTAATAATAATAATAATAATAATAGTCTTTATTTGTCCAGCAGCAAAAATGCTAATTACAGGACCAAAATTTACACTTGATAGTATTTCCTATAACTACAAAACAAAATACAAAACAACAATCTAACAGAGACAAAGAAAACTGAATATACGCATTAACGAAATCCATTAAAAAATTAAATCATCAGGAGATGTTAGTGAACACATCAAGCTGATTTACGAAGAAAAGCACGCGAACAACTTGAATAGATAACCCAATAATCAAAATCTGATACATACAAATAGTAGTGGTTCATATATAGTAGTAATAATAATAATAACAATACCAATAATGAACAAGAACTTAACACATTGGACCGAGAGCAGTAAATATTTAATAATTAATACATAGCCAATGCATTTAAATTACAAATTAAAATGAAAAGTATTTCAGACATTTGCAGAAGGCAAGAAGCCCAAAAAGAAAAAGAATAATTGAGCTGAATCGAGAGACATATCTATTTGTTGTTAGAGTGAGGTTTTTGATTAAAAGGTAAGTTGAAAGGATCAGTGCATATAGTTGGTTGGCGTTCATAACCATATGAGTGAGAGGTGCCTTAGCAAAAACAATTGACCTTACTCGAGCCACCACAAAAGTATCACTCGAACGCGTACCGTATCTGGGAACCAAAAAATCCACACTGGGGAGTAGATTGGGGGCATCAATTCTATTATTAACCAGCCCAACTAGAAAAATTGCGCTTGCGAATTCTCTACGTTCCAAGAGCGAAGGAACGTCATGTTCCAATAGTAGACTCTTGTAGTCAACGTATCTAGGAGGAAACGTGCCGCGAGCCCCGTACGAAAAGTACTTCAAAAATCTCTTCTGTACTCTCTCAATTAGTAGGTTCTGGTAAACGTAACAGGGATACCAGATTATAGAGTCATACTCTAGTCTGGGTCGCACCAGTAAGTAAACCAGTGTTTTCAATTTATCCGGATTCATAAACTCTCTGTACGACCTGGCAACGAAGCTGAGTGCACTTGAGGCGGAGTTGCATATCGAATATATATTATTAAAAAATTGCAAAACGTTGATCAAATAACACTCCAAGATCTCTTATCTGGGAATAGGAGTTTAATTTAATATGTAGGGGAGTATCAGTAGACCGTTTCTTGTGGTTTACGTAACTACCGCACATTTATTAACGCTGACTTTTATTTTGTTCCGCTGGCACCATTTGTTAATAACACGTAGATTGCTCTGAAAGCCTACACAATCGTAGACAAACGAGAACCTTGAAAAAATCTTTAAGTCATCAGTATAGGCTAGGACGCGACAGCTGAGAATAGATAGTAGATCGTTAATGTAAACGTTGAAGAAGATTGGGCCCAGGTTTGATACCTTGCTCACACAAGAAAGAGTAATCTTTATACGTCTTTTACGATCTAGTGAAAATTGATCGTATATTAGAAGTGTAATTGAATAGTATTATAAATATAATTATTGCTCTCGTATATCGTCGTTATGATATATATACTACGAGGTTTGAAAAGATTATCTATACTGTTTCAACAATAAATGACAAAGCTTAGAGCCATATTATACAGAGCCACTCCAGTGGTGAACGCTCGGCACAGCAGTGGCCCGACCTAGCTTCCGTGTGACATTATTCCTTTGAAATTGTGAACTGTAAACACCTGAAATTTGGGTTATGTATTTTTACCAGCAAAATTACTTATAAGAATATTATGAATAAGGTTGTTATGGTTCTTAATTTGTGGAACATTACCTTCGTATGAAGAAACAACTGTGAACAATAGTAAATAAATATATTGAAAATTAAATACACTGATCTGCATAAATTAGGTTATAATCAAATCATCATCCTACAACTAAACTGTTAGTAAAAATGTTAATTATTTGAATTGTTTACAAATAAACAACAGGAACAAATAATCATAAAGGTATGTATACACAATTTCAAATTAATTCAAATAATTTTGATTCTTGATTAAATATCTGTGAATCTCAACATATCTTAAATAAATAAATCTCAGACCAGACAAATGAATTTAATTGAAAAGATACTTTAAATACTAGGTGTGAAAACTCCTATATGAAACTACTATTTATATTAAATTATGATGAAAGTTAAAATAGAATAATTCTTACAATTATGAAGATACTTAACGTTGAATTAACTATAGTAATTGTCCTGCAATTATGGTTTTTAATAATCCTGCTTCTTAAATTCTCGATATTAATATATATGTAATTACTTAACTCGAGTTTTATATTTTTGTTTGTTTGCTGAATGGCCCATTCCTTCCGAGTTGTGTATGTGGTACATTCTTGTCCTCTTGTGACCTTCTTCGTCCTGGAACTGGTATCTTGGTGTGAATTTTCCAATTTGGACAGCTTATCCCTCGAGTACTACGTTTTGGTTATCCTTATTCAGGTAAATAAATTAATTTCAATACATCAATTCAAATATTTAATTTTCTTGTTTCCTTGCACTCTTGGGCTATTTTGTTTATAATTCTCTTAGAAAAATCGTAGTAGATTTATATAAGCACACAGGTATTGATTAATTTTCTTAATTAAGACGGGTGTTTACCAACAAATAGAAACTTATGCAACTTATATTACTCGTGGGACGGGTAGACGCAAGGGGGTGTGAGTAAGTGGAGCTACACGATATTCGGTTTCCATCACAGCGCTTCGGTTTTATTCATAGATTGAGGAATACTGTAGATGGGAAACATAATATATAAATAATGAGTACTTACGGAACTGTTGATGTTGATGTTTTATAATAAGCCAATTTTTGCTTGCCCATAACTGTTATATTATTATACACTCTAATATTATAGGTATATATGACATTTAAATGCCAGTCTGCATTAGCCGACCGATTCCGATAGATTTTCGTCCTCGCTAGGACCGGGAGAGATACCGTAAAGTGGGGATAGACGACGCGAAAAACCTCGTGTGAAATGTGTGCAACAATGTTTACTGATTAATGTTTTTTATCTTTAAAAATAATTACATAAATTTGATTTTTTCTTTATATCGTACATCAAATGTGCAGCTGGCGTATAGAGGTCGTGTCAAATTGTCAAATGAACTGTCAATTCCCATATTCAAATTTAAGCGGGAGAATTTAATCGATTTTAAAGATTCATTTTACCAAAAATTAAATTC
Source organism: Amphimallon solstitiale (assembly GCA_963170755.1). NCBI lineage: Eukaryota > Metazoa > Arthropoda > Insecta > Coleoptera > Scarabaeidae > Amphimallon > Amphimallon solstitiale. The sequence continues at coordinate 109,062,407 of OY720676.1, forward strand.
TTAATACATTTTCTCTTCATTAATGTGAATTGAACAAGTTTTAACAATATAAAAATACATATCATAATACATAATACATAATAGGGTCAGGTAGGGTAATTGTAAACGCTTTTTGTATACTTGCATTTTAAAATGCTATATTTTGTGTTTAATGATGGGTCATTGACACCTGTAATAATACCCGTATAGTTTGACCTTTTTGAATGCTTTTTGCCACATTTCAAGTCTATCCATGTCATTTTTTAATTTTTAGGGCCTGTTTACAATTACCCCAACACAAAATTAGATGGTACACAATTTAGGGGTAAATGAAAACATGCATTTGTTGTCCTATTAAGTTTAATAGTAAGTTTTGATGAGGGAAATGTGAATAGGAGTGCAAGTGAACCTTTTGCATGCTTGAGCATCAATTTATATGCGTGTTTGCATTTACCCCTATACAAGCTATAAATTTGCAGGACAATAGTAAGGCGGCTAGAAATAACAAATGCTTTATTGAAGTTTCACGTGGTCACAGAAAATATGTTGAAAAAACACTATTTTTCAAAAACGCCAACAGTGCCTTCAAAAACATGAATTGTTTTTCTAGCTCTCTTCACAACTTTCGGTTCAGGTAGCAAGGCCACAATCATCCCAAATTCTACAGTTGAAACGTCCTGTTCTTTTTCAACAAATTCAGTGCAAAATGTGTCGTTGCGCCTAAAACCGACAACATCAACGTTGCCACTTTCTTCATCGACATCCCGTACACGGCAGACATATTTATAATTTGTGCTTTTTCTAGGTCCTCCAAGAAATTTGACCAATAAGTAAACTCCTCGCTTAATTGCGTGCCATTCTGGCATTTTATATTCCACCTCCGGGTAGCTGTCGGCTGCAACTTCTTCGGCCCATTGTATTTCATTCATGTCTTCATCTGAATCATTACAAAGTCTCAAATTGTCATTTTCCTCTTCGCTTTCAGAGTCCTTCAGTTTTTCTCTGGAAGTTTTTCCTCCCCGAGGTTTACGTTTTCGGTTATTTTTCTCCTCTTTTAAACGTTCGGCTTCTTTGAGACGTTCCATAACTTCAACACTTGTCAAAACTTCACCGTACCGAGCCTGCTTCAATCTTGGTGTTACTTTTTTGGGCTCTGCTGCCTTTTTGTACGGTTCGACGTCAAGTGTATTAGCAATTGCTGACGAGAAAACAGCAATAACATTTGAGGCTGGCGTAATACGATCGGGAGTTAAAGTGGCGGATGTAGATGGAGATGGCGTTAATAACTGTAGTGGTTGCCTTTCCGTCCTGTTTTCGTCCTGTTCATTTTCAGAATTTAGAACGGCTTTTCGCTGATTTTCTCTGTATCTCTTCAAATCAATGGGATTAAATTCATCTTCGGGAACCAGGTCCCGTAACTCTTCCTTGTCGCACGGGTATCCCATTCGTGCTCGGGCTTTTAGGCATTCCACCATTTGTTCTTCTTCTTCGGTTGTAAACACAGTGGAACGTCCATCTCCCATTTTCGTGTCTGGGATATTTCTCCCTTTTATTCTATGGTACATCACGGCCACAGGCACGTTATATTGGTGTGAAGCCTGACGATACGTGCAGTTCTTGTTCCTTACGTCATTGACAGCCAATAGAAGATCTTCCTGTGAGTACCTCTGGTCAGTTTTCTTCTTCATATACTTCCTAGGCATCTTTCTTGGTTCCTGTAATAGAATAAATACTATTTTGATGCGACGAGTTGTTGTTTACAATTATCCCAACTAGGCGTTAACAATTTCTCCATTCGCAAATTTCGAAGGGGTAATTGTAAACACATATTTGTCGAGGCTGAAGGAACAAATTTGCGGTTACGTCCAGAAAAAACGTTTCTCTGCATCAAATACTTATCGCCAAAATCAAAAAAGAGCTTCAAACTTACCTTTCAGTCTCTCTAACAAAACTTGTAAAGTTCCGTGACCGAAACAAATTCCAAACGATAAAACACCATCCAAAACTTACTATCACTGTTGGCGTAAAATCAACTGTAGCGGAGTAAACTATGCAACTGCATATCCGGCCGAGGTGTGTCCACTGAAGTTGACGCGCGAATCGCGCCTATTTTAAATTTTTAATAAATCCCAGTACTGTTTCCAATTACCCCTAGTTTACAATTACCCCACCTGACCCTATTAGAATCTCTATTTTTCAGATTTTGGTGTAAATGGATGAACAATGAAACTTAGCCAGCCATCCATATACAGGATGTTTATAAAATGACTGTAACTATTAATTAATTACAATATTATTAATTTTTAACAATATTACTCAACACAGAAATGCCAATACATGAAAACAACGTATACATATATGTCTCACGCAAATTAAATGGATTTCAAGTGTCGTATCATAACTGTCGTGAAACGTAGCTTCACTTCTATACACTAAAGCGAAAATAATGACTAACCAATGATGATTTTATTTTCTTGTAGGTACGTAATATAAGGAAGTATTGTGATGACGAAAATTTTCGAATTCGAGATTTTTGCAGATGTCCACGTTTTGAAGTCCCCTAATACCAAAAAAGTGGTTTTTAAAAAATGTCTCTCTCTCTCTCTCTGTGTGTGCCTGTGTGTCTGTGTCTCTGTGTGTGTGACCACGATAGCGGTCAAACCGCTGTAGATATCTATTCCAAATTTTGCATTTACGTATATAATCTCCCTCTTGAGAGCTGATTAGTTTTTTAGTAAAATCGGTAGACCGGAAGTAGTAGTTTACTTCGGTAAAAAAATCGAATTTTGCAAATATTTCGACAATTACTAAGTTTAAACAAATTTATAAAGAATTCAAATGTACTCAAAATTAAATTTGAGAAAAATTGTATTAAAATTTTTTTTCGAAATTCCTACCGGAAGTAGGTCTTTAACTCTTATCGAAAATCAGTTTTTTGCGAATATCCCGCAAATCATGCTTTCTAGACAGGTACATTACGAGTATAAAAGTATTTAGAACATAATTTTCAATACTTTTCGTATAAAAAAAATTTCAAAATTCGGACCGGAAGTAACTCTTTTACTCTTACCGAATAGAGAATTTTTGCAAATATGTCGTAAATTATGCATTTTGTATATATTTATCAAGAGTGCAAAAGTATTTAGAGTTAGATTTGCAATGTTTTTTGTATAAATGAAATTTCAAGATACGGACCGGAAGTAGCACTTTTACTCTTAGCGAGTAGTACTTTTTTGTAATATCTTGTAAAGTATGCATTCTATAGGGATTTATTAAGAGAATAGAAGTGCTTAAAATAGGATTTTGAATAATTTTTATAAAAAAAATCTAAATATTCTATAATTCGAAACGCTCATACGTATAAGAAAGTCGTGTGGTGGCCACACATCATTTTTTTATTTCTTACGCGAAAAGAATAAAACTATTGATCTTACCCAAGTATATAGAATGATAATCGTTAGTGGCAAGACTTTTTTTGGATTAAAACTTCCACTTTCGGAAACGGTACCATCGGCTTACCTGTAAAAGAGACAGAAAGTTACAAAAAGGCATAAACTAATAAATGTCTACACATATGTAATTTGTATACGTTTAATGTTCACACAATGTTCATACAAATATCCAGTAATGTTAATCAATAAAAGTATTTTTATATGCCACACCAAAGAAACCGACTCTCAATAATACGTTATTATGACCCACCCAAAAGAAATGTATAGTTTAAGGAACACGTACAATACATACGTAAAACAACTTTAGAGGTCTACAGCCTATTGTTAAGTATTCGTTTCACCGAGTGGATTTTTATTTTTTATACTTTCGCTTTAAGATGATGTTAAGATTTGTTATAAGAAGAAAACATTGAAGGACATAATTTTAAGAAGTGCAAAAACTCTATGAATATATTACTTCTTAGATGAGCCGTTAAATACATACAATATTTCTTATAAATTTCACATTTTTAGGCTTCTTTCTTCACAATAACTCCTTTGCGTCATCTACAATAATAATAATAAGTATCTATTTAGTTGACTCTATCATAATAATATTAATTATTATGTCTAAATGTATGAACAAAACAAATCGACAAAAGAGAAGAACTAGATTAACGAAACATACACATGAAAAGAATCAAGCTGTTTTTAAATATATATCTCTAGGAATGTATTTCGAGAATGACTAAAAAGTTTACAAAGTATGTAAAAATTTATGAAACGTAATAGTTTCATGAGCTGACAGTAAGACATAATCTAATTTTCTCATATGTCGTAGTTTTTACAAACAAAAAAAAATAACCTGTAATATATAAGCTTCATAATAATATGTGTTTATTAATCACTGCTCATACTCTATTATTGCACAAATCATTTTACTATAAAAATTAGAGTAACCGACGTTTCTCATAACGAAAAAACTACAAGCTAGTGTCAGACCACAGACAGTATAGCATATGCAGAAAAGGCTTTTACATAAATCATTGACATACGAAGAGAATTTAAATTTCTCATTAAAACTGTCCTAAAGTTTTATCTTAACAGAATCATTAACTATACATGTATTACTTAGTTTTGTGCTTGAATAAAATTAACTAATGATTTAAAGGATATACCTAGTATTAATCTGTTTATTCTCATTCATGTCATTTATAGTTACTAGAACAAGTTGAATAAGCTTCTGAACAACCTAAATCGAAAGCAGATCTGTAACTTGAAATTGTAGTCCTGTTAATGCTGTTTACATAAAGAATGATAGATTTTGTTGATATGCTATTAGATGGACAATCATTATTATAAATTAAAAAAAGAATAGGTTCTAGAACGGATACTGAGGTACTATTAACAGCTAAATAATGTGAACAAGCATTGGTACTGTTTTTGGTAGGCGTTTATTTAAGCAGGCTGCAAACCAATCAACTCCAACGACATCTCTAGCATGCGTAATAGAAGGAAAATATTTATATGAAAGTTAAGTTAAGATGCATAATGCAATAACAATAGTGAGCTATGCAAGCGAAAGATGGACAACACCCATGACCCAAGGCCTGGGACAAAATGACATACAGAGTTGCCATTATACAGGGTCCGGTAACGAAGCGGGGACGGAAGATTACATGCTTATTTGAAAGTTAGTCAAATATTTAGTCATCGGATATTCTTACGCGCCATCAAGCGCACGTTTTAAAAATATTTTGGTTTATATAGCGTGTTCCAGATGGAAATGCCAGACTAAAGTTGCCTTTTTTAATGGAACACCCTATATATTAATAGATAAAATGATCCGCGCTTGAAAGCTGGTTACATCGATATAATGCTGTATGGGTCTAAAGTTGACAGTTTCTGTGTTAAGAATTATTTTACTTCATAAATTAATACATTTCAGTAGGCTATTCTGCATAAGGAAAAACAAAAGATCCGAAACCAACAGAATTGAATATTTTTTACTAGTATTGAGTTTCACAATTTCGCAAAATCGAAGAAATCTCGTACTTTTTAAATGGAACAGCCTGTATATTTTCAGCTCACTAAAAAGCCCTTTTACTACGCTTTCTCATTTAATGCACCTAGGATAGATCATTGGCTAATTATTTGTTTTTAAAATTGAATTAATGAAAAATGCTTGTATTTTTAGTAGCTAATTTGCACTTTAAAACCTTCTGTAAGGTCGCATATTCAACAAATAATCCATAAATGGTCTATAACAAGAAAAAACCCCATTTATTATGAGAAACAGTTGATTTTCTCTCAGCAGTAGTATTAAAAGTTTGCGCTATTTTAAATAAATACTAATTATAAACCACAACAGAAATTTTAATTAACGAAAGTTATAGCACAGTAAATCAAAAATAAAGGAAATGTAAATAGTAAATGCAAATAAATCAAAGATAACTTTCAAATGTCCTTCCATGTCTCTCAATACATAAATGAAGCCGCCTGGTGAAATTCTGCTGAACATGCTGTAATGTTTTTTGGCGAACATTTCTATATGCCTCTCTTACGCGTTCCAACATATTTTTCCTTGTTGTAGGAACTTCCACATAAACCAGAAACTTGACATATCCCCAAAAGTAGAAGTCTAATACAGTAAAATCTGGACTTCGTGGAGGCCAAGCGATTGGACCACCTCGTCCTATCCATTCCTCTTCCTTCCATCGCCCTAGAAACTCCCTAACGTTAAGGCTATAATGAGAAGGTGCACCATCGTGTTGAAACCAGAAAATTTGTCGGGTGTCAGCATCCACATGCTCAAGTAAATCAGGCAGTTCGTTCTGCAGAAATGCCAAATATGATTGCCTGTAACGGTTGCATCGAAAAAGTACAGCCCAATGATATATGGGCCAAGTATACCTACCCAGACGTTAAGGGACCATCTATTCTGATTATCTACATGACGTATCCAATGCGGCTTTTCTGTTGCATAATAATGCATGTTATGTTTATTTACCATTACTTTTGAAAGTAGCTTCATCACTAAAGAAAAACTTTGTTAAAATATTTGGCATTTCTCGCATTTTATTTAACAACCAACCACAAAAGTCTGCTCTTTTAATGAAATCATCACCATGCAATTCCCGATTTAATTCCATATGGCACGGATGATACTTATGACTTCTTAAAATTCTCTGCACGCTCCTATCTTCAATAGCGGTTACCTTTGAAATCTATACTTATGTGTGGATTTTCCTGTATTGTTAATAATACGGCCAGTTCGTTTTGTTTATTGATTACCGGTTTATTTATTTCTCCCTTCTTGTAGGTTACACTACCAGTTTCTATAAATCCCTCTAACAACTTTTTAAATGCTTCCGGTCTTGGCTTTCCTTCAAGGGTTGGAAATCTCTCTGCATATACTCTACTTGCCAGGAGATAAATATCATATTCACCATTATAGCAATTTCTTTTAAACACTGAACCAAATATTGTGTAACGTGAAACAAAATTTTGACAACTTGGTTATTATATATACAAGCTTAAAACTGACACTAGATAACTTGATGAGCAGTGAATCTATTGAAAATGCTATATTACTTTATATTAATTTAATGTTTGCTTTCACCTCTGAGTGAAAATCAACTGTTTCTCATACTAAATGGGGTTTCTTCTTGTTATAGACAAGCATTTTTATTTAATTCAATTTTAAAAAGAAATAATTAGCAAATGATCTAACCTAGGTGCATTAAATAGAAAGCGTAGTAATAGGGCTTTTTAATGAGCTGAAAATATACAGGGTGTTCCATTTAAAAATTACGAGATTTCTTCGATTTTACGAAATTGTAAAGACTCTGTATAACGCTAACAGTTACAGAATTTATTTTACATAGCAACGAAACTTAATACTAGTAAAAAATATTCTATTCTGTTGTTTTCGGATTTTTTGTTTTTTCTTATGCAGAATAGCCTCCTGAAATGTATTAATTTATAAGGTAAAATAATTATTAACACAGAAACTATCAACTTTAAACCCATACAGCATTATATGGATGTAATCGACTTTCAAGCGCGGATCATTTTATCTATTAATATACTGGGAGTTCCATTTAAAAAAAGCAACTTTAGTCTGGCATTTCCATCTGGAACATTCTGTATAAACCAAAATATTTTTAAAACGTGCACTTGATGGTCCACAAGAATATCCGATGAGTAAATATTTGACTAACTTCAAGTAAGCATGTACTCTTCCGTCCCGCTTCGTTGCCGGACCCTGTATATGGAACTGGGTTCGTTATGCTAAAACGGTTTGAGCTAGAATCCTGGAATTTTAAAGGGACTTCGGACCCAATTAAAACTACTTATTAACATTCTTTAATTTTTTTTATGCATAAGTGTTTCGAAATCCAAAGCCTATTTGTTTTTTTCTTAATGGGTGCAAGAGTTAAATGGAACATCATTAAAACGGTCATTTTTTCCCGAAATAAATAAATAAATCAAAATCAAATAAATAAATCAAGCAGCCTTTGCAAATCCGTCAAAATTAAAAGAACCTACTAATGGCAGTAAAGAATGTCCCAGTATGAATATTGCGCCTAACATTTTCCACTGAAACATCAACAAATGCTTTCAATGAAACTAAAGTTAAAAAAAATAAACAAACAACAAAAATTTAATAAAACGCTTCAATTAATATTTAAACAAGATATTTATAATTTATAAACAAAACTTCAATTCAGAATTTAGATTATAAAAGATGTTCAAACTGTTCTGCATTTCCTTCCTGACAATAATGAGGTCTCTGAATTAATCCGTCTATTTTATTGTTCAACCAATTTTCTTATATCAGTCTCAATACGTAATTTAAGTTCGTGCAAAGATTGTTATTTATTATTGGATACATGGAACTTTACATATAAAACAAAATTTCATTGGCACCGATCATCGACAGTATTGTTTCGTAGAATTCTAATCTTCTGTCAAAATCATCTTCGTTAAATTCGGGCACTAGACGAATATTTTATGGGTGGTTTTTTTTCTCTCCAGGCCTGTCTGACTAATGTGTCCAGTTTGCACCGCAGCCAATAAGGGTTATTGCGCTCAACGTGTGTTATCTATGTTATCCACTCCAGTAATGTTGTGTCCTGTACAAGTTTGTACACGTCCTTTACTGGATGTCTCTTGACCATCTCTGGATCTAGTATTATAGGCGGTACTTTGCTCGTTTTAAAATACGTTGAACAGATCTTTGAGATATATCATTATATAATAATGCATTTGTAGTACAGACGTTTTAGGGTCCTCCACTATATCTAATAAAATATTGAAAGAATTTTCTTCGTTGGTGCATGTTCTTGGACGTTCTAATTTAGGTTGGTTTTTCACACTACCGGTTTGATTAAATCTTTTTAATATTTTTGTCACTGTTGATTTGCTCACTGGATTGCTATCTGCATGAGTTTAGTTAAACACTGCAGTCTTCCTGGTGACTTCGTTTTCTATCTCCGTACACAATTGTCACGAGAATTTCAATTCTCTCTCTTTCTGTTAAATGATTTATTTTGCTACTTTTTTGCTTATACATTGTCACCTGACAATTAACTGTCAATAATTTCAAGTTTGACGGATTTGCAAAGACTGCTTGATTTGCTTGTTTTATTTTATTATAATTAAGTTTTAATTTTTTTCTAAAATTCTCCAAGCAAATCACCAAACCTATTATACCATTTCATTCGAAAAAAAAACTTTTTAAAGATGTCCCATTTAACCCATGTTCCCATTAAAGAAAATAGGTTCCCTATTTCGAAAACTTATGAATCAAAACAAATTAATAAACCGTAATATGTAGTTTTTACAGAGTCCTATATCTCTCTAAAATCTTGGAATTCTAGCTCGAACCGTTTCAACAGAACGAACATAATCGCAACCCAGTATATGATTACGAATTATTTAACTTATATTACATAAGGCATTTTACAGTACTAGCTACTACTGGTGAATACCGTGGAGAGGATTTGAAATATTTGGGATTTTAATAATAAGAGTTTAAACTTCACATATTATTTAATTAATACACATATTTCTTTGTTACCCTGTACTGATAAGTACCAACAAGTCTGAATCACTTATCTGCTGTCTTCAGTTTCATTTTTAATAGAGACTTGTCCGCAATATTATCTTCCACGGCCTGCCACTCCTGTGTTAAATAATATGCAGGTTGACATTATCAGCCTTGTGTTGACATTAGCTGTCGTCCTAAACAAGACCTACAAATAGTGGTGTATCTTCTTACTTTTATTCAATAAAAGTACTAAGTCAAGAAAACAATTTAGAATTGTATTAATTTTTGGCTTCCAAAATATTAATTGTGTTCGTTTTCAGTTGATTATGTTTGCCCTTTATAACTATTATTTCTCCTTTTACTAAATTTTCCTCATACAGTCTCTAGGTTTGATTCTTAGTTTAACTTTTTAAAGTTTTATTGAACTCAGTGATTTTTATTGATTAAAATACTTCGATGTAATGTAAGTTGTGCAATATGGACTATTTTATTATTATTCAATTTTTTTCGTTTTAATAGAGGTACATGCTTAAAGTATATTAGAAATCTACAGTTAATTCTGTAATTTTGTCCTATCTCAGATGTTTGTGAATGAATGTAGATACGTCCTTTTGTATATTTTTTGCTTCTAATTCAGCAAGTAATGAATAATTCTTCAACTTTATATATAACTATGTGTATATAGTTATAAATTATTTATATTACAAATAAGAATATGATTGATTTGTTTTTTATTAATGTACGTTACTTCTTTGTCCTATAATTGGTTTGATACTGTTGAACTAAATAAATTATTATTATATAATTGTTAATAAATTTACTGTAGCAGCAAATTATCATTCTTAATTAAATTAAAATATTGACCTTGCTTCGAATAATTAATTATTAATGTCAGCAAACGAAGCCTTTAACAACTATGCAACTACGTATTGTTAAAAGTGCATATACGAACGGTAATAGCCACATAGAAAAGGTTACGTGTATCGATAAGGTTTACAGTTACTAGAGATTGTGATATTTGAAAAATAGTCTTATTTATGTCACAAAACTATGTGTACATAACTGCTAATAAATTATTAGATATGTACAATGCAGTTTCAGTGTTGCACTATATTATTAAGTGATCACATTTTATTATTTATTGATTCCGCTTTTGCATTGCATTATTTTGAGATTACATTATAAGTAAAGAATTGCACAAATTTTAAAGTATTTATACTGAAATACAAAAACTACATATTGCTGATGGACATAAATTTATTTGACTAAATTAATTATATTTTCACAATTAATTTAATTAAATAAAGTAACTAAAGACTTTATATAAATAATAATAAAATTAACATTGTTTATTTTTGAAAACCACATTAGCAATACAAGTAATTAAGATATTTAAATTTCTTGTCTCATAGATTTATAAAAATATAAGTATGCGCGTCTAACGCGATGTTCACCTGTTTACCGTGTGCTTTGGTAAACAAATGAATATCGCGTTATACCTCGGTGCAGAAAGATCTATGGCTGAGCAGCATGTACTAAAACACTTCCTTTTCTGCCAGAACGCGCGTCCGTGAGTTTGCCGTGCGCGGTTACGATGAGAATTTCTTATAAAAGATTAGAATTTTTGTGGTAGAAATAGTTTTACTATTTTAATAGCGGTATAAGCCGATTGAATATACTCTCGAAGTTTGACATCAACGAGGTCAATAACAGGTTGATTGTTTGATAGATATTCATTTAATAGGTAAATAATTTACATAAATATTTTTTACTTACCTGTGCGGTAATTTGAATTTACTTTGGAAACGTAACACATATATATTTAATGTACATATATGATAAATATTTAATTATTGAGTAGTTGTATGTACACAGGTTTATTTTTCTAAATTGTTTTATTTTAAGATAAATATGGAAGAAGATAATCTTATCACAAAGACTTTGTTTAGTTAATGCGATACATAATAATGGTATTAAAGGAAAGAGAGAAGTGGAATAAATTGTTTCCAATCCACTTCATGTAAAACAATGGACTTTGTAATTTGTATTAGGAAACATTTATAGCGTATGTATCAATGAAGATAAAAGTGCATTTACTCCTTCTTGAAATCTATGTATTACCTATGTACATCCAAGATACTCTGCTAATAAGATCGAAATTACTATGCACACCTAAAGCTCGATTACGCTGGCGCCTAAAAGAAATCCTGAACTAGCCACATTACACAACGCGCTCTTCAAGCAGTTTGTATGAGTAATAATAGATGGTATAACATCTTAATAGTTGTCACACAGAGTATATATTATACATACAGGCTGCTTATAAGTTCATGAATAAAGTCTTAAATACATGAAGTCCAGTTAATTCATTTTTTTTATGTATACTGGTTTTATACAGAGAGATCAACGAAAGATTGACGTGCCGCGCCGCTTCATAGTCAGTTGTAATCGCCGCATATATCATATTCTGCATTGCATTTCATCCGTGCGACTACTTTCGAGAATGTTTTATAATTTACTTGTTTTAATAACTTTAGAAATACATTTAATAATTGACAATATCTTTATTAGAAATAATTTAATACAAAGATCAATATTACATATAGCATAGCATGTTTAGAAATATTAGGTATATGTTCAAAATGAGATCCTTCATTTTGTAGACACACATTTAAACGTATTTTTAAAGAACGGAAAACATGTATCATTTCTTCTTCTACACTGTTAACAACATTTGCAATAGCATCTTGTAGTTCTGGTAACGTATTTAATGGGGTCCTAAGGAGAGTGTCTTTTAAGTACCCAAAAAGAAACGAATCCAGTGCAGTCCAATCAGATGATCTAGCACGCCATCTATTTCTGCTAATCAATCGGTTATTATTAAAATATCTCACTAGGAATTCAATTGTAGTATGTGCAGTGTAAGCGGTGTCACCATCCTGCTAAAAATAGACAAATTGTCTTTCAGTGTTGTCAAGTTATCTAATAAATGGTTCTAAAATAAGTGTTCTATATTATTCTGCATTTATTGTATCTTGGAAAAAAATTGGACTTATTCTTCTTCTTCGTGATATTGCACACAAAACATCAATTTTAATACAAACATGTGGGTTTACGGACGGCCATTGCCGATAATTTGGGAATTGACGTATCCACTCAGACGGAACCAGGGCGTCGTCTGAGAAACATGTGATGTCCAACAAATTATCATCCGCAAGATTATTATTAAACCACATACAAAATTGTATGCGCTTCTCAAGGTCTGTTGGAAACAACTTCTGTACAACAGATATGGACGTAAGTGTAGTTTTTTTAGTGGCCTTATCGCATATTCCATAAGATAGTCCTATATGATCATAAAATCAGAATTAAGAAATTTTCTATACATTAAAGGAAGTAATACTTTACCTGCCTGTGCTGACAGTTGCCTTAAAGATTTCTTAGGACTCATGTCCAGCCGTTCTAGAATATATTCTAGCACTTCTGTTAGTAAAGTAGGTCTACCAAATGAGTGTTTCTTAGATACACCGCCAGTTTCTCGAAAACGACTAATAAGACGGATGACATATCTTGCAAGAACATCATACTGGAATTCCATTTCTGGGAATCGAGTGTGAAACTGATGCCTACACGAATCAGTAGAATATTTCCACTTTGCATTCGGTAACTGTTCTCAGCTACAAAAATAAGCCTCCACAATAAACTTATCTTGTTCTTCCGTAAATTGTATTGTTGATTTCGACGCAACTTTAAAGTTAAGCAAAAACGAAAATAATACTCGTATAAACACAAAAAAAAATAACTTACAGTAACAACGGAATGTGTAGCATACTCGTGCTAAAGTTGATATATCCATGAAATGGCACGGTCAACCTTTTTTGACCTCTCTATATATTCATATTATACACGCTAACAAATACATTCTCCTATCATATTTTCTTGCAGCATTTGACTTTTTATCAACAAAAAATAAAGGATAGTGCATCGAAACAATCTCGGAAATAAATTGAGAGACACTTTGATTTTATTATTATTGATACTAGCTGTCCATCAATCTCTTCGAGCTTGAATCGCCTCTTCGCGTCCGCTTACAGCTGTCCGCCAGTCTCTCTTAACTTGAACCGCTTTTTTCGCGTCCGCTTACAGTTTCTTCACAGTTTCCTGTAAAAAGCAATCACTGTCATGGCTTTTTAGAGTGTCCGATTTTATTAACTTTTGAAGCACCCCTGTATATACATATATCTTGTGAAGCCAATAGTATGTTTTATTTAAAATGCTTCTCGAACTGTTTTATACACAAACCTGTACACAATCAAGAGCGAGAAAGATAATTTAATGTTAAACATAGTTCATGTTAAAGTATTTAAAGAAACAATGAGCTGAAAGAGCACAACATTTTCATCGAGGCAGTTTACAATAGTATTTTGATGTGATAGTGGAAAAGCATGTCAACCTTTTCGAAGTCCACTCTCGTTAAGAAAAAAGCACAAAATAATAATAAAAGTAAAAAGCCCAAGTTTCAAATTTAAGCCCTATTGAAGCGCCTTTCTTGTAAAAAACGCTTTTTAGAATGTCCACTTTTATAAACTTTTGAAGCACCCATGTATATACATATATTTTGTTAGGCCAATAGGATATTTTATTTAAAATTCTTCTCGAATTGTTTTTGACATAAATCTGTACATTCTCAAGAGCGAGAAAGGCAATTTAATGTTAAACATAAGTCATGTTAAAGTATCGAAAGAAACAATGAGCTCAGAGCCCAACATTTCCATTAAGACAGTTTACAGTACTATTTTGATGTAACAGTGAAAAATCATGTCAACCTTTTTGAATCCTACTATCGTTAATGAAGAAACACAAAAGAATAATAAAAATGAACCTAAAATTCATTTTACTCAAAGATCCAAAAAAAAGCCCAAGTTTTAAATTTTAGCCCTATTGTATGGCTTTTTTCGCGTTCGCTTACAGTTCCTTCACAGTTTCCTGTAAAAAGCAATCACTGTCATGGCTTTTTAGAATGTCCGATCTTATTAACTTTTGAAGCACCCCTGTATATACATATATCTTGTGAAGCCAATAGTATATTTCATTTAAAATGCCTCTCACACTGTTTTTTTACACAAACCTGTACACACTCAAGAGCGAGAAAGGTAATTTAATGTTAAACATAATTTATGTTAAAGTATTTAAAGAAACAATGAGCTGAAAGAGCACAACATTTTTATCGAGGTAGTTTACAATACTATTTTGATGTGATAGTGGTGAAGCATGTCAACCTTTTCGAAGTCTACTCTCGTTAAGAAAAAAGCACAAAATAATAATAAAAGTCAAAAGCCCAAGTTCTAAATTTAAGCCCTATTGAAGCGCCTTTCCTGTAAAAAACGGTTTTTGGAATGTCCACTTTTATAAACTTTTGAAGCACCCCTGTATAAACATACATTTTGTTAGGCCAATAGGATATTTTATTTAAAATTCTTCTCGAACTGTTTTTAACACAAACCTGTACACACTCAAGAGCAAGAAAGGTAGTTTAATGTTAAACATGTCATGTTAAAATATCCAGAGAAACAATGAGCTCTCAAAAAGCGCAACATTTTCATTAAGACAGTTTACAATACTATTTCCAGGTGAAAGTGTAAAAGCCTGTCAATCTTTTCGAAGTCTACTCTCGTTAATAAAGGAGCACGAAATAATAATAAAAGTAAAAAGCCCAAATTTTAAATTGAAGCCCTATTAAAGCGCCTTTCCTGTAAAAACGCTTTTTAGAATGTCCACTTTTATAAACTTTTGAAGCACCCCTGTAGATACATATATTTTGTTAAGCCAATAGGATATTTTATTTAAATTTCTTATCGAACTGTTTTTGACATAAGCCGGTACACACTCAAGAGCGAGAAAGGTAATTTAATGTTAAACATAAGTCGTGTTAAAGTATCCAAAGACACAATGAGATCAAAAAGCCCAACATTTTTATTAAGACAGTGTACAATACTATTTTGATGTAAAGTGTGACCTTTTTGAAATCCACTATTGTTAATAAAGGAGCACAAAATAAAAGTAAAAGTAAAAAGCCCAAGTTTTAAATTTTAGCCCTATTGAATGGCTTTTTTCGCGTCCGCTTACAGTTTCTTCACAGTTTCCTGCAAAATGCAATCACTGTCATGGCTTTTTAGAATGTCCGTTTTTATTAACTTTTGAAGAACTCCTGTATATATACATATATCTTGTGAAGCGAATAGTATGTTTTATTTAAAATGCTTCTCGAACTGTTTTTTACACAAATCTGTACATACTCAAGAGCGAGAAAGGTAATGTAATGTTAAACATAAGTCGTGTTAAAGTATGCAAATACACAATGAGTTCAGAAAGGGCAACATTTTTATTAAGACACTGTACAATACTATTTTGATGTGAAAGTGTAAAAGTCTGTCAACCTTTTCGAAGTCTACTCTCGTTAAGAAAAAAGCACAAAATAATAATAAAAGTAAAAAGCCCAAGTTTTAAATTTAAGTCCTATTGAAGCGCCTGTCCTGTAAAAAGCAATCACTGTCATGGCTTTTTAGAGTGTCCACCTTTATAAACTTTTGAATCACCCCTACATATATTTTGTTAAGCCAATAGTATATTTTATTATTATATTTAAAATTCTTCTCGAACTGCTTTTTAGACAAACTGGTATATAATCAAGAGCGAGAAAGGTAATTTAATGTTAAACATAAGTCATGTTAAAGTATTGAAAGAAACAGTGAGCTCAATGAGCGCAACATTTCCATTGAGACAGTGTACAATACGATTCTGATGTTTGCGAATCTACTATCGTTAAGAAAAAATGAAGTATTAAATTTAAACCCTGCTCAATCACGTTTCGAAGAATCGCCAAATTGAAGACGTAATAAGCGACCACAAACAACCCCGTATCTAAAATTTCACATTCACACGTCAATTTTCAAAAAAATCTTCCGCCATTTTGTTTTTTTTTGACATTTTGACATTGGAATCGTGATCAGGGACCTCCAAAACCCCCGTATATAAAATTTCACTTTCATACGTCAATTTTCAAAAAAATCTCCCGCCATTTTGTTTTTTTTTGACATTTTGACTTTGGAATCGTGATCGGCGACCCCCAAAACCCCCGTATCTAAAATTTCACAATCATACGTCAATTTTCAAAAAAATCTTCCGCCATTTTATTTTTTTTGACATTTTGACTCTGGAATCGTGATCGGCGACCCCCAAAACCCCCGTATCTAAAATTTCACATTCATACGTTAATTTTCAAAAAAATCACCCGCCATTTTGTTTTTTTTGACATTTTGACTTTGGAATCGTGATCGGCGACCCCCAAAACCCCCGTATCTAAAATTTCACGTTCATACGTCAATTTTCAAAAAATCTTCCGCCATTTTGTTTTTTTTGACATTTTGACTTTGGAATCGTGATCGGCGACCCCCAAAACCCCTGTATCTGAAATTTCACGTTCATACGTTAATTTTCAAAAAATCTCCCGCCATTTTGTTTTTTTTTGACATTTTGATTATGGATTCGTGATCGGTGACCTAAGACATCCCCGTATCTAAAATTTCACATTTATACGTCAATTTTCAAAAAATCCTTCGGCCATTTTGTTTTTTTTTGGACATTTCGACTTTGGATACGTGATCAATGACACCACAAAAACTCCCAAGTGCCGAATTTTACTTTAATCGGAAGAGAGAAATTAATTTCAGCTAGCTCCGCCCACTCTGCATGTATGCGTAATCGATTAAATAAAATTATTACATAAGGGCACATCGATGTTAAAAGCAATCCTTTTCTCCATTAAGGAAACGGGGCATACGCGTTCTGGAATTAACGTATTTTAATTCAAATCATTATTAAAATACTAATCGACCCCTGTATATAGATAAAAATATTAAATTAAGCGGGACCGTTATGTATTGTGTGGAGATATGGAGATGCCGAACATTCACCGGACCGTAATACATTGATCGGCAGTGCACATGAGAATCTGATTATATTTTTCGCCCGTCCGAAATACATTGATATTACTGCACATTGAATCGGCCATTTTTCTGACCAAATGCTTCTGCAAAAGAATTTGAAAGTGCTTGTGCCCTTGGTTGCGTGCGTCTGTCGACTCGAAATAAGCACGTAAAAGGTCCAGAGAAGGCCGTTCTTTAACACCTCGGGTCTTGTTGGACCCTCGCAACCTTCAAAATTTCGTATTTCACGCTTAAAAGTGAATCTGTGGACTCAACTCAGTTCGATGTCAGTTTGACGTTTCCCGAGATTTTTATCGCTTGTCACGGGAATGGTCAAAACGTAAGCCATTTTTTCGTTACAAAATGGAATGCACGCTCCCCTTTAAAACCCCATATCTCTGCACACGCTCCACTTAGAAGGAAAAACTCGCCGGCGAGGAACCCTTTAGAGTCCACGTAACACGCACGCCAAAGGACAGCTTTCAATTCCGCGTATCCAGAGAGGAGTTCAACCTGGCGTTTTGTCGACTTTTTCTATTTTGATAGTTTCGAAAATGCTCGGTTAAGCTCTTTCAACTAAGGCGATTAACAACAGAGGTCTGTGCGCTATTATTATATATAACTAGCTAATACGGCAGGCCTAGAAGGCCCGCTGCCGCCTCTTATTCCGCTTACAGTTGAGGTACCGCTCTCCCTTATTCTTCGAAATTTATTGCGGATTTTGTCTTTATTGCGATTCAGTTTTTGAAACACCATGTCATTCCGATATATAGCGAATAAGTAAATATAATTGTGTTTTAGATGTTTAGGATAAAAATATATTTGCTTAGTTGTTTTTATACATCCCGGTATATAGTTTACAACTATGCAATATTTTGTTCAGAATGCTTATCAGATGAAATGATTAATAATAGATTTAGTGGTAATAGCAGTTTTTAAATTTAAAATGTTAAATGGCTGGCCATGAAATAAGATGTATTTTATCGTATAAAGTTATTTTTCACATACTTTTCCTGTGCCTTCACAGTCGGTATTTTTTACTCTATTTTGAATTTTTCTACTATTGTTGGTTTTTGTGCCTTGATTGGCCGATGATTTATTTCACTTTTGCCTAATTTATCTATAGTTTGAATTTTGTTTGTGGGTATAAAATTAGAATAATCTCGAAATCTGTGTTTTTTGTATCAGTTGGAAAATGTGGTTTGATAGTTTTTGATAATAGTGTTTCAGTCACATATGTCGATTCCATTGGTCTTTTTGGTTTAAATGAAATTTCATTAGAAATTTTAAAAAAACATCGGAGATAGCTTTATTAGATGTTTTATTGACGCGAATGTATACTTTTAAATAATTCATTATTACAAATTGATAGTTTATGTAATCATTGTTCTGTAACAAATAATATTTATTTCATTGGCATTTTTTATAATGATTCCCATTCTTATACTTTTATAATTTGCAGTGTTTCTTTGTGGTAAATTGTATTACAACTGTCAGTTATGTATAATGTTTAATAATGTTGGTAAAGCCTTGTTCACACTCTACACAATAATTTTCTTTTGCATTGTACACCTACAATTTAAGGAATATATAGATGTAATATATGTATTATGGTAATATTGATTACTTAGTGTTATATTCGAAAATACTGTAAAACATCCTTATAGAATTTCTATTTTGAATTATTGTAATTGACGATGTCGCGGGAGGTACATTTTCATCAATGATAATTAAACAATCTTTTTTGAATACGTATGATATTACTTCTCAATTTGCCTGGCACAGTAACAACATGATTAAGTGCTTGTTTAATCTGGTAGGAATATATTTTAGTTTCTTTTTTCTATTTACAATATCTTATAATATTTTGAAGTATTTTTACAACTTAATTCATGGACGAAATGACTCCAGTCATATAATGATAATTGCTAAAAATGAGTAGACAGTATTTATAAACAAAAATAAGGAATCGAATGTATTAATTTCTTACCTATATACTATTATCATTGGGCCAATTATTATATATTGCAATACATATTGTGTTGAATGTTTGTGAGCTAATGCTTCAATCTTTTCGAGCTTGAATTCGCCATTTTCGCGTCCGCTTACAGCTCTTTTACAGTTTCCTGTAAAACGCGATCACTCTCATGGTGGTTTTTAGAATATACGATTTTATAGACTTTTGGCGCACCCTGTATATACATATATTTTGTAAAGCGAATTGTATACTTCATTTAGAATTCTTCTAGAATTTCTTTTTACACAAACTGTTAGACACTGAAGAGCGAGAAACAATATGCTCAATAAGTGCATCATTTTCATTGAGACAATCGGGATAATACGCTATTGAAAGAACAGTGGAAAATGTAGTATATTAACAAAAAGTATGTCAATTGCTCGGAAACAATTTAAGATAGGCATGCACAATATTAATAAAAAAGAACCTAATAATCAATTTGACAAAGATATATCACCCAAATTATTTGAAGTGGAACAGCGCTTTCATTATGAAATTTTGGTCAGCAGATTTGAAATATTCGTCTGTCACATTAGTTCGCACATCAATTGAAAATGAAGGACTTGTATTGAAGAACTTTTAAATTTTCACTGAATTATATTATTATTCGTACTGTTCTCTCTCTGACGATAGAAAGAATATACTACTCGCCCGCTATCGCGGGCTCGTCATTTTAATTGACATGCTCAAATATACATAGTATCTGCATAGTGTTTAACATGTTTATAACAAATTTTGTTTGATAAATGGGCGTCGCTTTCAAACATTATTATAGAATGCTAATGAATGCTGATGAACTTCAAACATACGTATAGCTCGCAAACATATGTATGTGAATGGGTAAGGTAAATTTAATTTATAAAGTATATTACTTTCTTACTACCTTTTCGAAGTCCACTATCGTTAATAAAAGAGCAGCACAAAATAATAAAAGTAAAAAGCCCAAGCTTAAAATTTAAGCCCTATTGAAGCACCTTTCATTTTCATCAATGATAATTAAACAATCTCTTGTGAATACGTACGATATTACTTCGCAATAGCTATTTTTCAATCTCTTCATGCTTGAATAGCCTTTTGCGCGTCTGCTTACAGCCTTTTTACAGCTTTCAGTAAAACCTGATCACTGTCAGGACCGTTGTTAGAATTTCCGTTTTTATAAACTTTTGACACATCCCTGTATATACATTATGCCATTATATTTTGTAAGGTCAATCGTATATATTACTCAGAATTCTTCTCAAACTGTTTTTAACACAGACCGGTATACGAATAAGAAAGATAATTTAATGTTTAACATAAAAGTCATTTTAAGGTATCCGAAGAAATAATGTGCTCAAAGACAGCACCATTTTCGTTGATACAGTCTGCAATACGCTTCCGATGCGACAATAGAAAAGTTTGACGACTGTTTCAAAGTCTACAGTTTTTAAGAAAAAATCAAAAAGAATGGTAATAACTCAAAAACAATTTAAGATAGACATAAACAATAATAATAAAAATGAACCGAAAATTCAATTTCATCAAAGACTCAAAAGGGGCCAAGTAAGAACCGTCAAATTGCACTCGTCATTTGGCATTTTGAAAGATTGACTTCGGAAGCGTCAACAGGGACCCCGAAAACCCTCAAGTAATAAATTTGAGAAAGATCTAATTATGTTTCGCACATTTCAACCATGTTGGTCGCCCCACTTTTTTTTTGATATTTCGACTTCCAATTCGTTATCAGCGACAATAAGAATCCCAAATATTGAATTCCACGCGGATCCAATACGTTTTCGAAGAACCATTACGCTATATTGGACACGCCATTTTATTTTTAAATATAAACTTCAGATTCTTCATCAGCGAACCTAGAAACCCCAAGTAGATTCCGCTAGTGATTATTATTATTACATGAAAACCAGTTACAAATATACCTACTCTTTCTATACATACATTTTATTTAATACTTGGCTACTCTGTATAATGGGCAAGCATTTTTGATAAATAAAGAGGGTTTGAAAGACAATTATAATGAACATCAAAAGGTAATTATGACAAATATCATGTTTAACAAATAAACTTATGCAACATCTCAAATTTCACGCCATTTTAAACTACTGGCGCATGTTGGTTGCCAAAGCGACATAACCATATAGAAAATTATTGCAGTTGTTGGTTGTGTTGCTTTTGTTTATGAGCGAATGGAGATTCCTTTATAAATATTTATGGAATGTAGATTTAATTTATTTTATTATTTATTTATTACGTGCACTATATGTGTTATTGAGTATGAATAATTATATGATTGTAACCTAACATGTTAAGGAACATGTTGGTTATAATAAATTATTTAAATTGGACTAAGTGAAAAAAGTATTATTAGACGTGATTAAAAATGTTTGATTCTGTTGTATGGAAAATAACATCTCTCCTTTCAGCACAAAAGTAAACAAAACGTGTGAAGTAAATTACAGAAATACATACTTGTAAACTCAAAATACGTTTTCCAATAAACACAACAGACAACTGCATTCACCTTTTGACATGTGTCTTAATTTTATTTTGACGTTTGTTATAATTGTCATCAAAATAATGTAAAATTGTCAACAATGCCTGCCTACTACACAGAATAGCTATGCATTAAATAAAATGTCGGTGTAAGAAAGTAACATACAATAACATTTTTTATAATATTCATTTTGTAACCGGCTTTCATTTAATGGTACTTTTGTAGCGGAAGCTATATATTCTAAAACATTAATTAGTTAGTTTACTTTCGTTATTTTGAAGTTGTTGCGGCCAATGTATATTTGTAGTAGCATTGAACCGTCGTTTCTAGTTCGTAGCTTGATCGTGTCATTTACTATATCGAAACTACGCATGTGTCCAAAACGTTTGTATAGGGATTTTTTTTTTTAAATTAGTCAATATCTTTCTCATGTTTGCGCCATTTTCTACATTTGAATTTGTTTTTTGTGCTTTTTGCACTTTTTTTTGTTTTAGTTTATATTCTATATAATTAGATATTTAATTTTAGTAAATAATCTGTCGACATTTAGCACATATTTAAAATTTCTATTATGGAATAATAGTGAAAGGTGAAACAATTTGAGGGATACTGAAAGTTTCTGAAGAACCTTTTCGGATGTTGGATCCGTCATTATGTAAATAAAAAAGGCAAAATAGGTTGATTTTATTGTGTTCGTGTTGTTACTTTTATCCATAATAAAAATCTAATGATGTCCAAAAAAAATGATTTGCAAAAATGAGCCTGAACCTATTGGACATGTTAAAATTAAAAAAATTAAACAATAAGAAATGCATAAATTAACTGTTTCATATTTTGAAAATTGAAAATTAAAGAGTATCCATCTGGCCATTACCAACAATAAGAAACTTAAACTTCAGCACACGAAGTGTCCTACAGAAGTACATAGATTTCATAAGCACTGAATCATCTTTAGAGCCGCTTTAGAAACTTAATTTTAGTAAATAATCTGTAGACATTTATTTTGTGAATACATCTGGAAATTTTTGTGTAAATAGCACATATTTAAAATTTATATTATGGAATAAATAGCAAAGTACAACAAACTGCAGTGATACTGATAGAAATTTATTGATTACTTACTGCTATTGACAAATACAACAATATAGTAAAAATAAAAAAAACTAATACAACGTACATCGATGTGAAATTAACAGTTACCTACAAATATGTGAAACATGTGACATGTAAAAAATTATAAAAGTGGGAAGAGTTTGTTGAAAAAGAAAACACTTCATCTGCCGTCATAAACTGGATTATCGATCATATTCTTAAGCTATGATCAGTAATCCAGTTTATGACGGCACTTTCACATGTCATATTTGAGACAATTTAACTTGCACAAATTTGTATAGGATGAATAAGGCCAGAAACATTTACTGAAAAATCATATATCAACTGTTTACTAAAAACATTATATTTTACTGATTGTACAAATTTCTTAACTCAAAGAAAGTTGATTGAGAAAACCTTGCCTCCAAATTGGTATACATAATTTTGACTGACAAAATGTTATATTCTGGAGGAATCAGAGTGCCAATAATAAATATAATTATTAATGTAAAATTTAACTACACATTAACTGAACAAACACACTATTTATCCAAGCCCAGTTTAGTCAAGAGTAATTTATACAGTGTCTGCATAAGCTCCTAACGTGAACATGCCAGCTTCAACTTTGCGTCCGCTTATAGCGGCCCGTGAATCTCCTCTAGTTGGAATCGCCCTTTTCGTTTTCCTGTAAAAGGCAATCACTGTCATGACGCCTCTTAGAATGTTATTTAGTTAGTTAGAATTTTGTTATGCCAATCGTAATATTACTTAGAACTTTCTTTCCTTCTTACACAAACCGTTACACTGAACACTGAAGAGCGAGAAGGATAATTTAATGGTAAACATAAATCATGTTAAAGTTTACGAAGGAAGGATGTGCTCAGGTCCAAGCACTTTACACCAAGATTAACGACATTTTGAAGAACCTTTCCGCCATATTGAATCCGCCATTATGTTTTTTGACATTTCGACTTTGGATTTGTGATCGGCGACCCCATAAACGCCCGTATCTAAAATTTCACATTCATACGTCAATTTTAAAAAAACTGGTCCGCCATTTTGATTTTTTTGATATTTTGACTTTGGAATCATGATCGGCGACCCCCAAAACCCCCGTATCTAAAATTTCACATTCATACGTTAATTTTCAAAAAACTCGTCCGCCATTTTGTATTTTTTTGACATTTTGACTTTAGATTCGTGATCGGCGACCTAACACACCCCCGTATCTAAAATTTCACATTCATACGTCAATTTTCAAAAAACTGGTCAGCCATTTTGATTTTTTTGACATTTTGACTTTGGAATCATGATCGGCGACCCCCAAAACCCCCGTATCTAAAATTTCACATTCATACGTCAATTTTGAAAAAACTTTGGCCATTTTGTTTTTTTTTTTACATTTTGACTTTCGATTTGTGATTGGCGAGCTAAGACACCCCCGTACCTAAAATTTCACATTCATACGTCAATTTTCAAAAAACTTCCGCCATTTTTTTTTTTTTTTGACATTTTGACTTTCGATTCGTGATCGGCGACCTAAGATACCCCCGCACCTAAAATTTCACATTCATACGTCAATTTTCAAAAAACTTCCGCCATTTTGGTTTTTTTTGACATTTTCACTTTGGATTCGTGATCGGCGACCTAAGACACCCCCGTATCTAAAATTTCACATTCATACGTCAATTTTCAAAAAACTTCGGCCATTTTGTTTTTTTTGACATTTTCACTTTCGATTCGTGATCGGCGACCTAAGACACCCCCGTATCTAAAATTTCACATTCATACGTCAGTTTTCAAAAAACTCTTCCGCCATATTAGATGCACCATTTTTTTTTTTTGAAATTTTGACATTGGGCTTGAGATCACCGACACCAAGAGCCCCCGAGTACCGAGTTTTACCTTAATCAGAAGAAAAAGTTGATTTGTCTCCACCCACTGCGCAGTGCGTAATTATTTAAATAAAATTATTTCGTAGGGGCACATAAATGTTAAAAGCATTATTTTTTCCCTTAAGAAAACGGCATACCCGTTTTAGAATTATTGTATTTTAAATGGAATTTATAAAAATTATAAGAAAAAATCATGCTGTATATGTGAATGATTATTTCATCGACCGGGAAAATTATGTCGAGAAGTCCGGCGTCTTGTCTTATAAATTGCCGGTAAAATACACGAAATAAATACACAATATCGCATTCGAAAAAAAAATGTTTTGCCCCGGCCTGGGTTCGAACCCGACCCGGCAAAGTCATTGTATTAAGAAGCCGTCAATTTTGCCATTGGGCTATCGACCTAATGTAAATAGTTTGTTCAACTGCCATATTTATATGTAGGCTTGACTCTATGTTGAAATCTGCAATTTTTTTTTTAAATCTCAGAGAAAATAGACGTGTAATCTTTAAAAGGTTATAAAAAAACGTTTTAATTGTGTCCAGATAATTAATTTAGGGCCTTGTCCGTGTCCTAAAACTAAATATATTATGTGTGTTTATATGCCATGAACCTATTCTGAAGTTAATAATTACATTAAGGAAACTGGGCATACGCGTTCTGGAATTATGGTATTTTAAAATTCAAATTTATAGTAATTAAAAGATATCAGCCTGTATGTAAAAATGTTAAGTCAAGCTACCGATATATAATATATTTACGGGCAGTGCACATGAATGTATATGTGTGTACATTTCATGTTATGAGCATTGCAGTTGATTTATTGTGTACATGTATTTCTGGCGTATTTCGGCCATTTTTCTACGATGTCCGTCTGCATGAGGAATTTAATTTACACGCACTATCGATATCGTACGTCGATGAAGTCGCAATAGGAATGGGAATGGTCTAGAAATATCTGTACTTACTATTATGAATCTTGTTGGGCCGTCAAAACCTTCTAAATTCGGAATATAAGGCTTAAAAGTCAAACGTGCAAAATTTCTCGTTGGAGCTGTCAGATTAGCGAAAAGTCAATTTTGTGTTTAGTCCTCGTTTTTATTTACGTAAAATGTACATTCTTTAGGCACGTCATGGCTTCATTTCGCGTGTTTTGACAAATTCGACGGAACACGCGGTCACACGTTTATTTTAATTGCTCACGCGTCCCTCGACCTTAAAATATGGATTTGAGCGCGTTGAAAAGCAGAAACTGCGGGCTTTTTAACCGTACTTTTCCCTATGCGTGTTATACATTTGTGTAAAAGGAGATCCCTTCAGAAAATCGGGCAACGTCTTAAAAAACAACGTTTAAATTTGTCCGTAAATATCCGGCCATCGGACAGAGTTATAAAGCCGAAATTTTAACTGTAATTAGCTCGGACATTCCTCTTCACGCGACGATCGGTCCGAACGCGCTACCTATACAGGGCGTTGCACAATTTCGAGAAACGTCACCCGTTGCACGGTCCTATCTCTATCCCCTGTTTTCTCACGTCATTTTTAAAGGATGACCGTGAGCTATTAGTAAGGAGAACTAGCTAATACGGCAGGCCTAGAAGGCCCGCTGCCGCCTCTTATTCCGCTTACAGTTGAGGTACCGCTCTCCCTTATTCTTCGAAATTTATTGCGGATTTTGTCTTTATTGCGATTCAGTTTTTGAAACACCATGTCATTCCGATATATAGCGAATAAGTAAATATAATTGTGTTTTAGATGTTTAGGATAAAAATATGTTTGCTTAGTTGTTTTTATACATCCCGGTATATAGTTTACAACTATGCAATATTTTGTTCAGAATGCTTATCAGATGAAATGATTAATAATAGATTTAGTGGTAATAGCAGTTTTTAAATTTAAAATGTTAAATGGCTGGCCATGAAATAAGATGTATTTTATCGTATAAAGTTATTTTTCACATACTTTTCCTGTGCCTTCACAGTCGGTATTTTTTACTCTATTTTGAATTTTTCTACTATTGTTGGTTTTTGTGCCTTGATTGGCCGATGATTTATTTCACTTTTGCCTAATTTATCTATAGTTTGAATTTTGTTTGTGGGTATAAAATTAGAATAATCTCGAAATCTGTGTTTTTTGTATCAGTTGGAAAATGTGGTTTGATAGTTTTTGATAATAGTGTTTCAGTCACATATGTCGATTCCATTGGTCTTTTTGGTTTAAATGAAATTTCATTAGAAATTTTAAAAAAACATCGGAGATAGCTTTATTAGATGTTTTATTGACGCGAATGTATACTTTTAAATAATTCATTATTACAAATTGATAGTTTATGTAATCATTGTTCTGTAACAAATAATATTTATTTCATTGGCATTTTTTATAATGATTCCCATTCTTATACTTTTATAATTTGCAGTGTTTCTTTGTGGTAAATTGTATTACAACTGTCAGTTATGTATAATGTTTAATAATGTTGGTAAAGCCTTGTTCACACTCTACACAATAATTTTCTTTTGCATTGTACACCTACAATTTAAGGAATATATAGATGTAATATATGTATTATGGTAATATTGATTACTTAGTGTTATATTCGAAAATACTGTAAAACATCCTTATAGAATTTCTATTTTGAATTATTGTAATTGACGATGTCGCGGGAGGTACATTTTCATCAATGATAATTAAACAATCTTTTTTGAATACGTATGATATTACTTCTCAATTTGCCTGGCACAGTAACAACATGATTAAGTGCTTGTTTAATCTGGTAGGAATATATTTTAGTTTCTTTTTTCTATTTACAATATCTTATAATATTTTGAAGTATTTTTACAACTTAATTCATGGACGAAATGACTCCAGTCATGTAATGATAATTGCTAAAAATGAGTAGACAGTATTTATAAACAAAAATAAGGAATCGAATGTATTAATTTCTTACCTATATACTATTATCATTGGGCCAATTATTATATATTGCAATACATATTGTGTTGAATGTTTGTGAGCTAATGCTTCAATCTTTTCGAGCTTGAATTCGCCATTTTCGCGTCCGCTTACAGCTCTTTTACAGTTTCCTGTAAAACGCGATCACTCTCATGGTGGTTTTTAGAATGTACGATTTTATAGACTTTTGGCGCACCCTGTATATACATATATTTTGTAAAGCGAATTGTATACTTCATTTAGAATTCTTCTAGAATTTCTTTTTACACAAACTGTTAGACACTGAAGAGCGAGAAACAATATGCTCAATAAGTGCATCATTTTCATTGAGACAATCGGGATAATACGCTATTGAAAGAACAGTGGAAAATGTAGTATATTAACAAAAAGTATGTCAATTGCTCGGAAACAATTTAAGATAGGCATGCACAATATTAATAAAAAAGAACCTAATAATCAATTTGACAAAGATATATCACCCAAATTATTTGAAGTGGAACAGCGCTTTCATTATGAAATTTTGGTCAGCAGATTTGAAATATTCGTCTGTCACATTAGTTCGCACATCAATTGAAAATGAAGGACTTGTATTGAAGAACTTTTAAATTTTCACTGAATTATATTATTATTCGTACTGTTCTCTCTCTGACGATAGAAAGAATATACTACTCGCCCGCTATCGCGGGCTCGTCATTTTAATTGACATGCTCAAATATACATAGTATCTGCATAGTGTTTAACATGTTTATAACAAATTTTGTTTGATAAATGGGCGTCGCTTTCAAACATTATTATAGAATGCTAATGAATGCTGATGAACTTCAAACATACGTATAGCTCGCAAACATATGTATGTGAATGGGTAAGGTAAATTTAATTTATAAAGTATATTACTTTCTTACTACCTTTTCGAAGTCCACTATCGTTAATAAAAGAGCAGCACAAAATAATAATAAAAGTAAAAAGCCCAAGCTTAAAATTTAAGCCCTATTGAAGCACCTTTCATTTTCATCAATGATAATTAAACAATCTCTTGTGAATACGTACGATATTACTTCGCAATAGCTATTTTTCAATCTCTTCATGCTTGAATAGCCTTTTGCGCGTCTGCTTACAGCCTTTTTACAGCTTTCAGTAAAACCTGATCACTGTCAGGACCGTTGTTAGAATTTCCGTTTTTATAAACTTTTGACACATCCCTGTATATACATTATGCCATTATATTTTGTAAGGTCAATCGTATATATTACTCAGAATTCTTCTCAAACTGTTTTTAACACAGACCGGTATACGAATAAGAAAGATAATTTAATGTTTAACATAAAAGTCATTTTAAGGTATCCGAAGAAATAATGTGCTCAAAGACAGCACCATTTTCGTTGATACAGTCTGCAATACGCTTCCGATGCGACAATAGAAAAGTTTGACGACTGTTTCAAAGTCTACAGTTTTTAAGAAAAAATCAAAAAGAATGGTAATAACTCAAAAACAATTTAAGATAGACATAAACAATAATAATAAAAATGAACCGAAAATTCAATTTCATCAAAGACTCAAAAGGGGCCAAGTAAGAACCGTCAAATTGCACTCGTCATTTGGCATTTTGAAAGATTGACTTCGGAAGCGTCAACAGGGACCCCAAAAACCCTCAAGTAATAAATTTGAGAAAGATCTAATTATGTTTCGCACATTTCAACCATGTTGGTCGCCCCACTTTTTTTTTGATATTTCGACTTCCAATTCGTTATCAGCGACAATAAGAATCCCAAATATTGAATTCCACGCGGATCCAATACGTTTTCGAAGAACCATTACGCTATATTGGACACGCCATTTTATTTTTAAATATAAACTTCAGATTCTTCATCAGCGAACCTAGAAACCCCAAGTAGATTCCGCTAGTGATTATTATTATTACATGAAAACCAGTTACAAATATACCTACTCTTTCTATACATACATTTTATTTAATACTTGGCTACTCTGTATAATGGGCAAGCATTTTTGATAAATAAAGAGGGTTTGAAAGACAATTATAATGAACATCAAAAGGTAATTATGACAAATATCATGTTTAACAAATAAACTTATGCAACATCTCAAATTTCACGCCATTTTAAACTACTGGCGCATGTTGGTTGCCAAAGCGACATAACCATATAGAAAATTATTGCAGTTGTTGGTTGTGTTGCTTTTGTTTATGAGCGAATGGAGATTCCTTTATAAATATTTATGGAATGTAGATTTAATTTATTTTATTATTTATTTATTACGTGCACTATATGTGTTATTGAGTATGAATAATTATATGATTGTAACCTAACATGTTAAGGAACATGTTGGTTATAATAAATTATTTAAATTGGACTAAGTGAAAAAAGTATTATTAGACGTGATTAAAAATGTTTGATTCTGTTGTATGGAAAATAACATCTCTCCTTTCAGCACAAAAGTAAACAAAACGTGTGAAGTAAATTACAGAAATACATACTTGTAAACTCAAAATACGTTTTCCAATAAACACAACAGACAACTGCATTCACCTTTTGACATGTGTCTTAATTTTATTTTGACGTTTGTTATAATTGTCATCAAAATAATGTAAAATTGTCAACAATGCCTGCCTACTACACAGAATAGCTATGCATTAAATAAAATGTCGGTGTAAGAAAGTAACATACAATAACATTTTTTATAATATTCATTTTGTAACCGGCTTTCATTTAATGGTATTTTTGTAGCGGAAGCTATATATTCTAAAACATTAATTAGTTAGTTTACTTTCGTTATTTTGAAGTTGTTGCGGCCAATGTATATTTGTAGTAGCATTGAACCGTCGTTTCTAGTTCGTAGCTTGATCGTGTCATTTACTATATCGAAACTACGCATGTGTCCAAAACGTTTGTATAGGGATTTTTTTTTTTAAATTAGTCAATATCTTTCTCATGTTTGCGCCATTTTCTACATTTGAATTTGTTTTTTGTGCTTTTTGCACTTTTTTTTGTTTTAGTTTATATTCTATATAATTAGATATTTAATTTTAGTAAATAATCTGTCGACATTTAGCACATATTTAAAATTTCTATTATGGAATAATAGTGAAAGGTGAAACAATTTGAGGGATACTGAAAGTTTCTGAAGAACCTTTTCGGATGTTGGATCCGTCATTATGTAAATAAAAAAGGCAAAATAGGTTGATTTTATTGTGTTCGTGTTGTTACTTTTATCCATAATAAAAATCTAATGATGTCCAAAAAAAATGATTTGCAAAAATGAGCCTGAACCTATTGGACATGTTAAAATTAAAAAAATTAAACAATAAGAAATGCATAAATTAACTGTTTCATATTTTGAAAATTGAAAATTAAAGAGTATCCATCTGGCCATTACCAACAATAAGAAACTTAAACTTCAGCACACGAAGTGTCCTACAGAAGTACATAGATTTCATAAGCACTGAATCATCTTTAGAGCCGCTTTAGAAACTTAATTTTAGTAAATAATCTGTAGACATTTATTTTGTGAATACATCTGGAAATTTTTGTGTAAATAGCACATATTTAAAATTTATATTATGGAATAAATAGCAAAGTACAACAAACTGCAGTGATACTGATAGAAATTTATTGATTACTTACTGCTATTGACAAATACAACAATATAGTAAAAATAAAAAAAACTAATACAACGTACATCGATGTGAAATTAACAGTTACCCACAAATATGTGAAACATGTGACATGTAAAAAATTATAAAAGTGGGAAGAGTTTGTTGAAAAAGAAAACACTTCATCTGCCGTCATAAACTGGATTATCGATCATATTCTTAAGCTATGATCAGTAATCCAGTTTATGACGGCACTTTCACATGTCATATTTGAGACAATTTAACTTGCACAAATTTGTATAGGATGAATAAGGCCAGAAACATTTACTGAAAAATCATATATCAACTGTTTACTAAAAACATTATATTTTACTGATTGTACAAATTTCTTAACTCAAAGAAAGTTGATTGAGAAAACCTTGCCTCCAAATTGGTATACATAATTTTGACTGACAAAATGTTATATTCTGGAGGAATCAGAGTGCCAATAATAAATATAATTATTAATGTAAAATTTAACTATACATTAACTGAACAAACACACTATTTATCCAAGCCCAGTTTAGTCAAGAGTAATTTATACAGTGTCTGCATAAGCTCCTAACGTGAACATGCCAGCTTCAACTTTGCGTCCGCTTATAGCGGCCCATGAATCTCCTCTAGTTGGAATCGCCCTTTTCGTTTTCCTGTAAAAGGCAATCACTGTCATGACGCCTCTTAGAATGTTATTTAGTTAGTTAGAATTTTGTTATGCCAATCGTAATATTACTTAGAACTTTCTTTCCTTCTTACACAAACCGTTACACTGAACACTGAAGAGCGAGAAGGATAATTTAATGGTAAACATAAATCATGTTAAAGTTTACGAAGGAAGGATGTGCTCAGGTCCAAGCACTTTACACCAAGATTAACGACATTTTGAAGAACCTTTCCGCCATATTGAATCCGCCATTATGTTTTTTGACATTTCGACTTTGGATTTGTGATCGGCGACCCCATAAACGCCCGTATCTAAAATTTCACATTCATACGTCAATTTTAAAAAAACTGGTCCGCCATTTTGATTTTTTTGATATTTTGACTTTGGAATCATGATCGGCGACCCCCAAAACCCCCGTATCTAAAATTTCACATTCATACGTTAATTTTCAAAAAACTCGTCCGCCATTTTGTATTTTTTTGACATTTTGACTTTAGATTCGTGATCGGCGACCTAACACACCCCCGTATCTAAAATTTCACATTCATACGTCAATTTTCAAAAAACTGGTCAGCCATTTTGATTTTTTTGACATTTTGACTTTGGAATCATGATCGGCGACCCCCAAAACCCCCGTATCTAAAATTTCACATTCATACGTCAATTTTGAAAAAACTTTGGCCATTTTGTTTTTTTTTTTACATTTTGACTTTCGATTTGTGATTGGCGAGCTAAGACACCCCCGTACCTAAAATTTCACATTCATACGTCAATTTTCAAAAAACTTCCGCCATTTTTTTTTTTTTTTGACATTTTGACTTTCGATTCGTGATCGGCGACCTAAGATACCCCCGTACCTAAAATATCACATTCATACGTCAATTTTCAAAAAACTTCCGCCATTTTGGTTTTTTTTGACATTTTGACTTTGGATTCGTGATCGGCGACCTAAGACACCCCCGTATCTAAAATTTCACATTCATACGTCAATTTTCAAAAAACTTCGGCCATTTTGTTTTTTTTGACATTTTCACTTTCGATTCGTGATCGGCGACCTAAGACACCCCCGTATCTAAAATTTCACATTTATACGTCAATTTTCAAAAAACTCTTCCGCCATATTAGATGCACCATTTTTTTTTTTGAAATTTTGACATTCGGCTTGAGATCACCGGCACCAAGGCCCCCGAGTACCGAGTTTTACCTTAATCAGAAGAAAAAGTTGATTTGGCTCCACCCACTCCGCAGTGCGTAATTATTTAAATAAAATTATTTCGTAGGGCACATAAATGTTAAAAGCATTATTTTTTCCCTTAAGTAAAAGGCATACCCGTTTTAGAATTATTGTATTTTAAATGGAATTTATAATAATTAAGAAAAAATCATGCTGTATGTATGAATGATTATATCATCGACCGGGAAAATTATGTCGAGCAGTCCGGCGTCTTGTCTTATAAATTGCCGGTAAAATACACGAAATAAATACACAATATCGCATTCGAAAAAAAAATGTTTTGCCCCGGCCTGGGTTCGAACCCGACCCGACAAAGTCCTTGAATTAAGTAGCCGTCAATCTTGCCATTGGGCTATCGACCATATTTATATGTAAGCTTGACTCTATGTTGAAATCTGCAATTTTTTTTTTAAATCTCAGAGAAAATAGACATGTAATCTTTAAAAGGTTATAAAAAAACGTTTTAATTGTGTCCAGATAATTAATTTAGTGCCTTGTCCGTGTCCTAAAACTAAATATATTATGTGTGTTTATATGCCATGAACCTATTCTGACGTTAATAATTACATTAAGGAAACTGGGCATACGCGTTCTGGAATTATGGTATTTTAAAATTCAAATTTATAGTAATTAAAAGATATCAGCCTGTATGTAAAAATGTTAAGTCAAGCTACCGATATATAATATATTTACGGGCAGTGCACATGAATGTATATGTGTGTACATTTCATGTTATGAGCATTGCAGTTGATTTATTGTGTACATGTATTTCTGGCGTATTTCGGCCATTTTTCTACGATGTCCGTCTGCATGAGGAATTTAATTTACACGCACTATCGATATCGTACGTCGATGAAGTCGCAATAGGAATGGGAATGGTCTAGAAATATCTGTACTTACTATTATGAATCTTGTTGGGCCGTCAAAACCTTCTAAATTCGGAATATAAGGCTTAAAAGTCAAACGTGCAAAATTTCTCGTTGGAGCTGTCAGATTAGCGAAAAGTCAATTTTGTGTTTAGTCCTCGTTTTTATTTACGTAAAATGTACATTCTTTAGGCACGTCATGGCTTCATTTCGCGTGTTTTGAAAAATTCGACGGAACGTATATTGTAATTGCTCACGCGTCCCTCGACCTTAAAATATGCTTTCGAGCGCGTTGAAAAGCAGAAAGTGCGGGCTTTTTAACCGTACTTTTCCCTATGCGTGTTATACATCCGTTTAAAAGGAGATCCCTTCAGAAAATCGGCAACGTCTTAAAAAACAACGTTTAAATTTGTCCGTAAATATCCGGCCATCGGACAGAGTTATAAAGCCGAAATTTTAATCGTAATTAGCTCGGACATTCCTCTTCACGCGACGATCGGTCCGAACGCGCTACCTATACAGGGCGTTGCACAATTTCGAGAAACGTCACCCGTTGCACGGTCCTATCTCTATCCCGTATTTTCTCACGTCATTTTTAAAGGTAAGCCGGCAGCTTATATTATGTCGCAATAACACAGGCAATTAATATTATATAATGTCATATCATTATATGAATTAAGAGTGGTCCTAGAACTGAGCTTTGTAGTAGCCTTTCGTCGAACGAACCAAGTTTGAAGACGTTTTTAAGTCGGTTTTCAAGTCTCTGCTTTCTGTTTCTGCATGTGCAACTACGTATGATGGTTTCAGCGTATATACACGGGTTGTAAGGCCGTATACACTTTATTTACTTATTTATCAGTCACAGTTAATAAATGAAATGCGGTCGTAAGAATAAATAACTTTCTTTAAAGTACTCTCAAACTTGCTCCTATCTTATTTTACAATGATAAGATAGGATTGTTAAATTTTTCTCCAAAGTTGTTCGTTTACTGAAGTGACTTCTTTGCTAGCGGTATTGTTACTCATGTCTATACTTCTCTAGGTAAAATTAATATGCAATTCATTCCCCCAATGTTTTATGCTGTTGGTCACTATATCGAACTCATGATATACATACATTATTTTCCTAGAATTTAATATTTAATTTTCCTCCTGTAACGGAATTTCCAAACTGTCGTAATGAGGGTACACTAGGATATCCCAGAGTGCTCTTTTATGGTTAAGTTAATTTGAAAATTTATATTTACATACATTTACTTAGTTAACCATATGCATATCAAGGATAAACAACCGATAAAACGTAAACTATAAAATATACCCATACTTCGGTACAAGCCAAAACAATATTAGTAAGTAAAGGAAATACCGACTTGTTTCAATTAGGTAATGAACCATACATAAGCATATAACGGATGGTAATTTACTGGTAGTAGAAACTAACATTTTAAAGAATTGTACGTTCTGCTAATTGGAACTCTGCTTGAATTTTGTCATAGTTTCACATTTGGTATATTATTCTCTCATTAAATGTGTTTATGAAAAATAAATAATCGCTATTGATTATGTTTAATCGATTTATTTAGGTTGATTTGGAATGACATTTTTTAGCAGCTAACAAAGTGATGTGCATATGATGCCTACATATACAACGCCTTCATGATGTTAAGTTGGGAACAATATGCAATTCTGCAAATTCCATATAATGTAATGATTCAACATCTACTTAGGTATTACTATTAATTTGGTTTATTTTATTTTAGAAATAGATAATGTAGAAGAAAGAAATTCTTATAAAAAGAAGCGAATCAAATATTATAAATATTAAAAATGCTACAAAAAATAATTGGCAATAAATTAATATTGGTGAATTGCATACGTTTTATTTAGGCAGGTATAACAAATCTTAGATTCAAATGGTTCTTCAATAAAGTTAGATTATACGCTATTGTAAGAAGCAAGCTTGAATGAATTTTTGCAACTCTCGCGAAAGTAAAGTTTATTGAAACTAAATTATTTGATTGGTGGATTTAATACGTAAGAAGCTCACCCTAAATATAAAAGATGCTGCCTGATTCTCATATCGATATGCATTTTACTTTCACATATCGTATTCAAAAAAAAAAAATTTGGCCTCGAGATTTTTGCAAATGCTGTTACCTTTGCCGTCTCCTGGATACGAATTAAACGACGTGCTTGCGATAAATTTGAGCTAATAAACATTACATATTGTTGTTATTAATATTTACTAAGATTGTGCGGACTTAAAAATCATTTCGATCCGTGAATGAAATTGTTATAAACAAACCTAACAAAGGATGCACATTTCCCATAAAATTCCCATATATTTCTAACAGTATTAATAAATATAATAATACTGAAAATCTTTAACCAACCCAAACAGTCGTTATTGTGACCAATGATGAACTTACCGTGCACAGGCTCCACCTACCAAATTTTCACCAATGCATTAAGTGGAAATTAATTGAATACAACTCACAGGCTCCACCCACTAATTTTGTTCGAAAATTTATCAAGTGGAAAATATTTTACACGAGAAGCAAGGGCTTCTGCCAATCAAAAGAGTCGTTATTCTGACGAATAGAATGCGTCTTTTGAAAGAACACCTGCAACCGCGTCATTTGTTTACGTCGTTGAAAATGTTATAAAAGCTAAGAATTTTATTGATGAGTCAGTCAGTCAGCTCTAGCTGCTGAATCTAGTCGCCTCTAAGACTTAGAGCGACAACAGCCCCCTTCTCTGGAGAGAACCGAACTTTCGCCAAAGTGACTTCAGAGCTGATACAACGTTTCTACGAGCGAGCCGAACATTATCGAGCGAGCTCATAACGCATCCGACGAAAGTCGACGCCGGGAAAAGTTTCCTGAAGATCTCTGAAACGTATTCAATCGTTTCAGAAGATACCCGAAGGCGCAGAAAGTCCTCCACGAAGCGACTCGAAGCAAACCCGAGCGTTTCCGAGGCAAAGCCGAACATACCCGAGGAGAACTAAAGACGTAGGACGACTCCCACGAGCAAGCCGAAGCGACTCGAAGCAAACCCGAGCGTTTCCGAGGCAAAGCCGAACATACCCGAGGAGAACTAAAGACGTAGGACGACTCCCACGAGCAAGCCGAAGCGACTCGAAGCAAACCCGAGCGTTTCCGAGGCAAAGCCGAACATACCCGAGGAGAACTAAAGACGTAGGACGACTTCTACGAGCAAGCCGAAGCGACTCGAAGCAAACCCGAGCGTTTCCGAGGCAAAGCCGAACATACCCGAGGAGAACTAAAGATGTAGGACGACTTCTACGAGCTAGCCGAACGCAGCCGAAGCAAACCCGAGCGTTTCCGAGGTGACCCGAAGATACCCGAAGGCGTAGGAAGGCTTCTACGAACGAGACGAAGCAAACCCGAACGTTTCCGAGGTGACCCGAAGATACCCGAAGGCGTAGGAAGGCTTCTACGAACGAGACGAAGCAAACCCGAACGTTTCCGAGGTGACCCGAAGATACCCGAAGACGAGGAAGGACCTAAAAGGGATAAGCCGAACACTTACGAGGAGGACCAAGAGTCCGAATCAACAGCAGTTGCGTGCTTCAACCAACATCCAAGGAGCATTCGTGACCTGTTAGTGAGGCTGTGAACAAAGTGACCCAACCAAAAGAGAGGTTATTGAACAAAGTGACCCAACCAAAGAGAGGTTGTTGAACAGAGTGACCCAACCAAAAGAGAGGTTGTTGAACAAAGTGACCCAACCAAATACGAGAGGTTGTTGAAGTTGTGAGTGCCACTTAGTGCTTCAACAAAGATCCAGACCACGGATCGTTATTCAAGTGTCAGACCTGTGCCGATACACCATCCCAGTGACATGTGACGTGTGGCTAAAGTGACCTCACATCGTACCCATTGTTACAACCGTAAGTACTGAACTGATTCCTAAGCTTGCACGGTTGACAATCTCAAGATAGCCCCGTCACGTCACTCAGAAGTAGTTAGTTGGTTTGGTACCCGAAGGCAGCCTTACCCATTCTAGGCGTTAATTGACTAGGTACCCCGAAGGGAGCCTTATCCCCTAGAACCCCAACTGAGTGTCTCAAATATCTCTCTCTATTATTAAACTGCCAGTACCTAGCGACCACCCCCCTTTTTCTTATCCCCCTGTGTGTGGGATCATTAGCCCTTTGGTCAAGGTGTCTCAGTAGACAGTGTATATAATTTCAATCTATGTATATATCTCTTAATATTTAGTGTTGCCTTAAGCCATTTCTTTATAGTCCTGCGTGGCTATTGTTATTAGTGACCGAGTTGTGGTAATAAATTCATGTGGTTTGAAACAACTCTTTCATTAACCCCCGACACTAATATAAGCCCTATCCTGGAACACCCAGTGAATAAGTGTAGTGCCATCCTGAAGGAAGGACGCCACGTCTCCCCGTATTAGAGTACTACAGCTATAAGAGCTCAGGTAATTCGAATAACCTTATCTTGAGTAATTCCTATAAGCTGAAAGGTAACAATGCCTACGTTTCGAAGTCAGTCCTCTGGTACCAAAAAAAGTATTTTTGCAAATATATTTCGCTTTTTCTCTCTGTGTGTGCAACTGTGACAACGATAGCGACCAAACGATTACAACTATCAATACAAATTCCAATATTTAAAAGTATAGTCTACATCTAAAAATTCAATTAGAATTTCAGTAAAATTTGTGTCAGGAAGTAGTAGTAGTATAATAAATAAAAGTAGTTTATTTAGTTAATTATACAGTCTGTACAGACTTATTAGTATAAAGGTATTTACAGGTGGATCAGGCACAATTTTTCTTATAAACCAATTTCAAATTTGGACCATCAGCTAGATGAGAGAACCCCAACTTAACGTACATGGAGTATTAAAACTAACAAAATACATCGTTCCTCTTGGATTTAAATATCAAACATTGTAATTAAGTTTTGTAGTAGTTTGATCATTTATTTTTTAAATTATATTTGCAATTAATTATAGTCTGTTTCAAGATATAGTATCCTGTGGGAGCTTGCATTCGCACTATATCTTGAAACAGACTATACACATGTTTAGTTATGTTAAAAACTAAGAGCCCCCGTGTACAATTTTCACTAGCCGCGGCTGACAAGAAGTAACACTTTTACTCATCGAACAGCAATTTTCTTGGAAATATCTCGCAAATTATGTATTCCACGCACATTTATTACGAGCATAGTTTCATAGCAGGTACTACGTACGTTTACATACGGGTGGCTGATAAAGAGGATAATCTACAAAGACAACTCCGTTCATTCAGTACCAAGGCTCGGGAATATAACGTGAAGATTGCAGTAGAAAAACCTAATGAACGGTGATCAACAAGAAACCACGTATATATGAGCTGGAAGTAGAGGGGAAAATAGGTGATGAGGTTTAACTACCTGAAAATTGAAAGCACCAATGAGAGAAACTTGAAAAAAAGAAACAATATGAAGAAACAAATATATAACTACAGAGAGCAAAGTGAAGATATATTCGACAACAGCGAGACCATTATTAACATATGGGGCAGAAACAAGTACATACGCAGGCCTTATAAAAAAGAAAATAAACACCGTAGACATGAAAGTATTAAGATGAATATAAGGCATAACACTGTGGGATTGACAAACAGATGGTTATATATCAGAGCAATATGTAACATACGAGACGTCAACAAATGAGTAAAGACAAGAGCGAAAAAATGAGGTTAAGCATTTAGATCGAAGCAATACAATAAACCGTACAGCAGAAGACTAGCTGGAAGACCAAAAAGATAGCAAGCTAATATATTATAAAGTCAACAACAGAAACTGATAAAGAGGAAGACGAACTGGAAGAATCCTAATCGTGACAAGAAGAAGAGAGATAAGTAAAGTAATATTCTAACAAACCAATATTTCAGTCACTCATTGAAGAGATATATCTGTTATTAAAAATTTCATTATCTGCATCGCTGTCCCTTGCGGTTAAAATTATAAACGGTTCCATGATGTCAATTGAACCATCCAATCTATTCATTTTTTCTTTATACTTTATTATATGTTCAATGCATTTATTCCAATTAGGGATATAATAGTTTATATATAATTTACTGACGCATTTAACAACAATTATTCCATTTCAGACATTTTAACAGTGTTATTATTTAGGGCTATATAATTCTTAACTTCTGCCGATACCATTTCTAGAGGATTCAATTTCAAGTGAAGGTAGACCTAACAGCCAGCCTTTCTATTCTTGTTATTAGAAAGAGTTATTGTCAAGATAACATTCTGTATTAGTATTATATGTTTTTTTAATATATTTTTTCCAAACACATCAAAAACATCATTAGTAACACCGATTTACAAAAAGGGTGATAGTAATCTCTTGGATCGGATCTTCGTTTTCCAAAATATTTGAAACTCTAGTCGCTAAGCGTATTACTGACTACTTTTTCAAAAACAATCTTTTCTCTATGGAACAACATGGTTACATACCTGATACGGCTTTGTATCAATATACTCGGAGGGTTTTTTTTCAATTCTGAAAGAGCGCGGTCTGGAATGTAGTCTGTTTGGACTTGTCAAAGGCGTTTCACTGCATGGATCCATTCAATATTACTGGAGAAGCTAAATTCTTACGGTATACGTGGAACATCAAACAACTGGCTAAACTCTTATTAAGTGATCGTAAGCAAATAGTGAAGTGTTGCATTGACGGAGGTATTACGCAATCGGATGGGACCACTGTGACTATGGGTGTCCCACAGGGTAGTATCCTTGGACCACTACTCTTTATAATTTTTATGAATGATATCGGATCTATTGTATCTGATTCTAATAATAGCATTATTACTTATGCAGATGACACCAACTTAATTATTAGTGGTAAAGATTTGCATGAGGTCCATCAGGAGAGCTGAAAATATTACAATAGTTCGCAATACTGGTTTGCTTAAATAAGTTACTTTTGAATAAAGAGAAAACTGCATATATAATGTTTAGATGTTCAAACAGTATGCTAGTCTCGCCAGATATTGTTTTGAATAGTTATAGTATTCAACTGTCTCCTTGCACAAAGTTCTTGGGAATCTGGATGAATGAACACTTAAAATGCGGGATCCACAAAATTTGATATCGGTGTATTTCTGTTCTTTTTATTCAAGAAATGGGTTTGGAATTAGTTCGTGGGGTTATTCATCAGATATGACTAAGATTTTTACAATTCAAAAAGGAATTCTAAGGATTCTGTTTGGAAAGCATTAGTTAGGCAATTGCCGAAATTTGTTCAGGAAAAAAAGATTGCTGACTGTATATGGTATATACATCCATGAATGTTTGTTGTTTGTATATAAAAACAGAACGCTTTTCAGTGTTTCCGAATTCGACCACGCTTATGGCACAAGAAACAAAAATAATTATAGACTACCGCAACGTCGTTTAGTTGTAACGGAATGAAATCTTGGCTACGCCGGTATGTTATTTTTTAACAAATTGTCAAATGATATGAAAACTCTGGGCAATATCAAAGAGTTTAAAAGTAAAGTGTTTTCCTATCTATGCAGAAATGAGCCTTATTCTATAATTGAATTTTCGGAACATAGGGATTAAATCAGTTTTGGTGCGTTATTTCTGGTCATTATAAATTTTAAGTTTTGCTTTGTCTTATGTGCTAGATGTAGTTCTTTGAATAAGTATCTTGTATTAGTTTCTTATACGTAGTATAAGGAAGTATTGTGATTTTTTTCTGTTATGACGTTTTCCTGCTAACCTGTAATGTTGTTAGTATGAAATAAACTTTATTATTATTATTATTATTATTATTATTATATAGTTATGAATAATTTAATTTTAATATCTATATATATATAAATACATATATCTCGTATAACTAATTGCTACACTGCCTTAGTTGTATCGGTTCTATTTATTCCACCCTAATTTAATATGAACACTGTATTTCAAACTCAAACCTATTTATGCACCTCAAGTGCTTTGCTAACATTAATTTGTAGGCAATTAGTGCGTACTGAAATCTCGTATTGGCTTACTATGTTAATACAAATATACATGAATGCATATTTCCCAAACTTAGGTTTCGTAATAAGTAAGAAAATAATCCCACCCTCTTTGATACAAATATATAAAAGAGAACACAAGGAAAACCATAAAATTAATTAACACCTGCTTATTTGAGCATTGTTAATTGTACAAGACGACTAGCAGGAGGTGGTTCATTGTTCGAATTGTCCTGCAAACAATATTTTATTGCTTATCCTCTTTTGTTATGTCATTGTGTTGGTTATCAATTTATGGTTACCTCTGTGCATGAGCGTCATGTTTTTGTAATTCACAATATAAGCGTTTAATGACCATTTGTTGAGTGCGCATATTATTTATACACCATTTACAACGTACCCTTTGAGACAACAATGGACTTTCGCTGTTTAGTGCTACCATTATAGGAATATAGCGACGAGATTGTGATTTATAACTATTTCCCTTTTAGAACGTTATGAAGCCTTATCTAGTAATTGATCATCATTTGTTCAAATGCACTTTTCTCTATTTTGATTGTATCGGGATTGAACAATGAACAATCTGAAAAAAAAATCAGGTAGCGAATTTTACTTATAGATATATCCAACATTGTCAACAGGAGTCTTTTTGAGACAGTAAACAATGCCCGTACATGACTTTTATAAAATATAATCAACGATATTTAGACCTGTAGTCTATACATAGTATAAGTAAATAATTAGTCAGCTATCGAAAGCAATACTTTCTTAATCACTGTTATCAAGCAATAACTATGAAAATGAACATATTGATTTTAGTAATATTGTGGTTGCTTTTGATTAAAATTTAATATAATTACTCCTGAAATAGAGAAACTCATTATTACACCCCAGATTATAACAAATTTTTGATATGAATATTGAATTGTTTTTTGGAATTGAGTATAATAACCGAAAAGGTAAAGTTAACATCTAAATTACAATTAACACACATGCCTTCCATTTATGCCTTAAGGCTCCTCACTGCGCTTATCACGCGAATATTTTTCGTTTATTTCGGATTTTTTAGTAATAATCGATGGTATTATACATAAATTTAAAGGCTTTTTAATGTCTAGACCGCAGCGTTGGAGTTTTTTGACTAATTCGTATATGACTTTAATAAAATAAAAAAATATAGAAATTATAAACTTTAATTACAGATTTCGGTATATAAAATTAAGTAGAATACTATGAAACTTCATAGGAGAAATAGAACTAGAATTTATAAGACCGCAGGGCTTTAAAATTTATAATCGGATATAATTTTTGTAATATATTTAAGGGTTTGTAAAAGTCATCTTTTCTCCCAATTAAGCAAAGATTTCCGAATAAAACTTTGTATACTTATTCAAAGTAATATATTGTAACGTTTTCGGGTTCGCAATACACAACTCGTGCAATTTATTTATTTTTCTACTCCCATACTTTAATTGTACTATTAGATATGCCGAACCTGTACTATAATGATGTTCATTACGATACAGATTTTCATTATGGTACAAGTTTATATCCAATAGGAATACAGATTTTTCATTACGATACAAGTTTATATCCAATAGGAATGCGACATTTCAATATTCAAACAATATTCAATATGGCGACTGCATATCTGACAGATATACAAATTAAATAAATGTGACAGTTCTCTGCAATTTACAAGTAAGTACTTAAAATTTGTGCTTTTTTGAAAATATAAACGGTAAAAATGAGGGATAATGACAGTGAAATCTAATAATTGACTTCACCAGAAAATATGGAACAAGCCTTAGTAGCCACGAACAA
The DNA here is from genome assembly GCA_963170755.1 of Amphimallon solstitiale. NCBI lineage: Eukaryota > Metazoa > Arthropoda > Insecta > Coleoptera > Scarabaeidae > Amphimallon > Amphimallon solstitiale. The sequence continues at coordinate 109,106,555 of OY720676.1, forward strand.
TTTATTACCAGCCAAATTCACAAAAACGTACGGAAAATTTTAACCTCAATTTATGAAATGGATTGTTCAAAAAATATGTTTTATTATGGGGTCGTAGAAAAAATAGTGTATGCAACTCGCATTTAATGGCTATTAAGACACTCGTATTCATTACAATACTCGGCTTCGCCTCGTATTGTAATTCTCTTACTCGTGTCTTAATAGCTATCATTAAATGCTCATTGCATAATATACTATTAGAACAGTCTGTATAGTCATACACGTAAAATTAATTACAATATAAAACTAATGTATCACACTTAAAACTACTATAAATGAATTAAGACATGTATTTATTTCTATTACTAATATTATTGTCCGTATATTTATATCTTTATTGCACTATAATAAAGACTGCACCGTATTTATATCACTTCTATTTATATAACACTCTAATATTTATTTCTTTTCTTCCGCTATCACTTAAAGAACTATTTATTTATTTCTTATATTTATTTCTACTTTGGTCTGCGCGTCGACTACTTAAGGAACTTCTTATTCCGGAATTATTCTCCATCCGTTCAACTGCCTTTTTAGGTAGGCGTCCACATTTTCGTATCGTAAGTATCGGACGCATCGCATCGAACGGATTATTTTTCTGCAATGCGTCCACAGTATCAGCAGCAATCGGATTTGCCGACGCAACTACCAACAATCGGATTGCCGACGCCACTTTCATTCGAATTTTCGTAGTGAAGTGTTCGGTGGAATGTGCAAGATAATGGAGGAAAACGATGCTGAGCGAGCGAGCAGACGGACTCCGCGCCGGAGTCCGTCCACTGTTCGGCATTCTGTATGACGTCATCAGCACGCATCGTAAAAGTTGCCCCTCGGAGCATCGGCATCGGCATTGCCGACGGGTAGATTTTGTGCGATCCGTACGATGCGGATCAGAGGACGCACTTCTATGACTTTCTATACTAAGAATACTACGATCCGTTCGATGCGATGCGTCCGATACTTACGATACGAATATGTGGACGCCTACCTTTTATATACGCGTACAGAAGATCCAGAGAATACAGGAATTCTTCTTCATAAATCGAGAGACGTGCCAGTCTTTTCGCTATGCACGCCATACGGCGTGCATGATTTAGGACTGTTTACATTGTTTTTTTTAACATTGTCGCCCGGATGTCTACTTCTTTTTTTTTTAATGTAAACTCATTTCGTTGCAATATGGTATTCGTAAATGTAAAAAGAAATTATTAAAAGCAAGCTTTAGCAATATTTTTAATAATTTTGTTTGGGCAGAAATAGGCTCCTCGTTATGAGGTAATGCCACGGAGGGCGACGCCATCGACTCAGTTTGTCTGATATACTGTATCTGAAAAGAGGTGTCAGGTTTTATGACACTTATAAATCGTTTTGTACAACTTGAATATGTAAATGGCACAAAAACACAAGGGAATAATTCGCTCAAAACACAATTTAAATTTTTTCTCAAATATTGAATATCTTTAATTTAATAAGATAATTATTTAGGCTATTATTTATGGGAGTTTAAAATAATGATTATTAAAATGTAATAATAACACAGAAAAATATTTATTATTGAACAAAAGATTTTTATTCAGATCAAGAATTATTATTTACAAAAATATAATGTAAACAAAATTATATAATACAAAGTGCCTTAAATTTCTACAAATATGTACAAAAATAAAGGTAAATTTAATTAAGTTGAATAGAAGCTATAATAGACAAAATCAACAGTTGTGAAATAATTGAAAACAAGTCTGCTTACTCCAGATTACAACTATAGATCTTGATGGTCAGATTCCATCTGATGGTAAATTTCCCTAAAACATAGCTGTGCAAATGAGAGTTTCTTCAAACTCAAGCCACTAGCACATTAGTTCCTAGAAAAGAATAAAGAATAGTATATATAAAAATGACTAAAACTAAAATTTTATTTCATGTAAAAATCACGAAGTGGTAAGTTTCGACTTCTTCTAGAGTCTACCAATTCCGGTAGTAGAGCTCCTAAATAAAATGTTTTTAATTTCGTTTTCATATTTTCACAAAATTCTTGATCTTTCCTAATGATTTCTATACTCATTCCCTTTTTTGTATATATAACAAAATAACATAAGTCGATGTTGGCAATCATCATTTGTCCTTGAATTTTGAACATGTAATTATGTTTTTTTTAATCTTACTTCCCTCTCAATAAGAGTATATGTAATTTTTTTGTGTGACTGCTTCCTCTGGTGTGAGGTCGTTTGCCTTTGCAGGACATTTTATTTCAACGATGGCGGAATAATCATTTATTAGTCTATCAGGACTCGCACCAAGATAAGGTATATCTTTGAAGATTATTAAACCGGATTTTTTTGTCTGAAGTTGAGCTTTTTCTTCGAAAATTTCGACAGAAGTTGATTCATTTTTTTGGTCAAGTTTTGTATATGAATTACCTGTAAACTTTCTATCAATTTTTTCGTTGATGTAGTTTTTCGCATGTTGCAAACACGCCCGAAATTAGACGCAATAAGGCGCTCTTTTACCCACAAATCTGATGATGTCTAACATCTAATACCTTCTTCAATCTCTGTTATATTTTCCGATAACCCCAGTAAAAAAAAAAACAATTTTTCTATCTTTGTATTGCGCTTTGTTCATGTCGGGAACGTTGTCAGTTGTTGCCCCATAACTTATATGCGGCCCACATGACGCTTGAACTTTTTTGTAGTTTCGTTTCCGTTGTTTATTTCTAGTTCTAAATATCCTGTGGCGGTATTTTTCAGTATATTTTCCTGGTCCATTTTTTAAATTTTTTGTTGTACTCTCTTATGATAAAAACATTTGATTCTATTAAAAGATAATGCAGCTCCATCACAACGTGTAGTGTAGGCACTTTTCAACGAAAAATTGATGCGTTTTCCTGCTATAAATTTTCCTATAATAGAATTGTATGATTCGGCCAAATTATTTTTAACATTATGCAACAAACTCCACGCATTATCTGAAACTCTTTTATTTCTAGAGAGAATTTCAATGTAAAAGCCCTTTTTTTTAATTTCAATTTCTTCCATTTCACCGGCAGCCAGTTTAGCTGCGCGTTTTTCCTCTGAGCAGTAATATTTATTTTTAGCTATCCACAGAGTGTGGTCACCGAACGTATGCCGCGGTCCATTAGATAAATCTTCTTGTAGTTCCAAGACTCTTTCGTTGAATGGTTGTGATTCATTTTTCGTCCAAAAATTTTTATCGGAACTTGCAACAATTCGCAATTTCTCGATTTTGCACCCTACAGTTTTTCGTTGTGGCACAGTATAGGCTGCATTAATTTTTAATGATCATTAAGTTTGGCGATGTAATTCCTTAATATGTGATTCTTGCATTAAATTTTTTGAAAGGGAAATAGATGTCCATATGGCGCATACGATAAAAAGTTTCGTGTAAACATTGCTGTCTCCGTCTCGTATTAATTTACCATAAATGAGACCATGTATTTCATTGATTTTTTGAATCCCTCTAATATGATGTCTGTTTCCATGGATGTAGAGGTTCCAATATAATTTTTAAAACAAACGTGATCGTTTTCTTCTTTTGATTTTTCACTTTCCAATTTCTCACATACTGTGTAGTATTTATTTCTAATTCCCACAAACAAAACTTTTTGAGTCCTGGCACCAATAATGGATGCTACACCAGATAATGAGTTGTAGTTGGTGTGATAGGATCGTTTGCTCGAAGCACCGTCCGCAACAACTGTGATTATGGGAATTCCTTTTTTGTCCACATTGCCGCTCTCAATAGCAAATTGTTTTTCTTCAGCAGCAGCTTGTTGCAGTGTGTCCCAGAGATTCGTGTTGATGTTGGCAAACAGTTTTTGTTGCATTTTTGATATGAATGGCTAGACATAAAAGGAATGTCCAAAGAAGAAAACAGTTCTTCTGCAGATACCGACTGAAAGGGCGCCATCTTCAGTCCAATTTTTTCCATTTTGCGACACGCTTTACACTTGAAATTAAAACAGCTCACAATTCCAATATGCTGTTCGCTAAGTAATTCCAATTCTTTGAATGTGCAGCCAAAACCCGTATGTTCTATCTGCTACAATTTATTGAAAAGATTAGCCACATTGACTTGTCTTCTTCCACAAACAGTTGCTTTCTTATCAGTAGAACCATTTTCAACTCTACTTCTAATTCCTCCAAATCACAATTGTCTGACCAGGTTTCGGAATTATCGTTATTACGAATTACATTCTCCCTAAAATAAATACAGATATGTGTTTGTTTTCATGTGAGGGGCGCTTTGCAATTCTTCGTTCAAATAAAAAAATAAGTATACAGGTTGTAACAGAAATAAGTGTATTATTTAATTTAATTTAATTTAATTTAATATATTTAATTATTATTTTCTTATTTCAAGACGGTTTGCAACTATTTCCTTGTGAATCATGCTAACTGTAAATCTGAAGAGAAGATTAAAAACGGAATCATCAAACAAATGAAATAACATTATATAAGATAGCCAACTCTATGGTGAGATTGTGACAAACAAGTTATTTTAAAGCTGTAGCTACCAATCAGTCGTAGTGCGCAATATGAAAATCAAGATTATTACCAAAACCAATAGAGGAACCATGTAAATGTTTGGAAGGGTATAACTATAGTAAACACTTTCACAATATTTTCCACGTGGTCTGCTTCTACCGTAGAAATTGGCGCAATTACATCTTGATGGTTTTTGGGCACATTTTCGGTGGCATAAGCATCTCTCAGAGATGTTCCTAGTCCTAGTATTTCTTGTTTCCTAAAAATGTGACATATTAAATATGTAGTAGACGTATATTTGAAATGTTTAAATTAAATTTTAAATTTAAAACATAAAAACAAGTATTACATATTATTTATAAATATTTTAAGTATTTAGTACCAATAAGAATACTTACCGAGCAATAACTAAATTTCTTGCAATGTTCTTTTTACTCTTTCGTCTGGCGCTTAGAGAACGTTCTTTGTAATTATGTTTGCTCATAACAAAAGATGTGTGAATTTAAAACTAATATACAAATAAAAAATAAGATAATCAATGTTTCTATGAAGAAGGATAGTTGTGATAAAGAATTATGTAGAATTTACACCATAGCCCAGAATAATGGTTATTCAAAAGATTTAATTAATAATCTCCTTTATAACAAACAAAAAACAAAAATCATTTCTATGATCTAACCTATAGTTCTTCAAACTTATTCAAAAAATTTGCCTCTGTAACTTATATGGGTACACCTTCCATAAAAATCAAAAAATATTTACAAAAAACGACAGACACACTAATTTCATTTAGAACAAACAATACACTACTAAATGGTATTAAAAGTAATAAAGTTTTTAGCGAATATGTCGCAAGTCATGCTTTCTAGGCAGGTACATTACGAGTATAAAAGTATTTAAAACATAATTTCAAATATCTTTTGTATAAAAAAAATTTCAAAATTCGGACCGGAAGTAACACTTTTACTCTTACCGAATAGCGACTTTTTGCCAATATGTCGTAAATTATGCATTTTGTATATATTTATCAAGAGTACAGAAGTATTTAGAGTTATATTTGCAATGTTTTTTGTATAAATGAAATTTCAAAATTCGGACCAGAAGTAGTACTTTTACTCTTAGCGAGCAGCACTTTTTTTATATCTTGTAAAGTATGCATTCTCTAGAGATTTATTAAGAGAATAGAAGTGCGTCGCGATCACTTTTCGAAAAATCGAAAGGTCAGATGTACCAATAATCTACTCATGGTGATCATTTCACTGAGAAAGAATAGGTAGGGAGACGACGTCACGTGATCAAACCGGGTACAGGTCCGCCAAATTGATAACATAAACTTATGTCAAACAGGTAGTGTTGGTAAAAAGTGAAGTGTTTGTTAAGTGCATCGTGTATTAGAGTTATATAATAAGTTAAATATTAAAAGACATTATGGTTTCTTGTACTCTACGTAGCTGCAACAGCAGAGACGGCGTTGATAAGAAGAATTCGTCTGAAATAACATTTCGTAGGTTAGTGTAAACATGACAGATGTGGGATGACAGATTATATATATAGATATATTTTGAGTAGTCCGGACTAGGTGAGGCAGCCATATTTGTGCCACACTTAGCCTCGCCCACTGCTCCCGTTTTGAGAATACAGCAAAGATGCTTTACAGCGCCTCCATAGTATTTTTCCTCAATGGGTCATTATAAGGGAACATCTAGGAATATTGACATTAGGGCGACTACAATGTTTCCCTGTAATAAAAGTTTCTGGTATTGTTACATATTGCTTTCTTTGTTAATTCTTTGCATACACTTTGCAGCTACAGTCCAGAAATCACGAATATCTTTCAGAATTTATGTCAGCCAAGCGATCCTGGTTCGACCCAGGTATTGGCACCGATATTGATAAGTTTAGTTTATTTGGCCCGTGCTCACAAAAAATAGTGAAATGCATAGGTATATCGTGAACTATTTTCAAATTATCATTATTTTTCTCAGTAAATATTTCGAAACTTAACTTATTCAGTACGTGTAATATATAAAATAAAATGTCCTTCAAATATATAAAATAAAACGGGTATTCAGCGTCCCAAAATTAGCTAAGGTCACCTATTACACAACTTACCGCAAAAAACAAAAATGGAAAATGCTGGGTAATGGTAGTCAACAGTGTAATACCAATTTGTTCGCCATACTAGCAATTGTGGTCTGACTTAATTTGGCTGCTCTCGGTATTAATTAGGAAATGAGGAAAACTACAGAAAATAAAAAAAACTAGAAAGCTGAGGAACCAACCAATAAGAATTGGGATCAGTCTGGTTAAAAGTAATAATATTTACGAGGGTGATCCCAGAAGTACCTGACCTAAGAAATAATACGCAAAAAATTTAGAACAAATCATCTTAAGTTTTCTACAAAGTTTTCTTACACTTTTCCAGCGATGTTCAATGGCTGCGATATCCTGTTTGTTATAAAAACCAACGAGCTCTTCAAAATAGCCATCAATCACACACTACACCTCTTCATTGTTGGCAAATATTTTACCACAAAGGCATTTTTACTTTCTTATACGTAGTATAAGGAAGTATTGTGATGATGAAAATTTTCGACCTCAAGATTTTTGGAGATGTCCACGTTTTGATGTCCCCTGATACCGAAAAAGTGGTTTTTAAAAAATGTCTCTCTCTCTCTCTCTCTCTCTCTCTCTCTATGGGTGTGTGTGTGTGTGTGTGACCACGATAGCGGTCAAACCACTATAGGTATCAATTCCAAATTTTATATTTACGAATATAATCTCCCTCTTGAGATCTGATTAGATTTTCTGTAAAATCGGCAGACCGGAAGTAGTAGTTTACTTCAGTGAAAAAATCGAATTTTGCCAATTATTCGTCAACTACTAAGTTTAAAGAAATTTATAGAGCATTCATATGTACTTAAAATTAAGTTTGAGACAAATTGTCTTAAAAAAGTTTTTCGAAATTCCAACCGGAAGTAGGTCTTTTACTCTTATCGAAAATCAGTTTTTTGCGAATATCTCGCAAGTCATGCTTTTTAGAGAAGTACGTTACGAGTATAAAAGTATTTAAAACATAATTTTAAATCTATATATATTTATCAAGAGTACAAAAGTATTTAGAACAGGATTTGCAATATTTTTTGTATATATGAAATTTCAAAATTCGGACCGGAACTAGCACTTTTACTCTTAGCGAGTAGCACTTTTTTGATAATATCTTGCAAAGTGTGCATTCTATAGCGATTTATTAAGAGAATTAAAGTACTTAGAATAGGATTTTGAATAAGTTTTGTATAAAAAAATTCTTAAAATTGTATATAGTTCGAAACGCTCATATGTATAAGAAAGTCGTGTGGTGGCCACACCTCATTTTTTAAGTTTGGATAGTGAAAATAAACCGAATAAGCCAAATTTAGAGAAACTTTAAGTCACTGATTTTGGCCACCGCGATAACGAATCGTGTGAACTGGTGTATTGTGTTGATAAAAAAGCACTTTATTTCTTTCCAAATGCGGCCATCTTTCCTTAAATTCATTACTACAATGCTGCATGCAGTTTGCATTATACTCCCCATTGAATGTTTTCCTTTTTGAAGATAATCAATGAAAATTATCTAACGCAAATCCCAAAAAACTGTCGCCATGACCTTGCCTGCAGATGTAACTCTTTTCGCCTTCTTTGGAGTTATTATTGTTTCTTCGTATCAGATGTGAAGTGATGGTCCATGTTTCATCCGGGGTTATGAATCAATGCAAAAACTCGGCCTTATTGCTGCGAAACATTCTCAAACACTCGACTGAAACATCCATACGACGCTGTTTTGGTTCAATTGTGAGCAAGCACTGCTCTATCTTACGAAAAGCTTTCTCATGTCCAACTGTCCAGTCGACGGTCATTCAATATCATCTGTGCGTAATTAATCAAATCTTGCCCATGTAAAATTGGATTACATTGTAAAAGGCCTACGAACACTAATAATTAATAAATAAAATATATGAAAAAGTAAAATGTGTATGATCAACAATACGAAAGTATTTACAAGTACTTCAACTATTAACAATAACAACGCTTGATTCTCAAAGAGCAGATGTCTCGTTTAAGTGTACACACTAATAAAGGATGCAAATCGTACACACTATCACTATCTATTATCTCTATCCAAACCTTTCTTGCGATTTACAAATCGATGCAGCAGCACACAGAACTTGATGTACCACACGACTAATGTATTTTTGCGAGTAGAGGCAACTTATTAATCATAACTAGGATATTTTCATTAACTTTAGACTCTAAACAAATTTGTAAGTGAATACAGTAATAATGATAGTTATTAAGTACACTTAATTATCATTTTACGATACTTTGGGCTATAGTTAACGTAAACTAAAAGAAAGTGAAGCCCATAAATTAAGCTAAATTAATAACATGTTATTACATTTTGTGATATAACAATATTCCTCTGGCTCCATCTATGGTTTGAAGGAGCAAAGTATCCACGCCACGGCGCAAACTCTATTTTAGCCTCACTATATTTAAGACAAACAGCTATAAGAGTAAGTTGTTAGGTTTCTCTAAGTAACAAGTAAAACCCTTAACGTTTGAAATATGTATTTACCGGTCTCTGAATGGTAAGTAAAATTAATAGAAAAGATATATAATTTCATAATAATAAGAACAAAATTATAAACATTTCTAGACTAACTTCAAATATTGCATTATCTGCTTTATTTGTTACGGTAGAAGAGTTTTATATATTGGTTTTCGTATTTGGAATACAATGATGAGATTCTGTGTCATCTATTTCCACAAAATATAATTCAGTAGTTAGTATTTGACTTTGTCTTAATATTATACCAATATAAAGATGAATTCCTTAAGTAATAAAAATAACATCAGCGGATGCTTCACATATAAACATTTTAACTTGTTCTTTGGTAAATATATTAGCTTTTCTAGGTCTACGTCAAATATTTTTCCTTTTTAGATAAGCAATTAAGGTAAAAAAATCTTTAAATGTCAGTACTAATATTTTTATGATATTTTGTTACTAAATAAAATACATTTTTGATGTTTAAGATGAGAAATGTATAGGAAATATAAATAAACAGAAGTGTAAAACTAGCGTTTTAAATTTGTACTCCATTTTGACTTCTTTATAACCGTTTGTCATGTTTACACTAACCTACGAAATGTTATTTCAGACGAATTCATCTTATCAACGCCGTCTCTGCTGTTGCAGCTACGTAGAGTACAAGAAACCATAATGTCTTTTAATATTTAACTTATTATATAACTCTAATACACGATGCACTTAACAAACACTTCACTTTTTACCAACACTACCTGTTTGACATAAGTTTATGTTATCAATTTGGCGGACCTGTACCCGGTTTGATCACGTGACGTCGTCTCCCTACCTATTCTTTCTCAGTGAAATGATCACCATGAGTAGATTATTGGTACATCTGACCTTTCGATTTTTCGAAAAGTGATCGCGACGCACTTCTATTCTCTTAATAAATCTCTAGAGAATGCATACTTTACAAGATATAAAAAAAGTGCTGCTCGCTAAGAGTAAAAGTACTACTTCTGGTCCGAATTTTGAAATTTCATTTATACAAAAAACATTGCAAATATAACTCTAAATACTTCTGTACTCTTGATAAATATATACAAAATGCATAATTTACGACATATTGGCAAAAAGTCGCTATTCGGTAAGAGTAAAAGTGTTACTTCCGGTCCGAATTTTGAAATTTTTTTTATACAAAAGATATTTGAAATTATGTTTTAAATACTTTTATACTCGTAATGTACCTGCCTAGAAAGCATGACTTGCGACATATTCGCTAAAAACTTTATTACTTTTAATACCATTTAGTAGTGTATTGTTTGTTCTAAATGAAATTAGTGTGTCTGTCGTTTTTTGTAAATATTTTTTGATTTTTATGGAAGGTGTACCCATATAAGTTACAGAGGCAAATTTTTTGAATAAGTTTGAAGAACTATAGGTTAGATCATAGAAATGATTTTTGTTTTTTGTTTGTTATAAAGGAGATTATTAATTAAATCTTTTGAATAACCATTATTCTGGGCTATGGTGTAAATTCTACATAATTCTTTATCACAACTATCCTTCTTCATAGAAACATTGATTATCTTATTTTTTATTTGTATATTAGTTTTAAATTCACACATCTTTTGTTATGAGCAAACATAATTACAAAGAACGTTCTCTAAGCGCCAGACGAAAGAGTAAAAAGAACATTGCAAGAAATTTAGTTATTGCTCGGTAAGTATTCTTATTGGTACTAAATACTTAAAATAGTTTTTAAGATTGGCAAGGTTTTTGAAGATTGGCTAGGTTTTTGAAGATTGGCTAGACTTTTGAAGATTGGCTAGGTTTTTGAAGATTGGCTAGGATTTTGAAAATTGGCTAGGTTTTTGAAGGTTGGCTAGGTTTTTGAAGATTGGCTAGGTTTTTGAAGGTTGGCTAGGTTTTTGAAGATTTGTTAGGTTTTTGAAGATTGGCTAGGTTCTTAAAGATTGGCGGGGTTTTTGAAGATTGGCGGGGTTTTTGAAGGTTGACGGGGTTTTTGAAGATTGGCTAGGTTTTTAAGATTGGCTAGGTTTGTGAAGATTGGCTAGTTTTTTGAAGATTCTCTAGGTTTTTGAAGATTGGCTAGGTTTTTGAAGATTGGCAAGGTTTTTGAAGATTGGCTAGTTTTTTAAGATTGGTTAGGTTTTGAAAATTGACAAGGTTTTTGAGATTGGCTAGGTTTTTGAAGATTGGCCAGGTTTTTCAAGATTGGCTAGGTTTTTGAAGATTGGCTAGGTTTTTGAAGATTGGCTAGGTTTTGGATGATTGGCCAGGTTTTTGAAGATTGGCTAGGTTTTTGAAGATTGGCTGGGTTTATGAAGATTGGCTAGGCTTTTGAACATTGGCTAGACGTTTGATTGGCTAGGTTTTTGAAGATTGGCTAGGTTTTTGAAGGTTGGCTAGGTTTTTGAAGATTGGTTAGGTTTTTGGAGATTGGCTAGGTTTTTAAAGATTGGCGGGGTTTTTGAAGATTGGCGGGGTTTTTGAAGGTTGGCGGGGTTTTTGAAGATTGGCTAGGTTTTTGGAGATTAGCTAGGTTTTTAAGATTGGCTAGGTTTTTGAAGATTGGCCAGTTTTTTGAAGATTCTCTAGGTTTTTGAAGATTGGCTAGGTTTTTGAAGATTGGCAAGGTTTTTGAAGATTGGCTAGGTTTTTTAGGATTGGCTAGGTTTTAAGATTGGCTAGGTTTTTGAAGATTGGCTAGGTGTTTGAGGATTGGTTAGGTTTTAGAAGATTGGCTAGGTTTTTGAAGATTGGCTAGGTTGTTGAAGATTGGCTAGGTTTTTGAAGATTGGCAAGGTTTTTGAAGATTGGCAAGGTTTTTGAAGATTGGCTAGGTTTTTGAAGATTGGCTAGGTTTTTGAAGATTGGCTAGGTTTTTGAAGATTGGCTAGGATGTTGAAGATTGGCTAGGTTTTTTAAAATTGGGGTTTTTGAAGATTGGCTAGATTTTTGAAGATTGGCTAGGTTTTTAAAGATTGGCTAGGTTTTTGAAGATTGGCTAGGTTGTTGAAGATTGGAGTCTAGTAATTAATTAAAAATTCATTTAAAAAATTAGATAATTTTAATTTGAAATAAAATGGTATCATCATCGTAGGTGAAATGCTTAAAACAAAAGTTTTAAAGATGATATATATATTTTCAAATTTAAAAATAAAACGCAGATGCTTCTTATTCTTATAATATTTCCAAGCGAACAAAAATTTAGACAAATGTTAATTATAGCATATAGATATAAAACAACTGTATAATTATTCACTATCACTTTCCATTTCACTTGAACTAGGTATCTTCACCCACTGATATAATAAATGGCTCGATTATATCATCGACCAACCCATCTAACTCACACATTCTTCGTTCTTCATTAATCACATGGCCCACACATTTCTTCCAATTGTCCGTAGTGATATTCTGGATTGCTTTTAGTAAAAGTATCCTCACCTCAGCTAATTTTAATGTAGTATTCGTAGTTGCCACCTCATTTTTTATTTGAGCCCACACAAACTCGATTGGGTTTAGTTCGCAGAGATAGGGCGGTAACCTCAAAACAGTTTTGTTAGAATTTTTGGCCATCTCATCTGTTACATGTATATTATATTGGTCCTTATTGAGACGAATTAGGTGAAGAAGTTCAGATCGAACCATCTCTTCATTGTACTCAATATTTTTTGATTTCAACCGAGCTTGCATATCGAGTTTTATAGAATTTGTTGTGGGGATTTTTTCAATTTTACGACTATGATATGTAGCATTATCCATAACAAGAACAGCATTGTCTGGTAGCACTGTTAATATTTTATGAAACCATCTTTCAAACACCTCTGCATTCATTTCTTCATGATAATCGGATGTCTTTTTACCTTCGAAAATCAATAAACCATTCTCCACAAATCCAGCCTCAGATCCTATATGCAAAATAATGAGACGTCTTCCTTTCCCTTTGAAGATTACGTCTGACCTAAAGTTTATCATTTTCATCAATTTGTATAATGTTGAACGGCTCATGTGTTCGATTTCAATCAGCACTTTATCAAGTGTAGGAAGCTCATTTATATATATATATATATATATATTCTTGACGGTTTCACTATAATCAGCAATTAAAGAGTGTCTTCCAACTTTGCTTGTGTGGGATAACTTGTTCTTATATTATTTTATGGTACGATAGACAGTAGACCGTGCCACTCCTAAAAACAAGATAACATAATAATATATACCTAATGATGGTAATGTATTATAATACTAACCTATCATGCTCGATATTCTTGCGACAATAGCAGTAATCCTCATTCTGGGGTTATCAGCACGTAATTTTTTGAATATATTTACTATATTCAGCTTCGCAACAACATATAGATTTCCTAAGATCACAAATTTTCGCCTTCTCAAAGGGGATATTTGCGTTCCAAAAGTGCTTGCTACTTCATCCATATCCAAGAAAAACGCTATGAAAATGTTTTACACGGAGAGTATATCAGTCGATTCATTCTTAAAAGAACTATTTTACTATTATAATGCAAATTGAACGCAAAAAATTGAACAGAAACGTACTGACAAAAATAAACGATGTAAACGACAGCTGTTGTGACAGTATGAGGGCCCTAAACATGCTCAAATTTCCATACTGTAATTTTTCCCGAAAACTGACAAATAGCCAGCCTCCTTTTTAGCGCGTCAACTTAAAAACACTCCTCTTAATTAAAAAGTAGACTATAAATAAAGTGATTTCCTAACCACTTTTTTTTTGCAATTCTTTTCAGAAAATTAAAAATTGGTGATATATGTCGTTATCACTTTCAAAGACATTTGTATATACCAAAATAAATTATTTTATTAATAGTTAGAAACACATAAGAATGCAAATGTGGCTTTCCTTGTGTATACAAACATTAAAATGCATCCTTAGAAATGCCCTATTGTACACATTAAAATACTGCCCTTTTTTCTGTCAAATTACTCATGCGAATCTAATTTATTGCTCAAGAGGACGGCTATACTCGTAATCCAATAAATCAGGTTTTTAATGGAGATCTAGTTATGCCGAGAAATATTTATATTAACAGTTGATACATGTATTAGGATCATTAGTCAAGTGTGACACAAGTAAGGCGCTCACCTGTTAACCCAGTCATCTTAGGATCTAAGTCAGTGCAGAATAAATTTAATACTTCCGGTGTTATTCCTCATCGCTTATCTCTTATTATTACTCTGGATAAAGTCTTCGGGCTGTAATTTATTTTGAAAGAGAAATTTATCAGTGTCACGATGATACATTTATAATGGGAATACAATGAAACGTAATGTATTCTAAAGCATCGTTTTATTTTTCAGTTTGTATTCTCCTAGAAATTTACTTACAATATAAACATGGATACCTAAACATGTATGATTGATATGTTAAAAATTCTATTAGATAAAATGAGAAAATAGATTAAATATGGGTCTTATGACTCATGTCACTTCCTAAGGCATTTTCTTACTTTTAAACCAATATATTTATGTTAAAATAGGTGACGGTATTGTCTTAATTACTTTATCAATTTAGTGGTATTATATTTGTTATTTTGCTTTTCTTTTTTATGCAATATTATTATTAAATGTAAGCTAGTTTCATAAAAACAATAAGCCATATCATCAGAAATACATTGCTTCAACTATAACACTGGTCAACAGTGAAATTGCTTCTTAGGTGAAAGTACCCAATCCTGAATGAATTCAACGTGCTGAACACGAATATCACATTGAAAAAAGTTGATTGGCTCACGTTCAAGAGATATTGACGTTTTGTCCATTGTATAGATGCTATTGCATAATGTAATGCAATTTAGTGAGAAATTACGAAATTTTGCGTCATATTGCATCACCCCTTCATGCAAAGAAGTTAATGCAGCATTTACTGTAAGTTTCCATTGAGAGTGTTGCGAAATTGATTGCGCAATATCAAGCAATAGCTAATTATAGTTTATTTATAAATGGCCGACGTGACAGTTAACTCGTGCAATGTCCGTTCATTCGCGCATATTTTTCGAAGCTCTAGCATACATAAGTGATTGCTATAGTGTAAAGTAACTAAACAGTAGCAATGCCTCGTAACTGTGTTAATAGTGCAAATAACTTCTGTTATATTTGCGGAGAAGTGACATTTGCTGCACAGAAAAAGAACATCAGTGCAACAGTTAAGAAAGCGGATCATTTGTATTTTGGTTGCAAGATAGGCGACCAGGACAAAGACTGGGCCCCACACGTATGCTGCCGCACTTGTGCCGTAAATCTTTCACAATGGCTTAATGGCAAAAGAAAGGCAATGCCATTTGCTGTGCCCATGATTTGGAGGGAGCCCACCAATCACGTTGACGACTGTTATTTCTGTATGGTACGACCAGCTTCTGGAGGCATCACCAAGAAGAAGAAGTGGACAGTTGAATACCCTAACATACCATCTGCTCTGCGACCTGTCTCTCATGGCGAAGGACTCCCAATTCCAGAACCTCCTACAGATTTTTCTATCAGTTCAGACGATGAGGATGGCCATGCGTCGGCGAGTTCTCCTCAACGTGGCAGTAAGGATGATGACTTTTCGTGCTTACCATGTATTATAATATTGCTTACCATGTATTATAATATTGACATAAGTACACTTTTTCTGAAATATGCGTACATATTACAGAAAACCCGTAGCCAATTCAGCTTTTTCTTAGTCATTTTCGTGTTCAGCACATTGAATTCATTAAGAAATGACTATTTTCAGCTTGGAAGCATGAACTTTTCGAAAATTTGTTGCCCAGTGTAATTTACAAAACATTAACATCAGTTCCAAAACTAATAGAGTTGATAGATATAAAAAATCTCAGTTCCGACTGCTAAGTGTAATCTAATTAGAAATTGTTTCATATTTATAGATATTTTGCGACTTAGACTCAACATATATACTTGGCAGGATAGAGTACTCTGTAGAGGAAAAATGCTGTGTAGATAACAGAAAATTTATAATATTTTGAATACTAAAATATATATGAAACCGATTATAGGACTTTGCATATTTTGTGATGTGATGAAGTAGCTATCTATTTATGTTTAGTGTTTTTTCAGCATATAAGTAATAATCAGTCCCAAAATAGCAACATGAGAAGGAAAAGAAGATTGTATAGTTCCGTTTACTTTCTTGTGCGTAGTATAAGTAGTTATTATCATGCCGCACATATTCTACCTAGAGATTTTTGCAGAT
This sequence comes from Amphimallon solstitiale, assembly GCA_963170755.1. Classification (NCBI taxonomy): domain Eukaryota; kingdom Metazoa; phylum Arthropoda; class Insecta; order Coleoptera; family Scarabaeidae; genus Amphimallon; species Amphimallon solstitiale. Next base: position 109,122,930 of record OY720676.1, read on the forward strand.
GTCCTTGTTTTGCAATAGCCTGATACTGTAAAGCATTTTTTGAAAAATGTCAGTTTCTGTCTGTGTGTGCGCATGTGTGTGTGTGTGACCGCGATAGCGGCCAAATGACTACACTTATCAATACCTAACTTCATATTTACGAATATAATGCTTCATGACAAATCAGAATTTCAGCGAAATAGGTATACCGGAAGTAGTAGCTTACTTGAGTGAAAAAATAAAATTTTAATAATATTTCTGGAACTACTAAGTCTAAACAAACTAAGAATATAAAAGTACCCAAAAGTAAATTTGAAACGTTTTTTATAAAAACAAAATATTTAGGTTTTTTACTCTTATCAAAAAATAGTTTTTTGGGAATATATCCCAAATTATTTGTTCTAAAAGATTAATCAGGAATGCCAAAGTATTTATAGCCCGATTTGGAATAATTTTTATATAAAAAAATTCAAAATTTCGACCGACGGTAGCACTCTATCTAATAGCAGTTTTTTGTAAATATCTTGCAAATTATGCGTTCTATTGAGATTTATCAAGAGTGTAAAAATATTTATATGCAGATTTGGAACAATTTTCTTCAGGGTTATTCACGCTATACGGCACGGAATATTGTGGCCAAAATACGTGACTTTCAAAAAGTTTCACTTTTGGGATATATGGGGGTCTATTATAGTTACTTTTTAAAATTATTTTCATATTATACAGGGTGTTCCAAGGGCCCTAAAAGTATCAAAGTTGTGTTTTTTTAAATGGAACCCCCTGTATATTATTGTATTTTCGGATTCTCCGATCAAAATAAGTGTCTGTTTTAATAAGGTTTACAATACCTAAACCTTAAGGTTTTTTAAATAATTTGAATTTTGCCAAAATCTAACCTAATTTTCATGTTTCAAATACTTAAGAAGTATTTAAGTTATGTAAGCGAAATTTACAGCGAAGTGTAACAATATATCATATTTTATATCCCAATCATAATAAACTTGCCATCTTATACAGGGTGTCCAAAAATTAAAACTAATCAAATAAGAACTTTAAGTGGCTATAACTTGATTAATTTAAATAGAACGCCATATTTTTTAACTTACCAGGAAATGTACTTTTTAATTACCTATCGAATGGTATTAGGGTGTTCTATAGCTAAGTCTTCGCGTTTTTACAGAATACGCCAAAAAATCGTTTTTTGCACCATTTGGTGTTTTTTAAATAAAAGTTCTAATGTATCTAGTTGCCTATGGTATTTAGAAATGTCACATAAATTCATTTAGTCTGTCAGTTTAGTCTGCAAAGTCTGTTTTTGCTATAGTGGTATTATTTTTTGTAATTGTGGAAGTTTAGATCGTTATTATTTGAATATTGTTGTGGTGTTGCTTAGTCAAAATGAAGATTTACCCAAAAGAAGAGCGTATTGATATGATTTTTATCCTAGGAGAATGTCATCAAAATTGTTTATTGGCTTCTCGAGTTTATGCTCAAAGTTTTCCGGAAAGAAATCATCCTAAGCCAGCCGTTTTTGAGAGATTATTAAACCAGTTTTAGGAAAGTGGAAGTGTCAGTTATAAAAAACCCATTACAAGAAAACCTGTCACTGAAGATGAAGAAAATGTTTTTACGGTAGTTGGTTCAGTTATCGAAAATCCCAATGTTAGTCAAAATCAGATATCCGAAAATACTAACATTAGTCAAGCAAGTATTTCAAGAATTCTTAAAAAACACAGATTTCATCCTTATAAAATCCAGCTCTGCCAAGAACTTTATGGAAATGATTTTGACAACCGAACTGAATTTTGCATGTGGGTGTTAGATAAAGTGGCAGAAAATAAAAACTTTTTTGAAAATGTGTTATTTAGTGATGAATGTATTTTTCATAACAATGGTCTCGTGAATAGACACAACTTCCATTATTATTCTGATTCGAATCCGCATGAATACAGAGTCATGAGAAATCAGAATAAGTGGTCCGTTAATGTGTGGGGTGGAATACTGGGCCAATATTTAATTGGACCCTATTTTTTTGAAGGACCTTTAAATGGTATGATGTTTCTCGATTTTCTTTTACACCAACTTCCAGTATTATTAGAAGAAGTCCCTTTAAACATCAGAACAACCATGTGGCTTCAACTGGATGGAGCTCCGCCTCATTATCATCGCGAGGTTCGGCAATTTTTAAATGCCAACTTTCAAAACAGGTGGATTGGAAGAAATGGATTTCAAAATTGGCCCCCCAGATCCCCGGACTTAACTCCACCAGATTTCTTTTTATGGGGATACATAAAAGGAATTGTCTACAATACGCCTCCGACAACACCACACGATATAAAAATACGCATAAGAGACGCTTTTGAAACTGTAACCCCGCAAATGTTGTCCAGAGTTAGCAGTGGTTTTGAAAAAAGAATATGTAAGTGTCTGGAAATGGACGGTCGACATTTCGAACATCTGTTATAAATATTTTGCTTCTGTTTTATGTTATCGTTGATATGTTATTACCATTATTGCTGTTATAGCCTGTTAGATTATAAATAACGTTCCAAGTTTCTGAACATTTGTAACGATATTCGTCATTATTATTCTTATAATTGTAAATTATCTGACATTTCTAAATACCATAGGCAACTAGATACATTAGAACTTTTATTTAAAAAACACCAAATGGTGCAAAAAACGATTTTTTGGCGTATTCTGTAAAAACGCGAAGACTTAGCTATAGAACACCCTAATACCATTCGATAGGTAATTAAAAAGTACATTTCCTGGTAAGTTAAAAAATATGGCGTTCTATTTAAATTAATCAAGTTATAGCCACTTAAAGTTCTTATTTGATTAGTTTTAATTTTTGGACACCCTGTATAAGATGGCAAGTTTATTATGATTGGGATATAAAATATGATATATTGTTACACTTCGCTGTAAATTTCGCTTACATAACTTAAATACTTCTTAAGTATTTGAAACATGAAAATTAGGTTAGATTTTGGCAAAATTCAAATTATTTAAAAAACCTTAAGGTTTAGGTATTGTAAACCTTATTAAAACAGACACTTATTTTGATCGGAGAATCCGAAAATACAATAATATACAGGGGGTTCCATTTAAAAAAACACAACTTTGATACTTTTAGGGCTTATGGGACACCCTGTATAATATAAAAATAATTTTAAAAAGTAACCATACTAGACCCCCATATATCCCAAAAGTGAAACTTTTTGAAAGTCACGTATTTTGGCCACAATATTCCGTGCCGTATAGCGTGAATAACCCTGTATATATAAAAAAAATTAAATTCATACTAGAAGAAACAATTTTACTTTTATCAAATAGCAGCCTTTTGCAAATATCTGGTTAATTATGCATTCTTATCAGATTTATTAAGAATATAATGGAGAAATTTTTGTATAAAAACCATTTGAAAATTCGGCCCGGAAGTAAGACTTTTACTCACAGGTTTATTAAGAAGATAAAAATATTTGACACTTAATTTGAAACGTCGTTTATATAAAAAAAAAAAGAGGTGTGGCCACCACACGACTTTCTTATACGTATGTGCGTCTCAAATTATACAAGAGTTGTTCTAAATTAAGTATTAAATGTTTGTATCATCTTAAACAAATAAAAATGTAAGTGTGTTACTTCTTGTCCAAATTGTGAGAGTTTTTATACAAATATTATTCAAAATTCTATTCTAAGTACTTTTATTCTCTTAATAAATATCTATAGAAGGTATACTTTGCCAGTTATTTGCAAAAAGTGCCACTGGATAAGAGTAAAAGTGATACTTCTGGTCCGAATTTTGAATTTTTTTTTTATACAATAATTATTCCAAATCTATAACAAATACTTTTCTGCTCTTGAGAAATCTATATACAATGCATACATTTTTTATACAAAAAGTCTTGAAAATCAAGTTCTAAATAATTTAGCACTCATAATGTATTTGCCTAAAAAGCGTGACTTGAATGACAAAATATTCGCCAAATTGATTTTCTCTCGTTTTTGATCGAAACTACTGCTTCTGGCACACACACACACACACACTCAGAGAGAGAGAGGGGGGGGGGAGTGAGAGAGAGAGAGAGAGAGAGATTTTTTGAAACCACTTTTTCGGTATCAGGTTTCTTCAAAACATGGACATCTGCAAAAACCTCAAGGTTGAAAATTTTCAACATCACAATACTTCCTTATATAACGTATAAGAAAGTAAAAGTCCCCACACCACATTTTACTTTCTTATACGTAGTATAAGGTAGTATTATGATGATGAAAGTATTCGACCGCGAGGTTTTTCAGTCCCCTAATAAAGAAAAAGTGGTTTTGAATAAATTTCTCTCTCTCTCGCTCTCTATCTCAGTGTGTGTGTGTGTGTGTGTGTGTGTGTGTGTGTGTGTGTGTGTGTGTGTGACCATGATAGCGGTCAAACGGCTGAATATATCAATCCCAAATTTTATATTTAGTAATATAATCTCCCTCTTGAGAGTTGATTAGATTTTCAGTAAAATCGGTAGATCGGAAGTAGTAGTTTACTTCAGTAAAAAATCAAATTTTAGCAATGTTTTGTCAAGTTTAAACAAATTTATAAAGTAAAAAGATTTTATCGAAATTCCTACCGGAAGTAGGTCTTTTTTACTCTTAACGAAAATCAGCTTTGCAAATATTTCGCAAGACATACTTTTTAGACATTTACGTTAGAAGTATAAAAGCATCTAGAACTTAATTTTCTATACCTTTATATAAAAAAAATTTCAAAGTTCGGACCGGAAGTGACACTTTTACACCTATCAAATAGCAATTTTTTGTAAATATGTCGTAAATTATACATTCTATGTATATTTATCAAGAGTACATAAATATTTACAGCTGGATTTGGAATATTTTTGTTTAAATGAAGTTTCAAAATTCGGGCCGGAAGTAACACTTTTACTCTTAGCGAGTAGCACTCTCTTTCGAATATCCCGCAAAATATGCATTCTATAATAGGAATTTAAATAATTTTGATGTAAAGAAATTGTTAAAATTTTGATTTGAAGTTACGCATTTACCCACAGGTTTATTTTTAAGAAGATAAAACTATTTAAAGCAATTTAGAAAAATGTAGTTTAATTTGAAACGCTCATACGTATAAGAAAGTCGTGTGATTACCACACCTCGTTATTTTAAATAAAAGTAAATTATTCTAATTTTTGATGTACGAATTTTTGTTCTACGAGTATATAGTTTAGACTTTATGCAGTATTAAATATTCAGCTTTAGTCCTGTCCGATTACTGTACAATGCTGACAAATAATAATTGCAATAAGCAGTAATAACAGCGTTAATGACAAATGCATCTCTCTTAAAAAATACACTATATATAAAATGACGTGTGTACACATATTAGGAAAGGAACAGTAGACATTTCAGAACAAAGTAATTATATCAACTTTTTCTAAATATTTATTTATACTACTTAACCACATAAACGCACAATTATGTCAAGGTATATGTGCTAATGTCAATGCAAATATTTTCGTTCTACTTCCTTGTATCGCTTCATTGTTTAATGCAAATAGTATTTACATAAGAAAATGAGCTGTACTTGAACTTGCACTGAACAGTGCATTTCTCAACACTTCCTATTTCCTTTACCTTTTTAAAGGTATCTTATATTTCATATGTTGGAATATAAATCATACACACACATTACATAATAACGCAAAAGTACTAAAGACGAATTTACTAGCGATTTTCTTTCTATGACCTAAATTGTATAAACATTAATACAGAATTATTTTATTTGTGGATAAGCAATAACATCTGCAATATTCTGATATGTGAATTAACATATAAGTTAGCTAAATCAGGTATTGTTAATAAAATAAAAGGATGCTGGGAGTACTTTATATGCTCAAGAAAATCAATATTATATTACCTATTCTTTTAATTTTACAGTTGCGTCGATATTGTTTTGTGGTGTTGCTGAATCCCTCATGTATTTATAAACCAATACGTTTAGTAATACTACATTAATTATAGCGATAGTTCTATTATTGACTGTTTATATTTTCAATTTCTACATTTTACTACTTTTACATTTACATCATATAGTCAATAAATTTTTTAGATGACAGCTTATTGTCAAAAATTAGTCATTAATGCCTCTAAACCCCAAAAATATTTAATACATTTGCTGTACATTGGCTAAGAATGTTAATACACACACACACACACACACACACATATATATATATATATATATATATATATATATATATATATATATATATATATATATATATAATAAATAAAATTTGTTTCTTGGCCGTTTATAGTAATAAAAACATTAAAAATCTTGGTATTAGCGGCCTGTTTCTTATTCCTGGTCAAATATTAAAATTTAACAAATAAAAACACATAATTAAAAACGTTTCGACAATTTTATTACTGTCTTCCTCAGTTAAACAATTTTTTTAAATAACATATTTTGTTAAAATTGTCTAGCGGTAAAACCAGATCAACGTAATATGTAATTTATTGTTTTTCATGTATGGAGGCACGTTGTTGTTTTTGTGTCACCCCCTGAACTTAATTGCATGATTTATGCGATCTTTTAAGTAGTTTTATAATTTTAGATATAAAAACAAAACTAATTCTTGTAACTGAACAAACGAATACAACTAATTTTCACGTTGAAACAGTTTATTTGCTAATGCAAAAATAAATTTGCAAATAAACTGTTTCAACGTGAAAATTAGTTGTATTCGTTCGATCTAACCTAGATCTCGTCACTACACGAAAGTGATATTTGCAATGTCAGACAAACTTGGATTTCCTGTCTATATACTTGAATTGGGTACCAAATGCCTATGAGAGAAACTCCCAGCGGCATCTGTGATCCAAGTTCAAGAATGCAAGGAAATGTTAACCCTCAGTAGAACATCTACTATATCGGGCAACTATAGATATGCATTCAATAGGTGACTTTACCTATTTAATAAACTACGTCCCCATAGAGGTTATGTCAAAAAATGACAGATCTTAATGGCATTGGCTAATTTGGTATATCATGTAAAGAATGATTCCCAAGAATGTATTACTGTCATTTATTTAATTTTTATTTAATAATTAGTAAGGCCGCTACCGCAAGACATCATTATCACACACACACACACACACACACACACACACACACATATATATATATATATATATATATTATGTAGAAGTGAAAATAATATCTTCCCTTCTTTCGTTTTTTTCTTAGCCGTTATTTTGTATATTTTCTCTTTTCGTTCATGGAATGCGGCTTTTTTTTTTTTTTTTTTATATATATTATTATTGGTGGTAAGTAATAATTGAAGAGTTAACGTTTCGACACTTTATTGTCTTCATCAGAAATGTATATAAAGAAATTGCAGCATGTCTAAACATCACGATCTTCGATGGGGGCAGGAACCATACTTTCATCCATGGTAATTATATTATATTATGTAGAAGTGAAAATAATATCTTCCCTTCTTTCGTTTTTTTCTTAGCCGTTATTTTGTATATTTTCTCTTTTCGTTCATGGAATGCGGCTTTTTTTTTTTTTTTTTATATATATTATTATTGGTGGTAAGTAATAATTGAAGAGTTAACGTTTCGACACTTTATTGTCTTCATCAGAAATGTATATAAAGAAATTGCAGCATGTCTAAACATCACGATCTTCGATGGGGGCAGGAACCATACTTTCATCCATGGTAATTATATTATATTATGTAGAAGTGAAAATAATATCTTCCCTTCTTTCGTTTTTTTCTTAGCCGTTATTTTGTATATTTTCTCTTTTCGTTCATGGAATGCGGCTTTTTTTTTTTTTTTTATATATATTATTATTGGTGGTAAGTAATAATTGAAGAGTTAACGTTTCGACACTTTATTGTCTTCATCAGAAATGTATATAAAGAAATTGCAGCATGTCTAAACATCACGATCTTCGATGGGGGCAGGAACCATACTTTCATCCATGGTAATTATATTATATTATGTAGAAGTGAAAATAATATCTTCCCTTCTTTCGTTTTTTTCTTAGCCGTTATTTTGTATATTTTCTCTTTTCGTTCATGGAATGCGGCTTTTTTTTTTTTTTTTTATATATATTATTATTGGTGGTAAGTAATAATTGAAGAGTTAACGTTTCGACACTTTATTGTCTTCATCAGAAATGTATATAAAGAAATTGCAGCATGTCTAAACATCACGATCTTCGATGGGGGCAGGAACCATACTTTCATCCATGGTAATTATATTATATTATGTAGAAGTGAAAATAATATCTTCCCTTCTTTCGTTTTTTTCTTAGCCGTTATTTTGTATATTTTCTCTTTTCGTTCATGGAATGCGGCTTTTTTTTTTTTTTTTTATATATTATTATTGGTGATAAGTAATAATTGAAGAGTTAACGTTTCGACACTTTATTGTCTTCATCAGAAATGTATATAAAGAAATTGCAGCATGTCTAAACATCACGATCTTCGATGGGGGCAGGAACCATACTTTCATCCATGGTAATTATATTATATTATGTAGAAGTGAAAATAATATCTTCCCTTCTTTCGTTTTTTTCTTAGCCGTTATTTTGTATATTTTCTCTTTTCGTTCATGGAATGCGGCTTTTTTTTTTTTTTTTTTTATATATATTATTATTGGTGGTAAGTAATAATTGAAGAGTTAACGTTTCGACACTTTATTGTCTTCATCAGAAATGTATATAAAGAAATTGCAGCATGTCTAAACATCACGATCTTCGATGGGGGCAGGAACCATACTTTCATTATCCAACCACAATTTCTTTATATACATTTCTGATGAAGACAATAAAGTGTCGAAACGTTAACTCTTCAATTATTACTTACCACCAATAATAATATATATAAAAAAAAAAAAAAAAGCCGCATTCCATGAACGAAAAGAGAAAATATACAAAATAACGGCTAAGAAAAAAACGAAAGAAGGGAAGATATTATTTTCACTTCTACATAATATAATATAATTACCATGGATGAAAGTATGGTTCCTGCCCCCATCGAAGATCGTGATGTTTAGACATGCTGCAATTTCTTTATATACATTTCTGATGAAGACAATAAAGTGTCGAAACGTTAACTCTTCAATTATTACTTACCACCAATAATAATATATATAAAAAAAAAAAAAAAAAAGCCGCATTCCATGAACGAAAAGAGAAAATATACAAAATAACGGCTAAGAAAAAAACGAAAGAAGGGAAGATATTATTTTCACTTCTACATAATATAATATAATTACCATGGATGAAAGTATGGTTCCTGCCCCCATCGAAGATCGTGATGTTTAGACATGCTGCAATTTCTTTATATACATTTCTGATGAAGACAATAAAGTGTCGAAACGTTAACTCTTCAATTATTACTTACCACCAATAATAATATATATAAAAAAAAAAAAAAAAAAGCCGCATTCCATGAACGAAAAGAGAAAATATATATATATATATATATATATGAAGCGTTGTTCTTCGGGATATTTCGCCGCGTTTGGATGATTTTGCCCTGATTTAAAATTTAAAAAAATTAAGTTCCGTGCATTTCCGGTGAAACCGGAAGTGCGCCAGAGCTTAAAGTATTTTTACAATATGCGCCACAAGCAACCATGGATACTCCACTAATTGCTTTTTCTTTTATTTAAAACACAAAAGAGTAATCGAAGAAGCGGCTACTAATGACTCACACTGTATATATATAGACACGTGTTTCTGACTAATTGGTCATCATAATGGGAGTCTGCTACCTGATGGTCCTCCGTGTATGCTTCTATCTGCAAGGATATCCCACCCTACAGCTACACCGTACTGATGACGACCAATTAGTCAGAAACACGTGTGTATGGTTGCACTAAGCGGGATTTACCCGTTATTATTCTATTTCTTGTTATTTCATGTATCCGCGTTATTCTCTTTTTTTTTGATTTATATATATATATATATATATATTTCTTCGAATATTTTCGCGGTCGTTTGTTGAAGCGTTGTTCTTCGGGATATTTCGCCGCGTTTGGATGATTTTGCCCTGATAAGGACATCTTTCTTCCTGACGTTTCGGTGACATCACTTTCACCTTCTTCTTGAGGATCTTCTAAGTTCGACGGTTTCTTCAAGAATGCCCTCTCTGTTCGAATCGCCTTGTATTTCTAGTGCCGTGGTAGTGGAGGGGCGAGTGCGGCTTCTTGTGATTGGCCCGCTGATTGTAGTGTTGTTCCCTCTCTGTCGGTCTTTCTGTGTTCGGTCCGTGTGGTTTACGTTAGGCGGTGGGATGCTGTTGTTTCGTCGTTTATTTCTAATTCGTCTGTCCGATAACGTTGATTTCCATATGTCAGGTAAACGTTGTGCGTCGTCACGTTTATTCATGCAGTCCTGTCGTTTTTCTATCTCTATAGCCTCCCTTATTGTCCGATATGTCCAATTCGTACTACGGGCTATAGTTTTTGTACGTTCGAAATCAATTGTATGTCCGGAATGTAGTACGTGTTTGGCAAGTGAGGAAGAAACTGCCTTTTTAGACACAGCATTTCTATGTTCTTCCCTCCGTACGCTGATTCTTCGATTCGTCTGGCCTATGTATGTCTGTTCGCAATCTTGGCATGGTACTTCGTATACACCCTGGTCTTCTAGTAATATTCTGTCCTTCGTACTTGGTAGGACGTCCCTAATTTTCTTATCGGTGGTGTATATTGGGTCTATGTCGTGTCGCCGTAGTATTCTACCTATTTTCTCTGTTGTCCCTTTCACGTAGGGAAGAAATGCAACTCGTGAAGGTTTTTCTCTTTTTCTAGTTGTGTTGTTGTTGCTCTGAATTGCTCTGTTAATTGTGTGTTGCGAATATCCGTTTGCTTGTAGTATGTTTCGAATTTTCCCCATTTCTTCTTTCCTATGTTCTGTGTCCGCTAATATTTGTGATCTATGAATTAGTGTTTTCACTACTGAGTTTAGTTGAGCCGGATGATGGTGTGAGGATGCGTTCAGATATCTGTTCGTGTGTGTAGGTTTTCTGTATACTGTGTGACCCAGGGACCCATCCGGTTTTTTAATTATTAGAATGTCCAGGAAGGGTAACTGGTTATTTTCTTCTGTTTCGACGGTGAATTTTATTTTTGAGTGTCTGTTGTTTAGGTGAAATAAGAGCTGATTCAATTTCTCTCTTCCATGCGGCCAAATCACTAAGGTGTCGTCTACGTAGCGCAGCCAGAGTTTCGGTTTGTATGTAGCGTCTTCTAGCGCCTTTTGTTCAAAATCTGCCATAAACAGATTCGCTAGTATAGGTGACAACGGTGAACCCATGGGAGCTCCATCTGTTTGTCTGTACCACTGTCCGCCGTATATAAAATATGTATTGGCTAGGCAGTGTTTCGTTAGCTCTAAGATGTGTTGCGGTAGGTGGTATTTTGTATCAAGTAGCTCGGTTGCTTCACCGATCGGTATTTGTGTAAATAGCGAAGTTACGTCAAAGCTTACTAACATATCTTCGGGTGCCATTGTAACTCCTTTTAATATTTCGGTGAGATGTGCTGAGTTCTTGACATATGATGGTATTTCTTCGGCTAGCGGTTGTAGTTGTTGTGCCAAGAAGCGGGCCAGAGCTTGGGTGGGTGATCCGATGGAGCTCACTATCGGTCTTAGAGGTACGTTTGGTTTGTGAATTTTCGGGAGTCCGTAGAATTTCGGACATCTCGACGATTTCTCCCTTGGGATTAGCCGATTTTTGAGTTCTTCTTCGAACGGTGCGCTTTTAATCTTGGCCTTGGTCGTTTTCTCTAGGTATGTAGTGGGGTCATTCGGCGTTGACTTATACATGGAATCCTCTAGTAGTGCACGTATTCTTTGGTCGTAATCGTTTCTATCCATTATAAAATTCACAAACCAAACGTACCTCTAAGACCGATAGTGAGCTCCATCGGATCACCCACCCAAGCTCTGGCCCGCTTCTTGGCACAACAACTACAACCGCTAGCCGAAGAAATACCATCATATGTCAAGAACTCAGCACATCTCACCGAAATATTAAAAGGAGTTACAATGGCACCCGAAGATATGTTAGTAAGCTTTGACGTAACTTCGCTATTTACACAAATACCGATCGGTGAAGCAACCGAGCTACTTGATACAAAATACCACCTACCGCAACACATCTTAGAGCTAACGAAACACTGCCTAGCCAATACATATTTTATATACGGCGGACAGTGGTACAGACAAACAGATGGAGCTCCCATGGGTTCACCGTTGTCACCTATACTAGCGAATCTGTTTATGGCAGATTTTGAACAAAAGGCGCTAGAAGACGCTACATACAAACCGAAACTCTGGCTGCGCTACGTAGACGACACCTTAGTGATTTGGCCGCATGGAAGAGAGAAATTGAATCAGCTCTTATTTCACCTAAACAACAGACACTCAAAAATAAAATTCACCGTCGAAACAGAAGAAAATAACCAGTTACCCTTCCTGGACATTCTAATAATTAAAAAACCGGATGGGTCCCTGGGTCACACAGTATACAGAAAACCTACACACACGAACAGATATCTGAACGCATCCTCACACCATCATCCGGCTCAACTAAACTCAGTAGTGAAAACACTAATTCATAGATCACAAATATTAGCGGACACAGAACATAGGAAAGAAGAAATGGGGAAAATTCGAAACATACTACAAGCAAACGGATATTCGCAACACACAATTAACAGAGCAATTCAGAGCAACAACAACACAACTAGAAAAAGAGAAAAACCTTCACGAGTTGCATTTCTTCCCTACGTGAAAGGGACAACAGAGAAAATAGGTAGAATACTACGGCGACACGACATAGACCCAATATACACCACCGATAAGAAAATTAGGGACGTCCTACCAAGTACGAAGGACAGAATATTACTAGAAGACCAGGGTGTATACGAAGTACCATGCCAAGATTGCGAACAGACATACATAGGCCAGACGAATCGAAGAATCAGCGTACGGAGGGAAGAACATAGAAATGCTGTGTCTAAAAAGGCAGTTTCTTCCTCACTTGCCAAACACGTACTACATTCCGGACATACAATTGATTTCGAACGTACAAAAACTATAGCCCGTAGTACGAATTGGACATATCGGACAATAAGGGAGGCTATAGAGATAGAAAAACGACAGGACTGCATGAATAAACGTGACGACGCACAACGTTTACCTGACATATGGAAATCAACGTTATCGGACAGACGAATTAGAAATAAACGACGAAACAACAGCATCCCACCGCCTAACGTAAACCACACGGACCGAACACAGAAAGACCGACAGAGAGGGAACAACACTACAATCAGCGGGCCAATCACAAGAAGCCGCACTCGCCCCTCCACTACCACGGCACTAGAAATACAAGGCGATTCGAACAGAGAGGGCATTCTTGAAGAAACCGTCGAACTTAGAAGATCCTCAAGAAGAAGGTGAAAGTGATGTCACCGAAACGTCAGGAAGAAAGATGTCCTTATCAGGGCAAAATCATCCAAACGCGGCGAAATATCCCGAAGAACAACGCTTCAACAAACGACCGCGAAAATATTCGAAGAAATATATATATATATATATATATAAATCAAAAAAAAAGAGAATAACGCGGATACATGAAATAACAAGAAATAGAATAATAACGGGTAAATCCCGCTTAGTGCAACCATACACACGTGTTTCTGACTAATTGGTCGTCATCAGTACGGTGTAGCTGTAGGGTGGGATATCCTTGCAGATAGAAGCATACACGGAGGACCATCAGGTAGCAGACTCCCATTATGATGACCAATTAGTCAGAAACACGTGTCTATATATATACAGTGTGAGTCATTAGTAGCCGCTTCTTCGATTACTCTTTTGTGTTTTAAATAAAAGAAAAAGCAATTAGTGGAGTATCCATGGTTGCTTGTGGCGCATATTGTAAAAATACTTTAAGCTCTGGCGCACTTCCGGTTTCACCGGAAATGCACGGAACTTAATTTTTTTAAATGACTCACCCTATATATTTTTGGATTTTCTTGTACTGCTTTAAATTGTCTGTGCAACTGTTTGTTCTTATTCAAAATTGAGCCAATAGTTCTTGAGTTATTAATTTTTTTTGAAAATATTTGACCAAAACACGTGTTCAGAAAAAAATCATTTTCACATTGTTTTTAAAAGTAAAAACATTGACTTTGGTGGTGCTTGTAGCCAAGAAAATTCTTCATCATTTGGTGAAGTTGTACTCGACAATACCTCAACAAACTTTGTTTTTTCAAAGCCTGCTTCCTGAAATTTTCACATACCAAAAACTTATTTTTTTTAAATGGAACACCCAGTATTTTATTGAGTCAATTTGTTCCTTTTTTTATTCTCTTTCATTTTTGTTAACAATGTCTTATACCTATCTTTTCTAATTTTTGAGATAATCACTATACGAGCAAGTAGCGGTCAATTAAAGAATTACGGGCACTGTTCTCTGCACCCAAATATTGGTCCAATAAAGGCTGGAATGCGGCTGACTGCCTGAGTCAACTGTTAAAGAAAGTCGGTATACATTTATGTCAAACTTATAAAAGCATTGCTATTAGTTATCATCCAAATAAATTATTCTTATGAAGAGTTAATAGATACGATGGACATTTTGCGTGAATCCGAAAGAAACTCTTTGCTAGCATCTAGACTTTATGCATAGCGATTCCTGGTAGAAGTCAACCGAAGCCAGTAACCTTAGAAAGTATAAAGTGGACGGTTTGAGTGAACAGAAAGCATTGAATATGAAAGAAGGAGCGGAAAAAGCAATAACTGGTGAGGATAAAACGTTTATGGTACTTGCATGTGTAGTTGAACACCCCCATACTAGTACTACAAAAATTAGTCGGCAGTTAGATGTAAGTCAAATTTGAGAATCCAGAATAATTAGGAAATTCGAAATTCACCCATAGCATATTCATACACAGGGTTAGATGAAAGAAATTTTCAGAATCGCTTACATTTTTGTCAATTGGCAGCAGATAAATTATCCAGGCTTTCTCAATTATTTGTTGTTTACCAACGAAACCTTCTATTCAAGTGAATACGTTCATCGTCACAATTTCCGTTATTATAACACATAAAATCCCCCACTTTATCACACCTCTAAACTTTCAAAATCGTTGATCATTAAAACTGTGGGGAGGAATCGTGGGTAGTTACATAATTGCACCTTATTTCTTTGATGAAAATGTTAATGGAGGAGAGTATCTTCGCTATCTACGAACGGATTTTCAAAACTTTTTGAAAACATCTTCAAATATGTCAGTAAACATAACCTTTATTTTATGCGATTCTATAAAATTATTACTTTTTGGATAGTTGGATATAACATTTACTTTGTTTGACAGTTGACTAAGGAAGTCAGGCGCCATCCTTGCCTTCCATTGGTTGAACGAATATTTTGGTGCATAGAACAACAGCGCTCGTACTAGTTCTTTAATTGACCGCTAATTTATCCTATAGTGTTATCTCAGAAATTACACAAGATAGGTATAGGACATTGTTAACAAAAATGAAAGAGAATAAAAAAAGGAACAAAATGCCTCAATAAAATACTGGGTGTTCCATTTAAAAAAAATAAGTTTTTGGTATGTGAAAATTTCAGGAAGTAGGCTTTGAAAAAACAAAGTTTATTGAGGTATTGTCGAGTGCAACTTTACCAAATGATGCAGAATTTTCTTGGCTACAAGCACCACCAAAGTGAATGTTTTTGCTTTTAAAAACAATGTGAAAATGACTTTTTTCTGAACACGTGTTGTGGTCAAATATTTTTAAAAAAAATTGATAACTCAAAAACTATTGGCCCAATTTTAAAAAAGACAAAACAGTCGAACAAACAATTTAAAGCAGTACAAGAAAATCCAAAAATATATAGGGTGAGTCATTTAAAAAAATTAAGTGTTGTGTATTTCCGGTGAAACCGGAAGTGCGCCATAGCTTAAAGTATTTGTACAATATGCGCCACAAGCAACCATGGATCTTCCACTAATTGTTTTTTTCTTTTATTTAAAACACAAAAGAGCAATCGAAGAAGCGGCTACTAATGACTCACCCTGTATATATATAGTAAACGTGAAATTAATGGGTGTAGCAGTCAGAAGGGCCAAATAAGATAACTCTTTTGGTCGAGCTTTCGATTGATTTATTTAATCTTCTTCTGGACCAATCTAATTAAGTCACAAAGAAGTCAACATCACATTGCATTTCATTGAATACAACCAATATGGACAACTCACAACACTTTAAAAATTATTGAAAAACAGTCATTAAAAATCATACTAATTAAAATATTCGTTAGTTACATGAAAACAAAAATAGACATTTTAAAATTATTTGATGGTTAAGTCGGATGATCGATGTAAAAGAGCTGATCGATGTAAATCAGCTAATTGACATTTATGTGTATGTGCACATGTTAAAAGTAAAATGAACAGTTCATTTTACGCGGTATTACACGGTATTTTATTTGCTAGTCCGAATTTAATTTCTTTACTCCACAAAGTTTAGTAACTTTATTTAAAGAATATTAATTGTATACCCTCCGCCCGTTAAATTCCCTCGGACTATCAATAAGCGCCGAGATAAATATGCATAAGTTAGTTTTCTTTCGTTAATTACATAGCGCGGCTCTGTGAAAATGTATACTGTCGAAAGGTTAAATATAAAATTACCGTTGATTACGTATACACCTCAAAGCTACCTGGTTGAACTTTTAATAGTAGATGAGAATATCCCGCACCAAGAATAAATTCTCTCATCACTGTTAATTTAAAAAAATAAGACGTAGTGGTAACCTCCGAACAGAGGAATAATTGTCGACGCTGTTAACGACAAAGCGAATGCTTACACCGGCACCCGGAAAGCCGGAGTGGCGAGCAACCCTTTCTACGCATGAACCAATGTACTGTAACAGCGTACAAGGAAGCTTAAATCGACTTTTTCTATTGAACAGTCTTATTAATTAGATAATGAATAAAGTACTTTACACTACAAGAAAGCTTTTTACAGAGTCAAAAACACGTATCTACGGTTGCTCTACAGCAGAATTTAGCCAATATTCTCTATTTCTTGTTTTAATTTATGGATCAACGATAATTCCTCTTTTGGGGTAGTCATGTTGCGTGTCAATCAAATAGGTTAATCTGATGGTCCTGGTTTACCAAAGACAAGCATCAAACATTTTCACACAAATAATACTCCATGTTAAAGATATAAATATGTAAATCAAAATAAAGTGTTATAGTATATTATGCAATGAGCATTTAATGATGGCTATTAAGACACGAGAATGAAAATTAAGATACGAGCCGAAGGCGAGTATCGTAATGAATACGAATACGAATACGGTACAGTCTAGTTTAGATCCATATACAATTTCAAAATATATTATAAAATATCTGTCTTCCATGAACTAAAATATTTTGCTCAGTGCAAAGAGATAATAAAATTATAAACTTTCCAATTGATAAGAATACTGCTGACTAGCGATATTAAAAAATTCGCGGCCGGTTAGATTCGAACTCACGTCTCAAATAACTAGCAGTATCAATGTCAGTTGGAAAGATTATAATTTTCAAATAAATCATTGAAGAACAAATTCAAATAATATTTTTTTTGCAAATTTCAATAATTTATTTAATTATTTAATGCACTGCCTGTACGTATACTTTAACGATGTTCAACAGTTAATTTATATAAATATTTGATGCAGTAAGACTTTCTGTATATGTAGTTTAACGATGGAAGAATACCGACACGTCTACGTCACATTTTTGCACACCGGATTGACATCTACGAATCTCCTATAATCACGTGTTGTATGAATGTCCGAATATTTTTCCGTACGTACGTAGGAGCTCCGGCGACTATATAAGTCGTTTGATTTTGTATGTAAATCATTTGTCTTCTTGCAAGTCGACCAGATCTAGTCATCCTTAATGTATGACGACAAACTGAGACGTCATGTCTGACAGATCCGCCTTCAATCTATGACGACAGCCTTAGACGGCGTGTCAGATATATCCGTCTTCAAACTACGACGACAGACTCATATATCCTGCCAAATTAGTTATTGTGTTAACAAAACAAAATATCATTTTTTGGAGATCATGAAATCCGCGAGATAAGACTAAAATTTATTTATTTTAATTTGTTGATAGCCTGTGCAAATGCGCAGTCATTCGTACGAAGCACAACTTAATATTAGTTTGTCAATAAATTAATTAGAATTTATTTAATTTAATGTAAGTATAAATAAGTTGGTTAATAATCAAGGACCCATACTTGTATAAATCTTCACTGCAGTTACTTCGTTGCTAATTATTTAAATACTCTGAGTACACGTCCTCACAAGCACCATCACAAAATTAAATATAGAAACACAGGTGTCATTTTCATTTTATATAGGAAACAGTTGACTGTCAAGCTTATGCCCGATGTACGTACGGACGTTTTAATATGTTCGGCATACCTATCTTCGATACACGTTTCCATTGGTATTGCATGATGATCGCGGCATGTTCAATATAGGAAACTAATGTGTCGCCAGATCCAGTCCGATTATTAAGTGTTAAATATGAAAGATAAAACAGTGGATACACTCAGGAGTAATGTAATAAATTTTTCTTTTAACGTTATTACTAGAAGCACGTTATAATATAGTAAACCCTACTATATTTAGTTCAGTGCTGTATTTTTTTCTATTGAAAACACTGGCTAAAGATAGTCAATGATTAGTCTTAATCAATGACTAACCGAGTATTTAATCCGAGATGGAGAAACCGGACCTACATACTCCTTGTCCGGTTTAACCAAATTCTCAATTATAATTTATAATAGTATGCTACAATAACTAATATTGGTGTCTTACGCATTGCGATTTGGAAATTTTTATATTATTAAATCGGCAACTTCAAAACGTCTTCCTTCATTTGTTCTACCGTCATTCGTCTCTAATTATTTAATTTACGAAATAAACATCATATTGTAATCGTATGATCATTCTTACGTACAAATGTAACATCACCAATATGATAAAATAGCATTAATAACCTGCAATATCGAATGCATGTTCTGTTGAAGTTGATTAGTGTATGTCAATAATTCTCAATATCATTGCTAAAAAAGCCTTTAAAATGCGCTTATGGGATTCTATTTTCAAATTTGGCAATTAGTTCGAATGTTAGAGGGGGTGGAAATTGTAAAACGTGAAAATCACTTAAATGCAAATAGCAGCGGGCAAATCAATTACAGACACTATACCGCATGTGTCAAATATCATTAGCTATAGGGATTCAATGTTTACGTGCGATTTATACGTATACAAGTAACACGTGTCAACGTGGCACCCCTACTGTCCGTCACCAATCCCGGCAACAATCGACATCACAACGATTTTATCCGATCTTCCCACTTCTCCCCACCAGATTTTACATTCAATGTTTAGCTGCGAACACGTTGCGATCTAGTCTGCAATAAAAGCCGTCTTATTACTCGAACGGGAAGCATCAAATGGCCGCGGCGATCTCCTGATCTAGTAGTTTATTATTATTTTCATCTATTTACTAATTCAAGCAAAAGCAAGGGACTATATTCGTATATCGTATAATCGTATGTATAGTTACTTTCAACTGTCAAGCGACTCAAGCGTCATAAATAAAAGATACTGTTGTTTTTGTATCTAACAAGTAACGTGAATCTGTTACCGTAAGAGTCTTTAATTAGGTTGTACAAATATATATCATGTCTTATGACACCGTAAACAAAATTAAGTATTGTTTGCTTAAATACTTCCATTATAACGCCTACACATGTATATATAGCATATGTTTATCGTGCATACACACACAAAGGTATGTACACGTATGCGTATATGTATTATCTGTATGTTCTGAATATTTGTAAATGTGTCTTATGTACGTATGTACATATATAGCGATAGACAACGGATAACGGTATTCACCAGGTGTATTCTAATCCTTGCTACAATCAGATGTGTTGATTATTTAATATATGTATATATAGGTACATAAGTAATGTTTTGATCATAGTAATACAGACATCTGCCTAGATATTTGTTAATAACATTGGTGTTTGTCTAACAAATTAAATAAAAGGTTGTGCTATTACATAAGTCGTCAAAAACAATAGGAGTAAAGGGAGATGAAAAGTCAATATGTGTTTAAAGTTTAAGGCAATAATAATAATAATAATAACAGAACAAGTAACAAATCACAATGTATTAAACAAGGTATAAATTATTAAATTTAAGTAATATTTAAACAAAATTATATAGAGAATATACAACAAAATGTCGATAATTCACTCATAAAATATGTTTTTGAAAATAGATAGGTTCCTCAAGATTTTTGTTTCAGAGTAGGAGATACCTACCTAATTTAGTAAACGACACAAGAGTAGCAGAAGCTACTCCTGTGTTTAGTGAAATAGTATGCAAAAAGGTGATTCTATCAAATAAGTGGTTAAAGAAAGCTTTCTTCGAATACGCTCTGGTAATCTTCTTGCCTGTGGGTATTTAGGCTTAATTTAGGCTTGCTTCGTAGTTTTAAATTTTATGTCTGGCGGTTATTTTTGATTGGTAAAATTTTCGATGTCACTTACATAATTGTTTTTTTTATTTATGTCATAATATTTTACAAATTTAATAATTTTCAATTCAAATTAATTTATAATTCAATATTTACTTGCGATTAGTGTGTGCGCAATGGTTGTGTAAATAAATTTTCTTCCCCTCTTTTTCTTTGACATTCTCGGGTTTCTTCTTATTTGAATTCAGGTTTATATATTTTTTTCTCTTTAATATAAATAGACATGTGTTTTAAAACTATTTCACGATCACGGATTATCGGATGGTTCACTTAAATGAGGGGTTTTGCCGCCTAATCTACCTAATGCAGGCGCACCTAGACGGCGCCACGGTGTTAGAAACAAGAGACCTAGAAGTAAATTTGAATCATGACTTTAACCGAATAATTGAGATGTCGCTACTACTGCGCTGTCACTTTATGCAAGCGCGTACAGGCCGTTAACCAACAAATTTTGTGTGTTGCTAAACATTATTTTTCTTATTACTACTTAGTTAGTGGTGTTATAATCGTACCGTAAGTTCTGTAAAGAGTAATATGATAATTTTATTAAGTTGACATAATGCATTTTTAGACTTAAAATATGGATAGAAGCTGGTGCATTGTATGTGCGGCGTACAAGCAAGAAGCAAGAGCGATGCATATTTTCCGAGAATGCGAACAAGTAACTAATGGCACTAATAGTTGACATATAACCCGAAGGTCAGCTGGAGCTTTTTGTTTGTAGTTCTGATTCTAAGTGCAACAAGGACCACCTGGTTGTAGCAAGGATTTTGTAGGTTTCCGATTACACCAATTAAAGTTTGCAATTATTAGGAGTATAATATATATAATATAAGTGAGAATAATTGTAGTTGAGATGTCAGGCGATTTTTGACAAAATGATTAGTATACATTATAAAGGACCTCTAATTGAACAACTTTTTCTTACAAAATTATCAATGCAAATGTAGGGAAATGGAGATAAAAAATAAATTAGGTACTCACCGAGTTAATCTTGCAGGTTACAGCCCATGTGAGATATCCCATATAGAGCATTGAAATAATGAAAATCGCAATAAATGATGTTTATTTAAGCTCCCAACACAACAATTACCTTTGATTTCCACGTTCTTTGATTGAATTTTAGCAAAATTGTAAATACGAGATCACATGATATCAGCTGTTTTTGTTGACATTTGATGGTGCTTTTAAAATCGCAGAAAAGTCATAAGAAAACATACAAATTGACCTAAATTGTGTGTGATTATGTGAAATAAACATCAATTATAGTGATTTTCATGATTTCAATGATCTATATGGGATACCTTACAAGAGATGTAACCTGCAAAATTGACTTGGTCAGTACCTAATTTATTTTTTATCTCCATTTCTCTATGTTTGCATTGATAATTTTATAAGAAAAAGGTGTTCAATTAGAGGTTCTCTATAAGGTACACTAGTCGCCCGACACCTCAACTGCAGTTTAACCCTATGGGTGTATAAGTAAGCCTTTAAACTACACGAAAAACTTACTACTTGTTTTTAAGTTTCTAAATTATGTTTTTCACAAGCAATCAATCCATGTTTAGCAGTGTTAATAGAAACTTCAGATTTCTTGGTACAGAAGCATTTATGGTTTTTCCTAATGATTTTCCTGTGCAGTTTCCTATAATCAAAATGTGCCTTTATACTATCGTTGATATTTGTTAGTATACAGTTGTAGTTATTATATTTTATTATTCAGGTGCGAAACTTGGCAACAGCAAATGGGTATGAAACCTGTGCTAGATGCCAGTACAACATGTAATAAGAAACTTTGCAGCCTACATTTTGACACAACATACTATGCACACCCTCATTCAGTACACCTCAACAGAAATGCAGTGCCGACACTCCATCCCATGAAGCCACCCACGGAGCTTAAGGCAGCCATATCATTGGAAGTCTCATTTGTTTTACGACAACAATAAATTAACCAATTTGGTGTTAGTTATTGCAGGTTTAATTTTTTTGTTTTCTTCTATAGCCATGTAATTAACATTATTTAGTTTTTAAGCCCTAATTGTCACTCTTTTAATTATATATTGATGAAAAGACGTCTACTAAATTTGTTAGGTATCTTATGTATCCATATTTTTATTTATGTCACCTTATTTTATGTTCATCATTTATGTAATACAAGATTTTGTAAATGGTGGTAGTAAACATGGGCTTAAGTCATTGTGTACGAGTATCTATCGGGTTTAATTACCTACTTTGTAGTATTTTGAGTAGGTACTTGTACTTTTCAACAGCAATTCTATCTTATTGTTAAAACTATCTTTGTAGTAATATATGTTGAACACTTGTGAAATATAGAAATAGTAATACAATAAAACACCTTTTTCACAAAATATAGTTTAATAACTAGATGTCACATTTCGTGTGCACTGCACACAAAATGTGACATCTAGTTATTAAACTATTTTTTGTGAAAAAGGTGTTTTATTCTATTAATAAAAATATACGAGGGGGTACTCAAAAGTAACCTTAATTATTTTTTAAATGCTATATATTTACAAATATTTACAAAACAACCTTATCCCCTTCAAAATACTCTCCATTACAAGTAATACATTTGTCCCAGCGGTGCTTCCACTGTTCGAAACATTGTTTGAACTCATCTTTAGAGATGGCTGCAAGCTCCTGTCTCGTTCTTTTCTTGATGTCTTCAACGTTTTCAAATCGCCGTCCTTTCATGCCCCTTTTCATGCGTGGAAACAAGAAAAAGTCGCACGGGGCCAGGTCAGGCGAGTAAGGTGCGTGGGGCAGCGGAACCATGTTATTTTTAACCAAAAACTGGTTAACAGTGATGGCTGAGTGTGCAGGTGCATTGTCATGGTGGAAGAACCAGTCACCTGTTTGCCACAAATCGGGTCTTTTTTGACGAACACTGTTGCGCAATCTTCTTAACACTTCCAAATAAAAGGTTTGATTGACAGTCTGACCTGGGGGAACAAACTCCATGTGAACAACTCCTTTCACATCAAAGAAACAAATCAACATTGTTTTGATGTTTGACTTGACTTGGCGACATTTTTTTGGACGGGGTGACGATGGTGTTTTCCACTGGCTTGATTGTTGTTTTGACTCTGGGTCGTAACCATAGCACCACGATTCATCACCAGTAATTACCTTTGAAAGAAAATCTGGATCAGTTTCAAGCTGTTCTTTCAGTTCACGACATGTCTCCACTCGACGTTCTTTTTGATTGTCAGTCAAAGCCCGAGGAACAAATTTGGCAGCAACGCGTTTCGTTCCTAAATCTTCTGTTAAAATTCGCTGAGCCGAGCTCCAAGATATTCCACTGATTTCAGACAGTTGATCAATTGCTCTCGAATTCTTTCAACATTTTCATCGATTCGGGCAGTTGACGGACGTCCAGAGCGAAGTTTGTCATCAATCGACATGTCGCCATTTTTAAATCGAGAAAACCACTCATACACTTGAGTTTTCCCCATAGCATCATCTTTGTAAGCAGTTTTCAACATTAAAACAGTTTCAGCAGCGTTTTTACCGAGTAGAAAACAAAATTTCACAGCGGCACGTTGTTCACTTAAATTTGCCATCATAAAAAAACGAAGCAGCAGTAAAACAGCACTAGCAAAAACGGTCACTACTGACGAACAGAACGTGCCAGGTCAACGGCCCGCGCGGCACTGAACTGGCGACGAGTTGCACTAGGCAGGCCCTAGCGGCAGAAACCAGTACTACAAAAGCTCCACCCATGGCAATGCTATTCCGGTTACTTTTGGGTACCCCCTCGTATTTGTTAGTCGAATATTCTACTTTTGGTAGATTATGCTATTGTTCGTTAATTTATTTTTGTACTGGTAATTTAACTAAAACATACGTGTTAGATGTTAGTTATTAATATTCATAAATGTACTTTGTACCTTTTCTACGTAGCAATATTAAAGTGTAATTATTTAAGTAATTCTTTTCTTTAAAACGTTATTGTGTGGTTACAGCATTGTAATTGAATATCGTACTGCATACTGTTTTCCTTAGCAATGATTCCTCATTACTACGGGAACTAGTAAATAGTATGCAATTTGATGACAGTGTTGTGATCATGTACCGCGAGATCAAAAATTATATTGAAAAAGGTTTGCTATGGAATGTACAAGTCTGTCTTAAGTTATATCATTAAGTGTCACACTGTATTATATTTTCTCTTAAAATGACAAATATTAATGACAGTATGACACTTAATGATATAACTTAAGACAGATTTTTACATTCCATGGCAAACCTTTATCAATATATTTTTGATCTCGCGGTATTAAACCCTAATTTTTAATAAACTAAATTTTGAATTTCCCGCTATCAAATACATTTTGAATCGCCCGCTATTTGCTTAGTGTTATTTAAAACTGTAATTTTTTGATGCCAGCGCCTTCTATATCGGCCTTCACGCAATACAAACCGCGGATAAAAATTTTGGCTTGACTGCGCCATTTAATTCTAATCTGTGTTCACGATACAGTATTACTTTTAAGTTTGTCTTGTACAAGCATGTCAATTGGCTGTTATTTTTTTTTATTTGGATACCTCTCAAAACAAACACCTCTATCATAAGAATTCAGTTCCATTGCCACCTTTACCTCACATACTCGATGCTTTTATTTTATTATTTGCGTCATTACAATCTATAATTCACTTGGATTATATTGAAGAGATGGTAATGTAATTCTGTCCTATCGTGATACATACAAATTTGATTTTTTTTAAATTAATATATGACCAATTCTAAAAAGTCACCTAAATAATTTTCATTCTGGAATCACTGAAAAAACATATAAACCATATATATAAGTCAACAAACGGTGAACATGAAATGTGCTGATATTAGCCGATTTAGCTAAATGTTTAATGTACTAAACAAACTGCTTATCAGACTGTTGGAAAGAACTGCTGTGATCAACTACGTGTCTTTTCTGTACTCGGTTAAAGTCCCTGAATTGGATTTTTGCAGCTCGTACTCAATCATATGTGGCCTTACTTGCTTGATATAAAAAAATAGGAAATTATGAATTTTTGGGCGGCTATTTTGATGGGATGTATTTTTAAAGTACATTTCTTTTATCTTGAACTTCTAGATGCCTACTGGAATTGGTATTTTCTAACATTTGCAAATTCTTCTATTACATAGGCCAACAAGAATAAATGTTTTTTGGTGCCTAGGATTTTAGAACTGACTTTAGCTATATTTGGGGCATTAAATCTAAATATGAAATCAGTTTGCCTCTATACGCTCTACTTTCTTTTAGATAAGAGTTTCTTTTAACGTGCAGTTCTAAATCACATATACAAGGATTGGAATGCCGATCTCAACGTTTGACCACTTACCAGAGTTCTGTAAAGACGAGTATTGCCCCTCTGATCATCTTTTTCTGATACTAATAAAGATGAAAGTGAGTATGAGGGAATGTCATCAATTCCTCAACGTTTAAACCATGATGAGTTAAATGACCTTACCAGAGATCACAACCTGTGAAAAAATGATTCTGATTTACTGGCTTCCAGGTTGAACGACAACAATTTATTGGAACAAGGAAACAAATTTACCTTTTACCGAACAAGAGAAAAGGGTCTGCTACCCTTCTTCTCTCACGAAGATAATCTTCTGTTCGGCACGAAATTAGAAAACTTCTGGTAAAAATAAGTTTTATTGAATATTTTCCAGATGATTGGCGCCTATTTATTGGCAGTTCAAAACGAACTTTGAAACGTGTTCGTCTACACATTGGGAACAAATATGGTTCACCACCAATTGCTCACTCAACGAAAATAAAAGAAAAACTAATCAGTATTTCTAGTTTCTAGACCGATAAAAGCTATCTCTTTTATAACTTAAAAAATTTATGAAAGGATTTTAACGTCTTTCTAATGCAATTTATTGATATAACTAATCAAAATACCATATAATGTCTGTGTATTTCAATTTACTTACAACAAAAGCTACAGCAGTATATATGAGACCATATGTAAAATATATTCATTTTTACATCAACGGATAGGAAGCATAAAGGTTTTGTGGTAGCATCATATACTGAAGGCAACTCTAAAACTGAAAAATTAACACAGCTTATGGACCAAGAAGTACTTCTACTCGTAAGGTAATTGAAGTTTTGTCTCGATAAAAAGGTCGAGAATGAAACGTTCGCACAAGCGTTAGCATAACCTTTGGAGGAGGAAAAACTTATGGAGAATTTCCTGACACAAATATAAAAAGACGGATTACTGAAGAATTGCTCTAATCCCAAATGATAATTACGAAACTATTAAATTCGATGTTAATCACGGAAGATTCAAACATAATCACTGTGCTTGTCGGGGTCTACGGTTATAGCGGATCGATAATTGAATCCAGTAACTGCAGATGGTGGTAGTGGTGACAGAAATAAGATAAATGAATCTCAATTAAAATTTCAAACTTAAAAATTCTTGACTCACTAGGGCAAACAAAAAATAAGGAACGGCGAAAATAACCAGAAAAATTACGAATTAATCAAAGCTTCCGTTGCGAAAGGCACCTAAATAAATTAACTAAGCATAAAAGAGGCAAAATAAAAAATAAAATGTAACACGATACAGCGAGATCAGAGCAATGCATAGATATCAGATAATTAGGCCGCGGACATGACCGAGTTAAACTACGATGAAGTTACAACGGAGCAAAGAGATAATGTAAACAACACACATTTACTGAATAGCATTATTCATATGGTGAACTGCAACATCTGTTATTGACTCACATGTTGACGGTAAAACAACACAAAAAACGTCCACTTAAGTCGTAAATATCTTATTTTCATCGGCGGAGATATAGGAACGTCAGAGGTTTTTAAAATTTATTGTATTTACCTTATATTTCGCATGATAAATAGAGTTATATATGTGTATACCTATTCATACTTACATTAGTTTCGTTTTTTCATTGTTTTGACTGTTAATTACGTACTTCGTAATTTATGTAATAGTTCCTGTTTAATCCCGTTTCATTGAATCGACTTCTCCCAATTATCTAGACGTAAGTGTGCAATGGATTTCGTTCAGTTTCAATAATATACCCATACATTTTTAGTTATCATTTATTTAGAACTAGAACATTGTTTATGTTACTATGATATGAAAGAACGTTGAGAAATACATTGTGAAACAATAGCGAGTTGGATTGAGGGTCATACATATTGTATATCCATTGTCAGTGATTCCGATATTTATTGCAAAGTCTGTAAAATACCTATCGTTAGAGAATGCCCAAAAATCGCGTATGTAATAGCATCTATAGTTATAAATACAATTGATGGGGAAACAATTGCTAAAACCATTGACGAGAAACAACATGCTTCATTCGGACGACAGGTACAGGGAAAAAATACTTTTATTTGTTAGTGACAGTGCCGTATATATGTTAAAAACAGACAGACTATTAAAGGAAACATATCCTTATATGCTGCATATTACTTGTGTCGCACATGCTCTTCACAGAATCTGTGCATATATCAGAGTCTCCTATCCGGAAGTTGATAGACTTGTATCCGCTTTTAAAAAAAAGTTTTCGGAAAAGCACCATCGAGAGTGGCCCTTTACAGGGAAAACTTCCATCTTTTTCACTGCCACCCTCGCCAATAATAACTAGATGGGGAACATGGCTGGAAGCTACTAGTTTTTATGCAGAGAATTTCGATACATGTTTAAATGACGACGCTCGAAATAGTTCTGAGTGCAAGGAACTAACACAAATCCAAAATTTAAAAAATCAGTTGTTATTCCTTCAGGAACACTTTGGAAATTTGCCTAAACTAATTACATATTTTGAAAATCGAATCTCAAATTAAAAGATGGATTAACCACATTAAATGTGGCTATTAATAACTTCAAAACTATTACAAGTGACTTCGGATGTGGCCTTCAGCAAAAGTTAGACGCAGTTTTTAATAGAAATCCAGATTTACTAACATTGCGGCAATTGTGTATGCTAAATACGCTGAAATAAAAGATATAACCAGTTGCGATGTAGAAAGGACGTTTTCTATCTATAAGGATGTAGTTAATTCAAAGAGCAAATGAACAAATAATAATGTATTTTGTATTTTATAAATCACCAGCTACTTGTTACCCAATTATGTAAATAAAATTAAAACCTCTTTAAAAATACATCTCAATAGTGCGCCCATGGGCGATGAGTCATGGCTCGCTCGTGTCCGCGGCCTACAGATAATACAAAGAGTACAACGTTTTGCAACAAGAAACACTTCAGAATTTTTAAAGCGACTGAAAAACTTTAAAGTATATTCCTCTTGTATATAGCAAAGGACTAACGCAAAAAAAGATCTGCATAGTACCAAAAGCATTTTTCATCGAACATCTAGACATTATTTTTTATAATTCTGTTTAGTCAAGGATTATATTTCATAATTTAAACATAAATAAAAAACCATATTATTTTATATTTATAAAATTTCTTTAAGGCTGAGAAATATTGACTGAAAATAAGAATAAAATTCTATACAAACAACTACGACCCTAACCGACAAATAAAAAACTACATTAGAGATAGTAGTTATAATATATGTATAAGCAATTATTGAATTTGTTGTTCTAAGCTGAATGGTGGAAAGACAGATGCAGATAATAAACTATTAAAAGTTAATTGTTAATTCTATGAAAATGTCAATTATTTATTTAAAAAACAACAATAGAAACGTAAGGCTGCAGTTCAACTTATCCAGAGACAATTAACACACTCTCAATTAATTTTTATTGTTAGCACGACTTCCATAATCACAGTCATTCAAGAAATACATCAACCAAAGTGTTATAATGGAAGCGACAAATTCCCTGATATAACACCATAAATCAAGATACCTGTAGTTATTCAAGTAACAGTTAACTGGCCGAGACGAAGAGCAGAAAACTTGTGTTCTCTGAGAAAAAATAAGGAATAACTCTGCGGTAAATTATTATTATAGAAAATCAACAATATAATTT
This sequence comes from Amphimallon solstitiale, assembly GCA_963170755.1. Lineage (NCBI taxonomy): Eukaryota > Metazoa > Arthropoda > Insecta > Coleoptera > Scarabaeidae > Amphimallon > Amphimallon solstitiale. The sequence goes on from OY720676.1 coordinate 109,152,609, forward strand.
TTCCACTCAATTTATCGTAAATCAGTAGGTTTATTAAATGAGTAGATTATTTATCTCTCACCCAATTGTTCAATCTTGCATGCCATTGAACAGTCTTACTGTGGTCTGAAAATAAACATTTGTGTTACTACGTTTAAATTATAACTTTCAATGTCGCAGTACCGCACCTTTCGCATTACTTTTTCACTCTCTTACGCTATTTATACAAAAATAAATATTTCAACGAAACTTACCATAAAAGAAGGTAACAAAAACAAAAGTATCATTTAATTTAAATCATACCAACTAGGTGCAAAGATAACCGCCCAAATTTACAATTTGACTTGTCAAATAAAGCTTGAAAATTGAAACCGTGACCCAGTATCAGGCCAACGAAAAACGTACACCGACGCGACAGTATACCGGTATTCAAATGAAAAATTAATTAGGTAGTAAAAAATAAATCATTAACAGTTACTACAATTACAACAACAAATCACCTATTACAAACCCCACAATAAATAAAGGTTACTTGACATGACGGGTGTCCTGTGATTTAAAACGTAAATTCAAATGTTGATCTACTATTAAGTGAAAAAGCAAAGTGTTCAGAACAAAATAAAAACGGAGTGCAACTATTCGCATCTTAAAATTCGATCTAACTAAACACTGACTATATCTAGTGATGCCAAATCTTGGCTAATAATTTAATTTAAAGAAAACACTAACCAGTAATTTATATTTCCAAAATTTTACAGGAATACAAAAACGTTGGTGTGCTCAAGCAACAAGAAAAGAACATTAGGGCTGAAAGTGACAGTATAAGCATTTCCAGTTTACACAGCAAATGATTACGCAAATGATCTACTATCTGATGTCACATTTACTTGGATATGCCACTGAATCAAAAATTATACGTCCAATCTCTGAATTTGACGAAGTCCGTGGCATTGGAATAATAAAAGGTTGACTTACCTCTGATGAATAACGTTAGATAGGTTAAAATTATGACAGTCGTAGTTTTTCATTTATTCACTGGCAAGTGGATAAACGTCGTTCAGTCACGCGACTGAGCGACGCTTGTCCGATAAATTGTTGACAACGGCTTTGGAAAAAGAGAAAGCGACGTTCGAGTACTTCTGGTCGAAAATTCCGTAAGATGCCAAAAAAAAAATTGAAAACTACACAAATAAAGAAGAGATAAAAAGCAATTAATATGAAGAAATACAAGGAAAAATCCACAAAAAATAATTAGAATTTAAGGACTCACCAGCTTTCATATATGATCCTTCAAATACAAGGTTATTACGTCAGTTTTCCTGGCTACGAACGAAGTTTCAAAATTAAACCAAATATTTGCGTCAATGAAAATTAGTCACTTGCAAAACTATAAAACTTCTAGCACAGCTCTAGATTTGATCGATATACAACAGGAAAAGCCGCGTTCGGATTACTTCTTCAACGGTAAAATTCGAAAAGGGAAGAACGAAATAGACCATATTCGAAGCAAGGCAAAACCCCACTCCAGATGGTATGTCACAGAACAAAAGCTATTGGAAGAATGGCAACGCAAATTACAACAATCACGGAAGGAGACGTTAATTTATTAAGTTTCGAAAATAAAATACAAGATGTAATAAAGAACAATACATCAACTGAAGACTGACTAAACTTGGAACACAAATATCAAAGTTGAACTACGGAAAGCAGGAATCTGGCAAACAAAACGGTTAACGGCAGTTGTAAAATAACTCGACATCAGATGTTGCCAGCAACAACGAAATATAATAATTAAAAATTCGGCTTGAATTTTAATGAAATAAGAACAAATTATCCAGTAGGATAATATTAAAACAAAGAAAATATTCGATAAAATTAACAAATGCACAACGTTGCCGCAGCAAAATCACCTAAATAAAAATGAATAAATACCTATATGTAGTACTAAATTAGAAGTAAAATGTAATAAAAAAATCGCATTTTAGTTGGTAGAGCTGCTATTGCTAATATATATACTTATACAAGGTGATCTATAAATCAGTGGCATAAAAAATATATTTTTAAATTGAAACTCCCATATATTAGTTCAAACTTAGATTATGATAAAAATAATCAGTTCTTGTATTACATTTTTCTACTTTTTGTGCCAACAAAAATTATGGAAAGATACATGAGATATCGAAAATATAAACTTAGTAAGAACTTCAACATCACTTTTGATCATTTATGTGTTAGCATAAATAATGGGTATAGACAGGACACGAGAGGCCGATGACTCATCGCCCACGGGCGCACTATTGAAATGTTGTATTTTTAAAGTGGTTTTAATTTTATTTATATAATTGGATAACAAGTGGGTGGTGATCTATAAAATACGAAATACGTTATTATTTGTTCATTTTGTAGTTCAAGTCGAGTAAAGGAGTATTAATATTTACTAGCAATACTTTTTCAAGATTCTCTTCTGTATTTTAATTTGAGATTTCGATTTTCAAAGTATGTGATTGGTTTAGGCAAATTTCCAAAACGTTCCTGGAGGAATAACAAATGATTTTTTAAATTTAGGATTTGTGTTACTTCCTTGCACTCAGAAATACTTCGAGCAACGTCATTTAAATATGTAACGAAATTTTGTAAACTATCGAAATTCTCTGCATAAAAACTAGTAGCTTCCAACCATGTTACTCATCTAGTTATTATATGCGCAGGAGGCAGTGACAAAGATGGAAGTTTTTCACTGTAAAGAGCTACTCTCGATGGTGCTTTTCTGAAAACTTTTTTAAAAGCGAATACAACTCTATCAACTTCCGGATAGGTGTATCTGATATATTCACAGTTTCTGTGGAGAGTAAGTGCTACACAAGTAATATGCAGCATATAAGGATATGTTTCCTTTAATAGTCTGTCTGTTTTTAATATATATGCGGCACTGTCAGTAACAAATAAAAGTATTTTTTCCTTGTACCTGTCGTCCGAATGAAGCATTTTGTGAAAATTCTCGTCAATGGTTTTATCAACTGTTTCCGCATTAACTCTATATAGTCCAGTCGAATTAAATTAAGTTCTATTCTGGAATATGGTTTTGTCGCCGATTTTTTTATAGGTACATTTGACCCCCACGAACATACCCTGAAAAATGCCAAAAGTTTAAGGTCCGGGTTTGGCCGTGAGAAATTGTTAAACAATTGAAAAGTGACATTTTCCGGTTAAACTTTTTTCCTGTAGGTTAAATGTGAAAACTGTCCGTACAAAAGTTGTTCGCCCCATCATTCTCTAAAAAACAAGCCATTGCACGATCGATTATTATTATTTGTTTAGCTGCAAAATACATAAAACCATGGCAATTTTGATTTTTTATTTTTTGCATTCAATCGATGAATAATCAACGTATGGCTTTGAACCTCATGGTGCAGGCAATATAAAATGTCCCCTAGAGAACAGTGCAAAGTTCACTCACCTGTGTTGTATAGTTGAGCTACAATAAGCGACAAGCCAAAATTCCTAAATTAGCTGTCCCTTCCTTGCATATTGTCGCACATGGTTCAAAAAAATCATGGTTTTAATTCATTGAGAGTACTTTCCGAAAATGGAAAAAAAATATTTTTTTTTCTCAAAAATTGCCATTTTTTTGGAGGTTCGAAATTATTTGCTTATAAACAAATGAAATATCTCCGACAATTGACACATTATCGTAAATATTATGGTAGATTCTGCTTCCTTTCTCTTCAGCGAGTAATTTGAGACTAACTTTATACGAATATCTTGATTAGAACTGGAGATAACAACGTTCTAGTTTTATTACGTTTATTATCGTTCTGGTGGATATTTAAGGTAAAAAAAAATATCAAATTTCTCTCAATACCCCAAGGAATCGCCGTGAATTTTTTCAGATCTGTAGGAGCACTCCATGTAAGTCAAAGAAATTAATGAAGTTCGGCGAGTGCTGACGGTGGGAAAAATTGCGACCGGGGGGCGTGGTGGGGTAAGCCAGAAGCTCCGCGCGCCGACCGCGCCGAGCCCGAATCGCCGGTTATTTAACAAATAAATAACTCCGGCTAGCGCGCGGAGCCTCTGGCTTACCCCACCACGCCCCCCGGCCACAATTTTTCCCGCCGCCAGCACTCGCCGAACTTCATTAATTTCTTTGACTTACATAGAGTGCTTCTACAGATCTGAAAAAATTCACGGCGATTCCTTGGGGTATTGAGAGATATTTGATATTTTTTTTTACCTTAAATATCCACCAGAACGATAATAAACGTAATAAAACTAGAACGTTGTTATCTCCAGTTCTAATCAAGATATTCGTATAAAGTTAGTCTCAAATTACTCGCTGAAGAGAAAGGAAGCAGAATCTACCATAATATTTACGATAGTGTGTCAATTGTCGGAGATATTTCATTTGTTTATAAGCAAATAATTTCGAACCTCCAAAAAAATGGCAATTTTTGAGAAAAAAAAATATTTTTTTTCCATTTTCGGAAAGTACTCTCAATGAATTAAAACCATGATTTTTTGAACCATGTGCGACAATATGCAAGGAAGGGACAGCTAATTTAGGAATTTTGGCTTGTCGCTTATTGTAGCTCAACTATACAACACAGGTGAGTGAACTTTGCACTGTTCTCTGGGGGACATTTTATATTGCCTGCACCATGAGGTTCAAAGCCATACGTTGATTATTCATCGATTGAATGCAAAAAATAAAAAATAAAAATTGCCATGGTTTTATGCATTTTGCAGCTAAACAAATAATGATAATCGATCGTGCAATGGCTTGTTTTTTAGAGAATGATGGGGCGAACAACTTTTGTACGGACAGTTTTCACATTTAACCTACGGGAAAAAAGTTTAACCATAAAATGTCACTTTTCAATTGTTTAACAATTTCTCACGGCCAAACCCGGACCTTAAACTTTTGGCATTTTTCAGGGTATGTTCGTGGGGGTCAAATGTACCTATAAAAAAATCGGCGACAAAACCATATTCCAGAATAGAACTTACTTGATTTCATGTCTAATTTGACTGGACTAATATAACTTTAGATGGTATTACATATGCGTTATATGGAATAGCTGGATGTAGTACACCGGCTACAACATTTACCACACAGCGTCCTAATATATCGGCAGTTTCGTGGACACCTATCCATAGGTACTGATTTGAAAGATGTGTTCTAATGCATTCTACTGTTTTCGCGAAGCACTTAGGAACATAATATTTGCGGAAGGTGGATCATCAGGAACATTTCGATCAGTATATTTTTGCAGAAATGTTTTCAAAGTGGGATTGTCAAGTTTATTTAATGGGATATTAGCCGCCATTAAAGTTTCACAGAGTTCTTCGTTAAAATTGTCAGCTTCCAACGGATCCAATTTCTATCTATGTTTCAGCGATGTTAAGTGGCGTTGTACGTGCGATTTTTTGGGCATTCTGTAACGATATTTTACAGACTTTGCAATAAACTTCGGAATTACTGACAATGGACATACAATCAGTATAACAGTATCAGTATCCACTTCCATATCATATCTGAAAAGGTAACTTAAGCAATGTTCTAGATCTAAATCAGGGGTCTCCAAACTACGGCCCGAGGGCCACATCCGGCCCGCGGACAGATTTTGTCCGGCCCGTGGAGAGCTAGCATACTTGAAAACTCCTTTTAGAGAACATATTTTTTATAGCAAATTAAATTTAGTTTACTGAAGTATTCTAATTTTATGTTGAATAATTATTAATATGACATCTACATTGATATGGTCATGGGCTAACTACTCATAACATTGTTGTAGGCTTATTGTTATTGTTTTTGTGATAAGTTGGATAAAGAAACACAGAATTGTAATGAGTAAAGACATGTATAATATGCAGAAAATTTTACTTCAGTATATAATAACTAACAAATTATTGAAATGAATCCAACTAGCATTTTATACATTTTAAATAAAAACATAACTTATACCAAGCATAATGACATATGAAATACTAATGAGGTTTGTGTAATTGAGATTTTCCACTGACAATAGTTTGTAGTTGTGGACTAATTTTACTTGTACCAATTATTAAAGGAGATTTAAGATGCTCATCAGTTAATTTAGATCTGTAAACATTTTTTGTGTACTTCATTTTGGAGAAGGTCTTAAGTTCTCACACAAATAAGTAGCACCAAAAACAGAAAACAGCCCACGAGCAAATTTATGCAAATTATCAAATTGTGTCAGTGGAAGACTCTTATAAAATTCCATCAAAGATGAGTTTTGATATTTGTTCTTAATTATATCACTGCACTGTAGATCAATTATTTCCATTTGAAGTTCCGGGGCTAGGGTTTCAATGTCAGTATCAAAAGGATTCTGAAAAATCTTAATTTGATTCGCAATGGCATCAAAGTCCGAGAAACGAGTATCAAAATTTATTTTCAAAGCACTCAAAGTTTCGATTGCAAAATCGATAGGAAACTCAGTCTCAGTAGTGTGGCTGAATATTTCACATGTTTTAAAATGTGAAAAACATTTACTTCGTAGTTGTGATTGAAACAGTATCAATTTCTTCCGGAATGATTTGATATTAGTGTATAAATCAAGAAGATGCTGGTTTCTCCTTGCAATCTCAAATTCAGTTCGTTCACATGTTTTGTCAAATCAACATAGAATGCTAACTTCCACAGCCATGCGTTGTTTTGTAATTCAGTAAGAGGGCAATGCTTTTCATTCAAAAAAATTTCGATCGCTGCTCGAAGTTCAAAAAAGCGCTGAAGGACTTTCCCACAACTAAGCCAACGTACGGCAGTATGATAAGGTAAGTCATTTTCTCCAATCTCTTCAATAAATTGTCGGAATTGTCGGTGATTCAGCCCAAAAGATCTGATAAAATTAACAGTTGATATGACTGGTTTCAGAACTTCAGACATATCCAAACATTTTCCGCACAAAGACTGTTGATGAATGATACAATGTAAGACTAATGGTTTTAAACCACCGTCATTTTCTACAGCCTTTGACACAAGAGCGACCACTCCTTTATCTTTCCCACTCATGTTTTTGCCTCCATCAGTTGTAATACATTTCAAGTTTTTCCATCGAAGGTTCTTTTGATTAATGGCCATTTCAACTCCTTTAAAAATATCTGTACCAGTAGTTGTGTCATGAATACTATTCATATCAAGAAGTTCTTCATGCACTTCATAGCTTTTATCTACTCCTCGAATATAAATCAACACCTGAGCAGTATCTGACATATCCGTTGACTCATCCAAGGCCAAAGAAAACCACTCAACATGTCCATTTTTGTCGAACAGTTGAGAGGATATATTTTCAGCGATGTTTTCTACCCTTCGAGCCACAGTGTTTGTTGACATACTGACACTTTTTAATAAATTTACCTTTTCAGGGCACATTTCTTCGGCTACTGCAATTATGCATTCTTTGATCATTTCTCCATCGGTGAATGGTTTTCCACGTTTTGCAATTTCAAGAGCCACACGAAAGCTGGCACGCGTTGCAGCCTCTTGTTCAGTTTTGAGTTTTGTAAATGCTGCGATTTCAATCCGCGCTTCATAGCTTCGAATTTTTCTGTCCGCAAACTTCCTGTATATTTTGAGTAATTTTGAAAATGTTTTGTTTCATAATGACGTTTAATGTTATATTCTTTGAGAACGGCTATGCTTTCATTGCAAATCAAACATAGCGCGTTCTTACTGGACTCAATTACGAAATACTGAATGTTCCACTGATCTTTGAATTTTCTGCATTCACTATCAATTTTTCGCTTCTTTTCCATACTACTAAATCACACACAAAAGCAACAATTCAAATCAAAATACTGTTACAAAGATGTCTTAAACTTAAACACGCACAAACACGTTTTAAGGAGGTACGCACTATTTTATTTCACAACAGTGTCATAGGAACTGACTTGTGGTTGCGCCACTAGCCTTCTTATATATTCCAATTACTGCCATCTAGAAGTGAGTGAAAGACACCAGAACTTTCTCGAACCAACGAGATTATTCTGTACGTGCTATTAGCGCCATCTGTTAGCGATAGAAGGTACTACCTATTTCCGCTTGTGTCCACCAGATGTCGTGTCACGTTATTCCTCATGGCTCGTACTCTACGACCAATCTAGAAATTACAGATAATGACAGGAAAATTAATAATATGCAGTGTTGCCGTTTTGCAGCCTTTTTTAAACGTTGCGTACTTTTTCGGACTTTTTTTCATCAGTGGACTATTTCACTTTTTACCACCGGCAACAATGATAATATGGTTTTGGCCCTCGGAACTTACTGGAGTAATCAGTATGGCCCTAAGGCTGGAAAGTTTGGAGACCCCTGATCTAAATAAATGACAACTGAAAATGTATGCGTATGTTAATGAAACTTAACGAAATCCAGTGCACACTTACGTCAAAATAATTGGGAGAAGTACATTCAATGAAACGGTATTAAACAGGAACTATTACAAAAATTACGAAGTATGTAATTAACAGTCAAAACAATGAGAAAACGGAACTAATACCCAGTACTTTATTTATCTTACGAAATATAAGGTAGGTAAATAGAATAAATTTTAAGAACTCCTCACGCTTCTACCTACCTGCTCAGGAAGAAAGGAATTTAAGAGTAAGATCGTCTTTTTTGCTGGCCGTTTTCGCGACAATAAAAGATGTTGCAGTTCAGCATATGAATAGTGCTATTCAATAACTGAGTGATGTTAAACATTATTTCTTTTGTCCGTCGTAATGTCGGTCTCGTACGTCCGTTCTATAGTAATGGGTCACTGAACGAAGTTCAAGTAGTGCACGTTAGAGCAAATAATTTTATTATAATAACAAATTATGACACACTAGGAGTTAGTTTTCTTCTGTACTTAATTTTACCACTATAGACGCTAACACGCCAAACCAAGTGGTAATAACTAAAAACGAATCGAGGTCAAAGTGTAAGAATTGTCTTCTTCGTACAACAAATCGAAAGGTATGTATTAATAATTATTATATTAGTGCTTATTATAAAATAACCTGTTCCAGTAAAGAATCTGCAAGTGATAGCAGTGGAGGATCCACAGATTCGGGAAATTTATCCAATAATTAAAGGTAATTTTATTGATATAAATGAGTTTTACAATTCAAAAATGTTCATCAATAGTTCTGTAAGATAAATCAAAAATTGCTGATGGTGGTGAAACACATGGTTTATAAATTTCTTAATTCCTACATTAGCTGCCGCAGCTGGACCAGTGTTGGCAAATATTTTAAACAAAGTTGTTGTAGATGACAAAATAAAGGACAAGGCATTAATATTAGAAATTCCTGGTCAGCCATAAATTTCTTTAAAAAATACATTATCTCAAAAAGATAAAGATACAATAGAAAAAAATATTAGAGCTCTCATGAATATGAATAACAAAGTGGATTCAGATTGTGTTGACAATATTTCATTATTGTGTTTTGATAAAACTAAACAAGTCGATAATATTAATCCAACAGAAGAAATTAAAAAGTTATTAAATATAAATAATAATACAAAATTATTATTATTGTTAGAATATATCAAACATATAAAAACAATAAACACTACCATCAAGAATTTAAATCATTATCATTTTGAAATTTGTAGTTATTATGAGTTACAATATATTTTTTTGCGATTATAAATTTCTCAGGTAATGAATTACCAAATGAATCAAAAAGAGGAATTATTTACATACACAGCAACCCAGTGAGGTCCATTATCCCAATCTAAATGTAAAATAATATATTTATGTAATGTTTTCTAATTTATCATATTCAATTTTTTATCTAAAGAAATAATATTTTTCAAAGCAATATTAGATAATGTTATTTTATTAACATTTTTACATTTATTGATTATATAATTCAAAATAATATTCATTTACAATGCTTTGAATAGTTGATGAATATAAGTATTATTATCGATTATATCTGTTTTCTTAGCATTATCTGCCCCAGTATTTTTATGTTCTTTATAAATAACAGTTGTGTTCCTAATATTATTTTTTTTATTCCTCTTCAGTATTTCTACTAACAGCTTTCAATCTATTTTTATATTCTCTGAATGATTTGTAATCACTTAATTTTGTTTGAAAACAAATAAAATTTGTATTAATCGTATAGAATCCAGTTTTAGTATAATTATTCAAACATTAATTAACTGTTTTACCATTAGTAGTAATATAACCCTCCAAATCATTTATTATACTTGTATGAATAATTATTTCAATTCTCTTCAATTTCCAGTTTCTTATACCTATTTTGTTCAGGGCCTCATCACTTGCGTCCATCTCATCCTTGTCTTCCTCTTGCTGTCTTACCCATTCGTGGCCACTCGAAAATGTTGTGTATTGTTGCTCTTGGGTCTGCTCTGTTGATACCATCTCACTCATTAGTTTTCATATGTCCTACTATGTCTTTCCATTTCATTAGTTAATCGATTTTATAATTCATTAATATCGCATTTGATTTTCCTCTAGTTTTGGGCCGTACATTGTTCTTATTACTTTTCTTTCAAATATTTTTAGCTTTTCTTCTTCTCTATTTGTGAGTACCATAGTCTCTGTCGTGTACGTTACTATTGGTCTTATAATTGCTATATTATTATGACAGACAATGATTACTATGAATGCTAAATTAAAATTAAACATAAAGTAAAACTTATGATGAACAATTTCAAATTATATAGATTGCAATAATCATATGAATCAATTTGGAATATAGATAATGACGATATGGAACTATCAAAAATAATAACAGTTCTGCTTGATTCAAATATTTATGTAGCTAATTATTCTGGCCAAACCTTCAGTAAAACATGACCTTTTTTGTAAATATCAGAAATTTCATTTCAAATATGGGTCAGTACTCATAAATCTGGTCCATATGTCTTGCAAGAAAGTCTTTCTTCTGGAACGGATCTAGATTATCTCCACTTTAAAGTCGATCTTTACTGAAAATTTGTTCTAAAAATCAGTAAAATAAATTTCTGAATTTTAACCAAAACAAACAAATCATTCATCTGGGTCAATTGATTTAATTTACGATGTTTGATTCAGTAATTGATATGGAAAATCATTTTCAATATAGCTGCTCATATGGATGCGCTTCGTGGGTTTTAAAAAGAAAGGTTTAAATTTTGTAAGGTTATTTCAATCGTCTTCTATGAAATAATACTACTTGTCCTTTTACATTTTTAGTTAAATAATACCAACTATTCAGAATTAGTGCCAAATATTCGTCAGATATTAATTTTATATATGTTCAATAAAATATGTGAAAAATTATCTATATACCTAACAAGCTCGGCCTTTTAACTATTTATCACACCTTGGTTACTGGTACTCCTTTCCAGTATTTACACTAGCAACGCAATATTTGTCCAGTGGCAAATTACGTTATCTTAGAACATAACCATTTTAACTTGGCTTTAATTTTTTCGTTTGTATGTATGTACGATATGATCAACTTTAATACATATCTATACATTCAATATTTAAAATTAAAAAACAACTATTAAATTTAATTTGTCAATACTTTAATTATAAAAATTCGATATTGCATTTATTAGAATGCATCTTATACACCTTTTTTAAAATATCAAATGTAGAATGAAACTTTAAGAAAATAAATTAAACTTAATTGAGCAGTAAATTTATTGTCGTATCAATGAAAACTTATTTCATTTTTAATCCTGCTTTCATTAAAGCAGTACGGTTTTTTTAAGGGACGACCATTTGTCCTTCTACTGGCGATTACGCCGTTGTGAGGAATTGACTTTTCATTGAAATGCCTTATTTATTACTATACGTTTGAGATAAATCATTATAATTATTAACAGAGGTTACAGGTAACGAGTCTTTAATTATATTGCGAAAGCCATATTCAACCAGATACACCTAAACCTATAGAGATTTATAAATTATCGAAAGTACCGTACTCCGATCTATAAGCTACTAAATTAACGGAAACACCAACTAAATTAAATTCAATTATATGTCTGACAAGAGTTCACATTCATTATATCTAAGTTAACAAGGCTACATCATAAAACATGTACAGCCATGCTGTATTTATGTAATGAATAAATATTTTTGTGATTTTAAAAAGCAGTTGTTTAATTGCTGCTAAGGAGGAATTATAGAAGTTAAGTGGCTTACTACTTGTAGTAGTAGTAGCAGTAACGTCCAAACAGAAATTAGAAGTAAGAAAAATAACCATAAACGGCAATGCCTGTCTAATCCTACTCATCTATAATTATAAACAGAAGAGGATGCGCATTAAATTAGCAGGTGGAAGAAGATACATAACAAATAGTGCAGAAAGTAACATACAAATTTACAAATATAATGAGTATTTACGTTAAAATAAGAGTGCTATAATTATGTAAAACATAAATACATAGTTCAAAACATAGTAAGTACATAACTTGTAAATGCATAAGTATCATTGTAAAACAAATCAAAACATTGTAAATGATCAAGGTGTCAAAATAATCTTGGAGGTACACAATTAACACAATAACCAACTAAATAAGAAGCAGGAATGCCATTAGAGGACAATCAACACGAGATGGAGCAATAATCGTTTTGATAGCATTTTCTATTGATACAAAAATGCGAGCACAGGAGAAGAAGAGAGAGTTCTACGACAGTCTTCGGCGCTAAAATTTCAAATACTAATCACAATGCCAAAGCCTTGAAAGAACTCCATACTATATCGTTCATTCTTTTGTTAAATTTTGTTAATTTTAAAATATTGCTTTGTCTTAGAAGTCGTGTTATAATATAAGTAATAAAATAAAAGAAAACAGTATGAGTAAAAAAATTGTTAATCCTGTAATAGTTTAATTTTGTTTATATGCATATAAAGAAGCCTTACAATTACTTTAAGTAGTACAATATGTAAGAAAGAGTTGGCGGAATAATCAAGAAAAGTGTGTACATACACGTTACTACTATTTTCTATATAGTTATTATAAAATTACATAGCTAACGCATGGGATTTACAAAATCTTTAAATATGTTTTTTAATGTATTGTTGTTATGTTATACATATCATCGCAAATGTGCGAATGTTTAGGCATGATGGGCATTGAACACATTGAAGAGATGGTTTATTATTATTCATAAGTTTTAGTTTTTATATCATTAACACAATAATAATAATTTTAATGTATAATCAAATGCATAAATAGTTAAATTATTTAATGTACTGTTATTAAATGAAAGTTATAATACAATAATAAGATGATATTTTTTTATTTTTGATTCATATAAATATATATTTCAATAGTAAGGGTAAATGTTCTTGTTACATTTTTTTTCTTAGACGTATTAAAATTTTATGTTGTTTGGTTTCTCTTTCTTGGAGCTTTTATTAGGGAGGTGGTGAATAATAATTAATTATTGACGTTTCGACAATTTTTTTTCTTCATCAGAAGGATTTTTTTAAATTTTTAACAGCATATTTAATACTGATGATTATATTTTTTATTTAAATATCTTGTTTATTTTTCTTGAAACCATCTTTTATTACATATTATTTGTGAATATGGGCTTGTAGTCGTTTCTGAACGAACTACTCTGTATATACGAGGTAGGCGCCATAAATTCTCAGCCTAATATACTAAAAAGAATTTTTATTTTTCAATGTAATTTCCCCTAACTTCTATACATTTATTACAACGATTAATTAATAATTTGATACCTTTGTAAAAATAATCTGAAAATTTTCCGTCAAAATGTTCTATAACAGCTACTTGCAACCCACTTTTTTTTAATTAGAAAAACAAAAATCACAAGGAGCCATATCCGGACTATACAGTGGATGTTCCAATTCTTGATACCCGCATCCGCGGATGGCAGCTTGTGAAATGGCGGCAGTATGGAAGGGATCATTTTCGTGCAATAATCGCACACCTTTTGTCAATTTTCTACGACGTTTTGCACGAATACTGTTCCTTAATTTATGCAATAAAGACGCATAATATGTGCCGTTCACACTATTGCGCTCTTTAAAGTCAATTAGCAAAATGCCCTCCAATCCCAGAATATTGTGGCTATTACCTTCTTCATTGATTTAACGACTTTCGCCTTTCTGGGACGAGGTACATCAGGTCGCCACCATTCCATGGACTCCTTTTTCGAGGATCGTAAAACAGAACCATTGTTTCATCCCCTGTGACAATGTACACCAAAATCGGTTTAGGTCTTCTCCACACATGTTTAAAAACAACAGCGCACATTCGACTCGACGTTCAGGTTAGAGAGCAGAAAGAAGTCGCGGTACCCATCTAGCACTAATTTTATTCAAACCCTAATGGTCATGGAGAATTCGACGAACACTTGATCGGAATTGTTTGTTATCACTGCTAATTCCTTCCTTCACTTTCAAACGGCGAGCTTCTAGCACTAAATGTTCAATAATTGAAATTTGTTGAGGCGTTATCACTTCAATTGGTCGACCCGACCGATCAACATCTTTCAGGAAGTCCTGTCCCAAACGGAAACATTTTGCCCACTTTTTTACTGTTGATTACGAAGGAGATGAATTACCCTAAACGCCGTCTAAACGTTGTTTAATATGATAAGGTGTATGCCCTTCTTTTATTAAAAATTTAATGATCGCGCGGTACTCAATTTTCGTTACTTCAGATATTTTCGTGCGATAGTTGGTTGGTTACTAAAAACTACTAGTCCTCAAACCGTCATATTTATAGTGTACACATCGCGTATGTGCATGCATGACGTGACGTCAGGCCGAGAATTTATGGAGCCTACCTCGTATATGATACAATCAAAAAGATACATTGAAGATAATAAAAAGGTTAGACACACTGTTAGAATCCGCGTTAAAATACCAAATGCTGTAACGTTATAATAACAATTACTTATATTAAAAAATTATATTTCTAAAAATATAAGGTTCACAGCAATCTGTACAGTTTCCAACATTTTTCCAATATAATGATACCTCAGAAACTTGACATTGTCTCTATTAACGATGGTGATATATCGCTTCTGTAAAAATTTTCTTCACGGCAGCTCATTTTACATCAACCAATTTACAATTACCAATATGAATTATAAAAAATCAAAATGTTAACGGCAAATTTATTTTATTTTATAAAAACTACAGTTCAACAAAGAAAATCATTATTGTAACTATAATAAACTACTTACTAAATTCTATGTAATATTTTTATTAATCATAACGTGGCATTTAGAGCTACACCATATTTAACCTATCTGCTTCGTTAGGGTCTGTTGCTTGACGACTTTTCGCTGTTTACAATTCTTGCTGTTTTGTTAAGGAACTATGTTGACAGCTTATGTCCCGAAAACTATCCTTGAGATAGCCTTCAACCATGAAGGATTCCCATCCTTCATGAAATTTCAATATTAGAATATTACCACCGCCTCAGCTAAGGGTGAAGCCGAAATTTTTCGAAGAGGATAGGTGATAAAACTATTGCAATTTGTTAACTGGAAATACTTGACCACAAAATGCAAAAATGAATAGAAAAAAATCCATTACGTTAATTAGCCAAAAACGTTGTGCAATTTGAATGGCGTCGTCTTAACACTAAATATTTTTACACAGTTTTATACAGCGATATAGCAACTTTTATAATCGATATTACAAATTAATATTGTGACAAAACTAAATATTCGGCTCTTATACTTTTTATGCAATTTTGAGTGCAGTAGATTTTTTAGTACGTTCCTCCATATTTTCTATTTTAAAATTAATTTATTTCCATTTAAGACTATGCTCTATAAAAATAATTTCAATTTAGTTGAATTTAGAACCATAATATACAGGAGCCTTTAAAATATAAAAAGTGCTTCAAGGATCCTTCAAAATAAAATAAAACAAATTATGTAATATTGTTGGATTATATTTTATCAATAATTAATAATTTAATTTTAATAATTTTGTGCCTTTTTGTAGTTACGTATGCAGAATAATTTCCTAATCGTTCATTCGATAAATTGTTAGTTTATCAACATTTATGTGAATATGGTTAATTTAATATTAATATATATGACCAATATCAATTAAAATTTAAAAGAGTACAATAAAACCTTAATATCAAGACCAAAACTATTCTCTTAGGGAACTAACCATTGGCGTTTTTTTTTAGGTTGCAGGATTTTATAAAAACCGATCTTGAATTCTTATACTACGGACAAGTTGCAGGAAATTCTAAATTTTCCTCTAATATTTTACTTACTGACGACGAATTTTAACAGTAATCATGTTTGGACAGTTAAATATCCTTTTACTCTTATGGATATAATAAATTAACGTCATTTATATAGGAAGTTTTGCATTCACCTTTTCAATACAATTTTACTTCCACTATTCAAAATTTTTCCCGTATTGCTTTTTCTCTCTGCAAATAGAAAGTAATGCCAAATAATTCAAAGAAATTCAGTGATATTCCAAAGAATAAGAGCTTCCTTTCAACAAAGACGTGTCTAATGGCTGGAATATTTAGAATATATTTTTAAAACGTTTATCATTTTAAGTTTTATACAGACTGAGTCATTAGTAGCCCCTTCTTCGATTGATCTTTTCTGTTTTAAATAAAAGAAAAAGAAATTAATGGAAGATTTATGGTTTCTTGGGGGCGCATATTTTAAAAATGCTTTATACTCTGACGCACTTCCGGTTTCACCGAAAATGCATGGAACTTAATTTTTTTAAATGACTCTCTCTCTATATTTTTGGATTTTCTATTACTGTTTTAAATTGTCTATTCAACTGGCTTTTTCTTTTTCACAAGTGAGCCAATAGTTTTTGAGTTATTATTTTCTTTTGGAAATATTTGATCAAAACACGTGTTCAGAAAAAAAATCATTTTCACATTGTTTTTAAAAGTTAAAACATTAACTTTATTGGCACTTGTAGCCAACAAAATTCTGCATCATTTGGTATAAGTTGCACCGACAATACCTCAAAAAATTTTGTTTTTTCAAAGCCTACTTCGCGAAATTTTTACATACCAAAAACTTTTTTTTTTGAATGGAACACCCGGTATTTTATTATGGCATTTTGTTCTCTTTTTTTATTCTCTTTCATTTTTGTTAACAGTGTCCTATATCTATCTTTTGTAATTTATGAGATAATCAGGATAGGAGCAATCAGCGGTCAAATAAAGAACTACGAGCGCTGTTCCATGCACCCAAATATTCGTCCAGTAAAGGCTGGAATGCGGGCGACTGCCTGAGTCAACTGTTAAAGAAAGTCGGTAAACATTTATGTCAAATTTATAAAAGCATCGCTATTAGTTATCATCAAAATGAATTAATTATTCATATGAAGAGTTAATAGATATGATTGATATTTTAGGTAAATCTGAAAGAAACTCTTTGCTAGCATCCAGACTTTATGCACAGCGATCCCTGGTAGAAGTCAACCGAAGCCAGAAACCTTCAAAAATATAAAGGAACGGTTTGAGTGAACAGAAATTATTGAATATCAAGAAAAGAGCGGACAAAATCAATTACTGGTGAGCATAATAAGTTTATGGTACTTGCGAGTGTAGTCGAACACCCCCATACTAGTACTACGAAAATTGGTCGTCAGTAAAATTTTAAAAGTAAAGTCAAATTTGAGAATCCAGAATAATTAGAAAATATGTAGATCCGTAGCATATTCGTACACAGGGTCAGATGAAAGAAATTTTCAGCATCGCTCACATTTTTGTCAATGGGTAGTAGATAAATTAGCCTGACCTTCTCAATTTTTTGTTTACCGACGAAGCCAGCTTCTATTAAAATGGATACGTTAATCGTCGTTATTAAAACGCATAAAAACCCTCACTTTATCACACCTGCAAATTTTCAAAATCGTTGGTCATTAAATGTGTGGGAGGAATAGTGGGTATTTACATAATTGCACCTTATTTCTTTAACCAAACTGTTAATGGAGCAGAGTATCTTCGTTTTCTACGGACGGATTTTCCAAACTTTTTGAAGACATGAAGATTAAAATCAGAGAAGTGTTTACAAGAATATGTCGGCACATTTTACGCAACGTTAGTACTACTTTGGAAAACAGAATACTCACTTCATTGCACAA
This sequence comes from Amphimallon solstitiale, assembly GCA_963170755.1. NCBI lineage: Eukaryota > Metazoa > Arthropoda > Insecta > Coleoptera > Scarabaeidae > Amphimallon > Amphimallon solstitiale. The sequence goes on from OY720676.1 coordinate 109,170,693, forward strand.
AGTTGTGGTTATGTTTTTCTTATTTATGATTGTTGTTACGTTACTCAGTAGTTTTATGTTTTATTGCTAAATTTTTTTCGTACAAAGTTTTAGAACATGAATTTATAATTTTGAAAAACTACAGCCATCTCTTATGAAGAGCTTCAACAATGAAAGAATAAGAGCAATTAGGCAAATTAAATTGAAGATAGCAGCATTGTTTCATGCACCTTTTAGTGGGGCGGCATCTTCAAATATGTTAGTAGCCATAACCTTTATTTTATTTCGTTGTTAACCAATAGTATAAAAAATAAAATACTGCAACTGGACATTGCCGAAATTAAAAAAATTAAATACGACGCTCCTCATTCTGTAAAATTATTGCTTTTGGGATAGTTGGATTCAACCTTTACTTTGTTTAACAGTTGACGGGCCCCATCCCACCCTTCCATTGGTTGAACGAATATTTGGGTGCATAGAACAGCGTTCGTAGTTCTTTATTTGATCGCTGATTGCTCCTATAGTGATTAGTAACAAAATACCACAATAAAATACCGGGTGTTCCATTTAAAAAAAAATAAGTTTTTGGTATGTGAAAATTTCGGGAAGTAGGCATTGAAAAAACAAAGTTTCTTGAGGTATTGTCGAGTGCAACTTATACCAAATAATGCAGAATATTCTTGGCTACAAGCACCACCAAAGCTAATGTTTTTACTTTTAAAACAATGTGAAAATGATTTTTTTCTTAACACGTGTTATGGTCAAATATTTAAAAAGAAATTAATAACTCAAAATCTGTTGGCTTAAGGTTGAAAACGAAAAAATAGTTGAATAGACAATTTAAATCAGTACTATAACATCCAAAAATATATAGGGTGAGACATTTAAAAAAATTAAGTTCCATGCATTTCCGGTGAAACCGAAAGTGCGTCAGAGCTTAAAGTATTTTTAGAATAAGCGCCACAAGCAACCATGAATCTTCCACTAATTGTTTTTTCTATTATGTAAAACACAGAAAAGCAATCGGAGACGCGGCTACTAATGACTCCCCTGTATAATAAGAGGTTTACTTTCCATTATAATATAATTTGTAATAATCGACTGTATTTTTGCAACACTTAATTTAAGGAACTACATATTGCTATCGTCCGGTTGAAATTAGTAATAATTGAGTTAAAATTACTATTGATTGTATACCCTTCTAAATACTAGCTCAGCCGGAGTCATCATCACTTATTATGAGTGATGATGGGGATCGGCAGTCAGGAATACATTGCAGGACTGAACATTTAAGTCCAGTCCTGCAATGTACCCCTGACTGGCGATCACTACTTATTATTATCCTACTATAATATATGTTCATTAAACTGTTTGGTTTCTTTCTATGACTACGCTTAATTAAAATATGCATCTTCTTTTAAAATAACATATCTGACAATTTGCATCTAATGATACTTGATTGCATAATATTTTTACCACTACTATCCTATATGAGGTCGGAGATTAATAAGCAGGTAAATAAGCATTATTGAAACTTCTACATATATTATAGCTAATTATTACACATAGACGTACGTAGTATGAAATTCTAATAGTTCCTTTGTTCGTAAGTATAATACGTCGCTTTAGCCACGATTAAACACATTTTAATCATAATTTTCTGCATATTTGTTACCTCAACCGAAATTTCACTATATTACTTTTTACTAACATTTGAAACCAAGCTATAACACTGATGTAGCCAGTAAAAATACAACGCCAGCCATAAATAACTGCAGGAATTACGCACATAAAACTTTTTATGGTACATGAAAAGAGCACATTGCACTTTAGCTAATTAACTATATACGTAAGGTATATTGAGTCTCCTGGAGATTTTCAAATTCTACTCTTATGCGAAAAACAATTGGAGCCAATAAGATACTGGCAATTATCTTGTTAATTCCTTCAATTTTCTGCATGTATAAAACTAATTGAGTCAGTAACAACCGGTAACAAAATAATACTTTTTTCTTTAGATTAAGCAAGCAAAAAATCAATATACGTACCGTTGTTTTTCTATCCGCTTCAGTTAGATCCAAGCAAAATTATAAGCGATCGCCATTATCTTAAGGAAATGTTTAGTTATTGAATTATTTAAATTGTTTATTTGTGTTTAGCTACATCCCAGTCGCTAAATATAAATCTACACCCAATGTACATATGCACATTGCTGTGAAATTTTCAGAAAATTTGTATTTTATTCGTAATAAGGAACTATGAGATTTTTTTAGCAAAGTACAATTCACGGATTTGTCGTAAAAATCGCACTTACCTATTTTGGCCCAAACCAGAATTCTTGTGGCACCTGTTAGAAAAAAATGCAATGAATTAACTCATAAACTCGTCTCCATCAAAATTAGTAGTCCAACAAACAGGATTTTGAATATTATATATTATATATAAATGATGTAATATTTTGAAAGGAAATGCAAGCTACGCACCAGCTGTGCAGGGTCGATTATTGCAGGCAGCTTGTAAATTATAAATGGAATTTAAATGCTTTCCACTAAACTTTCAATTTCAGAAAAACTAAGCTAATTTTTTTATTTTAATTTACATATGTGTGAAAAAATATCTACATGATAATAATGAAAAGAAGTAGATTCCAAAAATGAAAATGTTTGTTAATATTTTGTTCCTTAGGCTGCTACTGAAACTTTTTTAACATTCTGCAGAATTTTTATTATTAAATATATGTATAGTGTGTATTTAAATCTAACTTTACACTAAATTTGATTCTATCTTCTTTATAAATAAGCTCCATTTTGGGAATGGCGATAAAACTTGGGTCACCCGGTACAATAACATATGATAGCTATACTTCTTATGTGTTTTACCCTGTAATAAAATTGGAGATTATCTGTTGAGCAGGAAGGATATATTATTTTTATTATTAAAAACGTTATTTCACTCAATCCATTACTTTTTACCAGCATTACGTAAAGTCTTAACACTTCAGAAAATCAATAAATTAGTATTCAGTGTATCTTTTAGTATTACTTATAAAATGCTGAACTCCAAATTTGAACTAAGCTGCAGGAATAATAAAGAACCGCACATTTTTATTATTACTAAATATTTTTCAGTTCCGGCATCACCTCAATGACATATACATATATGGCATAAGCTAACGATATTATAAAATTGGTATTGTAGTAGTGAGTTACTACTTCTTATACACATAACAGTGTGCATACAATTTTGAAGGTTACTCCTTGAACTCCGACAACTTCTAGGAATTAACATAACAATGGCATTTAACGTATGTGAATGCTCTTAATTTTACGCAGCTAGATCATTGCGTAATACTTACTTCCAAGGCAAGGGAAATTTAGTTTCCATTGTATTGTTCCGAAATAGGAAAGTAGCAATGTCAAGAATACTCTAATTGCGGGCTTGTTCTCAACTTAAGTGTACTAATGAGAACATGATTATGTTAGCTGTAATTACATAATAAAGACATGTCGTTGGATATTTAACGTATATATAATACTTGTTAATACACTTAATCATTAGAAATTACTGCTTGTAGTGTGTGCTCCAATCGTCTTCAACCGTAAACACCTAGCTTAACTATTATTGATTAATAAAAGCCAAAATATTACATTTCTTAGTTTTTTACTAATACAACTGCTTAATGCAGAAGATCTAATAGTTAAATATTCCTATGTAATTAAAAATTCGATATAAACAATATTAAATAATAGGAAAGTTTTAATACAAAAATTTCGCATTCAGTGACATCTGAACTCACAATGTCCATTCTCACGACGGATACCATGCTAATTTGACCATACCGACTACACTGAGAACAAATCTTTGTTATCGATTTTTAAGTAGGTATATCAAAAAAACAAATATATTTATATACCTATTATTTTTGAGTTTTACAAATTGTTTTATGCTCTAAGAAATAGCACTATATCAGGTGATTCATTTAAAGGTTCTTTTTTCAGTAGGGGTTTTATGACAAAACAACTGTCAAACTGTCAAACTCTCATGGTACTTTGTTCAAAATTGTTTGACATTTCATCATAGAAAGACTCAGCTCAGCACAGCGTCTATAAAAAATTATTCAGCTGTACTCGTATTAAGAAAATCAGTATTCTACGAAGAATGTGTTTCGTGGGCTTAGAGCAACTTCTGGTCTACATAATCGGCCTACTGTACAATTCGCTAGAGCATCGAAAAATTTAAACACAGTTTTGATTATTGGATAATACGCAACCAACTAGACCACATCCAGCACGTAGTGAAGAAAATATAGCGACGTGATGAATGGATTCGACGCCGCCACTGTTCTCAACAGATTCGCCTATGCAAAAACTTGGCATATTTTGGTAAGTATCATAGTTTAAAAGCATACAAAATTCAACTCTTCCAAGAATTTAAGCCAACTGACCTTACGAATCGTCACCGTTTCAGTCTATGGGCTCTTGAAAAGTTTGAAGAATATTCACTATTTTCGACCAAAGTTATGTTCAGCGATGATGCCCATTTTTGGCTTAATGACTACGTCAATAAGAAAAATTGCCGCATTTGGGTTGAAGAGCAATCCGGAGAGATTCAAGAGCTACTGCCATTACATCTAGATAAAACAACGGTTTTGTGTGGAATATGGGTTGATGAAATTATCGATCCATATTTCTTCAAAAATCAGGACAACTCTGAATGGCGCCTGTTATCGCGCCATGATAAAGGACTATTTGCTACCTGAAATTGAAGCCCGTAATCTCGACGACATTTGATGCCAACAAGACGACACTACTTGCCACACAGCTCGTGAAACCATGGCATTATTGCCAGAACAATTGGGTGAACAGTTAATTTCACGCTTCGGACCTGTGAACTGGCCTTCTAGATCATGTGATATCACACCCCTAGACTTTTTCCTTTGAGGCTACGTAAGGTCCGAAGTCTACATGGATAAGCTGGCTAAGATTGAGAAATTAATAGCCAACATTATTCGCGCGTCATTCGCCAAATACCACTCGAAGTTCTTGAACGCGCTCATTGAAAATTGGAACCTCAGAATGGACCATGTTAGCCGCAGTTACGGCCAACATACGAAAGAAATAATCTTAAAAAATAAATGTATGGAATTTTTTTTTTATGATAATAAAGATTTAATTTTTACTTTCTTATGCGTAGTATCAGGAAGTATTGTGATGATGAACATTTTCGAACTCGGAATTGTGGTTTTTAAAAAATGTCTCTCTCTATCTCACTCTCTTTGAGTGTGTGTGTGCGCGTGTGACCACGACAGCGGTCAAACCGCTGTAGCTATCAATTCCAAATTTGGTACTTACGAGTATAAATCCTCCCTCTTGAGATTCGATTAGATTTTCAGTAAAATCGGCAGGTCGGAAGTAGTAGTTTACTTCAGTGAAAAAATCAAATTTTTCCAATATTTCGTCAACCACTAAGTTTAAACAAATTTATTCAGAATTCATATGTACTCAAAATTAAATTTAAGAAGAATTTTATTAAAAAAGGTTTTTGAAATTCCTACCGAAAGTAGGTCTTTGCGAAAATCTTGCAAGTCGTGCTTCTTAGACAGGTACATTACAAGAATAAAAGTATTTAGAACTTAATTTTCAATACGTTTTGTATGAAAAAATTTTCAAAATCCGAACCGGAAGCAACACTTTTACTCGTACCGAATAGCGATTGTTTGTAAATCGTATGTCGTAAATTATGCATTCTATATGTATTTATCAAGAGTATTTAAAGCTGAATTTAGAATATTTTTTGTATAAATGAAATTTCAAAATTCGTACCGGAAGTAACACTTTTACTCTTAGCGATTAGCACTTCTTTCAAATATCTCGCAAAGTATGCATTCTACAGAAATTTATTAAGTGAATAGAAGTACCTAGAATAGGATTTTGAATATTTCTTTTATAAAAAAATTCTTAAAATTTGGACTTGAAGTAACACACTTACATCTTTATTTTACCAAGATAAAAGTATTTAAAAAAACAACTTGTGTACAATTTGAAACGCTCATACGTATAAGAAAGTCGTGTGATGGGTAGAAACACCTCATTATTTTATTTTTGAGAGAAATACTTCTATATGAATCACCCATTATTATACTATGATTTATATGTAGGTCATGTAAATTTGACGGATTTATTCAAAAATTTGTAGTTAGTATCTAAACTAACAAACCCCTTATCTTAACTTAATTGCAGTTTTGTGATATGACATATATACATAATATGTGCAAATACTAATTGATGATAGGTGCGTACAGATATTGTGTTTACAGTACACAGACCCAGTGCTGGCCGGTGGGAGAACTTCTCGCTGCGCGACTTATAGGTTAGTGTCAGGCAGAGAAAGTATTCGGAAAAAAGAAATGATAACATTTGTTCATCATCGCATAATTAGCCGAGCGAATGAGTAAACGCAGATAAGAAATAGTAATATACTGAAAAGAAATACATATACCGTAGTCGTCAAATTTTAATTTCAGTTTACACTTCTATCGGATGCAGAATTTGACCTTATAATATGCAGCGATGCCTGCTTGCTAACAGTGGTGGGGAGCAACGCAGTGTCGATGTCGGGGGACCCTCACGCAACTGTACTGTCTTGGCAGCCTCGCTTATGTTTATCTTTAGTTTATTTCGTCGCGCTCTTTTCCACTTTCTACTTTCGTATCAGAAATTAAAATATGTCGACTACGGTATAGTAAACATACTGCACTTCGACGTGTAATGCTTGACATATTTTTCAGACTGCTCGTGCTTATCATAATATTATAAGAACCCACTGCGCACCTTGTGGGAGGAGCATCTCACCCGCCAGCTCTCGATCTGTGAGCTGTACAGGATTGTTCATTTTGGCTTGTAATATAAACTAGAAATATTGAAAGAAGTTGCACTAGCTGTGTGTTATATGTAAACTTCGATAACTCTATTGAGGAAAAGATAGCCGATAATAAGGTATGATATGATCGAAGATTATATTGATAAAGTATGCCATGGAATGTAAAACGTCTGTCATACTGTCATTAATATTAATAACAGTATGACACTTAATAATATAACTTAAGACAGACGTTTTACATTCCATGGCAAACCTTTATCAATATAATTTTTGATCTCGCGGTATTAGGCAACTGTATTTTACTGAAATGCAAGCATTCTACAAAATCGCGGCGAATTCATTTGTAATAGAATTATGACCAATTACCTAGTTAAATACTGTGACTTACCTAGTTAACTGATTAGAACAAAGCTACTACAATTCTGACAAGCAGTGAAAATCAGACTTCCCTAACAAGACAATTCATAGTGCATTCCATTATTTCTATAAAACCTTGACTGTTCTAACCATACTTCGATAGACTGTATTACTAGGACCTAGTGAGATCTCAATCACCCAAACTAACCGACAAACTCGTAAATTCACTAACCAAATCTTTTTATACGAACCATATCTATACACAACCGCATTTACAAACATTCCAAGATATTGTCAAGACTACCGAGATCATGCCCATGTAATTCAGATACTTTCTCAAGCCGGTAATAATTTTAATTAATTTTTTGGCACTTATAATTCGATTATTTAAGAACTTTAGCGTTTCCTAATAGTGCTTGTGAGACACTAAGTCATGTACTCATCTCGCAATCAATCTCTAGGTTTATAGTTCGCTTTTAAACTTTCTTTCGCTAATTTATTGACGATGTGACGCACGTACTATTCTAATTCGGTAATCAATTACAGAAAATGTGATAATAAATTTATTTTTTATAACAATATACGAGGATTAAGGTGGGCCTTATAAGGAGGCACTTGAATTATAGCAATGTTTTTTTTTCTAAATTTTTCAACATATTCCGTTTAACATTAATGCACTTGGACCAATACTGTTGGAGTGCTATTACAGGAGTTTTATAATACTTAGCTTCAAGCTCGTCAAAATACTGCTTATTCCTGCGATAACTTCCAGTCTTTTCTTGAATTTCGATCCGGTGAGAAACTTATTAAGTTTTGGAAATAAATGGAAGTCCACAGGGGCTAGATACGGTAAGTGGGGGTGGCTGGGTTACAACCTAGTTCATTCAGTTCCTCTGGAACAATGCAGAGGCGCCCTATCATGACGAAATAGCCACTTCTCATAAGCCATTGTCAACCTTTTTTCTGTAATAGCTTTTTTACTGTACTCAGAAGGGCAGTATAATATATGTCACTGAAAGTTTGGCGCTTTGCGAGATAGTCGATATGAAGCATCCCTTTCGAATTTCAAAATATCTTTACTACTAACTCCCCAGCCGAACAAAGCATCATGGCCTCCTTTGGCCGAGGACTGCCACAAATATTCCACTGCTGAGGGTGCCGTTTCGATCCGGTAATATTCTAATGGAACCAAGTTTCATCGATCGTAACGAATCGCGATGTTGTTCATTTTCAGCAAACATATCCACAGTTTTGTGAATCTTCTGCAGTTTAACGTTGCGGACATGTAACACAACATCACAGACATTTTTAACCTCCTCTAAAGTAGATGCAACACGTTTTCATGGTCTGTCAAACTAACCGTCAGGCAATAGTTAAAATCAATATATTTTCTAGTAAATGCATGGCCTACTCGAAATTAATAATGATTTTTTCACATGAAACAGAGGAATCTCACTTCCCATCAAATCATGCTTGTAGATATATTCTTACAGAATTCTGATAGTATCAGTTTTTTGGGTTTTACTATTGACGGATAAATTTAAATACAGTGCCGTCAAGATAGTAAACGTGAAACTTTATTGTCAGTATTTAGCGACGCTGATTGAAAAAGATACTCAATGAGTAAAATAGCATTTACGAAGTTCAAACATCATTACAGACTGAAGTGTGCCTTATAACGGAGTTCTTATGACCGTTAGTGATTTATGAAGCTGATTACCAATTTAGATGTTAACTAAAGTCATATAAGCAAATATATTTTAAAAAGAATTCAAATAGAATTACATATTTTAGTACTACATTAAATGAATGACTTCTATATATTTTATAGAACCACGCTTGATTTTATTAGAAGTTGTAGTTCCACGGGGGGCAATACAATTACAGAAATGCTTCATAATACATTATAAAATATGAATTAATTATGAAATTATGTATTACATAATTATGATTATAATAAAAACAAACACAGCATGTTAAATAATTAGAAAGATTGACAATTAAAATCGCAAAAATCACTTGTGTCGATTATTGGAAGTTATGCCAAAACAATATAATTAATGGTGCTTTTTATATGATATTTCTCCTCGGCACCGGCACCATGAGTGACTTGTTTTCTCTCGATTGAACACATGGCACCAATATGCTTACTCTAGAAAGCAACTCCGGAGCATCAAGTGCACTAAGTAGAAGGTTGTTCATAAAGTAGGCGCTGATGTCAGTTCTTCTTTTAGACAGTGCTCGGAAACTATTTCTCAAAAGTAATGCTTCGTAGTCGGTGTTTTGAATCAGATAGGAGTCATACAATTTGAATGACAGTTATTTCAAAGATCTTTGTATCCATTCAATTGCGTTGGAGATGCGTACTCCAATTTGCTTACAACGACAGCATAAAACAAGGAATATATCTTTTGTAAGGTAATGAAACAATTACAAGAACGAATAGTAAAGACAAGTATTTTACACGCAGAGATGATGATAGTTGATACAGTCAGAGTCGAATCAAACTGCTGCTGACAAACTAGATATGGATATGATGTCAATATGATATTATGAAAGAATGAAATTTACTTTCCTATATTAAGTAACAGAGCAGCACTTGTTTATACACCAGGTAAAATTATATCCTAATTCTGCTGAAGTATATCGACATCTGAAGAAGTAGCTATCTATGATAAATTTTTAAGTTGTCAGTGTAAGCCAAAACAGGAGAATGAATCACTTTTATGCGATCATCTATAAATAGATTAAATAAAAGTGTAACAGCGTTCGAAAAGTAATGTTAGCAGTTTGTCAAGTAGGGCTTAAAAAAGCAGAGTAGTGCGTTACCGAAAACCAACGAGCTCATGTTGTGGAGCAATATTGAGTGGTCAAAAATGTAGAAGGCTCTATAAAACATTGCTATTACTAGAAGTGAATTCATTATTTAGTCGTGTATAACGTCTTCAAGGACGATATATGGGACATGCACCACTGGATTTTTACGACAAAAACTTTTATTATTAGCGATTTGGAATCTGACTAAGATTAATTTTTTTATTGGAGAGGAACTTTACTGAGCATGGCAGGCATCAATACAGAATGGAAGTGAGTAAAGTAAATCATACATTAGTACCTATTTTCATTTTACTGAAAATATATAAAGAATTGTGAGTTACCAATGAAATTTTGTCTACTTCATGTCCCTTAAGCTTGAGCACAAGAAGAAAAGCTACTTGCACTTGAATTTCTAATTTATTATATTCTCTACTTTATATCTGGACTACCCATTTAGCATTTTGTTTCTTTCAATAATTTGCAGTTATCATCAAAACAGATTCACCTTGATATTCAGTATATGTATTACTGATTCAAATTAAGGTTAAACGCTAATAATCGAACAAATATAGTTAATTACAAATTAAGTTATCTACTAGTCTAAATATAAATGACTTAATTAATCAACAGATACGTCCGAGATTCAGAAAGAATGTCATCGTGACTGAAAGGAAGCATATCCTACAATTAGTGTAGAGTCACCATCAATCGTTTTCTAGGATGTTACCGTGTAAAATAGGAGCGCTTGTATACGTGGGGTAAAACCTTAATTGATTGAAAATCCGGCCTACTACATAATTATCATTACGTTAGGGCTGTGCTGAGCGATCAATCTCTATCACGGACTAGTAAATGCGTTTCATTTATCTAATTATCTAAATCGAGAAATGACCGTTCACTACTCCAATATTAATGAAAGTAACTACCTCTGGAAATCCACGTTTTATATTAATTTCGACGAAGATTCTCGGCAACGCTAAAATGAAGCATGTTTATGATAAATGGCTATGATGGAGTTGAATTAATTCCGCTTGGGAATCGCTTCAAATAATAACTGCGAAAAGCGAATCAAGAATACCTGTGATATTGGGGAAAAATCACAGAAACAGTTATGTACGTAATATTAATTAGCATGCTCCGTTGGTAGTTCACAAACGTCAGAAATACATAATATTATAACAAATTTATGATAATCAACACTGCAACACGTTTAATTAAGAATGTTATTAGATATATAAATTATAGTACATACAATTATTAAATAAGATGACTATAGCCCTGGGAATTAATTTGAACACAGGATACTGTATAATCAACCAAATATTACACCAAAATACATCGTTTTTATGAAAGGGTGAAATCTTGAAAATATTAAATAGAATGAAATACTTTTTCTGCGGTTCTGGAGGTATAAATTTTAACAAATTAATGTACTGTTGTTCACATTTATTACTATGTATCACTTTATACTACATATAATTTACCTTTTGAATATTATGCGTTCGTAGTGTTGGTAGTAGGTGATCATCACCCCAGTAGGTACCTAAAAACCACAATCCCTAAAAATTTAGTAATATCAGGTCCATTAATATTTGGTCCACATTTTCAAATGTGTTGCAAAAAGTATTAGCGATCAGTTAAGAATCTTTTTTGGGGCCAATGGAATTTCATATTTGAGTTCTATCAGAAAACATCCTCCTTCAGGGTCGAAGAAATGTCAACATCATTTTACTGGCATAAGACTATGCTTCTATGATGATAGTGAATTAAATATTTGCATTTCATCAGTCGCAAATTAATGATACTAATCTTCAGCAATTATTATTTTGACTGTATTCAGTAAGGTGCTGTAAAAACCAACTCATTCGTAGGCATTTTTGGTCACCACATACATAAGTGGCACCAAACCTACTGTGGCACAAACTTTGGTAAAACCCAGTCTGCTGTTCAATGCTGTCGACAGCTCCTACTACCTTCTGAAATTATTCTGATTAGAATTCAACAACTTTCTCCAATCACGTGTTTTACGCATGTTGGTATAGATATCTGACATGACTAAAAAGTAAAAATCCTGCCAAAGAAATATGAAAGGCCAGTTGGGTTAGAAAAAAGAGGAAACATTGAATCAGAAAACTGTTCTACCACTGAAAGTATGTAGAAGTTTATGGAACAAAGACAGAGAACGTGGGAAACGCAAAATTAAAATATTAATAATATTACATGCGTTTACTGCAGCAAAAAAAAACACAAGAAGTGGTAGTACGCAAAAAACAATAACAAAATAAAAAGAACTAAATTATAAATAGAATATAATATAATAATAAATGATCAAAAATAGAAAAGATAAATTTGCGCAACCGAATGATGAGTTTCTGTTAGTGGATATATACTATAGACAAGTATTATTCTATTAAGGTCTATCTTCACTATAGTATATAAGTGTTTCTGTGCTTCGAAGCGTCACATTTAAAAACCTGTTACTAATGCCAACTAACCGTTTTACTTTCTTATACGTAGTATAAGGAAGTATTGTGATGACGAAAATTTTCGACCTCGAGATTTTTGCAGATGTCCACGTTTTGAAGTCCCCTGATACCGAAAAAGTGGTTTTAAAAAAATGTCTGTGTGTCTCTGTGTGTGTGTGTGTGTGTGTCTGTGTGTCTGTGTGTCTCTCTGTGTGTGTGTGACCACGATAGGGGTCAAACCGCTGTAGGTATCAATTCCAAATTTTGTATTTACGTGTGTAATCTCCCTCTTGAGATCTGATTAGTTTTTCAGTAAAATCGGTAGACCGGAAGTAGCAGTTTACTTCAGCGAAAAAGTAGAATTTTGCCAATATTTCGTCAACTACTAAATTTAAACAAATTTATAAATAATTCAAATATACTTAGAATTAAAATCGAGAATAATTTTATTTAAAAAGTTTTTCGAAATTCCTACCGGAAGTAGGTCTTTTACTCTTATCGAAAATCAGTTTTTTGCGAATATTTCGCAAATCATGCGTTTTAGACAAGTACGTTACGGGTATAAAAGTATTTAAAACATAATTTTCAATATCTTTTGTATAAAAAAAATTTCAAAATTCAGACCGGAAGTGCCACTTTTACTCTTATCGAATAGCGATTTTTTGCAAATATGTCGTAAGTTATGCATTCTATATATATTTATCAAGAGTACAAAAGTATTTAAAACTAGATTTGCAATATTTTTTGTATATATGAAATTTTAAAATTCGGACCGGAAGTAGCACTTTTACTCTTAGCGAGGAGCACTTTTTTGATAATATCTTGCAAAGTATGCATTCTATAGAGATTTATTAAGAGAATAGAAGTACTTAGAATAGGATTTTGAATAATTTTTGTAAAAAAAATTCTTAAAATTCTATAATTTGAAACGCTTATACGTATAAGAAAGTCGTGTGGTGGCCACACCTCATTTTTTTTATCACTATAGGACCTACAAATATCAGAATATACTTTATAATTATAAATTGTCCAAACTGCTAAAAATTTGACTACTTTCATCTGAAGAAGTAAAACGAGAGCCTTTAATCTGACTAAGATTTTTCTTTTCAATGTACATTACTACAAGAGCTATTCAAATTATATGATATTATTCAAATAAAGTAAGAATTGTCAAAAAACAAACGCTAGAATTTGATATCAGAAAAAACAAACGAACGTCGTAAAGCCGTCAAAAACGGCTAACTTAGTTTTTTTAAATGGAATACCCTATATAATGTTACATAATCTGATTCTAAATAAAATTTCGAGTATATTCCATTTATATAACATATACCTACATTCAACTGTTTTCGCGTTATCGCTGATTGAAAATCGTACTACTAATATCTTTTCTACACCCTTGGTATATGAATTTACGTAAGTCATTACGGGGTTTCTATGGAAACATAGTAGTAGTACGATTTTCAATCAGCGATAGCGCGAAAACAGTTGAATGTAGGTATATGTTATATAAATGGAATATACTCGAAATTTTATTTAGAATCAGATTATGTAACATTATATATGGTATTCCACTTAAAAAAAATTAAGTTAGCCGTTTTTGACGGCTTTACGACGTTCGTTTCTTTTTTCTGATATTAAATTCTAGCGCCTTGAGTGAAATCCTACAACTTTCCTAATTTAAACGTTTTTCTAATCCTTCAAATAACAAATTTATCTATTGGTCCAAATATAGTCAATAACCCTGTACATCTCAAAATAAATTTATTATAATTTAAAAATGGTCCCACGTTGTGAAGTCATATGAAATAGAACCTTTAAAATTGAATTTAAAAAAATGTAAAAATGGAACTGTTAATATAAAATTTAAATTAATAAAGAATTCTAAAATTGAATGAAGTAACTTATTTTGCCAGCTAAACTCAATTCTTAACCTCGAGTGTGATTGGGTAAAAGAGATGATTAATTAACAGGTTCATAAAGCATTATTTGGTGTTAATATTATAAAATACCATTATATAATTTAAAAAATAGTTATATTCGTAATCAATGATTTTATGTTTTTACAGAAAAAGAGGAATCTTATACAATATACTGTTTTTAACAGAAAAAGAAACAAATTATCAAATCAGTTAAATACACTGAATAAAATTTAAGTGTATCATTCATTATACTAAAATGACAACAAACATAGCAATAAATAACAACTTAGGCTACGTACAAGATTCATATATATTTATATACAAACAACACACCGCTAAGACGTATCGAATTACATGATACTTTATATTTTGGAGGCGCAGTTCATTTATTGAATATATTTATTCTTCAGATAAATATATTTGTTTTATATCGTTTCTATTTGAAACTGATTTATTATATTTAATTCTTTATTTTTAAAATACATTTACATACAATAATCATTTAAAATACCTTATTTTAAGGCTTCTTTCTTTCTTCTTTCTTCTTCGCTGCTCTCCAGCGGAATCTTCTTTATTCACGAACACTGCCACTTGTAGCACAATATCTTTATCACAAAAGATATAACAACTTGCACATTTAAATTTGTATACTCATTATGCGGTTAACTTTACAAGTTTCTACTTGTAAAAAATACTTTTATTTAACCGCTGTTTTTTTTTGTACTTATTGAAGTCGATACACTTTCAAAACTTATTTGTCGACTCTTAATTTAAATTAAAATTATCAACGATTCCTCTGACCGTTGACCACCCATAACAGGAGTCTATGCTTGGAGTTTGCCTTTCGACTTCTTGCTTAAAAGTCTAGCCGCCGACTCATATGATTGCAACACCCATTTTTCTTCTTATAGTGGAACGCCTGTGATTCCCCGCTTTCTAAATAGTCTGGGTATTTCCGCTCACACTTCACACGACATATTCTTTTATGCCGTGAGAATGTTTATCTATATCGCAGCGCTTATCTCACTAACATATATATTTGGTGCCACGATGCTTACACATAATAAACATATTTATATTCATATGACTAAAGGTGAATTAAAATTACAGTTATATATTCATTGATTTCAAACATATTTTAAAATATTCTTAAAATACTATTTATCTAATTTAATTTAATATCATAAAAATTATAATACAAAATAAAATAGGCTGTACCATTACATTTGTTTCGTATGAAAAAATGTAACAGTTTTGTGTGTTGGCATTAACGTTTTATAAGGTTGTTGTCGGAGATGTAATAAAGAAACCTACCCTATCCTAGTCACTTACCAGGGTTATGAGAACAGAACCGGATTCTTGAACCCGTTTACTCTTTCAATTTTACCACACGGTTGTTTTTAACCGACTGAGTTAGCGAACACATTTGTGCTAACCGTTTTGTAGCCCCAATGCGCCAGTGCAACTGCACGTAAACTAACACCGTCCAATGAACGGGGTAGTTTATGGTTATAATTGCCTTTTGCTTTGGGCTTAGACAAGGAATATTCTATACCTATTTTGACACTGTGACAATACATTTTCTTTTTTTATTAACAAGCGCAGTTCATAAAACTTAAAATTAGCTAACAAGTATTGTTTCTTCTTTTCCCTCTTTGAAATTTACGACAAATAACTAGTCTAATTTATTGCTTCCAGTTATAAGTAAAACAAAATTTTTGATGCTGATATCAGGCAGAAAATATAAAGTTTATATAGCTAAACGTTTAAAAATTGATAAATGAAACTGTTCACTGCATTATGATACGGAAATGGCAACGCCTTTAAATTAAGTACTTTATTTTGAGATTGCCTGTATAAATACATATCCTTTTCTTTTGATGGAAAGCAATTTGAATAACTTTGGCGTATAAAATATACATTTATTCTAGTTAAGGTGTTACTAATAGATTAACGACTAAAGAAGAACCATACCAAGTCCCTTTGCATTAAACATTTGGATATGTTAATATGAATTAATCGTGTTTTAATTACAGTTACAGTACAAATTCTTTTATCCAAGAAAAATTAAACTGTCTGTATGTTATATATAACTAACTCTGCATTCATAAAAACTCCATGTGATATAATACAACCTGTACATGCTATTACAATGCACAATTTGATCAAACAATTATTGCGACATGCGGCAGCATATTTTTCATTTTATATTTAATTTATAACAGGACATATTGCAAAAGAAAGGTGCGGTCAAAATGCACTGCCTAACGCAACGACGGAATAATCAATACCAATCTAGACCCGCGCACCATTGCTATTGTATATAGGTCCATAGGTGCATATATAAAACATAACAGTCATGGCCAATGATAATGGTCATAAATCTTGTATTAAAGAAATATTCCACTTAGTATTTTAACTTGCTGAAATATATATCTAGGCTGTTTGAAATAAGTTTAGGAGATTGTTAATATTTATGGGCAATTCAATAAGCATACTTTCGGTTGACAATAAAACCTTAAAAATATTCTACGTAAATTCTTAATACCAAGTATATACAGGGTTAGTTTTAAATAGCGTCATTAAAAAAAGGGTGTGAAAGAAAAATATGCGTAATGCCCGTACGAAAAAAACCGCGGTCCAATGTGCACGCAGTGACGAGAAATTGATTTTTCTTTTCTCGAGTCCGAGCCTGTCGCAGTTAATATAGAAACATAATCATTTTCATGTACAGGAATTTAAATTTCAAAATAATATAACGAAAAATAAACATGGTAATGCATTGAGGTTGTCGACCTTTTCCACATAAAGGCGATTCACAAAAAAAGAAGAAATGGGTGTGCTTAAGACGACACGGCAGAAGTGAAAACTTCATCAAGGCGAGGTTAATAATACGAAATACAACTTTTTTTTCGTTCTAGATTAGTAGTGTAGATTTGCCGGTCCTAGCGCCGCCTCCGGAGGCGGAGGTCAAAGGTCAAGGGTCAAGGATCAAAGGTCAAAGGTCAAGGGCCAAAGGTCAACGGTCAACGGTCAAGGGTCAAATGTCAAAGATCGCCGGAGACGGGGGTCAAAGGTCAAAGGTCGCCGGAGGCGGGGTCAAAGGTCACCGGAGGCGGAGGTGGCGCCCTCTGACGGTCATTTGCCAAACTAAAAATTGCCTCTCTCATCATTACCAACCCAACTGAAATGGCACCCTCTGACGGTCATTTGCAAAACTAAAAATTGCATCTCTCATCATTACCAACCCAACTAAAATGGCGCCCTCTGACGGTCATTTGCCAAACTAAAAATTGCATCTCTCATCATTACCAACCCAACTAAAATTTTAGTAATAAATTTATTTTTCATTTAATTTAAAGTACATTTATTATCTAACTATAATGAATAATAGAATATATGTGTATGATTGCTGACATATTAGTATACAAGAGACAAATATCAAAGTTTTTAAATAAAATAAAACCTACACTTTTTTTTATTTAATGTTTTACTACCTGATAAATGTGAGGAACAGCATCTGTCTTCAAATTTGATCGGTTATGATATGATGTAAATTTCATTTGTGGAGAAAAATGATAGTCACACACCCGATAATTTCTTCGTACCACGGCTATCTTCCACTGTTCAAAAAGCTAAGAAAAAAAATATAGTTAGTACATATTTTATCGAATATGGTCGAAATTTCATTGCGTGATTATTTTTTATGTATTGAAAAGCTAAAAAGATAATTTAGTAGAAAATCAAAATAATATGCTTACCTCGGGTTTCCTAGGAAATATATACACAATTGCATTTTCCTGGTAACTTTTACACCCAGTTATAATGCACTTCACCATTTTTAAAAATTATAAACAGTTCAAATAAATATTTCAAAAACAAAACTTATAAACAAAAAAACTAAACTAACTTTAAAAACGAATATAAATGATTATAATACAATGGAGAAACACGTAACTAGTAATAAGAAAGGAAATTAATATAATACCGAATCACAAACAATTACAAACTGAAAATTTTGACATAAACCTCGAAACAACTGTAAACACACTCGAAAGCAAAATGAATCAAGATAAAACGCGTGTATCCAGCAGGGATACCAGCATAACTGGCTTTAGAAACTGTAAAATATTAAAATTCCTAGATAGATTACTAAAATGCTACAAACCTGCCGCAGGCGACAAAAACTTTTATTAATGGTTTGTAACCAAGCTAAGTTTCTATTAGTAGATAGGAAGTTTACAGGGCATGCTGACACCGATGATAGGTTGACGCAAAATGTAATGCATATAGCATTTAATATGCAAATTAGATGTTACTATATCAATCCATATTTAATAATACAGAATTACTTGTTATTTTACCATTTCACAGATACACACAGGTACCCCCATAATGGCTGATTTTGTTTGTATTGATGTGGTATCTCGTGTCATCGCCATCATTACAAAGGCACCCTAATTTCAACCAATGCCGGTAATTTGGTGTACATACATAGACGAAGAACTTATATTTTAGTTGCATACTTGAATTTCGGGCGTCGTAAATCTTTTGTGTTTCAGTATTTTTCTTGGGTTCATAGGGTTTATTATTATTTTTTTGTATCCTTTTAATGTGCAATGCTGACGAAAACAATTAAATGTATAAAAATTGTTGGACTCCTGGTATGTATAACCTGGTATGTATAAACACTGTTGAGTTCTGTAGTATACATATTAAAATATATTATTTAGCAAAAAAGGTACAAACAAAACTATTTCTTCAAATATAAAATCAAATTATGGCAAATGTAGCTTTTGTCTCATTCTAGTTATATTTTATTGGGTTTGCTTATTTATTATAATCTGCTTCGATAATTTCTGATTTATTGGTGTTTTGATAACAATCAATTTGCTCAAGAAACACAAACATTACCGACTTACTTTTCAATAAGGCGTTAACTTACTTCAATTTATTTCTCCTATACGCGCGCCTATACTATAGTTGTTTTCTTTCCATACAACAGACGGCGATAATAACACAGTCTAATCTCAATACGTTTTACATAGGGATTCCCAACAGGACGATATGTTTTTAAAACGTCATAGCAGCCATTTTACTTTCTTATACGTAGTATAAGGAAGTATTGTGATGATGAAAATTTTCGACCTCGAGATTTTTGCAGATGTCCACGTTTTTATGTCCCATGATACCGAAAAAGTGGTTTTTAGAAAATGTCTCTCTCTCTCTCTCTCTGTGTGTGTGTGTGTGTGTCCGCGTGTGTGTGTGTGACCACGATAGCGGTCAAACCGCTATAGGTATCATTTCCAAATTTTATATTTACGAATCTCCCTCTTGAGAACTGATTAGATTTTGAGCAAAATCGGCAGACCGGAAGTAGTAGTTTACTTCAGTGAAAAAATCGAAATTTGCAAATATTTCGTCAATTACTAAGTTTAAACAAATTTATAAAGAATTCATATGTACTTAGAATTAAGTTTGAAACAAAATGTCTTAAAAAAGTTTTTCGAAATTCCAACCGGAAGTAGGTCTTTTACTCTTATCGAAAATCAGTTTTTTGCGAATATCTCGCAAGTCATGCTTTTTAGACAAGTACGTTACGAGTATAAAAGTATTTATAACATAATTTTCAATATCTTTTATATAAAAAAAATTTCAAAATTCAGACCGGAAGTACCACTTGTACTCTTATCGAATAGCGATTTTTTGCAAATATGTCGTAAGTTATGCATTCTATATATATTTATGAAGTGTACAAAAGTATTTAGAGTTGAATTTAGAATATTTTTTGTATAAATGAAATTTCAAAATTCGGACCGGAAGTAACACTTTCATACGTATAAGAAAGTCGTGTGGTGGCCACACCTCATTTTTTAAAATGGTAGAAATGCTACTAGCTGCCTCTTGTGTTTAGTATTGTCTGACAATACATTATGGCAAAAACACGTTCAACAGCGTTTGGTTATTATCCAAAACTTTTATAAAAGTAATTGTTCTTTTGTTGAAACTGGACGTGATCTTCGTGAAGATTATGGTCCACATAATCGTCCTTCTATGCTTGGTATTCGTCGAATCGTTGAAAAATTCGAAACAAATTTCACTCTACACGATACCAGAACACCAATAAAACAACGAAACCTAAGAAACCAAGAGAATATTGACGCTGTAAGTGCCAATGTTACAGAAGATGAGGATCACTTGCTTAATTGACGTTCTCAAGAACTTGGCTTTTGAAGAATAACAACTTGGCGCATTTTGCGAAAAGATTTGGGTTTACAGTCGTACAAGATTGTGTTGAACTAAAGGCACTTGACCATCATAAGCGTCGTGTGTTAGCTGGTTGGGTTCTAGAGCGACTCGAAATTAATTCTTATTATTTCAAAAAAATCATCTTTTTTGATGACGCTCATTTCTGTTTAAACGGGTTTGTTAACAAACAAAATTGTCGTTTTTTGGTGTAAAAATATTCCACACCAGATTTATGAGAAGTTTTTACATCCCGAAAAAGTTACTGTTTGGTGTGGTTTAGGGCATGGTGGCATCATCGGACCTTCTTTTTTCGAAGATGCAAATAGAGACGCAGTAACAGTGAATGGTGAGCGTTAGCGATCAATATTAACAGACTTTTAGTGGCCAAACTTGGATTAAATTGATTTGCAGTACATGTTTTTGCAAGGAGATGGTGGAATACCACATTTTGTCAATGCCACTATGGTGTTATTGGGAGAAAAGTTTGGTGCGTCTCTAATCTTCAGAAATGGAACTGTTAACTGGCTTCCTAGAAGTTGTGATATAAGACCTATGGATTTCTTTTTGGAGAGATATTTGACGTCGTTAGTGTATGCCAACAATCCTCGAACCATAGATGCTTTGAAATTGAACATCAAACGCTACATTAATGACATTACACCTGACTTATTGCAAAAAGTCACCGAAAATTGGGTTCATCGAATTCGATCCTGCAACTCGAGCCAACGTGGACATTTGAGTGATGTGTTATTCAAAACATAATTGTCACAAGTTGTACTATCTTTTTTTTGAAACAATTTGTATTTTATTTAATTTTAAAAACTTATCGTCCTTATTTGGAAATCCTTTACAGTGTCACCCTGTGTAATGGACAGTAAATACCGCGATCCACCACTTTATGGTATCTACATTGATGCAGTGCCGCAAAATTAACATTTCATTGACTGGACGAAGAATTATACAATCTCTATATTAGTAAACGTACTTTTCCGGAAAACGGCTCTGACTGATTATGCTCTTCTACTGATTTGATTACGCTGAACATTTTACATTCCTTTATAATTTGCGGCACTACATTATATCTTACAATTTTAACGTATATGTACACATATATGTTTCTCGAAATCCCTGATCATAAATTAGTATATTATCAATAGTCAAACAAACAGAACCTACAACTTATATAAATTCTTCTTTAACTTTTTCTTTTATTCTACTCGGAAAGTGCTTCATGCTGCATATACAAGAGTACAAGCTCATCTGATAAAGCAATTAATGAGTATAGCCAAAGCACGAAGGTCTTCAACAATACATAAGTTTTCACAAATAAATAAATATTGCTAAAGAGATAACATACACCCTCAGTGCAACATGCATAATAAAAAATACTGTTGCATTAAATTCATAAAAGTAAATTATCTGCAGAAAGATAGACACGAAATATTACAAGCAAATAACAAGTAATATTCAATAAAATAAAGACATATTATGACAATAGGTTCAGGATTAAATACATTTAAACTACTGAACGTGTAAGTAACAATTAAATACAGAAAGTCAGTAATCAAATAAACATTAAATACTCGATTACATTATCTAAGAATAGAAATCTCAACACATAAAAGTGAACATGTAACTTTAGCTAAAACCTAATAATTAGATTACATTCGTCAGTAATTTTACCTCTACCTAGCGTCTTCATAAGTCCCATCTTTCACATGATAAGATGATATGAGCAAATTAATGCTATTGAACTAAAGAACCGGTATGAGAGTTGTCTTTGATAAAAAGATGACTTTTGGGGAGCACTTAAGGTGACTTACAGGGACGACGATGGGAGCTTTGATACAGTTTTTACCAAATTTAGGAGGTCTCAGCAGTGACCAAAGGAAAATATTATTCCAAAAAGGATACTGATATACTGACGCGTCCAAAGCTACCCTTTATCTTTTTGGTCCGGGGACGGGGAAGTGCCGGCTATTCTATGATGAGACTGACCAAATGAACAATTAAGAAAAGAGAAAGAGAGACATGGCGGGAAAAGTGAATAAATCATATGGGAACTTCAGCGTGGACTAAAGGACGGGCATAATACCGTGGGATAATTGTGGCCATAGAAAGTTGAATCAGCTCTTGACCCAAATCTTGATGGATAACGGGTCATTCAAAGAATATACCAACAAGATGAGTATAACATCAAATGATCGATGAGTATACTACCAGAAAATATACGCAGCCAAACACACCATCTTAGTATGTGGAAAATGAAACCAATGGAGGTGCGAGCTAGAGGTAAAATTAGAGAAAAATGTAATAGCCAAAATCTGTACAAAGAGTATGGTCAAGGGTGAAACTAACTGAATTTAGGATAATAGATTTGTTGGACCTGTGATAAAAGAAGAGAAATACATTAAAGGTTACCAAAAGATGATATTTTTTGCTGATGTATCTGTGAAAATTTGAATCATTTATCTTCCCAGGTCCACCAGAAACGAAGCATAAGAGGTTTTAGTGGATATATAAATTCCCAAACTGCCATAAGCTCTCTAGACCCATCGCTTATGGCGTGTATAAAGCATTTGCCCTGGCAAAAAAAAAACTATAGGGGAAAGGCAGGCAACATAGGAAATTAACGCAAGACTTATCAAATAATGAATGCTGTTAGTGGTTTTACTTGTACCTACAACAATAAGTTTTCGTTCCGCTATTGTATAAATGTACACACCAAAAGGTAACACAGGAAAATGAACTGATAAAGAAATGGTTGTGGTTATGACTACGGCTGCTAAGTCCTCGATTGTAAGCTCAGCATCATAATACTACGTTCCCTTGAAGACACTTCACGGCTATACACAATTCACAGCCCATGTTTTTTTAGAGGTAAAATCTGAAATAGTAAACCACGCCAAATTATTGGATTCAAGATATTTACATTTGACAAAAGATTTCCTCAAACAACTTGCATTTCTATTCGTCACGAAAACAATCATGATTAACCACCCTTTCAGTAATAAAATATCTGGAAGATATTCGCTCAAAAGGTTTTTGTCAAGAAATCATGTTAGATGCCGACGTTTTTTCTGCCATCCGCGCCAAACTTGACTCGGTTGAAATCCGGAAACAGAGAAAAAACTACCGCAGTAGTCTACACGTTCGATTAATTATTTTGTTCTTCATTTTGAAAGGTTTAAGATATTTTAATAAATATTCTGCACAACATTATAATTAAAGTTAATAAGAAATTTAATATATATGATATAACTAATAAATAAGTTTTTAAATTACTACAATTAATCAGATACTTCACTTTCACTTCGAACAAACGAAAACTTTTTGAGGTACTAATTTATTTACACCAATGAGAAGTGTTCGTGGTGTCTTATCTCAAGCTTAACAGTAAATACAATCTAGTTGGCTACACATATCACCTGTATTAACAAATAAAGTTTCACGGTTTAGGCTTTAAAATGTTTTATTCGCCAAAATTAAGTACACTTAGTCACGCCTTACCAATATCGAAAGGTTCGTATTATACATGAGCGATATAGGGGAATACGGTTCAACTCAGAGTAGACGGACTCGTTTTTTGGCGGCTCTCGGGCACCGTATTACCTACCTGTTTCCCCGAGAGCCGACAAAACACGAGTCGGTCTAGTCTAAGTGAAACATAAAATGATACCAGCTGATTTTTGCTTTTAAAAAAACATTGATAGGCAAACAATAATTGATATGTAAGCAATTTTTTAGACAAATTTTTTAAAATTGAAAACATCTTTCATTTCCTTCAAATGGATGAAATGTATATGAAGAGATTCAATTGTTATTTTTAAAAATAACAAGTAAAATACAACACAATTGAATATACAATTTTTTTGTAATATCTGGAAACTTTTGTCTAAAACTGGAAAACGTAAACAAGTCGACGTCGAGATGGATGTTTGTTAACATTTTTAAATAAATAATATATCACTCAAAAGAAAACCTGACTGTGAGGTTAAGGTTCCTCTGTATGGAGATTCTAGGGGGTGGTTTTCCCTCGAAGCGACCACAAGAGCAGCAGGTAGGGTCAGTTTAACCTTCCATCACAGTATGGATGCGGAAATTGTTCTTAAAACCAGATTTCCATCCAAAATACGTTTGTCAAAATGGCGGCATACGTTCAAATAAAAAGGAAGCAAGTGTCGATCAGACGTTCACAGTTATGTGGTACAAAGAAAACTGTGCCATCCAAGGATAAAAGCTAAAAAGGTAGGAGAAACGAGACGAAATGCGTTAATTAATGTTTTAAAAAATGAATACTACAACTCACCAGTGAATTAACTGTCCAAAAGAAATATCCAACAATGTTGAGAATAAAACGAAATGAATAGCACTTCTGCATGAATATCCGCTCTAATCAGCGAGATTCCACATTAAACGGTATATAATTATATCAAGTGCAGAAAGTACTCGGACAACTAACACTGCTTTATAGTTTGACTGACAAAATGAAAGTGCCTTAACGCTTCCACGGGAAAATGTCGTTTTCGTCTCCCTGCTCGAATCAACCAATCAAAGCGATCCAGGCTTACGCACAATCACAACGCGAAAATCGCTACTCGATCGATAAAACAGACACAACTTATCCGTTAGACGACAAATAATTAAAAGGATGAAGGGAAAGAAACAAGTACAGGATGATTAATAAACAAAAAAAGTAAATATTTATCCCCAAAAATTAGAAAATTATAAAACTTAATCGATATTTTTTCAGACGGCATCACATAGATCTCTAACAATATAGACTAATCCGTTCACCAGCAGATGGCCATACCAGAGGAAAACTATAGTAAAAGGGGTTTCAAAATAAAATAAGATGTAGAATTAAAACAAGATATTCCAAAGCAAAAGGAAACCAACCCAATTAATATTGCGCAAAAAAATAAAATTAAATTGCGAAATAATATACAGCTCGCTCCAAAATTCGATGAACTAAAAATCTAAAATATTATATCAAAAAACGACAGTAGGTCAGTAATAGTCACTTTTACAGTATTAACGTCTTACATGTGTTTGATGTGAAATTTAATAAGACATTCAAAAATGATGGTCTTCCATTTAAAAAATTGACTTTTATGTAAAAACGTATCATGTAATTTTAATCCAGTTTCCTGTACATGCAGTTACTAACTGTAAAAAATAAAACATGCTTCTATTAGCATCTCTGATTGTAAACAACACTGCAAAAAATTGTGTCCATCTAATACGTCGTTTTCGAGAAATATAATTTTATACAAACATTGAATTTTTCAGAAAAATGGGAATAAGTCAAAAACTTTCGATTTTAGGCCTATACTATCTTATTACTTTTTGACTAAAAATTACATGGGGAATACAAAAATGCAATAATATATAGGCTGTTCCATTTAAAAAACTATAACTATGGTTAGACACCGACTTATGGAATACTCTGTATAATAGAAAATATTTTTAAAATGTGCTCCTAATGAGCAGCTATCACAAGAAAAAATCCGCTCGAAATATCTTTACTCATAAGGCATAATCGGCCTTACCCGCGGAGATAACGCATCCTGTATATAGAGAGAGGGAGAGAGCGCGCGCGCGAGAGAGAGAGAGAGAGAGAGAGAGAGATGTATATTAGTTTGACTAGTAAAACCTACTACCATTTTTCGTAGATATCAAATCTACAAATCCAAACGTATTTGTGGATAGAATATCTAAGAAACACCTTGTATTATGCACACGTAATGCATAATACAAGGACATCATACTATCTGTCAAAAGCAGTACGTTATTTTTTTGATATTTTCAAAAAGTACTGATCAAATATCTTCCGCTCTGTCACTTGTTCTCCTTTGGATAGTATTATAGAAGAGTGTTATTGTTTTTAATCAATAATTTCAGCATCCCAACTTCTGGTAAAATTAAACCTTCAGCAATTATATGTGTATTTTTCAACAGCGACTATGTTTTTCCATGACTACCTTTACTTTTAGTGCGTCAGATTTCAAAATAAATTTGAGAATCTTCAAAACTATTGAAGATGGGTATAGGATATATTTAACAAAAAAAACTTTCTGTTGAAGGGCTTAATATGATTCTGTAAAAGATATTATGTGTTCAATTTAAATTAAATAAAATTTTCTTATTTAAAGTTTCCTCATTTTCCAAGATCTGAGTATAAGTAACAGTTGGCACTCCTTATCCTGTACACTATCCCAAATTATTTCGTGTTCTATCTATATTCTATACTCTTGAATTATAGGTAATTAAAAAGACACTTGTAAAGTCACTTAATTAATTACTCATATTGAAAATTATTCCTATTTTACCACGAAATCTAAATTTGAACTTATATATGGGGTGTTCAGTTTAAACAAAATCTTCTTTGTGCCACTGATTTATGAATCACTCTGTATACATTTATACATTTTTAAACTGCTAAGCAATAGCAGTTTTATCAACTTCTGTTCGCGAATTTTTTATTACATTAAAAGTCAAAGAGTAAATTTACTTTGTCAGATCGTTAAATAACTATGTACAGTACAACCATTACTCTGTATTTCCTATATAATGTGTTGCATTATTATCGATATAAAACGTTGATTTATGCTATAGCTTCCTTATAGTAAATACAGTCTTCAATTTGGCCGAGAAGTTGTAAAGCAGTTTTTCTGAACATCGATTTGTGTGAATTCTATATTCTAAAATACAATTATTTCATATAATTAATTTTTTTTAAGAGCATCTGTAATGAAGTCATTATCATTTAAAATTGTCTTTAGTAACTTGTTTTGCCAAATGAATGAGCAACTAAGTTGCCGAAAACGTCGAATATAATTCTTAATACGAATAAATCACTATCGTCACCAGAGATAAAGTCAGATTTCAATCTAATTGCGTTAAATTTCACGTCGCTGTAACTAATACACCAATACGAAGCAAACGATGATTATTAAGCAAAGTTTTGGACAAGCACATATTTGATCGAAAAGCTTTAGAGAGTTATCATCGCCGCAATATATACTTTTTCGAATTGATATGGATGACGAACGTTTGTTGTTAATAAATCTCCAAAATATCTTTGGGTTAGCGGTAATTTTTTATACATCATGGGCTTGGTAAATATGCTAAGCAGTTTATCCTTATTCTTAAGTAGGTGTATCATTCCTTGGAATGCCTATATACAGGGTTATTTTTTAAAATCTTGACATAGGCTAACTTTTTTATTTGAAAAGATAGACCTATGGTTTCTGAAACAAAATTTTATAAATTAGTCCACATAAGCAAAATGTGTGGAAAAAATAAACGCGTTGTTGCCAGTTTGGGTGCTATTTCAGAAAAACATATTTTCTTAAATGGCAACACCGCATTTCAATTTCTAATACATCTTAAGATTCTAGACAAAACAAAGAGGATACACTTTTTGATTAGAATGGCGGTTTACGCGCTAATAGTGCCTAAACTTTAATACATTTTCCAACATTAAAGGAATAACAAGGAGGCTATGTTTGTCCCTGCTGTCATAACATGACAATAAGTTCTGTGTAATCTTGAATTAAAATGAATCGTATTACGCCTCAAGAGAAAATTGAATTAATTTTTTTTCGTGTTGGTGGTATAGGTCTGCGAAAAGCATGCATTGAATTCCATGTTAGACATCCCAACAAACCTCGTCCTAGTCCAGAATTTTTAAGACAATATTTGGTTAAGTTGAAAGCTACAGGAAGTGTGCGTCCATGGATTCGACAAAGAAGTAAACCACAGTATGTTTACTTCTTTGTCGAATCCATGGACGCACACTTCCTGTAGCTTTCTTGTACCAACAAGAAAATATTCTTTTGGAAAGTATTGAATACCCAAATCGATCTACAAATAAGATTGCGTAAGCAGAGGGCTGCTGTCAGACTACAGTTTGGACAACCATAAATTCAAATAAAATCCGTATAAAATGATGACTGTACAGCAACTTCATGACAATGATTGTGATCGGCGATACGAATGTTGCGATTGGTTTTTGGAGAAAAAGCGGCTATAACCACATTTTCAAAATTACATCTTACTTAGCCACGAGGCTTCCTTTTATTTAAACTGTTTAGTAAACCGGCAAAATTACAAATATTGGTCTGATAATAATCCTTGTTGGGCTGAAAATAGGCGGGGAAAGATCTGTCCCAGAGTTAATGTTTGGTCTGGCATAATTAACAACAGAGTGATAGGTCCTGTTTTCATAGAAGGGAATTTAACGGGTGCAAGGTACTTGACATTGTTACGAAATCAATTAGAAAACATTATTGACGAGCTTCCACTAAACGACAGAAGAATAATGTATTTTGTGCAAGATGGTGCATCACCCCATGATGCTACCTGAGCATTGGATTGCAAGAAGAGGACCAGTAGAGCCGCCCAGATCTCCCGATCTCATTCCTTTACACCTTTTTTTCTGGGGACATCTGAAGAATAAAGTTTTGTGTTAACGCTCCTGTGTTAATTGATGAATTAAAACTAGCTATACAACGGAAAATTCAAAACATAACACCTCAAATGTTACTTAATGTTAATAGAAATTTCGTTGAACGTATTTGTTGCTGGAGAACCCAACAAGGAAATCAGTTCGAACATTTTTTAAAAAAATAAACGTAAGGTAATTAATTTTTGTTACTATTGCTATTCTTTTAATGTTGGAAAATAAATAAAGTTTAGGCACTATTAGCTCGTAAACCGCCACTCTAATCAAAAACTTGCACACTTTTTTTGTCTTGAATCACAAGATGTATTAGAAGTTGTTAAAAAAATGAAGGGTTGCCATTTAAGAAAATATGTTTCTCTGAAATTGCGCCCAATCTGGCAACAACGCGCATATTTTTTCCACACATTTTTCTTATTTGGACTAATTCCTAAAACCATAGGTCTATCTTTTCCAATAAAAAAGTTAGCCTATGTGAAGATTTAAAAAAATAACCCTGTATAATAAGAATATTTTGTAAACTTATTTTAAGCATCTTTTAAAATAATATTCTGTCATATGCATTAGGTTTCAATTTCAGTGGTAGAGGATATTCATGTTTAGAACTACGAAATCAAAACGAGGATAAATTCCGTTGTAGAACGTATTCACCGCATTGATCGTAGATTAAGTATACTGAGTATACATAAACTATCAGTCAGTATTTGCCAAATTTAAGTATAAAGTTTGTAATCTATGCAGAAACATAAGAAAATATTAAATATTTGTTGACCACCTTTAACGCATATAATTTATAAAGTATAATTACATTTATTAAACAGTAAAAACCTCGAAACAGTAATGAATAATAAGAATATTGTCAAATTTGCAAAATTCCTTATAAAATCCGAGACAAAATATAATCTCTACTAGCAACTACTGCAGCGAACTTGCATGCATGTATGTATGTAGGTCAGTGTAGATACAGAAAACGAAAGGTATTTAACTCTATTCCTAATGACAATACGTCGGCGTATTGTACATTAAATCACATTGCGCGAAACCTACTGTTGCTTACATAGATCTACAATATTCTCTGCGCTTTGGTTTTTCTGGAAAAAAAAACTAACTTAACACAAACTTACTGTGCGTTATTATTGACTTCTAGTGTTAATTTCTTTCTTTTCGCAAAACTTGATGATACGCATAATAGATATTGTTGCCTACTCTCCAATGGTTTGATTTATAGTGTTTTTTTTTTATTACGCAACACAACAGATATACATCTAACGGATAATTCAGAACCGTATGCCGAACAATAATACATACTTTCTCATGATCATCTTTTCACCTGCTACTTAGGAATTTACATTTCGACTGCAGTAGGTACATTACGAATGAACAATGTTCAATGTTGAAATCCAACACTGTACAGTGAATTAATGTCAATACTATGTAAGCAATATTTATTAAAACAAGCTTGCTATTGCAACTAGTCTGATGCATTCCGATCAGTATAAGATGTTCTTTAGTAAAGTTAACGGTACCATCAGTGCCTTTTGTACGATGTTAAGCCGCAGTGTGGTATCACGAGGCTACATGGAAATCAAAACATTCAAAAAAAATGAGGTGTGGCCACCACACGACTTTCTTATACGTATGAAAGTGTTACTTCCCGTCCGAATTTTGAAATTTCATTTATACAAAAAATATTCCAAATCCAACTCTAAATACTTTTGTACTCTTCATAAATATATATAGAATGCATAATTTACGACATATTTGCAAAAAATCGTTATTCGGTAAGAGTAAAAGTGTTACTTCCGGTCCGAATTTTGAAATTTTTTTTATACAAGAGATATTTAGAAGTACGTTCTAAATACTTTTATACTGGTTATGTACCTGCCTAGAAAGCATGACTTGCGAGATATTCGCAAAAAACTGATTTTCGATAAGAGTAAAAGACCTACTTCCGGTCGGAATTTCGAAAAACTTTATTAATACAATTTTTCTCAAATTTAATTTTAAGTACATTTGAATTCTTTATAAATTCGTTTAAACTTAGTAATTGACGAAATATTTGCAAAATTCGATTTTTTCACTGAAGTAAACTACTACTTCCGGTATGCCGATTTTGCTCAAAATCTAATCAGTTCTCAAGAGGGAGATTATATTCGTAAATATAAAATTTGAAGTTGATACCTATAGCGGTTTGACCGCTATCGTGGTCACACACACACACACAGACACACACACACACAGACACACACACACACAGACATTTTTTAAAAACCACTTTTTTGGTATCAGGGGACCTCAAAACGTGGACATCTGCAAAAATCTCGAGGTCGAAAATTTTCATCATCACAATACTTCCTTATACTACGTATAAGAAAGTAAAAAAATGAGGTGTGGCCACCACACGACTTTCTTATACGTATGAAAGTGTTACTTCCGGTCCGAATTTTGAAATTTCATTTATACAAAAAATATTCCAAATCCAACTCTAAATACTTTTGTACTCTTCATAAATATTTATAGAATGCATAATTTACGACATATTTGCAAAAAATCGTTATTCGGTAAGAGTAAAAGTGATACTTCCTGTCCGAATTTTGAAATTTTTTTTATACAAAAGATATTGGAAATTCAGTTCTAAATATTTTTATATTCGTAGCGTACCTGTCTAAAAAGCATGACTTGCAAAATATTTGCAAGAAACTGATTTTCGATAAGAGTAAAAGACCTACTTCCGGTAGGAATTTCGAAAAACCTTTTTAATAAAATTGTTCACAATTTCAATTTTAAGTACATATGAATTCTTTATAAATTTGTTTAAACTTAGTAATTCACGAAATATTTGCAAAATTCGATTTTTTCACTGAAGTAAACTACTACTTCCGGTCTGGCGATTTTGCTCAAAATCTAATCAGTTCTCAAGAGGGAGATTATATTCGTAAATACAAAAGTTGGAATTGATATCTACAGCGGTTTGACCGCTATCGTGGTCACACACACACACACACACACACACACAGACACACACACACACAGACACACAGACATTTTTTAAAAACCACTTTTTTGGTATCAGGGGACCTCAAAACGTGGACATCTGCAAAAATCTCGAGGTCGAAAATTTTCATCATCACAATACTTCCTTATACTACGTATAAGAAAGTAAAAAAGGATACACATAAATACCTATACATTTAATATTAACAGTTCAATAACCATCACCAGTACAAGACTACATAATAATTCACTTAGTAATGTAAGTGGTAATGTAAATGTTAAACTGGTAATGTGTATGTTGGGCTACAGACGCATAAAGTCTCATTTGAAACATTATGCAAATACATCTGTGTGTGTAAAAATAAATCGTAAAATGTCATTTAATGAAAATATAACCAACCCCTAATAACCAACTTTTCTAATTTATATCAGATAATATCGTTGAATGGAATAAGAAGATCCGCAATGCAATAGATTTCGCCACTTTCAATCGATCATAAACAAATATAATCGAATAGTGATTAGAGTAGAGAGTCGTGGTCGAGATGTCACCCAAATGAGATTTATAATTTCCTCGTGGTCACTACCGAATTACGTCCCAGGTCCAGGTTGAGTTGCTACCCATACTTCAGGTTATCATTATAACGTACTTCGTTAGAAGAAGATATATTTGCGATGATTTTGAATTTTCGGATCGGGTGTACAGAAATAAACATTGAAAGACACATGCGGAATTATCATTCGAAAACATTTATTTGTCAAGTTCAGTAGTGAAACTTATATACACGTAACAAAATACAAATATGATACAGGTAAATAAAATTGCATTATTCAAGTTGTATTAAATTAATTGGTTTTACGGATAAATTCAACAATAAGCACATCGATTTATACTCTTATAAGCGGTTCCTTACAAATGACACATAGGTAACCTTAAATCGATGCACTACAAAACATAAACAAACGGAGTTTTTAGCATTCTTATAATTTAATCATATGAAATTATTTATAATGAATGTACAAAGTATTTGGAAAACTATACTGACGTTTATTACCTGATTATTTGTTTGAAGTTAATAAAATTAAATAAAACGAATTGTTGTCCATAAGGCTAATATAAAATAGAACTTTTGAACGGAAATGTGAATTTCCGCCTAAGTCACTTGAAGGCAAAATGATTTTGATACGCTGTTTGCGGCTTGTGCGGTGATTTGAATATCTTACATGAGGAGATTATCGTTTATTTCGCGGTCCTGAAATAGAACGAACATATACGAGGGAGGCGCCATATATTCTCGGCCTGACAGGCTTATAAAGGTTCAAACGAGTTCAAACTTCGTCACGTCATACCTGCACATACGCGAGGTGTACACTATAAATATGACGGTTCGAAGCCTAGTAGGTTTTAGTAACCAGACAACCAACGTGATTAGGGCATGAAAATGTCTGAAGTAATGAAAATTGAGTACCGCGCGGTCATTAAATTTTTAACAAAAGAAGGGCATACAACTTATCACATTAAACAACGTTTAGACGGCGATTACGGTGATTCATCTCATTCGTATTCAACTGTAAAAAAGTGGGCAAAATGTTTCCGTTTGGGACAAGAATCTCTGGAAGATGCTGATCGGTCGGGTCGACCAATTGAACTGATAACGCCTCAACAAATTTCAATAATTGAACATTTAGTGCTAGAAGATCGCAGTTTGAAAGTGAAGGAATTAGCAGTGATAACAAGCATTTCCGAAACAAGTGTTCGCCAAATTCTCCATGACCATTTGGGTATGAATAAAATTAGGGCTAGATGGGTACCGCGACTTCTTTCTGCTCTCTAACGTGAACGTCGAGTCGAATGTGCGTAGTCGTTTTTAAACATGTGTGGAGACGATCCAAAACCGATTTTGGAGTTCATTGTCATAGGGGATGAAACAATGGTTCTGTTTTACGATCCTCTATCGAAAAGGGAGTCCATGGAATGGCGGCGACCTGATGAACCTCGTCCCAGAAAGGCGAAAGTCGTTCAATGAGCGAAAAAGGTGATGGCCACAATATTCTCCGATTGTGAGGGCATTTTGCTAATTGACTTTAAAGGGCGCAGTAGAAGTGTGAACGGCACATTTTATGCGTCTCTATTTCATACATTAAGGGACAGTATTCCTGCAAAACGTCGTGGAAAATTGACAAAAGGTGTGTGATTATTGCACGACAATGCTCCCGTCCATACTGCCACCACTTCACAAGCTGCCATGCGCGAATGCGGCTTTCAAGAATTGGAACATCCACTGTATAGTCCGGATATGGCTCCTTGTGATTTTTTTTTGTTTTCTAATTTAAAAAAAGAACTTACGAAACGTACTTTTAAGGACGACAGTGAGTTGCAAGCAGCTGTTATTGAACATTTTGACGGAAAGACAGATTATTTTTACAAGGGTATCGAATTATTAATTAATCGTTGTAATAAATGTATAGAAATTAGGGGAGATTACATACATTAAAAATTAAAAATTCTTATATTGTTCCAAGTTTCTTTTTTTGTATATTAGGCCGAGAATTTATGGCGCCTACCTCGTACATATATTAATTACACGCAATTAATGTTCACGACGTCCCAGAAGCATACCGCATGTGTCAAATATCATTAGGTATAGAGATTCAATGTTTACGTGCGATCTATACGTATGAATGTAATACGTGACACGTGGTACCCCTACTGTCCGTCACCATTGCCGACAACAACCGACATCACAACGATATTCTCCGATCCCGACCCAGATTTTACATTCAATGTTTAGCAGGGAACACGTTGCGGTCCCTGGCCGTATTATTACTGGAACGGGAAACATAAAATGTCTTGCTGTGCAGGGAGGAATCCTTTTTTATTTATTTTATTATGGTTAGTTTTTAATTTTATTAGAATTACGCTTTTGTTTGTGTCATGCAGCGTGAACGCAGCTTAGTAATTCTCTGCATTTACTGAAAGGAAAAAGAAAAACAAATCCTTGCAACTCGTAAATATTATTTCTGAACGCATTAGAAACACCCGAGTCGGTGGTTCAATGCTTACTGCTAACTTGTATTTGTGAGCCTGTATCGGTTGTCACGTCGTTGGCATTGGAAAGGAAAGTAGGGGGCCACGTTGCCACGTATTGTATGGATTAATCGCCTATGGCTAATGAAAATTGACACATGCGGTATATATTACAGGAGATGATCACGACGTCGAAGCCTGATCAAGGAGATGATCATGACACCTGGGTATGATCGAGGAGAAGGTATTGGAGGAAATGCCTTCACGGCGTCAGAGCCTGAAGAGGAATGTCTTATCTGAACGGATTAAGCCTGCGTTTGATAAGGTTTTGGCAGGGGAGAAATGTACCCAAAAAATACCAGTTTTACTTCCAGTTTTACATTTACGTCTCATTACACTGTAGCACATATAGTATAGATGGCGCTATTATCTTGCAATTATTTAGAGGTTAATTGTATGTTTTATGATACTTATATTCATTATAATGTAAAATTATAATTAACAGCAATTTTTGCGGTTACTAGTTATAAAATTTAGTATGTTACGAGTTATTTGAAAGTACGTAATAGACAATGAACAGTTGGCATGACAGGTTGGCACCACAGAACCATGAAAAGTAACTACATAGTTTAATTTGCAAGTTTAATCAAAGTGTAATATTTTAAAATATGGAGTTTTCTGATATATTTAATTGAAAAATGCCTATCTTTTTACTTATGAAATGAATTATGCAAATCAATTAAACTGGGATTTTTCTAGCTGATAAAAGCCTAATAGCCGTTTTATATTTACGAAGTGGCGAAGAAATAGTTGACAAGAACGTCCTCTCTTTTTCTTCAAAAATTTTTTAAGGTTGTTGTTAATTACTTAAAATGTAAATATAGGTAATTTTTTTTTATAGCAATTTTCAAAACTTTGAAATCATTTTTTAAACAGAAACTGCACACCATGTTCCCATATAGTACTTCTGAAATAGGTATTCATCAAATTCTATAGCTCAAATCACATGTGCCAGTCCACTCTTTCTGCCGGAAGTCAGTTCGCCGAATTTTCAGTTTTTAATAATAACAATAATCTTATAATAGCCTGATTATCTATAATATATTAACATTAAAGTAATACATTTACCTTACTTAATGTTTTGGAGATGTTTACTACAATTGATGTTCCCCTAGCAGCATTTTTCGAATTTCGCGGGTGTTTTATGTTGGGTTGGAAGACAATCGAGTAGAATACAGGTAGGCTAATGTACACAAACAAAAGATTGGTCAAAAGATAGATGTAGAAACATTTAATGACAAAATTATATTTCTATTAACTAATTTTGCACTGAAATATCAGCGAGTACATTGCTATATGTTATTCAATTGCGCCCAGTGCAAACTTAAAACACCCACGAAATTCGAAAAATGCTGCTAGGCTTTTCAATTTTGTTTTTTGTAGATTTAAAATTTTGTACATATTTAAAACTGTTTTTATCGTCTTTATTGTGCCAGTACTTGACGCTGTTGGGTTGGTAAATTTCATTTGGTTGGAAGCGCCTTATCTAATGTTCGTGAACATGAAAAGACCGAAAATTCAAACTATATAAATCAAATAAAGGGGCAAATTGACATTTGGGATTTGCAAATATTAACATTACCCGAATTTTTGGCGAGTTAAACATATTTATTAAAATGTTGAACTAATGGGGTACGTTATGAAGACAATATGACTATATTTCTCTTTTGCATAATATTATTATTATTATTAGACATGATCAACAAAGATATGATATCGCACAGATGCAGTAGCCGGTCAGATAATTACAAACGTATGAAGTAACAGATTTTTTTTATTTTGAATCACGCAAACACACTGCTGGTTATTTATTGTATAGTTTTGTATAAAATAAGAAAGTCGAGTGGATGAATATTAGTTAAATTCAGCATTTAAGACTATGTTAAAGGATAACTAAATTTATAAATAAAATGAATGTAATTTATTGTAAATGTATAAAAAGTAATTTAATTTAAATTATGTATTTAGTATATTACCATAATGCAATCATTTTATTGAGGATATGTCAAAATATATATATTATTTTTTTTAATTTACAAATAAATTCAAATTAATGCTTAAAGTTAATTTTTATCGCTAAATCAGCACAAAAGATGACTAATAAGTATGGAGTAGATTCATACCTATAACATTAATTGCAAAGAAAGCGCGCACAGAAAAAATATACAACATTTGCGTAGGTAGCTGTAGGGGTACAAATTAAGTAAGCAGGTAATAACCTTGAATTTATTGAGGTCATTGTTAATTTTTAGAATTAGTTTAGAATTGATATCGTGGCGCCATCCAATTATTACTAGTAGTATTTAAGAAACACGAAAATCTTCGATTCGAACCGAAATGGATTTGGCAAGATTGAAACGCACCCTTAACTGCGGCTTTATATATCTTCTGGCCGTGCTACGTAGGCACACAAAAACTAGTTCAAATATTGAAATTTGCACACGAAACATAAAACTATCTAACTCACCCAGCATAACAAAATATTAAAGATTTTTATGAAAATGACATTCATATATAATTAATATATACAGTTAAATTAGATGTGAACCTAAAATGATGTTTTAATACATAAATAAAGAGATTCGTTACATCATAAGTATTAGTATAACAAAATGTTTCCCAAAGTTTTTTAAAGCACTGCCCTCTTTTAGTAAGAATTTTGATGGCGGTTTCCTTTCTTTACCGTACTCTTTTATTTCTAGAAGATAAAACAACAATACCACGTAATTAAACTCAAACTGGAAAATGTGTTTGCTGCTTGCGCCATCTACGGCCTGGAAGCACAAGTTCGTTGATCTTTATTTTCCGGGAATTTCAGCATGATCAAGAAAAAACACTACAATACTAGATATTTCTGGACTTTCTGAAATCATCTGCTCGCCTCTATATAATCAGAGGCGTCATTCTCACAAGTTGTGTATTGTGTTGATTTCTATACCGGACAATATTAAATATTTAATGTTCATTTATGCGTGTTATATTCGTCTTTTAGTATTCATTATTTTCCTAAATATGGATAGACTTACTACGAAAATGAGTTTCAAGAAACAGTCACACAAAATCTTCAACCCTCTGTTCTCTAAATTTAAATGTAGTGATATAATGTTTTATAAAACGCACGGAAATAATCCACTTTACGTCATCAAAATCCATGACGTAATAGTTCTAGTACATATAGCGTTGTGATCGACAAATAACATTTAGGATTTGTGAAGTTTAATACAAGGGAATGCTATAAATCTACTGCCAAAATGATTTACTAACGAAGTGTAAATGAAGTAGCAATATTTCTAGTAAAACTGGTTGTAATAACTATTATTTTCAATTAATATTAATAATAATACTAATAATAATAATAATATTTATTTACCTTTCGAGTGTAGATACAATAATAGTGTACATACATTATTAGGCATGTCATATATAACAAAACATTAATTATCTATGAATTGTGAGACCGAATAAAAAGGATTATTCATGAAAAACTGTGAACATTTTCTTTGAAAGACTTTAACGTTAGTTTCATTTTGTATGTCCGTAGGCAGTTTATTAAAACACAAAGATCCCATATAGTCTGCTCTACGTTGTGATACGCACAGTCGCTGAAAAGCCGGTCGTAGAAATTCACTGCCCCTAGTATTATAGGAGTGATAGTCTTTGTTTTTCTTAATATCACTGTTTCTTATGTGCATTATCAGTTTGTACATGTATAACGAGTAAATAGTCATTATCTTGAACTTTTTGAACAGGGGCTCACAATGTGTCAGTGGGTGTACACCACCCATAATCCGCACAATTTTTTTCTGTACTTTGAAAATCGTTTTTACTTGCGCAGTATTACCCCAAAAAACCAACCCGTATGAGATGATAGACTGTACCAAACCGAAGTACATGTGTTTAAGCACCAAACTTGAAACCGTGGATCTTATTGTTCTGAACAGATACACAACACCACTCAGTTTACTGGAAAGTTGACTTACATGTTCGTTCCATGTTAGTTTGTCGTCCAGGGTCAGTCCCAACACTCTTGCACTGTGGACATGTTGCAACGAGCTCCGATCCACGTAAACCAGCAAACTTCTATCAACATGATGATTTATAGGATAGAACTGCATCATCTGCGTTTTGTTTGTATTCAGTAGGATACCGTTGTTTTTACACCACATTTGAATTTCTTTTATGTTATTATAAGCTGACACTACTAGACCATGTGTACTAGAATCTGTTATGACAGCACTGGTATCATCCGCATAAACACTGATGGAAAGCTGTTGATGCACACACTGATGGTAAGTCATTAATCATGATCG
Source organism: Amphimallon solstitiale (assembly GCA_963170755.1). Taxonomy (NCBI): domain Eukaryota; kingdom Metazoa; phylum Arthropoda; class Insecta; order Coleoptera; family Scarabaeidae; genus Amphimallon; species Amphimallon solstitiale. Next base: position 109,210,220 of record OY720676.1, read on the forward strand.
AGAAGAGCAGCGGACCCAATACAGTGCCCTGTGGTACCCCTTTCTCCATGCACCTCCTTCCTGAGCGTAAGCCATTTACCACCACAACATGGTCCCGGCCCCCCAAATATGAGAGGACCCACTCATATGCAACACGCCTCACTCCTATACCATGCAATTTTTGTGCCAGTAGCTGATGGTCAACAGAATCGAATGCCCTACTGATGTCGTAAAATAGTCCTAGAACGTTCCGTCTGTTGTTTAAACCCTCACAGACTGCATTGATTATTTGTTCCGTAGCTGTAATAGTAGATTTAGCCTTTCGAAATGCGTGCTGACACGATGACAATACCTCGTATTTTTCGAGGAAGCTGTACAGCCTTCTATGGAAACAATGTTCAAAAACTTTCGAGACTTGGGTTTGCAAAGCAATACGTCTGTAATTCTCGACATTACATTCATTACCTTTCTTTTTGAAAAGCGGTACGATCTTGGAAGTCTTCAGATTCGCAGGATATTCCCCAGATTCAAAAGATTTATTGATCACCATGCATAAAGGTGGGCTTATGCATTCCTTTACCATTCGTAGAATTGTTCCCGGTATTTGATCTATGCCTGAGGACTGTTTCGTACAACAATCATCAATTGCTTTTGAAACTTCTGATACGGTCACAGGACTAACGTACATGGTATTCAACACATCGTTTTTGTTATATGCCTTATGAAGTGGTGGTGGGCATTGTCCAGCAATATCCGCAAAGAAATCGTTGAAGTAATCAGGTGTATCACCTATGCTAATCTCAGAGTCGCCATCTTTCATTTTAATGTTGTGTTTGGTATTAGTGCCCTTCAAATCCCTTATTATATTCCAGCACGTTTTGTTAATATTCTCTGACTTCAGTATGCGATCATTATTGTAATTTCTTTTAGCGTTATTGACTTCTTTTGTGTAAAATTTCTTTAGGGAACGGTATCTTTCGTTATACATATCGCTTATTAATAGCAGACATCTCTCGAAGAAGTTGTGAAATTTGCTTAATTTCAGGCGTAATCCATCTGTTCCGAGTGCTAGGCTGACTGAACGACGAAACCAAAGGGAATCATTAAAATAATCGTGTAATTATTATATAATACATTCTACATTAATAAAATTATAAATTTAGTAATATATAACGTAATTATTTTCGTTGTTATGAGATTGGTAATTCAGTGTCATTATTTTTCCTGCTTTCTACTATTACCTCGTAAGTTTTGATCTTATTTGGATTTACCTGTATGAAAATGCGATTTTACATTATTTTTATATTTTTATATTGTTGATATAACCTGCTACATCGATGAGTGAAACCGTTAGTCAAAATAAATAAATATACATCTCATACAATTTTGCTAAATTTAGGTGTTCTTTTAAATGAATGTATATATATTCTTCTTATTTGTAAAACTGGGTGTATGTGTGTGGGTGTGTATGTTCCCTATAGACATCGAAACCGCTGAACCGATTCTGATAGAATTTTCAGGCACTCTCTAGCATAGTCTGGAGATTGTTCCTGTGAAGTTTGGTGCCGATAAAATTGTTTTTTTTGGCGTAGAAACGCGCGCCAGGTATCGCTAGTTCATTTAAAAAACCTGTAAAGAAAATACTAATAATAAATACCTTTATCAATAGAATCAAAGAATATAATTGGTGTATTTACCGACATCAGAATCCCGATATAAAGAGTGGGCCATCTACTGGTTCGTTTTTATGTCATAGGGTCTAGCAACACTGGATGGACCAATTTGTTTTAAATTTTGACAGTTTGTCAAAATAACATTGCGACTGTTATTGGCGACAGAGACGGCGAAATTATCGAAAAAGTTCTTAAAAACTGGACTCAGAGGATGGCTATCTATAAGGCCAGCAGAGGGAGCCACTGAACAAAATAGTTTTTCATTGTTAAATCGGAGACTCCAACCTTCGCAATAAAAAAAAAATTCAAAATACATTGACGTAGACTCGTTTTATAGCAAGTTTTAAATGGCCCTCCCATTACAATAATTAGTATATGTTGTTTACAGTTATTTTACAAGAATATACCGTAGTCGTCAAATTTTAATTTCGGTTTACACTTCTATCCCATGCATAAGATGACCTTTTAATATGCAGCGATACCCGCTTGCTAACAGTGGTGGGAGAGCAATGAAGTGTCGGGGGACCCTCACGCCGTACATTTCCTAGCAAACGTTTGTCGAGTGTATCGTCTTGGCAGCCTCGCTTATGTTTATCTTTAGTTTATTTCGTCGCGCTTTTTTCCTCTTTCTACTTTCGTATCAGAAATTAAAATATGTCGACTACGGTATATATATTATAATAATGTATAAACAAAATATAATCCACTTTCTTGGCATTTAAGACATGGTTCTTGAGACTCCCAATTTAATATTGAAAACTAAAGCTTTTAGGTCTAATTGTGACTTCTAATAATGTAAGTATCTATGCTTATGTTTGACTATTCTAACACGGCGCAGTACTTTCTTTCTGAATGTTGGTTTTATGTGATTTTTCACACTCGTGGAGAATGAAGAAAGACAGCACACCTAAAAAGCACCACAAGCGCTGGCGTAATAATAACTCTTGTCCGCCAAAGCCTCGGTCTAGAGATGTAGGGGATGTTAAGGTATATATTACTACTTTGTTACTGCTATTATTATATTAGGTACACAGTATAGTAATAAGACGAGTAATTTCACTCCCTCAAAAATCTTGTTTCTATCCCCTCCGTAAAATACATGTTCGTGGCATAATGAGCTGTAGCATAAATACAGTCCAGTTGGTCCAATTCTTTGGTCCAGTTACATATGGTACACATTCATTCACTTCCCCTCTGTCCGCTGCTGTTTGCGAAGTCGCCCGAAAAAAAACACTTGCACACGAATATCAAAAGTGCCTCCGGGGCCAACTGTTCAGTTACTATACTGTGGTAGGAAGGTGGTAGTGTATGAACGCAAATATATAAAGAATTTTAATGTAAAGTGTAGATATTACCTAGTCTTAAAACTTTTCCATTCCACCTCGTAGTTAATAGTATACCACCATACCATGTTCCAGCAAACATATTTTTTAAGGCACTGCTGTTATTTTCGAATATAAAATATTATAATACACTGAAATTTATGTAGTATAATTTAAATTATAGCAAAGAACATTTATATGGAACTGAGATATTGACCGCTACTGTTAATGAGAAATATTAAGGAATTTCCGGTCAAGAGTTAGCAGATGTTTCGAAGAAATATATATTGAATTTTAGCTTGTTTACCATTTTTAATCTGGCACCAGCATTTTTTAGAAATAAATACTACTAAATATTACTTAGAAAGGAGATTTTAATGGCTCCAGTGGTAATTCTCAGAAGATCCATTTTAAGAGATTCTGAAGAAATAATCCGTTTTTTTAAGAATAACTTATTCATGTGTGTACCATACAATAACACTAATAAGAAAATTGGTTAAGGTAAGATGCCACCCCTTCTGAAAAGAGAGTTAAATAATAAATCTCCCGTCAAGTGAATTAATGTAGTGATAATTTATTTTACAGACGACGCCATAACAGATTAAATTAATTCCTATTTTAACTTCCAAACGGAATTTCTTAATTAACAACTAAACATCGATCCTTGAATGAAATATTAAATATGACACCTTGAGTAATCAGCGGGGCAGATTTATATGGAAGTGCCGCAGTGAACCACATGATTAAAATACATTTTATATTATACAAACAAAAACGATGCAAAACTGGCGTCTAAAATTACCATGTGCAACATTATAATTCTCTCATATTTAATACTACTACTCTAGTACACATGCACTAAATAACGTTAGTAATTTAAAATATAATTTAAATTAAAAGATAACTTAATAGACTGCCTCTTTGATAAAAAAATTACTGAAACAAGCTAATTTATTTCTATTGACATCAATCAGCCTCATTCAAATTGAAAAGTAAAATGAAAGCAGCTATGCAAAAAATATTCTTGTGGGGCTTTAGTTTTAAGATTGGCTTGTATTTTTCTAACTTGTAAGATTAGAAAATGAGAACCTAAATATGTAAATATGTATAAATATTATGTGAGGTTCTACATCGTACTACAAAGAAAAATACGGGAAGGTACTAAATTATAGCAGGCGGGATTTTTCTTATTAGGTTGTCCAGAATGTCAATTATTGATTAATTAACATTTAGAAACGTCACTTTGACAATTCAAATTGTAAATTAGTACTTATATACCAACTTAATATAAATTTCACAGCCTGCTCTAATTTAGAATTTAAATGATCGCGCGGTACATACTAGAGGTAAGTACTACGTCACACCTACAGCCACCCAAACTATTGTAGCCTTTTCACCAAATTATAATATATTACAAATATGTTTAATCTACAATAAATATATCCTTTTTTAAATTTTTTTTTATGGTCTGTACAAACATTTGGTACGAAATGAGTTACTACTACAATACCGCCGTCCAGTGTAAAAATATGGTAAGCAATTTGGGTAGACTCCGTTTTGCAATATCTACACTTTTAAAGAAGTTATACTCGTATATCAGGATAAATCTAGTATATCGGGAAAGAGTATAATGATCACAAAAATGAAACATAGTAAAATGACATACAGGTACAAAATATAAACGCAGTAGATCGAGTCATATTATCTTTTATCAAGTAAACTAAGTAGATTGGAAATTGAAATTTAACAAACCATAGCGACTCACTCTTGCTATGTTTTTCGTTGTTCTTATATTTTACAGTTTACCAGGCACTGTGCTCAAACAATTGCATGTTGCAATTGGTGTTATAGTGATACTAATATTGTCAAGATACTCATATAAAAAAGAACCAAACTAGGGGAGGGAAGTTAATGTAATTAGCCATATAAAGTACAATTAATTAGTAAGTACTGTGGTTAAGTAAAAGATTAAATCAAATTAGAAATCTCTCACGTCCCTAACCTCCCGTTTTTTCTCTTGAAATTTATTAAATCATATTCGAACCCACGTCCGGTTGAGGGTAAATTTAACGGCGTACTTATCACAGATTAGAAGATGATGAGGTTGTTGTTTCGTCAACGGAATTCGATGACCATCACTGACGCAGATCCGACTTATTCTTTGTATGAAAGTCCTAAAGAAAAAAACAAAGTTTCTTTAATATCTTGCTAATGAGAAAAAATTAATTAAGTGGCATCAATCTTCGTAATTCATCTAGCTCTAGCAACGAAGATGTAGTTGGAGATACTGAACTACAAGAAATGAGACATAAAGAAGCAGCAAACAACAAATCATAATCATAATATAAATGAGAAAGAAAATGAAGCTTTAGAAATAATAAATGCTATAATAAATGAAATATTAGCAAAAGCTGAAAAAAAGGAAATTTGATAAAAGGAGGACGGCTGAGAAAGTACATAGATATCTTGAAAAATATAAAATTCTCCCAGCTTGCCAATATAGCAAACAATGTAAATGGCGTTTATTTTTAGATAATCATGTGGAAATTCAAAGCGTGAAGGAAAGAAGAAGCACATCATATTATGGTATTAAAAGAAATCGTTCTCTGAAATATTCTCTAACCAGCGTTAGTAGACGGAAATATAATTAAAATTTCATCTATGATCCAAGATCAAGAACGCAAGGAAATGTATAATACTAATATATCGCGTGTAGACAAGGAAAACTTCGCTCCAACATTGTGAAATAAAACATATCGTGCTATGCCGTTTAAGAGTCGCATTGTCCAAACTGCGCATGCGTTATAAATAATTTTTCAAATTTAGGTCTGTTTGTTTATCACATAGATTTATTACTATAAATATTTGATTGAAGTTTTTAAATCGTCAAACAAGCATAAATAGTTTTGAAATCGACAAACCTCTTTATAATTAATAATTGTGCCTTGTTAAATGTGGAAAAAGAATTTGATTTCCCTTAATGAATGAAGAAATATCGTCGTGGCATCATGGGCAAATCATAGACAAACAAACGATCATACCGCAGAAATATATTTGTCAAAAATTGTACGAATTGTGGTTATGTTATAGTAAAAATTGTAAACTAATTAACTAAAACTCGCAGTTAGTTCAATTGCATTGCAATTGTGTTTCTTTGAAGATAGAAAGAAAAACACCTCTATAAGTACAATAATTTGTGATATAATAACAGCACTAAAATTATTCAACTCAATATGCAAGAATAATAAAGAATTAGATAATGTGGTATTCTTGTATTCTAGAATTACTGTCATCTACATCGGAGAAATGTACGCAAATAACACAGTAAATTGTACTTGAATTAGGTAATTGTATTACTATGTTACATATTAAAATATTTGAATTGCTTATATGTAATAAATAGGCTTTTATTAAATCTTACAGAGTTGCACACCCATCTTTTTGCCATGACCTTCTAATTTTTTTGGTATATGTCTAATAGAACATACATGTGTTCATAGAAAGTTGAAGAATTTTGATATGTCCACCACGGAATCCACAGATCCCATATGATATGAGATAATAATATGCCGAAATTGGGTATTTTGGGCCGGTTATTGGAATTTATGCTATATTGCATCACTGATTGTGAAAATAACTTGAAGGATGAACACATTATTTATAAGATAGTGAAGTGATTTTTTTTAATTTGTACTTTGCTGAATATGTATCGTAATTTCTGTCACTAAATTATAATCAAGCACATATAAAATGTATTTTATATTTAAATTTACAATAAAATATGTTTTAGTTTAAAACAACTTGTAGATGGTACAGTAAAAAGATAATATTCATTTTGGAATTTGCCAAGACAATGTGTGTTGAGTTCTTCTGAATTTTCCCCAACATTGTGGCAGTAAATACTGCAGTGTTATGAACGGCAAGGTAGGCACGGCATCAAACGGTATTCCTGTTTTTCTGATATTGTTACATTCTCTAAATCTTTTTTATCATTTTATAAATTTGTATGTATCTATTAATTCATACAAATATTTATATTTCATAATAAGTTTTTGTTGTTTTAATTCCAAGAAAGCATAAACAAAATAAATTTGCGAACATAAATAAAATAAAATTTAATTTTTTACTTCGTAAGTAGAAATTGTACTTTGATGTAATTATTGAATCAAATACAACATCAACGTACCTTTTTTACAAGCAATAATATAAATTATTTGAAAGTCTCATTTCTTCTCATCTCAGTCTATGAGACATAGACATCAAGAAAAATGTATTGATTACTAATGTGCTATTAGATACACTACAGAAATTCAAGTGTATCAGAGTAATTGTTTGTTTATATTCTTTGCTACCATATGGGCGTAAATTAGGCTTCATCACGTTTTTATTTTCATGAATGGTTAATCATTCTCAATTAAAAAAAAAAAGTTAACAATAAAAATTATATTCAATCACAAAAATGTAATGCTGATTAATTCCACAACTTTTTCTTAAACATTCATGTTTCAGTGTACATCTCGACACACAATTAAATAAAGGAACACAACAGGAATTTAATTAGTTCTTTACATTGTTGATTACGCGACATTATATTGAATAATGTAGGTACTTAGACAAATATAAAATAGATGTTTTATTCTTATATATAGCCAAAATAATAAATACTGTAATTTAAGTAATTTTATTTGCAAAACTATATGTTGAAATATAATACAATCTGACTTATATAACATACCTGAATCTATTCGATTGTGTATGTAAAACATAAATTTATGCGTTTTCTGTAAATCAAAATGAAAGAAGCAGTATTTATATTCAATAATTTCACATACACCAATAAGCATACACAAATCAATGTACACAAGATTTTCTGTTCAAAATCTTTTCAATAAGACGAAATGAAACGATCGGTATTTACATTTAATAATATAATTTCACATATACTAATAAACATGTATTAGTTGTAAGTTCACAAGTTTTTCTGTTCAAAATCTTTTCTGTTAATCAAAATGAAACGATCGGTATTTACATTTAATAATATAATTTCACATATTCCAGTAAGCACGTATACATCAACGCAGAAGTTATAACTTCACAAGTTTTTCTGTTAATAATTCACTGGAATCAGGCTTCATATCGTTTATTTATTCTACCGCGTATTTCCTGGGTAATTCTACAAATTCACCGATGAACTAAACTTGCACAAAACTGAATTCAATTAAAAAAAACAACCTTGGGTATGCTTTCAGTAATATCATAGTTATAGATGTCAATTTAAATCAGAGGTTATAATTATGTTTTCTGTTTATATGTCATTTCAAAAAATTCAAAATGGACAATTTTAGTCGACGCATGCCCAGAACACGCAAGGCGGCCAATTCTATCTCACTTAGTTGGGACGAAAAATTACACATTATCAAGATACAACACACGCAATATAGTAGTATTATATATATGGTTAACCCTTAACGTCATTTTTGACATAACCTTTCTGGGGAGGTAGTTTATTAAGTAGGTAAAGTCACCTATATAATGCATATCTACAGTTGCCCGATAAAGTAGATGTTCTCCTAAGGGTTAACATTTCCTTGCGTTCTTGATCTTGGATCACAGATGCCGCTGGGAGTCTCTCTCATAGGCATTTGGTACCCAATTCAAGTATATAGGCGGGAAATCCAAGTTTGTCTGACATTGCAAATATCACCTTCGTGTACTGACGAGATCGAGGTTAGATCGAAACAGCTGTCTACACGTTGATATTTGCAATGACAGCAATTAGTGGTGTAGATATGCATTACATTTCATATCACTTATGCATATACGAATTATTTCGTATATGTACACTTGATTTGAATTAACGCGGTAAATAACCCAAAATATCAATTTGTCATATATATATATACTTTCGAAATGTTAAGGATCAGCCTTTACCATTTCTAAAATTTCGGCTGATAAATTTTCCTTGCTCTGGAGAGCGACTTGTAAATATGATTCCCAACCAAAGTATCCTCATATAGTTGTAGCCTTGGAAATTGATTTAATTTAAATGGATAAACTTGCAAAATTTCTTAGTAGCATACTTGCTCTTTTTTTCCAAGGTGACATCTGTCTTCCTCTTTCAAAATAATAATCTTGACTAACGGTAGTCTTCCTAGTAAATTCTTTTGTTAAATTTCGATATTTGTTCTTTGCATGCTAAAAATATATTTTCACTAAAATCCTTTCTTATTTAAATTCAGGAGGAATATTGCTTTACTTTGTTACGAAGTAAAACAATTAATATCAAATTATAATTATTTTCTTCACTTGAATGATATTGACTACCGGAACTGATGAAAGAAAATTTATTTCCCCTTAATTTAAGAAAGTTAAAAAAATCTCTTCTCAACCATAATTGTTTTTTGATCTTTCAATATTCAAACTATATATTTATAAATTGTACCGAATCCTTTTTATCTAATCTTTACATATTTTATTACATAATATGATAATAATAATATTTTATAATATGAATATTATCTATTGTCTTTATGTAATGGTTTTTCAAGAAATAACCATAACCGAACATGACATACGATACTATAGTCTTGTTTGAGGGCTTTCATGGTAGTTGCCCGTAATTTAAAAATACTATAGATCTAATCTCTGTGTCAGTTGATAGAGATGTAATTAGTATTTATGGTTTTAAATTCCTCTTGTATTAAGTATTTCGTTGAAATCTTTGTGCTAGTAAACAATACTGTGAGCGCTGTTTCTGCTTTTATAATTAGATGTAGGTGTTGTTATAGTATTATAATAATCCTCGTGTAACACTTTGTCAATTTAATTTTTCGATGTCATTTTTTCTGTCAGCCTGGAAACTAACTAAGTCCCTGTATAACAAAGCTCTTGTCGTTTCAACTCACACATCTCTTTCGAAATGTTAATACTCGTGTGATAAACGCATTGTTTCTTCGGGATTGTCGCCTTGCGGTGGGTGTATTATTGTCTGTTGAAAATGAGTTTAACCCGCAGGACCTACATTGTGACATGTCTATTCCATTGACCTTAATGATACACCGACCTTGTTAGGATATTGGTAATCGGAGTGTGACGACAAACAAAAATTAAGGCAAGTCACATGTTTGTTATACTCGCGTGTATTTGAGAACGAGTAAATTACGTATGTTTTGTTCATTTTCGATTGCGTAATTGATATAGTTTTGTGTAACAAAAGGTAATGGGGTCAGTTGGGTCGACTATCTATTAAGACATTATATAAAAATATAATAATACTAGTTACATAAGAAAGTGAGATAAAGGAGATTGAATTTATGACAGGAATCTGCTTTTGAGCTTTAAATTAAATTAATATAGAATACGCTTAACTTTAGGATGAAGTAATGGGTACTTCTATTCCTAATTAGCGCAAAAGAATCTAAAATAATAATTAATATTTAATTTAGATATGGGTAGATATTTCAAAAGTTGCCGTTAATTGTAGGTGTCCATTAGATGGAGGAGTTGCGATTATACAAATATAATAAGTAACTGACCTTTTTATTTTCCAGAGATATAATTCTTGATATACTAGGGACAGTAGTACAAGATTAATTAATATATAACACTGTCTATCGTTAGAATTAAATTTTGAAATAGAAATATAAATTACTTAAAATAATAAATAAATAGTATTACTACTGACCTATCTCTACACTCTGCCGAACTTTAAATTAGTTTTGATCGCACTATGAATAATCTTCACAACTTTATTATCTCAAATCATACAGAAAATAATTAGATCATGCCTCTGGTTTCTTCAAATTCATTAGTGTTCTTTCATTACGTAACAACTTTCTTTACTCTTGCACGTTCTATTTACTATTTAGTTCTATCAAGCACATGCAAATTTCGGCAATGCAAATTTTAGTTAGAAGCTAAGTACTTTGTATAGTACTAATTTGAGAGCAAGTTAATGCTAGAGATGACAAAAATTGAATAAACGCTAACCCTGCACATACTAGAACATCAAAAATAAGAAAATAGATTAACACAATAACAACATAACAAAAGAGATCATAATTGTTCATCAAGTCATATGTATGCATATAATAGTTGCACTAAGCCAAAGGTACTACCCACCACGGGCTTTGGGCTGATATGTTAATTTTGAACAGATCTGTATATTCCGGAATTTTGTTCCCTTTATTTATATTCGTAGGATTATTGTTATGTTTCCTCTCGTGACGTTAGCAATTATCATTTGATTTATTTTTATCCATTACGTTATCATATTTAGTAGTAATGTATTTATGTATTTTTAATTTAAATATGAATTAGTTTAAATTCTAAGTTATTGGGTAGTTCCGCTATCTTCTGGCAAGCTCGGTCTTTAACGTAGAATAGACGTATAAGATATACAATAGATCTTACTATGCGGCTCTGTTACCGCATAGTCAACTCAGGTATATGCAACATTTATTACGCTTGATTTATTTACTGTTTATTCTACTGATACATCTGCAACCTTAGTTACGCTAATCTGGTGGCTTGGATTTTCATAGTAATTAATTACTTTTTACTTTTGTTGTATTAGAGTATTTTCCTTTAATTTCTCCTTCCTCCTTCCTCCCCAAGTAATTAGTAGGCTTTCCTTTTGATTTACAAGTGTTGTCGATGTAATTATACATGTTGGTACCATTATATTTATAGTTCTCGTCTTGGCTGTCGAAGCGGTTATCGTTAAGGGAGTACGTCCTTTCGTCCAATTTGGGCATTTGGATCTTATCATTGATTGAATTAGAAACACATGATTCCCATCGCTGTGCACTGCTCAGTATTAGGTTAATTAATACCGCTGTTCCGTAGAAATTACGCTGTTAAAGCGGATGAAATTGCAGTGTTTATTTCACTTACCTTGTTTGATTTTTTTTTGACGTAATGTCAGTTTAATGGATGCGGTCGATTAAATCTATATTTGGTGAGTTTTTCTTGGTTTTTCGTTGAGTAGGATTATTCTTAATGTATGTCATTTTTTCCTTGTCTTATAGCTTCTAATTTCCTGTGAAATTTCTCGCCTATTTCATCATTAAAGACTGGAAATTTTAAACACGCCACGAGGAACCGCCATTTTAGATTTCTTATGATACCCTTGTGGATTTCAATGTAATTACGGTAGAAGAATATTGGCTACCGTTTCAGTAGAGCTACGTTTCCATAAATCTTCGGTTCTGGTGCGGTATCGGTTTCTTCTGTTTGATTTAAAATATTGTGTGTCTTGTGTCAATCGCATTTTTCTTATTTGGACTAATTCCTAAAACTTTGCTTCAGGGACCATAGGTCAAATAAAAAAGTTAGCCTATGTCAAGATTTAAAAAAATAACCCTGTATACATTGATAGAGTATTAGGATCTCCTTCGAATTTGGAATGATATCGATATAATTTTTTGTGACATCTTTTGGTGTGTGTCGCGCCATTGTATTCGATGTATTTTCTAAATTAATACTTAAATTTGATGTTTTCTTAAACTTCTGCGAGCTCACTAGGTCTTAAAACAGCACTATTACTGGTTGTCGCGGTTTGATCCTCACCTAACGGTCTGTTTCCCTCGGATGAATCAATCAATCCGTTCTCTTCCAATACATCTTCGGAACTTAACATATGCTCGCGTAAACTTATATTAAAGGTATGTATAAGTTAAATAGGATGGTTTTCGAGGAAATTTTACGCAAATGAGAATAATATAATAAAATTACTTACACTAAAATCACTGCGTAATACATTTGTTTCTCTGGTTTGCTCGTTTCCTTGGTTTCTCTGGTTTCTCTTAATCTACTTGGATTCCAATGTTTAAGTACCCTGGTCCCTCGATTTTAGAAGGTTAATTCCGTAATACGCGGTTCACTGCACAATTAGTTCGAAAAAGTTAATTCGATCCGCACGTACAGGCAAACACTTTTGTTCGTAAGTTCACTGTGATAGTCGTAAAAACAAGCCGAAATTTTAACAAATTTGATTCAAATTCTGTCACAGCAATCCTACTGACTGCGCCAGTGAGAATTTTTTGATAATAAAACTTTTTTTTTTTATTTTATAAGTATACATCTATTCTCTTTGAGAGTATATTACAGAATGCTTGTACAACGTGAAAAGTAAAATAACATAATTACAGCGTATGTGTTTTATCTCAACGAGATTCTTACAACTATGCGATAAGCGGCTTCCGCGTACGGCTGCTGCAGGTGTCCTGGTCACGTAACTATCACATCATGTGAATCGTTCAGAAAATACTTTTTTTTTTAATAAAGTAATGGTCTACTTTGGTTTGCAATAGAAAAAAGTAATTTATATTCATTATCGTACATACATCGGTTACAATAAATGCATTTTATATTTTGCATAATTGCCACCTTACAAAAGGTTTGTGTCATAACCCAAAAAATAAAGCTAAAATAAAGAAATCGGTAAAAGTGTATTATTTATAATATAATTTCCTACAACTTTTCAAACGAAATACCAAAAAAGAATTTCTGCAAACTAACCAGTAAGCCATGCACTTTTTCCAACAAACGAAACTCTAATTAAATATAGCTATTAAAACTGCATTTCTTTTCCCGTTTTATCGATTCTCTATCTTTGATACTTTTTGTACCACTATAATTCGATAAGTGAGTGTTTTATTAACTTAGCATTTCAAGAGGAATTTATATACAGTGTCCAGATTTCGTTGCTCACCATTGGTATATCGGTTATTAGAAGACATAGAGGAAAGATTAAATGGGGAATGTTTTGCAGATTTCAATGCTTGCAACAAATCTCATTTCAAATTCATTAGGACTTGTTACAATTTTGAGATATTTTGAAGAAACCAATATTTGCCGATTTGAATTTTCCTCAGTAACTCGATAACGCCCAATGCGATCGCTTTTAAACTGTAACATTGTTGAGACACTTTTTTAAGACAAATTTATTGGTATTAACAGTAACCCCCGATTTTCATTTGTTTCCAAATTCTTAGCGATATCTTTTGTTTTTCTTATGGGGACCATATTGGATTTTTAATTAATTAGATAGTCCTTAAAAATAGCTTTTCAATAATGTACAGCATGCCTAATAAATCTTTATTTATACGAGAGATATGAACATTTGAATAAAATTTCACTCTAATACGAAATTACTTGCCTATGAAATTAAATGGTAGTGTAAAACAGACGATAAATAAGCTCTGTTATTATTGACACAAGTTTTCCGGAAGACCACAACCACACCGGACAATTTTTAGAAGAATAATCGGAAATTTAGTGAACTATGGAAGCTTCGAACAAAAAAGATCTATCAAGTTAACAATGCTGATATATTTCAAAATAATAATTTACAATATGTTATGAACAATCCAAGTACATCAGTACGACGAGTGGCTCGAGAAAATGGATTTCCGAAGTCTAGTGTTTTCAGAACGTTGAGAAAAAACAAATACCACCCATTCCAATTTAGCAGGTGGTATCTACAAAAATATGAAGATCATACTGATTTTTCTAGGAAAATACTTTGGACAGATGAAGCACGGTTTACCAACTGCGGAGTGTTCAATAGGTATAACTATCATCACTGGTCTACTAAAAATCCACATTTGGTAAATCAAAGAAGATTTCAAGTTCTATTTGGTTTTAATCTCTGGTGTGGTCTGATTGGTACGAACTTTTATTGACTTCCTTTTTGTATTTTATTATATTATCAGTATCATCTTCACATCTTTGTAGATACCACCTGCTAAATTATAATCTTCGCTGATAGTCATTATCGCTTAAACCCTGCACAATTGTTGGTTTGTATGGGTGTTATTTGACTTTTCTCAACGTTCTGTAAACACTAGATTTCGGAATTCCAGTTTCTCGGGCCACTCGACGTACTGATGTACTTGGTTTGTTCATAACATATTGTAAAATATTATTTTGAAGTATATCAGCATTGTTAACTTGATAAATCTTTTTTGTTCGAAGCTTCCATAGTTCACTAAATTTCCGATTATTTTGCTAAAAATTGTCCGGTGTGGTTGTGGTCTCTGTGCAAGCATTTTCAGAGATTCTATTTACTTTGAAATAAACTTCCATCATATCAACCTTTACTTCATTTGAAAATGTGTTTGCCAATATCAATTCTTATTAAGTTCTAAATCTCTCACCAATTTCACTGCACTTTTACATGTCAATGTAAAAGTGTTACACTACCATTTAATTTCATAGCCAACTAATTTCGTATTAGAGTGAAATTTTATTCAAATGTTCATATCTCTCGCTTTATTAGGCATATTGTATATTACTGAAAAGCTATTTTTGAGGACTGTCTAACTCATTAAAAATCCAATATGGCCGTCTCAAGAAAAATAAAAGATAGCGCTAAGAACTTGGAAACAAATGAAAATCGAGGGTTACTGTTAACACCAAAAAAAATGGTCCTAAAAAAGTGTCTCAACAATGTTAGAGTTTAAAAGCGATCGCATTAGGCGTTATCGAGTTATTCAGGAAAATTCAAATCGGCAAATATTGGTTTTTTCAAAATATCTCAAAATTGTAAAAAGTCCGAATGAATTTGAAATGAGATTTGTTGCGAGCATTGGAATCTGCAAAATATTCCCCATTTAACTGTCTCTCTATGTCTTCTAATAACCGATATACCAATGGTGGACATTGAAATCTGGACAGACTGTATACGAAATTGTTTATCATAATCTTTTTTTAGACATTTCATGCTTGGTATTGGAGCACACAGATTGCTTGTTCGTAGTAGTTTAACAAGCGAGTTTATTGTGTGCGTTTGTAACTTGTCTTACATGTGCCTTGGAGTTATCAATTTATGAATGAATAGGATGCATATGTGTTCAAGTTAAAGCCAGTCTTAAATGCGCTCGGCTCGTGTAGATTGGCAAACTTTTTGTTGAGATGACTGTACTCATACTTTCAATCTGCACACTGAATAAAAGAGGTTAGGATGTTGCGTTTGGTGACTTCGTTGCATCATCCATAAAGCGATGCTCGACTTTCGTCGTCAAATCGTGTAGTGGATTTTGTTAATTTGCCCCAAAACACAGTACCTATAGTAATTGAACTGTAAGTTCACTCCTCGGCGGTCCCTTTGATGTTCGTGTACGAGTTTTATTTTTTTAGAACGACTGTGCATTAAACTTCGGACAAAGAGGCGGTGAATATACAGGAGTAAACAATGGTTCGTGTAGCTGTACCAGAGAACTGGATCAGTGGCCGAAACAATGCGAATAAATTTACCCACAATAAGATATGAGCAAATTGCTAAGTCCACAACGCGTTGTGGGTATAAGTTTCGGTCATTACCCGAATTCACTAGACGCCAATATACACATAATTCGTTATTATATTTATTAAAGACCCCAAATTGATACACTAAAAGATGTTCGTTTGATAGTACGTATTTTTACTGAAACAAAATACAGTAATAACATTAACATTATTTTGAGTATTACATAGATCCAATCAATAATAACATTATATCAGAATACTTATAACAATTTCTCTAGATTATTTATCTATATATAATACTTTATTTTAACTATTTATCAGTGGGGTATATAACGGTTGCCTGTAATTGCTCATTGCGATTTAGAAATTTTAATATTTTTAAATAGGCAACTTGGAAGCGTCTTTCTTCATTTGTTCTACGGCGAGAGTCATGTGCCTGGTTTTTTAATTTACAAAACTAACACCGCTTTATAATTATATCATCAGGGTAAACTTGAACTATAATATTGCCCATATGATTAAATAACATTAACAACCTGTAATTTTGAATTCAAATAATTTAAATTGAAGCAGGGGTGGGAATTAATCTTAAGATTCATTAAAATACAAGTAGCGGATGCGTAAAATAATTGCAGATACCCATTAAACAGGGCTATACAGAACTATTTTATAATCAATATTGCTACCAACCCACACATCATGACTTGTAAAACTGTTTACTTTCTTAATGTTCGCGCTAAAACCTTTTATTAACTTGTCAACTGTTTATAACTTTTCACATAAATGTGTTACTAAGCCTGAGGAATTCCTTTTCTACTTTTCAGTATTTTTCATACAAGTAGAATACTGACTCATACATTAGTTTACTCATCTATCTAGTAATGTACTAAAATTCAGTCAAAAAATCTATGTTTTTACAGCTGCTAACATTACACACCGACTTCAGTAAAACTTTATGAGCTTGTAAGTAAGCAAATGAGAATTGCATCACCATACCTGTTCTCATCGTACTGTAAATTTAACGATATTCTTTAAATTTAACTATACTAAAATTATAATTAAAATATATCATTTACTTAACATCTAGCAGAGCGAATAAACATAATTTGTCCGCATATTTTAATAATTATACCTTAGAACGAAACATTTGCATCATATAATTGGAAAGATATTAATTAATAATTGCTACAACATTTGGACGATAGGCGCTTTCAAATTCTGACGTATTAACAGTTTCTGGAAAAAAGATGTGTATATAATCGGTAAATGTTCATGCGTATATTCAATACAATTTAATTAATGTTTTAATGTTCTTAATTTGACAGTGTTAACTTTGCCAATAAAACATCTTAGCAGCAATCACAAGATCATTACAATAGATCTTCCGCACCGAAATTCGTCGTGTTATTGACTGAAATATTTTATTTGTTTTAACCCGGAACAAAATGTGTTTTTCTACCAATCATATTTAAAACACCCGAGACTAGTTAATTTATTTTGTTAATTGTAATATACATCACATCTTTGTGATAGTCAAGGAAATACTTAATTCCGTTTAACATCAAATTCTGCTTAAAGTATTAAAAATGTTGTAAAGACAAAATTATGTGAAAATCATATCATATTTAGAGTAATTTAATGTAATAACTTACTTAATGTAACAACATTATATTATATGTTCAAAGATGATCCACTTGCGTGCTTATACCAATTCTTTGTAAAAGCTATTGTTCGATCCGTGGGAGAGTTTCGCCAGATATTTTTCGGCAAACAGTTCTTATTCTTGTTTCCATATTCTCCTTTATTGTTGGTTCTTCCCCATAAACTTTTTAATATCTTTCTATAAAAAGAAATCCAACGCGGTAAGATCACATGATGTCGATGGCTATTCTATGAAACCACTGCGGTCGAGCCATCTCTCAGAGAAAGCAACTTTTAAAAATTGACGGATATTGTTGTAGTAATACGCTGGTGCTCCAGCATGCCGAAATCACATTACCAGGGACAGGAAGTTATAGTAAGGATTGAATTTTCCAGTATTGTAAAAAATAATTCTGTTTTCCAAATCTTCAGGTTTTGATTCCTGATACAATTCTGTGCGATATCGGTGAAGCCTATAACGAATAATTATCATGAACTGAGATGTTTCTGCAGTTATACTTATGTAGTCTGGAGTCTGCTACTAACCTGCCGATTTCGTGTAACATGAAGAAGACTATTCAAATCATACTGTACTTTTCCGTTAGCATCATATGTTTAACTTTTTCAAAAGTGAGTGACGTCTATTTGGCTAACGCATCATTAAAACTCTGAAACAAGTAAAGAATTTTTCTGCGTTTCACCCAAGATTTAGACCATATCACAAAACTGTTCCTTTTGGAAAGTTCATTATTATTTGGATAAACTATAAATATATATACTTTGTCAAATCGATGACTCACGCTGTATAAATATTTACTACTTTTATATAATGATTTATTTTATCATAAGTTATATGTAATTATAATATGTTAATTAATTAATAATAATAATAAATAATAAATCAGGTAATATGTGACTGCCTACTTTATTTTAAATTAAAAATTAACTTATAAAGATGAAGTGTAAATTCTAGTTACTCTATCCAGTACCATTTAAACCAACATGTATTTCAATCTTCGCTACAAAATAAGTGGTACATATTTATTAGTATTACAGCGACAACGTTTGGTCAAAATCTTATGAATATGTACAGCACAAATTAAAAGAACAGTAAATAAAAATACTGTTATAAAAAGAAAGGGACAAGTATGTGAACATAAGATTTTATTTTTTAGAAATGTCCAAAAAGAAATTAAAATAATCATTTTGTTTTTATAGTGTGCATTCAAATAAACCGTTATTTTGTTCTTGGCTTGTTTATTACTTCATTTCAACACTGTTGAGACAAAATATGTGATTTGTTTTCATAGTTTATTACTTTAGTAATTTTTAATTTTATAAGATTTTCCATGTTCTACCTATTCTTTTGTATTTGTTAAGGATGTATTTAATTCATTTAAAATTTTTACATACCTATTGTGTAAAATTGTCTATTAGCTAGACAAGTACATACTCCCCACTTCATGTTTTCAAAATGTATATAGATATTTCTCGAAAACATATTATTATAGTCGAAAAATTTGTGCTGACATTCTTCACCATTAAGTTGTAGATCAGGCAACTTAGAAACTGAACCAATCCTGTTAAATTTTACTTTGCCTCGTTCAAGTATATGTATATATATATATAATCTAATAATCCCCTCTACCATATTAATGGTGTGGGGCATTTATCCTCTTCTAACTTTTTATGGATCTTTTCCATTCATTTCTATTCCTCGCCATGCTCTTCGCCTCTGTCCAAGTTTTGCCCTTCCTCCTCAAAATCTCTGCTATGACATCATTCCATGTCGTCCTTGGCCTTCCTCTTCTTTTATTTTTCATTATTCTTGCTTCCCATATCCTTCTTGTCTGTCTCGTATTTTCCATTCTATATAGATGTCCCCACCATCCCAACTGTCTTTTGCTCGTTCAATTAAAAATGTCTTAAACATAATACACGGTCACGTGTCAAATTTTCATTGAAGCGGTTAAAATGTTTTATTTGTTTTTTACTCTGTTCTTTATTATTCCGGATGATGATACTATAAAAATATTTATTAGTGACTTAGTAATTCTGAAGGTTTGATTTAATCTTCCCCAACATATAGGTTAAAACTAAGGTGCGTCCGTACGACCACCAGTGTTTCTCAAAAACGATTTGTGATTCCGTAAGATTAAATTATATCATGACTAATTTCATTAAGTATCAGGATACTCTTGAATACATAATTGTACAGAGTATTCTTAAACTTAATTTAAATATTCCTCAACGATATTAAACTCAAATATTTGAATGTAAATATGTCTCTGCAGTTTGACAATCTATAATCACTTATAGCCTATGATTATAACCGTACTTATCATGATGACAATAATATGGAAAATAACAAATACGACAAATAAATATGGTTCCAAACGCCAATAATAAATTTGAATTAGAAATGACAAATATTTATTTATTTCATTAAAACGCTAACTTCACATTAAAAGATGGAAGTAGATCATCATGTCAATCAGTTTCGATCGCATGTTATCTTTATGTAATTAGTTTTAAATACGTTAGGATAAGTATTCATTATTTAAAATGATAATTTAAGTGCGTCTATAATCTCATGCTTTTCAAAGAAATAAAGAACAAATGCATTACAGGAAAAAGTGCCCAACTATCCATATTGCTGCTCCTAAATATGTTTTCAAAATATATTTTGGCCTTTCTTCCCTGAATTCGAGCAAATTTATATGCGCCCACATTATTCTTGTTCGCAGTATTGTATATGTTGAAACATTATTAATCTTGCATTTTATTTCACTAAACTATCTTGAAAAATACAAGATTTTATAAGATGTACGAAATTAATTCTGTTACTTGGTATTATTATATTTAATGTGGCCTACAAATAATAATAATAATAATAATAATAAATTACGGACTACTTGTTTAAATATTCTAAGCTACTGAGCAAATCAATCCTACTTAAAATCTAATTATTACATATATTTAATTTTCGGTTTTTGCTTATCTACTATTCGTTTGTATTGTATACAGTCTCTATCAAACGCCGTGCGATTAGTGTCAATAACCATTTTAAATTTATCATTTGTTTTTTCACAATTTATACACTTATATATAATTACGCTATCACATTTGTTTGTCAAATGACTACCAGCACAATTACTACATATAAGCAAGTAATAACAAAAAACACACTTGGTATTGTTTCACAAATAAATATAATTAAATACTCGATGTACATTTCGCCTTGCGGCATCGTCAGGAGTTCTCGAGAAACTAAAGTAAAATTTACAAGAATATTTAAACAAGTAGTCCGTAATTTATTATTATTATTATTATTATTTGTAGGCCACATTAAATATAATAAATTACTACATGTTTCTACATTTTTACATTCTTTAGCAAAATGATTGTACCCTGCATATTTATAACATCTAACTATTTCTGGTGTTCATGCACCTTACATTTTTTCCATCCTACATTTATTTATTTGTGCCCTGTCTATGATGCTGGAATACATCTCCGGGTGAACAGACAATATAATATTTCCATAGTTCTTCTTTTTCTTGTCTAAGTACTTTTTTCTATTTTAATTTTATCTGAGACATCCTAGTCTACATACCTATGTTAAGTCATTTTGACTAATAATCGCGTCTAACACTTTGTCATTGTTGTTATCAATATCATCTGCTTCAACACCAGTAATTATTATTTTAGGATTTCTTAATTTTGGTTCAGAAACTACATACTTATTTCTAATTTCATTTATGACTTTTTCTCATAATTTTTCTTTAGAATTGCTATCACTAGAGTTAATAGCGATACCACCTTTTCCAAGAGTTTTGATTGTTTCAATTCCAAGTTCTAGTTTACTTGGATCCATTTTATTTTTAATATCCTTTTTTGTTTCGTGTGATATTTGTTTATCCTTTTAAGTTTTAACGATTAATACATCACTTTTCTTTTTTAATAGATCGCTATATAAAGTCTTCTTTTTTTTGCCTTATTTTCGGTGTTCGAAATAAACTCTAAAATTTTGTGAATCAATACATTTTGTTCTGATATTGTTTGGAGACAATCATTAAGTTTTTGATCCGTTTCCTTCACTGTTTGACTCACTTTAATTTTACGACAAATATCGCATACATATTGCTGTGGTATCTACTTTTTAAATATCAAAAATAATAATGATGTCTGACTTTAGCACAACGCCATACATTTTAAAAATTTTAAGTGGATTCTAACAGCGGTTTTCTCCTTGCTTATCGATCTTTCTCTTATCTGTTTGAGTATGGGATAGGGTAAAGAAATCCAACACAATTTATAAGTCTTAATATTAATAATGAATATATTTTATTAATGTTTATATTTATCTTCCTTGCAATACATTGCTATGCATCTGATTTATGATGATTTATAACAACTAACATAAAACTAATGAATTTGAAATGATAATAATTTAATTTATGTTCACCAGATATCTATAATTATGTAAAAGAGTTTTAGTGAATATTGAACATAATGCAAGCACTATTTCACCAAAGTAAACATTTGCACATACTACTCTGATAATCTAGCGTCTTGTAACTTAAATATTTCGAAAATACTTTTCACTAATTGTTAGGAGCAAACATTTTCACATACTACTCCAAGAGCTTAGTGTTCACACATCAAAATATTCTCGTATATTTGTGCCAGTTTATGTAATTTATTATCATGTGATTATATAAATCTTTAATGGCGTCTACCAATCCATTTGAGGCAAACATTTTCACATAGTACCTCAATGTTTGATTCCACACCTTTAAAAATATTTCGAATTAATAATGAAAAGCAAAATTTCAAACCAAGGGAACATTCATTTAATTATCAAAAAAAATGAAACTTCTATGATTATAGCTTCAATAAACAATATTGAATCACGCACTTACTTTGTTCTAATAATTCTTCAAATTCTTTAATGTACATGTCCTCCATTTTTATTTAAATTTTCTAAACTAATAAGGATAATATTTACAAATTATGTCTATTAATGAGATATTCCAATATTTTAAAACGAGTAATGCATACAGCACTACTGTATTTACATCTCTATATTTCAGTCTTCAGTATGTAGAAATTTGTAAAGTTATCGCAGGAACTCCGATGTCAAACTTCTCTGCTTCCGTTTCGTTCCCGCATTTTATAACAATGAACAAATGAACATCGATACATTAGCGCCCTATGACTTAATTTTTAGGTTGGTTCTACTGCCACTTTCTTGGTTGAATATTCTTCTTACTTAATTTAAGTTGGTGCATCTACTCATTCACTTTGACAGTTATTAAATTATGCCCGAAAAGTAAATCTTCATTATTCAAATTTATAAGTTACCTCTGTCTATTTTAGGTAAGTATGTTGTTTATTTTTCTTTTTAACGTAAACATCTGTTGTATCTATATATAAATTCATTACTCATGCAATTGTTTGATAAATATCTTCTTTCACCATTTATTAATCGTATTCATATTTTCTGTTTACTAGTCTTTTCGATTGGAAATAGAGGAAAAACGTCGCAGATGACTTCTATCTTCCTTTCTGATGTCTTACCATGAAGGTTCGTTGCTGTTTCTCTCTCTTTATTCTCAAACCAATTGCGCGTCTTAGGTGAAATTGCAACTTCTAATACGCTACAATAAATTATTGATGTTTTCTTTTCTTTTGTAGGTGTTGGACCATACATGATTGTTGTTGACGTTTCAAGAGCACAAAAGTACAAGTATACGCCCTAAAGAATATATTTTAACATTTCATTATCGTAGACAATATGTTTTATTCACGATTCTACATCTAATGCAATAAATATCGTAGTTATATTCTTTTTTTACACTTATTTGACATGTATATTATATTTTATTGATCTTTGTATATCTAATATTTAAACTTTTCTAAATAAAGTTTACAAATGGTCATTTGTATATTGTTTCATTTACAATATTTCTAAAGAAGGAATTCATCCTTTATTGAATATTTATAGTATCTGCAACCTATACTACTTAAATGATTCATTCTAGCCTATATGTCATTTGTTCGATGTCGTGAATTATTTTTAATTCATTCTAATGTCCTTATTTCTATACTTATCTGATAAATTGTTTTTAACTCTTTATATCTACACCTATTAACTTAATGATTAGTATAAATTTTTCTATTTAAACTTAAATAAATATTTAATTGAACTATAACGCTTACACTATAACTGAACTAATTCTTAACACAACATATTTTTTTGTCTATTTTAATTTTCTCTTATATTAATTAATTTATCTAATTACTTTTTACTATTATTTACAAAATGTAAGGTTCACAGCAATATGTAATTATATCCGTGTCACTCAACTTCTTAGCTGTTTCGTCACTGACTGCAGCACATTTACTATGTCTCTCATCCTCACATACGAAACACTTTACCGTTCTTTCTGTTCTGCGGAATTCCACTCGACAAACATAGCACTTATTGTATGACATATTTTTGTTGTTTTATATATGTTGACCCACTTGACAAATCATTAATCATCCATTTGCTTCATCGATGCATTTCACTAATAGTTTACATCATCACAATTTCATGTATGTATTAAAAAACGGAGTTAAAATTACAGAACACTTGATTGGAATAAGTCTTCACGATCCACCAGGTATATTCTAGATGAGGCATAAGAATTTCTGACTGCTTGCATTGATGTAGCTAGCGAGTAATGCAATGTACGCAACTTTAGAACGATGTTCGTTATAAATATGTTTACACGATTTTGCCTATATGGCAGACGTCGTTTCCTGACAACGACACTTTATAATACATCAGAGCAAAAGGGTTAATGTAAATTCATGATGCTTGTTCGGTAATATAAATACCCAGGAAAGGCGAGCATGTTAGCAAGCCAAACTGTAAATTTTACACGCTACAACTATTTACTTGAAAACTGATATATTATTCGATCCGCACACTGACTGTTCCTATCTGTGTTTTTCACTTAACTACATAGTTAGTATATCTGTAAATAAATCACACATTTCTGTTTGACTTGAATCCATACTGGAGTATAAAAGGTAACATTGTACGTGGCTTGTAAGTTCCGTAATTACATATGTATGTGAATGATAGCAGTTACTCGCGTGATGCTATCTTACCTAATGCAATTAACACAACTTTCGCTATCTTGATATTATCAGTGAATGCAACGTACAATTAGCATCAACAATAGATATCTCTTACAAACCATATTAATAAAACAATGAAAACACAAAAATATAATACATTTGAGATTTATTATAGAGGAATCACATCTGAACAGTAGTAATATTGATAATCATATTATGCTCATTTAATGAAAAATAAGTATATTTGCTATTATAATTTATGTATTAATTGTGATTATTAAAATTGTAATATATTTAAATCTAATACGGTTGGTAATAATATACACTAACCGACAAAAGAATCGGATCACCAGCAATTGCTGTACTTTAGTAATAAGTTACATTATTATTATGGAAAAACGAAAATTGGAAAAGATTACTATAGAGTTCAACCGAGAAGAGCAGAGTTCAAAACAATAAACAATTTATTAAATGCAAGATATGGCATATGTCATCTGAATAATCTGTTCAATCCAACATCGACCGATTCATTTGTCTACTTTGATTTTGTCACTATTGTTGTTACTAAGCCACTAAGGTGTTGTTTACAAGCATAAAATGTGTAGTTTTGCTGGCTACGTATTAGTTTCAACTGAGTGATTTTAAAATAGAAGATGCAACAATGGCTGCTTGCGAAACTTTATTACCCGAAAAATCTAAAGGGCGGTATGAAAGAGCGCATAGAACATTCAAGAAATGGTGCAAGTGCAAAAATTTTGATATTTCTGAAATGTCACTGTTGGCATACTTCATAAAGAAATATAGTATTAAAGTAACCGGCGAGTTTGTGGTGTGAGTACTCAATGATAAACTCATATCTTTTCATAGAGGAGACACGTATATTTCGAAATATCCTAAAAGGTAGTCACGGTATTGCAGGCGTATGTCGCTGTGATGAGTTATGGAAACGTATGATGGAGAATATCATGCATAAAAATAAAACTATTATTTTTGTTACTATTCCAGATTCTAAAAACGTTATGTCACGTACGTTTACAATTACTTCTCGTCTCGGTAGGGTTTGTCATCTTGAAATTGTCAAGAAATGTATAACAAATAGTTTAGCGGTTAAAACAGATAATTCAGGCTTCCTTAGCGGTATCAGTCACGCAGATGCTGTAATCAAGCAGTCGGCAAGAACACGAATTCCACAATTCCTAACAAAACAGCGATCAAGAGGGAAGGTGGATAGAAATCCGTGATTATTGCAGAAAGTTATCTTGCTGACAGGTTATGTAACAAAAATGAAGTAGCTAACAGGATTCTTAGATAATATTGAGCCTCAGGTTATTGTAATGGAGGAGTCAAATCATTTGAGAATTTATTCATATTTTGTAAATACTGTTACGAATTGTAATAATTGTATAATAACTGGAAATATTAATACATAATAATTAAAATTTGAAGCTTAACATATTTTATTATTTGCATGACTCGAAATTACTTATTTATCCAAGGGTGGTAAGTAGATCACTTACCAATAGTTGTCAATAGCAACTAGGACTTTCGCGGTAACATCAATTTATTTGCTTGAAAACAATTTATTAATAGTCTACTTACCATAGTGAGAGCAGATAATAGTTACTTGCGTATCAAGGAGGTAAAGTAATATTTTACAGTCGAGACATGGATATTGCTCGAATAGAAGCCGAGAGCGTAACCACGTTGAGACTGTAAAATTACTTTGCTCACGGGTTGCGTACAACATTTTTTCGCCCGCGTCATCACTTTTACTTTAAAAAAATTACAAAAGTATTGATATTAAGTAATTACAAAATGTACTATTAAGCAGAATAGGATACAGTTACTAATAATCACTTCTTATTTACAGAACAATTATTGCAGTAGTAATTATATATCGTAATATTTGCACAATTGGTAAAAGCGATTTGCTCAGAATTTAATTTCGGTTTTAACCTTATAGAGCAGCAGTATATACTTTGTTTGGTGAAAATATTCTTTCCAAGTTATGTGACTATAGCACATTTTAGCAGTTAAATCCACTTCTTAAAGTGCTGATGAAAATAACACTTGTACACACCTTTTCGTACTTGTACACTTCTTTTTCAGCTTGTAACAGTAAAGACACGAAGTGCCAACTTTTTAGTTTTTTGACAGTCAGTGATGTGATGATCAACTGTCAAATTAAAACAATTTCTCTTTACACATCTACAAATATTATTATATAAATTTAACCAATGCAAAAAATTATAGCAATTTACCAAAAATTTTCCTTATACGTCATTTCGGATAATCAATTCTAATTTTCCTAAGTACCCTATCTTTTAGCACAGATTATTTTGGTAAGAACTAAATGACCCACAAGAGCCACGTTTTCTTCCGTAGCAAAACTAGATGTAATTTCTATTGGTACTCGCCGTAACTTCCAAAATATAGTAAGTATGTAGCACACATTAACTGAAACAGCTGAATGTTTATAGTATTAGAAGAATTTAATCAGAAAAGAATAGACAAAATAACTTCAAATCAGTCAAATTTCAATAACAGCGGGCTCGATATAATCCTATTATATTGCATATTTTAAGCACGTAATTGTAAAAATCACGTGCTAAAAAAAGATCCAGTTGGGCTTGATACATGATTGTAAACACGCCATCTAGGAATAGTAGGAATAACTAATAAAACGGACGATTTCATGTTAAATAAGTAGGTATTCAAGATGAATTTATAAAAATAACGACAATAAGGATTAACATGATTTTATAGCATTCTTTGCACAGTTCATATATCACAATATAAGTATATGTTCGGGAATCGTTATCATTTATTATTCGAATTTACGTTTCTCTAGGTTAATTACTCAGTGAATTGATCACATACGATATTTTATCATTGGTCTGTCATCACCACTTGATCCGTCTAGTGAAAATTATGCGCGTAAAGTGTTTAATGGCTTTGTTACATCATCTCTACGCTGTCAAAGGCCAAAACTGTTAAATTATCCGCCCAATAATTGAATAGAAGAAAAGAGATACCAATATCCGAGCGAACAAATTTTTCCTCAAACGACCCATCGGGGGATTCAAACCTTCTAGTACCTGTGAATCTTTCCAGATTTTTCATTGAGTAGCCCTCATAATAAAAGGTCAGTAACCAATAACTACAACAATAAATATTTATATTGCCTTCCAGCGTAATAAATAGGTGCCTGACATAGGGCCACTTATTTTGATATCAAAATTATACGTGTTTACTGTCTAAATTATACGAGGTAGGCGCCATAAATTCTCGGCCTGACAGGCTTATACAGGTTCAAACGTGTTCAAACTCCGTCACGTCATGCATGCACATATGCGAGGTGCACACTATAAAGATGACGGTTCGAATCCTAGTAGTTTTTAGTAACCAGCCAACCAACGTGACTAGCGCACGAAAATTGAGTACCGGCGGTCATTAAATTTTTAACAAAAGACAGGCATACACCTTATCACATTAAACAACGTTTAGAAGGCGATTTGTAATATCTCTTGCTCTCATTTGCGGCTAATCCGCAGAAATTACTCATAATTAACTATATAATTAAATCAGGGAAGCAAGCATATACAAAAATTATATCTGTTGGCGTTCAGAATCGGATGCACATCTAGTTGTCTATATCGCAGGGTGCCTCGCCGCCGTGGTATCCTTTGGACGTGTATTCTGTTACAATATGTTCCTTGTCGATCGCATCGACGTTCGGAGCAGTGAATATATTTGAATTGCACTGACAGATAACGTCATTCTTTATTGGCAATGAAATGAAGTTTTAATTAGCGGTGAAAGTGATGTGCTCGCTTTTGTGCCAAAAGAAACCCTTTATTACGGGTAGCTTTATAGTGGTAAATTGGAGAACGTACTTAACGGGTGAGTATTCATTCTTAGTAATTTATTGCTCCTTAACTTGAAAATAGAAACACATGTGTAACTTAATTAGCTTTATTAAAATAATATTTCAAGAGTGGTAAAATATACACATATAGTTTATACAGTTACATATATTGAACACACATTTAATTTTCAGTGAAACATATTTTCAAAGAATAAAACTATCACATAAAATACAATTCGGAAAAATGACATAACCTTTATGATAGGTTGAAGAATAACAAATTTTGTTTATATTAAATTTAATTTCGACACAACCAAGTTTAATTTTACTTTGATAATAATTTGCTTTACTGTGACAAAGCTTAGGTTTCTTTTACAAAAAAAAAAAAAGATTAATTATATTTTAAAAACGACTGGTTTTACTTTTATCCCAAGTTAATTGCCCTTTACAAGTTCAGTTTTATGGAACCTTTAATGAACATTATGTTTATTACAACATCTGCAAATAACCAACAAAATATTTTATACGGATATCAGACTCAAGCTTGATTTGTTAATTGATTTAGTACGAAAAGATCAATGTATTGACTGTTTAACTCGTGCCTTGCAATTTTAAATGACGGATATAATATTTAGCATACTCCAATGCCAAGATTGGTGGTTTTGTCAAATAAAGGAAATTCACTACTCGTGCCAAGACGAGTGGACGAAAGTCAGGACGGGGCCCCAAGTGTCTTAACTTGGTACTCCGCTACGGAAAAGAACCTCCTACTGGGAGACGGTTCTTTTAGACAGGAAGGAATACCAGTCTTCCACTTGGGGACGACTAGAGGACTCGAGGAAGCAAGTGATTTTAAAATCTTAAATCGCCGGTTTATATAGAGGCCAGAGTACCTCCCACTCGATACTCGATAATAGAAAGCGCGAGCAGCTCTGACGAAGAGTTTTAATAAATCAAAATCAATTACCAAATCGTTATTAGACATATAAAAGAAACATTTGATGCATATAAAACATCAAGAGAAAATTAATAAAGAAGTTATACATATCGTGAATGATTATCTATAGCAGTGGTTCCCAAACTTATTTTGCCTACTGCCCACTTTGAGAATAAATTATTTTTTAGCGCCCCCATTTTTTCACCTACTCAAAAACCACTATAACTTCAAGCCTTTACACAACGCCCCCATTTTTTTTCTGGGTCTCTTACCGCCCCCCTTTAGACCTGCAGCGCCCACACGGGGGCGTTATCGCCCACTTTGGGAACCTATGATCTATAGCATGAAAAATATGTACAATATTGACTTATTTATTAATTTAACGATGCAACATCGTTACAGATTCACCTCCTTCGTATTCAAATGTTTCCGTTTGGGACAAGAATCCCTGGAAGATGCTGATCGGTCGGGTCGACCAATTGAAGTCATAACGCCTCAACAAATTTCAACTATTGAACATTTAGTGCTAGAAGATCGCCGTTTGAAAGTGAAGGAATTAGCAGTGATAACAAACATTTCCGAAACAAGTGTTCGCCGAATTCTCCATGGCCATTTGGGTATGAATAAAATTAGTGCTAGATAGGTACCGCGGCTTCTTTCTGCTCTCCAACTTGAACGTCGAGTCGAATGTGCACAGTCGTTTTTAAATATGTATGGAGACGACCCAAAACCGATGTTGGAGTTCATTGTCACAGGGGATGAAACAATGGTTCTGTTTTACGATCCTCTATCGAAAAGGGAGTCCATGGAATTGCGGCGACCTGATGAACCTCGTCCGAAAAAGGCGAAAGCCGTTCAATCAACAAAATAGGTGATGGCCACAATATTCTGGGATTGTGAGGGTATTTTGCTAAATGAGTTTAAAAAGCGCAATACAAGTGTAAACGGCACATATTATGCGTCTTTATTGCATAAATTAAGACACAGTATTCGTGCAAAACCTCGTGGAAAATTGACGAAAGGAGGTGCGATTATTGCACGACAATGCTCTCGTCTATACTGCCGCCATTTCACAAGCTGTCATCCGCGAATGCGGCTTTCAACAATTGGAATATCCACCGTATAGTCCGGCTACGGCTACTTTGATTTTTGTTTTGTTTTCTACTTTAAAAAGGACCTCAGGGTACGTAGTTTTAAGGACGACAGTGAGTTGCAAGCGGCTGTTATAGCACATTTTGACGAAAAAACTTCAGATTATTTTTGCAAGGGTATCGAATTATTAATTAATCGTAGTGATAAATGTATAGAAGTTAGGGGAGATTACATTGAAAAATAAGAAATCTTATATTGTTCCAAGTTTCTTTTTTGTATATCAGGCTGAGAATTTATGGCGCCTACCTCGTATGTTTACTACATATAAGATAGAATTTAAGAGTAAAATGCAATATACTTTAAATACAGTAATAAAATCCCATGAAGAATTTATTTTATACAATAAGTTATTCTTGTTTGATTTATTTTCTGACAAAATGACATACTTATCTCCAGATAGGTATGATACCTAAAGTATTATTACTGTTTTAATTATGGGTTTGATATTGGCCAACACGTATAAATGTATAATTAAGTATATAAAAACAGACACTGACAATTGCACACCACACAAAATAAATCAGACAACTAATTGAATATGCACCTTCCTGTGTAGTAGGTACTATGTGTTTATTTTAGCTCGTATTAAACGAACCTGAACTCACACAAGGTCAAGGAAAAATGTTGAATGTAGTAATTAAATAGTGCTTGTATTCAGTGTGTGAGATTTTATCGTATGTTATCATATGATAGCATCTGATACATTATGGTTTACTCATTTGAACCATTTATTAAAACTGTCAGTTTTGAAACCTTATGTATGCGGGTTACGCCAGCAAGCATTGTTAGTAAATATAGTACCATGCGGTTTCCATGAACTACGACGAATATAATAACAGGTTGACGTGACATCAATCCATCAGTATGCGAAGTTTTATCATCAGACGGCAGTAGATATAACGTGACAAGTGCGTTTTTCCGATGCAGCGAAGCCGATAATTCGTCCTGATAATAAAAAACGCAGCATGTAAATATTATCTCTAACATGCTAGTACATGCTTGAGTCCTTTGTGGAATTTAGTACTCAGGACATTGAGTCGTTTAGTATAATAATATTTGGTTGTGAAAAGCAACCTATCACAAGCAAAATATTCATTTTCTTAAATTACAAGTATAAAAAGAAACATCCTCACAAATACTACATCTGAAAGAAGATCAGGTATTATTCGAAATTTTATACATATAAAAATTAATGATAACCGATTTGTAGGTAGTACATACCTATTGATACTATACTAGAGTTTCGATTTGGGCCGACTTAATTCACACTGTTTCGATTTACCTCGTTATAAATTTTAAAATATAGGACTGACTAAAATTTTGAAGTACATATTGAAATTTGCAAAATTAAATTGAATATACGAGTTATTTCTAATTTTAAAGCTTATTATTTAAGTATAAAGCTCAAACAGCTTTCTAGAGACCAAAAAAAGAAAATAGTCGTCAAAACAATACAGAAAAATGTATTTTAAATGGGGTGGCCAGTAGATTGTGAATAAAATTTGCTGTCGACAAGGCAACACAGAGAGAGATAATACCAAAAGGTACAGTTATGCAATTTATTTTTTAAATTAGTTTTTCAGTATTCGAAAATAGTATTTATTATTTGGTACTTGGCACTAATAACATAATTTAATTAGGATAAGTATAAAAATTTACTCAAGAGATGAAATATAAACTCGCCACTAGTCAAGTGCCCTCTACACTAACTAAATTATTTAAGTATAAACTATTGTGAAGCGTTGTATTTATCATCCAAAAGAAATCCAGCGTGTTCGATAAATTGCTACTCTCGAACCCCTTATTCATTGCATTTCATTAACAAATTACTTTAGCATTTTCTTGAATCTTAAAATGTCATTCTAGTTATTTCTTAATCATATTTTATAATAACCTGCTTCTAATTCAATTTTGAAATAACAAATCTGTCTAAAAGGCATAACTTGTAAAATATTCTCAAAAAGCAGTTTTCAATAAGAGTCAAAATTCCTACATTCCATACATTGTTCCAAAATTCACTTTTAAGTACTTTGCTATTCTTCAGAAATCTTTTCTATGATCAATACTTCACAAGATATTGGTATAATTTTACTTTTTTACTAAAGTAAGCTGCTTTCTCACAAATATTATTTATAAATAATGAATAATAAATTACACCCATATATAACTTCCTTCACTTTTAAATTAAGACAGTTTTCTTGAGATTATTTATCCTTTTTATAATTTAGATATTGTTTATATTTATTTGTTATATCATTGAGGAAGGTGACATGCGATACTTTTGATGCATACGTTATATATGGAAAGTTCTAATTAAGTTTTTGTTGATAATTTTTTCCAGCTAAATATTGATTTATTCAGGACAAGGCATCCTCTAGTAATGGCTTTAACTTTTGTATTTTTATTTTGTTATCTGCTGTCACAATTCTGATTAATAATTTAAATTACCCCAATTCATTTTCCAACATAATCTGTGCTCGCTAATCTACTTTTTAAAATTGTCATTCTTTTCTGATTAATTTCAGTTGCTCATTTTTTAATAGTTTTTCCATATTTACAAATTATTTGAAGGTTTACGAGGGATAAGCTGCAATTATTGGGAATTGAAATATCCTAGTTACCCGTGAAAAACAAATTGTTGTTTATTAAATAGTGCATTATTTTATCTGTCAATTGCAGAGTAGTTTGTGATATTTGGTTGAATAGTGTCTGAGAAATAGTGCATAGAATAAGTTTCTGTTATCGGAAAAATGGAATTATCACGAGAGAACTTTCGGATAATGATTTACTATGATTTCAAGAAAGGCTTGCGCGAGTATGAGTGTGAGGAAAGTTTAAAATCGGCATTTGGGAATCTCGCACCATCATTGGCTACTGTTTATAGATGGTATAAAGAATTTGAGCAAGTCGGTGGTACACAAAATAGGAGCTGGCCCTCCTTTAACTGCTGTTAACCCTGAAAACATTGCTGCGGTGAAGAAGATGGTGGAAGAGGACAACCGCATTACCTATGCAATGATAGAGTCCAATCTGAAGATTGGATCCTCGCAAGTGAGATCAATATTGAACGAACATTTACATTTGAAAAAGGTTATATCTCGGTTTGTACCCCATCATCTGACAGATTTACAAAAAGCAGAACGTGTTAGAATTTGCCAACAGACTTTAGATATGTTGAATGCTGGAGACCATCAAATTATTTCTAAAATTGTAACTGGCAATGAAATATATACGTTTCATTGCCAGTTACAATTGCAGTGAAACGTACATACCGTTTTTTGATGTTCCCACTCGCCAAGAAAGCCGAGTCTGGATTCATGAAGACGAGGAAACCCCTACGATGGTGAAAAAACAACGAGCAATGAAAAAAGTTATGTACGCAGTATTTTTTAGAAGTACGGGTTTGGTGGCCGCAATTAAATTAGAAGATCAGAAGACAGTTACCGCCAAATGGTATGTTTAAAATTGTTTGCCTACTGTGTTTAGTAAAGTGCCCAGAAAGGGGATCATGTTACATCATGATAACGCGTCGCGTCGTCCCATACAGCAGGTACAACTGTTCAGTGTTTAGCGGGGAAAAAATCAAAATTATAGAAAATCCTCCTTACTCAACGGATTTGGCGATGTGTGACTTCTGGCTATTTTTTGAGCTCAAAATACATTTGAGAGGGAAAAGGTTCCAGTCAGAAGAAAAGATTGACATCGCCGTTAAGTGTTTTTATGATAGTATCCCTAAGGACAGCTGGTTGAACGCTTTTAAACTATGGAAGGGGAGAATGGTTAAGTGCATTATTGTAAATGGCAATTACTTTGAACATATTTAAAATAAAAATTCTAAAAACTTGTATCAATCTTTCTATTCTCAATAATTGTAGCTTGTCCCTCGTATTACAAAACAAAACTCATATGCATGATAAAATAAAGCAATCATATTTTTATTTTGCTGCTGCATTCCGTGCGTATATCATCCCGCATATATTTAAATAATACTAGTGTGTCAGAAAATAATAAATTCCCTCAGAGCATGATTTTAGTTATTGAAGAATTGATTATGCACTGCTACTGAGGCATATAACACAAATTCTTATGAAAGAAATATTTTAAAAGAAAAAGAGAGCATTAAGTTATTATGTATATTGTGGTGAATAAATATTATGGATGATATAGATAGAAAGGTGTTCTAAATAATTAAAAATCTATATAAAATCGATCTATTTTACAACAAAGATAGACATACTCAACATGTATGTAGTGATTATTAGAAGTGCTCTAGATATTAACAATCAACAGGGCTAGAGGCACTATTCGTTATGTAAAAAAACTTTCATCGTTTCATCGTTAGTACAACACAAAATCAATGATATTTTAAGTTTCTATGAATGTTAGGGGGAGAGGGGGGTAGAATATTCAATGTGTAAGTAATTTCGATTTAATTAACAACGGAACTTACCCAGAATACTGAATGATATTTTTATGCTTTTGTCTACGACTCATCATCTCAAAATAGGTGATTTTTATTATTACAATTATAATTATTTATCTTGCGCTATCAAATCTACTGTGTTCAATAAAGGCTTGACATAAACAATTATTTATTTGTATATAATATAAATGCGTACTTGACTTAGTTTTCCAGCGCAATATAATTTTTTAATTATTAAATTTTTTTAATATAATTTAAGTGAAACCAATGAACTTCTCGAAGTTCTGTATAACACTATGTTCACAACAATTTTATATCCTACATCCATATATCCCACAATAGTATTTACAAAGTTAAAATGAAGACATTTTTTTTCTTAGAAATACATTTGTGAGTAAACATTTTTGTCAAAATGAAAAAGAAGATAAAAAGAGACATTTCAAAATACGTTTATCTTCTTTTAAGGAGTAAATAGTTTTATTTTCTAGTATTTATACATCTTAGACACAACTGCTTCTCGTTTAAATGTTTGTTTTTGGATTTGTGATAATGAAGTATTATTCCATTATTTTACTTTTTGAAAGCATGCATATAAAATATTATTTTGGAATTCAAGCCACCATTATACTTAATCAATATCTCAGAACATTCTTCAGCAGATTCTCCTTTAGTTAACATTTTGCTTAATAACGTTATTATTTTGTTATTATTTTCTATATTATTACTCAAAACATGACACATCCACTTTTCGCTTTGTTGCTATCACCTTGGCAATTTTCTAGCATAGCCATGTCAAATAAGCTCGTGTAAAATCTGCATCTAACCAAATCATTGTTATCAAGATACGTCAACATCACCATCACTCTTATGGAAATAGGTTTTCGATGATTAGAGAACATTAAGTCATCTTAATTTTAAGCTACACTATAATACAATTAACGAATTACATATGCCTATATCAAGGGGTTTCATTCTTTTTGTAGTATTTAAAAGCATTCAGACTTCTAGTTACTGAGGACTATTGACAATTAATAATATGAGATTATAGTTAGTATTCTATTCAGCTCGATTACCCAGATATTTTAGTATTATATTAGAATTTTTGGAAAAACTTCACCTAACAAAGGTAACTAATACACCAATTAGATGAGTACTGGGGACCATTTGAAATAAATATCTTTCGTTTAATCTATCTATATTTTTTCAGGTGTAATTAAAGTCTTCTTCAATGGCTTTACAGCGTAAGTCAGACTCGGCCTTCTTCATTCTGTGCCTCTAAAGTTCACTACCACTGACCTATCTCTGCCAGTTTCTGACCATCAATAAGCCATGGTGTCTCAATGAACAGCACAACCTTGGTCCTTTTATTGGTCTTCTTTAAATAATTCTTTCTTCATCAGTCCGAGCCACATGTCCCGTCCATTACATTCTCTGATTTCTAATGAATACAGCTGGAGCTTGGCCTTTGTAAAGTTGACACAGTTCGTGCTTGCATCTCGCCCTCCACAGGTTATTTTCACTTGCGAGTCCTAAAGTTCTTTCCAGAATCTTCTTTTCAAAGACGTTTATGTGATGTACTACTTCTTGCCTCAAAATCCGTCTCACTGTCTTAGCTAATAAGCCTACAATAGTTTTGTATAAACGAATTTTTGACTTACGGTATACGTTTTAGAATTTGAATACGCCGTACATCGTAAAGTATGCTTTATTAGATGGTTCTCTTTCGAATGTGTCCTTCTTCCGTCAAATTCAAGTGTTTAGAAAGTGGTCATAGAAAGCACTTATCACTTTAAATAAATACACAATATTGCACATGAAATACAACAAAGTACATACTATATTTATAATATTAGTATCCAAAATATATTCAGTCTCAAGATGAAAATAAGTGAGATAAATTAGTCTCTCATCCGATACAATTTCGTCAAATTGTGATTCCCTTCAAGAAATATTAAACTAGTGTACAGACGATAAATTATATACTTCTGAGATAATTTTTTACCTTACCTGATCGGGAAATTAAATTATCAAATTAAAGATAAGAATTCATTTTAACTTACTGCAAAGCCGAATACTTTGGCTTCTTTCTGATGACCGCGCTTCATGTTCTTACCTGAAACAATATCAAAATAAATATTAGTCTCATATGTATGGAATATAGCAGCTAGTTTTTACACTAAAGTATTATTAGTCAAAGCATGCCAAATGTGATATTTTATATTGAATTCTGTGTAATATTAATAATAATATGTATTTTTTACTAACACAACAGGAAAACGTCATAATTAAAAAAAAACAAGATACTTCAAAGAACTACATCTAAACTCCAGCCGAAACAAGACTTAATGTTCATAATGACTAGAAAATCCACCGAAATTGACTGAATCCCTATGATACAAAACTGCATTGCATTTAGAGAATAAGGCTCAATGCTGCATAGATAGGAAAACACTTTACTTTTAAATTCCTCGATATTGCCCAGAGTTTTCATATTATTTGGCAGTTTGTTAAAAAATAACATACCGGCGTTGCCAGCGTTCATTTCCGTTACCATTAAACGATGTTGCGGTAAGCTATAATATTATTTTTTCTTGTGTCGTAAGCTTGGTCAAATTCGGAAACATTGAAAAACGTTCTGTTTTTATATACAAACAACAAACATTCATAGATGTATACACCATGTAGCAATCATTTTGTTCTGAACAAATTTCTGCAAGTGTCTCGAGTGTCTAAGTAGCGCTTCTCGTGGAATTCTTCTTCGAATTGTAAAAACATTAGTCATATCCGATGAATGACCCCTTGTAATAATTCCAAACCGTACTCTTGAATAAAAAGAACGGAAATACACAGATATCAGGATATTTTCATCCAGTAAGTTAGCTAGTATTCGCATAGCTTAACATACCCTCACAAATTTTATCATTTATCAATGTGGATACTAGATTTTAAGTGTTCATCCATCCAGATTCCTAAGAACTTTGCAAGGAGACAACTCAATATTCAAACTATTCAAAATAATTTTCGACGAAATTTGCGTACAATTGGAACTTCGAAACATTATGCATGCAGTTTCTCCTTGATTCAAAATGAGCTTATTTCCAGTAAAACAATCTTGCAACCTCTTATACAATTTTAAGTTCTCCTGATGGATCTCATGTAAGTCATTACCTCTTATAATTAAGTTGGTATCATCTACATAAGTAATAATGCTTTTATTAGATATAATTACATATAATAGATCCGATATCATCCATAAAAATTATAAAGAGCAGTAGCTCAAGGACACTACCATGCGGCATACCCATAGTCACAGTAGTCTCGTCCGATTGCATGATAACTTCGTGAATGCTACTCTGCGTATACCGCGAAAATTTAGCTTCTCCGTAATATTGGATGATTAATGAAATCAAACGTCCAAAGACAAACCAAATTCCAAACCGCGATTTTCGAGAATTGACCCTCTGACTATATAGATACAGAGCCCTCTCAATACTCCTTCCAGGTATGTAACCTTGTTGTTCCACAGAGAAAAGTTTTTTTTAAAAGTAATCAGTAAGGTACTTAGTAACTAGAGTCTCAAATATTTTCGAGAACGAAGAAAGGATACTAAGGGGTCTATAGTTTTCACACAGATTATTATTAATAATACCCTTTTGTAAATCGATGTTACTAACGATGATTCTATGCACCAGAACAGTACATCAGTATCCATTTCTCGGACCGAATTAAATATAACCATTGGGTTTCTGAGAAGATCATAATGCAAGTCTCAACCAACATACCGGGTCGTCCAAAAGTCTGGATTCACGTGGATTTTGAGTAAACTATTCACTTTTTTGGAAAACTGAATTCTGTATCTTGAATGGGAATAAAATTGCAACTCAATAGTATTTTTTATTTCAAAAAAATTGTTTATAATTTTGAGATAAAGTTAATAACAATGTTTTTTTAAATGGAAACCTACCGTGATTTTTATTTCAGAGAGAGTACTTTCGATAAGAATTGCATTGGCATAGAAATTTTGGCTATAAACCTTACGATTATTGTTTAAATTAATATTAAATTTTCGATCCGAACACTCGTTCGCGCTTGTTCGGAAAATACACGAACGTGTCTTCTCTTACCACGTTTCCAACTGTAGGCATGGGTCCACCCCCTAATAAAGCATTCTATTGAAGGCGTTACGTTTATCTTGAATGAAAGCATTTTTTTTTTATAAAATGGAGATCTACCGCTTTTTGTCGCCGTATCCCACCATAATTAGAATTTCTATCCGTTCTCTCTCTACCAGTTCCATATTTACGCAAATTGTTCAAAATCACAGATCACAAAAATAATAGATAAAGTCAATACCAAAACAACACAATTAACAACAAACAAAACGTTCAAGAAAACAGAAAATAAAAATTCAAATTCGCTCCGTAAACGTACACTAGTAATACCAAAAACAGAATGAGATAAGATTTGGACCTTCCAAGTGTCTAAAAACGGAAAAAGACCATAAAATTATTTTTTATTAAACTACGTTGTACTTTCTCATAACGTTTAAATATCGTAATCGCGGTAGATCTCCATTTTATAAAAAAAAAATGCTTTCATTCAAGATAAACGTAACGCCTTCAATAGAATGCTTTATTAGGGGGTGGACCCATGCCTACAGTTGGAAACGTGGTAAGAGAAGACACGTTCGTGTATTTTCCGAACAAGCGCGAACGAGTGTTCGGATCGAAAATTTAATATTAATTTAAACAATAATCGTAAGGTTTATAGCCAAAATTTCTATGCCAATGCAATTCTTATCGAAAGTACTCTCTCTGAAATAAAAATCACGGTAGGTTTCCATTTAAAAAAACATTGTTATTAACTTTATCTCAAAATTATAAACAATTTTTTTGAAATAAAAAATACTATTGAGTTGCAATTTTATTCCCATTCATGATACAGAATTCAGTTTTCCAAAAAAGTGAATAGTTTACTCAAAATCCACGTGAATCCAGACTTTTGGACGACCCGGTATATAACATCCTGAAACGAATGGACAGAAAAAATGGTAAATACAGCAAGCACCGTGACAAATAAGAAACATCAAAATTAACCTCTCCTAGTGATGTGGTAATGGTAGTAGGAACAAGGCATACATTGAACCCAAAATGCGAGATGTTAATAATATAGAAGAAATTTCTAAGTCTGATATTAAACGATGAATTAATGCAGGAGGTGTATTGAGGAAATATTGCGTTCGAACAAGTAAAAAAAAACTATATTGTTGCGTTTTCGGGTTCGAAATAAACAACTCGTGCAAATGTTTTAAAACTGTCTGTATATTTACACACTTAAAACTACTACGAATAAATGTATCGCACTTTTCTTTGTGGGCTTGTTTCATTACAATATGTATCTGGGAGTACTTCTTAACGAGAATGGAGAAGAAAGTTATCAAATAGTAGCTAAAATATTAAAAGAAAATAACTTGAGCATTATGAAGGCCAAGAAAGTAATGATGCAGTTCAAATTCCATAACTACAATACGACAATAAGAGTAACGGCTTTGTACGTTAGCGAAACACGGATATTAAATAAAATAGAACATTATAAATTTGCCACCAATAAAGAAAAATATTAACTGAACTCAACCCAGGGAAAAATATTAAGGAAAACTGTTGATGGCAGAAAAGATGGAGAAATTTGGTTAAAACTAGTAAAAGCGGAAATAATAAATTTATATAAGAAACCATCAATAAGTGATGTAATTAACACATGAAGTTTAAGATGACAAGAAGAATTGCAAAGAAAATAAAGTATATAAATATGGGGACTATACGCAAGACGAGCAGACCATGATGGTATGAAAAAATATTAAGTAATATGCGAGAAAAAGAACTTAATTGGAGTAATAGAACAAAGGGTGTCAAGAAATCTCTAAATTCTGAATGACATCCGTATCTTGTAAATACAGAATGAAAATCCTTTCAAAATCACGAAATGATATGTAATACCATTTTGTAATGATATAGGCGCTAAAAATAGCAATATATTTACGGTCATTAACTTTAGGTATAAGAATTACATAGTAATCTAAATGCATATAATAAAATCGAATACACAGGGTTCTTTAATAATGTTCATTTATGATATTCTCGAAATTATTTCCATGGTAATTTTATGTAATCTTTAACATATTAATGTTCTTGTTATCTAGGTACTGCGTTCTTAGCACTAAATGCAATATATTAAAATATAATACTAAAAAATATATAGTTAAATTATATTGCGTTCTATTGTTAATTTGTAAGTTTCTTTCATATACATGCAATATATAAATATGTATTATTTTTACCCATAAAAATAAAAATAACAAGGGTTGTATATATATTAGAAACAGAGAATAACTAGTAAATGAATAGGATAAAAGTGATAAAAATTACATTTAGAGTAAGTGTTCCGCAACGTTCTATTTTAGGTTCATTGCTATTTATAATTTACATGAATGCTATAATTCAAAATGAATAATACACATAAATGTATATGGTGCACTTACATTAATATAATAAGAATATTTTATTGTCTAACAGTCAAAACCATTTACAGGACATTTCGCAAACAACAGCAACAATTAAACCTAAACTGTCGGAAAGAAACAAAAACAGAAGAGAAAATATCTATAAATATCTATATCAATAAATACAAATATAAATCCTTAAAACACAAAAATGTATACATTTATTAAACTCATTCATGAGTACAAAGAGATCGGGTTAGTATCTATTTAAATTACTAGCCATATACCTACGTTACATGGCTTTCAATAAAATATTGGAATTATATCTCCCATATGAATAGTTTCAACTGATCGAGCTTTGTAGACAGGGATTGAAAACTGTACTTTGAAGCTAAATATGGAGATTTAATGTTATTTTATAAAATATTAAATAAAAAATAAGCTCTGTAGGGCTCCGTCTGTAGTACTAAAGATATATTATGTGGATATTAAATCATCATGATGCTACTATTATCAATTATTAAGGTAAGTAAAACTAAAATAATACAATTGAACACGTTCTAAAAATTATAAAAATAAATTCTACAGATCTGTTTATCTAACGGTACTATAATCCTGTTGGGCAGACAGTGCATTATGTAATTACGTACTAACAATAATATTTAAATAATTTCCATTGCCGAGAAGTATATATTTGTAAAATTGAAAACTTTTTATTATCAAATTAAAAAAAAATTAATTACTAATTAAAAAGTGTTATTATTTATATAGAATATCCTTCAATTTTCTACAGCATGTGTCAATTTTCATTAGCCATAGGCGCTTAATCCATACAGTACGTGGCAACATAGTACCCCTTCTTTGCTTTTCAAAGCCAGCACGACCGATGCATGCTCGTAAATACAAGTTAGCGTGGTTAGCAGTAACTATTCGACCACCGGCTTGGGTGTTTGTAATGCGTTCAGAAATAATATTTACGAGTTGCAAGGATTTGGTTTTCTTTTTCCTTTCAGTAAATGCAGAGAATTATTAAGCTGCGTTCACGCTGCATGACACAAACAAAAGCGCAATTCTAATAAAATTAAAAATAAGGTAAATAAAAAAGGATTCTGAAAACAATAATAAACTACTAGATCAGGAGATCGCGGCAGCCATTTGATGTTTCCCGTTCCAGTAATAAGACGGCTTTTATTGCAGACTAGATCGCAACGTGTTCGCAGCTAAACATTGAATGTAAAATCTGGTGGAGAGAAGTGGGAAGATCGGAGAAAATCGTTGTGATGTCGATTGTTGCCGGGATTGGTGACAGACAGTAGGGGTGCCACGTTGCCACGTATTACTTGTATACGTATAAATCGCACGTAAACATTGAATCCCTATACCTAATGAAAATTAACACATACGGTATATCGCTTTCATTATAACTCTCGTATATGTCGCTATACATGTCGCCTTTGTGATCAGTAGGTATAGTATTGCATGGCCTACTGGCGATGATATGGGCTATGTATAACCGTCTTTCGTCCGGTTGTGAAATTATAGTAATACTCCACATTTTATTAAAATTTACGTTGACTCTGATAAACATATTTTATAAATTATAAATATGCTAGGTAAGT
Source organism: Amphimallon solstitiale (assembly GCA_963170755.1). Lineage (NCBI taxonomy): Eukaryota > Metazoa > Arthropoda > Insecta > Coleoptera > Scarabaeidae > Amphimallon > Amphimallon solstitiale. Next base: position 109,253,718 of record OY720676.1, read on the forward strand.
TATCAACTATCTCTCTCGATTGAAGTAATCTATACAGGATGTCCGGGAAAATGTGGGAAATCTCTTGGAATATAAATAGAACATGAACAAATAAGATGACAAGTTCCTATAAAAAGATTTCCTACCCTCTTACAGAGATATGCGTCCCTGAAGAACGCCGCTGGAAATCGGTTTTTATTGAATTTCTTTTAAAGTAATTAATATAAATATAAACGCAGTGGTGTCTCCGGAGGCACTGTAACGGAATTATTGAAAAACTTCATAAGAGGGTTCAAACTTTTTCTCGTAAACCGTTCATTTTAACGACAATAAGCAAGAGTACCTATTTTAAAATCTATGGTTCAATCTATCCAGTTTAATATTTTTAAAGTCTTTATCATACAGGGTGTTAAAAATTTAGGCATTAAGTTGTAAAGATAAGCCGCCCCTGGTAAACTACAAAAGCTTAATATGTTTCAAGGACACTATATTAAGAGGTCCTTACTAGTGTCCATCACATTAAATTTTTATTAAATTATATTAATTACTTTAAAAGAAATTCAATAAAAACTGATTTCCAGCGGTGTCCTTCAGGGACACGTATCTCCATAGGAGGGGCCTATAGGAACATTTTTTTATAGGAACTTGTCATCTTATTTGTTCATGTTCTATCTGCATCCAAGAGATTTCCTACATTTTCCCGGACAGCCTGTATAGGGACCTGGGCATTTGAAATTGCAGAAAATTTGATCCTGACTGCTTTTTCGATGGAATTTAAATATTCTACTTGCTGTAAATGACGTGTGTATATCAAAATGAGATTAGATGGCATTTACTTGGAATATTAGAAAAACATGCGAATTTTCTGTTTCTGCTGATGCTAGTACTGCCACGCGCATACTCCAGCTAACTTTAATAAAATCAGCCCTATATATCGAAAAGAATTAGATGAATGTTATTTTTTTGTAGATAATCTTAGGTATTTCAGTTTCAGTTTATTATGATGAAACAACAGTCTACCGTCGCGTCGTCTGTAACCCAATTTCCCATTATTTATTCGTTACTAAGATGCAGACGCCCACTGCATAAATTCTACGTTTTGGAAAACAACATTTTTGAGATGTGCAGTGTAAAAAGAATTGGCCCAGTAATGATCTCTGTGATATTCCCCTTCGAGTTGGTTTGAGATATGATGTTACATTATTAGATAACGTCTTACTAAATAAATGCTATAGTTTCTATATTCCGGTGAGATATTCACATTAAATACCATTGTTGAATGACATATAACAACGACTTTATTTAAAGTTGATGAATCTGTTATACTGAAAAAGAGCTGAACGTGGTATATCAACAACAACAGTAATTTGCATATCAGCAGCCCAAAATGTCATACTGCCCATGTCGATTTTTAGCGGAAACGCAATAAAGCTGAATTAACGGAAGCAACCCCACCAAGAACAAATTTTGCATGTAACGACAGCAGGTGGATGAAGCTAAATTTATTTAAGCAATGGTTTGATCACTTTTTAAGTTTTGTACAGGATCACCTTCTCAAGGTGATCCTGTATTGCTCGTGCTGGATGGACATTTAACACATTATTAATTTGGATGTGAACTAAAAGCAAGGGATTTTTAATCCTTTGTTATGCCCACCACACTATATGACACATAAGCTGCAGCCACTAAATGTTGAGGTCATGTTCCCCTTAAATACATTCTTAGACCAAGCTCTAGAAAAGTGGGTTACTAATCACCCTGGAAGAACTATCAGCAATTTTCAATTCAGCAAGATCTTTTGTGAAGCTTATAACTTAAAAGCTACAACGCCCATTAATAGGTTTCGCAAAGCTGGTATTGTTCCATTTAATCCCGAAACTTTTACGGGTGTCGATTTTGTAGCTGCAGAAGTTACAATTGAACCAAACGAATAACCAAGTACTCGTTCGTAGATAATCTAGAAGCTTCCGAAGTCATACATCAGGGATGTCCTTTTGGAGGTCCAGGTTCACGCCCAAATGCCGTCGTTTTAGATCCCGAATCGCAGGACGGCAACATTAACTCTTTATTTTCTGCTATTCCCTCCTACCAACAAAAGAAGCCGTAATACCGTAATAAATACAGGTCAACTGGCTGTGCAATTCTAACGAGCACTTCATACAAGAACAACCTCAAAAAAGGGAAGATGGAAAATATTAAAACTGAATAAAGAAAGAACGAGAAGAAAGAAGCGAGAACAAACCAACCCAAACCTCAAAAAGAACAAAAAAGCAAATCGAAAGGAGGAAAAGGATTAGGAGTGTACCAGTAAAGATTCCGATGACACTGAATGCTTATTGTGTTGTGGAAAATTTAAATGTTCAGTTGGCGGAGAAGGTTGAATCCAATTCACTGCGTGAGCGTATGGGCACTTTATGAATGTGTGAGTGTTAGGGACGATGAAGGTTAGACATGTACCAAATCTGTATTTCGGGTAAATGTTGTGGTTGCTAAACATCATATTCAAATTTAGTCTGCTGTATTAGTTTTTGTATCTTATCCCTAAGATTTTTGAGTTCCTAAGAAGCTTTTGTTATTTTTTTTTTTGAAAAATATATTATTTGTATTATTTATTTGCATTTACAGTAAATTGATCTTTATTGAAAGGTCTTACCTAACATCCTGTTATGTTTATTATATGCTCCTCAATCATATGAAATTGTTATTTGGTGTGGGATTATTTTACTTCCACCTTACATACTTCTTTTACCAAAAAATAATAATGTGTAATACTTATTATAGTTTCACTATGGGGTATTTTTTCTTAGGGAAATCATTATACCCCACTCTCCCCTAATATTGCCAATATGCTGATTAGTATGTGTTGATAATTTCCGAAATCAATTATAAAAACCCTTTTAACTGCTCTTATGGTACAAAGTCTAATTTGATAATTCTGTTCAGTTCAAGCATAGGCAGAAATGTAAAACGTAAAATTCACTTGAATCAACATGGCCTACCAGTAAATCAATTACAGGCATCCGTTATTATTACCACTACAAAATAATTAAACAGTTGTGTGATAAATAAAAAGTAATAACTTAGAAAGAGTGTTTTGCCGGACCTAACAAATATAACTGGATTACGGCTTCTTTATTACATTTGTACGTATGAATTAGAAACAATCTAGTAATTACTTAGCGAGGTAGATTGTACGAGTTTCTCACTAATTTTGTCCATGATGTCACATTAAAATATAACGAAAGTTCCGAAACATTATATTTATAATGAATGACCTAATCCGCTGCAAATGTAGTCATTTGCTATTTAAAATAATTAATCTCAATATAAATGCAAATAAAACAAGAACAGCATTTTAAAAGTAGTGCTAACATCTATTATAACATCAAAAAGCATGTGTATTTGTGTATACAGTAACGAAACAAATACATTCTACTAAAATAGATTATGACATAACCTTTTAGCGTAATATGTCATTATATAATTATATCATTATCCGAACATGGCGCTCGAGTCCGCAAATATGCAAGACGTTGCGATGAGAACGAACGTTGTCCAAGGTTGTGTCTATTAACTTGCAAATTAAATTAATTTTCAAATCTGATAATACTGAAAGGTAGTATAGAAACGATGCCGCTCCCTTCTTGACCAACGTTGTTTCGTTACATTTCACCACTGGTATTTTCTGGATGACTCAATCCCAAACCACCGTCGAAGACAATGACACGGTGAAATATTGTTTGCTTAAAGAGGGTTTGGCTTTCATTTCGTTTATACAAACAGAGAAATTGATGGTATCGCGTTCAAATAGCGATAACAGCATGAACATTTATTTGGCAAATTTACGTCTATACTGACAGATACACCCAGTGGGAGGAAAAATAAACACTAAAATACAGTGCCTTTATCAATTTATAAAATGTTTCAATTTAATACAAAGCGATGTTTCATAGACATAAGTTTTTATACATTTAAATATAGGTACATTTAAAGTCAAAAAACTTAGCCTACTTTAAAATTAGTAAATTCAACGTAGCGATTCTATTCTTTCGATTTTTATGAAATGTTATGGATATAAGGGATTAAAAATACATTAGTCGACCTTTTTAGAATAACAAATAATCATCAATATATGCATGCCAGAAGGTGTTTTACTCCAGAATTAATAATAAATAGCAAAAAACCGAAATTCGTGAAACTAATTGCTATTTAGGGTAGTGCCTCAGGCTATTTTAAAAGCATGGCTTCTATAAACAAAAGCTTTAGCAATCTACTATGGATTGAAAAGTAGAGATATCTTTATTGTGAAAAAATATGGGCAACCTCCAACATAACTTGCCTCGAATCTATTCTTTTCAATGTTCACAAGTTTATTGAAAACACGGATCGACAATAAAAACAGTAAGAAAAACTAATGACGAGAAGGAACAAACACCACATTTACTTAAGCCGTACATCAATACGTATAAACTGCGTTATTGTAATGACAAAAAGCAAGACTTAGGGGCACTACTAAACCCCGCGTGGCTACTGAGGCTCTTAATATCTTCCGGTATACTGTTTTAAAGTGTAACGGTCGAATAACTAAAAGATATTTCAAGTAGACATGTACAATGCCGCGTAACAGTAAGTAAATACCTGTAGCGCGTGTTGAGTATATGGATGAAATGCAGTAGGTTTAATCAAGGGGCCAATCTCCATTCATTATTTTGTTGCGGTTGTTGCTAATTATTGTGTGAGAAGGGCCAATCTCCATGTCAGTTGGTCATTGACCATTTTAGTTCTTAACGGTTTTGGATATAAGCCCTATACTTAAAATGGTATATCATGTACCCTTAGCAACAGGAGACTGGCCTTTTTTATATCGACAGAAATAAACTCGGGAATTTTAGTGTTGGAGATATCTCAAAATCGATGAAAGTGGAGATTGGCCTTTTTAAGACTCAGGTCCAGAATTATGATGTTATTTCTTTAATTCATTTTGTAGATTTAAATGGAATGAGCAATACTAGAGGCTAATTTATATGGAAGTTAAATGTAACCAAATTTATTATTAGACCCTGATTATGTAATGTAAGTCAGAATCATGTTCACTGAAGCAAAGTTGAGTATCAACAAGTAGTCCAAAATCTCTCACAGCATCGACAAAAGGTAAGCAGTTATTTGAAATGTGTAAATGTAAGTTTGATTTAAAAAAATAACGTGACATTTAGAACAAAAATCCACACATTTGTCTTCTGCGAATTAAGAAACAAGTTATGTTCAACATATATATATTATTCACCTTAAACTAGTCCGCATGAATATCAGGAAAGAAAACATTTCAAGCAAATTTATTACGTATACTGAAATAAGGAAAAAGATGCAATTTATCTGGCAGCAAGTTTTTCGTAGAATGTATTAAAGAAACTTTCCACTAAATAAAAAAAAGATAATTCAATATTACCAATTATCATTAATTCGACACCAAAGCGCAAAAGTCAACATCATATTACATTCCGCTGGTACGATAACTGCATTTGTGGTGTGTGATGTTCAAGTCCCGTTAATTAAAAAAATATTTAATGCGACTTTGCGGCTAAATTTATCGTGAAATTCATAAAATGCGCTACATTTTTGAAATATGAGAAAATGTATTTATTAGAAAAAGAATTTATTGCAAAAGTACTCTATGGAGATTTTATAAATTGCCTTAAAGCAATTTTAGAAACAGCATCACCTACAATTACTTAAATAAGTCATGACAAACAAATAAAGACACGTACGTATGCTTTCTTGACTGTTGTTGTCTATGAAATGCACTTCAGGGCTTTATATCAAATGTCATTATCTTCTGATTAATTAAAATTACGGTTCGATAATGAATTAATAACTACAAAGTTATGTAAATATAAACTGTCTTATTAGAAAAGGTAGGCGCTGAAAATAACGAAAACAGTGTTGTAAATTATGTTTGTCTAAAAAAAAGCAATCAAGTGGTGGACCACTTCTCCTGATTATTTTGCAGTATGCCTAAATTAAATTGTGATGCAGGTGTCAATGCGGGAGTGACCAAGAGCGCCACGATATGGGTGGCGCAGGTACAATTCCCATAATATTTAAAATAATTACTTAGTATTCAATCTATAAAAGGAACTTTGAATACGCCTTGTTGTCAAGGTTACTAAATTACTGGGTCAATTTTCCAATTAAAATACCGGTTACGGTTGCATATATTTAGCAACCGACATGTGCCTATAAAGTGGTGTCAAATTTGAGATGTTGCATAATTTTACCTGCCAAGTAATATAAACTACAAAAGCCATTTCAGGACTGTCATAATAATAATATTCATATACCTTTTGACTTTCGTCAGAATTACCATTTACTATTTGTTATAATTGTCATCCAAACAATATAAAGTTTTCAACAATGTTTGTCTATACTACACAGAATAGCCAAGTATTATGTAAAATATATTATAGAAAAATAATATTTAATATTTTATTTTTAGTATTCAATTTGTAACTGGCTTTCATTTAGTAGTATTTTAGTAGTGAAAGCTATATATCCTGAAATATTAATTAATGTAATTTTATTGGTCAGAAATTGTTCCGGTCGATGGGAATTTGTAGCTGCATTGAATCGTGGTATTTGGTAGTGTTGGTTGCTAAAACGATTCAACTGTAGCGGTATTATTAAATAAAACACCGGTTGGTACAAATTTGCATTTTCCAACACAGGTTAGCGCAAAACATTAAAAATGTTGCTAATCGGAGAAGTTTTAACCGGTGTTTGAAGTACCTGATAAAATATTAAACAGTATTTACTATTTCTTCCATATGTGCACAACTCAGATAATTTAAAATTTACTTCTTATTCTTTCCATGTGCATTTGTTTTGGAATTAATTAATAATTATTTTCTTCAGTGATTTAGTAATTGTATTGCGTCTTTTATAAATGAAGTGAACAGTATAATTAAAAATATAAATATGCTAATATTTATCTGCCATAAAACAATCAGTTTTAACTTACAACGTAAGTATAATTAATTGATATTTACGAATGTATTATCTCTTCTGATGAGGACAAATGAATGTTGGAATTCTACAGAAGCTGGCTGGGTTTGGATGAATATTGTACATATTTCTAATGTTAAGATACAGTTAAATTCTACATTAAGAATTATGCCGACACTGTAAAGCTCGCTCCCATTTCTTCAAAACATATTGTAACATTATTTAGGTTAAAGTCATATAAACTAACTAGGAAACAAGGTTTTTTCAATAAATCATTGAGAACTTTCTATACACGGACAAACATAAGTTTGTTACACGATATATATTACTGTAATGTAAAACAAGGCTTCGAAGTATTTGAAAAAATGAAATTTAGTTTTTAAATTTGCTGGCCAATATATTGAAACAGTCATCGCTGCTAGTCACTTACAATCGACCAGGCTATATGCAGTGGCTTTTGGACTAAAAATTTGCCCATAAATAACCAGGTACGACGAAGGCGCCATAAATTCTCGGCCTAATATACAAAAAAGAAACTTGAAACAATATAAAAAAAAATATTTTTTAATGTAATCTCCCCTAACTTTTTCCGTCAAAATGTTCTATAACAGTTGCTTGCAACTCACTGTCATCCTTAAAACTGCGTCGGGAGCATTGTCGTGCAATAATCGCACACCTTTTGTCAATTTTCCACGACGTTTTGCACGAATACAGTCCCTTAATTTATGCAATAAAGACGCATAATAAGTCCATCACCTTGTTGTTCATTGAACGACTTTCGCCTTTCTGGGACGAGGTGTATCAGCTCGTCGCCATTCCATGGACTCCCTTTTCGATAGAGGATCGTAAAACAGAACCATTGTTTCATCCCCTGTGACAATGGACTCCAAAATCGGTTTTGGATCGTCACCACACATGTTTAACCCTGGAATGCTACTTGGGGTACACCTGTACCCCACCCTTCTTCAAAAATCCCGCCATTCGGAAATAGATGGAGCTGTGGTCGTGAGCTCCTGAGTAGTTTCAGCACACGATGCATCAGTCCATGTGCGATATTGGTAACAGAGAGTGTCTTTGCATTTCGGAGATATTTAATAGTTGGGGTACAGCTGTACCCCAGTGTAGCAGAATAACACTATATTAGATTTGTTTTTGGTTGTAAGTATATATTTGTTTTACACAATTATTTGATTATTAATGTTTTTGTTGCATAGCTTATGCATGCTATTTTTTAATTTAATTGTTGTTTTTTAGATAACGCAATGGCTTCTCAAAAAAAGAATTTCGATCTAACAAATCCTGATGATCTAGCTGAAATACACCGTTTTCTCTATGATTCTGATTCCGATGCTTCTCAGGACGAGAGCGATGAGGACGATGTCATTATACCAGATTTTAGAGACGACCTCGAAGAGGACAAAGATTCTGAAACTGAAGACGACCCAGTAGTTTCTCCTATTTCGGTTCAGTCTCACGATCCTTTACCACCCGCCTATGATTCTGAGGAAGATGTACCGTTGGCACAAATACAGCTTGCAGACCAAGATAAGGTTAAAGTTTTGAAGGTTCCCACCAAACTAAGGGGCAAAAATGGATTCAAATGGTCAGGTGTGAAAGGAGCAGTTCATCGTACACCAAAAAGAAATCTTGTTATACATTTACCCGGAAATAAAAATGAATCAAAGCAAATACAATCAGGAATAGAAGCGTGGAAATTATGTTTCACCAGAGAAAATCTGGATTCGATCACAGAATATACCAACAAAGAAATAAAAACTCAAAGACTGAATTATGGCAAAGAAATGGGCAATAGTGATACCGAAGATACACCAATAGCTAATAAACCTTCCTACACCAAGGACACAAATAATGTTGAAATGATGGCTCTCTTTGGTTTATTATATTATGCCGGCGTAATGAAGTTGAATGGAGTATTTACCAAAGAACTCTTTGACAAAGACAATGGTATACCCATATTTCGAGCAACAATGCCTGAAGCACGTTTTAGATTTTTACTAAACAGCCTTCGGTTTGACGATAAAGACACCAGAGCTGAAAGAAGAGAAATCGACAAACTTGCAGCATTTCGAGATGTGTTTGAGAGATCCATAAACAAAATGAAAAAATTGTATGTACCTTCGGAATACACCACAATTGATGAACAATTGGTGGGATTTCGTGGCCGATGTCCATTCAAAATGTACATTCCTTCGAAACCCGACAAATATGGGATTAAAATTGTGATGTGCTGTGATGCTAAAACGGCTTATGTACTCGACGCTGAAGTTTATATAGGCAAAAACTCCACACCATCTGATATTCCTGTTGCCCAATATTATTGTGAAAAACTTACCACTTCTTTTCAAGGAACCAATAGAAATCTGACAATGGACAACTGGTTCACGTCTGTGCAGACGGCAAAAAACCTTTTAGAAAAAAAAATTACGGTTGTAGGTACATTGAGAAAAAATAAAAAAGAAATTCCTGCATCATTTTTGGACCTCAAGAAGAGACAGATAAACTCCGCCATGTTTTGCTATAGTGACCAACTTACATTATTATCATATTGTCCACCAAAAACTAAGAAAAAAGCTGTTATTATGCTTTCGACAATGCATGAAATAGGTGATGAGTCAAATACCACCAAATTACCAGAAATTATAGAATTTTATAATTCCACCAAGGGAGGAGTGGACACTTTGGACCAACTGTGCCACACTTACTCCACTAGTAGAAAGACACGCCGTTGGCCATTATGCCTGTTTTATAATTTGCTAAATATTGTGGGATATAACTCGTTAGTACTTTTACGAGGTTCTAATGCACCGAATAAAGAAATTGTCAAAAACAGAAGAGATTACCTGAAAAAACTCGCACTTGATTTAGTGAAGCCTCATATGGAAAGTCGCTTAGAAACTCCAACTATGAGGCGTGAACTCCGTCAAAGTATATGCAATGTACTAAAAATAACTTGCCCAGCAGAAGTACCAACAAGGCCACCTGCTACCACCGGTAGATGTTCCTTTTGCCCCAGAAGCCAAGACCGAAAATCCAGAGTCAACTGCAGTGTATGCAAAAAATTCGTTTGTTTACAACATCAGAATAAAATTTGTCCTACATGTGCGGAGTAACAATAAAATATATTTTTGTTGAATAAACCCAAATGTAGAAAGTTAATTCACTTGTTTTTGCATTATTTTTTAAATAAACATATTTTTTGACAAAAATAAACCAACATTTATTTGGGGTACACCTGCACCCCACTGTAGCAGATTGAGTCCTGAAAATAAGTGTAGCATTCCAGGGTTAAAAACGACTGCGCACATTCGACACGACGTTCACGTTGGAGAGCAGAAAGAAGTCGCGGTACCCATCTAGCACTCATTTTATTCATACCAAAATGGATGGTCATGGAGAATTCGGCGAACACTTGTTTCGGAAATGTTTGTTATCACTGCTAATTCCTTCCATTTCAAACGGCGATCTTTTAGCACTAAATGTTCAATAATTGAAATTTGTTGAGGCGTTATGCGATTATTGTCCCAATCGGAAACATTTTGCCCACTTTTTTACAGTTGAATACGAAAGAGATGAATCACCGTAAACGCCGTCTAAACGTTGTTTAATGTGATAAGGTGTATGCACTTCTTTTGTTAAAAATTTAATGACCGCGCGGTACTCAATTTTCGTAACTTCAGATATTTTCGTGCGCTAGTCACTTTGGCTGGCTGGTTACTAAAAACTACTAGGCTTCGAACCGTCATATTTATAGTGTACACCTCACGTATGTGCATGCATGACGTGACGGAGTTTGAACACGTTTCAACCTGTATAAGCCTGTCAGGCCGAGAATTTATAGCGCCTATCTCGTACCTATAGATACGTAGAAAGATATCAGCGCACAATATATACCTAATGGTAAACTTAAAATAAGAAAATATTTGTTTCCTTGTATTACCATTTCTGTTATTTCTTTTGTAAAGTTGTTACTACAAAATACAATATGTATAAATATGATAATCAGGTGTTATGATGTATAAAATAAGTACCCATTAATTAAGTTGTTGCACAAACGTGTTGAATAACAGTATACAGAGACAGTATTGTGACTTGCCAACAGAAACATTTTAAGCCTTGAGAATCGAACGGATCGGTCGGTTGATTTCTACGTTTTGTACAACATACAACACACATAGAATTTAAAAATTATATTACAATCTTTAACCACAAAGAGTTGTAATATACAATTATTTACCATATATGCAATGCAAGATCGAATTTGTGTAATTATATGACTATACACCTGAAATGCTTTCCTATTTTTGCATTTGTAAAGTACATAGGTCGTGACAGAAATATAAATAACAATGCATGCTGTAACGGTTCTTCCATATTTATCACTGTATAATAATGATGAAGATACAAATTTGGTATATAGAACCTTCCGTTTTCAGAAGTATAAATATATAGTCTGTTATGCACATTAAATTTAAAATTGATTTCGCAATTTACTAGATTAGAAAATTGCCCGCATTTGAGGAAGCAAAAAGATTTAAGATTTTGTTCACATAATTTATACAGGATGTCCGACGAGGTAGTTCGAGATTTTTGCATTATAACACCTCGGCCAAAATAAGTACAAAAACTTCTTAAAAACATGGGTCGAATTTTCAACTGTTAATGTGTGTTTAAAGTTGCCCTATACCTATACATATGATATTTTTTTAGTTTACTTACAGAAAATTTGCGAAATTTTTAGCTTCCTAGGTTATTTACAATTAAAATGCCTTTCCAAACACCTTTATTTTGAAACAGAAGCCATTAATTAACAACAGAAATATTACAATACGAACATTGTTAAAAAATAAAAAAAAAGTTTTATAACTACTCGAAATACCTAGAATCGAGTAATTCCTTGCGACAAAACCCAGATTGTCATAAATTTTGAAGTTTGTGTTTTTCTTGATATTTCCAAAAATGACATTTAAGTTTACAAATCAAGAATATGCTGATATGGTCTCTTTGTATGGTTACTGCAACGGTAAGCTGCGAGATTGTACACAGAGCGTTATTCGTTTCTCGCAAGAATAACGCTGATGATGCCCTACGGGAGTAAAACAGGATCAACGAATAACTCTACGCAGAATCGCAACAATAACAAGACACTCAAAGTCATCAATACATACTACGCTACACGAAAATGGTTTGTATCCGTATCATCTCCAGTCAGTCCAGAACATTGAGGAAAAATACTATGGAGACGCTGTAAAGCATCTTTGCTGTACTCTCAAAACGGGAGCATTGGGCGGGGCTAAGTCTGGGACCAATAGACTAGACTACTCAAAATTATAATCTGTCATCACACACCTGTCAGGCCTACACTAACCTATGAAATGTTATTCCAGACGAATTCTTCTTATCAACGTCGTCTCTGCTGTTGCAGCTACGTAGAGCACAAGAAACTATAATGTCTTTTAATATTTAACTTATTATACAGTGGGGACGCGCGGGTTGGAATAAATTCATTTAAAATTTTTGGTTTTGTTTTGTGGAAAAACGCTCGGATAGGTCGATTTTTATTTTTAACCGCGGTTTTTCTGATGGTAAATTGATGTACAAAGGCTGGTCCAAAATAAATTACGACCATCAATTTTCTTTTTCAAATGGAAACTTATGTTTTTTATTTAATTTATTAATTCTGCATTGAATTCTAAGTATGTTTCAAGTACCATGTCCTATACCCAAACTCAACAGTTATAGAGAAATTATAACCGAAATACAACAAGTTAAGCCGCAAACGTTAACTGCAGTGTTACGAGAAACTGATCTTCGGCTTGCCTATTGTCAGGAAGTTAGTGGTCAACAGTTTAAACATTTAATTTGACTTGTTTTTCTGTTTTTTTAATAAATTGGTCATTTTCAGACAAGAGAGTGAAATAAATTTTGTAGGATACGGTCTCAGTTATTGATATGTTCAATTGTAAATTTCTCGATAACTGTTGAGCTTGGGTATAGGACATGGTAAATGAAACATGCTTAGAATTCGATGCAGAATTAACAAATTAAATAAAACACGTTTCCATTTGAAAAAAAATTGATGGTCGTAACTTATTTTTGGACCAGCCTTTGGACATCAATTTACCATCAGAAAAACCGCAGCTAAAAATAAAAATCAACCTATCCGAGTGTTTTTCCATAAAACAAAACTAAAAATTTTAAATGAATTTCTTCCAACCTGCGCGTCCTCATTGTATAACTCTAATACACGATACGCTTAACAAACAGTCAACTTTTTACCAACACTGCCTGTTTGACGTAAGTGTAGTATCAATATGGCGTACCTGTACCAGATTTGATCACGTGACGTCGTCTCCCTACTTATTCTTTCTCAATGGTCCAGAACTTGAACAACAATGATTATGCCTCTAGGCAAGTCTTTTGTACTTGGATTTTAGAAAATGAAGATTTAATTCCGACTACACTTTTCTTTGACGAGCAACTTTCACCAGAGAGGGAGTTACTAATTACCACAACGAACATATCTGAGTACTGAAAACCCACATGCAAGTTTGGAGAACCATTTTCAGAGCTATTTTTCGGTGAATGTTTGGGTAGGAGTGATTGGTAACTTTCTGCTTGGGTCGAATGTCTTCGAGGGAAACCTTAATAGCGTAATGAGATCAGCTTCAATTACTTCTTGAAAACGTCTCTTTGAATGTACGTCAGCAAACGTGGTTCTAACAGGACGGGGCCCCTAGACATCACAGATTTGTTTAATGCAACTTTCCCAAATCGATGGATAGGAAGGAACACTCCCGCGCATTGACCGGCTCGTTCGCTAGGATTTTGACCCTATGGACTTTTACTATAGGGCCACGTCAAATCAAATGTGTATGGATATCGAAAGCCCAATACCAGACAAGAATTGCTTGTAAAAATCGAGCAAACTTCTGGTTGCGTACGAAGAGTCGGAACTATGTTTAACTCTTCATGGCGCACATGTCGAGCAGTTGTGTAACTTATTTTTTAACAATGTTCCTATTTCTTTGTTAATTACTTGTTTCAATTTCAAAATACGAGTTTTTGGAAACGCATTTTAATTCTAAATAAGTATAGAACTAAGAATTTTTTTATTGACCGTGATTATCCTAAGACTTTCATACAAATCTCGTGGTTTAGTTAATTTCTGTGTTATTCGTAGTTCTTCTTCAATGACGTTATAGTCCAGTCAATTCATGATTGTGCAATTTTGTGGGCGGCGATTGTCTTTGAGTTTCTTAAAGGTGTCCGCCGTGTATGTTAGAAGTAATTTTAAATCCTACAATAAAATGCTTCTTAACTTTCACTTTCTGCTGCTCATAACTTTTTAATTATCTGGTCTACTTCGAAATACTTCTAATTAAAACTATAGATGTATTGAATTTAAAACCGCTCTTCACAAAAATTTTGTCGTGCTCACAGTTATTAAGATAAATTAAGAAAACTTATAACACCCTTAATTCAAAAATGACGGCCGCATGCGAACACCCTCAGCCAAGGAAAATGTACGATTGTTCTCTTTTTTTTTTTTTAAACACGAACTACCTGGTCGTCTGTTATACTGCTGAACGATGACTAACAAAATTATCAATTGATCAATGAAGTGTTGTACTGCGTCAGGTAACGTAATCTTCATTGATTTTTAATGAGATTTACAAAAAATGGCTCGTGTTATATCAACGCACTAATTGATTTCTCGTGGACATTCCCCTAAAAACTCAAAAAATTAAACATTTGTATTATATATATGTTGCAAAATCATTTGATTTAGAGCGCCGAATTATTTTGAGAATCCAAAAATGTTAAAAATAGCGAGGTAATCTCACTAAGAGAGTGTTTCTAGAAAAAGTATATATTTATAAATCAGATGATTCCATCAACAATAAAGATAATTTGATGCTGCAGATATTAAACATATATTTTGTTCTAATAAGATAGTCGCTGTTTCATCCAATTATAGTTATTATAAAAATAAGAAACTTTATTTGTATATAGCATATATATAAAACATATAGGCTTTGCACATTAGTCTGGCTTACAATCTGATAATGGTACACTAAACATTTATAGATAATAGAATTATGTAAAATAATAATTGCAATTGTTCTATGGATTTTATGAAATCTTTTAGCTGTGAAGAAGTTTATTGCTAAAATAAAAGAAACGTCGCGAATGTAACAACAGTTTTCTATTTTTATCCTATTTCCGAAATTGCAAACATGTGTACAGGGAGTCACCTCCGTAGGCAAGGCAGATTGTACTTTATGAGAAAAGATATTTCGCATTAGTTCTTTTCCTATAATACCCACTGATTAGGAGCACCTTTTAAATTTATTTTGAGTGTTCCATAACTTGGTGGCTGACCATAGTTATTGGTTTTTAAATAGAACACCATGTATAGTATTATGCTATACCAAAGAAAGTAGGTTTGGTGCATAACGACAATACCGGTAGTTATGATAACGGGTTCTGTAATTTCGAAAACATCACAATGTATGAATTAAAGAATATATTAAAGGAACTC
This sequence comes from Amphimallon solstitiale, assembly GCA_963170755.1. Lineage (NCBI taxonomy): Eukaryota > Metazoa > Arthropoda > Insecta > Coleoptera > Scarabaeidae > Amphimallon > Amphimallon solstitiale. The sequence continues at coordinate 109,269,259 of OY720676.1, forward strand.
AACAATACAGGAGATGCAGCTGGAAATGGCATTAACACATCCTTGTTGAAAGATGCATGTCTAGTAACTGCGAATAGATTGTTAGATGTATTAAATCAATCACTAAAGAGTGGAGTATTTCCTGAAGGATGGAAGACATCATACATTATACCAGTGCCAAAGGTGAATGGGTCACGAATATGCGTGGAGTTTCGCCCAATAAATACAGTGCCGGTGTATGAGAAAGTATTAGAACGTGCAGTAAAAAATAGACTTAGTTCGTATTGTAATGACAATAATATAATAAGCAAAGACCAGTCGGGCTTTAAAGAAGATCATTCATGTGAAACATTATTAGTGAATTTAATTGATAAGTGGTTAAAAGAACTGGATAAAGGTAACATTATCTTAGCAGTTTTTTTGGATTTTCGTAGAGCCTTTGAAACAATAAATAGAGACACTTTAATTAAAAAACTGGAATCAATAGGTGTAGGTGGTACAGTTCGAAATTGGTTTTCTAGCTATTTAAATAATAGGACACAAATAGTAAAATATAATAATAGTGTATCAAGTGCGATAGAAACTAGGTATGGAGTGCCCCAGGGAACTGTTTTAGGCCCCGTTCTATTCAATATTTACGTGAATGATATGTCGTCGTGTGTCGGCCGCTGTGACGTGTGTATGTTCGCGGATGATACAATGCTCTGCGTATCAGGCGATGATATGGAAGATATGGTTAAAGTGATGAATGAAGAGCTGGAAGCGTTATATATATGGCTATGTAGAAATAGTTTAAGTATAAATATTGATAAGTCCAAGTTTATGTGTATTGGAAGTAGACATAAATTACAACACAATGATAAAGATAAGATTAAAATACTAATTAATAATGTTGAATTAGAGTCAGTAATACAAATAAAATACCTTGGCGTAATAATTGATGAAAATTTAAATTTCAAAAAACATTTAAGCTATGTAATAAGTAAGATATCTAAAAAAGTAGGGTTTTTAAATAGAATAGGTAAAAACGTGTCAAATTATGTTAAACTTATGTTATATAAATCGCTTATAGCACCACACTTTGAATATTGTTCAACAATTCTGTTCAATGCAAAGCAAAATGAGATACAACAATTACAAAAACTACAGAATAAATGTATGAGAGTAATACTGAAATGTAGTAAATATACACCCATCCAGATAATGTTGGGTGCACTACAATTAATGAACATCAGACAGAGACTAGCATATAGAGTACTCGTTTTTATACATAGAATTAAGTTAGGTCAGGCACCTTCATATTTAACGGATAAGCTAGTACAAGTAGGAGATACGCATAGTTATAGCACACGTAATGTTAATGACTTTCATATAAGTAGATATCAACGAAGTCAAACAACAACAAGTGTATACGTTGATGGTTTGAAACTTTATAATACATTACCCAATAGTATAAAAGAATGTAATAGACTAAGTTTATTTAAGACGTTGGCTTATAAGCATATACACTTGAATTATTGACTTTAGAAGTTGGTTTGTAACACATATATCAAATTAAGTTGTTATATTTGAACATACATTTATTTATCATGTATACATAATAGCAAATTGCTAAATAAAGACATTATTATTATTATTATTATTATTATTATTACATTTTTGTATTCCCCGTAATTCTTAGTCATAAACTTATAAGATAGTATAGATCTAAAATTTAAAGTTTTTGAATTATTACTTAAAAATTTAATGTTTTAATAAAATTGTATTTCTCAAAAACGATGTATTAGATGGACACAATAATACAAACATATATATTTCTTCAATTACTAATTACATGTGCAAAAAACTGGATTAAAATTACATGACACATAGTTTTCTAAAAATCATTTTTTGAAATGAAACAACCTGTATAACTGTTCATTTTTGAATCGCTTACTAAATCTCGCTCAATAAGTAAGACGTTATTACTTCAAAAGTGACCATTTCTGAGCAATTGACATTTTTTGACACAATTTTGCTAACTTTATGTTTTTTATTTAAATACGGTATAGTGAGCCATAATATTTGTCGCGAATTTAACAATTAAATGAATAATATTTATAAGTTGCTCCTCAGTTGACAAGCATAATTTTATAATGATTTGTTCTAAGAATGAGCTTAGAGATACGATTTTTGTATGTATTAGGGAAATGACAAAAATATGATATATCTTATTTACAATACCGCAATATATTTCATAAAATATGTAGAATATGGCACCTTAAACACATTTGACAACCAAACAAATTAATAAGTTAATTTTAGTAGGTGTAGAAACAGGAACTGTTATACGTGAACAGATGAGTAATTACTAGAACAGAAATTATAAAATAACAATAAATATGATTCGGCGCTAATGGATGAAAATAGGTAACAATTATTTCAACAAATGTTCAAATAAACATTTATTTACTTTTAAACATTTTTGAACACGCTTCCGAAATCATAGATCGACATTAACAAGGAGTTGAGAACTTATAAGTATTTCTAAATATTTGACAAATATCTTCCCGCATAGCTTCCTTTGTGGTTACAGGTATAATATATGACGTGTCCCAAAGTTCGCGGAACACCTGTATGGTACCTTATTATGTGAGTACCAAGAATCATGAGAAGATATGGCAAAAAATCCATCGCTGTTAATTCCAAAGAAATTAATATTCAAAGTTTACACTTTAGATACCATTTGTCTAAATTACTGTAAAACAAACTTTAAAGATTGGTTTTAATATAGTCAATGGGATAACAATTTTTAACACTATAACCACTCTTCTAATTATATCATTTTGACTAAGAATTATACAGGGCAAAAAACGTTATAATATACAGGGTAATCCATTTAAAAAACTATAACTATGGTGAGCTACCAAGTCATGGAACACCATGTAGAATTCAAAGTAAATTTAGAAGATATTCCGAATGAGTGGCTATCATAGGGAGAAAACAGCTTTGAAATATCTTTTCTCATAAATCCACAATCGGCCTTCCCCAGGGAGTGATGGCGTATACAGTTTATCAAATCTGATAAAGTAAATCCAAGGTAAAATACTAAAAACTAAAAACAAATAAGTAAAAATAGTGCTTTTACTTTCCTAAACGTAATATAAGGAAGTATTTTTACGGTAAGAGTGGTTTTTGTAGGCAAGCCCCACTCAGACGTTATGTTCACATGTATTTCGTCTGTTTCTCGGCTTCTTTCTGATTTCCGAATTAATGACGAAATAACTGTAAGTCCTGATCAAACAAAAGCGAAACTATTCTTTCCCACAACCAAAAATTGACCCTGAGTAGGTTAGAAAAATAATTTTAATCTCCATTGTCGTTAATTTTAAAACACATCGCATATCTGAATTCTAAATGACAATTTCACCGTCTACCTATTCTGAAAACGTTATTCACAGGCGATTTAATATCTTCAGAATTAACTAGCTATGTAAATGCAAGTCATTTACGTCCGTGCCCATTACACATTATTGAATCCTACATTTATTTATTTATTCATTCATGGGAAGCATAAAATTTGAATTTAATTTATATTCAAAGTTTATTATCGTCTATTGATGTGTTTGACACGACTATAAAATACTTTCGATTGTTATTCCATGGTTGCAGGTAAAAGACATGAGTTTTCATCAGAACACCGACAATCGATATTTTACTAAGTTAGTGTCTTATGTCTGTTATTTCGTCAATTTTCGAGTGAGCGATAATACTGAAGACGTTATTAAAACTACTAAGTAGCAACATTAATAAGAAGGAGGAAATGCCTCTCTTTTGATTCGATAGTAGATTTACAAATAAGGAGGAAAAGTATGCTGAAATAATTCCACTAATCGTTCATTTAAATTTCTGGTATTGTTGTGGTGGACTTTTAATATTAATACCACTATATACAAATACAATTGTTACATTCTAATTGTTACTTAATCCTTGTCTCAGAATAAGAAGGAGTGATTCAAATATCGCGCCAAATTGGCGTATATTTTTAAGGTATTTCATTGGTTCTTGCTTAGGCAAGTTTAATATGGGAAAATAAGTTTGACAAAACGTCATTTTATGTTTATAGCCAAGCCATAACCTAGTCGCCTACATTTTTACTTTGGTTTATTATACTTTATTATGTTACTAAATAAAATCTGTACTTTTATGTACAACATGAACATGAGTGATCAGACGGCTTAAGACCTAAGGAACAAGTGATCAGGTATTTGAAACTTTGAATTTGATGAATTTGTCAAAAATACTGTACGACAGTGCGAAAATCAAACGTCCAACACTTAATATCATTCCAAAACAAACTATAGATGAATCCACACCAAAAATGAACTGAACAACTCACACAGATTCTTGAATTGACCAATTAATTTCAAGTATTTCTTAATTAAATACTGATTATATTACCACATGTTCATATACATGTTTTATTTCAGATATGTGAAACGTAATAAGGAACCTGTACTAATAGAAAACGGTGAAAATATCTGGTGGAGAATACTTGGGAAAAAGTTTGGATTGTCACAAGTATAATTACTGCACGACAAGCTTTGTTGAAAACCTGTGGGCTTAAAAAGCCATACTGACAAAGATGGGCAATTAAGAATACTTCATATAGGATCTGAATTGATACATAAGGTGAAGTTGCTTCAAAAAAATCCCCTTTCAGAATATCACTTGTACGAAAATTTTTGACAGAAGCAATTACAAATATTACAATAAGTATTTGGAAAAATTGTGCCGACCATATAGATTTTTAATCTTTTTAACATGATGTGAACACTAAATTATTGTTAATTTCCAATATATAATAGAAATAAAAAATAAAAATTTGTTATACTTTATAAGATAATGTAAATTATTCAATAAAAATGGTTCTATATATTTTCAAAATACATAAATTTTAATAGGGAATAATAATTAGTAATGTGTAAGTATATGTAATTATCTTTGTAGGTCTTATAAACAACTTCAGCCGATGTAATTTTTTCTATTTATTACTGTTGTATGTGAGATTCACATTTCCAAGAGTAGTTGCTTGAATTTACCTCCTCAAGGTTTGTAGCAGTAATACGAATGATTTATCTGTATAAACTTGTTGATATTCAAAATAGAAACTAATAAGCAAAACTTTTTCCGCAAGTTCTTAAGGACGTTTAGATAAAAGGTTTGATTCATTCTTGCTCTCTGATACAAATATTTAATAAAGAATAGACTTGATTCACAATTTTCATGTTGATATAGCACATTCACTAAAATGTGCAGTAATTATATATTTATAATGCCAATCCTCCTCAAAACGCTCATAACAAAGTCTACTCCTTTCATTTGTGAATTGGTCCTATATCTTTATGCATAGATTCTTCTAATGATTTTTTTTTGAAAAACTAGAATCAACAAATTTGAAAGTTAAGAGATTTATATTCATCATATTGTAACGTTTTCGGGTTCGCAATAAACAACTCGTGCAATTTATTTATTTAAAATAGTCTGTATATTCACAAACGTAAAATTAATAACAATATAAAAATGTAAAACTACTGTATCACACTTAAACTACTACGATTTAAATTAACACAGGTATTTATTTCTATTACTAATATTTATGTAACACTACCGTATTTATATCACTTCTATTTATATAACAACGCACCACTATATTTATTTTGTATTGTCCTTATATTTATGTTTACTCTTCGGCTACCACTCAAGGAACTATTTATTTATTTCTTATATTTATTTTTACTTTGGTCTGTTCCGCGCAACTACTACTTAAGGACTCTCTTATTCCAGAATTTTTTTATCCCGACGCGCCGGCTGTATTATATACGCACACAAAATTCCAGAAACATTCGAGCAATCGTCCAGCGGTCTTCTCGATAGGCCTAGAATTACACTGGGAGAAACTCCAGACATTATGTCACGTCGATATGATTTACAACCTCTTTTTATTGTCGCTCGGAAGTCTGCCTTTCTTTGTGCACTTGTTTCGTTACAATATTATAGATGTATGTACATACTTGTGTTTATAACTTTACTTTGCTGTTGCAAATTGCCTTGCACTCGTATTGCTGCGTCGATTGGTAGAATGAAAAGCTGCACATCCAACTATTTTAACCAAAGTAGTAAATGAAACACAAAACAGCTAAATCCTTAGTTAGAAATAATACAGTTCTTCTAACCTCAATTGTCATGATGCCATATCAAATTGTCTACTAAATTTTAAGCTATATGTTCCATGTTTTGGCGGGATATTTGAATCACTCCTTCTTATTCTGAGACAGGGTATAGTCTGCCAGCAAGATAATCATTGTTTTTACTTTTGAAAAATTAGATTTATTTTTTATAGTCTCCTTTAAAGTCTATAATAATAATTATTATGGTATTTATGGGAAAAATATATTTGATATATATTATAAGCTACGGTTCGCGAGTTTGTAGTCTTTGTGTATCACAATTTGTCAACGTAATTCTCAGCACATGATAAAAGAATACGTAATTAATAATAGAAATTTTAGCATGTGTGTGAAATACTTGTTAGAATTTGTTTTTTCCATGTAGACATTAAATATTAACTTCAAATAAATTGTTCTGGTGCTAACTGGGTTGTTTAAAGTTATTGTTCTAAACTCTACCTAAACCTCAAAAAAATACAGCTTTTATGGGAAACGCGTTTGTGCTTGTGTATTTTACACATAACATGTTATTTTTCTATACATGAAATATGTCATGTCGGAATCAATAGAAAAGGGTGAAAAAAGTGGCGCAGCGGTTCATTCTCCACGTTTTTTTCGTTAAAAACAGTGTCGTAATGTGTCATCTTTTAGAGCAATTGTCAAATTGTTTGCGCAAAGTAGTATCCATGAACGCTTCCCTCTCGTGTTAATTGCTTCGTTAAACAGTAAAACTTTATAGTTGAAAGGAGTGTTATTAGTGATGGAAAGTGGTAGTGAGAAAAGCTTCAACTACTCACCACAAGATCTTGTTGAATCGGCAACAGCATATGCAGCGATAAGAAATGTTTTCCTTGCGAAATCCAAAGAGCAATATTAAAAAAATATTATTCGCTTATAGACAAGTGTATTAAAAAAAAGAATAATAGCTTCACAGAAAGCGTGTTACTAGCATACTTTGTAACAAAATTCAAAATGTGGGACTCTTGAACCCTTTCAACCTACTCAAAATTGGAGTGCACCCTAATGATAAATAGCGATGTAGACATTAGTAAACATGCGAAACTTACTGCGTATTTGAAAAATAAATTAGTTGGATATAGACCCAAAAAATACAATTCATTTTCCGGAGACCAAATCTTCAAATCTATAAAAACTCCAGACGATCATTATCTCGTGTATAAGGTATTGCAGCAGAAAATTTTAATGCAAACTTATTGTTCGTATCATGTTTTAAGTTTGTTTAATATTCGGAATCGCGGGAGCTCGGCGAAAGGAAGAACTATATAAAATGAAGTGTGAGATAAAATTTATTTGACCTTACGGACATAGAAAAAAAAAATTATTTGAAACCTTTTTTTTCATAGGAAATTCCTTTTCTACTAGAAAAAAAGGTATTACTCTATTCACTTGTTGCATAAATGACTACTAGTTATGTATGGAATTTTTTTATAAACATTAGAACTGTAATTCATGTGGTGTTAGCGTTAATTGAAGGAATACATAAAAATGCGCCACTACATAGCACTGAGCGTAGCCAAAACTGGATCCGAGATCTATAGCGATTGCATCAGTCGTTTGGGTCCGAGATTCGAAACAGCCCGAGACAGCGATGATGTTTCTCGGCAAGGGGTTTGCGGGACGACTTAACGGAAAGGCACCATATTTTACTATAGCGTTGCGCATCTTTATATATTCCTTCAATCAAAGGTGTTAGATTGTACATATTTCTTTCTATTGGCACATAATGTGATTTGCAGTGACTACTTTACTACTAAATATGTTAAAATTCCTGTCATTACTGGTAAATCTGAAAATGCCATAAAACGCATTCAAAGCAATTTATTTGTGCCGACGCCCAACGAGCGACGTCTTCCAAAAAAACATTCAAAATAGTGTTGGTTCATGTATGCAAGTACAAAATCGATTCATCAATACCTAAATATTCTCCATACGTATACATACAATAATACAAATTACATTTGAATGCTGTAAAGAATCACATTGTAGATTTCTTTTTAATATTGCATATAAAGGTGTGATAGAGTTGGTTTTGGACTCAATACCCTTACTTTATTAGTATACATACGCTCTGATAGTAAAACAAGGCAAATAGTGGAGAATTAATTACAAAATGTTGGCAAAAGACAGTAGAAACTGGTGTATTAAAAAATGGAACAGCTCAATGCTGTGCTATTATCCTGCTGAAATGGGATATATTAATGAGCAGGAAGAAGAAACATATATTGAAAGATAGATTAATCGGTTAATCAAAGCGCAGGAGAAAATAATTATTAATCTAAATGATTTGGACTCTAGCAGAGTGGTTAGAATCAAATGATAAACGGTAGTTGCAATAATTATATGTGCTGTAGATGATTAATGTGATTATACTTTTCATGTTGTAATTTAGCATTACATCAATGAATAAAATAAAATATATCAGTTAATTTGTCAGTTGTTTAATAGTGAAAACAGTTTAGACAAAAAAATCGTGATTGAGGAATAATTACACGAAAGATGTATTTTATCACAGTCTATATATCAATAACACATACATTGTACCAAAATGCAGTGTGCCCATAAAGTCTCGATTCATTTACCTGAAAACGGCCGATAGTAGCAAATGAAGCTTTATTAATGGGATAAGAACAATGTTAACAAATAAGCAAAAACATAACTAACGTAATTCGACATGACCGCCCTTCATTTCGAAGCACATTTCCCAACGCTCTTCAGTGGATCCAAACACCGAACGTGACTCATCATTAGCGCTTCCTGTACCTACGTTGAAATTTATTGACAAGTCGTTGAATATTGGGTTGTGTGGGCCCTGGTTTTCTAAACTTCCTTGTAAACTGTTCGCGACATTCTTCATAAGTAATTGATTCTCGCTCTCAAATGGTTGTCATATAAACAGATTTTTCGAGCGCATTTGACACTATTAGATACGACATTCTGCTGAGGAAACTTGATGCATTGGGACTTCATGGCAATCTGGTTAGTTTTTTGACGTGATATCTTAGTTAGTTAACGAATCAATTATGTGTATTACAATAGATTCAAATCTGCTGAATTTGCTGCCACGTCAGGCGTTCCACTGGGGTCTAATTTGGGCCCTCTGCTTTTTATACTATTTATTAACGACTTCTTGGAATCGTTTTCTTGATAGGTTAGCCTACGCTCACGACTTGAAAATCTATCGTCGTATTGATACTATCCCGGGTGCTCTGCGTCGACAGTGTGACTTGGATACTCTCTATGAATGGTGTTAGCACAATGATTTGGCACTTAATATCAATAAATGCCATGTTATGAATTATTCTAGGAGGATGGAACGATTATAGCATTGGGGGACAGGTATTGACCTGCGTGCAGGAGGTGAAGGATTTGGGAGTGCTGTTTGATCGACATTTATCCTTCGCCAAACATATTATTAATGTATGGCACTTCTGCCTCTGGTACACATGGTTTCATTCTTAGAAATAGTAGACATTTTGCTAATGCAGCCACTATTGAACTTCCTTATTCTACGCTCGTGCGTAGTAAGCCAGAATAGGCTGCTGTTGTTTGCCATCCAATTTATATCTGCTATAAATTGAAATTGGAGAGCATACAGAGACGATTTTTAAAGTTCTTGAGCTTTAAGGCCAGCAGAGTTTATCCTGTAGAAATACTGACCATGCAGTTTTGTTGGAGGATCATAATTTTGTTGTACCACACACACGTCGTGAGATTGCTAGTGCCAACTTTTTACATGGTTTAGTGCATAACCGGATTGACTGTCCCTATCTGTTGGGTTTGATTCATTTCAACGTGCCACGATTTTCTGCCAGAAGTCAACTTACGTTTTTTACTTCCACGTGCATGACAAATGTCATGCTGAGGAGTCCACTACATCAAATGTGCCGTAATGGAAACAAGTATTTCTTGGACTTCACACTTAAATGAATTATTTATGTGTAATGGTATTATATTGATTATAATCCGCCCATCTATTGTAAATTACAGTATTCCCCTTGCTAATTTTTTACTGTTAGGTACAAAATAAAGTATTATTATTATTATTATTATTATAAATACAAAGCACGGATGCTTAAGTATATGTAAAAATGTACGTAAGGAAAAATACATACCATGTGCTTGCAGTTAAGCTGCGGATACATTTTACTATGCGATAAAACGACGACACCGAGAGTTTGTATGAGTTAGTACGAGAAAGCAATATACAAACTGTTCTATTGGTCGAGTGTAGTTAAGCTGACTGACTCGCGTTTAGGATATAGCAGCGGTCGGCTCGATGTCTAGCGCCTAGCAAACACATTTTTAAATCACGTTTCGTCCACCTAATTTAGACCAATTACTCGCCAAAATTATTGAATTTTCGAATCATGTTACCCCGGATATGTTAACAAATGTCAGTCGAAATTTTTATAATCAGCTGGGTCTCTACTTATAAATTATCCAGGTAGTGATTTTTTATTTATTAATATTATTTTCATCTTCTCTAAAGCAGTACAGTAAATGACTTTATTCTGGGTTAAAGAATTTGTTATTAACAATAACAGTAGCAATTTTCACGGACAAACGCAGTAATGATTTCTGCGGTGTCGACCTTAACGTAGCTCTAATGTTAGTAACAGAGGCTACCCCCTTATTCTCCCACTTATAGTCGGCCAGCTTGTCTAGTACATTCATCCGCAGGTAGACCGCGTGCACACTGTATGTGAAAATAAATCACAATAAAAAAGAAATAACGGTATCAAAAAAGCAAGCAAACTCGATTATTAAAAGAGTTTACTTTAGAACGCATAGACATGGAAGGGGAGAAAAAGAAATTTTAGCACTGTAAAATAATCAAACACAACGAATTCTTTGACTCTTAAAAATTAATTCCGAAAGAGATTCAATTTACAGCTGTAATCGTCTGCAAACTATTTACTAGCTTACTATGTCTTGAGATACTTGAGAAAACTGTTTAACTGAATTTAATCAATTATGTTTATTACCATAGTTCTTTCGTCTAGCAAAGGTTTGCATTGGGTTCGTTCATATGTGTCATATCAACGACTTTTCCTTATACAAAACTGTGCATAAGATATATAGACGATTAAGTCAAGCATTGTGATGATTTGAGGAAAATGTAAGACATAAATTTGGCAGTGGACAAGGACCATTGACAAAAGATTCTATTTCGTTTGAAATGGACAAGAGTGTAAGGGATGTACTGTATATAATAAACTAAAACTTAAATTATTTAATATAAGTGTTAAAGAATACATAAAATATTATGGATGAATTCTATTAAATTGCAGAATTTATTGCATATCAAGTTTTACACAATTGCACAGATTTCAAAAAACATGCCTCTCCTGGCTGTATTTAAATTCTTAACTACCTGAATGACTACAACGATATTGAGTTTCATACGATATAAAGTGTATTGTAAAATACAGATTCACGTCGATGTAGCCTTGAACATAAAACAAAAGAACAGAGATATTCTATTTAACTCAATCACGATGTTAAATGTCGCACAAAGACCTTTGGAACCTGTAAAATGTTGAGATATTTACACCCTACGTTGTCGTATATACACTCTTTATTCAATTTAATTATCCCTAAAGTTTGTTGGTCGTCGTTGTTAACGACGACGCCAGGAATAATGTCGAGCTATGAAAATGCCGTTACCTCACTATGTTGCCTGCAATATATATACCTATATATATGTATGTAATATCATAAGTAGTTGTGACCTAAATCTAAGAATTCATGCAAGTCTTGTCAAAGAGTTCTTGTATCGGAGAGTCGACTTTATCTGCCGTTTGGTATCCATCATTTATTCTGACACGATTCTTACGCAAATTACTAGTTGCATTATGTTTTGTCCATTATGACTCTCTGAGGTCAGGGTATGGTCCATTGATTTTGTTAATTCGCAATACATAACTTTTTTATTAATCGAGTATTAACCGAGGAACGTAGATACCGTAAAGAATTTAATTACATGAGATGGCACAATCGGTAATTGCTTAATAAAGAATCTTAAATAAGATAATACGAATAAAAAGATATAAATACTAACACCGTAAAAGATCAATCCTTTGTAGTTTTACACAATTGCACAGATTTCAAAAAACATGCCTCTCCTGGCTGTATTTAAATTCTTAACTACCTGAATGACTACAACGATATTGAGTTTCATACGATATAAAGTGTATTGTAAAATACAGATTCACGTCGATGTAGCCTTGAACATAAAACAAAAGAACAGAGATATTCTATTTAACTCAATCACGATGTTAAATGTCGCACAAAGACCTTTGGAACCTGTAAAATGTTGAGATATTTACACCCTACGTTGTCGTATATACACTCTTTATTCAATTTAATTATCCCTAAAGTTTGTTGGTCGTCGTTGTTAACGACGACGCCAGGAATAATGTCGAGCTATGAAAATGCCGTTACCTCACTATGTTGCCTGCAATATATATACCTATATATATGTATGTAATATCATAAGTAGTTGTGACCTAAATCTAAGAATTCATGCAAGTCTTGTCAAAGAGTTCTTGTATCGGAGAGTCGACTTTATCTGCCGTTTGGTATCCATCATTTATTCTGACACGATTCTTACGCAAATTACTAGTTGCATTATGTTTTGTCCATTATGACTCTCTGAGGTCAGGGTATGGTCCATTGATTTTGTTAATTCGCAATACATAACTTTTTTATTAATCGAGTATTAACCGAGGAACGTAGATACCGTAAAGAATTTAATTACATGAGATGGCACAATCGGTAATTGCTTAATAAAGAATCTTAAATAAGATAATACGAATAAAAAGATATAAATACTAACACCGTAAAAGATCAATCCTTTGTAGTTGTCGAATAAAATTAATTAAAGCAAAGAAGTATACTGGCCTAACAAATTTTAGTAATTAGATTTAATATTATAAATGCTAGAGAAAGGCAATCATTTTTTGGTATCCAAAGAGCCAAAACTAAATTTTTAACTTCATTTAATCTTGTGTATAATATACACTTTACAATGATGTGGATTTTGTATCACATTTAATTTCTATTAATGACATGTATCCACATATTTTTATACATCTTCTCGACATGTTTAATGAAATTTTAGAATAAAAAATATATAAAGATGAAACTATTTGTACACAACATAATCTATGCACAGACCCTTACATAAAGGGCTGAAAATTGAGTGCTTAAAGAAATACAAGAGAAGATACTTGAAGCAGAAAATATAAGGTGTGTGATAGAGATAGTTAGAGTAGGAAAAATATATAGATTAGGAAACTTAATTTGCCTTAATTTGGCCATCATCATCATGATTATTCGTGTCCTGTCATACAGGTAGATACATAGAATATAGCTGGACTAACGGACTAGAATGATAATGATAATGACTAAATTGCTAATATATATAGTACCAAAAACAAATGAATTAAGAAACTATCTTAAAAGAGCAAAAACGTCCTGATATTTGGGATGATTTTCAAGTTCTTTCAGTAAACATATACAATAAAATATTTTGCTTTTAAAGTTTTACCAAACATGTAAAAATAGTGCGATGGTTCCATTTAAAATTCTCTTTTCCTACGCCGGAGATATAAACGCATTCAATTGTACCTTCTTTCATGTTACATTGCTCATCAAATACTGGAAGAAACAGATTCTAAGCCATGCAAGATATTGTAAAACAGACATAATCTAACAATAAGCCATTTAACTTCAAATATATATATATATATATATATATATAATGCCGAAAAATCCCAATTATTCTCATCAAGAGGTCAAACAATATATAAATACGGCAACAAAGAATAGCAAATATATATATATATATATATATATATATATATAAAACAAGAATAAGAGAATATTGGGTAAAGTCCGCTGTAGTGCAACCGTCGTCACGTGTTTCTGACTTATTGATCGTCATCAGTACGGTGTAGCCAAGGAATAAGGTGGCATAACCTTGGAGATGTAAGCATACACGGAAGACCATCAGGTGACAGACTGCCATTTGCAGCTTCATTTAGAAGATCTTCGGTTTTGAAGACAACAACTAACATCGCCACGAGGAAGACATTGTCAACCTGGGTGCCTTCCGAACCCAGGAGAGATAATCAATAGAGGAATTATCGCGGATACATAAAATAAATCAAGAATAAGAGAATATTGGGTAAAGTTCCGCGATAATTCCTCTATTGATTATCTCTCCTGGGTTTGTGTCTACGGTTGCACTACGCGGATTATACCCAATATTCTCTTTTTCTTGTTTTATTTTATGTATCCGCAATAATTCCTATTTTATTATCTTTCCTGGGTTCGGATGGCACGAGGTTGACAATGTCTTCCTCGTGGCGATGTTAGTTGTTGTCTTCAAAATCGAAGGTCTTCTAACTGAAGCTGTAAATGGCGGTCTGTCACCTGATGGTCATCCGAGTATGCTTACATCTCCAAGGTTATCCCACCTTATTCCTTGGCTACACCGTACTGATGACGACCAATTAGTCAGAAACACGTGTCTACGGTTGCACTACGAGGATTATACCCAATATTCTCTTTTTCTTGTTTTATTTTATGTATCCGCGATAATTCCTATTTTATTATCTTTCCTGGATTCGGATGGCACGCAGGTTGACAATGTCTTCCTCGAGGCGATGTTAGTTGTTGTCTTCAAAACCGAAGATCTTCTAACTGAAGCTGCAAATGGCAGTCTGTCACCTGATGGTCTTCCGTGTATGCTTACATCTCCAATGTTATCCCACCTTATTCCTTGGCTACACCGTACTGTTGACGACCAATAACACACGTGTCTATGGTTGCACTACAGCGGACTTTATATAAATATATTGAATGTATTGAAAAATTAAATATCTTCTTGGTACTAGTGGCATAATATGAATGAAAGTAATAACAATATGACAACTGGTTGTCATTTAGAAAAATCGACAAATATAGAATATAAATCAAATATGTATGAACGAAATGCAAATAAACAAGCATTGGACTGTCGGCATTACCCATGCAATTCCATTAAATGGCTTGGGTCTACCACAAACTGTACAATCAATGCAATCATATAAATAATGACGACGCAACTATATAATTCAAAAGTTACGAGTAGAGCATGATATTACAACAATAAAGAATGTAAAACCAGTCATGTATAAATGATATAATTTATACATGACTGGTTTTACATTCTTTATTGTTATAATATCATGCTCTACTCGTAACTTTTGAATTATATAGTTGCGTCGTCATTATTTATATGATTGCATTGATTGTACAGTTTGTGGTAGACCCAAGCCATTTAATGGAATTGCATGGGTAATGCCACAGCCGTCTCTACTTACAAGCCATGAAGTTGGAGATCTGGCAACTGCGCGTGTGGTTCTCATTTGTGTTCTCATTCTATGTAATTTTCACGAGATCATGTGCATATCATATGCATGTCACGTTTATTAGCTAAAGTTTACGTGAGTTTGAATCAAAAACATTTGAGAAGAAGTATTTACAAAGTTAAAATCAACCTCGGGAAGTAGCTATGGTAAACAATTCATATTTTCGTAAATGTGGCCGATAACAGTATTAAACATAACCTCAAAGTGTCAACACGTTCTTTGTAATCATTTGTTTGCTGTTTATAAGTTTGATTAACAAATACTTTTGGAGAAGGTAAGAACAATATACATTTACTAGTTTTGTTCATTTTTTTACAACTGTGTGATGTTTTAGATGCCATGATTGTGCTGTTTTTCATTGTGTAAATCGAACTACAACATACACTTGAACAGGAAGATCTACAAACAACTTTTTCATTTTCAAAGGAAAATTAATTACGTAAAAAGTGGTTACGAGCAATTAATAGAGAAAATTTCGTCGCCACAGGGAATACAGTGGTTTGCTGTAAACATTTTGATGAAGGTGAAATACAACGGTTTGAGTCATATGACAAGGAAGGTGAAAGTGTAAAAATGGTTACAAGAATCGTTATTAATAAATAGTGTATACCTAGTTACAGTTTACGTTAATAATACCGAATTAGCATCAAATAATCTTATGTGGGTGTTACCTGAATCCCGTAAGTTGACTCGTTGGTCTCAGTTACAAAATCTGTTAACAAGATATATCTAGGTAGTTTTTGCAGTGATTTATGTATAAACGTTGAATATTACAAGCATACATAGTGGTTATGCTGTTCATTCAATTAAAATGAAAATTAAGTGTGTGAATTGTAAAAATTTGGCAGTGAAAAGTAATGGTGCTCTGTTTGGTGATGCTTATTTTGGTTATCTGCAGAGAGGCGGACTTTGTGCAGCGACTGATGAAGTAGGTTATGTGTATTTTCACTTATGTGTAATATTTGCTTTTATAACA
Organism: Amphimallon solstitiale; assembly: GCA_963170755.1. Taxonomy (NCBI): domain Eukaryota; kingdom Metazoa; phylum Arthropoda; class Insecta; order Coleoptera; family Scarabaeidae; genus Amphimallon; species Amphimallon solstitiale. Next base: position 109,285,863 of record OY720676.1, read on the forward strand.
AAAAATATAAAAATTGAAAAACAATTCTTGAACAAAAATAAACATCAAAAGATATTAACCTCATTAGCAATTAAAAGAGTATAAAGTCTGATAACTTTTATATTGATTTTAGTGTTGTATGTGAATCTGGAACACCAATGAGCAATATAGTGTTGAATAATTATAGCAGAAATAAAAATATTGTGTCCCGTGAAAAAAGTGGTCAAAAGAGAAAATTACTACTTTGAATAATATTAAAAATGTTGAAATATTAATAATGTTTTTTATACGTTTCCCTTTTATACATCCTTTCTTCATCACATTATACCTACCTACCTAAATTTAAAGACAGAATTAACTACCAAAAAACCTATTTTAGATTAGAATTAACTACCAAAAAACCTATTTTAGATTAGGTACACGGTTAATCTATCTCACTTTCAGCGCCTGCTCAAGTCCACGAGTAGACCCACTTGAAGGCAACTAGGCGGTGTTGCCAATTTTAACTTCACGGCTTGTAAGTAAAGACGGCTGTGGTAATGCCGACAGTCCTATGCTTGTTTATTTGCATTTCATTCATACATATTTGATTTACATTCTATATTTGACAATTTTTCTAAATGACAACCAGTTGTCATATTGTTATTACTTTCATTCATATTATGCCACTAGTACCAAGAATATATTTAATTTTTCAATACATTTGTATATTTTGGCAAAGAATTTTAATATATATTATACAGGGTGCGTCATCTAAGCGGGTAAGGCCGATTATGCCTTTATGAGTAAAGATATTTCGAAACGGTTTTTTTCTTGTAATAGCTGTTCATTAGGAGCAAATTTTAAACATATTTTGTATTATACAGAGTGTTCCATACCTTGGTGGCTGACCATAGTTAGTTTTTTAAATGGAACACCCTATATATTATTACATTTTTGTATTCTCCGCATAACTTTTAGGCAAAAAGTTATAAGATAGTATAGGCCTAAAATCTAAGGTTTTTGACTTATTACCAGTTTTCTGAAAAATTCAATGTTTCTATAAAATTATATTTCTCAAAAATGACGTATTAGATGAATACAATTTTTGGTAGAGTTGTTTATAATAAAAGGGCCTAACACAAGCATATTTTATTTTTTTGCAATTACTAACTGAATTTTTAGAAAACTGGATTAAAATTACATGACACGTTTTTGTATAAAAGACAAATTTTTTAAATGGAACCCCATATATATCAGTTCATTTTTGAATTGTTTATTAAATTTCATGTCAGAAACATGTAAGACGTTAATACTTTAAATGTGACTATTACTGAGCTATTGTCATTTTTTGATATGCTTTTGTTAGTTTTTGCAAAAAAGTCAATTTTTTCAAATGGAACACCCTGTATATTATTTCATTTTTGAATTTCTTATTAAATTTCACATCAAAAACATGTAAGACGTTAATACTCTAAAAGTGACTATTACTGAGCTATTGTCGCTTTTTGATATAATTATGTCAGTTTTGTGGTTTTAATTAATATAGTATAGTAGTGACAAAATTATATCAAAAAGCGACAATAGTTCAGTAATAGTCACTTTTAGAGTATTAACGTCTTACATATTTTTGATGTAAAATTTAATAAACAATTCAAAAATGAAATAATATACAGGCAAGCAGCGACAAAAGAAAACGAAATGGAAGTTATTGAGAATGCCTAAACATATACTTCCAAACCTAAATTGTCATATCTGATAGAAATGAAAGATAATTTTATATTAAATGTAATTCTTCACCGTATGCGGATTCCTAAAAGAAGAATCAGATGCTGCTCATGGCCAAAATTAAAAGCGATAGAATTTAACACCAATAAAAACGAAAAAAGTCCATAATAGTTATATTGATTTACACTCAATAACGTAGGTATTGTTTTGGTAAATGTGCAGAACTTTGATATTATAGTGGCAAAATGTAAAAAATACCTGCAAACATACATTTAGAAAGTAGCTAATTAAGTCAAAAATATATAATACCTACACTTTATGTATCGCATATGCCTGAACCAAAATAAATGTGATTTATCAGAAGAAAGACGAAGCAAATAAAATACGATTAATAATAACAATATTAATATACGGTTCTATAGCAATTGCTATTATTTTACATTATTACATGAAACAATTTGACTTTAAAAAATAAAACAAACTTACGAAGTTTGCTTACTTTTTATTTTTATTTTTGTCTCTAACAATATGGTTTACTTAAATTAAATATTAACTGAAGTAAAGTTTGTTCTGGAGTAATAACATTATTATTTCTAAATAATTTCAGTATGCAATTAAGGGAGTTTGCACGTCAGTAAGACATAAAGAACGCACAAATTTGCGCACTAAATGTCGCAACGTTCCTGTGTGCATTATTAGTACAACGTATTAGGTAATTACTAGGACACACCTATGCATGCCACCTGGCCACCTAGTGACACATACTCGAATATGATTTATCATATTGCGGAACACTAGTTAGGTTTCATATTCAGTTAGATGTCGACTAAATGTTCTGACAAAGCAATTAAAAAACAATCAATAATCATTTCTGAAATATTTTAACAAGTCAGAAAATATGGATATATCATATTCATGCTTCTTGAACTCTATGTAATCTTAGTAGTACATTCAAGAGATTTGTCACAGCAATTAATCGCTTAATTGATAGTAATTTACATTCGGAATTCATCCAAATAATAGTTTTATAATCCTACGTGACTGTTTAATAATCACTAAGTAAACATTAAGTGGATAATAGTGTTCCAAAATTAAATTATTATTTATTTTGTAAATGTATTTATTCGCCTTAAATTAATTTGTAATTTAAAAACATTTGGTTAAAATAGTTATAAGCAAAATATAGGACGCAATGATGAAGGAAAATGAAATTAAAAGTACTGCAGGGGGATCGCAAATCTCGATTACAACGCAGTTTCGGATACGATATACGATTCGATACAAACTTCTAAAAAAGAACAATTTAGGTACATTTTATATGTATTTTTTGTCTTCTGACGGACCACGGGTGGTGCTATTAACTGCCAATCTCTACTAAGAGAATAATTATAAATAATTACAGTAATTTTGCATTTTTCTTTATTGTTATTAATTTAAAATTCTATAACAATATATAAATAAATGCTATAAAAAAATAATACATTTTATACAAAAATTCTAATTTTGCTGTGCCGCATTACACAATTCATGACATTATTAGCCCCAATATCCACTAAGATTTAATTTATTTTGTATTGTTTCCTTATTTTTATTAGCGTAAAATTCTATAAAAAAATATAAAAAATAATTCATATTGCACAAAACTTCCAAAAAAGAAATATATTGTAGCACCACGAGTATTTAGTTACGATACTCCCCGTACTTACCCTTGGTCAGCGCTAGTAGCGCCAGCGAAGCCAGTCCCACTACCGAAGAACGCACCCCTACTACCGTGACGTCGGGGGTTAATCGCCTGAAGCGATGACCGGGCAATATAAAAGAGCCCTCCGCAGTCAGATCAGGCAGAATTACGACCCCCAGAACTACTGGAAATACAAACGCCCCAAGCTGGAAATTATCTAAACCACTTACGGAAGCTAACATAGCACTATCGCCCCATTAACCAGATACATCATTCTCAGAAAAAGTGTAAAAAGCCTAGGCTTAACACACAAACACCAATAAAGAAGAAGAAGAAGAAGATCAGGCAGAGTATTTCTAGCTCTCAACTGTCCTCCTGGATCAGCCGGAGAACCTGACAGCCTAGAAACACTCAAGAGCTGGAATAGCCGCTCTTGAGTTAGAGGTGGAGAAGCCCCTCTGTGGTTAGAAGAGCTGGAATGGCCGCTCTTAAGATAGAGGTGGAGAAGCCCCTCTGTTGTTAGAAGAGCTGGAATAGCCGCTCTTGAGTTAGAGGTGGAGAAGCCCCTCTGTTGTTAGAAGAGCCGGAGTTGCCGCTCTTCGTTTACGGGACTGGATCAGCCGTCCCCAACCGCCGGAGCGGGACTTGCCGCTCCTGGACGTGTGGAGCTGGAACAGCCGCTCCCACAGTAAGGGCCGGATCATCCGCCCACTATTGGAGGCCGGACCTGCCGCCTCCCGAGGGTGCTGGACCTACCGCCCCTCTCGTCGAAACCCAGCGAAGACGTCACCACCGGAGTAGGAAGTGCCACCCGGTCCTGACCAAGACAGCGCCGCCGCCGTCCAAAAACATCGCTGCCGCCCCAGGAGGAAGAAACCCCTGCCGGTCTAAATAACCTCAGAACCGGAGTAGGAAGTGCCACCCGGTCCTGACCAAGACACCGCCGCCGCCGTCCAAAAACATCGCTGCCGCCCCCAGGAGGAAGAAACCCCTGCCGGTCTACATAACCTCAGAACCGGAGTAGGAAGTGCCACCCGGTCCTGACCAAGACACCGCCGGATATACAACTGTACAAAACAAAATCAAATAGATCGAGTGTGTGAAGTTAGCCCCCCTTTTTTCGAATATCGGAAATCTGACGGTTGTTCCAGGATGTTCTAAATTGTTCCAAAGTATTTCAAAAAAAAAGTCAAAATTGGCCGAGATAATTGAAAAAAACGACTTTTTCACCCAGCCCCCCTTTTTTCGAAAATTGAAATTCTGAAGGTTGTTCTAGTTGTTCTAAACATTGTTCCAAAGAATCTCGAAAAAAAAACAAAATTGGCCGAGATAATCGGAAAAAACGAGTTTTTGCCAGCCCCCCTTTTCTTGAAAATTGTAATTCTGATGATTGTTCTAGGTTGCTCTAGGTTTGTTCTAAATTGTTCCAAAGTATTTCATAGAAAAAATCAAAATCAGACGAGAAAATGGGAAAAAACGAAAGCCAAAAGTATGAAGTCGGACCCAGTTTTTGCAAAAATTAAAATTTTGACGGTTGCTCTAGGTTGTTCTAGGTTTGTTCTAAACATTGTTCGAATACGTCAAAACCGTATCTCTTATATATCAAAAGATATGGCAAAAAAACCAAATCCAAAAGTGTGAAGTTAGCCCCCCTTTTATCGAAAATCTAACTTCTGACGGTTGTTCCAGGTTGCTCTAGGTGTGTTCTCAATTGTTCCAAAGTATTTCAAAAAATAAATCATAATTGGCCGAAAAAACGGCAAAAAACTTTTTTTTTCTGGCGGCCCATTTTTCGAAAATCGAAATTCTGACGGTTGTTCTGGGTTGCTCTAAGTTTGTTTTAAATTGTTCCAAAGGATTTCAAAGAAAAAATCATAATTGGCCGAGATAATAGAAAAAAACGATTTTCCCACGGACCCCCTTTTTGCGAAAATTCAAATTCTGAGGGTTGTTCTAGGTTGTTCTAGATTTGTTCTAAACATTATTCTCATACATCAGAACCGTATCTCTTATATTTCAAAAGATATTGCAAAAAAACGTTTTTAAAAAAGTGTGAAGTTAGCCCCCCTTTTTTCGAAAATCTAACTTCTGACGGTTGTTCCAGGTTGCTCTAGGTCTGTTCTCAATTGTTCCAAAGTATTTCAAAAAATAAATCATAATTGGCCGAAAAAACGGCAAAAAACTTTTTTTTTCTGGCGGCCCTTTTTTCGAAAATCGAAATTCTGACGGTTGTTCTAGGTTGTTCTAAGTTCGTTTTAAAATGTTCCAAAGGATTTCAAAGAAAAAATCATAATTGGCCGAGATAATAGAAAAAAAAACGATTTTCCCACGGACCCCCTTTTTGCGAAAATTGAAATTCTGAGGGTTGTTCCAGGTTGTTCTAGATTTGTTCTATAAAGCAGATTTTGGTATGTCTTGAAAAGTGTGCGTAGAAATACTAACAGAGTTGGTATAGGTAGCACTAAAGAGTGCATCAATGTAACTAACTAAATTAGCAAGTTGTAATAGTACCAAAATTGGAAAAAAGTACATCAATATGTACCGAAATACACAGAAAAAAACGAGTTTAGTGAATATTACATTTTTAACCAGTGTTATTTAAAAATATTTTATATTTCTTTTAATAAGTGTGCATGCATGTGCATCAGTTTGTCATATTTGAGTATACAGTAGAACAACGTTATTTTATCTTAGCAAGATCATTTAGTTAGGATTCTCTAGAAGAAATGTTTCCACATGTTAGGCTTAAAGGAGGTGCAAATGATACTACCGATGCCAGAGTGGCTGAATATTGCAATGTGGGAAATATTGCGATGTGGAATAGTAAAGCTTCAAAATCTTCCAATACAGTTAAAAGCGTCGATTACGTTAGTACCGCAACATATTATAAAATCCAGGAAATCATATACAAAATCCAAACAAACAACTTACAACGTAATTGAACCCTAATTAGTCTTTTTTTTTTTTGAATTGTTCAAAATTTATTTCAATAAGAATTCAGAAATTATTTCTTTGGGTACTACTAGATGGAGTTATATATGGATCAATATTTTGACGTTACCAGAATCAAGTTCATCAATGTAAATGCAAGTTATGTGACGGCCTTATATCCCGCAGCGATAGCGAGATAGAGTTGGCCTTAGGTAGAATTGCATTTAGACATATGAACATCTTTTCTTCTTATTGGATTTCAATATACAAGCATTATTAGTCTGTTACTGCTTTCATCAACTCGACATCAAATTAAATTCTTTCTCGCCACTCACCGTCAAAGGAAGAATAGTGTCTGCCAGGTCACCTAGTTTTGAATAAAACATAGTATATTTATTGTCATAGTTGACTTCATTATGAAATTCTGTATAACTTAAAACTTCCCTATATTTATCTCAAAACGGTTTCGAGATGTACATTAATTTCTTTTTTGAGAAAATTCAACTGTTAGAGAAGTACAGAAATTTTTGTAAGTCAAATGTTTGAACGTAGTTTAAGGAATCGTTGTACTAATTTTCTATTATATTAGAAATTAGTTACACTATACAGGACAAGTTATCGTACCCTTCACAAGCGTTTAATTATAATATGTCGTTTCGTTGAATGTATATAGACGAAAATTGCACTTAATTATTGATTTTTTTAATATTATTGTAGTAATGTTACATTAATTTCTTTTGGTTTTCCTATTTTTGTTTTTCTTATTGGTCATTTATTGAAATATTTCAGAACTATTTTGGAAATAGGGCAAATATCCACAAAATTTAAATTTAAGCTAACAGTACGTTAAGTTTTATTTTTTTTCATTATTAATCTGAAAGGTTTGAGTAAAAAAATTTTCACTTTGGTCGCCCGCATATTTCCAGAACAGTCTTCTACAATTTTTTCAAAGCAGAAAAAAAAGTGCAATTGCCCTTTTGGCAATATACCATCAAAAAGTTTGTGTGGAATTCAAAATCAAAATTAAAACAAACAATTTCCATTAATAGTGGTAACTAGGTTTATGACACGTACTTTATCCAAATTTGCAAGTTACTACCTCTTACCGGAATTTACCAAGTTCTTTGGATTACGCATTTAGATGTTAAATGGAAACACCCTTTTTATTATACACATTTTTACAACATTAGCGTTAGGTTAAACATTGCATTAATTTAAATGGAAAGATTATTGCATTTTAGATACCTTTTGGTGTTTTAACCTCACTTTCACTCACTTTATTTTCGGATTCTTATTCTGGCTTTACAACAAAGCCTCCATTGGCGATACTATCATCCAAATCGCCCATTTTTTATATAAAAGTGCACTAAACCACTTATAGAAAGTGACAATAATAAGTAGGGCGCGGGCACGTACGGTTGATGACTCATCGCCCATGGGCGCACTATTGAAATGTTGTATTTTTAAAGAGGTTTTAATTTTATTTATATAATTGGATAACAAGTGGCAGGTGATTTATAAAATACAAAATACTTTATTATTTGTTCATTTTCTGTTCTGTAAGACTTGTTCTCTGTGAATTAAGTACATCCTTGTAGATATAAAACGTCCTTTCTACATCGCAACTGGTTATAGGTGCGTACTGGAAATATTCTTTTTTATTTCACCGTATTTAGCATACACAATTGCCGCAATGTTATTGAATCTGGTTTTCCATTAAAAACTGCGTCTAATTTTTGCCGAAGGCCACATCCGAAGTCACTTGGAATACTTTTGAAATTATTAATAGCCCACGTCTAATGTGGTTAATCCATCTTATAATTTGAGATTTCGATTTTCAATTAGATTAGTTTAGGCAAATTTCCAAAGTGTTTCTGAAGGCATAACAACTGATTTTTTAAATTTGGGATTTGCGTTAGTTCCTTGCACTCAGAAATAGTTTGAGCATCGTCATTTAAACATGTAACGAAATTTTGTAAACTATCGAAATTTTCTGCATAAAAACTATTTCTGTGTATGTTTTAGCAAAGCTAAGTGACGAACGTGCGATATTTTTGCATTCTGTAACAATATTTTACAAACTTTGTAATAAATTTCGGAATCTTCATTTTCATATCAGAAAAAGTAACATAACAACATTCTAGATCTAAATAAATGATAACTAAAACGTACGCGTATGTTATTGAAACTTAACGAAATTCAGTGCACACTTACGTCTAGATAATTGGGAGAAGTCGATTCAATAAACCGGTGTTAAACAGACTATTACAAAAATTACGAAGTACGTAATTAACAGTCAAAACAATGAAAAACGAAACTAACGTAACTATGAATGAAAATTTTATTTCTCTTGCGAAATATAAGGTAAATATAATAAACTTTAAAAACCCCTCAAGCTCCTATCTACGCCGATGAAAAAAGGATTTTACTCATAAATTCCTTATTTTATGGGCATTTCTTGCTCTCATTCTCGGGCACTTCTCGGGCGTAAACAGATGTTGCAGTTCACCATATGAATTAGTGCTATTCAGTAAGAGTGTGTTGTTTACATTATTTATTTGCTCCGTTGTAACTTCGTCGTAGTTTAAACCGGTCATGTCCGCGCCCTAATAATAAGCAAGGAAACGTGTATGAGTAATACTTTCCTCGTAAAAACAAGTGACGTGATTAATAAATTTAATGCGAGAGGGCACTTGATTCACAAAATCTGTTATTGCCTCAAATTTATTGAAACGCCGTTTGGTGGCGTTGTATGTTTGGGGCAGTTATAGCAAAAAAAAATGTTTTAGCACTTAAACTTTACGGTAAACAGATATCTCTTTGCACCAATCGATTGACCTAACTTTTTACATGGAGTGGCATATACCGTATGTGTCAATTTTCATTAGGTATAGGGATTCAATGTTTACGTGCGATTTATACGTTTACACGTAATGCGTGGCAACATGGCACCCTTACTGTCCGTCACCAATCCCGGCAACAATCGACATCACAACGATTTTCTCCGATCTTCCCACTTCTCTCCACCAGATTTTACATTCAATGTTTAGCTGCGAACAAGTTGCGATCTAGTCTGCAATAAAAGCCGTCTTATTACTGGAACGGGAAACATCAAATGGCCGCCGCGATCTCCTGATCTAGTAGTTTATTATTATTTTCAGAATCCTTTTTTATTTACCTTATTTTTAATTTTATTAGAATTACGCTTTTGTTTGTGTCATGCAGCGTGAACGCAGCTTAATAATTCTCTGCATTTACTGAAAGGAAAAAGAAAACCAAATCCTTGCAACTCGTAAATATTATTTCTGAACGCATTACAAACACGCAAGCCGGTGGTCGAATAGTTACTGCCTATTGCTAACCACGCTAACTTGTATACTTGTATTTACGAGCATGCATCGGTCGTGCTGGCATTGGAAAGGAAAGAAGGGGTACTATGTTGCCACGTACTGTATGGAATAATCGCCTATGGCTAATGAAAATTGACACATACTGTATAATTCATTTTTAACCAAATTCAATTGTCCTTCCCGCACTACTTTCTGTTATTCACTCGTCGCTCCTCAGAGTTCGAAAATTGTGCCATATGTATATACACAAAGTGTGATAATATTATATTATACTGTTATATCTTCTACATGATTCGATATAACAACATAGTTTTAATTATAATTATTTTATTGCTAATAGCTAAAAATATAATTTAGAGACCGAATATACCCCTGCCCATTTTGTTCCCCTTCCACTATTATTTTATATTGAATATCATTAAAATCCTCGACCACAATTTATATTACTACTTAATTAAGATCGATATTGGCAGCAGCTAGCAAATTATATATTCTCTTTTCGTCATTTATTATCGAATTTGCATGTGCATATGCGAGTTTAATTTAATATAGGTACCTATTAGGTAAATTCTGAGGATATTGTCCTAATATTCTTACTGTAACGTGCAAATACATTTTCTATAGTTTCTGTATTCTTGGTTTCGTAAATTTAATCGTTTGCTAATGCGAATTTTAATGTCTGCATTCATATCTATTTATAGTACCAGTACCAGAGAACAAAAAGTACGTATTCATCCTTAAAGATCCCTGGAGCAATTTTCTAGAAATAAGGTGTTGAAATGGCGTACTGTTAAATTACAGTTTCGTTCTTTGTGGTATTTTTCGTGTTTCAACGCTTCTGTGTTATAATTACATTACTTTTCTATAATGAAGCACTTCTGCGCCTTCAATTATTGTTTTATAGGTAAACATAAACTTTCGTTCGTTTATATTTCCGTAGCAGCGATAAGACACAACGATTAAAGCAGTTTATTGAGTAAGACATCTGCTTTTACAACTATACTTCTGAAGATGTCATGAATCCGATGACAATTCTACATTACATTATAGAGGAATATTTTTTATACGCATCCTTTCATGAAAATAATAATTTTAATTTCAAATACTTGATTATTGTTGTGACAAATAAGAAATAAATAATTAAAGGCGTTGACTTCCGCGGTCGTTAAAATATAATACACTTGGTTTCAGGGTTGGAACCGCGTCAGGTTAGGCGCAGATTCCAGTCTGCAATCTGACGTAGCCCAACCCATAAGCCAAATATGCTATGAAAGAAAAGAATGGACTATAATATACGTAATGCGGCAAATTTAATTATAAATTATAGATAAACAACCAAAGATACGGGTATAACTAATAATTGACTAAATCTATGATTTACTTTTACGCTTATATACATATACCTAATACGTTTGCCGAAGTTCAGTGGTGACTGATGGTGTATTTCACTATCTATCGTGTTTTACTACGGGATGGTAGAATATATATCTGTACCCCAGAGCCAGACTATGTTAAGTCCAAAATTGCCAAATTTTTGCTAAATATGTTAAGTGACTTAAAGTTTTGCGGCGCATCATTTGGTATTTTTCATTTTGACGTATCTTTTAAGCTAATGAAATTAGCGAATTTTAAACTATGTCAAATCCACTGCCGCCCCTATGCCAAAAAATGTTAAGTCGCCCTAACCTTATTTGCCTCTGGATTCACGTTAGTTTAATATGTCAACTCCACCTGTTAGCATTCCTACTTCGCGCGTTTTTTGTTCGGTACAATTTGTTTATTATGCCTTTTACTGCACATGTTTCTTGGTCTTCTAGGACAAGAAAGACAATAGAAAACTACTTAGAAAAAAACCAAAATGTTCGAACTTTTCAAACTTTTGAAATCGCAGAAGCCACTACCACAGGAAAAACAGGTAAGTGCCTGCAAAATACCTGTTGCATGTGATTTTAGTCTACTTTCAGTGTTCATTTAATAATGAACTGTAACGTTACAACATATTCTCACTAGTTATTACTAGCATAAAATCGATTTTTTTTATAGTTTAAGCGGACTTAACATAGTTTGCCACTAGCATTATCTGATAATAGGTGACAACATATTTTTTAACATTAAAAAAAAGCCTAATTTATTTTGTGTGGAAAAGGTTTACTATATTAGTTTGCTAAAGTTGTTTTTTGTACTCTAGTAAAACCCATCTTTCTATATTTTTGTTGGATAAGCGGCTATCGTAGAAAAAACATGATATCTGCCAATCTAATGCATGCGGAAGTAGCTGGTTAAAAAAACAATACGATTTAAAGAACATCATGATTATGCTGAGCTGTTAGAATATGGCTGTGGACTGTATAAGATTTTTTTCCTTTTTGACTTTCCTCGATAAGAGGGAAGTATTGTAATCGTGAAAAAGTCACCCTCCGAGATTATTTTAGATATTCACGTTTCAGGGTCCCTGGATTACAAAAAACATGTTTCCTACGACCAGAAACCAGTTGACGAAGAGGAGTTAGAAGATATTACCAGAAATGGATGCCAAGATCAAATACAAATTTCTAATGAAGAAGAAGTACAAACTATTTCCCAAGAAGCTTTGCATGTTACTGCTGAATATAACGAACAGCTACATAGAAGTCCCGATAGAGAAGTAGATTTTGACAGCGATGATGAAGTGGCGGACCCCGACTATTCAGATGAAAACGAATCGAACGATGTCCAAAACGAGGAAGCAGAAGAGAAATTAACACGTAAAAGAAAAGCAAACCCAAAGAATTGAAAGAAAAATGTTACGAAAAGGAAACGGTACTCAGGGTTGGAATACAAAACTGACAGTGGAAGTCGTGTTATGAACCCAAAGTTCCTAAAAGAACCTTGTAGCGATAGTTGTAAACTCATGTAAAAATAGAATTTCTGAAGAACGGCGATTTTTGGAGTCCATCAAAAACAGTAGATATAAGAAGACAGTACATAGCATCTATAGTTACACAGATAGCGATAAAAAGACGCAGAGAAAAAAACGGCGAAAGAATTTTTCCTCTTCTTTCCATGGAGCATTTACCCATTGTTATACATTTGAAACAGAAGGAAAAAAAGAAACGGTCTGTAAGAAGTTTTTTTTAAATACGCTTAGCATATCCCAGCAAACAATAGACACTGCAATTAAAAAGAAAAAGGAAGGAGGTATTGTAACGCCTGATAAAAGAGGTAGGCCCCAACCTACGAACAAGATCTCAGAAGATGTTAGACAAAATGTTCGAAATCACATTTCAAAATTTCCAACGTACGAATCGCATTATTCTCGGGAAAGAACCAAAAAGAAATACCTGGGAAATCATCTGAATTTAAGTAGGATGTACAGTCTTTATTAAGAAGAATGCAAAGAAAGTGGTTTTGGATCCGAAAGTATTGCAAAAGAGTGGCTGTACTTGGAGATTTTCAACTATGAATATAATTATTCATTTAACAGCCCAGACAACGATACCAGCGATTTATGCGATCAACTTCAGCTTCAAATTCGAGAGGCGGAATCGCTTGAATCACGAAAGAGGCTACAAGCTGAATACGATCAGCATCTTGCAGATACGACTAACAGATACAAATTGAAATCAGAAGATAAAAGAAAGTCTAGGGAAAATTTAATAGAAAAGAAAGTTATAATGATTGATCTCCAGAAATGTCTACCGACCCCAAATTTACATAATTCACAGAGCTTTTACTCCCTAAAACTCTGGACATATAACCTAACTATCCAAGATGCAACATGTGAAAAAAGTTTTTGTTTCATGTGGGACGAAAGCGTAGCCGGACGCGGAGGAAATTAAGTTGCATCATTTTTAATAAAATGGGTTGAAGAGAACGTTTCAGATGAAGTCAAAGAAATAACAATTTGTTCGGGCAATTGTCCTAGCCAAAATCGAAACGTCTTAATGTTCATGTGCTATTTTTTTATCCTGCGTATTAAGCCAAACATTGCTGCTGTCAATCACAAGTTTCTAGCAAGAGGCCACACTCACTTGGAGGCTGATGCCGTTCACTCCATGATAGAACCCGAAAGAAAGAAACTTCCACAGTTTCAAATCATAACCCCTTGGGAATGGCAGCAGATGGTCCGATTATGTGGAACGAAAAGACAACTCACTGTAGTCAACATGAAATGCGTCGATTTTAAAGAATTTAAACATCTATTTGAGTGATTCACTGCACCGTATATAAATAAGAAAAAAGACAGTGCAGGTAACGATTTTCTAATATCCCACGCAGTTCACTTGCAAGTTAGGAGAAGTAACCCTGGAATCCTCTATTACAAAACAGATTTTAGTAAAGATTTTTTAGAAGTAGACTTTCACAGAAGAACTAGACTCTCCTTTAGAAATTCCACTGATTAGGGTGGGACCTAAATCAATTTCTGCTAAAAAGTACAGCCATCTACAAAAATTTCTCAATTGGGTACCAAAAAGGTTTCATGATTACTACAAGAATTTGGAATACAAAAATAACGAAGGTGACGAATAGAAAACAGCAATTTTTGTTTATTATAAGAGTCCAAATTGTCTTACTTACTTTTAAATAATTAATCAGTATTATACAATTAATAAGTAGGTGGTATTTTTTCCCTCTTAATTTACCTAAATGTTATGTCCACTGCAAATATGTCATGTCCCATCTCTTTGCACTTAACATGTATGTTAGATCCAAAAAAATTTTTTTTTTTATGAACAAAACTATGTTAAGTCACTTAAATCAAAAACAAAAAACAAAAGCAAGGTTTGCCATTAGAGCTCATATTCTTACGCCTAAAACTAATTTAATTATGAAACAGTAACTAGATTTAGTAAAAGCAGTGTTGCATAAATTGAAAAAATCTAATATGAAATTAATAAAACTGCTCTACTGGAAAACAAAGATTTTGGACTTAACATAGTCTGGATCTGGGGTACAGATATATATAAATGTATTGAAAAATTAAATAAAATAAATGTCGTTTAGAATCTTAATGGTATTATATTTTGGCAAAGAATTTTAATATATATTATATATTATATATATATATATGTATATATAAAACAGAAAAAAAAAATTGAAATTGTGAACAATTTTATTAAAAAAGTTTTTCGAAATTCCTACCGGAAGTTGGTCTTTTACTCTTATCGAAAATCAGTTTCTTGCAAATATTTTGCAAGTCATGCTTTATAGACAGGTACGCTACGAATATAAAAGTATTTAGAAATTAATTTCCAATGTCTTTTGTATAAAAAAATTTCAAAATTCGGACCGGAAGTATCACTTTTACTCTTACCGAATAACGATTTTATGCAAATATGTCGTAAATTATGCATTCTACGTATATTTATGAAGAGTACAAAAGTATTTAGAGTTGGATTTGGAATATTTTTTGTATAAATGAAATTTCAAAATTTGGACCGGAAGTAACACTTTCATACGTATAAGAAAGTCGTGTGGTGGCCACACCTCATTTTTTCCCTTGTATAATAAATATCTATTATTTTTCAATGAAATATCCCCTAACTTCTATACATTTATTACAACGATTAATTAATAATGCGATACCCTTGTAAAAATAATCTGAAGTTTTTCCGTAAAAATGTTCTATAATAGCTGCTTGCAACTCACAGTCATCCTTTAAACTACGTCCCCTAAGGTCTTTTTTTAAATTAGAAAAAAATCACAAAGAGCCTTATCCAGACTATACGGCG
Source organism: Amphimallon solstitiale (assembly GCA_963170755.1). Lineage (NCBI taxonomy): Eukaryota > Metazoa > Arthropoda > Insecta > Coleoptera > Scarabaeidae > Amphimallon > Amphimallon solstitiale. Next base: position 109,301,222 of record OY720676.1, read on the forward strand.
GATGTTCCAATTCTTGAAAGCCTCATTTGCGGATTGCATTACGCTCTTTAAAGTCAATTAGTAAAATGCCCTCTCAATCCCAGAATATTCTGGCCTTCACCTTTTTCATTGATTGAACGACTTTCGCCTTTCTGGGACCAGGATCATCAGGTCGCCGCCATTCCATGGATTACCTCTTCGATAAAGGATTGTAAAACACAACCATTGTTTTATCCCTGTGACAATGGACTCCAAAATCAGTTTGGGTTGTCTCCACACATGTTTAAAACGACTGTGCACATTCGACTCGACGTTCACGTTGGAGAGCAGAAACAAGTCGCGGTACCCATCTAGCACTAATTTTATTCATACCCCAATGGTCTGGAGAATTCGGCGAACACTTGTTTCGGAAATGTTTGTTATCACTGCTAATTCCTTCACTTTCAAAACGGCGATCTTCTAGCACGAAATGTTCAATAATCGAAATTTGTTGAGGCGTTATCACTTCAATTGGTCGACCCGACCTATCAGTATCTTCCAGGAATTCTTGTCCCAAACGAAAACATTTTGTCGACTTTTTTACAGTTTAATACGAAGGAGATGAATCACCGTAAACGCCGTCTAAACGTTGTTTAATGTGATAAGGTGTATGACCTTCTTTTGATAAAAATTTAATGACCCCTCGACACTCAATTTTCGTTACTTCAGACATTTTCGTGCGCTAGTCAGGTAGGTTACTAAAACTACTAGGCTTCGAACCGTCATATTTATAGTTTACACATTTTTGGCATTATTACGGCCCGGCCCGGCCCGGCTCGGCATAACAGTCAGCCCGGCCCGGCCCGGCTCGGCATAACAGTCAGCCCGGCCCGGCCCGGCTCGGCATAACCGTCGGCCCGGCCCGGCTCGGGTCGGCCCGACAGCCCGACCCGGCTCGACATGTCAAGCTCGGCCCGACTTGCCGAGCCGGCCCGACATGTCGAGCTCGGCCCGACTTGCCGAGCCGGCCCGACATGTCGAGCTCGGCTCGACTTCCATTTGCCCAGTCACAACGCATGATGTATTGAACGTGCACGGTCAGCTGGTATGTATGTGCACCGTTGTTATCTGTTTATTTAAATATTACAGCAGCGTGTTCGCCGTCAAATAATATTTATTTACACAATAAAAAATACAAAATATATAAAACAAAAATAGCAACACAAAGTATGTATATATTGCAACAAAACATTGCTATATAATTAATATTTAAAAAAAATTAAAACCTATAATATCTATAAATAACAGTTGGAGAATTGATAGCAGTATATTTGTATAAAAGTCAACGTCAGGTTTAATTAATTCTTAAATAGGTATGGAAGGTATTCCTATTCTTTATTTTTTTACTGCAGAATGGTTTTATACATTTGCAATTCATATTAGATGCAATTTTAGGTTTTCTTCATTTTTGAAAAATATTGCAAATAATATATATTGTAAGAGTTTTGAATATATAAAATTCAAACAAATATCCTATATAAGCACATTTATAATCCCTTACTACTTATTGAACATAAAAAATAAAATTTTATGAACATTATTGGGTGGGCTCGATTAACTCCGTCGTTTTTCTAATGTTCATCTAGCAATAGAAAATGTCCTTTTACTGGGCGTAATAGTAACAGATTGGCTAGTACATACTGTTTATCAAGTTTATATAACCGAGGGAAATACTTTAATTTTTTCCCGAAAATCTAATACATCAAAATTTGGTGTAACATATTCATGACGATTAATATATGTGTCAAATTCAATATTAAAACTGATGAATGCAGTTCGTTTATCTGCGAATCGAAAATCCTGTCAGGTAGATGTTGGTAATTTGGACGTTGAAGGTATTTCCTCTATTCTTGTTCATTTAAAATATTTTTTCAGGTCAGGATATAAACATGTACCTGTTTTATGAATAGATTTGATAGCATACTTTCCTTTCAAACCTTTACTTATATAAAATTTTAAATTTTTAATATTTACGTTTTCATTGGGATGTATTATTAAGTAAGTAGATAGATTTTTAAACCAGGATAAAATTAAAACTATTGTGAGAATTTGAACAAAACCTAGTTCTAAGGTGGCTCTATTAAATGACTCTTGTAAATTAATTACATATAACAATATTAGGTCTATAATACACATTGAATTTTCTAGAGTTCTTGTTTCTGTAATAATAATTCCTCAGTTGAATAGAAAACTAATAGTATGGATGTTAACGTAATTAATATTCCATCTAGAATGGCTTGTTTTATAGATTTCTTCAATTTTGAAGTTAAACCTGCTTTTTTAAAAAACATGTCTAGGTCTTTGCAGTTTTGAATCATGACGCAAACTGGATCGGATGCAATTCTGCTGCTGTCTGTTTTAGACAATTATTTATTATTAAATTATGTTATGTCCAGCGGAAGATATTCTTCAGTAATTCTTTAATATACTACAAAGGTTTGATGCATTATTTGTCACAAAAACCTATGTTATCCTGTTGAATAACTGCATTAATTCAAAATTCGAAAATTTAAGGCAATTCTTTTTAATATTAAATAAATTTTCTTATCGTTCATTGTTTCCAAGATAATTAAAAAATATTTCAAAGCAAAACCTTATTTTATGATATGTCCCGTTAAAGTAATATAGTATATTTGCTTGTATAGTCTGACCAAAAATTTGTGGTGAATGATATTCCATCCTCGTAGAAAGCTTTATACCAAATTTTATGACTAATTGTTTATTTATCAAGTTCGTTACAAAAACTTAATTTATTTCATCAAACATAGTTATTACAACGAACGACAATTATTATTAGTAGTACGAGATTATTGGTGTTTTGCCTGCGTGAGGTCAATAATACATTGACTGTACATATTGGTTTATATTTCTTTATTTGGGAAACTAAAGAAGATTATATGACTGCCTATATAACTAAACAACTATATTTCATTCTACACTTAATATTTCCCTTTACAAAACATATAAAGCACTTGTGAACATATTTTTTACACACGAACTAAAGAGTATAACTGTTTATGTGACGTGAAGTATTCATTCTCACATATATTTGTATGCTTGTCTTTTAACTTCTAACATTTTTTTAAAAAGATATCTTGAATATCAGAGTAATATCGAAGACAATGTTTCCAAGTTATTATATTCAACATAATATAAGTACAGTTTTGCAAATAACCTGGTTAGTTTACTCTCTAAAAAATAATTAAATATAAAAAATATTATATATAAAATTAAAAATATTTACATTATTAAAGTGCCTTTTTGTCATTTATTAGATTCCAAACTATATCAAGTTAATAGTATAAATATATATATATAAAATATATTACATTATTAAAGTAATATAATATAAGTAATCCCGACTGTCCTATTGCTTATTTGATTACATTTTCAATTATACATTGTGATTTGCATTTTATATTTGTCATTGTTTTCTAATTGACAACCAGTTTTCATATTGTTATTACTTTTACTTCATTGTATGCCACTACTACCAAGAATCTTTTGAATTTTCAATACATTTGTATATTTGGCAAAGAATTGTAATATATTTTAGTAACTGCCTGGTTGAAATAAGGCATTACACAGTATTAAGTAAGTGCACAGTTGTTTTACACTTGGACATTTTGGATTGACATTTTAAGGTAATACTATATAATTTTTATTCAACACATATTAATGCTTTAACATACACCTTCTTTGTTATGCTGCACTGACGAAACCAAACTAGGTAGAAACATATATGTCTGTAGCTACAAATACATCTTAACACATACATAGTTGCATCGTTGATTGTCTATGTATTTCAATCAGGTTGTACATGTTTAGGTGAACCTAATCCAATTTGATAGGATTACATGGGTAATGGCGATTGTCCTATGCTTATTTGCTTTCATTTACATTTATACATGACTGATTTTACATTCTATATTGTTATAATATCAACAGTTCTACTCTTAATTTTTCATTACATAGTTGCGTCGTTGTTATTTGTATAATTGCATTGACTGAACAGTTTGTGGTAAATCCCAAGCCTTTTGATGTGGCTATATAAGTAATCCCGACTGTCCTATTGCTTATTTGATTACATTTTCAATTATACATTGTGATTTGCATTTTATATTTGTCATTGTTTTCTAATTGACAACCAGTTGTCATATTGTTATTACTTTTACTTCATTGTATGCCACTACTACCAAGAATCTTTTGAATTTTCAATACATTTGTATATTTGGCAAAGAATTGTAATATATTTTATTAACTGCCTGGTTGAAATAAGGCATTACACAGTATTAAGTAAGTGCACAGTTGTTTTACACTTGGACATTTTGGATTGACATTTTAAGGTAATACTATATAATTTTTATTCAACACATATTAATGCTTTAACATACACCTTCTTTGTTATGCTGCACTGACGAAACCAAACTAGGTAGAAACATATATGTTTGTAGCTACAAATACATCTTAACACATACATAGTTGCATCGTTGATTGTCTATGTATTTCAATCAGGTTGTACATGTTTAGGTGAACCTAATCCAATTTGATAGGATTACATGGGTAATGGCGATTGTCCTATGCTTATTTGCTTTCATTTACATTTATACATGACTGATTTTACATTCTAAATTGTTATAATATCAACAGTTCTACTCTTAATTTTTCATTACATAGTTGCGTCGTTGTTATTTGTATAATTGCATTGACTGAACAGTTTGTGGTAAATCCCAAGCCTTTTGATGTGGCTATATAAGTAATCCCGACTGTCCTATTGCTTATTTGATTACATTTTCAATTATACATTGTGATTTGCATTTTATATTTGTCATTGTTTTCTAATTGACAACCAGTTGTCATATTGTTATTACTTTTACTTCATTGTATGCCACTACTACCAAGAATCTTTTGAATTTTCAATACATATATATATATATATATATATATATATATATATACACTTAGAGTTTTAAACTAATAATTCTAAGTGAGCATAATATAAATGTGTGTAGATTGTGAAATGAAACATAATATTCACTCCAACAAAGCATAGTCAGCCGAGCGTCTTTACCTGCTATACACGGGTCACGTCCGTCCGACTTGCCGATCGGCCCGATATGCCGAGCCGGCCCGACATGCCGAGCCGGCCCGACATGCCGAGCCGGCCCGACATGCCGAGCCGGCTCGACTCCCGGCCCGGCCCGGCCCGAACAACAAAAATTTCAGCCCGGCCCGGCCCGCATGTCGGGCCGGGCCGAGCCGAAGCGGGCTTTGTCGGCCCGATCCCAACTCTAGTTTACACCTCGCATATGTGCATGCATGACGTGACGGAGTTTGAACACGTTTGAACCTGTATAAGCCTGTCAGGCCGAGAATTGATAACGCCCAACTCGTATATGTACTATGTATAATAAATCGTAGATTTAGTCAATTATTAGTTATACGTATATTTCTGGTTGTTTATCTGTAATTCATAATTAAATTTGAACGTAATTACAAAACTTTGCCGCAATACGTATATAGTGTATTCTTTTCTTATAGAACGTTTGGCTTATGGGTTGGGGCCACGTCAAATTGCAGATTGGAATCTGCGCCTAACCTGACGCGGTTCCAACCCTGAAACCAAGTGTAGTATATTTTAACGACCGCGAAAGTCGGCGCCATTAATTATTTATTTCTTACTTGTAACAACAAGAATCTAGTATTTGAAACTAAAATGATTATTTTCTTGAAAGGATCCGTACTTAAAAAAAAAATTCCTCTATAATTAGTGTAGAATAGCCATCGGATTCATGACACTTTCAGAAGTAAAGTTGTAAAAGTAGATGTCTTACTCGATAACTGCTTTAATCGTTGTGTCTTATCGCTGCTACGTAAATATAAACGAACGAATGTTTATGTTTACCTATAAAACAATAATTGAAGTCGCAGAAGTGCTTCATTATAGAAAAGTTTTAATGTAATTACAACACAGAAGCGTTGAAACATGAAAAACACCAAAAAGAACAAAACTGTAATTTAACAATACGCCATTTCAACACCTTATTCCTAGAAAATTGCCCCAGGGAGACTCTTTAACGATGAATACGCACTTTTTGTTCTCTGGTACTGGTACTATAAATAGATATGAACGCGGACCATTAAAATTCGCATTAGCACACGATTAAATTTACAAAACCAAGAAGACAGAAACTGCATACTAGAAAATGTATTTGCACGTTACAATAAGAATACTGGAACAATATCCTCAGTATTTACCACCTAATAGGTACCTATATTAGAATAAAGGCGCTAAATATATGCACATGAAAATTCGACAATAAATGACGAAAAGTGAATATATAATTTGCTACCTGCTGCTAATATCGATCTTATTTTAGTAGTAGTATAAATTGTGGTTAAGGATTTTGATGAAATTCAATATTAAATAATAATGAAAGGAGAACAAAATGGGCGGGAAGAGTGTTCTACCTCTAAATTATATTTTTACCTATTAGAAATAAATCAGTAATTATAACTTAAGAGGGGCGTTTACCTATCAAAAATTAAGGCATCGCCGTTTCGCGTTTTTTAAACTCATTTTGTAATTTTAGAATCTCAAATTTGGGTTAGTGATGCAAAAGGCATCAATTTATAATGTCAAGGTCCGTTTTCGTACTAATTTATTTTCTTAAGAAAGTTATGTGGCTTAGAAATAACCACAAAAATGCATGAATTTGATTAATGTCTACTAACTAAAGCATGTACACAAAAGAAAAAAAACGACCTCTACGCGCTAGCTGCACATTTGATGTACGACATAAAGCAAAAATCAAATTTATGTACTTATTTTTAAAGATAAAAAACATTAAACAATAAACCTTGTCACACACATTTCACACCAGGTTTTTCGCGTCCTCTATCCCCAGTTTACGGTATCTCTACCGGTCCTAGCGAAGGCGAAAATCTATCGGAATCGGTCGGCAACTAGACTTAAATGCGATTGACAGTTTAATTACAAACTGTCACTGGCATTTAAATGTCATATATACCTATAATATTCGAGTGTATAATAATATAACAGTTATGAGTAAGCGAAAACTGGCTTATTATAAAACATCAACAGTTCCGTAAGTACACATTCTTTATACATATGCTTCCCATCTATAGTATTCCTTAATCTATGAATAAAACCGAAGCGCTGTGAAGGAAACCGAAAATTGTGTAGCTTCACTTACTCACACCCCCTTGCGTCTACCCGTCCCGCGAGTAATTTAAGTTGCATAAGTTTCTATTTGTTGGTAAAGGCCCCTCTTAAACTATTTTGTTATTTCAAATCATGTAGAAAATATAATAATATAATATAATATTATCACACTTGGTTGTATATTACATATGCAACAATTTTCGAACTCTGAGGAGTGACGAATTAATAAAAGAAAGGAGTGCGGAGAGGACAATTGAAGGAGTTTTTGCAACAACTGACTAAACGCCAAAACAGCGTTTCAATAAATTTGAGGCAATAACAGGTTATGTGAATCAAGTGCCTTTTGCTTAAATGAACTTTGGATGTTTAATTACCATAAAATCATACTATCTAAATAGTTCTAAATACTTCAATAAAAGTCGAATATGAAAAACAAAATTGATTTATGCTTAAAGAGCCAAATTAAATTACTAGCAGCAGTGGAAAAAAAGTAGGCTTCTAAGACAAAAAGAATTGCACCGAAAATCTTAGGCTTTTTATGACGTTTTAAAAACCAGGAACAAAACACCACGAACCAATGAAACAGTGGAAGCGCTGTGTTTTGTATATCAACAAAACCTTCCTTTTCCTGTTGTTCCTAAAAAGGACATATTTTATGCAAGGCAAATATGTATTTACACCCATGGTTTTCAGAACTTTGGGAATCCACAATGTATATGTTTGATAAAAGTATGGGCAAAAAAGGGTGGATAGAGATTTTGATCCTAGTATATATTCCATCAGTATCGTTCAAAATAATGCTTTTGACAAAATAATTCATCATATACTAGAATCTGGGCATAGCTTTCTTCCGTACGACAGAGTCCCTTATCAACCCAATGGGTATTCGTTAGTCACAATATTATTATGCAAAATCTATTAGTGAAAACTGAAGAAACACCTTCGTGTTTAAGAAGTCAAAGTTAAACATGAAAGAGCCAAAATAGCTGAACATTAACAAATAAACCTATTCCAAAATGCGAATATTTGATTGAATACATAATGTAATTAAATTTAGATGTGTAAGAAACATAATATGAATATTATATATATATAGGGTGGTACATTCCCTTAAGAATTGTGACTGCTCATATTTTGTTTGAGCTCTAGCAACTCATTTCTTGTGGTAAGTTACTCCACGTTCTTCCGTTCTTATCCTATTCTAAGCTGTTGTTCAACTTGCCTCCTCAATTATCCTCTACCACGTCTCTCGGTCCTGGACCCTGCTCCTTCAATCCCGTATCTTCAATTTCTTAATGCCCTCCATCACCTGGTCCTCCCATCTGTTTCTCGGTCTCCCTCTTCCTCGACTTGTGTTTGATCTCCATGTCGTAATTTTCTTCACTACTCTGTTCTTTTCCATCCTTCTTATGTGTCCGAACCAGCGTAATCTTTGTACTTTTATGAGCTTTACAATATCTTCTCCTTTTAAAATGTTTTCTATTTCAATATGAATATTAAAACGTAACAATATCAGGTACTATAAGTGATTACAAATTATATGGAAATTCACTGTCACAAATATCTTGCAATCGCATCAGCCAGTATAATATTGTTGATTTTCTTATAGATAAATTATATATAAACCCTCGATGATAGCTGGTTTTTGTAGGAATTTCCTTTAAAATTAACACGTCTTTGTGAAATTAAGTGCTATAAGTAGGTGCTACAACTATCCTACTTTATATGTCGATCTTCTACAGATATTAAGGATCTTCCCAAATTTAAATTATTAATCTATGGCCAAATTGTATTGCTATTTCGAAATTGTTGGTAATGTATAAAGATAGGAAATAAACATTATTATCGGTTACTTGGTAAGTATTTTACTGTATCGTATACAGAGTTCGTCTCATTTAAGTAAAGTGATTAAGGGGGCTTACGCAGAGGTGCCGACTAACTGCCGTGAGGTAGGACGTAACGGGGTGGTGCCATATGCGCTAATGTAAATTCCTTCCATGCAAGGTATTCGTTAAAATAAAACAAACAGCCGACATTTTTGTTTTTCTCATTATGTTTTTGTATTAAATAGAATACAAAGGATTAATTAAGGCTTCGTTGGGAGTACTTTCTTATAATTCAAATTATTCACTCCAACATTTCACTCTCAAAGTTGGCAAAATTTACAACATCATAACACAGTTTCAGAAACTTTATTTTAAAAATTCCTGTCGAGCATGCATTGAGCCTTTGTTTATTTGTGTTTTAAATTTCGGTTTGATATTTCGTAAATAAAAGTGGTACTATTGTTTTAACGAAACCTTGTAAAGTCCAGAATTTACATTAGCGCATATGGCGCCGCCCCCTTACGTCCTACCTCACGGCAGTTAGTCGGCACCTCTGCGTAAGCCCCCTTAAGTACTTTCTAAATAGAACCTGAATTTACTGGAATTCACACATGGCATATTTTCATTTTTATTGAAAATGAAAGCTATATATAGATATAAAAAACTACAAAAATTTAGTGTTTTGTTTCTTTTGTGAGTAAAACTCTAGATGTACCTTTAAGGCACTGTCAATGAGTATTTTAATTAAGACATAAACCCGTTTTGGAACGACCAATGCGGAAACCTAAATAAAGAAAGTATACTATATATATATATTCAACCTTAATTTGATTCAATAATTCGTTCCCCTTTATTGGAGAAGTTTTATTTAACACATCTACATAAATATTCCTTATAAATCAGCTTGATAATTTGAAGAAATTGTTTCCTGTAATATACCGATCGCGTACTGTGAGTTCGCCGGTACTTGAACCCGTTCGTTGACTTTATTGAACATTTATTGACTCAATGGTTACAACTGTAATTTATGGACTGGTGTATAATTGTAGTGCTTCAATTAAAATATTTCTCTGTGATTTATAGGTCTTGGGTATTATTAGTTTATTCCGAAACTTTTGCTATTAAATATTTGATTCCATTTTATTGTTATTTTTAGAATTTATGGAAGGTATATACACCATCATGTAAAAGTTATTTACGAACCAAGTGCGGGAAGACTATGTTTCCGCATGAACGCATTTTGAAAGCATGAGCGGCCGAAGAAAGCGAGTGCTTTTAATTTCGCAAATGCGTAAAAGATGTCTCCAAGCAAGTGGTTTGTACAATACTTTTTGTATGAGCATTATATTAAAAAAATATAATTCTTATGATTAGTATCATACTTAACCTAAAATAAATTACCTAATTAATTTAAGCATTTCATGTAGGTACATTTCCATTAAGTTTAGGTTATTATATTGTTGCATATGACGTTCTTATTCTAATATTTATAATGGATGTATGGCTTTTTGGGTTTGATTACAATTAACTGGCAATGTGAATGTTACTTGAGAGATCGTCAAATAGATGGCGCTTACAAATTTGATGAAAGAATGTTTAGGAATTATTCCTATTTCCCTAGCTTTTAATAAGAAAAAATCCAGGGAAATAGTATTTTATAGATTAAATTTTATCACCATAAAGATAAATTTGTTTTCTAATGTCCCAAAAAGCCAGTGTTTTTCGCAATGTTTAAAGTCGAGCCGACCGGGAAACACTCGTTGCTGGTCGAGGGATGCATGCGCGATGTCACTTTACAGGCGGTGAGTACAAAAAAGTTTTTACGTAAAGTGATCTACTTAAGCGTTTCACTTTTCATAAGAAAACCAAAGTTGTTTAGCGTCTGCTGAAAATAAGTAGTCCATATGGTTGTGAAGATATCAACTTCGTTCAATATTAAATTATTAATTATAGTCTAATTATTTATTATAATTTAATGGCAAAACTAAATTTCGTTTTAACTCATTTAGTAATATATTTGGAACTAGTATTTCATTTTTATCTTCTTTGCATTCAATATATGGTAATTATAACATGGCTGCATAGTTGCATTCTCACTTAACAGTAATTAAATAATAAACTTAACAACATATTTGAATTCCTTTCGAGTCAAATATCAATATAAATATTTATTATTGTACGGGTCATTATCAACCCCACTATTTCTTTGACGAACAAGCCGGAGATCACAAAAATCCATTCTTGAACATGTAATTTCAACACAACGGGGTATGATAGTTCCATTACCCCAGAACACCTCTTGCAATTATAAATAATAAAATTTTAAGTTCTTATGTACATACATGTATTAACAGTGTGCACTTTCCTTTTTGAAGACCAGCACACTTTCGTTCATAAATGATTCACCCTTAATACATTAGCTATTTTTATTAATAGTAATATTCTTTTGGCCAAACTTCACAATCTTGAATTTATATCAAATATGATACTGTTTCTTAGAATCCATTTTCTGAGCAAAAAGCAATTGCAATCATATCTACTCTATGTTAATATACATACGGTGCCTTCAAATACTTTCCTCTTTAGAGTAGGCTGTATTTTAAATTTTTTAAGTAATCAATGATGGTGTACATTCGAAGCTTTTAAAAATTTCAAATTCTGACAGTGGACGCCTATTATTATTATTTACATGACATAACCAAACTACCAAAATTATGCACTGTCACCAACCATTAAAAAAAAAGCATGGCCGTCTCTAATGAAGAAAGTATTTGAAGACACGTACATAAATCTGTGCAGAGGATTGCAAACTATATACCAGAGTTACATTCATTGGACATTGCGTTCACAATATCTACAGTGTCTCTCTCCGAAGAGGTTCTTTAATTTATAATTAAAAATGCCAAACAATTAAAAAAGTTATTGTAGAAATGTGGGTGTAAAGTTTGCACTTTAATAAAAACAAATTGCGGTCACATCGATATATGCAGCATCCTATTATCACATACGTTTTGAGAACGTTAAAACTATAATACAACTAATAGATCCGCAAAATGCCGTTATGTTCAACAAGCATTTATAAACACAACTGTTCAGATAGATTTAGCCAATATTCATGGACATTATTCCAGAATACCTGTAGCCATCCGCCATCTAGAACTTACTCCGACCAACCCATAATACTAACGCCATGAATATTGTAAATAATCTTCGTCAATTCCTTTCTCAATTATCTGGAACTCAAACTAATAATGTCAAACAAAAATTTGAAACAGTTCAAAATAATAATCCAGGAATTTGTACGGTACGCCAAATTGTTGACTTATTTACTGGTAAAGAAATAGATTTTTCCAAAGCGAGGATAAATGTGCAGCCACTAGAAAACTCTACGTACTTCAAATATGCTCCTATTACAGCCGTAGGTGTTGAACAGTCGTTTTCAATGTATAACTGTATTTACGGTGACAGACAATTTTAACCCATGAGGATATGGAACAATTAATGGTGATTTACTTTTATTAGAACTCTCAACGTGAATAGTGAATAGTCCGGATGTGTGATATATTTTATATACTATTACTTGGTAAGTACTTAGGTAAGTATTTTGATTAGCGTATGAAAAATATTAAAGTTTTGTAGAGTCTGCTTTCCATTCTTTCTCGAGCACATATATATATTACAGAAAGGTTATACTTTTGTACGATCTAAACTTGTGTATGCGTCATTTATTTAGATATATTACACTCCAGTTTCTTTGTGAAGTTAGCCCCCTTTTCTGATTTACTTTTTGACATACTTTGGATTAATTTAAAACAAACCTGGAACAGCCGACAAAATTTCGATTTTCAAAAAAAGGGCGAAAAATCAATTTCCTCATTTTCTCGGCCGATTATAATTTCTTCTTTTAATACTTTATAAAAATTTAGAATAAATCCAGACCAACCTGAAATAGCCGTCAGAATTTAAGTTTTCGAAAAAAGGGGAGCTGGCGAAAAATAGCTTTTCACCAGTCCTCTTTTTCTCGAAAATCGAAATTCTGACTACTGTTCTAGGTTGTTCTAGATTTGTTTAAAATTAATTCATAGTATATAGAAAGGACTAACTTCACAAACTAGGGTGTAATGTATCTAAATAACTCACACATACACAAGTTTATACTAGAAAAACATAATATTTGTGTCCTCAGAATGCATAATCGTTTGTTCAATAATTTGACAAATATGTGTAGCATAACTTTCAAACTGAATGTTGTACACCTATGTTAATTCTATAGAAATATACAGAAACAGCGCATTCATAATAAACAATTTAATAGCGTTTAATAAACATTAAAAATACATCCGAATAAAATTGTTTGGTTTATTATTTTTTATTGTATATAGCCTTTGTTCATATATTAATATATTAATATTATTATTTATTAATACTACGACTTCATACAACACATTATTGACAAACTACTCGTACACGTGAACTTGCTCTCGAAATTACGAGTTATTAATTCATTCACTCTTGTTATATTTGTTTTGTTTTTTTGCTCTAATAAACATTGAATATATCATTACTTCATCATGCATTAGAATATATAAGTGTATAATAATACGTATCAAAGAATCGAATGTAATAGCTGTAATTTTTAAGTCAGAAAATAAGATGTTCATTCCTCAAAATTACTGTGCTGGTTAACAACATTGAAGAATTTTCAAAGTGCAGAATCGAAGTAGTAAATATATGAATAGCAACAATCAATTACTCTAACAAGATCATATTCCATAATTTATCCTGCAGATATCAGAGGAAAATTATTTTACAGTTGCAGTTATTTGTGTATAGCTGTTTGATTTTGCAGGTTAAACTGAATTGATCGTGGGAACAACATGTAAACACAGCAACGGCAAATCTCTGAATCAAGAAACAATACCACTCGAACCACTAAATTATACACATTCTTCGTGGCGTCTGATTCGATTTGTGAGATTCCGTTATCTTAATCAGCATGTTGAATGGAGAAGCGAGGAAGGTGAAGATAAAAATTCTCAGCAATTACTGAAATGAAACTCCTGTATGTTAGTTATTCAATTAATGTAAATGGCGAACACTCCAGCGGTTTCAAACTCAAGGAAAGGTGCGTATAAGTTAGGAAAGAAATTCTAATGTTGTTTTAAAGACCTAGTTAATTGAAAACACATTCAAAATTAAAATTTGTTGCTCTAAACATATTTAAACAGGAATGCAGATAATGAGATTCGGAAATGTTTTTTGTCTTCTTTGTATAAACTACTCACTTGAAGTGTTGGGGGGATACTTTATTATAAAAACATGAGGAAGCACTTATTGAAGTAAATTACATGTACAAAATTTTATATAAAATGGGTAATATGTTGATTTTCGGTTTAAAATTATATAGCAGAGTTACTAGCCTTAGTATCCCGCTAATTATCATATGAAAAAATTATTTTTTTGTCATAACATTTTATTGTGCTGTCGAAGATATTTCTGAATAAGAAGAAATATATAATAAAATCAATTACAAACGATTTAGCGTTGTGATATATTTAACTAAATATAAATATTTGAATATGGACTAAAAATTCCAAATTAACTTTATAAAGTTGGTCTATAATTTAAGTTTACTATAATATTGAGTTTTACACTAATGTATTAACCATTTTTTTATATATTCTTTTTCCTAATGTATCCTTTTAATATCTACTTCATTCGAGGGGTAAATAACTGGAAAGTTATAGGGTACACGTAAGAAATTTCAGGACTTAATAGGAATCATTCAGGATATCTAGAATTTAGTAGGATTTATTAGGATTTATTGGGATCTATGCAGAATTGCTAGGTGATTTCCAGAGGATTTGTTCAGTCTACATTAAACCGCATGCCTACTCAAACTCAAACTCAGCAATTTTACACGAAGGGAGTATTTTATGTTATCCACCTAGCTATGACAACAATATGCTATGACCTTTCTGTGACATTTTATTGTCTCATCTCAACGTTTGATCCGAATCGTTAAACATTTATTACGTTTACTTTAGTTTAAAGAAGAGAAAATGAGTGAATTGAAACAGAAGTATCATGAAATTTTTATCAAAAGAAGGCGGTAGCCGAAAGAATATCCACGAGAGAATGGTGGCAGTGTTTGTATGAAAATAGCTCGTCCTCTTTCCAAGTTAAATTTTGGAGTAAGAACTTCAAATGGGGCAGACAATTCATTCATGATAACCCAATTTGTAGAAGACCTCTAGAAGCATGAACTAAAGAAATCATCAACAAAGTTGAAGATTTGGTATTGACTGACCGCCGAGTAAAAGTTTCAGTTCTTGCTACAGAAATAGGAATATCAGAAACAAGTGTTTTAAAATTCTGCACCAAGATTTGAGAATGTGCAAAGTGTCGGAGAGCAGGACAGACTCCCGGGCTGCTCAGTCCCGAACAAAAATTGTGTAGACGACTAATTTGTGAAGAGAATTGGACGCTTTTATCTCAAGATGAAGACTTCTTAAATAGAATTGTAACTAGTGATGAAACTTTGGTACACCACTGGGACCCTCCCACGAAACAAGCAATGGGTTAATAAGCCCAAGAAGGCAAAAAGGCAATTTCCTGCGGGAAAAGTAATAGCCCAAGATTTCTGGGACGCAGGGGATTGTCTAAATTGAGTATGTGCCAACAGGGACCACAACAATAACGGTAAATGTCTACCCAGACGCAATTAAGAATTACCAAAGAATCCTTTTTCGAAGGCATAGCGTTATTAAAGACTCGTTGGAATAAGTGTGCTAGTGTTAATGGTTCGTATGTTAAAAATAATAAACTCGTGTCATTTATAGCAGATAACATAAAAAACCTCCCTCCTATTTTTATAGTAAATGTTTACAACAGTTTACAGTAAATTAAGAAACCGTAAGTTCTTTTTTATCTTATTATCATAAAGTAATATAACTTGTCCTGTGTAATGATATAAACTCAGCATAATTTGAATTATTTTATTCGATAGAGAAAGCTTTATAACCTGACTTTTGATGTCTGAATTGACGTTTCGCATCTGCATAGTATTTACATGTTTAGATGATAGATCTGCGACTGAATGTATTGTTTTTCTGAAGCAGAATCGTTTCTGAACGTTTGTCTGTTTCTAAAAAATATTTTGAAATTGAATGGCTATAAAATGGAATAAAATATAGTTTTATATGAAGTTTCTTTATTTGTGTCTTATTTATAAAGAATTTCTTAAGTTTCTATGGATTTATTTCGAATTTCTGGAATTTATTTTGTAACAAGTATATATTGTGTACACAAGTTTTTTCAGTTGTTTACCTAACTTCATTCTAGACTTTCATCTTCTTTGAATATTATTTTAAATATGTGGTCCCATAAAAAATGTTAACGGTTAAAGTGCATGAATTCAAATACACAGTACTTTTGGTGTCCCGTGTATACGCAGAGACCCATTGATTGATATAACTTTAAATGAACGTGGTAGTAATTCTTCTTTCGCTTTTAGGCATTTGGTGTTTGGTACTCTATTTTACTATTACTGTTAATAAAAAAGTTAGCCACTTGTACAACATGGTGAACTAATTACACACTAGGTTGTTAAACACTAGGTTCTGTTAGAGAAATATTGTCGATAATACATACTAGTCTAGTCAGCATTATGGGCATGAAAGAAGAATCGAGGCCCCATTAAGTGCCGATTATTGGATTTACCGATACAAGTAATATGCTGTTTGATTCATGCCCGTAGAGTATATTAATGAATTGAATCTTGATATATAAATATGTTTTGAAGTTTGGGATAGAAACGTTTGTTGTTTGTGTTAGTAACCCGCTGCAGAAATAAATATGAAATCATCATTGGAGAGCAGTATACTCGTAAGTATTGCCATGTGCAAGACATATAAGCTCAGTCAGCTGTACCACTGTGATTAAAAGAAGGATTGAATGATATCTCTAGCAGCAATTTTCGAATTTCGCGGGTGTTTTAAGTTGGCTACGAAAACAATCGAATAGAATACAGGTAGGCCAATTCACATTTTATTACGAAATTACTAAACAAACCGTATACCCAAGCAGAAGACTGGTTAAAAATAGATGTAGAAATATTTATTGATGAAATTACATGTTTATTCACTAACTTTGCAGTGAGATATCATCGAGTACACCTCTATATGTTATTGTATTGCGTCCAGTGCAAACTTAAAACACAAGCTAAATTCGAGAAATGGTGCTAGGGAACATAAGACCCTAATGGATTGTGTGATAATGATAGGTAAGTACTTTTAAATATTTTTGTATATCTCATAAATGCGATGACACTAATCGTAAGACTAATATTTTTATACGCGTAGTGCTTTTGTGTTTATAGATTTGTTATCTTATTAGCTTGTGTGGTTGATGATACTTGATTACCTAGAATGTAATATTATATTATATATTAAGGTTGAGAAGATGACTAATATTGCCCGAGTGGCGAGATTGAATTCCTCGGCGCTGCGCGTCTCGGAATTTAAGCCACAAGCGCAAGTCTTCTCAACCATAGTATGTATACCTACTATTTTTTGTACCAGTAGTGTAATTGGATCTTGAAACCTTAATAATTATAAATAAATTTACTCGTATACAGTGTGGAAATAAAGTAACAGATAGAGGCATTAACTTCGTTAATATTCATTTTTTGAAAAAAATCGCGAAGGGGTATAGCGATATTAACGAAAGGGAATATTTTTATCGCATTTTTGGTTTTTTACTTCATTTGTTTTTCATGTTATGACGTCACCGACCTTTTTTTAAATGACAACCTCTATTTTTTTTAATTGATTTCGATAGTACTTTCAATTCCTTATCGAATGGTATAAAATTTTTAAAATGTTAAATTTGAAAAAAATTGAGAAAAAGAGTTTTAAAGTTCAAATATTAAAAATTCATTAAACGAATTTAGTCACATAAATTTGATGGAAAAGTTGACGGCAAATTGATTTTTATTATAAAAATTGCTTTTATTGTATATAATATAAAAATATTGAAAAACCGAATTGTAAATTCACTTACTACTCCATTCAAAGTTAATATTCAAAAACTAAATTCATTAACCAGGAAAAAAATCTAACGCTAATATCACACAGAAATAAGCACAGAAATAACACTTTTTAAATTACATTTCCATTAAGTGTTCAAAATCACGACCCTGTACCATACGACAATAACCAAGATAATTATAAAACTCATTCGTCACATTCTGAATAGTTTGAGCTGATATTAATCCAATTTCGTGTCGAATTCTAGGACAAAATTAAGTTATTCTAATTTAGAAAAGAGAAATAACACTTTAATGTGTCACTGACAAAATAAATGAAACTCAAGTCAAGTATTTATTAAATTATTTTTCATTCCATTTATAATATCTGAAGAGCTTAGATGTACACCACCTGAAGTGCGCGAGATTGCAGAACAAGCAGTTGAGAACTTGCTTCCGCATAAATCTAAACACTTATACATGAAAACATATACAGGATTTAAAAAATGGTGTGATTCCAAAAATACAGTAGTAATTTCTGAAAACGGACTTCTGGCTTATTTTCAAGAATATTCAAAAAATAAAAAAGCCTCGACTTTATGGGCACATTATTCAATGTTGAAAGCTACATTTGGTCTGAGAGAGGATATTAACATATCAAAATATTTTAAATTAGTTGCCTTTTTAAAAGAAAAAAGAAAAATTATAAGCCCAAAAAAACATTAGTATTTACTCAAGAGGAAATTATAAAATTCCTTACTGAGCCACCCGACACAAGTTACATTGCAACTAAGGTAGTGTGTTTATATATTAATACTTTAAAATTATTGACAATTTGTAACCCTGTAGACTGCTCTTGTAATTGGTGTTGCTGGTGCATGCCGAAGTGATGAGCTGTGTAATTTATTAATTTCTGATGTCATCATGAAAGATGATTTAATTATTATTCACATCCCCAATAGCAAAAATGGTTCATCTCGAAAGTTTGTAATAATGGAGCCACTTTGGATCAAAATGATAATGTACTAGACAAAACATTGGACATAACACAATAGGTCAGATGCCAAAAAAAAATTGCCGTTTACTTAAATTTACAAAATCCAGTTATATACTGGTCATAGTTTCCGTAGAACCTCGGCTACACTTTTAGCTGTCAATGGTGGTAATATTCTTCAGTTAAAACAACATGGTGGTTGGAAATCATCTAGTGTAGCTGAAGGTTATATCGTAGATTCCCTAGTAAATAAAAAATATATAGTATGTAGGTTACAAGGTCTACCTACATCTACTTACGCAACCACACCTGCAATAAATACAGATATTTTCGATATGAATCAAATTCCATCAACATCAGCAGTACAATCAGGATTTATTTCGACTGAAGATATCGTAAAGGCTTATGGAATTAACTCAATTAATAATACTGTCAATAATCTGCCTACATATCTGCACAATCCTGGTTTTTCAAATAGAATTGAACCATCTATAAATTTGACATGCCATAATTACACTATAAATTTTTATAAATAAATTAAATGATTCTTTACATCTGTAATAGTTACGTGTTATATTGTTTCCATATTATACTATTATACATATTTTGCTATTGTTAACCTAAAATACGTTATTTATTTTACCTTCTTTACATCTATAATAGTTACGTGTTTTATTGTTTCCATATTATACTTTCATACATATTTTGCTATTGTTAACCTAAAATACAGTTATTTATATTGTAACGTTTTCGGGTTCCAATAAACAACTCGTGCAATTATTTATTTAAAACAGTCTGTATATTTATATACTTAAAATTATATAACAATATAAAATATAAAACTAACTTATCACACTTAAACTACTATTAATAAATTAAAATTAACACTTATATTTATTTACTACTAATATGTCCGCATTTATTTATATCACACTATTTATATAACACGGCACTATTTAATTAACTATTTCTACCGTACGACGTATATTTATTTCTTTGGCTACCACTATTTATTTACTCGAGACTACCCAAGGACTTTCTTTCCATCGAAGTTATTCTGCGATTACTCATCCCGCAATGAATCCCGCCGCCTTATATACACATGCGAAGATTACTAGAACATACCAGCACAGTCCCGCTTTTTCTCCACATGTACGAGAAACGTTCTCGTCCCTTTCGCTATGTAAGCCATACGGCGTGGAGATGAGTCATCGACTTGTTTACATATCGTTTTTTATCGCGCCGAGAGGTCTGCTTCTTTTATTTAATGTAAACTCATTTCGAATGTCTGCTGGTTTCGTTACAATATATATATTTATTTTACCTTAGAGGTCGAGCATTTATAAGTTTTAGATTTTAAGTATGATTTATGGTATAAATCGACGACGATGATGAATTTTGACGGTTGACAACTTGACATACTACTGTGATTGCATGGTTGCGGCATTCGCTTTATTTGTTGTCATTATTCACTTAGGTCAACAATATGCTCATTATTTACCTGTTATTAGTTCAAGTGGAGAAATGACACTTCATGGCTTTTTATTATGAGTAAAAATGCTATGATTTTTTACTACTGGTACAAAAAATCAATTATAATTAGTATATTTGATTACAGATTTATATTTGTATTTTGTTATATTACTTTTTTGCCTCTGTAAATTCAATTGCTTCCGTTCTTAATCACCAGTTAAAAACAACTGCTAATAATGTTATGTAAGTTTCGATTTTATATCATCGGCATTAAAAGATGAGTGTATACGTACATGCATCTATTAATTTAAAATTAGACGAATATTCTAAACGAATTCTAAATGCAACAGGTAAAATATTGTACCAGACACTCTAAATCATTCACTAAAGAAATAAACGGTGCCATTCTACAGTGTTATATACGAGGGAGGGTCAACATGTCCGTGACTTTTTGAATGAAACACAAGTTTTAGGATACAAAATCATTTTATTTTTCAACATAGTCTCCTTTGATCTCTATACACTTTGTCCAACGTTTCTCCAATTTTTTCATCCCTTCCACAAAATAAGATTTGTCGAGGTCATCAAAATAGGTAATTGTTTGTGAGATGATTTTATCCTTGGAGTCAAATCTCTTTCCGCCGAGTCATTTCTTCAGGTTTGGAAACAATAAATAGTCAATCGGGGCTAAATCCAGAGAATAGGGCGGATAAGGGAGCAATTCGTAGCCTGTTTCATGGATTTTTGCCATAGAAACTGAACATGTGTGCACCCTTGCATTGTACTGGTATAAAAACTTTCTTATACCCAAGTGATAATCAAAATTGAAACCACTGGGCCATGTGATAGGCCTATGGCTTTTACAATCTCTCGCACTTTCAATCTCCGATAATTATTGTGATAAATATTCAACTGGGGCACGAGTATTCAAAGATTTGTGCAAGGTGGGTACTAAGAATGTTTACCGACCAGAATAAAGAAACAAGAAAAACAATAACCCCACAACGCACATATCTTCGGGCCGCTAGAAGAAGCTCATCGTGGGATTAACTTTAAGACGAGGACGTGAAAACGTCTGTGTGCCAATAGTTTAAAAAGCAGCACCGTGCTTTTTAACACATTGGAATACATGTCCTTATTAAAATCTGGAACAAAACTGTGGAAACGAACGGAGATTACATTGAAAAGGGACAAATTAATCATCAATATTGTGGTTTTCAACCTATATAATTGAATTTTAATTTCTTGACAATTTAAAGTAAAAGAATTGGAGGCATTAGTTATTGACTGACCCTAGTATGTTACATATCATGTTACTATATAGAAAAACGCTAAATTATATTAATTATAATTTTGTGAATTCGAACGTAAAGTCCACAATTTCCAATCGTGTGTTCTAGCAGTTGAGCTACCGTGACTTTTTGTATATCACTTCTTAAATGTCTTCGATTATATCAAGATACAGGTAATGGACGTGTTTCCTGTAGTCGAGTATGTCGTGAAATGAAAAATTGTTTCGTAACTTTTATAATAAAATCTGGCTAATTAAAGTTAGCAGTGTTACGTAGGAAGTTTTTAATTTTAAACATTTCCTTCGCACTAAGAAAAATTACCTAATTTTGTGAAATATCAACGTTATAGGAAATAATCGCACGATTCAGAAATGTTAGATGTTGTTGCGCACGTAGTGGAATAAACTATTAAAGGCTTATACACATTTACGTAATTATTTCTTATAAGTATGAAAATAGGCCACAATTTCAAACATTAATTCATTCATTAGAATCCAGACATGAAAATCTATTGCTTCCTGCAAAGCATTCGAGTATTACCAACTGAAATTGACATATAACACTTGTCATCTATAATCATTTATCTGAAGACAGAAAAACTATGATAAACACATTATTTTTCATTCAAATTAATCATGAATACCATTTTTACCTCGTAGGTGTTGCTCAGTCCTTGCGTATATAGAATTCAGTCCTGAATCTCTGACCTTTAGATTTACTACAAGTAATACGTTAATTTTATGTGTTCATATTTATAGAGAATTATAATATGTATTGATCATCTTGTATACGCCGATATTGTTTTTCCTTACACATTGATTTTATATTTTCTTGTTGATTGTATTTCTTTAATACGAAATGCATACATGAAAGAAAAATATTTATTGATTCGCCAGTGGCACGGAATACATATATTATTTATTACACAAAACTTTAATTAAATTTTCTTATGGAAAGCCATTAAATAGTTATATATGATGCCTTTTATTCTAATTTATAATAATATAACACAATATGAAATATTTGTCCCTAAAAGTTGGTGTAAAAGTATTAAAAAAATATATTTTAGAGAAGGTATTCTAAATTCGTTGTGGAAAAGAAACAAATTGAATGTCAATATAAATTACGAAATATTAGTATATTAAACTAAACTGTCAATAACAATATAGTCTTAAATATAGTTTAAATAGAGGACAATTCTTTTTTTAATTATCTTTCCTAGCTTCGTTTGATACACAGGTTGACAATGTCTTCCTCGTGGCGATGTAGGTGGTTGTCTTCAAAACCGAGGATTTTCCAACTCAAGGTACAAATGACGGTCTGTCACCTGACGGTCTTCCGAGTATGAATGCATCTCCAAGGTTATTATCCCATCTTATTCCTTGGCTACATACTACTAATGTAAACCAATGAGTCAGAAACACGTGTCATGGGTTGCTCTACAGCGGAGTATATATTATATATATATATATATATATATATATATATATATCTTTTTGAGAATATATATATATATATGTATTGAAATTGAAAATCTTCTTGGTAGTAGTGGCATACAATGAAATAAAAGTAATAACAATATGACAACTGGTTGTCAATTAGAAAACAATGACAAATATAAAATGTATATCAAAATGTATAAATGAAAATGTAATCAATAAGCATAGGACAGTCGGGATTACTTATATAGTCACATCAAAAGGCTTGGGATTTACCACAAACTGTTCAGTCAATGCAATTATACAAATAACAACGACGCAACTATGTAATGAAAAATTAAGAGTAGAACTGTTGATATTATAACAATATAGAATGTAACATCAGTCATGTATAAATGTAAATGAAAGCAATAAGCATAGGACAATCGGTATTACCTATGTAATCCTATCAAAATGGCCTAGGTGTACCTAAACAATACAATTTGATTGAAATATATAAATAATCAACGATGCAACTATGTATGTGTTAAGATGTATTTGTAGCTACAGACATATATGTTTCTACCTAGTTTGGTTTCGTCAGTGCAGCATAAATGTGTGTAATGCCTTATTTCAACCAGGCAGTTAATAAAATATATTACAATTCTTTGCCAAATATACAAATGTATTGAAATTGAAAATCTTCTTGGTAGTAGTTATATATATATATATATATATATATATATATATATATATATATACAGGGTGAGTCATTAGTAGCCGCTTCTTCAATTGCTCTTTTGTGTTTTAAGTAAAAGAAAAAACATTTAGTGGAAGATCGATTATTGCTTGTGGCGCATATTATACAAATATTTTAAGCTCTGGCGCACTTCCGGTTTCAACGGAAATGTTATTAAAAGTGGCAATTTAAAGCGACACTATGAAACAACTCACCAGCAATTCCACAAAAACTTTCCTCTTGGCAGTGAGGCTCGTAAAGAGAAAGTACAGGTAATATAATCCTATTAATGTAAAAATGTGATATATCTAACTGCTTTGTAAACTTATCACGATAAAATTTAAATTTAAATTACAGGAATATCTCACTTCTTATGAAAAAAGCACGAAATTGCTGGTTTGCTGCATGAGTGAGCAAGAAAAATCGGCAGAAGCAGCGTTACGTGTGTGCTGGACACTTAGTAAACACCAGAAACCATTTTCAGATTCTGAAATAATGAAAGAATGTATGTTGGAAGTAGCCTCGGCACTTTTTAAAGAAAAAAGTGATGTCGCTGCAATTCAAAGTATTCCAATGTCGGCAAGAAGTAGTACAAGAAGAACGGAAATTTTAGCTGCTGATATTAAAAGCACTCTGCTTGAACTTTTGGAAAAGGCACCTTGCTACGCCATTGCACTTGACGAATCATGTGACATTGTTGATGATGAACAAATATCTATTTTCGTGAGATTTTTCGACATTGAAAATAAGATATTCAGGGAAGAATTGCTCGTAATATTGCCTTTGAAAGGTAACACTCGAGGAGAAGATTTATTCAAAGCTATTGACGAATTTATTAATAATTCCAACATTCGTTATGATAAAATCAAGTCAGTGTCGCTTTCAACTTACGGCGCCCCAGCGATTTTTGGCAAAGAAAAAGGTGTAGTAAAGAAAATCAGGGATGAGAATCCAGGTCTAATATCGTATCAGTGCATAATTCATCAGACCGCCCTTTGTGGAAAACTCAATGCTACACTGAATGAAGTAATGGACAGCGTGGTGAAGTTGATTAATTTTATGAGATCTCATTCTTCTCTTCAACACCGAAAGTTCAAGAAGTTTCTTTCAGAATGTGATGCTGCGTATTCTGACTTATTGCAGTACAACAATGTTCGTTGGTTAAGTAAAGGTCAAGTTGTTGAACGTTTCTGGCTAATAAAGGAAGAAGTAACCTCCGTTTTGCAAATCTTGGATACGCAGGGAGCAAAGTAGCACTTAGAGTTCATAAATAACGAGCGCAATATGCTAGCTGTGGCTTTTCTGAAGGATATTCTAAAATATTTAAATGCGCTCTACATAGAGTTACAAGGGAATGGGAAATTAATGTGTGATCTGATAGAAAGCGTGTCTGCTTTTCGTCGTAAGCTGGATATTTTTGAAAAAGATATTGCAAAGCACAAATTTATTCATTTCCCAACAATTCTTGAATATAAAAAAGAGAACTGTGAAGAAGACATTGCAGTGTTTGTAAGATTTCTGTCCGATCTAAGGGAGGAATTTGCTACAAGATTTCAAGACTTCGTAGAAATTGGAAAGCTGTCTCAATTCCTAAAATTTCCTTATGAAGTTGATGCATCGGCAGAATGGACTGATGTGGCTGCTAAGTTGTTCAGCGTTTCAAAGGCTTCGCTTCAAATGGAGATAATCGACTTGCAAGAAGATATTTCTTTGCAAAAACTGTAAAACTGAAAACTGAAAACTGTATCTACTGAAGAATTTTGGGGTAAACATGTTTCAGAAAAATATGAAAATTGTAAGAAAGTAGCTATCAATCTGGCCACTATGTTTGGTTCGACATATATATGCGAATCGTCGTTCTCGAAAATGAATTTTTCGAAGAACACATATCGGTCAAGGTTGACGGACGCTCACCTCGAAGACATACTTCGCATTTGCTGCACCTCTCGTACACCAAACTTTAAAAAATTGGCTCAAGACCGTCGATGTAATTTCTCACATTGAATATATTACAGTATTAACTGAGAACTACTTGTTTTACTTGGTTTACCCTTTTTTTTGGAAACTAACTCGACTTGAAAACAAAATAAAAAACAGTACCTATTAATGATTAGTTTTTTTCTGGACCTCCATAAAAAATTTTACACTGAATTCGGACCTCACTGAAAATTACTTGCCGACCCCAGCTCTAGAGTATCGACTTCTCCACAGTAAACACATCTGTCGTCATCTTTTATCTTAAATCTGTGCAGATAGGCTCCGAAGCACCCATGGCCGGTCAGTGCCTGGGTTAGGAAGTAGCTCACCTCTCCGTGTTCCCTTACCCACCTAGGATTATCTTCTGACCAATATCGAGTCAAAAAGTTGTAAGATAGTACAGGCCTAAAATTTAAGATTTTCGACTTATTACCATTTTTCTGAAAAATTCAATGTTTTTATAAAATTATATTTTGCAAAGCTACGTATTAGTTGGACACAATTTTTGATAGCGTTATTCATAACAAAAAGTCCTAATACATTTTCTTTTGTAATTACTAATTGAATTTGCATGAAACTGGATTAAATTTATTCTTATCTAAAAATGAAGTTTTCCAAATGGAACACCTTGTATATCGGGTTCATTTTTAAATTGCTTACGAAATTTGGCACCAAAAACATATAAGATGTCCTTATTTTAAAAGTGACAATTACTGAGTGTTTTTTAATATTATTTTGCCAACTTTAAGTTTTTTATTTGAATACAGTATAGCCGTGATATTTGGCGAGAAATTGACAGTTGAATAAATGACATTTAATAAATAAGTTGCTTCTTAGTTGACACGCAGGATTTTATAATGACCTTTTCTAAAAATGAGCTTGATTTTTGTATGTATTGGGGTTATAACAAAAAAAAATGGATACATCTTATTTACAATACACTCTATATCAGCAATATATTGTGAACAACGTTACAAAAAATAGCAACCATATAATACGTCGTTTTCGAGAAATATAATTTTATAAAAGCAAACCTTAAATTTTAGGCCCATGCTATCTTATAACTTTTTGACTAAGAATTATACGTGGAATACAAAAATTTAATATTTTGGCACTCTTTTGTTATTAAACACATAAATCGGCCTTGTAATGAAGTTGGATATCGTTTCTGATAAATCAACGATCTGCCATTAAATAACTTTCCGACTTTTCATCCTTGTTATTAATTTATTTTAATCAATGTAGCTTCTACGTTATAATTACAGATTTGTTTATATACCTAATATATTTATGTATATAATGATAATGATAACACATTATAAATGAAATAATTTTTGGGTTATTATTATTATTACTCTTGTCATTGTTATATGTATTATTTTATAGTTTATGCCACTGGCACAAGAATGCAGTATCTATCTGTCTATAATAATTTATTTCACTTTTCAAATACGAAAAGAAAATATTCTGTTGTCATTTCAAGAACAAAAGTTCAATTATTTATCATTCCTGCAACCATAAAAAATTAAGTTGCTAAACTAATCTACTAAGTTCTTAATCTAATAAGTAGAACCGTTAAAGAATTATTATTTGAAGTAAATTGTTAGTCCTAGAATGACTGATAAATGTATAAATATTAACATATCTTTTCATTCGTGAAATAAAGACTATATTGTTAGTATGAAGTAGTATAAAACCATGTAAGAAATATACTACTAGTACTCACCTATAGATAAGCCAACTTCCCTGGACAAAAGCATATATGCATTCGTACAACTATTTCTTATTCACATAAGAGTAATGGGGATAAGCAATATCGTATGGTTTAGAGACAACTCCGCCTACATATCTCATCTTTTCCACTAATTCCACACGGGGACGATGAATAAGTCCCCGGGTGAACCTATGTATTAAACTTTATAGGACTTTACCTACATATACATAAGCCTGTGTACAAACATACATCGGATCAACGTGGTATTGTTGATTGAACTTACAAAATGAAATTGGATTTACAATAATAGGATTGAAATACCCTTATTGATTATCTGGAAGCCTACGCATATAGAAGCTCGTTAAGTGTATGTAAATAGTTCAATTTAAATTCCAAAACAACAATATTTCATTAAACTTTAGTATAAGGGTACAGACACATACAACGCTTTTTGTATAGTTTGACCAAATTTATTATTTTTCAATTTACAATTTATATGGTATTATTAGCGACCTGATTGCGAATAATCATGCAGTGCTTCATACAAACAACAAACTTCAATAACTCTTTTAGTAATTTGTATACTTTTATTCTTACTTTATATATAGAGTGAACCTGATTTGTCATATTTGTAAACTCGTTGTAAAGTGGAGATCTCGACTATGATAGCTAAATTTAATTATAGTTATTTAAACTGTTTAATTAATACTTGGGTATTATACAGGGTGTATGCCTTATACAAGTTAAATGTACCTTATACACTTCTTCTACATTTATGAGGTAATTCACTTTTGAAACCACTATAGCTCAATAAATTGTTTATTTGTTGAAATTTCGGCTGACTAGAGGTTTAGGTTTTTGCTCTATCTTTTTCAGCGGTATGCAAGGGTAGTGACAGGTAAGGCATTCCTGATGGTGTAAGCACAAAACTTTTCCAAACTTTAGTGAATTATTTTGCGGTGTTACAATTATTTTAGCTTGGTCAAACGTATTATGCTATCAGTGCCGAACGGATTAATCATTTTAGTTTCCGTCGACGCCATTTTTACTGCGCTTTTATTTTGACAGTTTATGATTAATCTTTAACGTTAAGACTGTACGCCCGGCCTCGAAATCGTTTTTCCCATTTCCTAATCGTATTTTTCATGAAAACCTTACCGAATTTACACGCTAATTTAAGAAAACAATGCCTTTCAATGGATAAATCGTAATTTCTTCGAAATTGTCCAAAGGGCCCTAAATAAAAATAAAAATGTAAGAAATTTCAAAAAACAAGCCTTTATTTAAAATTATGTAACACTCAACAGCAATACATAAATTTTATTTTTTCTTAATTTTTAAAAATAAGGTCACGAAACGGAAAACAAAATTTTGAAATTTGGGCGAAATTCACAGAAATCAAATAGAGTATGTGGTACGCTCGCACATTGTGTCGAGAGGTAGCTCCGCCTACCATTTCGGGCAGTTTCTACGCAGTTTGTAAAATACTTCTGAGATCGGTGTATGTTAAGAAAGTAATCGTTACTCGGACATTGTTTTATCGAAACCGTTGATATTTTCTTTACAATATAGTGTACATATTGTACTAGGTAATATCTCATACATATCAGTTCAACCCTCGAAATAATTATTAATTCCTATTACAGTTTAAATGTCATAAATTGAACTGTATATGAAATGAAATAACACTCTAGACATGTTTTGTAAAATTACTATTATTTAATGAACAACCCTCGTATATGCTAGTTTTATAATATCTTTATTTATTTCCTAATATTCCATTCATTATACGAAAGTGTTTTATTTTTATGCCCGACTAGCTTTATATTTTATCTCTACATAAATTATTTTACTCTAATCTAACTCTTTATTTAATTTACAGTATTTAACTCTGCCTACAATCATATACTTTAATAAATCTCGATAATCCTTTTTAAATTACTTATTTATTTCCTAAACTAACATTTTATATATTCTGATTTCTGTATTATCTTAATACTTTCTATATTTTAAATATTCCAGTCTACTAACGAGTGTTCAATAAAACACCTAGATGTCACCACTACTCATTCCAATTTAATATGTCAAATGACATTTATTTCTTTCAGGTTATAAATTTACCATAATATTTCCTATAGTTGAGAATTTGGTTATGATAAAATAAAACGATACTCTACTAATAAATAATATGTTTATATTCAAACTTCGTGTTTTTTTTAAATACTGGACATTTGTTAACAATATTTTAATACGGAAACTGAATCTTTGACGTTTAGAAAATATTTACTCCAAGGTGTATAGTTCCAAATCCAACTAAATAATTCAGGTACGTGCTCTGATCTTATTTATTATTGATATTCAAAATTAAGTAATTCTTTCTATTACTTTCTTTCTCAAATTAATTTATACTATTATTATAATGTGTTCAAAACTATTTACTGGCTTGATAATTCCATAAATTTGTATATAAATGAAAACTATTCATATCTTGACATATTACTGGATAGTAGAGAATTAAAATAACTTATGTTGTTTATAACATATGTACTTGTTGTAATAACTATTAGTTCAGTCTATTTCAATACTGAATTATATTGCAAATAATTAAATCTTTTCCAACATTCACAAAATATTATCTTTCTTTAATACTGACACAAATAATATACTAAAATGGTAATACTTAATTGCTTTCTTCTTTCAGATGAGTACTATCCACTTCCTAATGACGTTTTTGGACGGATACTACTTCATTGATGTTGTTAAACTTCAATCTTGTTCAAACTCTTGACGAAAGAATACCAATTATCCTGTACAGGAGCTTGCTCGACGTTTGGAATAAATTGTCCTCTTATTAGGATGCCGAATCTCTTAGTGCACAGCAAATTCTCCTATACACCCGGAACTTGTGAAATTCACCAACCTTTATGGATCTCTTGTGATAATCTGCCTCTTTTGAACACCAGTACTTCTGGAATCTGCTACCTTTTATAATAACCGGATCTTGAAGATTGCTTCAACCTTTATGGAATTTCAAAACTCTGGTACTCAATAGCCTCCTGAAAACTTCGATGATCCCGGAAACAACAACCCTATTTCGGATGTACCTGGATCTTGTATAAATTTGTAAGTACTATCACTATTTTTTATTTTAATTTATTCGTAGTTAACGTAGTTCACTCAAGACACACTTTTCTCTTCTATAATTAACTGTATTCGTGTTTCATATCAGAAATTATCTTCTTTCTGAATAAACACGTTTCTTGTATTTTTGAAATTGAAAAATTCTCTTTTTAAACACTATTTTAGGATTATTATCGCGTTAATATCAGAAAAGATATTCCCTTTTCCAAAAACACGTCTACCGTTTTTTTAGAATTAGAAAAATTCTCCTTTTAAATACTATTTTAGGATTATTATCGCGTTAATATCAGTAAAGATATTCCTTTATCAAAAAACACGTCTACCGTTTTTTAGAATTAGAAAAATTCTTTCGTTTATTTATTCATTTCCCTAGTAATCCTTTCTCATTTTGTATTCTCCAATCAAAGTTTTACAACAGCAATAACAATTAACAACATAGCTTTTAAATTCTCTAATATACCTAGAATACTTCTTAAAATTGTATTATCTGATTATCTAAATTCTTTTCATAATTTTATCAACCCTTCTTTACATATTCATATCCCAATACCTCTCTACATCTATATTTCTGAACAAATGTCAAATAATGACAGTTCCTGTATTTCAAATTATTCCCGGGAACTGTTCTACAATACAATCTATACACCTTTCAAAATAAGATTCTAAATATTTTTATCACCTCATAAACGTCAATTACCCAAGTTTTTACAAATTTATAATACATTTTACAAAATAACAACTAATATTCAACTCTCTTCTTTCCAGAATATTTAGAACTTCTAAGAAAAAGGAACATGGTCAACCTTTCCATATACAGGTGGTTTATTATAAAATTCGAATACTTGTTAAATACGATAAACCTCTATTATGATAAACCTAATAAATTTTATTTTAAACACATCATAATAAATTTTTCTACGTTTATTTAATTAAATTTGGTAACTTTCATAACTTTCCATATTATATTGTTAACGTATGCCTTTATACTATAACAATATACAATGTCAGCGTCACAATACTTCCTTATACTACGTATCAGAAAGTAAAAGCAATATCTCTTCCCGTCCCTAACGCTATACCTGCTAGAAGCGCATGTTAGGACTCACACGGCTTGCGGGCTGGGAGTATAATTATTATATTTGACTCGCAATAATTTGTTTCTGAAACGATCTAGAAATTTATTTCTTGCACAAAAAATAATTTTGGAATGTTGGCTTTATATTGTTTCACATATATATGGGTAAATTCTGAAAAATAAGATTAGTTACTCGATAGCTGAAAAATACGTTACACAAATTGGTCGTCTACTAAAACTTTTTTTTTTTATAAAATTTACACACCATAAAAAAAAATCGAAAACACTAGTATCATCCAAATACTTTAGGGTATAACCTTAAAAAAAACAGATCCCTAGCTCTCTGCATTGCTAAGATATCACGAGATAAGTATTAAAAATTGAAGAAAATGAAAATTTTAAAATTTACACAAAAAAACGATTTTTCGACCTTTTTGCGATTTCGATTTTATTTTCCAACTCAAAATTTGAATCCGGCAGGTGATTTTACATATTCAGCTTCACCTTTTTTGTGTGTTTGAGAAAATATAGATTGTCTAATTTAGAGGGGGTTGCTTCCCGACTGCCAAACGTGTCGGCCAACCGGCGATTATCTGAGACCATAACGCAGCCATAAATTACAGGCAGATTAGATTAGGTGACAAGTTCTTTTCTCTATCTTTTTCCTCAGCATAAGACAGAGCACGCGGACCCTTAAACATTTGTCTTTTATTACATTTGCACGAAGAAAACAGTGGTACGCCTATTTCAAATCGAACTCAGCTTGAAGCGGGCGTCCAGCCTTAAGAGTATTTAAGAAATCTAATTGCATGTTAGTAACTCCCTTCATAGACACAATTATAAATATCCATTAGCCACCACCCGATATCATTAAGAGCTAGGTATATAAATTGTACCCTTACTTACTTTAGGTTAGTTTAGATAATTAACTCGTTGATAATGGCATAACAGCCGAAACACAAATTAGAAAATTCTAATAAACTTTGTGAAATATAGCCAAGTGTGTTATCCTCGACAATTAAATTGATTTATTAAAATGTTTCACCAAGAAGTGTCTGCAACATCAATTTAGGAGAAAAAAAAGTTAGAGAGTAATATAACATTCCTAATAAAAACATTTTTGTTGTATACGTAGTTGTATTAGCACTCTTAAAATGAATGGTCAAAGACCCGAAAATGTTGGACAGGAATAAAAACACTTTACTAAAGAATTTCACGTAAGAATTAGTAATTTCTTTCAAATTGACCGGTGAAATTTCAAGGTGCATTTAGTAATATTGAAGTGAACATCTGATACTTGGACAGATAAAATTAAGTTTTTTTCAAACAAATTGTAGGTATTCTCGGAGAATCTTTATGTCAGTTTTAGTTTGCGTTTGTATGTCTTCTGACTATATTTATTATATAACAATCAAAGGAAGAGTCTTCAATGGAGAGGTATAATTAAGAGAGCAACCGGGGAAATAATTAAATGAAAGCCGAGGCCAGGTATGTATATTGTGTAACATAAGTTAAAGAGGAACATTCATATACATCGACCAAGAAAGAATTACGTGAGAATTTCAATAATTTACAGCAAACAAAAGTAAACTTGAACTTGTAAATTTTGTGCATTAATTATAACACGCTTATAACACTCGAGACAAAAAATGATTTTATACAACGTTATGTAAGAGTAATGAAGATATTGTAACATTCTGTCTGGTATAGTATAGTGATACTACTATATTCGCAATTTTAATTACATATAAATTCTTGTTAC
The DNA here is from genome assembly GCA_963170755.1 of Amphimallon solstitiale. Classification (NCBI taxonomy): domain Eukaryota; kingdom Metazoa; phylum Arthropoda; class Insecta; order Coleoptera; family Scarabaeidae; genus Amphimallon; species Amphimallon solstitiale. The sequence goes on from OY720676.1 coordinate 109,334,865, forward strand.
AATGCTTTTATTTATTTATTTTTATTATTTAACACCGACGTCTATTAAAAGAAAAATACTTTCAATTATTACATTGGTTATTAGATCAGGTCCGTGCCATATTTGATATGTTTGTTGAGAATAGTGTACTACATAAACAACTATAGGCTTCCATCTCCTAGTAAATTTATAGAATATAGCTCTTTTCTTAGAATTCTGATGTCATAACAAACTTTTGATACGTATTTCAATAAGGTATTTCATTGAAAATAAGGAAGTCGATATACATTTCCGGTGTAACCGGAAAAACGAAAATTCGAAACTATTTTAAATCGAAAGAGCGTAATGCGAAACAAATATTTCCGAAATATCAACTCTCAACTTTTATTAGTTTTCTATATTGTTCTAACGAATTTTCGTCGTGTTATACCCTGTATACAACGATAATTCATTAAAAACTAGCACTCGTTTTCATTAACTTTTTTACCCCCTCTTAAAGACATAAAGTAGTACATTCTTATTAGTATAGAATCTAAATAGAAAATGCCAATAGCCACTAAATTTAACAAGAATTTGTTCTTCATCATATTGCGTATTAAACAAAGATATGTGAGCATATACGTAAGGTCATTTCATGTTCCCTATAAGGCAACCCGATAAGCACTTTAGCATTTTTAGCCCTCGCAAATGAATTATGACACAAATGACGACAAGATAAAAGAACTAAAACTTAGGGTAAACGAACAATCGAGGGAAAAAATGCGAGAAAATAATTGACGTAAAATATTAGTCCTAGCTGCCTGGATATTAAATGAAAAATGAAGTATGTGTCACCTGGCACCTAACGTATATAATTTACGATGCCATTTAATGGGTTTTAATTCTGTGGTAACTATAGAAGTGACAAATTTGCATTAAATGGTTTAAGTTTACAAGAATATCCAAGTGGAAGTAAATCATTTCTAATAATATTATCCGGTAGTCACATCGTAACCTGGTACAAGGACACTCTTGACAGTTAATATTTTTTAAGAGATTTATTTCTAAAACTTGACAGATCCATTCATATTTGTTTGTGCCACTCTCATTATAGTTTTATAACATTCCTTGACAAAAAATTCCATGTGCAAATACTGCTTGCGAAAATATTAGCAAAAAGTCTCTTAATATACAACAATTGGCAAATAACCAAACTATATCCGTTGATATAATATGGTGCGAAGTAATTTTGTATTTACGTCATATGTTTTAAATAGTATTAATTCCGTCGCGTATGGTAATTAAAGAAGGATTCACACTGATGCAATTAGTTGCAGCGACTTATCGCATGTGAAAAGTTGCATGAACGGTGCTATTTTTAAGAGTTGCACGGTTGGTCCACACTGATCAGGAAGTACAAGCAATTTTTCACAAATGCATTTTTTTTGTGGTACTACCAATATGAAATAATTATATGTCATCAGTACTTTCAATGTATAGATGAAAAATAATACATGTGCTTTTGTCATTTCATAAGACAGGTTGGCAGCGTAAAAGTTACTAAAAAATCGCATGCAATTTCTTCAGAAAATAGAATACGCTTTAATACGTGCAACTTTTCACATGCGATAAGTTGCTGCAACAAATTGCAGTAGTAGTAGTGTGAACGCGAATTTTCGTGCAACTTTTCATGAAACTGGTATTGCTGCAACTAATTGCATCAGTGTGAATCTCTCTTAAGGGGCCCACACACTGCGTTTTTGTTCGACAGTTTTGTTCGACGAACAAGTCTGTAGAACAAAAACGACGAACGTGAGTTGCCCACAGACTACAGTTTTGTTCAGCAGTTTTGTTCGGCAATTTTGTTCGGCAAAACGTTGGTTATGAACTATATATAACTACACCACTGCAAAAAATCGTCGTCTTTTAAAACTGTTTACCCCACACACTTCAGATTTGTTCGACGGTTTTGTTCGACGGACATAAACAGGCCGAACCAGATTATTTTCAGCAGCTTTGTACGCCAACATCAACGACGGTTTGCACCCACACTCTTCGGTTTTGCGTCGTTTTTGTTCGCACAGACTTGTTCGTCGAACAAAACTGTCGAACAAAAACGCAGTGTGTGGGCCCCTTTAAAGCGACTTATAAAGGTTACCTACTCTATGCGACGGATACAGATCTTTCATGAAAGAACAATCGAACATATTACAAAGGATTTTAACGTAACGTAAATAATGATGGTCGGTTAAGTAAATAAGCAATATAATCTAGATCATAAACACATTATAAATCTTCGCATAAATAACATAATTATGGTTTTAGATTGAGAAAACTATAAGATTCTACCACGGTATACTCTCACCTAAACACTGGCATATTAAGCGATAAATATCGTAGCATGTGGACTTTACTATAAATTATAGCCTATGATTCAGTCAACGAAACTGGTTTTTGTTTTTCATAACTTCCAACGCGTAAAGTTTCGTTCTATCCTCATATTTTAATTTCCACATAATACAGCAAAATTTGCCATCATCTAGACCTATAATATCTTCTAAGATGGTATGACACACACACTGATGATTTAAGTTGTTATGAGTACTAATTCCATCATCTATGATGGAATTAGTACTCATGTGATGTACACAGTCAAAATCTTTGGTAAGGACGTAGTACAAAGCAAGACGACTATGTCTGTCTTCAATTTCACGAAGTATAAACTTGAAGAAGTCATATAGAGCTGTTGGAGTGGATTGATTCATTCGGAATCCATGGTGGCTCAGTGACAGGATGTTGAACTTTAAGATGAAGTTATTTAGACGAGTTAGCATCGTATATTCAAACATTTTGGAGGATACCGATGGTAGAAAGATAGGACGATAATTACTGATCATAGTTTTCTCGTCTTTTTGGAATATTGGGACAATAACTGCTTTCTTTAATTTTGACGGAAATTCTCCAGCATCGAATGACGCATTGATAAGGTATGTTAGTGGGATCACCATAGAGTGACGTACCTGTTTTATTACTTTTGTCACAACGTCATCCGGGCCAGAGGCAGAGTTGTTACATATTTTACCTATAATCTGATCTATCTCTGCGCGGTCGCTGGAAATAGTACTATACTGCACGGTTGCGATATATAGGGAAATTTCCCTATATCTACGGAATTTTATGTTCATTTAGGGAAAAAGGGAATTTTAATAGAAATAGTTTTAAATGTAGGGAAATATACGTTTCTATATTAAAATTATTAATCACCGGAAAATTTATTACAACCGTCTGTATTTAAGCTTTAAAAAAATCATCTCGCAATCCTGCTATACTGTTTAGATTATCCTTAATGATAGGCCTCGTGTCTATAATAGGCAGAGAGGAAACAATCGTGGTGGGGATACTATGAAAATAGTCATTGAACTTACTTGCTATATCATTCGGATATTGTACGGTGGAACGATTGTTTGTTAGAGTGATATTTTCATGAGATCTGCCAGATGAAGTACATTGCTTCACTATCGACCACATGCAATTGACCTTGTTTGCAGCATTGAATATTCTATTACTTATAAAGTGTTCTTTTTTTGTGTTACTTGCTAAATGAAGATGTTGTTTCTTAGCATTTAGGTATATTTTGTGCAGTGCTGGATACTTTTTTGTAAAATAAATACATCTTTTAAAGCATTGCTTGAGTTTTTTACTTCAAGTGTTATCCACGACTTGTCTGGGGAGTTGTCTTTTTTCGTAATGACCAGGAAGGAAGCGTTATAATAAAATAACAACGTGTTCAGAAGGGCATCAAATTTATCGTTGAAACAAGATTCAGCGTAATTGTTGTCCCAGGATTCATTTTGTAGATAATTTATCATTATGGTTATATTTTGAGCATCAAATATTTGTCTACTACTGAAAGAAGGCGAGTTATTTTTGAAACACGTAATAGTATTGTTAGTGTAAACTGATATACAGGTTCGGTCTGTTTTTATCTTTCATGCGAGCTAAAATTCCATGTATTGAAAGGAACGTTGTTGCCAGTATTTGTATACATGTGGGCAAGTAGGTACTGTTCGACGCTAGACGATAGGCCGATACGATCATAAGATTCCAATATAATGCATGTGTGCATGTTGCAGAGTTTGTTATCTTCATTCTTAGGTACTATTCCTGTTCGTAATATTCTTAAAAAAGTATCTTAAGTAAATATTATAAGAATTCCTTCAGATTTATTATTTTTATGATTGAATTTAATATGGTTTCGCTGAAGGTCTATTTGTCGGCTCGCGTATGTATATCTGTTAGGTAGGTACGGTTACTGCTTTCCTGTTATGTATGGAAAGCCGCATGCAAGATAATCGTAGGCCATACCTGTATATCTTTGATCAGATAAAAAAGTCTCGAATGCATTGGTAGTTAGACCTTACGGAAAGTTAGTAAAAACCATGTCTAGGAGAGTGGCACTCATGCTTGTTATACTAGTGCAAACATTAACAATAGGCATCAAGCCAAAGATAGCTAATAGGTTAACAGTAGTTTCCTTATCGCGACTATTTTCATTGAAATTAATATTGAAATCACCGCATACCAGGATGGGATATTTAGCGGTAAAAGTGTCATTTAATAATTGATTTAAGTTTTCCTAGAAAATATTTATATTTCCCGTAGGGGAACGATATATGTTTATAATATAAAAAAAACGTATTCTTATGAAACCATTTAACACCGTACATTTCAATGTCCTTCTCATTGCAGTATTGGGAGAGATTCACCGATACAACATCAAGGCCGTCCCGAGCCCATATAGTACACCCCCCTCCCGATATATATTTCGCGACAGAAAGCGGTTAGGAATCTATATCTAAGTAATAATAATCATAGTTGCCCTCCAACAACAGGCATTCCAAAAGATTAGTGTTTCTCTCCATACCCTATATATTTATTACAAATAAAAATTTATTGTCCTTAGGACGTAACACTGATTGCTAGGAACTATTATAGTTTATTTTAGCCTTGATAGTGGTAATGAGGCTTAAATAGCAAGGACACTGATTATACATTGCAGAGTGGTTAATATCGTATTTAACACTTGATCGATTACTGTGTCTATCACAGTTAGCACATTTATATTTGTCCACATTACAAGATTTAATGTCATGTTCTGCACAACAATTCGGGTATATTAACTTTGACTTACACTCTTTCGCAAAGTGACTAAATTGTGAACAGTTGAACCAATGCACCACACCAAGCGATTCCCCCACGAAGTACTTTCTCCAGCAGACATACAACGAGTGACGTCCGATGACCGACGAAAATGTGTCCGGGTCCACTTTGATAATAACATTTAATGCTGGATCTACGTTGGACAATACGTACCAAATTAAATATCGTTGATTCTTGCCTTAAAAGTTTATTCTGCGTGAAAATTTTGTTCGGGAGACCCTCCACATCGTCGCAGTCATCCTTCGCTACATTATAGATCATAATTCTGGGATTTAATTTTCCAGGAGATGAAACTTTGTAGTTCTTTCCAAGTTTTTTATTTACATTAGTTTTAAAATGTTCCTAATTCTCTGTTTCATCGCATTTGATTATTACTCTACCATCAATCACGTTATTGATAATCGATGAGGTTACCGGTTCAAATTGCTTTTTAATTTCTTTAATCACATCAGAAGATTTTGAAACCTTACCTGTAGTCTTAATAATTATAATATTTTCCGGAGATGTCGCTTTTAATACAGAACTGTAAGTTGGCACCACCTTATGACCACTCGAGCAACTTTTATTTGTATTATTATAGGTATTACAGGATTCTAGATATTCAATTCCTTGTTTTTGAAGCTTGTTTACTTCTTTTTCTACTTTATAAAATTCGATGACTATTCCTGAAATATTTGTAGAGATTTTAAAAGTATTGCAATTATTTTGGGTATGCAGTCAGGTTACACCAAACACAGTTGTTTTTTTATATATTTGAGACAGTCGTGAAACCTAAAATCAATGCATAAGCAGAAAGGGCCACTCCCGCAGAACTTTATACCAGATAAAGGCAGTATGCAATATCAGCTTTTACGTGAAGACTAAAAGATCATAACACCAGCTCTACACGTTCCACTAGGGTCCATGAAAAATGTTCATAAGGCATTGAATCAAGAAGCTGATGTTTTAAATACCTAAGAGAAAAGTTTACAAAGAAAGACAATAAGGAACATTAACAGTGATGTAAGTCGGTAATACCCCGTAAATTACCGAATTAATTATCATCATTTACGGTAAATTACCACATAACATTTTCGTAAATTACCAATAAAGTAAAACATCATCTATATACACGTATGACATTGCACACTCGGTGATTTGGGAAGTCCCTTTCTAGCAGATGTAAAAGCCCGTCAATCAGCCGTTTATATAACAAGTGAAGTAGTCTTTCAAAAGATTTCGGTATATAAGTTAAACTATATAAAGTTTGTGAATATACTGCTCGTAGTATGGGATGGGGCGTAAAGATAAAATAAAAAAAGTTATTTTAACAGCATTTTCAAAATCCACAGAACATTCGAAATTATATTTGTGTAACTTCTGTTCGCAAAGTTATATTTTAAATGTAAACAGAATGTCCAGTCACTTACAGAATAAGTGCATTCGTTGTCCTCGTAAAATAAAGAATGAAATACAATCAAAATCAAGAGCATTAAGTGTTAAGAAAATTAAAGCAATAAATAAAGGTTCAATCAATGAAAAGCTGGAATGCGGCCCGATCTCCTTAGTCAATTATCAAACAAAGTAAAGATTAAATCCAACTATCCCAAAAGTAATAATTTTACGGAATGAAAGGGCATCGCATTTCAATTTTTTAATTCCGGCAATGTCCAGTTGCAGTATTTCATTGTTTATACTATTGGTTAACAACAAAATAAATTATGAAGAATTGAAAGGAATCATTAGGGGATCCAGCATCAAAAACGTCAATAGTTGTGAAGTTTTCTATTTTGCTATACCGTGTAAAGATTGCGATGAAGTTTACATAGGAAATACATCATCGTGGTTGAAAACTCGCCTCAGAAGACACAAAAGCGATATTAACACTAAAAAACAGAGATGTGCTTTGGCACAACACTGTCTCAGACTTAATTACCAACCCATGTATGATAACAATGTATTGAAAAAATGAATATCTTCTTGGTAGTAGTGAATACATTTGTATATTTGGCAAAGAATTGTAATATATTTTATATATATATATATACATATATATATATATATATATATATATATATATATATATATATATAATCAAATGTGGAAATAGTGCGGATTAATAAATTAGTCTTGGAAAATAGTGGGTAATTCCGCTGTAGAGCAACCGTAGACACGTGTTTCTGACTCATTGGTCGTCATCAGTACGGTGTAGCCAAGGAATAAGGTGGGATAACCTTGGAGATGTAAGCATAAACGGTGGACCATCAGGCGACAGACCGCCATTTGCAGCTTCAGTTGGAAGATCCTCGGTTTTGAGGACAACAACCAACATCGCCACGAGGAAGACATTGTCAACCTGCGTGCCAACCGACCCTCGACAGTGGTGTGTGCTTGAGCGTGTGTGTGTGAATGTGTGTAGGCGTGTGCTATATAACAATGTTTGTGTGTACTAATGGTAGATATAATTCAATGTAAATGAAGCTTATTGATATCTTGTAAAAACTCAGTAACCGAGTAGAAACTGTTTTCTAATAAGTATTTCTTAATGGATGTTTTGAATTGTGGCACTGGTTTTTCAATCCAAGTGTTCGGTAATTTATTAAATAGTTCTAGATGTCTTTGTTTGGCACTCGTGGTCTGCAATCTGTGATTCGAAAGTAGAACCTGTGATTGAGATCTTAGTCGCAACTGCGTCACATCTCCTTTTCTGTTCAATGTGGGTAGCTCCAGTTTAGCTCGAAGAAGCTGTCTATAGATATATGCTGATGGCAAAGGCATGATCTTGTGTCTAACAAAGAGAGGCCTGTACGATGTCATTCCATCGACCTGCTCTATTGTACGAATTACCTTTTTTTTGTAGAACGAATATGTCTACAGCATGTGTCGATTCGCCCCACAGTTGAAGACCATAGCTCATACGGGAATGAAAAAGTGCATGGTATACCGTTATTGCTGCATCCTTATTTAATAAGGTTATTAACCTCCGTATGGCGTAAAGAGCACTGGAAAGTTTTGTATGAAGTTCATCAATGTGAGACCGCCAAGTCAGCCGAGTATCCAGGGTAATTCCTAAAAGCTTTGCAGACCCGGCATTTGCAGGTGTTTTGCTACGTTTACAGGTGAATGGTAATTGAATATTCTTTGCTTCATTGACAGTAAGACCATTGGATGTAAACCAAGTGGCAGTCCTGGACAATGTCGTTTCAGCTTTCGTTTTAAGTTGTTTTTCATCTGTACCTCTGAATAAAAAAGTAGTGTCATCTGCGTACAATACCACATGGCTTGAAATACTGTATGGCAAGTCATTTATATAAATACAGAACAGAAGAGGACCAATAAGCGACCCCTGAGCTACTCCGTGCTCAACATGTCGCGATTCACTCATTTCATTGTTTGCATACACAACTTGTCTTCTGTTCTCGAAGTACGATTTTAAAAGCCTCGATGCTAAACCACGAACGCCGTAGCGATCTAGTTTTTCCAAGAGAATCTCATGTCTTACGCAGTCAAAGGCCTTTATGCATATATGTATATATATATATATATATGTTCTCTTTCAGGTTTCCGCGGGTATGTGTTGTCACTGGATTCCGGGTTTTCTTCCGCGTTTCCACTGCTTGGTCTTTGGAAAGACCGATGCTGGTTTCTTGACGACGTTTCGGCAAAATCACACTTGCCATCTTCAGGTCTGCGATAACTGTCTGCTTCTTGCGAATAACAAGAAGCAGAAGCAGACAGTTATCGCAGACCTGAAGATGGCAAGTGTGATTTTGCTGAAACGTCGTCAAGAAACCAGCATCGGTCTTTCCAAAGAGTGGAAACGCGGAAGAAAACCCGGAATCCAGTGACAATATATATATATATATATATATATATATATATATATATATATATATATTTGTATGTATGTATGTTTGTAAAAATTATGTATTCTTTCTTTATGTTTTAAGCATGCTAGTGCTTGTGAATTACTAGAGTTCATCTTCCCTATCGAACGTTCAACTACCCCTCAAAACTTTCTAGTAACTCTACTATGAAGTTATCACTTTTAATGTAAATATGTACAAAAAAAATTGATACTCAGAAAGTCCTAGTTTTATGTGTTTAATTATCTCAATCAAAATTTTGATTTTCTTTATTAGAGTTAATTTTACCTCTCAGGTCAAAAACAAAAATTTTTCGCCCCATTAACTTTAACTTTAATTTAATCCTTCAGTTATTTGCTTAACTATCCGAAATAATATCATATGGAACCCGCGACTAGATGTGAACTATAATCACTCGTATTAACAAAGCCAGGAAGACGTGGCTTGCTATACCCATTATTACTGTTCTGTTTTAGCTTCACCGTTTTTAACATATTTTTATTCAATCGGTACGAATGTATACGTACATTATAAGAAAACGCAATATAAAGGAATTAACTACAGAAAGATGCAAAATTGCTGAGAAGCGCGAAAAATTGAAAATTAGCAAGTGTTCGACATATCCAGTCGGGAATAAACTTGTAATAACAGGATAGTGTCTTAAAAAATCGAATGTACACATACATAAGACCATTTAGCAAAGCAATAATCATACTTACCCGGTTTTATTTTTCTTACAATCACGAATCCCAGTTTTATGTAAATTTCATTTAAGAAAGAAATCGAATACATGTAATTAAGTCTCCATCTTATTACGGTGAACAGTCCGTTCTTAACACGACATGATGTTTCATTTGCATAATTTAGAACTGTGCGTTTTTTCAGAATCCTCAGGCGTAAGAACTAGTGGCATTTGTAATAACTGCAAGCAACATGTCTAAACTAAACAAATCATGTTGGTAGCATAGATGCCGAAAAAGTAATAATTGTATATGATTGAAAATAATACAAATTTGAAGCAGAGCGTAAATCTAAAACTAATTTACAAGGAATTTAACACTAAACAGATTTAGTGTTCCTTAACATTACAATGTGAATTTTAGAACAAAACGACTAACATGAAATGTCGAGCAATCCAGCAACATATAGTTTATAAAATGTAAATCTAAATTTGTGTTGCCAATATTTCACACATTACAAATTTGTTGTTCATCTTCAGGGTTAACTATAATAATCTAAGATATATCAAATCCGTATTATAATAATAAGTTCCACAAATACGTCACATTTGTAAGTACTTTTCTTTATTTTCTTTTTATTTTGAATAACTATATCAACAAATATGACAAGAGTTCAGTTTCAAAAAATCACTATATTAATAATAACTGCATTCATTTTAATCGCTGCTATACAAATACTCTATCTAATCTACTATTGTAAATGTTATGCAAAGAGTAGAGATTGTTTTCCAAAAATATTCGTAAATCGGTATTTCATATTGGAAATTGATTCGAGTCTTCTTGCCTTAGATCATATTGGATGCCTAGATCGAAAAAGAAATGATATATAGGGTGTTCCATTTAAAAAAATTGACTTTTATACAAAAACGTGTCATGTAATTTTAATCCAGTTTTCTGCACATGCAGTTAGTAAGTATAAAAAAATAAAACATGCTTCTATTAGGACCTCTTATTGTAAACAATACTGCAAAAAATCATGTCCATCTAAAACGTCGTTCTCGAGAAATATTATTTTATAAAAATATTGAATATTTCAGATAAATGGGAATAAGTCAAAAACTTTAGATTTTAGGCCTATACTATTTTATTACTTTTTGACTTAGAATTATACGGGGAATACAAAAAATGCAATAATATGTAGGGTGTTTCATTTAAAAATCTATAACTATGGTTAGCCACCAAGCGAAAAGTTCTTGTAATTTACTGATTCTGAAATAACGGTATTTATGTTTGCGTAAAATATTCTGACCTTTAGTATTGTTTATATCGAAGTCTGTAGCAATTTGAGCAGACGATGTTATGGGGTCTTATTCCACGGAAGAGTACTCAAATCTGAAAATCGCTGGATTTGTGATTATAAATGCCTTTCTTCTTATTATTTACTAAATTATATGTTGTTCAAAACGATTTACCTTGTTACGAATTGTATACACCCAGGTATAGGTCTTCCTAGATAATTAGCTGTAAAGAAATCTTTTGTTATTATCCGAGAATTACCACCCTAAAATTGTTTTATCACAAATAATATTTCATCTGGTGTATAATTCATATTTGAAATAAAATATTTTGTGAGGGCTTATGGTACAACTGGTGGTTTGAACGTATCTAACATCTAGGTCTGACGATTTGATATAAATAAATTAGATATGCATGGCATTTGCATTTACGTTGATAGCAGTTGAACAAATCCCACTTCAGGTTTTCGTTATGTGGGGATAAACTCTTGAACGTACTCAATAAAGAACATGAAGCAAGTAAGATCTAATGTTCAATATACTGATGCATCATACAGTACGGCAGTACGTGTAATAAGAAATAAAATTTGTCTCTCTCGCGCGAATTTATGGAAAACCTAATTTTTATACTGAATTTTTAAAAATTCTCATTTTGTTTGCACCGCCATCATATGTTCTCTTTTATTTTATTAATGATCCTGAAATGAATTACATTTTACTTATCCTGTAAAAAATAAATACTTATTGAAACATTGCATAAAATCTTATATCAAAAAGCATAACTTTATCCGTTAAATGCAATACTTGGAAATAAAGTATGTACCTCTATTAATAGTATTAGTACATTCAGAAATTAATTGTATATAAGTAATAACTGACCTATATTTTAATTCTTGGTAAGACTAATTCGAACAAAATAAAATGTATCTATTATTTTTGTAAGCAAGCACTGCAAAACTCATAATCTGCCAAACAAACAGCCAAAATATTTATGCCAGAACTATTTATCTATATATATACTAGCTGGCCCGGCAGATGTTGTTCTGCACTTTCCGAATAAAAAAATTGCCTAAGGTAAACTCAGGTAAGTGTGATCTTGAGGTAAGTGTGAACACGTATTAATAATCAAAAACCATACAACCAATTTTAACGCCATCTTGTAGGAGAGGAGTCTCAGGTACTTCCTAATATGTGGATAAAGTTAGATACCTGTAATACCACTAGTGACATAAAAATTTGACAGATTTAAAAAGTTTATCATTTTCTCTTGTCAAATGAGTAAGCAATCCGCTTTAAAAACCATCGTGATCAGTGTTAAATGTAAGGTAAGTGTAGATGTTTTTGCAGCATTATAGGGTTTAGAGACTAAAGTTTACTGTCCAATATTTGAAAATTATATGCTCCCTCCTTGAATTAATTTACGGAGTGGGTCACACGTGCCTCAACAAGACGTAAGTGAGGTAAAGTGTGACCGAATTGGCTGGGAAAGTGTGAACCTGTTATGTTGGAGATTATAGACTGAAATAAAATTTTCTTTTTAGGCCGGCAATGGTTAGAAATTACAAGCGAAAAACACAGACGCATCACTATACTTCCAGAATGATCTTTAAGCTGCTGTTTCGGATATTAAAAGGAGGGTCCTTACAATATATCGTGCACATCGAATATACAAGATCCCTAAAACGACATTATTTTACCATGTGACTGGGGCTCGTGGTCGAAAAGTAAAACAAAAGGAAAAAGTACAGTAATCCAACTTGAAGATGAGTAACGATTGGAAATTAAGGAAAAAGTACAGTAATCCAACTTCAAGATGAGTAACGATTGGCTTAGGGTCTTAAGACTGGAGCGTTGGAGATTTGGTATTTCTCAAACAGAACTCCTAAATATCGTTGCAGATTTTGTCACTAAAAATAAAATAAAAACCCCATTCAAGAATAATATTCCTGGAAATGAATGGTTTTGGAATTTTAAAAAAGGACACAATCAAAGTATTAAGTAACCTGTCAGTTGAGTATTCCAGAAAGAAACTGACGGATCCGTTTGTTGCCAACGAATATTTCGACTTATTAGAAAAAACATGAAATGACCTTAACCTCTTTGACAAACCAGATTTAATATGGAATCTTAACGAAACGTCTTTGTCACATGCTCCCCATAAGACAAAATTTGTTGGGGCAATGGGAAAGCCTAGTTTAAGGATAACTTCGGGTCCTGGTAGGGAGAACACCCCACCCCTAATTATATTCAAGGGGGGAAATGTGTGGAATTTATGACTGCCCGTTGAAAGAAATTGTTTTAGGGGAACTGCCTATGCAGTCAGCCCTAATGGTTGGATGGAAACAGATATTTTCTTCAACTATTTTGAGAAAACCTTAATTCCAGTATTGGGACCAACAAGACTAGTTAGTTATATACGATGGGCAGACTACACATGTGAACATCCCACTTATCGAATTGGCACGGGCTAATGATATATTTATATTAAAATTGCCCCCACACGAGTCATCTTTTACAGCCCTTAGATTTGACAGTGTTTAAATCTATAAAGGACAAGTGGGATTTAAAACTCGTGTCCTGGAAAAGGCACAAAAAAGTTTTATCTGATATCATTGGGAAAACTTGGAAGAAACTGGATCCACAGATACTGAAAAGCGGATTTAGAAAAGCGGGAATTCACCCTTTTAATCGCGATGTAATTCCAGATGACAAGTATGATCCAAAAGCCTTAAGAGGGTATAAAAAATCTGAACGGCAACCTTTAACAAATGAAACAAATGCAATTGGCACCGTCCAAGAAAATAACACCGGAAATGACCAAATTCTTGACATCGCTGGACCGTCCACTGCACCAGCTGATCCAAAATTGAGTTTTGAGGAGCTAATGTTAATTAAGTACTATGAAGCAAATCCAAAGAAATGACATTTCAATAAAGAGAAAAAAAAAGTAGCAATAGATGCAGAAGTAATAACCTCCCTGGAGGTATTACAGAGACTTTCCCAAGAGAGGGAGAAAAAGAAGACTATGAAAAACAAGCCAAAGATAGCAATAAAAAAAAAAGCAAAAAAGCAAGACAGAAAATATAGTTCTAGTAGCTCAAGCTCTGAGGGAGAAATGGAAGACCCAGTACTTGTTGATCCAGATAAAGATATTGATTCTGATATATTTGAAGAGGAAGAAGAGGAGGCTATCTAAATTGCAATAGGGCGATGGGTACTAGTAGAATATAAGACTAGAAAACCATTAAGCATTTTGTAGGACAGGTTACAAAAAAGGATGAAGAAGTATGGTTAGTTAAATTTTTGAAATATAAAAAAAATACATTTGTTTGGCCGGAAATTGATGATCTGGACACCGTAGATAATGAAAATATCATAAAAATAGTGCCCCAACCTGTTAAAGATAGAAGACAAAATTTACAATTTCCAGTCAATTTTGATAATTTTCGTTTATAATGTTTTAAAGTTTGTAAGTTTTTTTCCAATAAAGATATTTAAAATGTAAAAAAAACGAGTTTTAGAATATTGTTTAAATTTTCACACTTGCCTGTTGATTTAACACTATAAGTAAATGTATTGGAACTACAGCCCATGATCACACTTGCCCCAACTCGATGGGAAAGTGTGACCCACAGACATTGTTTTAAAAAATATTGACCTTTATATCGTATTATGAATAATTCTAAAATTTTGGGAGTGTGAGGCCTCATGCTGCCGCGTTCTCCTAAAAAAATATCGACATGAAAATATTGCCACAAAAAACAGCAAATTCTCGCAAATGTCCACTAATCGAAAATGCGGTCACACTTACCTGAGTTTACCATATGTCGAAATTCAAATAGGAACGGTGTTTATACGTCAAAATTAAATTCTGCCAAAAAGAAGTAGGGCCATCTATCGAACTGCAGCATATATCAAATCAATTTTGTTGACCATGGAAATATATTATGTAGGTACATATAAATCATTTCTGTTTATAAATATAAAATGTAGGTGTTAATAGCTCAACCACAGCGCCACCTATCCAGATTTTGTGAATTTATTTTTTGTCAATAAACCCACATATATTGTTCATATGTGTCATGTTGGTCCATAAATATAGAATTTGTTAACAACTTAACTTCAGCGCCACCTATTTTACGCTCATTGACGATATAAATATGGTCTGAGAATATTAAGCAGATTAGTTGAGCTATTAAGAAGTTATTGAATAACTTACAGACGCACCAACGATTATATAATAAAAAGATGTAAATGCCTAAAATAGGCCGGTAGGATTAAAGCAGTAACCTTCTTCATTTAAACGTAATATCTAAATATATTTTTTATTCAGTGCATTAATACACCATTCGTTTTATGTAATATAGTTAGCTTTCTATTTCTTGCTATTTTAAACAGAAACGAAATAATGCATTTAACAAAATAAAAATTAATCTGACTATGATTCGAATAACCTCTGGTAATTAAATTAAGAGTCAGCATGCCTATTAATTCTTGCTTTGTGCAAGTGTAAGCGAAGCAATCCAATAACATGACACGACTAATTCGGCTCAGACATAACGCCAATTGAAAATCCTTTCGTGCAGCAATAAGTATTAAAACCAGAATATGACCGCACCCTCGTAATTAATGCTAGACCAGGCCACAGCCCAATATATCATTTATGCCGCGCGGATGGTTTCTAAAATTATAACACGACATTTTACAAATTACTAGTTCTGTCATGACTCACATAAACAAAGATGTGAACATGCTGCGCAGATATTTCAACTTCTGCCGCTATTGTGAATTTGAACGGTATTACATGCATACGTAATTTAAACGTCCAAGAGTAAGTGATCAATTAAAAAATATTCTAACACCTCGGTAGCGTGCAACAGGAACATTTCGATGTATTCGTGAGAACCTTTGCCTTGAATTATATATCTATGTGTGAACATTCGCCAGCGTATCTGAATTTTAGCAGACAAGAAATTGATTTCATGGGAATAAAGAGAGAGTACAAACATAAGTCGCCAAACATATTCTTCCAATAAGTCTTATAAAACATTTCTAAATCATCAGAGTGCCTACTGAATGTAGGGCAATAGAATGCTTATTATCAGGTGAAATCAAGGTGGGACATTATCAAACGTAATATAGTCCAACCCACAACCACTTCAACAAAATAACTTAACTTGATGGTTATTGGAAATGTACACTTCTAAATCATGATTTACATTATATGTTTTCAATACAGTACTTTTATAAAACCAATCAAAACGATCTAGGTCAGTGATTACTAACCTCTTCATTTTTCCATATGACTGTACAGCCAATACTGGTGCAAATAGAGAGAGTCTCTCACATCCAATGCCCACCATTGCAATTTTGAATAAACATTTAGAGGAGTAATTATTAAAAGATTACGTATTGGGCGCTGGTGTACCTGTATCTCCAAAAGTCATTGTCCATTTTAGGTTTCGCATTACTGTTTCGTACACGCTCAGCGTGTTATTGCAATTGATTTTAAATTTGATATGAAAGTTAATGCGAAGCAGGTTTTGCTGGATACGGATATTTGTCGATAAATCACCTCATCCTCAGTCTCCTTCCTATGTCCAACCTCTTGAGATAATAATAAATCTATAGCCCATACATTATTCATCACTACACATCTTTTTCGGTTCTTCTAAAATCATTTATTCGATGTATATTGTATATGAAATGATGAGAATAAACCAATTGGTTTTAGATACATACTTCTGCTACCATACTTGTTGAAGTGTAAACTTCTTTAGGCGCGTTGAACTGATTGTAGGCAGTGAACAAGACTGACCTGCAACGCTCGGATATGTAACGCTCGGATATTTAACGCTCTTCGGGTAAAGTCGGCTAAGGGAATAAGATAAATAAATATATCATATAGAGGTATTTAATTTCAATTAAATTGAAATTTAAATGAATAAATAAATTCATGTCCCAGAGCAGATGTGAACCGAAGCCGCCTGGGTGAGAGGCCAGCACTTAACCATTAGACCAAGGACGGGAGTCGAAAGCCAGTATTCATATCATCTATTTATATATATACATGAGTCCGAAAATCTCCTTAATAATGCTTGCGGCCGAGGCAAGACAATCTCGAGTAAGTTAAAGTTTTTCGCGGACAAGATATACACACAATTTTTTGGGCAACCGTTAAATTTTTCAATCGATTTAATTTAAATTGAGACACCATTTAATTTAATTTAGTTCTAAAGGTGCTAAATTGAAGTGGTTTACCTGCTTTACATGCGTTACCATGGAAATGAGACGAATATAATAAACTACAAATAAGTCGTAGAATGTGTGATTAAACATGTGTCAAAATGTGTATTTACTTTAACGGGCGCTGCCATAGCAACGGCCGCGAAATTGTATTTCGCGAACTGTATTGCGTTCGCGAATTGGTAACTTCGCGGACGATTATTTAAATGTAATATAGAACGAAAAAAGAAAGTTGTATTTCGTATTATTAACCTCGCCTTGATGAAGTTTACACTTCTGCTGTGTGGTTTTAAGCACACCCGTTTTCTTGTTTTTATAAATCCTATTATTTGATTTTTATATTGACATTTATATCTAACAAATATATCTAATGAAGATTATTGCTGTCAATGGAGTATTATACCTATTTGAAAGCTGTGGATATGTTATATATATCTGAGTAGTGTAACCAGGATTTGCAAGGGATTTATTTTACTGTGAGTAGTAGAAATCAGTTGCGATTGATTCCGCAGACTTTATAACGTATCAATCAAGTGTCTTCCTTTCCGCTTCTTTAAGAAAGGTCTTCGATCTTTTAGTATATATATGCCTAGTGGTCTTCAATCTCTCCCATCTTTTTCTTATTTTGATGTTTCTGATTACGTCTCGAAGGCTTTTTCTGTAGCCATTCGCCACATCTTCATGGCTGTTGTTCTTACCACAAGTTTTGTTTTGTAGTTTCACTTGGAATCCCTGCTCTCTGAATCGTGATCGGTATCACGTATGTTTTATAGATTCTGGTATATTTATCGACATTCACGCATTTCGTAACAATCCAGATATCGATACTGCCTTCGCAATTAATGCTCGCACTTTGTCTGTTACGGTCCAGTTGGTTATGTTCACACCCTGAATTTTTGTACAAGGACGATGATTTTCTCCTCCACTATTAATTCACACCTTACCAGTTCTCTAGCAGTTGCTTTCGATGCAGTTTCTTCTCTTACTATTTTGACGTTATATTGTTTAGCTCTTTTTACTTACCTATAGGTAGGGAGTTACTTTCTTACAGTATAGGATATAGAGTATCTAATGTCATATATGTTCGATCTTGAGAATTTTGCAGATGACCACGACTTAAAGTCCCTTGACATCGATAAAGTGATTTTTGAAAAATGTCTAGATGTGTATGTCTGCGAATACGATAGCGGCCAAACGACTAAAGCTATAAATACGAAGCATTATATTAGCGAACATAATCTTCCTCCTGAGATCTGATTTGATCCTTGGTAAAATCGGTAAACTAGAAGTAGTAGTTTACTTCAATGAAACAGTTACATTTTACCAATATCTCGTCAACTAGTAAGTTTACACAAGTTTCTGAGGAATACAAAAGTACTTCAAAATTAATAAGAAAATGCTTTTTGAAACACCTACAGAATGGTCTGATCGAAAATAGTTTTTTGCGGATATTTCGCAAGGCATAGCTTCTAGTTGCAGGTTTTCGCAAATATCTCCCAAATTGAACATTCTATACAGATTTATTACAAGTGCAAAGGTATTTAATGCTGGATTTAGATCTATTTTTGTGTTAAAAGAATTTCAAAAATTTAGACCGAAAATAAAACTACTCTTATCGAAGAGCAAGAGTCTAAGAGTATCCATGACTGCATTTGAAATATTTTGTGTAAAAAAATTATAATTCGAACCGAACTTTCTTACTCACTTTGAATTTATTTAGAAAAAACCTACTTTGGAACAACTTTTGTATCAAAAATTCGGCAGATACGTATAAAAAAAAGTCATGCGGCGACCACACCTCATTTTTACAATACACTACTACCGTTTGGCGCACATTCGGTTTTTTGAACATTCCATCTACTTGGTCCAGTTTTATTGGGCCAAAAACTGTTGCAAAGTCAATAAAGCATATAAATAAGGGTTCTGCAAATACAGTTAATTTTTCCATCAACTGTCTTACGTATGGTCTGTAGAATGTCGGTTGCTTCGGAATACTTATGGGCACAGTATTTTTGTCAGCTATTGTGAAACATTGCACAAGAGGTTATTATTCCATAATTTGTCGATACTGTGATGATGAAAATTTTCGACCTCCAGGTTTTTGCAGATGTCCACGTTCTGAAGTCCCATGCCACAGAAAAAGTCGTTTTTAAAAAATGTCTCTCTCTGTGTGTGTGACCACAATAGCGATCAAACGGCTAAAGGTATCAATTCCAAATTTTATATTTACGAGTATAATCTCCCTCTAGGAAGCTGATTACATTTTCAGTAAATCGGTAGACCGGAAGTAGTAGTTTACTTCAGTGAAAAACTCGAATTTTACCAATATTTGTCAACTACTAACCTTAAATGAATTTATAAAGAATTCAAATGTACTCAAAAGTAAATTTGAGAAAAATGTTATTAAAAAAGATTTTCCAAATTCCTACCGGAAATTGGTCTTATCAAAATCAGTTTCATCATACTTTCTAGGCAAATATATTATGAGTATAAAGGCCTTCATAAATAGATTTTCAATATGTTTTGTGTAAAAAAAAATTTCAAAATTCCGACCTGAAGTAACACCTTTACTCATATCGAATAGCGACTTTTTTAAATATTTCATAAATTATACATTCTATATAGATTTATCAAGAATACAAAATATTTGGAGCTAAATTTGGTATAATTTTTGTATAAAAGAAATTTCAAAATTTGGACCTGAGTTACACATTTACTCACGTTATTTTTTTAAGAAAATAGAAGTATTTAAAACTTAATTTAGAACAACTTTTGTATAATTTGGAAGGCATATATACGTACAAGAAAGTCGTGTGGTGCCCACACCTCATTTTTTTAATTTCTATACGTAGTATAAAGAAGCACAGTGATAAAAATTTTCGACCACAAAATTATTGCAGATATTCACGTTTTGAATCCCTTCATACCGAAAACAGATTTTGGAAAATGTAACAATAACGACCTAACTGTGAAAGCAAGTGAAGTTTTTCGCCAGCTTTCAGAACAATGTTTTGATGTTTTGACAGTAGATTAGATCGCCCAGTATGTACGCTTGAATTTGCATATGTATACAAAACAACTAGTCTTTGCGTTTTTTGGAACAAATTGTATATAATAATTAATTAATAAACCAATGATGATGTTATATTTTAGAACTTATAGAATCATAGTTTATAAAAAATTCTTCAAATGGAACAAACAACTTAATAGATTCCTTGGAGTGTTCTTGCATTGTCTTAAGCCTGTTTTATATTTGTCAATTAATTCATGAATTAATCCATGAATTCATATACAAATAAATTGATGACCTTGAATCATTTTACACTTAACAATAAATTCATGAATTTGTTCATGAATATCATGAGGACCAACCGTAATCACCTGTAATAGTAAATTTTAAATCACTTAGGACGTAAATAAATAGTGGTGCTGGTTGGTTTCTAACATAAAAATGTAAAAGTTACTAAAACTTACTAGAAAATTGACGATATTTTAGAACATGTTCTAATTCATGAATTCACCAACTAATTTATGAACTGGAATTGACGTCGACCTTTGTATTACACTCATCAATTTTTGTTCATGAACTAATTCATGGATAAATTCATGAATTAGTTGACAAATGTAAAACAGTCTTTAATCAAATATTTATCTAGGTTGTGGGTAAATGGATCAATTCTCTCTCAAAAAGAAACGAAAAGGTTTATTTATCTTTATAGCGAATTGTATAATATTAGCGAATATGCCCTTGAAAATATGAAAATTATCTTTAAGCTTAAGCATATTCACAAAGACAGCTAAATTATTATTGCTATTATTGATTATTAACAACTATATTTCACATTCAAACATCATTTTGTATTCAATGCCACTGGTACACAAGCATAGGCGAACGAAACAACATGTCAGTGATCAAATCAACATTTTCTATCCAATATGAAGTGTAAAGATAAAATAGGACACAATTAACTAACCTAATGTACACCAAATGAAACAACAGCTCGAAACTTGTTACATTAATTATGTTCATAATATTTGAACGTCAAAAAATATCAACGAGAAAAGTCAGTGTAAGCAGCTAAAGAGAATTGTAAAATGGGTTCTCAAAGGCTATCCGGCAATGTTACAATTCCTTGTTGATAGTAAATATCATAATAATAACTCAGTCCATTCCAGACGGCAAAGAGTTTTAATTAGCCTATAACATTTCGTATTGCTTCTTGTAATTTAACAATGGATTAAATAATACTGTAAATGTAAATAACAATTTTCTAAAGAATTTTTAATCAAGCGTGTCTAAACTAGAAATTAAATAAAAAGAGTTGTGTGTGGAACCTTTATTGCGGATTAAAGAACATTCAATATCATTATGTTTTAAAAATGATATCATTCAAATGGTCTCCGCGGCATTGTTTACAATTGTGTATGACTCTGTTGCATTGTCGAGTTGGATCTCATCAATGGTTAGAAGTTGGTCAATTGTTGTTGATTTGTTTCGATAAACCAGCGACTTAACGTAGTCCCAGAGAAAGAATTCTAAGAACATTAAATCGCACGGTAACGATAATAACGCGTTTTGGAAATTTTTCTTGCAAAAACTCCAATGTCCAATCATACAATTATAGCCACAAAAAGTCAGTTATCATTGCCTGATACCGTTCGCCATTTTCAATAACCGTCTGGCAATTCACGTTTCGGAAAGTGTATGACGCCACTTGACCAAAATCTACACCAAACAGTTAGTTTCTCCGGATGCAATGGAGACTCTTGATACTGACGTGGATTACACTCTTCCCAAATGTGACAATTTTGCTTGTTCCCGTATCCGTTCAATCAGAAATGTGCTTCATCACTGAAAAAGATTTTTTCGCAAAAATTTGGATCCGCTTCCAACTGCTACAGAGCCCAATTAGCGAACGTACAACGAGCTTGCTGGTCTTCGGGTTCATTTGTGTCATTTGTATCTTATACGGATGCATGTCCAAGTTTTTTCGCCAAGTTGAGGTGGCAAAAAAGCCAACTCGATATGCACGATGAGGAATCGACGGTTTACGTCTTCAGTCATACTTTCAGCAGTATCAGCAACATTTTCGATTGAACCCGCGTTTCGGCATCGTAAAGGGGCTGCTCAATCAGCAACCGAAACGTTTTGCTTGAATTTCGCGATAATTCTTTAACTTGTTCGCTCGACTGAACGATCATTTCGACCGTAAATATTTCGTAGCTCGCCAAAAGTATGGCCTTTTATTATAATTTCTACCAATTTCGACACTTTGTTCAATGGTGTAACACTCTATGGTAATATGGTGACTATGGCAGATCACAAGCGTCGAAGAATGACAGCGCTGTCACTTGAAACGTCAGAGCGATCGCTGGTCAAAGTTAGCAAATACCTATTGAAAAACCCTTTATTCGTTGCTACGAGAACAAAAGTATGGATTAATGGAACTTATACAAGTGAGCTAATCTAAGTAGTCGATGAATATTCAAAAATTGGTTCTCATATGCCCAATTCACATCTGGCAATGGCAAAATATTGTTAAACGCCACTGTTCATACATTAATTCTACAATAACAGAGATATGGATAAATGCAACTTAGTAGTTATTTATCCAACAAGTACATTAATGAAGGCGATTAATGATCGAGATATTTTAACGCGTGAGCGCAGCGAGCGCGTTAATGTTCGAGATCATTAATCGCATTTTAATGTAAGAGTTAGTTACAATACTTTTCCGTCGACCGTATATTTTTCTAAAGTGGAGAAAAACAGTTTACAACTTTTATTTTATTTATTAATGATCATTATTATAATTACAGTAGAGTCGCGATAAGGTGAACTAATTCAGACAAGTCCGGTTCATTTTATCGAAGGTGTTCACTTTAATGAGGTTGTTTAAGAAACGACAACAAAATATAAATTATATTATACATACTATGTATATTTCTAGTGTTTAAGTATTATATGGATATAATCTATTAACCATGTAATGCACATGTGTCTATTATATGTATACATATCATACTTACGACTACTAAACTGTATCGAAGAAAGAAGTTAATTTTGTTTGTTTCGTTTTATATTGTGTACTTCGTAGTATAGCTGCTTCTTGCAACCGTTTAAGCACCAAAATATCGTTAATATTATGAATATTTCTTTCTGCCCAGATCTGACACGTATCAAATGCTTTACAGGCTTCCGAATGTGATGGAATAATAACTGGAGTTTCTGTAACCACGTTGTCGTCCTCACTGCTGATTTGTTGAAAATCATTGTGTTGTATCTGCTTGTAGATCTTCATTCCAATCCAAAACTTCTGTAGCAGTGTAATTTACCTGAAATGCGGTTTTTGAGATGGAATTTTTTTACATTAATGCAAAAACATGAAGTGACTTACATTTGGAGCTATCATATGCAACATTCCAAGTGTCTGTTGAACAACACTGTTTATTTCACGTGGGTGATATCTTTCTCTTAAGGTACAACTTAATGGAATGTCATCTTGATCCGGCTCATCAAACTCCAAAACAGGTTTCCAACATTTGACAATGGTTTCCATTGAAACTTTTTCCCAGGCGTTCAGTAAGTCACTCTTGCTTTTTCAGTTTTTCGACCCGGAGCAATTTTTTCATCTGAAGCCACGAATGTTTTATCAGGCAGCAGTTACCAAAATAAGCCGGTTTCATCGGCGTTGTATATTTCATCACGTGAAATGCCCAATTCATCAATTTTTTGCTTAAAAATTTTCTTGAGAGGGTCAACTGCGACGACATTTGATGAAA
Source organism: Amphimallon solstitiale (assembly GCA_963170755.1). Taxonomy (NCBI): domain Eukaryota; kingdom Metazoa; phylum Arthropoda; class Insecta; order Coleoptera; family Scarabaeidae; genus Amphimallon; species Amphimallon solstitiale. The sequence continues at coordinate 109,358,892 of OY720676.1, forward strand.
GTTTTTCACCCGAAATTTTCAAGTGTCGAATGACGTATCTCTTCTTAAAATTCTGCAACCAGCCTTGACTACTAGCAAAAGTTGTATTTTCTTCAAAGGTCTCGTGCAGTTGTTTCGCCTTTTCTTTTAGCATTGCACCAGAAATCGGTAAGTTTTTACTTCGTTGTTTCAGAAACCATCTGTACAAAGCAGTTTCCATTTTGGGATTTTCTGAACGTTTCATTCTTCTACGTTTACTAATTCCGACATATGTATTTGACAGAGCTTTTAGAATTTTTTGATGATATTTCTAATGCCACATATAGTGGATTTGGCAACTCCATATTCACGTGAAAGAGAACTTACACTTCTACCATCATTAAGTTGTTTTATTATTTCACCTTTCGCACTTAATGTTAAAGTCTTCATTGTTCTTAGTACACTTTGCTAACCACACAATAACTCAACAAAATACACGAGTAGAATGCAGGCGTTCAATCACAAACGTTGTACTAACATAATTACGGGGTTCCCCGAGCGAGTCATCCAAGTGCGCGCACTCGCTACTAAATATAGAAGTACAAATCTACAATATGTAACTGGTTCATATTATTGAGTTGGCTGTTGTTAACCTTATAGAATACTGTGTTTAAAAATTTATTTGTTCACCTTACCGAACAGTTCTTCTTATGGGGCGTTCACCTTATCGCGACTCTACTGTATATATGTTCATAGTCGAAATATTACAATTATTAGAAGTAATTGGACACGCATTAGAATTTGTATGGTTTTGTGAATGTAAGTTTACCTCACTACTTTGGATATTTGTCACAGGATTTATTTCAGCGTCGGTAGAAGGAGTGGTATGACAAGCCTGTGTTGTAGTTTTACAAAGAATTTTTTTAGCTGTATTAACGTTATTTTGTAACGAATTCTCAATATATCCTTCTGCAACAGCAGTGGATTTCCAACCACCAAGTCGTTTAATAGCTGAAAAATCTGCACCGCTGTCTGAAAGTATCGAGGCAGAAGAACGCCGGAAACAATGTCCCGTATAGAGATGCGGCTGCTCCAATTTCAAAAAAGTGACTATTATGGACGGCATCTTCGAAAATGTATTTACACCAATTGGCTGTGGCGAACATTTACCATTTTTATAAAAAATAAAAAAGCGTTTGTGTTGGGTATGTACTGGCCTCAATGAGATATAGCGTTTAATTAAACTCAGAAGGGTTTTTTGTTCATTGTCTACTATGGTAAATATCCTGTTTGTGTGTGTTTTAGATGCTTTAACTGTTACAAGATATTTTGATACTAAATCTTGAACGTCATCCGTTTGTAATTTCAATAATTCATCTTTTCTCATTGCTCCAGATACTCCGAAAATCAAGGCAAGCTACAAAATGATTTATTATCCAACTATTGAAATTTTAACTTTTTTAAATTTACCTTTGTCACTAAAAACAGGTTGTCAGGAGCACCAGAAAGAAATGCTTGCACATGTTCCTTCTCGAGCGCTTTTGACTTCTTCGGTATATATCCTTCTTTTTTCCTCTTGATAAACATTATTAATTTATTAAATTTGCTAATGTCTGTGTTATTTTTCAAAATCAGTGTCGATTTCAGCATTGATTATTTTGGCCATAAACTTGCAATTAGGTCTTTCTTTGCAATATCTGAGAAATATGCCAAGAAAACCGTCTCTGAATAATGCTTTATTTGTTTCTCATTGCACCATGATATAAATTCGGCATACGTTTTTTCATACAGACTTCTTCTCTTTTCCGGTAGTAAATTTGATGGTGCTGAATTAGCACTTTCTGCCACTTCCGGCGGAGTTAATGTAAAATTTTCATCCACCTCCATTGCTTGGAAGAATTCAACGCAACACAAAACACTAAAAAACCGTTCGATTTTGTTTCACGCTTAATAATGACAGTGAATGGGGAACGGGCATCACGTGACCAATATGGCTGCCTGGAGAATAAACGCGTAAACACACATTCATTCACGGCATTCATTTTAGTACTTTCGAGTAGTGATTACGTGTTTTAAATAGTTTTAATCGCCTGTAATAGCCATTTTCGTTGGGGTTTTGTAGTTTTTCTAAAAATTGAAGTGATAATAATGGCTCACTATTGTACATTGTGGCTGCAATTCATTTCTCTAACCTTTCGCACGAAATTTTACAAAGTAGGCCAAGGTTATCAAATTTAGATGAAAATCTATACATCGGGGTTCCTTTTCCTCCAACAGAACCACACTTTACAACGGCACAAAACGTAGGCATTTTTACTTTATTTCAGGAACACAGTTCAGGAAGTAATGTGTCAGTTTTGTTTACTCTCCAGGCAGCCATCTTTCTCAGTTGATGACGCGTGTTGCCCCTTCCCCGCGTTTTAGTTTGACGTTGTTTGATTTTGTTGATTTCCTTGGTTGCCATGGAAACCATCAAAATCGTTCATTAACAGAAAATCATGCATTAATAAGGGTCATTAATGTATGATTTTGAGAAAGTTAATAACGGATGTAAATACACGGTCGACGGATAATGATATAATGCTGTTTGAGGGTGCGCGCACCGCGTTTGCTTAGTGAGTGGTTAATAAATAGTTAATGGGTGGTTAGTGGGTGGTTACTGGGTTCTAGTTCTGGATAGCAAGTAAGTTATTTCTTATGGTTTGTAATATAATTGATGGTTGGGTTGGACAGCGTTGGCTGAATTCTGCCAAATAAATAGAGACGCTTTACTGTTATTATTTTTATTATTATTTTCTTCTTTTTTTTTTAACTTGTTCAATGGTGTAATTAGATACATTTTACTTCTAAAGTTTTATTTGTATGGAATAATATATCTACATGTAATTAAAAATTGTATAATAATTTACGGTTGAGTTGAACAGCTATAGCTGGACTCCGCCGAATAAAGACGATTTATTATTATTATTATTATTATTATTATTATTAAATAAGTGAGCCACCTGTCTCAAAAAGATATTCGACAAATTATACGGTTAAATACACTTATCTTTACAAGATATTGTCGCACAACTAGGAATGACGAAACTTTCGCAAAATTCTCACTAAAATGTTTTCACAAATATACTACAATTATAATACAAATTATATTCGCAGGAATATTCGTCGTAAAATATATGTGACACGAAAAAAGAAATACCCGTAACATAAAAATTATCGTGAATTACTCGTGTTTTATATTCTGATTACGTGTATCATGTAGCTTCCAGTGTATTCCGCAAAAATATGCAAAAGTAAGTAATCATGTATTAATTTTACTTAAAATGGGAGCGTCGGGTTCATACTACTCGGCGTCACGATATTTCTTTTTCGTAGAATATGTATGTATGTATACGTAGTAGAAATTCATCAAAATTTTAATATTCGTTTTTATACACATATTATTTAAAAAGAAAACGTACAAAAACTTCCTACATTCAGTAAACTTATAGCATGATAAGAAATAAAATTATTTCCCAGTAGGCAACAATTGCCTTAAAAATATCATTTTAATATAACTAACGTGCGTAACTGAAAGCAAATGTCGTGTCTATATCAATGAAGTAATAATTTGTTTCAGATGTTGCTGAATAAGTAGTTTGCTTTCAAACATACTATTCTTAATTTTCAATTGTAATGAGAGTACCACAACTTACATTTATATATATGCAATATATTCACGAAGATTGAAAATAATATTTACAAAATTAACAATTTTACAGATTTAAACAGTTTATAATATTTGTCTTTGATTCGCAGGGTCTTGCTCCTCTCGAGTTTATTTCGCTTTAATCGGTGTTTACTGCTGGTTGGTTTCTAACATAAAAATGTAAAAGTTACTAAAACTTACTAGAAAATTGACGATATTTTAGAACATGTTCTAATTCATGAATTCACCAACTAATTTATGAACTGGAATTGACGTCGACCTTTGTATTACACTCATCAATTTTTGTTCATGAACTAATTCATGGATAAATTCATGAATTAGTTGACAAATGTAAAACAGTCTTTAATCAAATATTTATCTAGGTTGTGGGTAAATGGATCAATTCTCTCTCAAAAAGAAACGAAAAGGTTTATTTATCTTTATAGCGAATTGTATAATATTAGCGAATATGCCCTTGAAAATATGAAAATTATCTTTAAGCTTAAGCATATTCACAAAGACAGCTAAATTATTATTGCTATTATTGATTATTAACAACTATATTTCACATTCAAACATCATTTTGTATTCAATGCCACTGGTACACAAGCATAGGCGAACGAAACAACATGTCAGTGATCAAATCAACATTTTCTATCCAATATGAAGTGTAAAGATAAAATAGGACACAATTAACTAACCTAATGTACACCAAATGAAACAACAGCTCGAAACTTGTTACATTAATTATGTTCATAATATTTGAACGTCAAAAAATATCAACGAGAAAAGTCAGTGTAAGCAGCTAAAGAGAATTGTAAAATGGGTTCTCAAAGGCTATCCGGCAATGTTACAATTCCTTGTTGATAGTAAATATCATAATAATAACTCAGTCCATTCCAGACGGCAAAGAGTTTTAATTAGCCTATAACATTTCGTATTGCTTCTTGTAATTTAACAATGGATTAAATAATACTGTAAATGTAAATAACAATTTTCTAAAGAATTTTTAATCAAGCGTGTCTAAACTAGAAATTAAATAAAAAGAGTTGTGTGTGGAACCTTTATTGCGGATTAAAGAACATTCAATATCATTATGTTTTAAAAATGATATCATTCAAATGGTCTCCGCGGCATTGTTTACAATTGTGTATGACTCTGTTGCATTGTCGAGTTGGATCTCATCAATGGTTAGAAGTTGGTCAATTGTTGTTGATTTGTTTCGATAAACCAGCGACTTAACGTAGTCCCAGAGAAAGAATTCTAAGAACATTAAATCGCACGGTAACGATAATAACGCGTTTTGGAAATTTTTCTTGCAAAAACTCCAATGTCCAATCATACAATTATAGCCACAAAAAGTCAGTTATCATTGCCTGATACCGTTCGCCATTTTCAATAACCGTCTGGCAATTCACGTTTCGGAAAGTGTATGACGCCACTTGACCAAAATCTACACCAAACAGTTAGTTTCTCCGGATGCAATGGAGACTCTTGATACTGACGTGGATTACACTCTTCCCAAATGTGACAATTTTGCTTGTTCCCGTATCCGTTCAATCAGAAATGTGCTTCATCACTGAAAAAGATTTTTTCGCAAAAATTTGGATCCGCTTCCAACTGCTACAGAGCCCAATTAGCGAACGTACAACGAGCTTGCTGGTCTTCGGGTTCATTTGTGTCATTTGTATCTTATACGGATGCATGTCCAAGTTTTTTCGCCAAGTTGAGGTGGCAAAAAAGCCAACTCGATATGCACGATGAGGAATCGACGGTTTACGTCTTCAGTCATACTTTCAGCAGTATCAGCAACATTTTCGATTGAACCCGCGTTTCGGCATCGTAAAGGGGCTGCTCAATCAGCAACCGAAACGTTTTGCTTGAATTTCGCGATAATTCTTTAACTTGTTCGCTCGACTGAACGATCATTTCGACCGTAAATATTTCGTAGCTCGCCAAAAGTATGGCCTTTTATTATAATTTCTACCAATTTCGACACTTTGTTCAATGGTGTAACACTCTATGGTAATATGGTGACTATGGCAGATCACAAGCGTCGAAGAATGACAGCGCTGTCACTTGAAACGTCAGAGCGATCGCTGGTCAAAGTTAGCAAATACCTATTGAAAAACCCTTTATTCGTTGCTACGAGAACAAAAGTATGGATTAATGGAACTTATACAAGTGAGCTAATCTAAGTAGTCGATGAATATTCAAAAATTGGTTCTCATATGCCCAATTCACATCTGGCAATGGCAAAATATTGTTAAACGCCACTGTTCATACATTAATTCTACAATAACAGAGATATGGATAAATGCAACTTAGTAGTTATTTATCCAACAAGTACATTAATGAAGGCGATTAATGATCGAGATATTTTAACGCGTGAGCGCAGCGAGCGCGTTAATGTTCGAGATCATTAATCGCATTTTAATGTAAGAGTTAGTTACAATACTTTTCCGTCGACCGTATATTTTTCTAAAGTGGAGAAAAACAGTTTACAACTTTTATTTTATTTATTAATGATCATTATTATAATTACAGTAGAGTCGCGATAAGGTGAACTAATTCAGACAAGTCCGGTTCATTTTATCGAAGGTGTTCACTTTAATGAGGTTGTTTAAGAAACGACAACAAAATATAAATTATATTATACATACTATGTATATTTCTAGTGTTTAAGTATTATATGGATATAATCTATTAACCATGTAATGCACATGTGTCTATTATATGTATACATATCATACTTACGACTACTAAACTGTATCGAAGAAAGAAGTTAATTTTGTTTGTTTCGTTTTATATTGTGTACTTCGTAGTATAGCTGCTTCTTGCAACCGTTTAAGCACCAAAATATCGTTAATATTATGAATATTTCTTTCTGCCCAGATCAGACACGTATCAAATGCTTTACAGGCTTCCGAATGTGATGGAATAATAACTGGAGTTTCTGTAACCACGTTGTCGTCCTCACTGCTGATTTGTTGAAAATCATTGTGTTGTATCTGCTTGTAGATCTTCATTCCAATCCAAAACTTCTGTAGCAGTGTAATTTACCTGAAATGCGGTTTTTGAGATGGAATTTTTTTACATTAATGCAAAAACATGAAGTGACTTACATTTGGAGCTATCATATGCAACATTCCAAGTGTCTGTTGAACAACACTGTTTATTTCACGTGGGTGATATCTTTCTCTTAAGGTACAACTTAATGGAATGTCATCTTGATCCGGCTCATCAAACTCCAAAACAGGTTTCCAACATTTGACAATGGTTTCCATTGAAACTTTTTCCCAGGCGTTCAGTAAGTCACTCTTGCTTTTTCAGTTTTTCGACCCGGAGCAATTTTTTCATCTGAAGCCACGAATGTTTTATCAGGCAGCAGTTACCAAAATAAGCCGGTTTCATCGGCGTTGTATATTTCATCACGTGAAATGCCCAATTCATCAATTTTTTGCTTAAAAATTTTCTTGAGAGGGTCAACTGCGACGACATTTGATGAAAGTTTTTCACCCGAAATTTTCAAGTGTCGAATGACGTATCTCTTCTTAAAATTCTGCAACCAGCCTTGACTACTAGCAAAAGTTGTATTTTCTTCAAAGGTCTCGTGCAGTTGTTTCGCCTTTTCTTTTAGCATTGCACCAGAAATCGGTAAGTTTTTACTTCGTTGTTTCAGAAACCATCTGTACAAAGCAGTTTCCATTTTGGGATTTTCTGAACGTTTCATTCTTCTACGTTTACTAATTCCGACATATGTATTTGACAGAGCTTTTAGAATTTTTTGATGATATTTCTAATGCCACATATAGTGGATTTGGCAACTCCATATTCACGTGAAAGAGAACTTACACTTCTACCATCATTAAGTTGTTTTATTATTTCACCTTTCGCACTTAATGTTAAAGTCTTCATTGTTCTTAGTACACTTTGCTAACCACACAATAACTCAACAAAATACACGAGTAGAATGCAGGCGTTCAATCACAAACGTTGTACTAACATAATTACGGGGTTCCCCGAGCGAGTCATCCAAGTGCGCGCACTCGCTACTAAATATAGAAGTACAAATCTACAATATGTAACTGGTTCATATTATTGAGTTGGCTGTTGTTAACCTTATAGAATACTGTGTTTAAAAATTTATTTGTTCACCTTACCGAACAGTTCTTCTTATGGGGCGTTCACCTTATCGCGACTCTACTGTATATATGTTCATAGTCGAAATATTACAATTATTAGAAGTAATTGGACACGCATTAGAATTTGTATGGTTTTGTGAATGTAAGTTTACCTCACTACTTTGGATATTTGTCACAGGATTTATTTCAGCGTCGGTAGAAGGAGTGGTATGACAAGCCTGTGTTGTAGTTTTACAAAGAATTTTTTTAGCTGTATTAACGTTATTTTGTAACGAATTCTCAATATATCCTTCTGCAACAGCAGTGGATTTCCAACCACCAAGTCGTTTAATAGCTGAAAAATCTGCACCGCTGTCTGAAAGTATCGAGGCAGAAGAACGCCGGAAACAATGTCCCGTATAGAGATGCGGCTGCTCCAATTTCAAAAAAGTGACTATTATGGACGGCATCTTCGAAAATGTATTTACACCAATTGGCTGTGGCGAACATTTACCATTTTTATAAAAAATAAAAAAGCGTTTGTGTTGGGTATGTACTGGCCTCAATGAGATATAGCGTTTAATTAAACTCAGAAGGGTTTTTTGTTCATTGTCTACTATGGTAAATATCCTGTTTGTGTGTGTTTTAGATGCTTTAACTGTTACAAGATATTTTGATACTAAATCTTGAACGTCATCCGTTTGTAATTTCAATAATTCATCTTTTCTCATTGCTCCAGATACTCCGAAAATCAAGGCAAGCTACAAAATGATTTATTATCCAACTATTGAAATTTTAACTTTTTTAAATTTACCTTTGTCACTAAAAACAGGTTGTCAGGAGCACCAGAAAGAAATGCTTGCACATGTTCCTTCTCGAGCGCTTTTGACTTCTTCGGTATATATCCTTCTTTTTTCCTCTTGATAAACATTATTAATTTATTAAATTTGCTAATGTCTGTGTTATTTTTCAAAATCAGTGTCGATTTCAGCATTGATTATTTTGGCCATAAACTTGCAATTAGGTCTTTCTTTGCAATATCTGAGAAATATGCCAAGAAAACCGTCTCTGAATAATGCTTTATTTGTTTCTCATTGCACCATGATATAAATTCGGCATACGTTTTTTCATACAGACTTCTTCTCTTTTCCGGTAGTAAATTTGATGGTGCTGAATTAGCACTTTCTGCCACTTCCGGCGGAGTTAATGTAAAATTTTCATCCACCTCCATTGCTTGGAAGAATTCAACGCAACACAAAACACTAAAAAACCGTTCGATTTTGTTTCACGCTTAATAATGACAGTGAATGGGGAACGGGCATCACGTGACCAATATGGCTGCCTGGAGAATAAACGCGTAAACACACATTCATTCACGGCATTCATTTTAGTACTTTCGAGTAGTGATTACGTGTTTTAAATAGTTTTAATCGCCTGTAATAGCCATTTTCGTTGGGGTTTTGTAGTTTTTCTAAAAATTGAAGTGATAATAATGGCTCACTATTGTACATTGTGGCTGCAATTCATTTCTCTAACCTTTCGCACGAAATTTTACAAAGTAGGCCAAGGTTATCAAATTTAGATGAAAATCTATACATCGGGGTTCCTTTTCCTCCAACAGAACCACACTTTACAACGGCACAAAACGTAGGCATTTTTACTTTATTTCAGGAACACAGTTCAGGAAGTAATGTGTCAGTTTTGTTTACTCTCCAGGCAGCCATCTTTCTCAGTTGATGACGCGTGTTGCCCCTTCCCCGCGTTTTAGTTTGACGTTGTTTGATTTTGTTGATTTCCTTGGTTGCCATGGAAACCATCAAAATCGTTCATTAACAGAAAATCATGCATTAATAAGGGTCATTAATGTATGATTTTGAGAAAGTTAATAACGGATGTAAATACACGGTCGACGGATAATGATATAATGCTGTTTGAGGGTGCGCGCACCGCGTTTGCTTAGTGAGTGGTTAATAAATAGTTAATGGGTGGTTAGTGGGTGGTTACTGGGTTCTAGTTCTGGATAGCAAGTAAGTTATTTCTTATGGTTTGTAATATAATTGATGGTTGGGTTGGACAGCGTTGGCTGAATTCTGCCAAATAAATAGAGACGCTTTACTGTTATTATTTTTATTATTATTTTCTTCTTTTTTTTTTAACTTGTTCAATGGTGTAATTAGATACATTTTACTTCTAAAGTTTTATTTGTATGGAATAATATATCTACATGTAATTAAAAATTGTATAATAATTTACGGTTGAGTTGAACAGCTATAGCTGGACTCCGCCGAATAAAGACGATTTATTATTATTATTATTATTATTATTATTATTAAATAAGTGAGCCACCTGTCTCAAAAAGATATTCGACAAATTATACGGTTAAATACACTTATCTTTACAAGATATTGTCGCACAACTAGGAATGACGAAACTTTCGCAAAATTCTCACTAAAATGTTTTCACAAATATACTACAATTATAATACAAATTATATTCGCAGGAATATTCGTCGTAAAATATATGTGACACGAAAAAAGAAATACCCGTAACATAAAAATTATCGTGAATTACTCGTGTTTTATATTCTGATTACGTGTATCATGTAGCTTCCAGTGTATTCCGCAAAAATATGCAAAAGTAAGTAATCATGTATTAATTTTACTTAAAATGGGAGCGTCGGGTTCATACTACTCGGCGTCACGATATTTCTTTTTCGTAGAATATGTATGTATGTATACGTAGTAGAAATTCATCAAAATTTTAATATTCGTTTTTATACACATATTATTTAAAAAGAAAACGTACAAAAACTTCCTACATTCAGTAAACTTATAGCATGATAAGAAATAAAATTATTTCCCAGTAGGCAACAATTGCCTTAAAAATATCATTTTAATATAACTAACGTGCGTAACTGAAAGCAAATGTCGTGTCTATATCAATGAAGTAATAATTTGTTTCAGATGTTGCTGAATAAGTAGTTTGCTTTCAAACATACTATTCTTAATTTTCAATTGTAATGAGAGTACCACAACTTACATTTATATATATGCAATATATTCACGAAGATTGAAAATAATATTTACAAAATTAACAATTTTACAGATTTAAACAGTTTATAATATTTGTCTTTGATTCGCAGGGTCTTGCTCCTCTCGAGTTTATTTCGCTTTAATCGGTGTTTACTGCTGCATAGTAAAAGTCATCTTTTAATTTTGTCTATAAAAAGTTCTGTTATTTTTCTTGTTTTCGAATTATTTGTACGCTGTGTTTCTTGTTCGAGATTATCACGGTATATGCTTTTAGTTTAGTTATTAAGTAATTAATAGGGTATGAAAATAATTTTGAAAACGCCACCTGTTATTTAATTCAGTCTTTATCAAAGTTATAAGAATGTTAATAATCATATTCATTAACATCTTTTGTACTACAATTTGCAGAAAATAGACAGAGCATCAAACCTCAACGGTCTTGAAAACAGTTTACTTCTTTAAATTTAACTTAGCATGCGTATTATATGTGGCATATATTGTATGCCACTACTTCAAGTTAACTGATTAAATACATTTCTTGTATATTTTGGGAAAGATTTTAATATCTTTAATTATTTGTATATGTATATATAAATATATTTTAATTCTTTGCCGAAATATACAAGAAAGGTATTTAAATTAGCCATCTTGACAGAACGGCATACAATATTTAATAGTAATCAATGATACAAATGACAATAGGAAAAAAAAGCAAGTCAGTTAAATAGAATCATTGGAAAACCTTTGATTTATCAAGAACGACATTCAATAACATTACAAGGCAACAATGCCGCTCTCTGTGTTTAACAAAGAAAGATGCAAACGCAAAATGTGTAATTATAGGTAAACTGTAAACAATTAAGCGTAGACCAGCCGCTACTCTCTATGCAGTTTCCTTAAAAGGTCTAGATTTACCTTAAACAACATTCAATACCACTATACAAATAATATCGATCCAAATGGTGTAATTAAAAGAATAATTGTAATAATTAGGAGTATGGCTGTCGCATACTATTCATGAGAGGGACCAGAAGGTCTAAATTTATCTTGCACAAACATCTAATATCATCACACAAAAAATATTGACTATGTGTCAAAATATATAATAATAATAATAATAATATTTATAAGTTCATGTGACCAGAAACATGGTATAGAACAAGTCAATAATATAATCATAAACATAAAAATTAAATAATACAAACACAAAGTTAGTTTTTCGTAAAGTTTATATATATATATATTAGGCCGGGTCGAATTGTATGGAGGCAAAAAAATCGCTCAACGTACAAGGAAAATCGTACTCTAGGGATCAAAATAAGAAACTTTGCCCAAGGAACCATACCTCTAAAATGAATTTTGATGTCCCGACTTTTGACCCGAAGGGCCAAATTTTGAAAAATCCCACTTTGACCCATTTAGAGTGCCCCAATCGAGTCCAAATGTATGACCGACCCCCGCTAACTTTAGAGGGCCGACCCACCCATGCCAGTGGCACACCCCCTGGAACCACCCCTGGGGGGTTCCCCATACAAACATTTCAAAAAATCACCATTTTTGGCACTTTACAAGAAAAAATCAGCGAAATGGCTATGTTTTTTTCTTTTTGGAGTTTATTTTTCTCTTTAGAAATTTATTTAGTCAGAACATATGTAAATAAAACACGTTAAAAAGTTATATTCGGCTTATGCCGAATTTATTATACCCACTATGGCAATGGTTTTGTGGCAACCCTATTGTGGAACCAAATTTTATTCATCTTCTTCTCCTCTATTTACATTACAATGTCAGAACAAATTTCAGCTAAATAAAAAAAAAATAAAACAATATCTCTAGTACCAGCAAAATATTTGCGCACTTAATAAAAGATTAAGCCTGATGTAAATTTTGCATTCCACACCCTCCACAAAAAACCTAACGCGCGGGTTTTCCATAAAATTACTGCCTATTTTATTGCCGTCATTTGTTACCAAAATATTTTGTGTGCACTTTACCTAAATACATAAGTATATATTGTGTACATTTCTTTTTTTTTTGTTGCTGTTTTTGTAATATTGATGTTTATTTAAAAAAGGTTGGCGACTTAAAGTCGCAAGTAGGTACCGCAACCGAATCTGTGAAACAAATATGTAAAGAATTTTCTGCTGTAATTCTTCATTTCCTTTATTTTTTTAACTGCATATAAACCGCGCAGGTACCAAAAATCTAAATCATTTTGATTTTTCGTCAAACAGTCCGTGAGAGTTTTTTTCACTAATACAATCACAAAAAACCCTGTTTGAAGCACCCTGTTTGATGTGTGGCCATTCGGCTTAAGAGTATATAAGCTGCACACATCAACGTCGGCAGACATAGTTGAATTTTAACAGTCAATGTGTAAAGTATCCTAAGTATAAAAAGTGACTAAGTGCTTTTGAGTAAAGTGTTTACAGGTACAGTGGTGTTGAAATAAATAAAACATAAACTTGTTGGTACTATTTTAAAAATCCATTTATCATCCTATTACAATGAATCCACCATCCTGTACACCGCAAGATCAAGCCACAACAACTATGGAAAACCCAATGAGTCATATACCCAAGCATGATGTTACTGTTTTTGGTGTGTCTACTGATTTGACTGATCTTAATTTACCAACCCATCTGGATATATTGAGATATTATTTTTACTTGAGCGAACGTGCTAAAACAGACCAAAAAAAGTTTTCTTATAAATCATTCACTATTCAAGTACAAAATAAGTTGATTGGAATTTGGGAAAAACTTGGTATGGAAATAATGGCGAAAAATTGTGTATCTATTAAATTGAATAGATTGCTTAACAAATATCAAGACCAAATCAAGAGCAAAAAGAAAACCCCTAAATTTCCAGAGTTTCTAAAATCTCTGGAAAGAATTTTTTACATTGGAACATGTAAATGCGATTTGAAAGCAGCTCCATGTGCATGCGGCTTGGTTCCAAAACGCCTCAAAGAGTTTATGCACGATCAACATAATCAGAGAAGACTAACAGTGGCTGCATTTATGATGGAAATTGAAGAGCAAGGAGCTACGTCTATGTCATCAATGCCAATATACCAAGATCCCGATGATTCAACATACGCACCGCCATCGGTTCAAGAAGATATGGATACAAGCACAAGTTCACAATACACAGAAAGATACGATTGTTTTAACTTTGCCTTGATATGTGACATATTTGGTGTGCCTGATAGAGTAGCATCAGCATTAGGAACCGCTCTTTTCCAAGATTTAAAAATGAAAGATAAACATGGCAAACCTCTCATCATGGATAAATCGAAAGTTCGCAGAGAAAAAGAGAAATGCAGACAAGAAGTGCTTCGCAAACGGTTATATCATACCAATTTGTTAGCGTTTTCATTCGATGGCAGAAAAGATGATACTTTAACGAGAGATAAAATTGATGAGAAGTATCATACTAGGATGGTAAAAGAACCTCATCTTGTTATTTTGAGAGAACCGAATTCTGAATTGATTGGTTACGTAAGACTGGAACATGAAACCGCTGAATACAAAACAAACAAATTAGATGATTTTTTCAACGATAAAAATATATCACTGGATGCATTAATTGGCATATGCACTGACGGTGAGCCAACAAACACTGGCCCGCACGTTGGAATTATACGACGATTCGAATTGCTGTTAAAAAGACCATTGCATTGGTTCGTTTGCCTTCTACACTTCAACGAACTTCCGTTTCGGCATTTGTTTGAAGCTTTGGATAAATCAACCAGCTTGGACCGAGTTCGGCAACTGGAAAACTGAGACGTCAAATCGAAACTTGTGAAACTCTTCCGGTAAGTTATTGCTATCACTTATTTATTATAATTGTCAACCGTTTATAATTATTTGATTATTCTATATTTCAGGTGGTGGACGGCTTTCAGAAAATTGAGTTGAAAAATATGCCACCTGCTCCAGAAAAAATTGAATTTTCCACCGATTCGAAGTACGTATACGGCATGGCCCATACAATTTCTAACGGCGAGGTTTCGGTGGATCTGGCTAACATGAAACCAGGGAAAATTGTACATTCTCGCTGGCTCACCAAGGCCGGTAGATTATTACGATTGTATGTGACAACGGAACATCTATCCGAAAATTTACGGATTCTGGATGAATTTATAATTAAATGTTATGTGCCAATGTACTTCAATATCAAGTATTACAGCTCTGTCGTGTACGGTAGTGCATTACTTTTCAAGTTCATTAGTTGGTCACGGTTTCTACAACCTCATTTACGCAGTATTGTCAATAAAGTAATTAAGGATAATTCATATTATGCGCATTCGGAAAATATCTTGCTATCAATGTTGTTTGATGATAGCAAAGAAAAGCGAGACTGTGCTATAAAGAAAATTCTATGCTATAGGACCGATGTTGAAGACCCAACGGAACTTAGAGTTTATAAAAAACCAGATATAAACTTTAATTGCACAAGTTACACGGAAATGATTAATTTGAACGATATAAATAACGTATTTGATCCACCATTCACGCGAAGCATTCCGTACGATACATTGACAGAATATTTAAATCAAGATGATCCACCGTTTTTTGATCCAAAAATTCCATCACACATACAAGGAACGGAACGACACGTTCAATTGCTAGCTAGCGTTTCCAAACGAGTTATACCGGGAAATGTGGAGGCTGTTATGGCAACGACATTAGAGAGCCGTGCGAAATTGCCCAGACTTGAAAGCAAAAAAGATTTCGAACAATAATTTTTTTTTAGTTTCTTTTCTATTACTAAGTAAAATTCATTTTTTCATTTCATTCTGACTAAATAAATTTCTAATGAGAAAAATAAACTCCAAAAAGAAAAAAACATAGCCATTTCGCTGATTTTTTCTTGTAAAGTGCCAAAAATGGTGATTTTTTGAAATATTTGTATGGGGAACCCCCCAGGGGTGGTTCCAGGGGGTGTGCCACTGGCATGGGTGGGTCGGCCCTCCAAAGTTAGCGGGGGTCGGTCATACATTTGGACTCGATTGGGGCACTCTAAATGAGTCAAAGTGGGATTTTTCAAAATTTGGCCCTTCGGGTCAAAAGTCGGGACATCAAAATTCATTTTAGAGGTATGGTTCCTTGGGCAAAGTTTCTTATTTTGATCCCTAGAATACGATTTTCCTTGTACGTTGAGCGATTTTTAAATCGACCCGGCCTAATATATATATATATATATATAATACATTTATTTGGTTCTTTACCACAATATTCTATTTAGATTTGTTTTCTTTCTTGGGTATGTGGTTTTTATTTGAATTAAATGTAACACATTTTTCTTAACGTTTCGTTATATTTAATAACTTTTTCAAAAGACACATAACATATAACTGTAAAAAACAATTACAAAAATATCAGATTCTTCGTTACAAACATGACTTACAAAAACAATAATATATTATATAATAATGTGTGGCAACGGGCAACTTACCTTAAAATTTCATTTCGTCAATTCTTATTAATTCTGAAAACATTTTGTTTTCAATTACGTTTTACACGTATCTCTATTGGTTTTCTTTTTTTTTTTCCCTCTTTTTTCGAACTAATAATTAATAGACAAGCAAATGACACAAACACAAAAAAAAAGAGGGAAAAAAAAAAAGAAAACCAATAGAGATACGTGTAAAACGTAATTGAAAACAAAATGTTTTCAGAATTAATAAGAATTGACGAAATGAAATTTTAAGGTAAGTTGCCCGTTGCCACACATTATTATATAATATATTATTGTTTTTGTAAGTCATGTTTGTAACGAAGAATCTGATATTTTTGTAATTGTTTTTTACAGTTATATGTTATGTGTCTTTTGAAAAAGTTATTAAATATAACGAAACGTTAAGAAAAATGTGTTACATTTAATTCAAATAAAAACCACATACCCAAGAAAGAAAACAAATCTAAATATATATATATATATATGTTGTCACTAGATTTCTTCCGCGTTTCCACTACTGGGTCTTTAAAAAGACCGGTGCTGGTTTCTTGACGACGTTTCGGCAAAATCGCACTTGCCATCTTCAGGTCTGCGATAACTGCCTGCTTGTGCTTCTTGTTATTAGTAAACTTTACGAATAACTAAAGTTATTGGATTTTAATAGTATTAGGATTTCGTTTTTAAATATAAAAAGTATATATTACACATAATCAACACAAACAAGTACGTACAAGTTTATTATAATCTTCTAAACATTTTGCATTTCTGGGTTGCAATAGAGTCACCAGCGGTGAACCGGTGCCCTTTAGGACAGCAGGCGGTACATCGCAGGATATAAAGAATGGGCACAGTTTCAAGCTAGAAATCATAGTGGTGTAAAATCATCATAATTTTGGCCATCTAAAATGGATTTTGACAATATTTTTTAGAAAAGCCGAATATTGCAAAATGAGTGTTCCTCCCGAAGAGTTAATTCCAAAAATGTGTTTTTCAAAACATAAATCGCGTTCTTAAATCAATAATTTTCAGTAGAACTGTGAATTTTTGCCAACTTACTTAACTATAGAGTTTCTTAATGATACTTTGATACAAAATCGTAGACTAATAACTTCACTATGCGAGGAACTATGTCATGATCGAAAATTTGATATGTGGCGTCAAATTCATGTAAAATTATACAGAAATTTGAAAAAATCAGTTCGATGTGACTCACTTTTAAATGAGATCATTGTCAGTGACTATTGCAGTCGCATTGCACAAGCGACTTATTTATATCATTATTGCAGTGGACAAGTACAAGCTTGTATGGTATGCATGTTATTAAATATTATTCATTTTGGAATTTGGAAAGAAAGTTTGTTAGCTTTTTGCATAAAAACTGTTGCTTGATAATATCATGCTTATTTGTAGTTCCGATAATAATACGTTTATTGCCCAACAGAGTTTCAAACTCCACCTACAGAATAAATCACATATATAAGTATAGTAAGTAAGTACATGTGAGCAGTTGCTCCCTACAAACTAATAATAAATTGAAATGAAAAATTATAAACCATAAACAATATAGTAAATAAAAATAACATGATCTACTGCACCAGGGGTTATCAACCTACATAAAACATTTAGGGAAAATATCTATTACATGTGCCACCATATGAAAGAGAGGCGCACTTAAAAGCATGTTAGTTCTCGGTCTGGGCATCGAAAAGGAGTCAATGGAACACGTGGCCCTGAATGGCGCGACAATAGTACAATAGTACCGGCGAATCCACCACATCAATAACCAAGTTATATAGAAAAAATGCGCTGTTGTATCTTATTCTGATGAAGAATTTTTACAGAATATGTTTACACCAAACCTCCCTGATAATCAAATCCTATATCGAGCTATGAAAATTTTCTAAAAGTCTATATCTATGCATAAAACCACAAGAACAGTATGTTCATATTAATGAAATAAGCAAACAAGAATTTTAAAGTCAAGACATATTTCTGAATTTCTATTTCTAAATTAGGTAGGTTTGTAGGAGCCGTAGTCGCGGTGCCTTTCACTGATAATGACTTCATTCAAACTTTGATTTCTTGAAAACTATAAAGCCCATCCGACTGTTTCTTTACCCTTGTTTGGTTCCAAATATATAACGTAAATTTTTGATCATGAACATGGGTTCTCATAAAGTGAAGTTATTAACGCACGAATTTGGTAATGGCAACTTCAAGACTCATTTTCTCAAAATAAGTTCTGAAAATTTGGTATCACTAGAAGCACTATAATTTTTTGAGTAAGTTACCAAAAATTCACAATCCTAACTCATATCGCGATTTATATTCAAACAACACATTTTTAGAATTAATTTTCCTGGAGAAAAATATAGTCATTTTACAAAATTTGATCCTACTAAAATGAAGTTAACGGTTGACCTAAATTATTCAGAACAAGATGGCGAATGTTGCACAAAAATAAGTACGAACAATAAGCGAGATAAATGAGTAATATTATTTTACTACTAAGAAGGTATCAATGATACCCGTGGAAGTCTACGGATTACACAGCCCAAATATGTTTCATGATGGTATAATAAATTAATTTTCACATGCCAAAGAAATCAATCAATATATGTAAGAAAGTAGCAAACCTCTAATTTTTTTGTTATGAAATAAAGAGTAATCCATTTTTACTATATCGCACACCGCTCATGAGTTATTATATTGTAATAATAGCTTCTCATGAACTACTGAAGCTATAAATCTGTGGGTTAAGTATATAAAAGAATTATTATTACCTACGTCACTATAAGGATAGAACTGAATTATATCCCTAACAGCGATGAGAAACAGAACCTCTGCACGAACAAATTTATATTGACCGCTGTAGATTCGAACCTAAAAGCGACTCGACCTTTCCCTTAGCGATTAGCTTTTTAAGAAGAATTGAACGCCCATTGTACGTATACAATACATACATACATTGACGTCTACCATAAATTATTAATATTAATTTACGAAATACTGGTATGCCCTCGTCACTTAATTAAAAGTTTAGAAAAAGGCCAATCAAAAAGGCTACAAGAATATGGAAAAAGATGTATTAACGGCATTTAGCCACCAAGAGGATCTTGAAAGCAGAATACCAGTGAAGAACAGTTTGGAATAGGGATTACTGAATATATACGTTGATTAGTCTGTAATGGATAAATCGTCAAAGGAAATAAAATACAACAACAAACACTTTGTTTCTTTTTCAAGTTTGTAGATGTTAAACTATCCTGTACCTATTTTCATATTAATGTATAAAAAAGCGTTGCACCACCGGCGAATAATGCACGAGCAGTTCTGTTACAGGGTGTCATTTTGAAAACGTACCACCCTCTATATTTCGGCCCCTATAGAAATTCCAAAAATATGCAAAAACACGTCAAACTTATTTTTAAGGGGGACATTTTGTAGGCTGGTTTTCAATTAAATTACATCAACCCTCTAGCGGGGGTGGACATAACCTCTAAAAATTTAAATGGAAATAGGGTTGAGTGATACCTCATTTTAAAGGTCGTTTAACCCGCTTTTCAAAAATGCTAATTTCTTGTCCTTTATTTTTAATACTTTTGAAGAAATCGAGTCAAACCATGAACATACAAGTATCAAGTGTTTTGCAATAAAACATTAAAAAACTAATAAAAAGTAACTTATTTTTATTTTTATTTTAGACTTTATCACTGTTTAGAAAATAATGGACAACATTTCGAAAATTTTATAAAATAAGTTACTTTTTATTAGTTTTTTAATGTTTTATTGCAAAACACTTGATACTTGTATGTTCATGGTTTGACTTGATTTCTTCAAAAGTATTAAAAATAAAGGACAAGAAATTAGCATTTTTGAAAAGCGGGTTAAACGACCTTTAAAATGAGGTATCACTGAACCCCCATTTCCATTTAAATTATTAGAGGTTATGTCCACCCCCGCTAGAGGGTTGATGTAATTTAATTGAAAACCAGCCTACAAAATGTCCCCCTTAAAAATAAGTTTGACGTGTTTTTGCATATTTTTGGAATTTCTATAGGGGCCGAAATATAGAGGGTGGTACGTTTTCAAAATGACACCCTGTATAAGATAATTTTGATAATACCTACCATACTTTCAAAATAAATTGTATTAAATTTTACATCAGCAATGAAATCGGGCGGTATTTAAAGCAGAAGTCTATCAAAATCTGAATATATAGAGTTTTTATGTTAAACATAATAGTCTAGTAAGTGGAAGTGCTATGCAGCTTTAAATACTTGAAATTGATGCTGTTAGTCTTTGCCATAAAGAATTAATGTAATACAGCAAGTCAAAACGCGCGCTAGGAAATGTTATATAGGCCGGGTTTTAAAAATAATATGTCGAAATCAGCCTTACAAAATTTTTAGTTTTTAATTTTGTAATAGTCCAGAAGTTTGAATCAAAACATTTGAAGTTCCTACAGTTTCCGTTTCGTGAAAAAAAATGCAGTCTACTTAGTTATCGTTAACTTCTACCTACTTGATGAAACTAATTACACTAAGTGGTGTTATACACTCACTGTTTGATAAATCTAATTAGCGGTACTTAATAGTAAATATACCCTAAGTTGTGTTATTTATTCACACAATATTCATGTAAACATAATTCTAAAATTTTCCAAACATTTTGTGAAAAAATTTAGCACTATTTTGATTAGACCTATATGCCCACTAGGTAGGTCAAATTTAGTGTTGCAAGTTTATTGTATATTTTTTACTGGGTGGCGAATTGGAAGTATGACTATAACTTGTAAATTACTGCATTCAAACCGTGGTACCACCGCGAGCACCTACGGCATTTTCTCCGACACCAGAGCTCTATTCATGCTATTAAAAAT
This sequence comes from Amphimallon solstitiale, assembly GCA_963170755.1. Classification (NCBI taxonomy): domain Eukaryota; kingdom Metazoa; phylum Arthropoda; class Insecta; order Coleoptera; family Scarabaeidae; genus Amphimallon; species Amphimallon solstitiale. The sequence continues at coordinate 109,380,042 of OY720676.1, forward strand.
GATTACAACTTAAAGTCATCGGTAATAATACGCATTCGGCATGTAACGCTAGTGCAGTAGCTATTCTAATGCATCGAAAGGTCGCAGGCGTAACGTAATTTTATTATTTGAATTTAAGCCGAACAGAATGTCTGTGATACTAATAATTTCACTAACAGATAATAGATTTTAATTATTAAAGAAGTAATATCTCTTGAACAGATATGCCACTAATGGCATATCTCAACTCGACTAGTACGAAGTTATTTCATTAATATTCATTGTTGTCTAATTTATTAAATTCACCTAAATAATTTGCGAAACAATTCGCGAACTAACGTTACTCGTCATTAAATACGATCTCATTAACTTTACGATAACAATCAAACACGCAAACTGCACTTTGTGTCAAAATTATGTATGTATGTAGGTGCATGCATTCAGTAGGTACCGAATCACAGAACATACAAATGTTTGTTGTACTATAACAAGCAAGTCAACTTTGTGATGTTGAATTATACTGAAGTTATGAATATCTTGTTTAAACGTACGTATTATTTTTCAAACATGAATGATCGTATCATTTCTCAAATGCCTGTGTACTGTGATTAATTATATAATATGAGGGATCAATATTGCATTATTAAACTAGTCATGACAAAAACAAGTAAAGATAGCAAGGTTGTCTTATCGTGTAGTCGTTATTAAGGAAAAATGAATAAAATTTAGCTAGAGTGAAGAAGCATAATCAAGTTCTAGACGAGGGAAGCAAATGTACTCTAGAATATTAAGCAAAAGATGACATATTGCTGTGATACCTATTTATCTAATTGATACAAATAATGTAACACTTTCATTATCGATTTGTTCGTATCAGCATAAATTTTATAATTTTATTCGTGAGTTCATACAATGATTTACTTCTTGATCTCTGGTCTTTCTCTTATTTAGTATTGTTTGGGATAAGGTGAGGAAATTAAACACAATACCTAAGATTTACATTAATGGTATATCTATATTTTGAATTATATTTGCTAACAATATCAACATTTTATAAACTTTTGTTTTAAATTGAAAATATCTATAGTCTCTTTTGAGTTGTATTAGGAGTAAATATTCTCACATAGTACTTGAAGCCATTTATTACTTGCCCATCAAAACATCCTCGCATATTCGTATTAATTTGTTTAAATTTTAATTAAATGATCATTCAATACTTAATAATTCCCAACAATCCACTAAAGGCAAATATTCGCACATAGTACCTTTGTAGCATATTCAACACCATTAAATATATTTGTAATTTAAAAGGACTGAACATAATGTACATAATCAACTGAATATTCATTTGATATTCTATAATCTAAAATATTTCTATATCATACTTACTTTATTTGATCAAATTCTATCTTATTGATGTCTTCCACTTTTATTATTTTATAACAATAAAAAGAAATTTAATTTAATGAATTCGTTCAAAAATAAATCTTAACTAATAACTTAAATTCTAATTTTCAATATAAACTTCTAAATTGTGTATCTGCATTACTTGTATGCCCTACTATAACTTTATTTTATTGTCTCGGAGTTTTGCTTTATAATTGTCGCGTCTTTTCAATTCAAATCGCAGTCGAAAAACTCTGCATGTTCTATCATGTTTTGCCACTTATTAAGTCAAACAAAAGACTGTCGTTGCTTTAGCGCCCTCTTATTCAAATTTTAAGTTGGCATCTTTCAAAAATGTTCACAGAAAAATTTTTCTTCATCCTTTTTAAGTTGTCACTCCCACTCCAATACACATCAACCACATTGACAGTTGCGCAACAATGGCGACGGTTCTAGACTATTTTTTATTGAAGTTTACAATTTTGTTGCTTCTTATCTTAGGAAAGTGTATCGTTTCTTCTCTTCCTCTTCAATATAAATCTTCGTTGTATCTATATATAAATGTATTGCTTTTTTCACTGAAATACTTCCTCTTGCCGGTTGCAAAACTGTATTCTAATTCTTCTTTTATTAGCCTGTCGATCTGGAATCAAGGGAAGAACGTTGTATATAACCTGAATCTTCTTTGCCAAGTTCGTGCTGTAAAGAACTGCCGCCTCCGTGTCACTTTTTTCCCTGTCTTCAAGCCATGTTATTTCTTCAGGTAATATATCTATTTGTAGAATGCTTTAAACAAATATTAACGTTGTATTTTTCTCTTGCAGGTGCTTAAATCATACATGACCATTTCTAGTACCTTCGATACACTTAGGCTACACATACAAGAATTAAAGAATGCCTTTTAAACATCTATTACTGTCTATAATGTGCATACTATGTTATTGTTTAATTAAATACTTAAATAAAACTATTGTCAATTTTGAGATTTGCCCTTTTAAATTATCTTTTGGTTCAATTCCAACATCTTCACTAACTCTATAGAGATTAAGTTAAACTTGTGCCAGTATATGTTCCCTCATGTCTCGCTTTGCCAAAGCAATTCTTAAGAGGATTAGATTATATTATTTAATCGCGGTGGTACCATTATTAACTACTATTGACTTCTGTGAAATAATCCCACGTCGTCTCTAACTTGGACAATAAAAAAAATGGTGGTTGTGACATGCATTTAAAGCAAAACTTTAAATTAGGTAGTGTCCTTATAACCAGAATGTTAAACAGGAAAATCTTGTAGGAGTTATATAAGCTTTTCAATTCCCTCTTTATTATAATGCACTGTATTACTATTATTTTTATAATTAGTAGTGTGGAAGATAGAATACAAATTAATGTCATATTAAAGAAATAATTAATTTAAAAATGTTCTTCTTGTGTATATTTTTGTTTGCTTCCTTTGTATTTATTGATGTACTGTTAAGGTTAAGTGTAAATAGCCTCGGCTAAACTTCGCCTTTATTAATAAAGACCTTTATTATTATTATTATTATTAATAATAATTAACGCCGTCTGTTATCAAACAGAAAAATAAATTTAACAAACTATTCCATTAATAAGTGAAAAAGGTACCACAAATAAAAAGATGATTGGATATACACAAACAAGTAACTATTTTTATGTACTGATATTGATAACATAATCACGTTCTCACTTTAAAAAATGTTATCTTCAATACACATAAAACGTTTGTTGCTTGGGCAGACCCTCAATCCATTAACCATTAAGAAGTTTATTTAACAAGTGTCTGTCCAAGAATCAACTCCGTTAAAAAATAGTTATTTAATTATAAACATTATTATTACATTGAATTTTTAAATTAATTTAGAAAACACAAAATTGAATTTTATCATGTTAAAAGTGTTTATTAATATTAAAATAAATACCTTTGAATCTTAAATTCTTTTAGATATACTACGTTTATTCTAAACTTTAATTTACTAATTATAAAAATATGAAATAAGTATTCTCTCTGCGTATTATCAAGATAGACATGTATCTTCCATGTTAAAGATGAACCTTGTTTTCACAAAGGTGTTTTATGAGTGAAATTCATTGATAAAGATAACGATTAAGAAGTACGTCCGGCCTTTTATAAATTTCCTCTACTCCTTAGTATGAAATTTTTAATATTATTTCTGTTCTAAACAGGAAACAGCTTTCTAGTCGAATATTCCAGAAGATTCTAGAGAAACACAATAACAACAGTAAAACGTGTTGTGGCAACACTAGTATTAGGTATATTTCTATCTTAAAAATACTAAAACATACTAACTCGAATCAACAGTTTGACACTAATCTTTACATGCTTGAAAATAAAATTTTAGACAATTAAAACGACATTATAAAAGTAAAAACCACTCAACATGATTTTATAAAGTACGTACTATAAAAATACTTCATTTTGGATGTATATGTTTAACATATAACCCCTTTTCCTAACAGTCTCAAAAATATAACATGAATGTGTATCTACTTCTAGACATATTGAGCTCTTTTATACTTACAGGTTTAAATAAACAAATAATTTCTTATATACTATTGCGTTATGTATATTTACAATTAAGACACCTACACAGTGTATTCCGAGGCAAAAAATAGACTCTAAATACCTCTCGCTTAAACACATAAACCATTCAAACATGCTTGGAAGTTAAAGTGATGCCCCGTATGAAATATATAGCACTGTGTAAGGTTTCTTATAGAGTAAATACATCTAACTATGAGCCTTAACCTATTTTAGATACACCTAGAGTGAAAGAAAATAACTGAACGTAAAGTAAAAATATACATCTTAATCAATTTGGAAACCACCCATTATCATTTTTTGAAGCATTCTGGGTGTACTTTAACAAGAGACCGGCAAAAATAATTATTATTTTACAAAATAAACATAAAATTAAGATAACAAAAATATCTTAATTTTTAAATAATACCAAATATACAAAAGTATGTACATGAAAATATTTACAAATGAATTTTATAATGTTGCGAACCACAGCATTATGTATACATAACAATAAAAATAATAATAAAGAAACAAAAATTTAATTAACTTGATGTGAAAATGCTACATATAAAGAAATGCAAGAGGGAGAACAACTGACAAACATTAGAGATACGATTGAAACTGAAATCAGAATTACAATTGATTCCGAAAGTGATTAATTGTGTTATTAAATATATCCTCATACAGGGTATTCCCTAATCGTGACATATTGTATAACGGTGAATGTAAAATAATATTCGTTCGTGGAGTCGGCATAGTCACCGAAGAACGTGAAGATGCTCTAGGAACAAAGAAGTTAAGGCGAGATAGTATTGGTGACAAGCTTCCAAACAAACCGGACAGTATGGAAGTCTCTGCGTGCAGCAAGAGACCGCATGTTATGACTCTGCAGAAGATGAGGGTAGTCTGTGCCACGGGGATCTTAAAAGAAAGATATTTTAGGAAGCGACGTTGTATTTTTGCTAAAGACAATTGATAGCTAATATAATTAGAAGACCAAGCAACAGAGCAATATTCAAGCTTGGTTACCAAAAACAAATACTTTAGTCTTAAGAACAGAGATATCATGGAAGTATCTAGAGGTACGCATCAGGAATTCCAAGGTTTTGGACGCAGCCAGACATGAAGACGATATATGGTCGTTGAAGGAAAGACCAGAATCAAACAATACACTCAAGTCCCGGACAAGATTTAGTTTAGATAGAGATGTCCGTGAATATCATATTGAAATACAATACTTGGCAGTTTCTTGGTAAAGGTCATATAACAATATTTAGGAATATTCAGAACCAACCTGTTATCAATACTGATGAAGATTTTTAGCAATAATAGTGAATAATAAAATAGAGGAAGTCAGAGAGGTTAATAGATCATCAATGAAAAGAATAAAAAGAAGTGGACCCAAGTTAGATCTCTGTGGTACACCCGACCCAGAGATATATGTCCTAGACGCATAATGAAAATAAAAACATAATTGATCCTATTGTGCAAGTAGGACTGCATCAAATGTATGAACGAAGAGCTCATTCCAAAGGAAGGCAATTTTCCAAGTAGAATTCCATGATCAACCATATCAAAAGCACTAGAAAAGTCAGTGTAGATGACATCAACTTGGTTGCGACCATCCAAACACTCTGATATATATTGTGTAAGTGTGACTAGGTTCATCACTGTAGACCCACGAGGTAAAACAGCATGCTTATATGGAGATATATATGAGCGGACATTGTTATAAATCGCTTTGTAAATTACTATTTCTAAGATTTTTGTAATATTTGATAGAATGGCAATGGGTCTATAGTTATGAACTTGTTTTGGATCATTTCTGTTAAATATGGGACGTATTTCACAGAATGTAGCCATAGTAGAATTTACATCAGTACAATTAAAATTCAGAACTAATTATGAAAGAGTTTGAAAAGTGGTCAGCAAATTCATCCACACTATCCTGAGTAGAATCCAAAAAGACAATCGCTGTTACCATATTACTAGGAATTCTTGAGGTTCCTTGTCTTGAACGTATATAATTGAACACTTCCTTAGGATTAGTTTTAATAGTTTGTTGTATTTTATTTAAATAAGATTGCACGTAGTCTTACAAATTCACTGCGATAGTATAAACTATTTAGACTTTTCCATCTATGCCGATAGAATTATTTTAGGTTTAGGTTAGATGTTACGTATGAGGTAAACAACGGTGTAAAACGTGTACGGAAAAATAAAGTTTTGAGAACACATTGATCAAACAGATAATATAGTATTGTAACGAAAGCAGCAGACATTCGAAATGAGTCTACATTAAATAAAAGAAGCAGACCTCTCGGCGCGATAAAAACGAAATTGTCACACGCACAAAAAGAGACCATAAATCATATCGGCTTGACATATAAAAACGATATGTAAACAAGTCGATGACTCATCTCCACGCCGTATGGCTTGCATAGCGAAAGAGACGAGAACGTTTCTCGTACATGTGGAGAAAAAGCGGGACTGTGCTGGTATGTTCTAGTAATCTTCGCATGTGTATATAAGGCGGCGGGATTCATTGCGGAATTAATTGCGGAGAAGTAATCGCGGAGTAATTCGGTAGTCTCGAGTGGTCTCGTGGGAACAGTGGAAATAAATAGTGGTAGCCAAATAAATAAATATAGTAGTGCCGTCTTATATAAATAGAAGGGTTACATAAATACGGACATATTAGAAATAAATAAATACCTGTGATAATTAAATTGTAGTAGTTTAAGTGTGTTACGTTAGTTTTTATATTTTTATATTGTTATATAATTTTTAAGTATATAAATATACAGACTGTTTTTAAATAAATAATTGCACGAGTTGTTTATTGGAACCCGAAAACGTTACAGTATGTTATAAAATGTACAATTTTGCAACATTGACATCAGTAGTAGCAGTGACAGGTGAACAGTCTACCGAAAGTATATCACTATATAGTTGACAATAATTGGCTTTACGGAAATTGTACCTTTTACTGGTACTAGATGGAAATTGATTGGACTTGACAATGTTGAAAAGAAACAAAGATATTGATAACGGTGGATGATGAGAATCCACCAGCACAAGCGGCAACGTATCCGTAGGTACATCTACCGACGACGCATCACTCTAAATTGTCAGATCGAGAATTCTATAATTCACATTAGTAATGGTATTAAGTTGGACCAAATTCAGAGAGTTGCACTTACATTGTAAAGATGTACTTTTAGAGAATAAGGAGGGAGAAGGATTACAGAAAAATGGTAAGTTGAAATCTCTAATCACCAATACAGGCTTATCCACCAAGAAAGTTTCTAATGTTTCAAAAAAAAAAATCGAAATCGCTAAGTTATAAGTCAGGTGGTATATATAACGAAATCACATATAACAATGAAGAAGAGATTTGACATTTGTACATGACAATATGAATCAAAGGAATCAAATTCTGTATGTAAATTGCGTCAACAACATCAAATATCATGCAGGAGGAATCAGCGAAGGCAATTATTACACCACCTCCGGCAGACCGATTGACCAATTCAAATCTCCTGTCACATCTGTAAACAGTATAAGTGTCACAAAATACTTCAGATGCAGAAATTGATTGATTTAGGCATATTATATCTGTAGATGTGGTGTTGGGCTGAGCTAGTTTAAAGAGGAGATTATGCTTGGTATATTATTGGAGTAGTTGACTTTTAGAATGGATTCCCCATTCTCAACGCGATTTTTCAACTCGTGTCTAACTCTGTCTAACATCGTTATGTATTTTTAATTGCAATTGTGTTTTATCACGGAAAATGAAGAGACCAGTAAACTTAGAATATGGCTTTAAGGTACCCAATAAGCGCGCTGTGGCAGAAACAATCGATTCAGACGGCAAACTAACTCTGATAGGTCGACACCTATAAAACTTGGACACGTCAAATTTTCCAAGTCTAAGTCTTAAGGTCACAACCATCTACGCCAAAAGTAGAAAAAATGTCTTTCACCACCACCTGTTGATCAAGTTGATTTTGATCAAGACTAGATTCCCGAGCAGCCTCCCTACAACCAAAACTAATGACGTTGCATTTACGTCTTTCGCGATCATTGATTTCTTGAATAATCTTCTCCATATCAGTAGTTGTGACAGCTCGTTAAGAGGGAGGATTATGGATAGAGTCTTTCATAGTCTTAATTTCTTATTGTAGACTGTTTAAGTCATTGCCTAAGAGGGCACAGTTCGCACAGGACCAACAATTAAAACAAGGATTAGAATGAAACTTACGTGCCTCAGCAGCAGATACATTAACGCAATCGATATTATAAACCTTATTACAAACGTAACAATTAAGTGTTCTGCGATAATCGACAGCGCCACTGCAGCACGAACAGGCAGGCATTGTATATGTCTGTCCACGTGATTAGAAAAGAATCCAAAATTTAAATTAAAAAAAAAATCAAAATCCATGTTGTGTTATATAGGGAATAAACAGGGACACAAGTCTTTCGCGCTGGAATGCCCGTCGCAGCGACTTTGAAAAACACACGCCACACAGGAAAACTGGGCAATGGAAGGGAAGCAGCAACGGTACAAAAGGAAAGAAGGTATAATTAATTTTAGTGTTTTAAAGTCAGGATAACTTGTATATACAAGAAAAGAAAAGAAGAAAACACAAAAATGCAGGAGAAAAAGCACCACGTTTATAAATATATCATGAAATACATAAACACATATACATGCATACATCCACTTACGACAAAATAGTGGATGCCGTAGAGATCGGATTCACAAGCCATGAAAAGCGATGGACAGAGCAATTTACACCCTTTAGAACGATATCAAGTAACAATTAGTAAATGCACTAATGGCTCACAAAATACGCGGTTAACGAAGAGCAAAAATTTGCTGTACTCAGTCAATGTGCAATGAATATATGCAATATATTAATAAGTAATTGACAATATACAAAAAAGGTCCAGAAACTATTTTATAAACTAAATGTGATAATTACTGAGAAAAGAACAGGACTTAGGCTGGAAATAGACGGACCGCAATATGCGGTCGCTGTCGACCTCATAACTGCTGCTCAAGTCGACTTCAAGCGAAGTCATGTTGGGCAGCTCGGAGCAGTCCGTATCGACTCCATCTGCAGTCGATACGGACTGCATTGTGCTGCCGTATGGGACTGCATGTTCGAAACGAAATGGTGTAATGTAGTGATGGACCCTGAAGACGAAGCATTATTGCTTGTTCTTTTACTACGTAGAAAAAGACGTGGAAGAAGTCGAAGATTTCATAGATATCTGCCCAGGCCTTATTCTTTTCAATTTTGTCACTATATGTCTCAACTTTAAAGTTCCAAAGACATTCCTTATTTTTTATATCATCAATGAATGCATCAGTGTCAAAATCGCCTTCCATTTAATTTAATTTACACACACAATATTCAAGAATCAAGAGTGAAGTGACTGAAATCTGACAAAACCGCCCAATGAGTGGCGACTGCAATTTGCAGTTCGTGTATGTACGTTCTCTTTTCGACTGCACTTGGACTGCGGGGCGGGTTGGGCAGCAAGTTGGCTGCAGCTGCCAATCTTGACTGCTCGTTGACGCTCGTCTGTTTTGCTCTATAAACAACTGGTGATTGCCAAGATGCTACTACAAAGTGCTGTCGACAGCGACCGCATATTGCGGCCCGTCTATTTCCAGCCTAAGAGAACAATCTGGAAATAAAACATCAAAAAATTTCTACGGGATCTAACACATCCATAAGTAGGTACGCCGACTAACAGATGCCTAAGTTTCAAAACATCCAGAAATAAATATAAATATTAAACCCAACATGAAGAGTTTCAAATAGCATAATTAGGAACCTAAATATCGAATAGTTAGTTACAGAGGTAACTAAAAATAAAAAACAGCCATAATAGCTTAACATTATGAAATACACAAATATTCGGTTGTAAATGTGACTCATTTAAACTAAAATGCATATTAGAAACATAAATGATTTCTTTCTTCTGTTGTTCCATTAATATTAATACTCAGTTATCACTGACTAATCTTATAACTCTTCTTATATTAATAGCTTATCTTATCTATTACTCCTGGTTTATTATGGAGTATGTTAGTTACTAATCTCTGTGTGACCTATGTATATACAATGTCTTTTGCCAACTTATACAATTGCATTCTTGTAGTACATTTACTGACCTCGCATACTATATCCATAGATATCGTTACAGTATGATTAATGTCTTGAAGGCAAGTAGAAGGGCGTATAGAATATTAGTAATTTATTTTGAAAAAATAAATTACTAATAATTTAGTTTGGAATTCAGTTATGGAAATAAAATAACTAAGAAGTTCGAGCAGTTTTCCTGCTGGAAACAGATTTCGACAGAATTAGTTAACATTCTTAAAATTCTATCTTGTACATAAAATGCTAGTCCAAAATGCTTTCGTATCATATAACCATATTTCAGCAAAATAGTATTGTGCGTGTTATCTTACAAAGACGAAAACAGATAATATGATATCTACATATTACATTTTATAATTTTAAAACCAAAAATAACTTTTCCCGTACTTTTAAACAATTCATATAATTTACTCGAATGTATATCTCCTAACAGAAGCGAGATCGCATTACTGGAAATGCAATCTGGCGCATTACATAAATACTGAAAGTTTATCTTCTTTAGTTCTTTATGATATATCACCAACAACAAATATAACATTGTGTGTGTTGTATTAGAAATTAACAAATAAAGTTAATCTAAGCGTGAATTTATGAATACAAGTTCCGTTATATGTTATGGCATTACATTGAAGTATATGTCATATATAAATAAGCTCATTAAATTGGTAAGATTCATAAAATAATACGTCTTCTTTTATACTATAATTTCTAGTATTTACACAGTCAGAAACAGTTATTCTGGAATTGACACTACAGCGACTGCACTTTCTACTATTATTTTCACTTTTCCAATTCCTGTGTTTATTCCTTTTGACCGAAAGAGAAATGCAACTAATCAGAATGACTATTGCAAAATGCATCGCATAATTTATGTGTTTAATATTATAGGAAGCAATAACACGGATGTTTTCAACAAGTCGTCAAACAAAAAGGACAAGTATGGTCTTACAATTTCCTGCTTTTTTACAACTCAATTCTTATATACAGATTCACTATTTATGATGTGTTAAAGAATGCAAACCAGTTTTTAGATTATATAATCGCAATGAAATACAATCCGTGCATATCTAAGTTGACAGTAGGCTTCGGGTAAGAAAGCTACTACTCTTACGACAAAACAGTATTAAGAAATAACTAGACATGTAATAAATATGATTTGGCATAAGTATTATACTTGCTTGGCAATTTATACACAACTGCAGATTATTAAGAAAACAAAAAATCTTTACTTTATTGCTCTCACTAAAAATGTTACTTTAAAATATAAATATGTGTGTATATACACGGTGAGTCATATATAATTAGCGTACTGTGGTTGATAGAGTTGTCATTGCTTCACAATAATCACTGGTACAAAGATGTATTTTTTTAAATTGAACCCGTATATATAAGTCCAAATTTGGATTTCGCACTAAAATAGAAACATCTTTTTATTAAGAGTAATAATTATTCGTTAACGTTAATAGTTTACGAGTTATTTATGCTTAAAGTTCAAAAGTGGCATTTACAGCTGTGTCTTTATTTGCCTATAATTCAAGAGTGCCATCACAAGACACAAAATAATTTAGTATGGCATACACACAAGGTGTGCCATGTGATACCTAAATGCAGAACCTGTTCTAATTGATTCTGATCTTCTAAAATATCACAGATAGAACATACTTAACAACAAAAAAAGTGTATCTTCAATGGTCTAACATAAGTCTGTAAAAAAATATTGAACGTTTAAAATAAATAAGTTCTTTGTTTTTAAGTTTCTTCATTATGCAACAGCTTCGCAAACACCCAGTATAAATTTGAACAAGTTATGCATATAGATATCACTTAGCACACCCAGTGTGTATGCCTTACATTTTGTGTTCTGTCAGGGCACTCTTGAATTATAGGCAATTAAAAGTACATCTAGAAATGTCACTTTTTCACATTTAAGGAGATAGCATGTAGGAGTATTATATTTTGTACTGGTATAAACAGTAATAAAGTTGGTATTATTAAAATTAATCTGAGTCCTTCTGTACGTACCTACACATAGGCACAAAAGTTGATACTTTTTTATATATGCAAATTTCATCTAATAATAAATTAACGATAGGCTAGACATTATTCATTTATATTTTATTATTTATCGCCAACCGTCAGTAAAGTGATGCGTTACCATAGCGTTTTACAGAGGTAAAGAAACGCTTTATCGTACTGTACAATAAAGTACTTTACCTGCCGCTAATATCTCTCAGCGTAGCCATGACTGATGACTTTAAAAATAAATCGTTTGTCACTGTCATAAACTGTCATAAGTTATTATATCTTTATTTCTTAAATTAACAATTTTCACGGTTGGCGATAAAATTTTGTATGCACCACGTCAGTAAAGTACCTTTACCGAACTCGTCTGTTACTCGCCGCGCTCGCTTCACTCGCTTGGCTCGTAAATCAGACTCGTTCGATAAAGTATCACTTTACTGACTTGTTACATAAATAACTATTATTCATATTTGTTAGATCATAGTAATTTTAATAAAATATCACAAGCTAACAATACCTGACATATTTCAAACTAATTGTCATTTTAATTGACATGTAAACACAAAGTGTCACTAAAAAACATCGATTTTTGTGGTGTTTTTCGCAGTTTGTTTACTGTGTATTCACGATATTTTTCCCACCAAGAAGTCACAGTTGGGAGTATTTTTTAAAATTTCTGTCTCAATAACTTTTTTACTAACTGTGCTTTGTTTCACTATCTTATCTTAATTAGTTTATCCTGAGGAAGCACAAATGCCTTAATTGCGAAATATTGATAATAGAACGTTAGACTTCCTATAAAAATAAGTCTTCTTATTGCCGGATTCCCCAACACTCCTTTCCGACATTTATATATATATAGTGTGTGGAATAAAGTTATTGCCGGATTCCCCAACACTCCTTTCCGACATTTATATATATATAGTGTGTGGAATAAAGTGTTGGGGAATCCGGCAATAAAAAGACTTATTTTGAAAAATTTTGAAAAAGACTTATATATGTGAGACAATCATACGTGGTGTCTTGTGCCTCAAACAGATAAATTTGTCTAATGTTATATTCAAAATTATTGAAAATTGAAGAAATAAATTATCCTGTTATGTGCAAGTTTATATAATTTTAGTATGCTATGAAAGCGTTTTTAATTGTGCAGACTCGATGAATTTTCCCTGATGAAGACAATAAACATTGTCGAAAGCTCGGAATTAATTCGAAAAGAGTAGACTTTGCTTGATTCACCCCTGACTGCAATCCCAACAATTAAATTATACTACCTCCAAAACAGTCACAACTTACACTATACTATATACAGGATAAGTTTTTTTGAATGTTTAACATTGGAATCTCAGAAACTACTGGAGATAGAAAAACGCTTAAATGGGGAAAGATGCGCAGTTTTACGAGTTTGATTTAAAACTACTTTTGTTTCTCCAATAACTTTCATGACTTATTAGATATTCAAAGAAAACTAAATTTTACGATTTTCTTTACACATGCTTAGCATCGTTAATAGTAATTTTAGAGAAAAAGTGTTCAGAAAAAAGTTTTAGATAATTTTACACCAAATAAAACTATGTAGCTAATTTTTTTTTCGTGCACCATTATCGAGTTATGAAACAAACTTGTGTTTTTTTAAATGGAAACCATAGTTGGTTTTGACATCATTAAAAAGCTTATCTTTTGCTGATTACAATGATATAAGGTTTGATATGGTTATTTTAAAACATAAAGAGGATATAGACATTTTTATGGTTTTTATGGAAAATAATTGAATTTCGAACTGATAAAATACAAACCAAACGAAAACTTATTTTGAAATCTTATGTAGTAATAAAATGAAAACTATAAGAACTTTTATTAAGGGCACACAACATTATTAATGTTCAAAGATACCTCCATTATTATTAATACACAATTTGCATCTCTTCACAACAGAATTTGTAGCATTGCGTACTTTACGCCTATCGATGTTATTAAAAGCAACTAAGACAGCTTCTCTTAAATCGTCGATTGTTTCATATGTTCTTTTGTATACTGTGTCCTTTAGTACACCCCACAAGAAAAAATCAAAAACTGATAAATCAGGGGATCTAGCCGGCCATTCAATGGGTGCATTTCGTCCTATCCATTGATTAGGGAAGTTCAAATTTAAATAATTTCTAACATTCAGTTGATTGTGCGGAGGCGCTCCGTCATGTTGAAACCATTGCAGCATTGATCGGGTTCTTAAATTTAAATTATCTAACATTTCCTCCAAATCCTGTTGTAAAAAAATAAAATAACGATTGCCAGTTAGTGATCCATCAAAAATAAAAGAAGGAAGAACAGTTGATCCTATAACACCACACCAAACATTAAACCCAAATTTAATTTGTGGTCTCCTATGTTCAACGTGAAGTGGATTTCTTTGAGACCATATGTGCTCATTGTGCCTATTAAACATTCCACAATTTGTGAAACGAGATTCATCAGTCCATAATATTTTCAATGACAAGTGTGGATCGTTTTGACACTGATCTTTAAACCATCTACAAAAAGCTATTCGTCTGATGTTATCACCTTCATGTAAAGTTTGTGATACTGATAATTTGTAGGGACGAAATTTATGCTTCTTCAACACTCTGACAATAGTGCATTGAGAGGAGCCCATTTCTGTTGAAGTTTGTCGGGTCGATGTAGATGGATTCTGAGCGACACATGCTAATATGTTTATTTTTCTATCTTCATCCATCCCTTTTTTTGATTTTGGTTTAACGAACGAACCATAATCTTCCAAATTATCCCATAATCTCTTAAAAGTAGGTAGCGACGACTGACGTCGATCAAAATAATTTTCAAAATATACTTCAGCAACTCTAGCAGAATTTTTCTGGCACTGAATGTAACATTCAACCATATCACGCTTTTCTACGTTAGAAAATTCCATAGCCAATGCAAACTTATGATTAACGGCCGTTTGCACCGCTTATAGTTAAGTTACAATTAAATTAATTAATAGTTAATTGTCAGTGTTTGACTATTAACTTGACTTAAAAGTAAAAATTAACAGCTCTCACTTCTGTGACTCAACGTGAAAGCAATGTTAGTATATTCCCACTATGCAAGAATACTTCCCATAAACGTTGTGTTAACGTTACATTGTTACCTTGTGACTTTACGTTTACACCTTCTGTGACGTTACAGGCACGTAGCCTGAAGTTCTTATGTCTGTCCCAACGACTTTATCACACCAACGTCGCACCAAAAAGTTATTATAATGTTTGAAATGCGACGTTCTTGGCACCAAATTTTTGGGAAGTTAATTTAACGAAATTTTTAACAGGTTTTAACAACTTGCTATTTTAAATGTGTTCTGCACGTTGACATCGATAAGTTGGGACAACTTCCTTTTTTAAGGTGCTTTAAACTTACTAGTTAAAAGTTAATAAAAGATAAACTACAGCGGTCACGGGCACGTTTACACATGACGTTACGTTAACTTCAAAGTAAAAACTTTCTGCAACGTCGTATTTGAAAGTTTAATAAATTTTCCTAGCGTCAGTTTCTTAACAATTCAATTAATTTTTAATTAGTTAATGATAATTAATAATTGGCTTTTATTTGTTAATGATTTTTAGGGGAAATAAAAAATTGTGTTATTGAAATATAAAATATTTTAATAAAATAGTTAAACAGCAAATAAAACTCAATTTGTTTTCTCCCGCTGGTATCGTTGGTTGGCATGTTTGAGCCATTCCATCGTTGCTTGCTGGAAACTTCTCTCGGTCATTTTTGGAAAATTTTCTTTTACGGCCTCTAAGAAATAAATATAAGCTTGGATTTTAAAATTCAATTATAACTACTTTAAAAAATTTAGGAGTACCTTTTATGATATATATAGATTTTAGGCTCGAAAGCTTAAAATTATTTTTTTGGCCCGTCCAGCTACAAAAAGTTGCCACGTGATTGGTGAAGAAATTTTGTAGGCATCTGTTGACACAATTCTTGTCGTTGTATCCGCCTATGTATGTCATGCGTTGCAACTAAAAATCAAAATTATCTTATTATAAATCATAATTCAAAGGTTACCTATATTTCTTACGAAAGTTTTGGCCATTGCGGGATCTTTCTGAATATGGTCGTCAAAATCCAGGAGTTCACGCACACTGGTCAATGGCATTTCAGGAAGCTTAGCTCGTGTGTCATTGGGGCCAAGGTTAAATTTTGACTCTATTCTGGATAACCGTTCGGAAATTACCATTAATTCATGTTTTATATCTAGAAAACATTCTTCAATGGTTTTTCTTCCAAATGCATATTTAGTATTATCTGAAAAACAATAATTATTGCTACATGTTTATGATACTTTTCTTATACCTATAAAATACTTAGGGTCAGTTTACAGAAAGTCAAATAAATATTTTAATCATTTAATGGCGAAAAACCTTATTTTGAAAATTTGATGCGCTGAATATTTGATCATTGATCACGATTAAAATGTAATCTCATTTATATATTCAATTTGTATTCTACAAACTGACCCTTTTAATATTATTATCTAACTGAACATGCACTAATAGTTGTAAACAATATATATGTTAGCTTACCCTCTCTGTTATCAATTTGTTTGTTGTTTTCTTCAGTACCTGACGCAGTCGGTTGGATAGCATGAATTGCCGTAGGGCCTTCTGTTACTTCTTCTAGGGATATTAACCTATTAGTGGCTAAAATAAATCGTAAATAAAATTGTATTTGAATGGTTAGTAAAATATAAGTATTAACTACCATCAATTTCCTTTCGCAAATTGTCAAACGGTTCTTCAATATTAAATATTTGGTTATCGGTGTTTTGTGGTTCACTATCACCTGTAAGTTGATATTATTATAAACATAGTTTACAAAGTGAATATAAAAAGTTATTTTTTTATTTACCAGAAATTTCTTCTTGAAGTTCAGGTAAGTCGTGGTCAATTGAATTTTTAATTTTTAATTTTCTTTTAAATTGTTTTCTATTCGAAGAATTGATTTCATCGGAAGAAGAAGAGGAGGAGGAACTTGTAAAATGTTTTTCTTTATGAAATGCTTCTTCGTAGGAATCTGAAATATTAAAAATATGTTGTATTGAATATGAAAATGTTAAACGTCAGCTTACCAAAACTTTGCAGGACATTAACTTCGTATAGTTTCCAAGTAGATTCTGGATCTACTACACGAACTATTAAGTTTCTCGGTCTTTTACTGTTCGGCCAATAACAGGATTTGCCATTTTCCAAAAGCCAAGATGATGGTATGACAGAATACGAGTTATCGCTAAATTTTACTATAGCATAAGAAAACTGAAAAACCGGAAATATGAAAAAACATAATAATGACTTTTACACAGTTTACCTGATTATAAAATGTGTATAATTACGTATAGTTGCGGGATCATAAAGCGGGACATCTCTTATATTCAAATGCTGTTATTTTAGTAATGTAAGTTGGACGTACTTTTTGGCAATTATTAATTGTCATGTCAATACATATTTTTTACACGGCTTTTTGACGTTTATTAGTAATGGATATTCTTGGATAGGAAGATCCCTTTATATCAAAACGCTACTTTACACTAATAAAGCTTAACTGTCCCGCTTTATGATCTCGCAACTGTACATACCCGTAGGTGCTATTAAACTTAAAATATGACTGTAATTTGAATAAAAACTTAGGAAATATAATCATTAAGTATTATTAGGTATTCTATTTAATTATGTTTGTGTGACATTGCAATAACATACTTTCTGAATTTAATACATTTTCCAATTATTTGTGCAATATTAACTTTTTCTATCGATTTATCATAATTTTTAGCTATACCAGAGTTAAATAGAGTTGATTTACACGGTCGATGAAAAAAAGAGTCAACATCAAGAATTTTGTTGCAATGCAATATTATGTCCTCGTTTATTTTTGAGATTTGTTTGATCATAAAATATGAATTTTTTGTGTACACAACAGAATCGCGTTCTGATTTACAATTAATGTAGAAATTCTCAAGTATAATTTTGCTATAAAATGTTTCATTAGCAACAGAATTAAAGTTTGGAATCTCTTTTGCAAGTTGGGGATATTTTACGGAAGTTTCTGTTTCGCTATATTTTCTGATCTGATCTATTTTATTAATAAGTTGTTTAAGAGGTCTGTTTGATGTTTTCATATATAATTTTATTTCATGCATTGCGTTTTCAAACTTGAATGCGCTAAAGTTATCCAGAGGTCCAAATTTTTGTACATCTTCTGGTAAGTGAATTAAATTATGTACATTATGATTGACATATTCCTTACCATAAAGATCACCAAAATTTTCTATAAAGTAAATTAACAATGTTTTGGAAAACTCGTTATATTTATGACATAAAGTTTCATCTACTAAAATTCTAATGGCGCAATGAAAGCTTAAGAAATGATTAAATTGAACTGGACTTAAATTTCTCTTTAACACAATTGGGCCAGTATACAACAAAAATTGTCTTAATTCTGTTGCCTTCCAACGATCGATTTCTAAAATTGATCGTGGAAGGCGATTAAACTCTTTTGGCATACAATTTCTAAATTCATTTAACTGTTCACATACGTTTGATATTTGCTGTTCAGTCATTCTAATTTCTCTGTTTCCCTTTACCCAAAAAATAATCAAAGTTTCATAACACCTAAGCATACTAAATGCATGTAATCCAAACAAGTATGTGAGACTAAACCAATTCCCAGCTGCGTCAATATGGTATTACTTTTATGAAAATTTTCATCAATATATAGTTGAAAAATTCTGTGTCCGTTCTTAATGATGAAGTGGTTTCTCCAAATGTCATTCGATTATTTATAAAATCCCCTTCTACCTTACACTTTGTACAACTATTGTAAGCATTATGATTTTTTATGTTCAAAATAAATGCTTTTGCAGGAGCATCACAAATAATTTTATTTATTTGAATAATATATTTATTGAAATTAATAACAATTCCTGAGTTTTCCTTTATATATTGAAATTCGTCAACAAGTTTTTTTTAAAAATACGTTACTTTCACTAGGTTTTGTAAAACCGTGATATACACCGATTAAAAAGGGATTTGACAAATGCTTGTCTTCTATGGAACCAAGAATGGGCCAGAATTGACTACCTGAACTCTTTGTTAACGGCAAGCCATCTACATTTATAGCAATATTAATAAACGGTTTATCGTAAGTTATTAAATTTTTTAATTTAAATATGTAACGTATGCCAGATTCCAATCCGAAATGAAAATATTTTCCCGGGGACACTATGTCAACTGGCCCCACATTCAAATCATTTGTTTTTAACAAGCTGCGGCAGTCGCGTGGTAAAATATCATGATTGCAATTTTCACAGTGGGCACGTAAAATTATCAATAAATCATTAAACTGATTGTGTGAAGTTTTGTACTTGATAGCCCACTGAGTTAGTTTACTACTAAAATCGTTACTGTTAGAACTCAATTGTATAAGTTTATTATTTGGCATAACTATAGGAGAGCTAACAGCTACTATCTGCTGTGTATATATTTTACTTATCATAGGTTTTGGATTATCAGTAATAATAGATGATGTCGTTGTTGAAGCTAAAGTAGTTTCCTCCATTCTAAAATTTTCACTATGTTCAGTTTGTGGGTCACTAGTATTGTTTGCTAACATTTCCTGAAGTAATATTCTTCTACGCTGCCTTTTTGATAATGTGGAAATTAATTTTCGCCTAGTGGAATGTCTCTAAAAGTGAAATATTATCGCAGTTAATTATTTTTCAAATGCAAAAGTGAGTTAAATTAAATTGTATATTATCAGTTATTTCACAAATACATGTCTCGTAGAGCACTGAAAATATTGAATTGTTTGAAATTTTATAAAATCCAATTCCACTAATCGATGTTGGCATTCGAGTTTCATGTTTGATTAACTCAAATCAAAGCTCAAACGATGATTTGTCTTTTTAAAAGTTGATGCATACCGTACCTAATTATATGTAATTATCTCGGATAATCGTAAAGTTGAGTATATTTCATTCCAGAAACACTCGAAAATGCAAACCCGGATATCGTAAAGTGGGCTTTTTTATATAACTAATTTAAAAAAAATCAAATACCTATACTACTATTTACATAAATCGATTTACCTAATGATATTTATTACAAAATAACGGATGGAACAGTTTATTCAAATCTGTACCTTTTTCGCAAAACAAAGTGTAAACACGATTTTGAATTAATTGCTGATCAAATAAATACCTAACAGTTTATGATTATTATTTAAATTATTTATAATTTACAATTACAATGAGGTAAAATTCACAATAAATAGTAATTTAAAATAATAATCAGTTTTCAACAATTAAAATAGGTAATATAACTACGAGTAGATATGTATGAATTTTGAAATTTTTAATAAATCTCAAATTTTTATTTTGATAATTTGTATGACATGATGCAATAAATTAATTAGGTGTACCTACAAAGTTACTTTACTTACATTTTTACTGGAAGAATTCATTTTTATAATAGATCAATAAGCTGTGATTGTGATGTGTGATTTGGCACGACTGAATATTCACTGATGTTAAAAAGGAATTGAATCCTGTTAAATTTGCCTTTATTTGCTGTCTTTTAAATTAATAATTTAATATCTGCTTCGTCCAGGGTAACATAATGTTTTTATGCCTATAAAAAGTCACATGTGTTAGCGATTTGAGCGTCTGGTATGTGTTTGTATGTATATATGGGGCGAGTGAGAACGAAGATATGGAATTTAGGTATTGAAATGAAATGAGACTCACTATGTTCGCGTTCGAACCCTGCTTCAAGAACTACTGCAATCATGGCTATGATATTGATTTATAGACGGTGTACTTGTTTTAATTTTAATTGCATTATTCGATCACTATAAACATTATAAAATATGATACATCTCGATACATGTACTTACCTGTTGTTATCACTCTCTTGATTGTTCTCTTCCACTCATGTGTCAATTCCATACCCCCTACACTACACAGACATAGCACCCGTCCGTACAAACATTTTTAAATTTCATTGGGTCCCATGATTTTTCTTTAATTAATATTTAGAGACGTTTGTTAATTTTTTGTCTTTGTCTGATAGATGCTTTTATCGTATTTTCTCACTCATTCTAACCAAATTTTTAGATAATAATGAATGACTTAAGAAAGGGAGATCATGCGGCCCATTGTTGTCGAAATGCGATGTTTAACTATTTTATTTGGATGTTTATTATTATTTAGACACACAGTCTAAAAATTTGCCACTAAACAGGATGATAATTTAAATAATAAAGTATAAATATCAAAAGTCTACAATATATAACGGTAAGGCGAGTTTATAAAAAGCAAATCAAAAACTA
The DNA here is from genome assembly GCA_963170755.1 of Amphimallon solstitiale. Lineage (NCBI taxonomy): Eukaryota > Metazoa > Arthropoda > Insecta > Coleoptera > Scarabaeidae > Amphimallon > Amphimallon solstitiale. The sequence goes on from OY720676.1 coordinate 109,401,558, forward strand.
CGTTAATTATTTATGTTCTTCACAAATAAATAGATGCATCTCTCATAGTTACCCTTAATCGTATTGGTCAAAGCAATATAAATTACCTATTTGATTACTACGTCTTTGTTAATATTTTTATTAGAAGTTATTTGGAAGTACGATTCATATTTATGTAAACGTTATGTTTTAGATTAAAGAGGAAGTCTTATACACTGACTGTGACGCTTCGTCACTGTAGCTTTTAGCAACAACGTTAAATTCACTTCCATTCATAAAAGTGCACATTCAAAGCAGAGAAATAGAGTAGGGGAGAACGCGCTTAAAGATGCGCCAACTAAGTTAAATTGAATTCCGCCATTTTGAAGGTTATATTTATACCTAGCTCAACAATTCGCATGTCAAGTTCATTGACTTAGAAAAATGTAAACAAACTTACGTGTGAAAAGAAATGCCTTCCTGCAAAATGGCGACCACTATAGCGTTTGCTTAAAACTGGATGCGCACTCGTCGAAGCGCGTTCTCCCCTACTCTATTTCTCTGATTCAAAGTAATATTGAAGTTAAAATTCCTACGTACAGAAACGTTCTTTCTTGGTATAAAAAGGAAGTCGTACAAACTGACAATTAGGTCTCGTTCCTGACACTTTCAGGAATAACGTTGTATAAACTTCCAATATTAGAAGTGCAAATCAAACGTTGATTGGAAGTTAACAGTATTACATATTAGAACGTTAGTTTTTAACTTAAAATGGAAGTTGTTTAAACGAACTGTGACGTTTCTTGCACAGTGGGTTTATCTCGGCTGCTCCAACGAACACTATTGTAACTCAGATTTTTCGTTTTTTGAAATACAAAACACCAAAAAAATTTTTTTTTAAAAGTTTATATCTTATAAAGTGAACAATAATAGAAATGTCTATATCCTCTTTATTTTTTAAAATAACAATATCAAACCTTATATCATTGTAATCAGCAAAAAATAAGCTTTTTTATTTGAAATACAAAACATCAAACATTTTTTTTTAAAGTTTATATCTTATAAAGTGAACAATCGTAGAACTGTCTATATCCTCTTTATTTTTTAAAATAACCATATCAAACCTTATATCATTGTAATCATCAAAAAATAAGCTTTTTAACGATTTCAAAACCAACTATGGTTTCCATTTAAAAAAACACAAATTTGTGTCATAACTCGATAATGGTGAACGAAAAAAAAATATTAGCTACATAGTTTTATTTGGCGTAAAATTATCTAAAACTTTGTCGGAACACTTTTTCCCTAAAATTACTATTAACGATGCTAAGCATGTTTAAAGAAAATCGTAAAATTTAGTTTTCTTTGAATATCTAATAAGCCATGAAAGTTATTGGAGAAATAAAAGCAGTTTTAAATCAAACTCGTAAAACTGCGCATATTTCCCCATTTAAGCGTTTTTCTATCTGCAGTAGTTCCTGAGATCCCAATGCTAAACGTTCAAAAAAACTCACTCTGTATATATATATATTTCTATATTTACTTTTCCAATTTTAAAACAGTTTTGAAAATTAAGGTCACAAGTTACAATACGTTTATGTAAACTTATAAAATCGCTTTTTACTTTTTTGCAGTCAAACGGCAATAGATATCAATTCCAATTTTAGTATTTACGAGTTTAATCCCCCTCATGAGATCTAATTAGTTTTTCATTAAAATGTAAAAGTAGTAGTTTACTTCGAAAAAATCAAATTTAACAATATTTCGTCAATAACTAAGTTTAAACAAATTTATAAAGAATTCAAATGTACTCAAAATTAAATTTGAGAAAAATTGTATTAAAAAAGTTTTTCGAAATTCCTACCGAAAGTAGGTCTGTTACTTTTATCGAAAATCATTTTTATGCAAATATCTCGTAAGTCATGCTTTGTAGGCAGATATATTACAAGCATAACACTATTTAAAACATAATTTTCAACACCTTTTGTATTAAAAAAAAATCATAATTCAGACCGCTAGTAACACTTTTGCTTTTATCGAATAAGGATTTTTTGCAAATATGTCGTAAATTATGCATTCTATATATATATTTATCATGAGTACAAAAATATTTAGAGCTGGATGTGCAATGTTCTTTGTATACATGAAATTTCAAAATTTGAACCCGAAGTAATACTTTTATTATTAGCGAGTAGCACTTCTTTTCGAATATCTTGCAAAGTATGCATCCTATAGAGATTTATTAAAAGAAAAGAAGTACTTAAAAAAGGATTTTTAATAATTTTTTATATAAAGAAATTCTTAAAATTCTATAATTTGGAACGCCCATACGTATAAGAAAGTCGTGTGTTGGCCACACTTCATTATTTTTTCATTGTGCTTTCCTTACATAAGATTTATCTTACAATAGACTTATTTGATTTGGAATCCTAAAATAACACGCTAAAGAATTTATAGGAGATGTTAACTAAGAAATATACATAAATGAACAGCAAATACCGAACGTGTTTAAATAAACGAACACTGAAATGTACCTCTTAATATCATTTTAAATATTTGTCTTTTGTATTATATACAGAAATTGCACTAAAGTTTCCGTGAACAACTTCGCTATCACTTCCGTACATCATTTAACAATATTTACCTACTTATATATATATATATATATATACATATCACACATATTCAAGCAAATAGTGTTTCACAGAATTACATATATTTATACTTTAATATAATTTTAAAAGAAATCTTTATTTTTGGTGGAAAATAAATATTGGTATGATGTAAATATTTTATATTTAGGCAAAATTCATCATTTCCACGGACCAATTTTCAGAGAAATTCAATTACATTTATGAAAAAATATGAAATTTTTGGTGGTTTTATTTTTTTCTCGATTACACAGACCTGCAAAATTTGAGTTATGAAAAAGTGTTTGCACTTCATAATAATTAAATAAAATTTATTCAGAATTGTTGATAACTTCCTTAAAAGCACTCCGGGCTTCTTTTTTAATTTTACATTCAATGACTGATTTATATATTATTTGGTGTGCTGATTTTCAATATAGCGTCCATTTTCCTCAGTCACCTAAAAAAATTTCGCAAAATGTACTTAAAGATATGGGGAAAGAAGGGTATTTTATGTATTCTGGGAAAAAGTTCTTTTCAAAATTTATTATTTATCAAACTATGGAAAATATTTCCTAAATTATCTTGACATTTATAGGTCTTTATGCTGTCTCTTCCTTTTCCCCTGAAAGTTTCCTTTTGGCCCTTTGCCTCTTGTAGGCATGATGCGGATTTTCTCTATGCAGCTACCAGCAGTAGTCTACCATCATATTGACATCACACCTACCTTTATCTGCGCTCCATTTCCTTTATACCTTGGTGAAATATTTCTCCCTGTTCTTCACCAATAGCACTAAGACTTTTGGAAAAATAGTCAAATGCGAAATTAGGAAATGAACTTTCAAACTTATCGAACAACCCAAGATTCCTTAAAAGCTTCTATTTTGCTCATTTTAATTTTACTTTGACATTTCGGACCCTTTGTCTTGAAAAAGTGTCCGAATATCTAGACCTACGAAAACACTTTAATTACTTTTGCTACAGTCCTGGAATTTTGTGGCCGAAGTATTTAAAGCACTCTCTTAAAGCTATCTGAAACACTGTGAAAATCCTCGTTAAAAATCTGACCTCCGTCTTCAGAGTCTACAGGGGTGTCTCCTAGTCTCTCAGTAGGTTTAGGTATAGGTATTTCTGAGCTATGAGCAATAGGACGCATTGCCGACTAAAGGTTTTGGTGAAAAATGTCTCTCCTATTAATTATATTTTACCATTTCATGTTACATGCACAAAAGTGGCAGTCATCACTGTGATTTTAAGTTTTTCCCCCAAATCATATGAATTCAAATACGGAAAAACTTTTTCGTGTATTTTTACCATTTAGTCAATTCTTCTACACAAAGGCACCACTTTTATGTGGGGTCCATAACTTATTCTAGCCACCAAGTGTTACACCGAAGTATACATAATATACTTTCTACAAAATCTGTTAAGTTTCACAAGGCATTTGCGTCGTTTACTACACATTATAGGTTAAAACTTTCAATATGAAAACTATAAAAATGCGTATACTCATATATACACTTTGTGAAAAACTGCACTGCACAGTACCCAACCTCTTCACACAAAGATCATATGACAGCTGAGCGGAGGGCAGGAAGTGTGGAATAGGGAAAAGGAATAAAAGGAAGTAGTCATAAACTGACTCACAAGGTAGTTGCATACCTTAATAGTTGGATGGTTGATTTACTTTATATATATTATATGTGTTTTGTCCTTCTTCCATGAGTCTCTGTGTTGCAATTTGAATGTATTCGATCCTTATTTATATAGAATTAATCTTCAATCTTGTCAAAAGGCAGACAATGTTTGTTAGGTATAGTCCAATCATTGTACAGCGTGCTGCACCGAAAACAAAACAGTTTGAATATCTTGATGGAGAAATCTTTTGTGAAAAACGCAAAAACAGGTTGATCTTTAATCCAAGAAGGACACCGTTACATCATACCCTGAACTATAAATACGGCACTCCCCTCCCCTCTAGCACTCTCGTAACGGACTTTTGTCGGTCACTGTATAAATTATCGAACTAATTTGTATTAATGCATTTTGTTTAATTTTACATTAATGGGTGCGATAATTCTATACAAATATTCTAGTAAATATTTAATATATCTAATGTCATTTAGTAATAAGAAATATGATATTTATGTTAATTGTCTAAATGCATTTTGCACGTGATAATATCGTGTCGCGTGTTTGAGTATAGTGCATGCGTTTTGCGCGTGATACTTCGGCAAAAATACTGTTTTTAGCTATTATGTATGCGAGTCCAGGGCTATAAAGCGACTATATTATCAGTAAAGTCAGAGTTCTCCTAGGCAATCTGTGGGGGAATTCTCATAAAACTCTCTGGTAGTCTGGACAGTATACCTTTCCCTTAGTCTTTCTGGCAGTCCAGGAAGGAAGTCCCGTAAATTGTTTTCTTTTCTGGCAGCCTGTGGAAAGAAAACAATTCCGTTCCTGTAAATCCCGAATCAATCCTTACATGGTTATTCCGTTCAATTTAAATAATCATGTCGGATAGGTTTCCTTTAGTTTCATATGTACTAAAGTAAATTTTAATTTCACGTAAGATTCTAAATACATTACTCTTGTCCATTATCTCTTCAATAATAAGAACACACGTGCTATACAAGACGTAAACTTTTTTTAAGGGACTTGTGTAAATACCATCTTTCTCGAAGTAAATAACATGTATTTAATACTTTAATTTTACTAAATATTCACGACCGTATGATTTATAGATCGTTATTTGGATATCCCGTTATATGTTTATTGACATATTGCAAACAAGTTTCAGTAAATCTAAGGTTAATTTCAATATAAGAACTGTCAAATATAGATAGTGAAGGTGGACGAATACCAACTGTAGTTTTAGTTGATGGCAATACCACTCTGATGTTAAATATCCCTAAGAGTATACAAGACATTTAGCTATCCGTTATTGAGTACAGGTGGGAGCACCGGGCCATTCAATTTGGCAATTAGTTTCGTTAATTTAACAATTTTAAAAAGGATATCACGTCACACTCTAACTACTACATTCAACAACTGAATTGCTGGTTGCGTTACTTTTGATTTTAGCGCGCTCTAGCGGAAAAAACGGTAACGTATTCCTAAATGTGAGACAACATTTGAAAACTCTGATCACCTCACATTAGTCTTTTTTGTTATGCCCATAACAGTGGAGAAATATTTTTCATTAATCTGGCACCCAGAGGCGTTATCCGTACAGTGGTGCCAGATTTACCGATTTTTGTGTGGATCTATCAGTTTTTACTTTGATTTACCGGTCTACCGATTTCAGTTCTTAATCTACCAAAAAGTCGATTTTGTTTTATGTGTGTAGAAATGAAATCGGTAGACCGGTAAATCAAAGTAAAAATTGGTACATCTACCGAAAAATCGATAGACCTGCCACCACTGTATCCGTAGAGAAACAGTAAATGTATACATATATCAAGGTCTAATAATAAATTTCGTTACATTTAACTTCCATATAAATTAGCCTGTAGTATTGCTCATTCCATTTAAATCTACAAAATGAATTAAAGAAATAACATCGTAATTATTCTATCATTCTATTATAAGTAATTGTAGAGCCTATCCTTACATACGGAGCCGAATGCTGGCAAATGACTGAGAAAGGAAAGAAAAAAGTGGACACTGTTGAGATGGATTACCTGAGAAGAGCCTGTCGCATATCAAGAACTGAACATATACCTAATACGGAAATCAGACAAAGAACCAACAGAATACATAGAACGTCAGAAAGAATAGAAACGAGGAAACTGATATGGTACGGACATGTAAGACGGATGGAGGAAGACAGATGGCCAAGAAGAGCTCTAGAATACAACCCAACGAATAGAAGGAAACGAGGAAGACCGGCAAAGTCATGGATAAGTGGGGTTATGGAAACAATGAAAGATAGAGCAATAGATGAAGACATCTGGAGAGACAGGAAGAGATGGAGATCGAAATGCGGGAAACGGCTGACGCTGTAGGACCCCCGCTTATATATATATATATTATTCTATCAAAGACTTGAAGAGAAATACGTTGATAAAAACTGCCGACAAATTTTATGATCCACCGGAAGAATCAAATAATTAGTTAGATCATATTTAATGCCCGGCCGCATGAAACATTTAATACACAGTACAATGTAGAAGAAATTTAAAGTCACAACTTTATTATTTATTATGTTCTCGCTAAAACGGGAGCACATGCAGAACTTGTTGAAATGACAAGATAAGTAGGCACCGACTGTGAAAGAAGAAATTAAACGTGTCTAGTGACGATTCATACTGAGAACGAAACAGCAGGTTACGCACAGATGCGCGTACCTAACAAAATAGCAACAAAACATGAATTTTATTAACTACAAAGCATAAATATCCAGTGTGAAAAAAAAGCACCAAGCACGTAGGACATTTTAGTCACAGACCATTTCATAAATATCATGCCTCACTCGATAATGTTGGGTTGGTCTTTATCTTACTAAGCAAATGCAGCATTTTATAGTGCGCTTATCTATTTTTTATGCCTGCCACTTCGATTATTTATGACCATGTACTTACATTTTTTATGTCTATTCTAAATTATCCATCTAAAAGACAATAAATGCAACACTTTTTTACGTACCGCATGAACTCCAGCTTTTTGTTCAATCTCAAAAAGAAGAATATGAGTATGATAAAGGCAAGGACATTAAAATAAGCTGCATCATCAAAATCGCAAATAAAACATGTAATGTCATGTATAATGAGTTTCTTTTCATGTTAACACTTTTGCACATTAGTTCTTTTGTAGTACCACAAGTACTCACAAACGTAATATAATTATGATTATCAAAGAAAAAGAAAAAATGAAACCTAATTTTTTCTTCTTTCTAGCGTCACACCCAAATATGATTAAAATAATGAGTACCTATTATTGAAGGTATAATTTGAAAATTTTTACGTATCCTCCTATAAAGAAGGATTTTCATAAATCAAATTCATTATTCCACAATCGTCTCACTATCGTTAGTAGTAATTTCTGTCTTCAGCTGACTAAAATGACATATAATATTACGAAATATTACTTAATAAAAGACAATTCGTTAAGTATTAATGCAAAAAATGGTAGAGGTAAGATAAAATAAATCCAGAACATTATGATTATTCCACGTAGAGGATCTTCAAAAGTAAGGACGCACTTTTAACTTGCTGAATCTTCCATATACACATATAATTTGATTTGTCGCAGTCTTCTCTTTAGTAATTTGTTGCATAATTCTAAATATGTGAATATAAGTTGGCAAAATAAGTCTGAAAACACTGACGAAGAGGATACTTTAGAAAGAAAACTATTGTCAGAAAAAATATGTAATAAAATAGGTAAAAAGAGATTATAACATCAAATTTTGTGTCCAGTAAACTGACATAGACTATTCTCATCGGTTAAACAACTGAATAGATAGTATAAAACAAATTTACCAACCATAATATTAAACAATTACTTTTTTAAAATAAAAAAAGAACCTCAAAAGATCTAAAATTGTTATTCAGGAAAGTGTTACTAAAATAAAATTGTCTATGAATAAGGATGCTGTTAAACAATTTGCCGGGAGAGTAATATGAACAAATAATTGCAATATTTATAAGAAGAAGGATAACAAAAGCTTGCTCATTAAAAATACGAGAGATAATCGATAGGTTTTTAACAAATAGGAACTGCTTGCACGACGGGTTTTGATGGACAGATATCCTTTTCTAATTACAACTTGCTACTAATTTTAAGTTTTCTGCTTGGACTTTTAATAAATTAAGAACATAGTAAAGTTATTTGTATTAACTATAGATTTAAAGTTACTTAGAATTTAGTATAGATTGCTTATTTTAAAATACTTTCAATTGTTACTATTTGTGTTTATTAAAACGCCCTTAGATACATATTTCTTATTACATCACTCTCATATCTATTTGTCAGTAATAACCTACTTATATTCTTCAAGTTAACATTCCTTTTCCTTAGATTTGCTCCTTTTTATCTATACTCATATTTGATTATTTTTTTACTAAATTAAAACGAAGGAAACAAAAATAATGAAACGTATTGCTGTGGTATCTACTTTTAAATTGACATAAGTACTGGTGATACCTTCACATATTATTTGAGTGAAACAGCGTAAATATTAGAATTTTTACGTGGATTCGAACAGCGATTTACTGCTTTATAGCCTTTCTCTTATCTGGTCTATTATGAGAGAGGGTAAGGAAATTAAACACAATATCTATGTTTTAATACTAATAGTAGATATATCTCAAATAACTATAATGATTAAAATATTCTATCAAAATGATTCTTTATAGAATTGTTTATAGGCGTTATTGTTTATAAAGAAAATATATGAAATTGATATGATTGTGATTTAATGGATGTTCACTATGTATTTGTTTTTCTTAAAAAGATTTATTAGTGAAAATTGAACACAATGCAAGCACTATTTCACCAAAGCAAACATTCGCACGTAGCACTTTGATAATCTAGTGTCTTGCTACTTAAATATTTCGAAATCAGTTTACACTAATTGCTAGGAGCAAACATTTTCACCTAGTACTTCTACCCACTTAGTGTTTACACATCAAAATATTCTCGTATATTCATGTGTAGTTATTTAAATAAATGTCATGAGATTATACAAATCTTTAATGATGCTCAACAATCCATTTGGGGCAAACATTCGCACTCTATGGTCGATCCAACATCATTAAACATATTTCTAATTAATAATGAATAGGCTAAATATTTAAAACAAAGTGAACATTCTTCAAGTTCATCTTAAAATAATTTAAGATAAACTTGTATGTTATAACTCATAAAGATTTTTCGTGACTCACTTTGTTTGATTATACAATTCTTCAAATTCCCTTTTATAAATATCTTTAATTGTTGTTTTTAAATCAAAAATTTTTTTAAATAAAAACAATTTAAATATTTAAATTCTATTTTTCTTTGTAATACAATTCTTGAATAAAACAGGTAGTGCCCCTACTGTACATGTTATTCGGTATCAATAGATATACTTTTATGATGCCGGAGCTTCGTTTTTTAATTGGTGTTTTCGGGATCTAAATTAAAGTCGAAAATCTGCGTGTCTAGTCTTGTTTTCTCTTTATATATTCTCCAGCAAAAGACGATCGGTACTTTCGCGTCCTCTGTCTTGAATTTTGAGTTGGCCATACTGCCACACACATAGTTCAATTTCTTTCTTGCTGATTATAAGTTGTCATTTCTTGTTCAGACACGTTGACAGCTATACAATAATGTCCGCAATCCAAATCTTCCTTACTTAAGTTTACAAATTTACTTCATCTTATTCCAGGCAAGTGTGTTATTCCTTTTTCTCTTTTAATGTAAACATCTGTTGTATCTGTATATGAACTCATTACTCTTGTAATTATTTGATAAGTATTTTCTTTCACCATTTACTACCCCTATTCAAATTTTTGTTTCTCTATTTGGGAATAACGGAAAAACTTTTTCCCTTTCAACCCCTTATCAGGAGGACCCGTCGCTGCTTCCTTCTCTTTATCTTCAAACCAGTTTTTCGTCTCAGGTGAAATTGTTATTTCTAATATGCTACAAATAAAGTATTGACGTCTTATTTTCTTTTTGCAGGTGTTAAGCCATACGTGATCGTCACTGATGCCTCAGAGACACAAAGACTACAAATATAGGAACTTAAGGAATACATGTTAACATTTCTTTATTGTATACAAAACGTTTCATTTACGATTTAAATTCTCATAAGATAAATATCGTATTTATATCCTTATTTTATTAATTGAACGTATTTACAACCTTTTTACTTTTGTTGTTAGTCATATTTATGAACTGATACTATTCACATTAACATTAACATTTTCCTTCGATACTATTTCATTTTCTTTAGCATATCTGATTTTATTTTGCTTGTATAGTTTAATAGCGTTCAAATGATTCACCCTCTTTACTGTTCGATCCATCATCATGACTCTTTGTCTATTGTTTACTTTCAATACTTTTTTATTCTTAAATAATGGTCCATTTCTTAGTATGTTTAAGGCCATTTTTACAGATTGTTTATAGTTAGGTTCTGTAACTTTATATTCAAATTTTACTTCTTGTTTATCGTTTCTACAAAATCAAGCTTATTATTTACTTAACATGTGTATTATATCTCATTTATCTTTGTATATCTAACTGTTAAGTTCTCTTAAATAAAGTTTATTAATAAACATTTTTAATTTTATTTACAATATTTTCAATTGAGGAGTTTATCCTTTAAGGTTCTGCAACCCATCTTACTTGAGTGATTAATATAGCTTTAGCTATCTAAACTTAAATAAATATTCACTTGAATTAATACGCTTATTCTATAACTAAATTAATCCCTAATACTATTTCCAAAATGTAGGTTCACAGCAGTATGTTTATATAAAAAGAAACAAATCTGTGTGTTTCAAGGAAAAAAGAATGTACACTTGAATTGGTTTAAAGTTTGAATCGGTTGCTGTTCTATTAGCTTATAATAACAGTTTTAATTTATTATAGTTTTGAATTTTTTCTTTGGTTATACCAAGCTTTAATTTTGTACGTACTTGATCGTACGGCTGATGCTACAGATGCTTTGTTTTTAAGTAACTTCAGTCTTGTGCACTTTAATGTGTAAATTTAATGAAGAAAGGCATTTAAAGGTTGTTCTTGAGATTGATATGATGTCCTTCTCGGAAACTTTGTTTAGCCATAACGTTGCTGATGAAGTGATTACATTGTATTACAATTTATTTCATAGGACAGACTAACTCGAAGTGGTGGTGTTGGTGGTGCTGTTATGTATATTACAGATTGTTCCAGTTCTAATATCGAACAAATTTGATTCAGCATTAGTCACAAATCAATATAGAATGGTTTTCAATGTGTTTGTAATACCCCAGGCTCTAATATCTTTGATTTCTTTAAGAGAATAGGAACTTCAGCTTGTTGAGTATTGTATTTCTATTAATGTTATTTATTTATCTTGAGGATATTAACATTGCTATGCTCGATCTCATAAATAATTTTCAAATTCATATTCAAAATCTATTCTACGCCTTTCATACAAGACTCCACACGTGTAACTGCTAATTCTGCTACGATAGTTGATACTATAGAAATGTCTACTTCTGTTGAAATATTGCAATCTGCTGTTTTATACTCAGAATTATAAAATCAACAAGTACTTTTTGCAAAACTTTCCTATTTGTGTCCTAAGAAAATTGATGTACACATATCGTGGTTCTTTTTTAGACTACATTGAATTTTCTTTTAGTTTGCACCGCTTAAAACTCCTCTCATTACAAGACCTCTAGAATCCCGGCTCAGGGATAATTTACAATTTCTATAAAAACTAAGAAATGATAAATTAGTTCAAAATTCTAATATGTCCGCTATATAAAAAAACGAAAAAGTGCTAAATTATGTATCTCAGCATAAAATCAGTAACAAATGTCGTCAGAATTACGGCATATTGACATCAATGAAAGTAAAACAAAATCTTTTCGTCAAGAGCATCCTAAAAGTAGTAGATTTTTCTACTAAAATTGATAATTACAATAAATCTAGACTTCTGACAGTGTTTGTTTTGCTTTAAGCCAGTCGAAAGGACAAGAGTCATACACTATATTTCCAGCGTTAGAAGTAAGGGTATTAGTGCAGATAATGTAAGTACTGGCATACTTAATAACACCTTACATTATATACTACCGTGCGTTACCCTATTTATTTAACATTTGTCTTGATGATAGTGCTTCTCCTGTGTGTTCAAGTTTCAACGTGGTCATATTTGCCTTACCACTTTGTTGAAGGTATCAGTTGACATAATTGGTGTTGGCGATAGTGGTTTATGCATGTTTATAGTTTTATTGGACTTTAGTAATGCTTATGACACAACTGATCATCGGATTCTATTTTTCAAAAGTGGGTTTGTTTCGATGATGGCGCAGTTGCTTTACTAGAGTGTCTTAGGATGTGTAGAGGTGTGCCGCAAGGTTCAATTGAAGGCTCTTTGTTATTTTCCATCTATACATATTTTTTCCAAAACGTCGTAAAGAAATTTGGACTTAAAATACATGTGGAAGATCCTCAATATTTTTACTTTGTTTAGTCAGATATTTACAAAATCAATCACTTTTTGATTTGCTTACTAAAACCACTTTTTTTCTACTGATTTTCAGTATCCTTGAAGATTTAAGTTGAAAATCAGGGAACAGTTCCATTAGCTGTCCAGCTGAACCTCACCTTCTGATTGCCACTTCATTATTATTTGCACTTTATTACTATTCTTTTCCTTTCCATTATACTTTATATATACCTACCTATTATATTTTTTATGTCCTTTTATGTAGACGGAAATAAAGACATTTATTATTAATAATAATTGTTACTATTGTCTTTATTTCTCATATAAATATATATTTTAGAGAGATTGGGGATTTTTCCATGACCATTTGTATATTGCATAATAGTAAACGTTATGGTTTCGAGTATTGACAGTACTTTTTGATCTACGATTCTTATAAATTGGTGAACATATTTAAGGAAAGCAGTTGGCAACTGGGGAGATAGATATGAGTAAAAATTGAAGTCAGAGCAGATCTCTATTACAAGAAATCCAGCCGATATTTATAGATGGAGCTCAGCTCACGTAATTCACAAGCTCACCTAAGCACGGGATTTCTGTGTCGGCGCCTCAAGCATGTGTTTAATTTTATAACACTTCCTTTGAGCATGCCACGTTAGGGAATTTTAGTAACTTTTAGTTGCAAACATCGATCAGCTGTTGTAATCAACACTTTTAAAAAGTAAAATGAGTAAAACCAAGAAATAATTAGAAGTAGTAATAGTATTTATTTCTTTAAAGTAAGTTGAAAATGAAATATTTTAATTGCAATATTGAATTATAGCTATTTTTATTAGTAATGTATTGCAAAATATTTAAATCTATACATCTACATGTAAGTAATTAAATAATTTGTATTTTCAAATAAATGCAATGGAAATAATAACTCTGAAAATATACTAGTTAATAACAATAGCCTAATAAGACCTTTTTTTTTGAAAAAAAGTTATGTCGATGAGTTATTACGTGGAAAGTATTTCTAGATTAAGAAAAATACAATATCTGCAGTATATTTGCGAGTTGAATATGAAACAGTTGCTTTTGAAGAAGAAATTAATGCATTTTACATTTCTGTAGCTCACCAAAAACAGTTTATTGTGTTTCACCTATAATTTTGTTGAAAAAGCTAAACATGTGGAATTACGAGGGCTTACTAAACACATGTGGCATTCTACCTCCAAGTATACATATTTGCATATTACAGCACATGGTAAATGAATATTTACGAATGTCGATATTTTAATATCCATTATACATATAGTGATCAGTCTCATTTTCATTGAAATACATGTACATAATATGTTCTTATTTATGTATTCAATTGTATCAGCAATTAATAAATATTAATTTTAGTTAACGCTCTTACTATAGAAAAACATGATTAATTTATATGTAACGAAATGTTTATTTATTTTTTTAATGAATGTATTCAAAGAAGATTTATTAAACAAATTAGCAACAATGTGTGTAGATATTTTAGTTCAATTGTATTTCAAGTATATAGCCGGCTCTCATCGTTAAATTATTTATATGGTTTAGTAACAATATTATTCACATACTTTCATTATTTACCAGTATTTGAACTACTTTATCATAATTTGTAATTGTAAAAAAGGAGTACTATTTTTTGTGTGTGTAATTATTGTAGTAATAGATTTGTAAGATTGCTGCTTTTAGGAGATCTAAGATTATGTCCAATATGCTAATTCTTATATTGATTGATCACATATTATTAATATATCTTTCATTAGAAAGTAACTTTTAATTATTTATATGTGATCAACAAACTGTTCTAAATAAAATTGTATAGTAGTCATGATTAATAAGTACATTGTCTTTCTAAAGTTTAAAAGCCTTATTTACTGTGGCCGTTTACATATTTATACCATTATTTTTACAAGTACTGCAATCAAATGGAAGCGATAAAAAATTGAGAATTCATATGGATCAAATATTCCATTCCAAATATATCACCACACGTTCATGTTATTGTCCATTTTTTCCGAATCGATGTCGTCAGTTCTCCATAAACTATGCAAATTCTTCAAACATTTATTTATAAAAAGGTTATGTTTTAAAATGAATCTGTCAACCGTGTGCTCAAGCATGGTCTAACACAACCGGACGGCTGAGGTCGTGTTTTCGTCACCTTGAGCACTGGCCGGTGCTTGAGGTTGTTTTATATAACGAAGATGTGTCGTATATACGTACTTGAGAATCTGCAGCGCCTTGAGTATGATTTATAAATCCGAGCCTTAATATCATTTAAGAAAATCAACACACTGTACCGTGACGATACACAGATAATGCGTAGAAAATCTGTATCACTGATCAATGGAAAAGCATTTCGATATCTTCATGTCTCGTCAGCATTGCTTTCGCGCACCAGACTGATTGCTCACTATCTAATTATTTCGCGAACCAATTCAGGCCTAATAGAAAGATTCCCCGAACGTCATCTAGTACCCAACCATAAGATTTACTTCTTCTGATATATATGGTTGTCGAAAAGAATACGACTATGTTAGAAAACTGTGATTTCAAACGAAAACTAAACAGAGCCAGTAGATAATAAACCAACTAATGGAATTTGTATTATTCCTTTTCATGACATGCCGTTTTGTGAAATCATAATATCCTTACTCATATAAGTCTTTTACATTAAATATATTCGAATTAAAATTTAATATTATTACCATTGTTGTATAGAGCATTTTCGTATTCTGCTAACATATCCCATAGCCGTCTTTCAACAGATGAATATTCGATAACAAATTGCAAGTTTGCAGGTATTTGTGTAGACATGTCTTGAAATGGATGCAAAATTCTGACCAACTGATGTTTCTAAATCATAGATTTATGACAGATGCACGATTCTCATCGTTCCTGTGTTCCTGTGCGATGGCTATAGAGAAATACGCATGTGTTCCCCCACAATACTCATTGCGGTTTAAACAAATGCATCATATTTATCAAACTACGCAACTCAATTTTATTATGAGCTATATTATATACTTACCAACGTACTTAATCTCTGAAAAAGCGAGTTTAAAAATGATACCGAAAATTTTAACAGATTCAAAAAATAAATCACATTCTAAATTATAAAGCCATATCGCAATGGTGATCACATATCGTATGATAAAATTCTACTCGTCTGAATAAAAGAGTTTTCAAATGATAAATAATTAGTAGTAATCTCTAGAATGAATGCAATTTATTGCAATTATGGCATATTACATGAAAAAATAGGCTTTCTGGTTAAGACATTTCCTAGTTAAGATTAGATTACAAAGATCAGCCGATTAACAAATTTAATACATAAAACAATATAAAACCTTAAAAAATAGCCATTTATTATCAGTTGTTTATTCCTAAATTTGCGTAAAAATACTTTTTTTTCTAGAAACTCATACCTACTTTGAATAAGACTCTTTATATTATTAATACATATACAGGCTGGGCAAAAAATACCTTTCCGATATTAAAAATTAATAACTTGTGTACTCGTGAATTATTTCCATTTCTTTCTGTTTTGTTTCAGACACTGATTAATACACCATTGCAGAACGAACGAAAATGGTGTTGTTAGTTTTGGAAAACGGCCGGTCAGTAATTGCCACTCAACGGGCATACCGGCAATTTCTTGGAATGCGCAGGACTTGGTGCTATGGTGGCTAAGTTCGAGTGATATGGGGACCTGGAAGATGTGATACACGCTTGTAGATTTCAGATTTTGTAGAAAAATCTTCATCTATACCCCTACAAAATTCAGTTGGTCCAACAGCTCCAGCATAGTGACCAGGCATGGCGGTACTGCAGAGCTGTTCTCTATTTCGCGCAGAAAGTCCAAGAGTATTTTCAAAATTTAATAATGACCAACGAGGTGCATTTGCATCTAAGCGGGTTTGTGAGCAAGCAGAACTGCAGATTTTGGGACAGGGAGAATCCAAAAATTGTTCACCAAAGTTCATTACATCCCCTTCGTGTGACAGTTTGGTATGGCATAACCTCACGCAGGATTTATGGACTATATTTTTTCAAAAATTTGGTAGGTGAAAGATGTACAATCAATGGAGATCGTTACAGAATGATGTTCTTCATCCTTCCACTCCTGCTAGTGGACAACCACAATGGCATATGGCTATAGCAAGATGGTATTACGGCTCACACTGCTCGTGCGACTATGAACCTCTTTCGGAAACCAAATCGTGCCATCTCCAAAAACGGTGACTTGAGATGGCCACCACGATATGACGGCTCCAGACTTTTTTCTGTGGAGCTACCTTAACGAAAAAGTCTAAGTCAACAAATCACTGACTTTACAGAAGCTGAAAGACAACATTCGTGCTGAAATTGTGCAAATTACATCGGCCAAATGATGCAAAATCAAATTTCAAAAGCCGAATCATGCGTTCTAACGGTGAACATTTAACCTATCTCATTTTTCACATTTGATATAAAAAGGACATAAACTGAACTTTAATTTGCAAGTTATTTTGGTATTTTCTACCGCTTCTTTTAATAGTTATTACATATAGATATAAATGGTGTTTTTTGGCCACCTGTATTAATTACTTTCGTTTACAATTGAATGCGGATTCTGTACAAAGATTAAATTTAACCCTTATTTATATAACTTACTTTAGTATTTATTGATACACATACCTAATAGAAATTTGGATACTCCTATCATCATCAAAACAATGAAACTGCTACTAAGTACATTTGTGTATAGTTTATTTTGATATTCCCTTAAACTATTATTAGCTAAATAATAATAATAATAATAATAATAATAATAATATATTGCGAAAGTACAGAAGTAACATACATGCGTAAATAAGATATAATTCAATTTAACATTCGCAAGTCACAGGGCGAGGTTCAGTCGAAGACTGCTCTACCACCTAAACCCTGGCTTCAGCATAAATCCTCACAAGAGATTATGCCTAAAATAAAGTGATGGTTTGTCACTGCAGTAAACTTAAAATACAACAAACCTAGTTACAGATGCATAATATACACAAATAACCTAAAAATACTTCTGCTTAGCTTAGACAAGAAAAAGAAAGGATTATCTTGAAACACATTATTCAGCTACCAGTTACAGTCAATCTCCTCCTAAGCCCACGCTTGAAACCAGCCAAGGACAACCCTTTGAGTTCAATAGGTAATGCATTGTATTTAGAAAAGATAACATACGAAAATGCCCTCTTGAATAGTGAGGTACGATGTGGTGGTGGCGAAATGAGGCCCCTGAACCGGGTTGTGATGCTGTGAACATCACATCGATATTTAATTTTTCTGTACAGGTAAGGAGGCGTTTTAAAAAGAATAATTTTCTGAAATAAACATAGGGTCTGCAACTCCCTCCTACTATACATGTTCAACCATCCCAAGCGACCAAGTCCGTGAGAAACGCGATCAAACTTTCTCAGGCCGAAAATGGACCTCAAGCAACAATTCTGAATTTTTTGAATCCTGTATTCCGTATACTTATCGATGCATGAGTGATAACGAGGCGCACAGTAGGTAAACTGGGATAGGACAAAAGTTTCGCATAAAGTTGTCTTAGCTTTAATGCTTAAGATTCACCTATGCGGAAATAACTTTCTTAAATTTGCATATGCATTTCTTATATAATTACTAATCTGATGTCTATACCTAAAACTATTATCTAAGATCAGGCCCAAGCTCCTCGCAGAGCCCACCACAGGCAGATTTGAATTGCTTAGTTCAATATTAATGAACTGTTTAATCCGATCACAAGCGGCAGGACCACCGAACATCAGAACTCGAGACTTGCTGGGATTAATCACAAGCCCTTTCTCCGATGCAAACCTTGACACAGATTCAAGATCACTATTAATTTTCCTCTCAGCTGACTCCCAGTCAGAAGGGTCAAAGGACAGATATAGGTGTGTATCATCGGCGTATATATGGGTCTTGCAAAAGCTGATACTCTCAATCAAGTCCCGTGTATACAACGAAAAAAGAAGTGGTCCGATTATGGAACCCTGAGGAACACCACGATGTATTGGTAAGGCAGACGATTCCCTCGAATCAAACACAACACTGTCGACGATGCTCCAGAAAACTCCCCACATGACGTCAAGCACGGCTACCGAAACCAACGGAACTAAGTAAAGAAAGTAATATAGCGTGGTCGATCATGTCGAATGCTTTACTAAAGTCAAGCAATACTAGGGTAGTTAGGAGGCCACCATCCCCAGCAGTCCGTATGTCATCTGTAATTCCGAGAAGTGCCGTCTCACATCTATAACCCCTCCTGAACCCAGATTGGGTATCAGGTAGAATACTGTACTCCTGTACATACGTTGTGATTTGGTGATGCATGACTTTTTCCAGAATTTTGGACATGACAGGAAGCAAACTTATTGGTCTGAGATTCTTAAATTATTTAGGCTGATTGATCTTCGGAAGAGGAAGAACAAGTTCATGCTTCCATTCCTGAGGGAATATCACCTCCAGTAAGCAGACATTGATGAGATGCGCCAAGTAGGGAACAATAGAGGGACAGCACAGCCTGATCATTTGCAATGAAACACCATCCACGCCAGTGGATTTGGAGGTGATGCTACTGATGACCCCAAGCACCTCGTGCTCCTCCACATGATCAAAGGAAAAAACATTCGGGAGATTGAGAGAATTAACAGGGACCGAGTTATTCGACACAATCGCAGCCGTGCAATTTACAAAATGGTTGTTCATCTGTCGACATCGGACAGATGCGCAGGGATAGCAGGTATATCCTTAACATTCAAGGACAGGAGCTGCACCTGCCTAAATAGATCATTTTTGGGTTTAGCTCTACTGATGTGATCGAAGTGCGCCTTCTTCTCGTTACCTATACTCACATTGGTATAGTTGCGTAGAGTCTTATAATAGTCCCAATGTGCTACGAGTTTGGTCCTCCTTAGCTTTCGCCTTGTTCCCCAAGTTCATTAGTAACCTTATGTTTTCAGTCAGCCATGGAGCTGGAGGTTTAGTCCTTCGAGTTGTAATAGGTGCAAATCGAATTGAATTAAATATTTATTTATGTAGCTCCACGCATTGGACAAACTATTTATACGTAAGGATTTTTTAATACTATATTGAAATGAATAATTGATTAATAAATGAATGTGAAATTGTATCTTTTTAAAAATCCTCAGCTCAGCTTAAATTTTCTTCTATATATCGCGTGACCATATTCAAAGGATAGTAAAATCAATTAATCTTTCAAAACGAAGGAAAAGCAATAAAATTGGTACTAAGTACATTTGCGTATAGTTTATTTCGATATTCTCTTAAACTGTTCCAACTATTAACAGATATAACCCCAAACGGACAAGCTATTTATACGTAATGATGTTTTAATATTGAAATGAATAATTTGTTTGTAAAAAATATTATTTTAAATCTAATTTGTATTTTATTTGTTATAACCTACTCAAACATTAAAGCAACTTGTGTCTCTTATGTGTTATTATAATTTTTAAATAACAATTTCTGTTGAAATTTGTTAATAGGAGGGCCGAATGTCGATCTTAACCTAAATTTCTGTGTTGCTTTTTCACATGTTCTTGACCATATAGTTAACATATTTCTGTTATGTTTTTATTGAAAATTGATTATAAAATCGCTAATAACATTGTTTTCTAAATATTTCCAATAAGTACCTGCTCATATAACTTTATTGTCGGACAGAATGTTTTTAAAAAAAAATGTTTGTAATTGAATATTAGTAAAAAGTCTGGATTGCGTTAAGTAAATTATTATTATTATAAAAGAATTTGTTATCGTAAAACTTGGTAACATATTTCTCACGCAGTAGAGTATAAATGTTTTTTTCTACTCCCATACTTTAATTGTATTATTAGATATGCCGAACCAGTACTATAATGATGTTCATTACGATACAGATTTTCATTATGTTACAAGTTTATATCCAATAGGAATACAGATTTTTCATTACGATACAAGTTTATATCCAATAGGAATGGGACATTTCAATATTCAAACAATATTCAATATGGCGACTGCATATCTGACAGATATACAAATTAAATAAATGTGACAGTTCTCTGCAATTTACAAGTAAGTACTTAAAATTTGTGCTTTTTTGAAAATATAAACGGTAAAAATGAGGGATAATGACAGTGAAATGTAATAATTGACTCCACCAGAAATTATGGAACAAGCCTTAGTAGCCACGAACAATTTATTATCATCCAAATTCACAAAAACGTACGGAAAATTTTAACCTCAATTTAAGAAATGGATTGTTCAAAAAATATGTTTTATTATGGGGTCGTAGAAAAAATAGTGTATACAACTCGCATTTAATGGGTATTAAGACACTCGTATTCATTACAATACTCGGCTTCGCCTCGTATTGTAATTCTCTTACTCGTGTCTTAATAGCTATCATTAAATGCTCATTGCATAATATACTATTACAATACAATTAGATTACAGATGGCTGAAATACTATCTGAGGCACGGATTAATTACTTTTCACTGTTTCCGCTTTTATCTTCCACTTTATATTAAAAAATGAGGTGTGGCCACCACACGACTTTCTTATACGTATGAGCGTTTCAAACTATAGAATTTTAAGAATTTTTTATACAAAAATTATTCAAAATTCTATTCTAAGTACTTCTATTCTCTTAATAAATCTCTATAGAATGCATACTTTGCAAGATATTATCAAAAAAGTGCTCCTCGCTAAGAGTAAAAGTGCTACTTCCGGTCCGAATTTTGAAATTTCATATATACAAAAATATTGCAAATCCAGTTCTAAATACTTTTGTACTCTTGATAAATATGTATAGAATGCATAACTTACGACATATTTGCAAAAAATCGCTATTCGATAAGAGTGGTACTTCCGGTCTGAATTTTGAAATTTTTTTTATACAAAAGATATTCAAAATTATGTTTTAAATACTCTTATACCCGCAACGTACTTGTCTAAAAAGCATGACTAGCGAAATATTCGCAAAAAACTGATTTTCGATAAGAGTAAAAAACCTACTTCCGGTAGGAATTTCGAAAAACTTTTTAAATAAAATTATTCTCAATTTTAATTTTAAGTATATATGAATTCTTTATAAATTTGTTTAAACTTGGTAGTTGACGAAATATTGTCAAAATTCGATTTTTTCACTGAAGTAAACTACTACTTCCGGTCGGCCAATTTTGCTGAAAATCTAATCAGTTCTCAAGAGGGTGCTTATACTACTAAATGCAAAACTTGGAATAGATACCTACAGCGGTTTGAGCGCTATCGTGGTCACACACACACCGGACACACACACAGCCAGACACACAGACACACACACAGAGACATTTTTTAAAAACCACTTTTTTGGTATCAGGGGACTTCAAAACGTGGACATCTGCAAAAATCTCGAGGTCGAAAATTTTCATCATCACAATAGGTACTTCCTTATACTACGTATAAGAAAGTAAAAGATGAACAAATATAGAAGTAATGGGCGTCTCTAAATAGCAATCTTTGATAGTAAAAAATATCTCAAGATACTCATTTTATAGAATATAGTTTACTAAACTTACCTCTCATATAGAAATAACTATACATTAATTTATATAGAAAGGCACAAAGGCACAAAGGCACAACGCACCTCAGAGAACACAGGCAATTCCAAAGTAAAAATTTCTTTAACACTTCACAATATTCTATTTTAAACCTTTTACCTAATTTCTGAACAAACTATTTGTTTAAGATACATTTTAACTAGTAATCTTAAATGGTGAGGCCTCATGGTGAGGATGTATTGATAAGATAAACTATGTCAAAATAATTAGCACATAACCTAAATGTTACCACGAATAAAACTATTAAACCCACTCATTTAACGTATTGGATAAAACACTATGACACATTATACAAACATCTTTTATGGAAATTTTTGCGTACTATTCGACATGTAATTAGTTGTTTTATTTCTTCTAGTTTTATTAATTGACGTACATCGGTAAACTGGAATTGCAATAATTCATGGAATCTAATTAGCAGATAAAAAGTTAAAATAGTGATAAGCTGCGCACTATAAAACAATGCACTTGATTAATTGAGGCTTAAAATAGAATAAAAGAAAAAGTAAAATTATTTCATCACAACCCGATACAAAAAAACATATATTTAATTTACAATTAGTATTTTGCATTAATTATTTATCTCAAATCGTCAATACCAATAACAAATATTCAAACTGTGCATTAATGAGTTCAAAATGTATGGATTCAATTTCTGGTAAACTAACAACTATACGAGGAAATAGAAGATACATCTGCATTTAGAATTGCGGCAGCAGATAGCATTTACGAATAATAGTTTGAACCTGAATTGTAGTCTATTAAGTCATAATTAGAACCTATAAGTTCAGAATCGGTCATAATACCAACAGCAACATAAAGGGTTGTGCCGCACACATATCAAGGACAAAATAAATTTATAGGCATAGCACCAGGCTATTAAATTTAAATGTTCAATCTATTTCGAATAAAACGAGTTAACTGAAAACCTAAAAAAATATGTAACTAAAGACGCTATTGAAGGGTACGTAGCAGCAATATCTTCTACAGGAAAATCATATACACAGCGGTATAGCTATATTAGTTAGGCATGGCATTGGAGCTTACCATTTTTAAAGAATTATCAAAATAATAGTCTTGAAAATCTCTGACACGTTCACTATTCAGTCACGTAACACAACTTCCCAAACATTTTCAACCATTTTCGGAATTAGAACAAGTTTTGATGGTCCAGGACATTCTTTATCTCCGACACTCATGTCGTCCGATTTAAGCAAGCTGCCCAGCGGCTTACCGTGACCTTCGAAGAAGCATCGTACCAAATGTTTGCCCCATATCAGTCAAAATCACGGTAGTGTTTATCTTCTTAAAGAATAAGTAGTGAAGTGCAGCACGAATAGCGATTTTATCAATTTAAACATTTCAGTATTCTTTCGTAAACCTGTGGTCTACTCAAAAATAATACCAACATTTTTCACAAAATAACTCTAACCGTTGATTGAAGTAATACATAAAGATGCGCCACTACATAGCACTGAGCGTAGCAAAAACTGGATCCGAGATCTATAGCGACTGCATCAGTCGTTTGGGTCCGAGATTCGAAACAGCCCGAGACTGCGATGATGTTTCTCGGCAAGGGGTTTGCGGAACGACTTAACGGAAAGACACGCAATTTTACTATAGCGTTGCGCATCTTTATATATTCCTTCAATAAACGCTCTAACTCTGAATCAGCTTTGTAAATATAACGCATAGAAAATCAAATTTATAATCTGATTATCACTAATTAGTGATAATCAGATTTACTTTATATAAGGCATTGCAACGACTTATATAAAAAGTATCAGAGATTTTATTCTCACCCTCCCACTTCGTAATTATTGAATCACCCGGTATATATCACACAGCACATTTTGGTAGATATTCCAATGAACTACATGACAATCTAAGACTGGTTTAAGAACATGCTCCCATGAGCTTGTCTCTCCTTTTATAAGAAAGAACATTGCAAATATGCACTTTGGATGCCCACTTTTACGATTCACACAAAGCACAAAAGAGGTCTCCACAAAAAGTGGTTGGTCAACGAGTATAATAACCACAACAAATCCATAATCCTGGAATAGATTGAGTCTTTCCCATGGAACATAACTAAAAACCAAGAGTGGTGGAACATGGCATGCAAAAACTTCGATTTTTATGTTTTCTTACCAGTGCAAATTGTATGAGGTTTCTAGAGTGTCATTTGTTAATAAGTTAATTAATTACAAAGTGTTTTATTAAAGTTTTAAACAGTTGTATTATTCCTGAGATAAAATTTAAAAAACATTACAATGTCTCGAATTTCTTGCTCGCCAGTGTAGAATGCTTTTATTATTATTTATATATCTTCTATGTGTAGGTTGTCATGAGCTACTACAGTTTCTATTTAAGAAAATCAAATATGCATGTTTTGTCACAAACAGCGAGAGACGCACATTCAGGTTACCCACCTAAAAGTAAAAAATGTGTGTTTAGTTTTCGATCTGTTATAATAAAGACATGTAACAGCTTTTTAAAAAATTAAAAATTTTTCATTTCCAGTCGTAAGCCAGACCCAAACTTCTTATATATCTGAAACCTTGGAATTTCCCCATCCTTTACTTTCATAAATAAACCCGTGAGGTATACATGAAAAGGGTTAAGATATACTAACTACCCCCTCTAAAATTTTAAATAAATAAACTCAAAATAGTATAATATTGTACCTGTCATCTAGTACATCCGGTTCATGATGTTATTACGTATCACACACAGGTATATAATTATTATTTTACATCAATATTATTTATTTCATCTGCATGCGTGTTTCGCTTCATATATTACGTGCAGAAATAATAGTAAGGTTCACGCTACCTTCTCGAAAGCGAAAGCCATATTATTAATGAAACTAATGTACGTCGACAACCATCACGCCAATTTGAAGTTCTTAAACTTATTAGGAATTATATTTCAAACTACCCTAATTTTGTCATTAGGTAATGTGAACTATTTGAAAAAAAGTATAACGCTTCTCTGCACATACTTATCCACTTCACGTAAAATTTAATGTTCAAGGTAACTTAGAAATCCTGACAAATTACTTATTAGTAATTTTAACTTCCGATATAACAGTAATTGGAGCGAGACTCTGTGTACTGGAGTGGAGTTTGCTGTTCAAATGCATGCATCAGCCAGATGCATTGCATTTGAACAGCAATTGCGAGTCGGTAGTAGCTCTCTAGACTCTAGACACACTTATGTATATCTGCGGGTAAGCCTAGTATTGGCATATCTTGCCTTGAATTTTTTTTTGAAATATTAACTTTAAAAAAGATATAGCGTAATGTTATTTGTTTTCAAATTATTATAACTTTTTAAAAGGAAAATGGTACTTTAAAATTAAATATATCTTAATTTCAGAAAATCAAAATAGGTCACATAATAAGTAATACCGACTGTCCTATGCTTATTTGTTTACATTTTCATTCATACATTGTGATTTTACATTCTATATCTGTCAATGCATTTCTAAATGACAACCAGTTGTCATATTATTATTGCTTTTGGTTATCATATTATTGCCAATACTATAAAGAAGATATTCATTTTTTGAATACATTTATATATTTGGCAAAGAATGTTACTATATTATATATATATATATATATATATAAATAATTCTAAATTTTCTTGACCTTAATTCACATATTCATGTGCATATATATATATAATTAAATTTCTTGGACGATTTAGAGGTCACACTAATTTCAAATTAATTTAAAATTAGTTTAATTGTTAATTAGGTAATTTCTAATATCTTTAAAAATTACCCAGCGGTCCAGGAATCGAACCCGAAATCTCCCGATTACCAGCCAGGTGCGTTAACCACTACGCTACCGTGGGCTCGGTCTCGCTCCTTTAAATTGTACTGATATACATATACATATACATATAGCAAGTAACAGATGGAAAGTATTGCTGGTATACCAGCGTATATAAGCACCGAGACGTCCATGTGCTGTATATGATAAATAATTCTAAATTTTCTTGACCTTAATTCACATATTCATGTGCATATATATATATAATTAAATTTCTTGGACGATGTAGAGGTCATACTAATTTCAAATTAATTTAAAATTAGTTTAATTGTTAATTAGGTAATTTCTAATATCTTTAAAAGTTACCCAGCGGTCCAGGAATCGAACCCGAAATCTCCCGATTACCAGTCAGGTGCGTTAACCACTACGCTACCGTGGGCTCGGTCTCGATTCCTTTAAATTGTACTGATATACATATACATATACATATAGCAAGTAACAGATGGAAAGTATTGCTGGTATACCAGCGTATATAAGCACCGAGACGTTCATGTGCTGTATATGATAAATAATTCTAAATTTTCTTGACCTTAATTCACATATTCATGTGCATATACACCGTGTTTCATGTAACTAGCACATTAGAAGTTTTTGTGCTTACAACGCGAATTTTTTCAGATGTTTTGCCTTCTTACATAATTGACCGCAATATTTCAAGTTAAAATATTTTTAAACTCGTGCAACTTTCGGTTACACCGGAAGTAGGCGCCATCTTTGTTATTTTAAATGTGACACCCTGTATTTTATTCGAGATTTGAATTGCTTATTTAAAAAGAAGAACAGAGATACCGGGTTGGATTATGTCAAAGTCAACCGTTTCGGAGTTATTCAACTGTTTTCCATTTTTAGGGCACTTGAACGTAAATTTTAAAAGTTCTTTATCTGAGACATGAAAAAAGATAAACAATTGAAATTTGTTCCTGAGATAGTCAAAGTATTGTCCTATTCGAATATCACCAGGTTTTGCAATAATATTACACAGGCTGTTCTCTAATTAATTTACAATTATACACATTTCAAATGCAAGAAACTAAATTTTTTCAAATGAAACACCCTGTATATTTTCGCCTTTTCTGAAGCAGAAAAAAATTGTCTTTCGATCCACTATTACATTCCCTATACCTATCTCTAGAGGTTTTTGAGTTATTGGGGAGATCAGCCTGAAGGCCCGATATTTTGCCAAATAAAACTGAAAAAATAATAGATTAAGTATAGGAGGAGTGGATTAATAGTCATTTGTAAGCATGTTATGGGCATGGAAAAAAAGTCTTCTAGTTCAAAACCAAAAATTTATTAATTGCGAAAACATTTTTGATCTCACGGTATAAGTCAAACAAAGAAAACAAAAACAAATCTAAAACCAAATCACAGCAAGTGCTCAATATGTCCACCGCCTACTTCAATGCATTTATTTAACCTTGTTTGGAGCTGGTCAGTCGTTGCACGTTCAATCATTTGAACTTCAATTTGGTCAAATACTCTTCGCACCCTATCCTCTAGTTCTTGCCTGGAGTTAACTGGTGTTGCATAGACCTCTTTTTTTATGTAACTCCATAAAAAAAAGGTCAACTGGAGTTAAATCCGGAGATCTAGCAGGCCAAAGACATGGTCCATTTGGACCAATCCACCTATCCTCAAATAGCTGGGTCAACTCTTGATATACAGCATGAGTGACTGAGCTGGAGCTCCATCCAGTTGAAACCAATAATAGTTTTGGTGTGGCATGTCATTGACTATGTTTGCCACCACTTCCCTAATGATTCGCAAATATCTTTCGGACGTTAGCCTTTCATCATAAATATGATAAAATACCCTTCCCCACCCTATTATGGCGAATACATTAAAACTAAATTGATATTGAAAATGGCTTACTCGTGAAAAGTGAGGATTTTCATCTGCCCAAAAATGACAATTTTTATTATTTACAACGCCTTTCCTGGTAAACTTGGATTCATCCGACCATAAAATCTTTCGTAACATGTCCGGATCTTCCTGTTTACGAATAGTTAGCCACTCCTAAAATCAATTCTTCTCTGAGCGTCTCCATTTCTCAGTTCGTGGACTTTCCTTTGTGCATATGGGTGCCATTTGTTTTTCGCTAGCACGCGTTGAATTGACGTCATACTAATATCTAAATCCACCTTTGCTTTACGTATCGAAGCATGGGGATGAGCTGTGAAATATCCCAGAATATTAATTTCGTTGTTTTCTTCACCTGTTACTGGCTTAGTACAATTTCTTTTTGTGTTCATATTCCAATGTCGCAAAAAATGTGTTTCAATTTTTGCAAATTTGAATCGATTCATCGGAGGCAAATTAGGGTATCTCTGATTGAACACACGGCAAGTTCTACTTATTATGCGATTACATTCTCCGTGTATGTAAAATAAATTAAGGATACTTTCATTTGGATAATTATTATTATAGCCTTCCATTATGCACTAATCAAATCATTCAGTAAAGTACAAAAAATATCCAAGCATCAAATTAATAACACTGACAGCGAACGAAATTTTGACAACTAAAGATTTTG
The DNA here is from genome assembly GCA_963170755.1 of Amphimallon solstitiale. Lineage (NCBI taxonomy): Eukaryota > Metazoa > Arthropoda > Insecta > Coleoptera > Scarabaeidae > Amphimallon > Amphimallon solstitiale. Next base: position 109,430,340 of record OY720676.1, read on the forward strand.
TTATTTCCAAGGCATTCTTGAAATTGTGTGTGATAAATGGCAAAATATCGGGCCTTCAGGCTGATCTCCCCAATAACTCAAAAACCTCTAGAGATAGGTATAGGGAATGTAATAGTGGATCGAAAGACAATTTTTTTCTGCTTCAGAAAAGCGAAAATATACAGGGTGTTTCATTTGAAAAAATTGAGTTTCTTGCATTTGAAATGTGTATAATTGTAAATTAATTAGAGAACACCCTGTGTAATATTATTGCAAAACCTGGTGATATTCGAATAGGACAATACTTTGACTATATCAGGAACAAATTTCAATTGTTTATCTTTTTTCATGTCTCAGATAAAGAACTTTTAAAATTTACGTTCAAGTGCCCTAAAAATGGAAAACAGTTGAATAACTCCGAAACGGTTGACTTTGACATAATCCAACCCGGTATCTCTGTTCTTCTATTTAAATAAGCAATTCAAATCTCGAATAAAATACAGGGTGTCACATTTAAAATAACAAAGATGGCGCCTACTTCCGGTGCAACCGGAAGTTGCACAAGTTTAAAAATATTTTAACTTGAAAGATTGCGGTCAATTATGTGAGAAGGCAAAACTTCTGGAAAAAATTCGCGTTGTAAGCACAAAAACTTCTAATGTGCTAGTTACATGAAACATGGTGTATATATAATTAAATTTCTTGGACGATTTAGAGGTCATACTAATTTCAAATTAATTTAAAATTAGTTTAATTGTTAATTAGGTAATTTCTAATATCTTTAAAAATTACCGAGCGGTCCAGGAATCGAACCCGAAATCTCCCGATTACCAGTCAGGTGCGTTAACCACTACGCTACCGTGGGCTCGGTCTCGATTCCTTTAAATTGTACTGATATACATATACATATAGCAAGTAACAGCAATACTTTCCATCTGTTACTTGCTTCTATCTCCAAGGATATCCCACCTTATTCCTTGGCTACACCGTACTGATGACGACCAATTAGTCAGAAACACGTGTCTACGGTTGCACTACAGCGGATTTTACCCAATATTCTCTTTTTCTTGTTTTATATATATATATATATATATATAGTAACGGTTTTCTTTCGTGACTGTGTGATTGTAGTTGAAAAGGAATTCTTTCGTGGGTATGCAGTCAAAGGGCAAAATTAAAAAACGTACTCTTTTTAAATGCCAAGCTTTCGGTCTGTATTTAAACCTTCATCAGGGAATTTAATTGAGGTTGTATGATAAAAGATAGCAACATCCTTTTAATCTATGTGTTAAAATACTGTGGTTATACAATAAAATCAAAATACATCAATACAATAAAACTAACACAACAAAATCTGTATATAAGACATCGCGACATTGAGTATACACACACACACACACACATATATATATATATATATATATATATATATATATATATATCAAAAATGACGTTTTTCGCGGTTATGTGATGACAAATTGATATTTTGGGTTATTTGCCGCGTTAATTCAAATCAAGTATGCATATACGAAATAATTCGTATATGCATAAGTGATATGAAATGTAATGCATATCTACACCACCAATTGCTAACATTGCAAATATCAACGTGCAGACAGCTGTTTCGATCTAACCTGGATCTCGTCAGTACACGAAGGTGATATTTGCAACGTCAGACAAAGTTGGATTTCCTGCCTATATACTTGATTGGGTACCAAATGCCTATGAGAAGACTCCCAGCGGCATCTGTGATCCAATAGCAAGAACGCAAGGAAATGTTAACCCTTAGTAGAACATCTACTTTATCGGGCAACCGTAGATATGCATTATGTAGGTGACTTTACCTACTTAATAAACTACCTCCCCAGAAAGGTAATGCAAAAATGACGTTTTTCGCGGTTATGTGATGACAAATTGATATTTTGGGTTATTTGCCGCGTTAATTCAAATCAAGTATGCATATACGAAATAATTCGTATATGCATAAGTGATATGAAATGTAATGCATATCTACACCACCAATTGCTAACATTGCAAATATCAACGTGCAGACAGCTGTTTCGATCTAACCTGGATCTCGTCAGTACACGAAGGTGATATTTGCAACGTCAGACAAAGTTGGATTTCCTGCCTATATACTTGATTGGGTACCAAATGCCTATGAGAAGACTCCCAGCGGCATCTGTGATCCAATAGCAGATGCCGCTGGGAGTCTTCTCATAGGCATTTGGTACCCAATCAAGTATATAGGCAGGAAATCCAACTTTGTCTGACGTTGCAAATATCACCTTCGTGTACTGACGAGATCCAGGTTAGATCGAAACAGCTGTCTGCACGTTGATATTTGCAATGTTAGCAATTGGTGGTGTAGATATGCATTACATTTCATATCACTTATGCATATACGAATTATTTCGTATATGCATACTTGATTTGAATTAACGCGGCAAATAACCCAAAATATCAATTTGTCATCACATAACCGCGAAAAACGTCATTTTTGACATTACCTTTCTGGGGAGGTAGTTTATTAAGTAGGTAAAGTCACCTACATAATGCATATCTACGGTTGCCCGATAAAGTAGATGTTCTACTAAGGGTTAACATTTCCTTGCGTTCTTGCTATTGGATCACAGATGCCGCTGGGAGTCTTCTCATAGGCATTTGGTACCCAATCAAGTATATAGGCAGGAAATCCAACTTTGTCTGACGTTGCAAATATCACCTTCGTGTACTGACGAGATCCAGGTTAGATCGAAACAGCTGTCTGCACGTTGATATTTGCAATGTTAGCAATTGGTGGTGTAGATATGCATTACATTTCATATCACTTATGCATATACGAATTATTTCGTATATGCATACTTGATTTGAATTAACGCGGCAAATAACCCAAAATATCAATTTGTCATATATATATATATATATATATATATATATTATCTTGTTTAAAAACTCTTTGGGAGTTTTGTGGGAATTTTCGGCAAAAACAAACACTTAGTGGTTTTTCATTATTTTTAATTTAACGTTTCGACCTCATTTTGGGTCTTCATCAGAAATATGATCATCCAAAACACGTAAAACACTGGTTTTTAGCCTCTGTTTATATTAGGGGCATTGACAAATTTTTTGCCAAACATACAAGAACTGTATTAAAAGTGAATATTTATCTTCATGTAGATGCACCATAAAATGAGAATTTGTCATCTAAAAAGTTTCAATGACTAACAATATATAATGCAAAAAAAAAATGTATAAAAGTGAAAATGTTAACAGTTAAGCATAAAACCATCGCTATTATCTATGTAGTATTATCAAATGTTATTGATTTATCAAATACGAGCATTCATTAACACCACAAAAATAATATCGACTCAAATTGCGCAATTACAAAACAGGTAATGTAATAATAAAAATGTTTGAAATACAAAATTATATCTTTGACATATAGTATTTTTTGTTGTATGAGAATGTTAGATGATCGTCTTTCGTGAACCAGACCCGCCTAATTGACCCAAATGATTTGTACGCGATCCCCTATTCCTATATTTACATTACCTATTCTTTTAACTGTGCAATTTGTATCGATATTATTTGTGATTCTTTGAATAATCGTAAAAGATCAAGAACACGTCTGAAAAGAAGAAAAAACAGAAAAACTGCGTTTGGGTAAATGTGAAGTCTTGACGAAACAATGAAGTACATTGTGATATTGATTCGTGACTTTCAAAAGACTTAAGACTTTGACAGGAAAGAGGACGAACAGGAAAGAAATATAACTACGTGCCATAGGAAAGGGCAATAAAAATTTAACATAATACATTTTTATTTTGTAATGAAATTAACATATTTTTCTTTCTAGAAAATACATTTTCTTTTCAAATGTAACCAAACCAAACTAAAACTTCTCACAAAATTCGAAAACATTGTTGTTGACTTACAGAAAAGTGTAGCCTACGCAGATTTACTATTAAATATTATTTATTAAAGCTTTTGATTCAATCAGCTTTCTAGAAATTGAGAAATTAGTTTTTATGCTTTAGCCAAAAAGTTAAAAATTAGACTTGTTCCGTTTTGAAAATGAGTTCTTCATGCGTACAAAAAAGACATAAATATACGTGTATTAAAAAAAAAGAATATGCGAGACCAGCGAATGTCAAAAAAAAACGAAAGGAAACGAACACTTTGGGAAAGAATTATTTATAGAAACATTGCAAACAAAATATTTGTAAGTAAATATTGAATTACAATTAATTTTAATTGAACCGTGTTAAATTTGTAAAATGTTCTAAACCGTTTCTAGCGTTATCTAAAAAATAATACTAGAATAGCAAACTAGCAAAGCTACGTCAACAGCAAATTTTATATGTATTGCTCAAACAATTATTAAACTATTTCTTTTTTCAATTCAAGTATATACCTAGTATAGGGAGTAGGCTAGAAACAACAAATATCCGTTAATTCAATTTCTATTCACGTATTAAAATATTTGAAAAATTATGTGGGCACGCTTGTATGTAGCTGTTTTAAATTAGGCTAAGGCTTTACTGAACCGTGTAGGTTAACAATGCAAGATAACTCGATTACTTGCATTATTTAATAATGTATCATTTATACAACAGTAACGAGCCACTGATTTAGAATGATTAATTACACTAAAGCATGATTTATAAAGGGTACGACGAAATTGCATATAGTAAGTAAGACAACTATTAATACGACCCACATCATTTAGAAATTTTTATTACAAACTGTAGATATAATTAAACTAACCTGCATGTTTTCAAAAGAAAAATATTTACGCTAACTAACATAAATAAATTAAAAAGAACAAATTTCATAGAAATAAATGTAAATTACACTAAATATGTAACGAAGAAGATTTTTGTCAGTACGGAATAAGCACTATCTTGAATAATATGATATGTATGTAGTATAGAGATTACTGGTAATTCGATACATTTCATTGAAGATTAGGGTAGGAGTTTAAAGTAAATTTAACTCTACATGAATTATACAAAGGTAAATGGTTTTTGAAATATTTCAATTTTTGTATTTTTCTCAAAAAAGTAGAAGTTACTTAACAATCTTTGAAGTTTTTAATGGATCACGTGAAAATTATACTTTATTCTTTTATGCTTTTCATATTGTCGCATATTCCTAAACTTGACACACCTTATATTAATAATATTGGTGGCATATATTACTAATTAAGAATTTGCCAATAAAATGTTCAAAATATTTGTTGAATATTTTGTTTCGATGCTGTTCATCGCCTTCAAAGATTTCCATATAATTGAATGAATGCAGATGTGCTTAAAATATTTTGTTGACAATCAAATTCTTTTGTGTTATGCGTGACATATAGCCTAAGTTGAATTTTGATACACCGAAATGGCACAAATAAAATGGATGGGCATCAAAAATACACATCTGGAACTTGGAAACAGTGAATCTTAATATATTTATAATAAAAGCATTCATCATCAGTCATTAATTCTTCTTCCGCATGCTATCATTCAGAAATTAATGTCATCGGAGCAATTTGAGGATTCAAATGGCAATCCAAATTTGAGAGATACATTATATGATTTGAAACTGATTCCGTATATAAATCTATAACTTTCTATATACTGTCATTTTTTATTGAAATTGTCAATTTTGATTTCAGAAGCTTTCCCTATGTGTCATGTGGAGCTTATTGTGAAGCCATTCCTTTTTAAATTACAGTAGCGTGCTCAATATGTACAAATTGGAGTTTAGTGTCAAATAAGAGTTGCAAATTTATCAATCATGAGGGATATTACTAATTCAATTTTACTACGCTATCTTAAATCATCATAAGGAATCATAATTATACATACAATCAAAGTAGATCAATATCATCAGATCTCAACAAATATTGAAACAATAAACTTATCCGAGATATACCCATTAAAGGTTAGTAGATGCCCACTAAAAAGTTAACTACAAGTAAAATTACAGCTGAAGCACTAATTCTAAACGTGTAGATTCTGATTAAGAGCAGATAACGTCGTGCAAGCTAAAAATTATTTAACTGTCGGCTTTCAAAAGCACAAGGGGAAAAATGTAACAAACATCTTTATTTTCATTAATACGGCTCTCTCTTGTATATTAGGCTATCCTTTGGTCATTACTTGCTCTCCCATAATTTTCCGATATTTTAACTGATTTCTGTCTTTCCACCGGTTTCGAATCATGACTTCTGTTCCGGTCATAATTATTGATTTTGTTAAAACATTATTGGTTCATTTTTTGATAAATACACATTTTAACCATTTCTTAGTGACTTTCAAGATCAACTTGCAGCTTTTATTTTTGATTCAATTTCAAGTCGTTTCGCAAAATCAAATTATCATATTTTTCAACTTCTGCAATTGTATAATTATACATTATGATTGAGTTATGTACACGAGTTGAAAATAATTTGCAGGACAAAGATAAATACTCAAAAATCAACTGTCATTTTTGTCACGCCTTTACAAGGTATCCTAGATGCATAAACAGAAAAATAGTTGTGTTATGGCATTATTAGATCCTTATATGGAAAAGATTTTTCTAAATTAATATCATATTTTGGAATAGTAGAATATTTGTTCAAACATATTATTTCTGAGCTAATACGGCTGATCTACTTCAAAATATGAAAGTGTTTCCTACATAAAATTGTTGTCCACAATGTACTGTTAAGCTATCAAAATATTTTTTCAATGACGTTAGGAGCCAGTTATAAGTTTTCTTTCGTTTAGAAATAATCTCTTATACTCTTAGTCCATAAATGTAAATGATCTGATGTTCATCATTAAACGTTTAAATAATTTTTCATTTTAATAACAATAATAAATTGCATATAATTAATTGGAACATACTCAAATAAAGGCGACAAGAATTTTATTACATTTAAATAAAGCGTTATGTCAAATAAAAATGATCACTACAATTAAACTGTTATCTATTGGACTATCTATTCATGATGAATAGATCATGAATATTCATTCGAAATCACCTCTCTCTACTTTACATGTCCACCGCATTAGCATAGTTCCTTGTGTGGTCACCGATTCTTTCCTGGAAGACTACAGACAAAAATATTTACTGTGTCTCTCGGATGATTCTTCAACTTACAACAGTAATACTTCGTAGTGAATTTAATAAAAAAATTATGTTTATTTTATCGTGTTTTAAGACAAACATCATTATTTAAATAGTCATTATATCACTTCAAACGACCAAACTGACACGGTAGGTTTCGATATTGGTTCTTAGCTATTTAATTTTGAATGTAAAGTATGACTAGCAAAGATAATTACATACTTAAATTCTCATGTAATACTTATAAATGCCACACACAGTTATTGTGGCTATAAGTGATTTTTCACATATTTTGTATCCTATTATAACGGTGTATACAAAAAATGTAGTCCCGTTTTAGAGGAAATAGATTCTTTTACGTCTACTTTCCTTAATTTTTTGGCAATTTACGCGTTTTGAAACGTGAGCGCCTCAATTACTTAAATAACAAACTAAAAATTATATATATTGAAGTAGCTAAAAAATATATTTGAAGTTTTACTAAAGAGATTAGTTCAAATTTAAATGGAATTATAATATTATTTTTTCTGTGACGAGAAAAAAAGTTGACATTTTATCCTTCTTGACAGGTAATAAAATGTCACTTTTTCAACCAGGGCAAAAAGTAAGTACTTTTTTCCCCGGGAAAAAAGTGCTCACTTTTTTCCAGTTTAAATTGACAGATATTTGATTACTTTACAGGTTTCCATTAGCAACGCAAGTGTAATGTTACTTGAAATGTCACATCGATTGATTTTCTGACTTTAATATAATAGTATTTACGTATTTTTCTCAATATTAAATCGCCGTTCTTCCCATTACAGAAAAAAATAGTGTATTATACACGGGAAAAAAATTAGATTTTAGCTATCGGTAATTTATCTTCCTCCGCTTCGCGTCGGGAGATAAACCTTACCTCGAGCTAAAATCTAATACTTTTTTCCCTTGTATAATAAATAACTATAAATTTGAAGTGTTAAAAAAATATTAAAGGCCATAATTATATGAGGTGTTATTAGGGAAAGGTCACAGAATGTGATTATTTGTTTTGAAATGTAATATGTATGTAAAGATTAGACGAAAAACTATATGACTTATAATACTGGATAAAAATTAATAAGAGCTTTGAAAATTTGATTAGAGTAATATATAATACGTTTGTTGCTACAGCTAATTAATAAATCAATCTTAAGGCAATCTCTGTAAAATACCTAGAGTTAGTAGGTAGGCAGATCAAATTTATCTAAATATTTCATTGATCGTGACATACTTAATTCATTAATCTTCGTATTTGTAGTTAGCTGTTTAGAGCATGCTTATTAGTTTGGTCACCAACTTGGAGCCACATCAGCTCTCTATTAAACGCTTGCAACAAAAGTATCTTAAGGCATAGTTTTCAAGTGGAGTTGATTCGATTCTTTGTTCTTCAGGCATAATATGCAATATCTTACCTCCCGTCAAGATATTCATAAAACTTGGTTTGTTTGGAAGATTACTAATGGGATAGTATGTAATAAGCCTGTTCTCTAAAATTCATTAATTGCTAATTAATGAAACTAATTGCCTCATAGAACGGTTTGGTATATCCATCTATACTTAAAAATAGACAATTAAATATCCTTCTCATTCTTGGGAATATTTACGTTAGAGCGGGCTTTATTATCGGTTAATACTACAGATGGCAATCATCCACCCCTACTATCTCCATTGACAGTTGATTAGTTCTTAAGCATGAAAACAAAACGCCTAAATGCATTATAATAATGAATGATGTTTTGTGCCTAGTGAAAGTGATTTTGCCAACAATAATTGCTATTTTGCCTAGCATAAATAGAACACGAAATATTTGAATGTCAACTCTTTTTATTTACACAAAACACAGCTATAAATTACACATTTTACATATATTTACAATGACACAATTTCCAGAAAAGAAAATCAGACATAATCGTTAATTCAATAAAAGTAATTATGGTACAAATTAACCTTACATTTAATAAGTCTCGATTATACGTCACAATAAACAAATGACGGTGTATTTAATCATTCGCTAATAACTTTTTCTGTGTCAAACATTTATTAAATAAAATATAAAATGCATGACATTTCTATTTACTAAGAGAAAAATGATATTTTTCCAAGATCGAGAAAAAAGAATACTTTTATGACAAGTATACGTGTTCGTATGTATGATATTGTTGAAGGAAACTTCGATAAGAGCAATATATTCAAATATAGGAAATGAAATTAGTTTAAAATATGTTAAACAAAATTACTTTACTTGATATGAACATAATAATTAACGGAGATAATATGACTTGTGCAGAGACGGGGGAAATGAACTTATTCTTGCAGTGGCAGCATAAAAACATTTGACGGAAAACATATTAGCACGCAGTGGCTGTTAATAAGTTTTAAGGATGGGAAAATAAACTTATACTTGCAGTGCCGCATAAGAGCATTTAATGGAAAACTTATTAGCACGCAATGGCTGTTAATATGTGTTAATGACGTGGAAACTTACACTTGCAGCGGCAGCATAAGAGCATTTGACGGAAAACATATTAGCACGGATTAGCTGTTAATAAGTTTTAAGGACGGGGAAACTTACACTTGCAGCGGCAGTATAAGGGGTGAATCCTTCCACGAAATGTTTGAAAGAACTGATTTCCCTAATAAAATCGTGGCTTTATATAGGCCTAGACTCGCACAAATAATAGTTAAAACAGTATTTTGCCGTGAAACACACGATAGAATCACGTGCAAAATGCATGTACTGAACTCAATAACATGTCCATACGTCACGTAGAATATTAACAAAAATATAATTTTTCTCGATGCTAATCGACAAATATAGCATCAAATAGGATTATCAAACCTATTAAGCCAAAAATTAAACAAAAAGCATTAATACATTTTAGATCGGTAATTTTATACAGGGACGGACAAAAGTCTGTTACAAGTAGACAGGCCATATTTGTTTTATTGAATGAATCTTTATTTCCTACGTCAATCTTCTCGATTTGTTAGACCTCTGGTGTGCTCTACTCACAGTATCAATATACTATTTAATTCTTCTGTTCATCGTATGAGTTCTTCTGCTATTAGCAGTTAGTAAGTTCTAGTTATTAAATTTACCATTTTAATTATTGGGCTAATTATGAATTTATATTATTTCATGAATTGCATCTGCAAGTGTGTGGTTTTGTGTATTTTTTGTTTTTCGTGTATACTTGTCCTTTAACTCTATATTTTGGTCGTTTGCACTCAGTAATATTATACAAAACTATAGTATAGGGTTCATCACCAGACTTTGATAAAGTGAATAGAATACAAAAGTCCGCAGTTTTGTGTTATGAGGGGACTCGGCTATAGAAAAAATTGTCAAAAACATTCTACTTCTGCAAAAATATTGATGCCATGCATTTACATACAGCAATTATTGTTATAGGCTAAAAAAAACATTATAAACTTATGTAGCTATCATACATACAGCACACGCAATTCATATATCTGAAAATTTCTAGGTATGGGAATGTCTTTTCATAAAATGAATCCTCGATATCTAGTTATAAAACCCTTAAACTTAAGATCTTAAATCTGAATGGGGAAATACTTTTAAACGAGCGATTAAAGGATTACTGATGCAAAAATGCTATTACTGGTTGGCTGAGTTTATGGATAATAACGTTAGTTAATGGTTTTTACTTTTAGCTTTTAAATTGTTATTAATTGTATAAAAATAAACAAAAAAGTCTTAATAAACATGTACCCGCAACGTAACAGTTTCGAAGATAAGGAAGTTTATTTTTCTTGAAACATTTATTATGTACAAATAAACAAAGAGATCGTCTAGCAAAAGCATCAATCAAAGTTACATGAGATGTTTGAAATGCCTTCCTTCCATTTCCAAGCAGGCACGACACATTAGCCTGAAGGATATTCGAACTCTTTCCAAAAACTCCTCATTGGCTCGGATTTGTTGGCATTTTTGATTAATTCGTAGCTGCAGCTCCTCGAGGCTATTTACAGGAGTACCGTAGACAAATATTTTTAAATATCCCCAAAGAAAAAATTTAGTGGGTTTAAATCTGGCAATCTTGCGGGCCATAAAACAGGTCCGCCCCTTCCTATCCATCTATATGGAAATGTTCCAAAGAAATGTCGTCCAAAGTTCCAAAATATCACATATTGTGTTCTGCAAAAAGTGTAGGTGGGCATCGCTTGTAAATCGGATTGGTAAAACAACAGGACCTAGAAACATGTCGCCAACAATACCCATCCAAATGTTTAATGAAAAACGTGCCTGATATCCACAATCCATTACAGCATGGGGATTTTCGTCGGCCCAAACATGCGTATTGTGGAAATTAACAACTACATTTCGTATGAACCCGGCTTTACCCGTAAAAAGAATATTGGTAAGAAAGTGGGGGTCTTCAGCATCATATGTATAAACCAGCGACAAAAATCCAAACGTTTTTGATGATCAAGTCAATTTCAGGCTTGTATTCGTTGTACATGGAACGGATAAAGCAGCTGCTCGTGTAGGATTCTCCAAGGGAGCACTAATTCCACCTCGGCTGATATTCTCCGCACACTCTTACTTGGATTATGCGCTATCCTTGCTAGAATTTCAACTTTTACTCTAGGAGTAGATACCGACCTTAACCTTCCGGATAAATGGCACTGTTTTCTCAATGACCCAGTATCACACAATCTTTGATGAATTCTCCCAAACATACGATATGGAATAACGATAAGAAATCTGGAGAATTAGTAGTAGTTCGGTGGCAATCCCATTAGCACAACCATACTTGAAATACATGTCGGCTACTTTTATGTTCCTGTGAATGCCATAGCAACCGAAAACTTATGCTCTGACAACAAACGTCAAATATTTGATGTTTATTTCACAAGCTATCAACCAACTATGAAAACAAACGGCGAGTTTGTAAGAAATAAAAAAAAGGTAAATAAAAATTACATTCCATATATCCAAAACCGTTACTTTGCGGACACATGTTTATTAAGACTTTTTGTTTATTTTGGTTCATAGTACTACATCCATAAATATTTTACACTCTTTTTTTAACTATTATTATTATATATTATATGTATCTACACTCGAAAGGTAAATAAATATTATTATTTATTTATTTATTATATAATACATACCGATAGGTCCAGCCCGCGACAGGCCATACATAGGCAACAATATACGTATGGAACGTGCTATGTGGCAACGTGTGTACGATACCACTCCGCGTGCTCCTATTTTGAGTGACTTTCTTAAAATTTGAATTTATTTTGTGGAATTATTGATTTTTTTACTTTTATCTTTTAGAAAACGTTATTGTTTATTACTTAAAATTACTTTTCCGTAGCAGCTAAGAATACAATAATAATAAATTGGACCTTATTATGTCTGAAACAAATGGGCAAATTACGTATACAGAACGAATATGCAAACGACTATATCCTTGCGCGGTTTAAGTCTTACTAAATTCTTAACTGCAATGTGCTGCTGCTGCGGGTAGAGGGGTTTCGGTGTTGCCACTCATTGCTGACTATGGCCCGTTCCGAGCTGGACCTATCGGTATAGTAACTCCTGTATTTTGGTACTGTGACATTTTGTCTAGTTTCAACGGATCAATATTATCATTTAGTTACACGTTCGGGTGCTACCAGAAAATAGCTATCTGTAGTTTTTTTATAATTAATTGTATTAATCATAGATACTGCCAACTAAAATTAGAATATTGTAACTGCTAACACTGTTATTACGGACAATCCATCAACTATTAAAACGGGTTTTTATTTATGACAAACAGTACTATCAACAAATACAAGGCTATGAAGACTATATATAGAAGGCTGAAAACCTTAACCTTGCTTATTTTTCAGAAAGGGCTGAATATATGAAGTCCTTGGTCAGAATCTTCAATGATGAGGGTTTCATTTACGAAGATTTCCATATTAATAGATTTTATAATTCAGCCGCACATAAGAAGCGAAAATTTATTTATTTATAATTCGCTTTATTAGTATTCAAAGACGGTTGATTTTAGTTTGAGGTTATAGCAATGCTCGGTGCCTTACTGTTTAAATATTGATAAAAGATAAAAAAAATACTTGTTTTTCGACTTGTCGATGAAAGATCTTACATATTTCATGGTTTGACTTCCTTTGCAAGGCTCTATGTTTCATCCAGTAAGGGAATAGAGGTGGAGAAGCGTCCAAGCCCCTCGTTCAGAATCAGCAAATTTCTTTTTGGAAGATTTAACAAATAGGTTTGTTCATGCTTGCTTATAATTAATCGCTTCCATCGAACAACAAATCAACATAAATCTGTTTAGTTTTTTATGGAATCATCACTACATTTAAATGTATTGGTATATGTTGTTGCAACGGAGATGGACTTGCCCCAATAGGTTATTGGAATTTGCAAATATATTTTCTTGACTTCAACATTATTTTAATTGATTGATTAATTTGGAAATGTACTTATTGTCTAATTTATGGATAACCGCGTGCTGATTGCTAAATGTAAAAATAACTTCTTAAATAAAATATAAATTTATTTTAAATTATTGATTGATGGGATAATTAGACAGCATTTTTACGAAAGCTTTTTAAAATCACTTAAAAGCTGAATTCTTCAATATGTCATTTACTTTTCAATAAATCAAATATTTGAAAATTAGTAATAAGGATCAAGAACATGACTACACCATACTTTATACTTTCTTATAGATACGTAATATAAGGAAGTATTTTAGACAGGTACGCTACGAATATAAAAGTATTTAGAACTCAATTTTCAATATCTTTTGTATAAAAAAAATTTCAAAATTCGGACCGTAAGTAACACTCTTACTCTTAGCGAGTAGCACTTTCTTTCGAATATCTCGCAAAGTATGCATTCTATAGAGATTTATTAAGAGAATAGAAGTACTTATAATAGGATTTTAAATAATTTTATATACAAAAATTTTAAAACTCTATAATTTGAAACGCTCATACGTATAAGAAAGTCGTGTGGCGGCCACACCTCATTTTTTGTGTATGTTTCATACCCTTAGTATGAAGTAAATAAGATGTACAATAATTTTTCATAAAATATCAATTTATTTTAAATTATGTTCATAGCAGAACTTGCAACCGTATGTATTTATATGTATAATATTAAATATATCCTTATTTAAGTTTAGGAAATGATAGTTTTTCTATATCATTCAAATGTTTTCATATTATAGAAATATAATAAATAGGTTAATAAACAAACTTCCCTATTTTCTTTAAGGATTTTAAAAAGGCATCGTTCTTGTGGTCCAAATATTCTATATTGAGGTATTGTTTAAATATTTAACAAATGCAGATATCTCAAAATTGTCGAGACTACTTGCGTATTTATAAAATTATCTGACGGCTACGAACCTAAGACTTCTCAAATAGACAATATTAACTGTTTCATAATAGAAAACTAGTAAAATACCACTATAATTATGTAGTTATTACTTTTATTGATAAAACATATAAATATATAAGTTAATAACTAGATAATTGTAGTGGTATTTCACTAGTTTTCTACAGTATCTATTATTATTATTATTAAGTAAATGTCAATGTTGCATTAAACATATGCGATATTCCTAAATAAATTTTAAAAAAAAAGTAGAAATTTTAATATCCAAGTCTGTTTAACGATCTATAAGGTTAGCTAGTATAGTATAAAATCATTATATTTCAAATTTCAATATGGTTTGATTCCCACTTTATTTGTCATCAATTTAAGAAAGATAAAATTATTGTCTTATAGAGGGAGACTTTATACAACCAAAACGGACTTCGTAAGTGAAATTTACAAAACATAAATAGAAAAATTGTTTATTGAAATTGGGACTTGTAAAGCTTGTCAAAACAACTCATACCATTTAGTGTCTAATTCATGTACGTAAAATGTTCCCGAGTTTCCTACTTCACCAGGTGAACGTTGAATAAATTCCGAGACAACTAGAAGCATCAAGTAGGTAAGCTTCTACGCTGGAGATCATTCGTACATCCACTGTCAGTGTTTGTATAAATTCTTACCAAGGGAACAGCCTGTCGTTAAATAAATATTAATTCATCATTTACATATGCATGTACTAAACATTTTTAAAGAAAAACTCATTTAAATATGATTCATCCTCTAAACATCATTTTTACAGCCTAGCTATGCAAGGAAATTACATGCGAATCATTTTGCATAATTATAATATATGAATTGATTATTCGAAGTCCATTACCCTGTCGATGCATTAGTTCTCGACAAAGTCTCATGTTGCGCGACGCATTATTCCGGTCCACACCCGCAAAATTAATATTCAACGGGAACAAACAATAGAACATAAATATTATTTTAATTACCATAATGCCGAGCGCTATCAATTTAATTACCGCCACTCAAAATCAACTTATTACAAGCTCCATTATTTCAAGAATAAAAGAAGAGAAGAAGATTTGTGGCCGAGATGGCACGTAATGCAGTTTCGTATTTCTTTTGTGGAGCTAGGCAGTAGTACATGTTATTGTCACACCTACTTACAATACAAGAAGGATACGTACATAAACAAAAATAAAACCCCATTGTATGTATATGGATTTTTCAGGAACTTTTAATCTGGTCGCTATAACTGTCACACGTACATGTACCATCCATACTAATATTTAATGTTGGGCAGGTAGCGCTAATTCAAAATTTATCGTATGCACAACACTAAGCCCCCTTTTCTTAAATTCTTTTATCTATATCCGCTCTTTGAGATCTTATAACTAATTAGAACTTGAAAATTAAACTGTAAGAGTCTAATTATAAGAAGTGGCCTAGCTAGTATGGGTGACACCCGGTGCGGATATTGATGGTGTCACCCAAAGAATGAAAACTGTCAAAATTAATAAAAATCCGATAAACGTAAAGTATAATATTATTTATTTAATACAAATGAGAGTAATTAATTATCAAGTTACAATATTATGATAATAATAGTATTGTTTTTTTTATACATTCTTTGACTTTGATGTATGAAAGTAAAAGTTAGGTATTTCAAAACAAGAATGAGAGTAGAATTAATATACTCTCATACATATTTTAAGTGTGTGCATATTTTGTACAAACACTTAAAATCTCGTTTTTCTAGCTTTAAAAGCTGCAAACTTAGAAATCACATCTCCAAAATTTATATTTTGTGTTGCCTCGTGTTCTATTGTTGATATGCCATGATTGTTAAGTCTCGTTTGGGTCATTGTTGCCCGCAAGTAATTTTTAATTAAATTTAGTTTGCTGAAAGTCAAGAAGAAATTGATACTCAAATTGTCATATATAACTTTAGTGCGGTCATAAGATTCGGAAGAGATTCAGTAAAATCCCATTCCACGATGAATTTAAAAAAGTCTAGAGACACCCAATTAGAAACTGTAACATTGGCCGCCTTTAAATGTCTTCTCAACCTTGGTATCTCTAAGAGGAGTTCCGCTTCTGATACCTCATCATAAGAAACAGTAAATTTTGATACAGCTGATTTCAACTCTTCAATATTCGCCAAAAGTAAAGTATTTGTCTCCACAACCTCGAACAATGAAGCTACATCTTGAATGGATTTCGATCTATTTCGGAGTTCAATACTGAATCGGTCAAGACATTCCAACATATCCTTTTGTAGTTGAACTTTCAGTGTAAGTCCTGCATCGGTGGCCAACTCACCGGCCATTCGTTTCTTACGACGAATTATGCTTTCTATTGGAATGTCGTAGTCCTCCGACTTTTTCGCAGTAAGATCTACTACCTCTTCTACAATATGGCCCCGTTTTTCGTCAATATAGAGACGAAGTGCCTCTATTGTTATAGGTAATTGATCAACACTCAAGCCTTTACTTTGCATAGCAATCTGAGCACAATTTATTTCGCTTAGTACATCATTCTAAAGGAAAAGATAGCAAAGAAATGTGAAATCACACACAGCAGGCATAAGGTTCTGTGCAGCACCTCTGGTGTCTAAATTTTCTTGTTGATCACATAATTCCTCAATTGCAGCTACAATCCCATCAAAATTTTCTGCCAATACTTTTACTGCAGCATAATGAGCACTCCAACGCGTTATTGAGAGTATTTTAACACATGCTTTGCTGTGTTTAAGGAGCACTTCCCAGCGGCTAGTGTAACTAGAAAAAAATATAAAGATTGTCTCTACTGTTCCGAAAAATATTACACAAGGTACGCAAATGTGCAAATGAGTGTTGGTCACATAAATTAATTGAATGATCTATACATCCAACAAAAACTGCTTTCTTTTTTTTTGCTTTAATAATAGCCTGCACTCCTCCATGTATGCCGCTAATAACAGCTGCATTATCATAACCTTGGGAACGACACATCATAACATCTAAACTGTCATTTTCAAGCTTCTTCAGAATTTCATCATTTAAATCAGCGGCGTTTTTTCTGTATAAATGGAAAAACCCAACTTTGACTTCCACATTTCTATTATCAATTTTCACATAACGAATCACTTCAGACATTTGATCAGTATGTGAAATGTAAGGTGTGCTATCAAACATAATTCCAAAATATTTAACCGATTTAATTTCGTTGACAAGCTTAAATTTTACGTAGTTCGCTAAAACATTTATTAATTCATTTTGTATATCTGGCGACAAATATTATACTTTTGGTGATTTACCATGTTCCAAATTCAAGATGTGTTCTTTCAAGACTACATCATACTTTGACAGTAGTTTGACTAGTTCTAAGAAATTGCCTTTATTTGTAGAGTCTTGCCCTTCATCATGTCCACGAAAAGCTAAGTTTTATTTAGACAGAAACAAAGTCATATCCAATAATCTAGATAAAAGATGCTTCCGCTTCTGCTTTTCAGTATCCATTAATTGCGTCATCTATTGTTTTATGCAATTTTAGCCTCATTTCCAAGGTTTTCCAGTTTTCAAAATTTTCTTTGGGTTATAGTTTCCACCATTTCTGAAATCCAGTTGTAAATTTTGCTTTTGTATTAGTACTATTGATAACAGCAAATAAACGACATGAGAAGCAGTACAGCATATTAGTTATAGGAGAATAAACCATCCATGACCGCAGAATATTTTTTCACCATTAGGCATCACTTTATAAAACCATTCTTTTGAAAGATGGCAAACATCACCTTTTATTTTTTACCCGTACCTGGATACAGTGGCAAACGGCCCTTCTCTGTTTTGGAAATGTTCACTACCTTTTACTCCAATGTGAGACATCTCTCAAGTCCTGAAGTGATTCATCCATGCAAATACTATGTTCGATAGTAAAAGCATTATTAGTATTACCACTGTCATTTTCAGTTTTTTTTTCTGATTCGTGTTTTTCATGGGTTATCATCTTTAATTCTGTATTGTCGTTGTTGCTTCCTGAAGATGAGCTAATATTATCTGAATCATTCCTTGCATCAACGTGAGAATCAGTTTCTTTTGATGAACTTTGCCTGTCATCAATTATTGTAAGTGGATTAAGACATGCTCTGAACTACATCCATTTTAGCTTGTTTGGCTTTTCTCTGCTGAAACCCACTTTTTCTTTTAGCTGTATTAACTCCCCGTGGCATATTCGTCTTCTACGTAAATATCATCAGATTTGGGTCGGACTCTAATACTCTACCTACTGGAGTTTTTGTAAGTTTATATTTTTCACGGTCGGGTGCCACCCCCAAACGGGTGTCACCCGGTGCGGGCCGCCCCCGCCGCACCCCTCTAGCTACGCCACTGATTATAAGGCATAAACAGCACAAATGAACTTTCTATTACTCATAAAACTACTTTCATTACTAGCAAAATAACATATACTATATTTCAAAATTTATTTAGCACAAGCTTGCACTACGCTAACATACGAGAAATTGTTATTTCAAAATAACGATCATTCACTAGGCGACAATTAAATTTTTTTAATAAATGCTGTAAAAATGGGTGTACAGTTCTTACAGTCTTTAACTGAAGGCATAACCAAACACCAAATCTTACCACTGCGTCTAGTTTTAGAGTTATAATCATACTCAGTAGATAAACAATAATAGTGTATTTAGAAAATGTGTTATATCTACAGAAGTTATAAAAGGAAATAGATAAGTACAAAAATCTTGACATAACCAACCTTAAGTATTTAATTAGTATCAAGAATTCAAAAACACTTAACTACACACAAAGGATAATTGCTAATATATTAAAGTTTTGCATAAATGGAGTTATTTCTTTCTTTTATATTGCATGTTGATTTCTCTAATAAGAAACCAGCAAAAATCTCCCTACGTGACGGGATCTCACCTACCTTGATATCGTTCCTCCAATTCTGCAATCTATTGATGGAACCTTTCCCCCTGTTCGTCACACGTCTTTCCCAAATTAGCAGGAAAGAAATCCAAATGTGAATGCAAAAAATTAAGTTTGAGCAAACTTCCTCCCCTCTAAATTTTTATAGTTTTTTAGCAAATTAGCTACGATATCTTTTCATTTTCCAGAAAATATTTGCAAGCATTTTTAAAAGAATTCTATGCTGTCAGCTCTAAATCAATCATGGTATATTAAAAATTTTCATCTTTGAACAGCTTCCTAACTTATGGACCAACAAATATACCTAGGCGAACTTTCGCATCAGGCAGCTTTGGAAACTTATCCCTTAAGTATTTAAAACAGTTGCCTTATTTTTCTAGTGCTTTGACAAACTGTTTAATCAGTACTAATTTAATGTGTATAGGGGGTAAAATCACCAAATTAGAATCCACTAACGGCACAGATTTTATATTAATTTCATCAGGAACAATGTTGGTCTGTGGCTGCCATTATTTTATTTGGTAATGATTTTGAACTGCTCGGCTATCCCACAGACACAAAAAACAACAATATACGGTAAACCCTCCTTGGAATCCACGTAATAAGGAAATAACCTTAAGGTCACAACATATTTGCCAGAGATGATTTGAATATTGAATTTTTTCAATTTTGTAAAATTAACTGAATTTTTCGGGACGAATCTTCAATACTAATTCTTGCAGTGGAATGTAAAAGATTCCATTCCTTAAATCGAAATTCCAAAATTTGTGATTTTTCTTTGGTTAAACCAAAATCCCGTATCAAATCATTCATATCTGATTGAGTAAAGAAATATGGTTCGTCAGAAGGAACATACGTCCGATCATTTGAAAATGACACCTTCATAACATCGTTTATATCTTTCTCGTCTGGAATTTGCAGAAGAATTTGAATGCATTGGAGTTGGAAGCTCACAGTCTGTTCTTTTCAACGGTTTGCTTACATATGGAATGTCTGGATACATTACTTTGCGTTTATTTCTTTTTGAAAACCCTTCAATTTTTACAAGACAGAAGTAACAGTCCCTGACGTGATCTGCTGGTTCACATCAAATCATTGGCCTTTCTAACAGGACTTCAGAAAAATTCTTGTTTTTTTTTTCCACTGATTGAAATCCGCATATATGTGGTAACCATGTTTTTTGTTGATTTTTAATTTTGAAGCCAAAATATTGTTCATAACATCTTTGAATTGAATCACTTAAAGGCTTCTTTTACGATTTTGTAAAATGTAATCCACAAACATAACAAAAACTGCCGGAGAATTTTTACAGCCTCTTGCACGGTTTTTCATTCTTGAAAATCACACTCAACACAACTAGTGGAACACTGCCTCAAACTTTCTTAAGCAAGTGACAATTCAGTGAGATTTAGTTTACCTCTTGCTAGACCGCGTCAACAACTAAACAATAAATGAATCACTACGCCGCGCGCCGGCTGCAACCTCCATAAGTTTGCATTTAAATATATTCCGCGATGACTAATATATTAGAATTCTCTACTTCTCTCTGGAATGCTTGATATTGTATCCTTTGTAGTTGCCGCTGCCCTTCACGGTATAATCGCGAACATGCTCGAGCTTGTTACAATAATTTTTATTTTAAATTTTACTTTAATCTTAATGAAAACAGATAAAAAAAAATTATTGAAAATGGGACCTAATCCCTATGTTAGAATACAGTTTTTATGTTTAAAACAATGCAAAATACTAAAATTTTAGACTGTTAAGTCTTTATAAAAGTCGTGTCGGCTAGTGTAATGTGTATACTGTCATATACAATCGCACAACAGCATCGATGTACACGCTTTCTGTGGCTCCGCTTCAGATCAATTTTAGTGAGTTTTTTAGTTAAGTTACATTGGTGAAAGTATATCAATTTAAAGTGCAAGTTGTGGTGCATCGTATGGTGTAACCGATGTTAGATTTTGCGTAAGTTATACCGCTATATGGATGAATTTGTAAAACACATCGTTTCCGTTTTTTCATTTTATCGTTGCGGTTTGCCTGTTTCTTTTTGTGTTTTAACTTTTTTGCACAACTATTTTTGTTGTCACATTTAACATTTATTATTAAATCGTACAGTGAATAAATACATCGTACACCGCACTATCAGATTAATTGGTTTCATAGTTCCTTGTTTTTTTTTCTCTCCTATTGTCTCTGCAGGGAGCCTTTCCGTTGCCTTCTTTCCTTTGTTTGTGCATTTTGAAGAAGTCGTTGTGATCGGCACCTCAACGTGAAGTTTGTATCCTCGTTATTTCCTATCCCATTTGTATGAATATATAGGTACCAAAATGAATATATGTTCATGTTGCAATAATGAAACTGAAAAGCATAAATTAGTAACTTGCTTTATATGTAAACGATCTTACAGTCATGCATGTGTCGGTCTATCAAGTTCAGATCTAAGAACTATAGTATCTAAAGCAGCCTCCGGAATGTCCTGGACATGCAATATGTGCAGAGGCACCTCTGGAGATGTAATCATTGAATTGAAAACAGTGATTTTGAAATTAACGAAGGAAATCTCCGACTTAAAAACGCAATTTACGTCATCTGCCCGATCACAATTGAATGGGCTCAACTTCGAGGACGTGGTGCAGGAGGTTGAGGAGCGCCGGATAAGAAAATGCAATATTATTATCCAAGGAATCCCTGAATCAACAGCAACTACTAAGAAGGCCCGGGATGATTGTGAGGCGCAATCTGTTGCAGAAGTAATTAAGTACATTTGCCCGAACATGTCGATTGACAATATAACCCCATTCCGACTGGGAAGATATGACCCTCACCGAGCTAGGCCTAGAATATTGAAAGTAAAATTACCTGAAGAAGTCTTTGTGCATAATATCATGAGGAAAGCAAAGAATTTGAAAAATAACACTGCCTATGTAAATGTCAAAATATTCTGTGATACGACACCAAAACAAATTGAATATTACAACTCGATTCGGACAGAACTTAGAAAGCGAATTGAAGAGGGCGAAAATGATATTAGGATTAAATATGTGCATGGGTTACCGAAAATTGTGAAGTTAAACTGATATCGTCCAACAGGTTGTCTACATTTAGCTGCTACTACCAGAATGTCCGAAGCATGCGTGCCAAGTCATTGGATTTCTTTACATCTTGCTGTTCCGAGGACTATGATGTCTTGGGTATTACCGAGACATGGCTATCGGATGACTGTTCTTCCTGCGAATACTTTCCGGAATCTTACAATATATTTAGATGCGACAGAAGATTGGAGGAGACGGGGAAATCAACTGGTGCTGGTGTGCTACTGGCAGTAAAAACTACAATAAACTCATACGCATTGAATTTACGCGATTTATTAAATTTGTTTCATTTGATAGATATCGTTGGGGTGCAATGTATATTTAATAGTTCATTCAGTGTCAATATATTTACAATTTATGTGCCTCCCAATGTGTCTGTTGATTATCTCGAGAACTTTCTCGAAGTATATGAGCAATTTCTTATAAATTATAAAAATATAATCATCTTAGGAGATTTCAATATTACTCATTTCAACAATCAGTTTATTAATGATGCTTACACGCTCACAGCCAAAAATTTTATGGATTATATGAACTTTCTCCAATACAATTCAATAACAAACTGTAATGGTCGTTTACTTGATCTAACTCTGTCAAGGTTGATGTGACTAGAAATCTGTGTCCACTTCTAAATGAGGATCCACACCACCCCTCTCTACTAATTTCTGTATCATTCGAGGGCCGTGTTCACCGCAATTTCAAAAGCAACCCGGGCTGCAAGTCGTATAATTTTAGACGGGCAGATTTCCATAACTTATACAGCGCTATTGGATCAACAGACTGGTCATTTTTACAAGATCTTGCTGATGTGAACACTGCTTGCAGTCTGTTTTATGAGAAATTGCTCTCTATTGTGGACCTTTATGTACCGCCTCATAAAAGCTATAGACGCCAATATCCGGTATGGTATACATCGGAGATTATTCGTAACATCAAATTAAAAGCATATTACTTCAAGCGTTTTAAAAGAACTGGTAGCGCCAACTTTGTTGAGCAATACAGGTACTTAAGGGCTCTGATCAAGGACCAGATTTGAACTGCATATATGGGCCATGTCTCTGATGCTGCGGCCTCCATCTCTTCTGATCCTCGTAAGTTCTGGACATTTATTCACAGTAAAAATCGCAAATCTCGTATACCTGCATCAATGAATTATAACAATACTACCTACAACAACCCAGAGGAGATTGTCAATGGTTTTGCTTCTTACTTTAGCTCAGTTTATTCGAGCGTCAATACTTCTAATATTTTGGATGTCGATTTTTGCAATTGTCCAGATATCAGCATTCGTGGTTTCACTGATGTTGAGGTGGGTGTAGCTTTGAGGAGATTGAGGAATAAGATGACGGCGGGTCCGGATGGTATTCCAAGCTTCTTGGTGCGCGATTGCAGCTCAGTGTTGGTTTTTCCGCTGACCGTCATCTTTAACTTGGCATTATCAACTGCTACATTCCCTGATTTGTGGAAGGGTACGAAGGTTTGTCCTGTATTTAAGAGTGGCTCCCCCTGTAATATAAATAATTACCGGCCTATCTGTATCCTAAACAACTTTGCCAAGGTTGTTGAGTTGGTATTGCATAGCCGAATTTATCCGCTCATTAAGAACTTCATTGCCGCTGAACAGCATGGATTTGTGGAGAAGAGGTCAACTGTCACAAATCTTGTGAGCTTCACTCAATATGCTTTTGATACACTTGATACATGCGGCCAGGTCGATGCAATATATACCGACTTCTCAAAGGCATTTGACCGCATTGATCACAAATTGCTTCTGCAGAAGCTACACATCTTCGGTTTTAGCACTCCACTGGTGATATTCTTTTCTTCATACCTGCAAAACAGAATGCAGTACGTTACCTTCAATGGATCCAAGTCATATCTGTTCACTGCATCATCTGGAGTACCGCAAGGGTCAAATATGGGTCCACTACTGTTTTTATTATTCATCAATGACCTCATTAATTAGATTCATTGTGACAAGTGTGTCTTTGCTGATGATTTGGATCTATCACTTCAGTTGCCGACTGTCTACACTTACAAGACCAACTAGACAAAATTTGTGTATGGTACGTTTCAAACTACCTCAACTTAAACACTGACAAATGTTGTGTCGTAACATTTACCAGAAAGATGGATCCCATTTCCTTCGACTATGCAATAAATGGTACCACACTATCACGTACTTCAACAATCAAAGACTTAGGTGTTTACTTTGATAGCTCTCTGACTTTTACCACACATAGGAATCACACTGTCTCTTCTGCCATGAGGATGTTGGGATTTGTTATTAGAAATTCAGCGCATTTTCATATAGATACTATTAAACTGCTCTACGTTACCTTCGTGCGGTCCAGATTGGAGTATGGCTCTATTGTATGGACTCCTTTTTACTCTTCGCACAGATTACTTGTGGAGAATGTGCAAAGGAAGTTTTTGAAGTATTTGTACTTCAAACTGGATGGTACTTACCCTTGCAGAGGGTATGACTATCGACTATTGCTGCAAAAATTCAACATGGATTCATTTGAACTTCAGCGTCAGTTAAATCTTATGAAATTTGTATATAACCTTGTTCACTTCAAGGTAGATTCGCCAAATTTATTGTCTAAACTTCGATTTCATATTCCTCGGTTATCAGCGAGGCAGAGTATTACTTTTGATATACCATATGCTAGATTGAATTCATCAATGAATTCTCCAATTGTTGCAATGTCGCGCGGGTTCAACCGGCTTTCGTCAGAGTGCGACATTAATTTCACCCCCCTTACTGAAATATTGAGAGTGGCTGCGGATCTGCTGGCTTGATATGATTTTTATTTCTTATGGCATTCTATTACATGTTCGCGCTTTTGTTATACTTTCAACTGTTTATTCAATTGTTTATATTATATTATATTTTTATGTTGTGTGTACATCAGTATAATTAGTATTATATATTATATGTAATCAATCATGTATATTGTCCTTTACTTGGATGACTCTGTTGGACAATAAAATGTATTATTATTATTATTATTATTATTATATGTATTATTAGGGTCTTTGATAAAGCTAACTGAGATTATATATTAGAGCTTTAGAAACAAAAGTTATGTAGCTTTCTCTGATTATTTTACATTATAGGATTTCAAAGATACTAATTTATTAAGTCAAGATCAAATAACTTAATATCTAAATACCAATTAATTCTTAAAATCCTGTATTCTTATAGAATTTATCCAGAATTTATGTCTACAGTAAATTATATAAAGAAATATGTAGAAATATGAGACAATAACTAAAAAAGTGAAAATATGAATATTCATACAATATTTTTATGAAAATACCTTCACACCAATTGGAGATTAATTCAAATCCATTAGTCACTTCAGCTTGCAGGTGGTAAAATAGTATATTAAAGGACAAGTTTCATTTTGACGTTTCAAAGTACGAATTCAGAGTTTAAGAAACGAGTGGCGTAGCCACGAGTTTCTTAACTGAATGAGTGCTTTAATGTCAAATGAAACGTGTCTTTTATGCTATTTTTTGCAATTAGTTTTAAAATTTCTCTTTTTGTAAAAGCAAAACGAGAAAAATTTGATAATCAAGGGAAATTTTGTGGCGGTTGTCACCTTGGTTTGGCACAAGATTTAAATTGACAAGTAATTTAAAATTGACACATTTTTGATAATTTTCAACAGAATGTTTCTACTGCACACGGTATCACTATCACTTCGAAAGATAATTCAAACGTTAATATAAATGTTTATAATAGTTGTACTATTTCAAAGATTAATTAAAAATATCAAATCTTACAATGAATTTCAATATAAAAACCTCAAACTTGCTTACAAAATGTCATATTGACATCTCCATTTCTGTTGCAATGTGACCAACTTAAAATAAATCTGTTTAAATGTTCCATTTCTATTACGCAACTAGTGCTGTAATAGACCCTATTACAGCACTAGTGAAATAAATGGTATGATTACGGTACTAATTGCAAAAAGAATATATTGCATGTAGATGCACTTAACAGAGAAACAAATATCTATGAGACAAATAACATCTTTCAACGCACTTTAGACCATAAGTCAGTAACTGACAAAATTAAACAGTGTATACAAAGTACAAATTAAGTTGTGGTAAACGCAGTTAAGGTGAAAATGCAAGTTGAGACTTGTTCAGACGTGATGTGGCTCATGAATTTAAGGAGCGACAAGTTTGCATTGTTGTTCTTATCTGATTGGTTGTTACACTATTCCTTGAAAAGTTGCACTGATTTTTGAGATATTGTATTTATTTTGGGTATGCAATCAGGTTACACTAAATACCGTTGCTTTTTTCGCCTTTAGCACAGTCGTAATAGGAAAAACCTTTACATTAAGCAGAATTGACAAGTGCGACAGAAGTTTGAACCAGGAAAAGACAATTTTGGTCTAATTTCCGTACTTTGTATACGCTGTTTAAGTTTGTCAGTTACTGGCTTATGGTCTAAACTGTGTTGACCAGTGTTGTTTGTCTCATACACATGTTTCTCTGTTGAGTGCATCTACATGCAATATATCCCTTTTACCACCTACAAGCTGAAGTGACTAATGGTTTTCGAATTAAACTCTACCACCAGAAGAAGACTACGTTATCTACCGAAACAGGCATATCATATAATTTTATCTGGTGCTATGGTACAATGAGAATATGTATTTTAATGTGCACAATTGTAATCCATTATTAAGCATACCAGTAAACTGCAGAAGATATCTTCACCTTATGTAGACATTACTCAAGTTTAGTTTCACACGGCGATAAAGGATGATAAAATTTATTCATATGTTGTAGCTATTACCATAAGATTAATTTAAATAATTTTAGGTTGTTAGAAATATGACAGAAAATTACATAGACGGTACTCCGAGGATGATATACATACGTATGTATTTATACAATATTCTGAAAGTGGCTACTGAAACAGCTTACGTATACATCTCCATTACAATCACATATTCAAACACACATACATACAGATGTCCAGTGCATAAACGTAATATGTATGCTGTTCGTATATGTGTATGTGATGTAGAGTGCGTTTGCTGGCGGCGACCAAGCCGAGTTTGTTGACCCAGCGGCGAGTCCGACTTCTACGGACACGTACCTCCGACGGCCAATCTGACGACTGCCTTAACCTTCTCCTTCATCCAAACGAGCGGATCCGTGCACAACACACCGGAAATATCGCGTTTCCGAACGCAACATGTGCGAAACGACAACGTATAATAAAAAACAAAACAACCAACTGAACACAATAGATTTGAAAAATTCTTTTAATTAATGCTAAGAATAATTTCTATAGTAAGTAGAGTGATGTAGTAAAGTATAGATATTTAAAGAGAGTTGCTTATAGAATTAATTGTCTTACTTTTTTTATAGTACAATAGACAGTATAGACACTATATATTCTGACAAGTCAAGAGCGTTCGGCCACATAAACCATTAATAAATTTTATTCATTAAAGTAAAATAGAACATTATAGTACGAAGGTAGGCTGAAAAGTAATGCACACATGTTTGTAGAACACGAATATAAACAAATAGCAAGGCAGGGCAAAACGTACATTAAAGTACAATTCTTAAGACTGAAAATCATTTATTTTTCAACATAGTCGTTAAAATGAATTCAAAATTTTCTATTTTGTCTTTTATGGCGAATGCTGCTTCACGTTCGTCCCTTTTTCTACTTGTAAGTGCAATATTAGAGAGTACTTTCAAAACTGACGTAAAATATGACTTTATTGCTATAATTGATTCATAACGAGAAAACCACCATGTATTACATAAGCTTTTTAATGTACTCGACATGGCTTCAATTTCTGTTTCAGTTTTTAATTCCCTCCACCTTTTAGTGCTGTGTCCAAAGAATTTGTATATTTTTTGACATATATCATAAAATCTTTTTATTTCAGGCACGTTTTCACATGCGTCATTTAACACAAGATTTAAATTGTGTGCTGAACAATGAACATAATTTGCGGTTGGTACTTTATCCTTAATTAGTTTTTGTAATCCAGAGTATACACCGCTCATATTAGCAGCGCCATCGTAACCCTGCCCACGACATCTGTCTACTTCAATACCTATTTCAGCTAAACTGTTTGAAATATCAGTTTTCAGACCTTTTGAGGGTTGGTCTGTGACTTCTCGAAATCCTATAAAAGATTCATGGATAGTTTAACATTTGTAGCCACTAATGTGATAATTTCATTTTGAATATTTGGAGATAAATATTTCTCGAATTTGTTTTCTTGCAGGAAGAATACGTCTAATATGCTCTGAATCCTATTTGAACTCACTCTCGGGCAAAACGTGGATCGAATGTACTAGAATGTGAACAATCATCGACAGAAAAAATATATCATTCGCATACCAAATGAGATTCAGAAATGATTCGTAAATTCTCTTCATTAAGATAGTCCTTTCTTAACCCCACTTAGGAGTTCTTAGAATATCAATTTTTAATAAAAAAATATTTTTTCACCTAATTGTTTAATTTTCTTAAAACTTCCTATTTTATAAGTTAAAGGAAGTTTCACTTTAAGTTTTCCCATATATTAAAATATGACTGAAATCAAAATTGTTGCAAGTAACACCTGTCACCATACTACAATCTCTTTTATTAAATCTGTTTGCAAAAAAAGGCTTTTTCTATTAAACTAAAAGTGTTTGGTCTGAAGATTACTAAATACATTCACCTTCTTTATGAATTATAGTAAAATTAATAGTTAACTAGATGTCCTTAAAATATAATTTTGCCAGTAAGCTAAGGTACCACTTCCGAGTTACCGATCTGAATAGCAACCTAATCAGTTCTTCTAACTAAAATTACAAGTCTAAGTTTAAAAATACAGTACTGATAGACTTTTAGGAGCAGTGGTGTAGGCGAATACATCAGAGAAGTATTAGTATTAGAATTGTTTATTCAAAAGTTTGATATATTTATAAACAAAAATATTCCTAATATTTTCGTTTTACGACCTATTTCATAGGTGCTTGTCTAATGGGTTCATAATAATTAATTAGGCTCATACATATACAAATCAAATGTTATTTAATTGATTGAAGACGGAGATACGTGTTGAAACTCCATAATTTACAAGTAAAAATTGAAATAAATTCAAATTGAGTTCAAAACAGTTTTATTCAATTTACTACAATTGTTTCACCCTACTAGGGCTTCATCAGGTGATGAATATAATAATACAAAATATTTGTAGACGTTCTTATTTATGTCGTTTCCTAAATGAAGAGGGGGGAGTTTGTGACATTAGGTTAAGAGCGGGAGTAACTTATATATTTAATGTAATATTTAATATATATATATACATAACAATATGATTAAGAATATTACAAATTTTTTTTTTTTGAAAACTGATTGTTTACTGTTATTATAAAATTAAACAATTTATAAATATATATATAACTATAAGAATTATTAAGTTGATTTTAAATATTTAAATTTAACTGTTTTGAACTCAATTTGAATTTATTTCAATTTTTACTTGCAAATGTTATTTTTTATTACGTAATTTGAGATAACAATAATTATGTGTAAGTATGTGTTTGTATCTTTTTAGTACGACATTTTATAAGTAAGTGTACGTATACATATATTGTATATATGTTGGTATGAATAGCGGATATAAATTCCAACAAGAACAAATATTCACGCCCTGTTTAAAAGAATGAGGAATGTTTAGTCGAACAGCATTTTTCAAAATGAAAACAAACGCAACTTTGGTATGTATTTTTCCACTTTCCTTAACCAAATACAAACAAAAATATGTATTGTTGCATTTCCAGATGGGGTTATTATACGACACATACAATGTTTATTATTAAAATGTATATTTGTATCCATTTCCCGCAAACGATGTGTACAATATGATAATTATTTGTACCACTACCTTAGTTTTTAACATTTTTTGGTTAAATTTCAGATACCATAAGATAATAATTTCATAATAAGCTCTTGAAGTCACTTCGTTCATTACTTTTTTGTAAATCCTGTCCAATACAAGGAAGTTAGAAGTTCTCCATTTTGAAGCGAGTTATTGGCTGTACTCTTTTTGGTTTCTTTAAATGAGACTTTGTGTGTGGCACCACCTCCTGTACCGCTTGTGCAGATTTAATTCACATATTTTTTATTATTATCAATTCTGAACCATTTTAAATTTATTAATGCTCAATTTTAACATTTCAACAATTTTTAACATACAATTTTTCATTTTAATGTTTTCTATTGGATGTGACCAAAAATGTGTCACTTTTTTGGTTATATAGCGCGCGGAATGTGTAGATATAATACTCATTGTGTCTTTATTCTGAAGTTCAACTTCGTGAAAAGAAGAGAAGAATTGTGTAAGTATAGTTTCACTTCCTTTCCTGAGCGGGCCCAGTTGACTAGTCACAGTGTAAGTCGAGCTGTTAAAGAAGATCGTATACTTCTTTGCTCTTACAAAGTCATACAATAAATAGGACAGTTTTTATTTCCATATATAAATATTTACATAACATGCAATGTATGGGTATGCTTATTTAACTCGCTTGGTATTTCGTCTCAATGCTTGCTATACATGTCTGACATGGAATAATCATATTTAATAGTTTTTTTCTTGTGAGAGAAGAGGGAAGAATGCAACTTGATACGTCATTGAAAATTTATGATATATTACATTTAATTAAAACAAATTTGTTATCAAGTAGAATTTTCATGCCATTTTTTTTTTAAATTCGGAAAACATAATTTAACGATAAAACCAAAATTTACGACTTTATAATTTTTCACCAGTCAACATAGTCTGCATTTTATGTTTACTAATTATATACTTTACGAAACTCTAGTTAAACAAAGATTAGTATGAAATGAAGACGGAAAAATATCTTCATATTATTATTACTGCCTACCCAGAAAATACAACAATACTGTTGATAATTAGTTGATTTTTTCAATATTTCAACTATAAGTACATATGTTGACGCACAGCATTCTTGGAAATCACATTTTAAACTATTTATCCTACTCTCATAGGGAGAAATCTAATTATTTTTAAAATGATCTCATGTTAAAATCTATGAGGTGTATGCGGTTGAAATCAGAGAAAAAGCAGTATAAAATATAGTATATTTATTTACAACTAGCGATACCCGGCGCGCGTTGCTACACCCAAAAAAAACAACTTTTATCGGCACCAAACTTCACAAACATACTCTCGAGACTATGTAAAATTTCATCAAAATCGGTTCAGCGGTTTCGGAGTCTATAGGGAACATACACACCCACCCACACTCATACGTCCACTTTAAATTTAACCACTGAATAATCACAAGTGATCCAATGTAAATAAGATCATTAGTTAATGTTCATGGGTTAGTACTAATCTAACCACGGTGATCAGATAGCAATAAGATTAAATGATATAAAATGTTTTTATTTTTAGTCCGATCGGCACCAAACTTCACAGGAACACGCTCCAGAGTACGCTAGAGTTTTTCCTGAAAATTTCATCAAAATCAGTTCAGCGGTTTCGGAGTCTATAGGGAACATACACACACCGTCACACACATACATCCAATTTTAAATATAAGATTTTAAATAAAAATTAATCTTTGGCCTTTGATGAAGGGCTCTAGCTACAAATTAAGTTTAGAATTGAATTTGTAGTCTATCTAATCTTTTTATGTCATTTTTGTATATTGTGAGCCACCAGTGCATGTAGATGTTGTTCTTGTTTTACTTGTACGAGGCTTATTTATTTATATACGACCTTAGACAATTACTTCTTTTAGATGAACTTCGTCATTCTCGAGAACAGTGGTGCTTTCAAGAAATCATGAAAAGTATGTCCGTGTTCAAGCTATTTACAGAATGCAGTCCAAATAATTTTCATACATGTCTTTTTTAAAAAACGTTTTTTTAGCAACCCGAATGTATTCAGATGAGCCTCACTCGCGATTAATGCAACGGGGAGGTATAGAAGACTCCTGAGGAAGATGGAATAGAGACACAGCATGCCACTACGTAATTTTATAAAGTCCCTAACAATCTAACGAAAATATCGCAAAACAGCTTCAGTACTCGTTCACTTTTTACTGCTCATGACATAAATTTGTATTTCGACGTGACCTTATTATATTTTTATTAATCCAGTAATTGCGATGCGATATTTTAAGAGCAATGTAATGTGTTACGTATTGTTGTGACCCTTACATTTTGAAAATGATATAATTAAGTATTAATTAAGTTAGAAAATAAGAGTAATAATTCGTTTGAATATTTCTTTAAAGTTAGATAGCCGAGATTACAATATATACACATAAGTAAAACGGGTTGCAAACTTTTAAGGATGAATTCCTTTATAAAAGTTATGCTGCAGAAAATACACATATAGTTGTTAGTACCTACACTTTAATTAAGAAAACTTAAATATTAGATATATAAAGATAAAAGAGATATAATACAAATACTAAGTAAATCAATAAACTATATTTTGTAGAAAAGATAAACAAGTATGGTTTGAGTATAAAAGTACAGAACTTAACTATACACAAAATGTAAAAATGGCATTAAATATATTAAGAAATGGACCATTATTTAAGAATAAAAAGTATTAAGAGCAAACAATAGAGAAAGAGTCATGTTAAAGGATAGAACAATTAAAAGGGTGAATCATCTGAATACTATTAAATTATACGAGCAGGGTGAAATCAGATGTGCTCGAGAGAGCGACACAATTTTGAATAAGGACATAAATGTGAATATGAATAGTATTAATCCATAAATGTGATTCTAGCAATAAAAATTAAATATAGTAAATACGTACACTTGAAAAAAGAAAGATATAAATACCTACACATATAGTTGTAAGTACACTTTAATTAAGAAAGCTTAAATATTAGATATATAAAGATGAAAGAGATATAATACAAATACTAAGTAAATCAATAAACTATAATTTGTACAGTAGGGAAAATAAGCACTACTTGTTCATTTATAAATTTGTATTCAAATATAGTGTTTAAGTATTATGTTCAAATTTTCTTTTTAAAAAAATGTAGTTTGATTAATTTTTTTTATCGTTATTAAATAAAAGTGGAAGACATTAACAAAATGGAATTTGATCAACTATACGATCAAATGAAGTGAGTTATATAAATTCACATGAGTTGTTATATGAAGTTATTTTAATTTGTTTGATGAAAAATTAATGTTCACTTGATTTCAAATACTTCGTTTATTCATTACCAATTATAAATATATTTAATAGTGTTAGACAGACTACAAAGGTACTACGTGCAAATGTTCGCCTTAAGTGGATTGTTGGGCGTTATTAAATATTGCATTATCACATAATAAAATTTCAAACAGCTTAACACGAACATGCGAGGATGTTTTTGATGGGTAAATACTAAATGGCTACAAATACTATGTGCAAATGTTTGCTGCTGGCAGTTAGTGTGAATCAATTTCAGAACATTTAAGTAGCAAGACTCTAGATTACTAAAGTACTATGTTCGAATGTTTGCTTTAGTAAAATAGTGACGGCATCGTGTTAATAATTTTCATAAAATTATTTTTAAAAACAAAACGAATACATGCTGAACATCCATTTAATCATCACTATATCTATTTCACACATTTTACAATTCAAACGGAATATAAACAATTTTAATTAAGAACAAAATTTTATAAAAGAGTTAATGCTGTTAGTAATAAAAATTTAAAATATATCTGATGTTAGTATAAACATAGATACTGTGTTTAATTTCCTCACCTTATCCCAAGGTATATTAAATAAGAGAAAGACTATAAATGAAGAAGTAAGTCGCTGTACGAATTCACGAATAAAATGTAATATTTTATGCTGTCATATACCAATCGAATATGAAGGTATTACATCATTGATATCAATTATAAAAGTAGGTACCACAGCAGTATATACTTAGATACGTTAAAATCGAATTTATTATGTTGTAAAATTTTTTCATTTTAATTTATCTGCCTGGGCACATCAATTTTTTAAAAGGGGATCGGAAAAATATTTCGCGAACGGAACATAAACCCCAAGAAGTCAGTTCAAAGTTTATACTGAAATCCACCGCACATATATACGAGATACATACGAACATATAGCAGTATAAAACATCGACGAGCCGAGGTCGGGGTTATTGGCCAATCCCAGAGATTTTAAGCCTTGATATATGGATATTCCTTTTTCCAAACTGCATTTTTAAACACCCACAGATAAGCATATACGATGAAAACTTGCTTGGCGAAGCTTGAAACAGACCGCCCTGCGCGCGGATTTTATATACCTTATAAGACTGACAACTTCCATAAATATTCACCTGTAAAATTCACTGTTAAAAAATGGTAATCTTTATGTGCGCTGTATTGCTGATCTTTTTTGCTCCTTTTCTCGTCACTCCAAACCAAAGTGATAGTAAAGAATAAGCCTGAAAGCCACGGCCCTGTATCGAAAGATACGTGAATGCGGTTACATTATTCTTTTAGTATAGAAATAGATTCTGTTACTTACACAAATTGTAAAATTAAATAGAAACATTTCGAATACTTAACCACCAAAGATTTCAAAGTACCTTTTTTAAATGATTTAGTATTGCACAATCTTTTATTTGTACATAGTGCGACAAAAGTTCCCTAACAGCTTAAATTATGCAATATGACAGATTGACCAAATTCCAGGCGTGGATACTGCCTATTAATATCATTAGCAGAAGAATTTGTGTGCAGTCGCTCATACAATAATATTCAATTTTATTCATGAATGTGTAAAACAGAATAAGTTTGGAAAAAATAACAGGGTTCTTTCTATTTTACTTAGGTTAGCACAAAAGGAAGGACAAACTATTTCTGTTTTGCTTTACCAACATGGTTTATACCGAATACAACACCGAAGAGCAAATATAACATAAAATTAGTAGGAACAACATATAATAATTATATAATTAAGCAATTTACACGAACGTAAATTATTTAAAATTTTCTTCAAATGAATCTCAAATACTGTACAAAAATTATGATTTTATCAAACGCTTGAAATAAAATGTTATATTAAAATTCAATTATCTAATAAGAGCTAGTACAACAACGTTTAAATAAACAACGAAAACTAGTGTACATTGTTAGACCACATGAGTTATAGAACAATAAAAATATATACAAGCTTCAATTGGTGGTCTGTCTTCCCGATGGTCTTCCTTTTGTTTCTATCTCCAAGGATCCCACCTTATTCTGAAACACGTGTCTGCGGTTGCACTACAGCGGATTATTCCAATAGTCTTTCTCCTATTTTTATCATGTATCCGCGATATTTCCTTTATTGATCTATCATTCCTGGGTTCGACGACACGCGGGTTGAGAATGTCTGCCTCGCGGCGGTGTCGGTTGTTGTCACTCAAACCTGAGAATCTTCTGACATTTAAGCTTCAATTGGTGGTCTGTCTTCTCGATGGTCTTCCTTTTGTTTATATCTCCAAGCAGTGGCGGCTGGTGAGCGCCATTTGGCGGTGCAGTTGCGTGGACGGGACTGGTTCGTTTGTTGTCGGTGATATGCTCGACATCTGGGAGTACATCGCCGATAATGGGCGAGTCGGTCTTGTCTATGTGGTTGCTCACGCCCGGAGCCGCCACTGTCTCCAAGGATTCCCACCTTATTTCTTGGCTACACCGTACTGACGAAGACCAACGAGTCTGAAACACGTGTCTGCGGTTGTACTACAGCACTATATATAGGTGTATATAAATATATATATATTAAAATTTGAAGTATGGTATATCCATCCTTCTTGGTTTTCTTGGCCGTGTGTATTGTATGTGATAATGATGTCTTGGGGTAGCGGCCTTAATAATAATTATTAAATAAAACATATTTTGTTTTTTCTGTTTACGTTTCGGCATATATTTATATTGCCTTCTTCAAAACACTAACAATAATAATTTTTTTTATGTTGTACAAAGTATATGGAAACTCTTTTGTACGGTTTCGTCATTTTTTTAAAATAAAAAGAAAGGTGTTCTGTTTCAAAATCACTCATTTACATACTATTACGTTTTTTTATGTCGATTAATATCTTATATCTTCATTACATTTGCAATGATTCTGCTTGACTGTGTGTGTGAACATTTATTATATATA
Source organism: Amphimallon solstitiale (assembly GCA_963170755.1). Lineage (NCBI taxonomy): Eukaryota > Metazoa > Arthropoda > Insecta > Coleoptera > Scarabaeidae > Amphimallon > Amphimallon solstitiale. Next base: position 109,467,052 of record OY720676.1, read on the forward strand.
TATACAGGGTGAGTCATTAGTAGCCGCTTCTTTGATTGGTCGTTTATTTTTTAAATAAAGAAAAAAACAATTAGTGGAAGATTCACGGTTGATTGTGGCACATATTGTCAAAATACTTTAAGCTCTGACGCACTTCCGGTTTCACCAAAAAATGCACGGAACTTAATTTTTTTTAATGGCTCACTCTATATATTTTTGGATATTCTAGTACTGCTTTAAATTGTCTATTCAACTGTTTCTTCTTTTTGAAAATTGAGCCAACAGTTTCTGCATTCTACATCATCTGGTATAAGTTGCATTTGACAATATCTCAAAAAACTTTGCTTTTCCAAAGCCTACTTTCCGAAATTTTCGCATACCAAAAACTTATCTTTTTTAAATAGAGGACCCGGTATTTTATTGAGGCAGTTTGTACCTTCTTTTATTATTTCTCATTTCTGTTAACAATGTTCTATACCTATCTTTTGTAATTTCTGAGATAATCACTATAGGAGCAATTAGCGTTCAATTAAAGAACTACGAGCGCTGTTGTTCTATGCACCAAAATATTCGTTCAACCAATGGAAGGCAGGAATGGCGCCCGACTTCCTTAGTCAACTGTTAAACAAAGTAAATGTTAAATCCAACTATCCCAAAAGTAATAATTTTACAGAATGAAGAGCATCGCATTTCAATATTTTAATTCCGGCAATGTCCAGTTGCAGTATTTCATTTTTGACAATGTTGGTTAACATCGAAATAAAATAAAGGTTATGTTTACTGACATATTTGAAGATGTCTTCAAAAAGTTTTGAAAATCCGTCCGTACATAGCAAAGATTCTCTCCTTCATTAACATTTTCATCAAAGAAATAAGATCCAATTATGTAACTACCCACTATTCCTCCCCACAGTTTTAATGACCAACGATTTTGAAAGTTTACAGGTGTGATAAAGTGAAGGGGTTTTATGTGTTATAATAATGGAAATTTTGACAATGAAAAAATAGAAGGTGGCTACGTTGGTAAACAACAAAAAATTGAGAAAGCCAGGATAATTTATCTGCTGCCAGGTGACAAAAATGTAAGGCAATTCTGAAAATTTATTTCATCTAACCCTGTGTATGAATATGCTACGGGTGAATTTCATATTTCCTAATTATTCTGGATTCTGAAATTTGACTTACATCTAACTGACGACTAATTTTCGTTGTACTAGTATGGGGGTGCTCGACTACATTCGCAAGTACCATAAACGTCTTATCCCCACCAGTTATCGCTTTTTCCGCTCTTTCTTTTATATTGAATACTTTCTGTTCACTCAAACCGTCCACTTTATACTTGCGAAGGTTTCTGGCTTCGATTGACTTCCACCAAGGATCGCTGTGCAGAAAGTTTGGATGCTAGCAAAGAGTTTCTTTCAGATTCACCCAAAACGTCAATCACATCTATTAACTCTTCATAATAATAATTAATTTGGATGATAACTAATAGCGATGCTTTTATAAGTTTGACATAAATGTATACCGTCCTTCTTTAACAGTTGACTCAGGCAGTCAGCCGCATTCCAGCCTTTATTGGATGAATATTTGGGTGCATAGAACAGCCCCCGTAGTTCTTTAATTGACCGCTAATTGCTCCTATAGTGATTATTTCAGAAATTACATAAGATAGGTATAGGACATTGTTAATAAAAATGAAATAAAATAAAAAAAGGAACAAAATGCATTAATAAAATATTGGGTATTCCATTTAAGAAGAATAAGTTTTTGGTATGTGAAAATTTCAGGAAGTAGGCTTTGAAAAAACAAAGTTGTTTGAGGTATTGTCGAGTGCAACTTTACCAAATGATGCAGAATTTTCTTGGCTACAAGCACCACCAATGTGAATGTTTTTACTTTTAAAAAAAATGTGAAAATGATTTTTTTCTGAACACGTGTTTTGGTCAAATATTTTCAAAAAAAAATTAATAACTCAAAAACTATTGGCTCAATTTTGAAAAAGAAAAAACAGGTAAACAGACAATTTAAAGCAGTACAAGAAAATCGAAAAATATATAGGGTGAGTCATTTAAAACAAGAAAATGAGTGTGCTTATAACCACACTGCAGAAGTGAAAACTTCATCAAGGCGAGGTTAATAATAAGAAAACCAACTTTTTTTGTTTTATATTACATTAGGGCCATCCTGCATCGACGAATTCAGTTGCTGAGATTTAGTGTGCTTCTTTTGACGATATTTCTTCAGGCGCGCATTAGACAATTCCCTTTTTCGTTTTAATTTGTCATCGATTTGATTTTCTTCATCCATCCTGTGTAACAGAAAAGAATCAAATGCTTATAAATTCGTATATAATAAGCAATTAAAGCAATGCTCTATTCGTTGCTATGGCAGCGGCCGCGATATATAATCGCGTGTTAATGTTTTTTCTTTGCCGTGGTTTCTTAAATAATTTAATTTAGTTTCTTAGTAATTATTATATATTTTTATTTTCTTCTTGGGTAATAAAATATACAATTATTAATCTTCCGGCAACGAAAAACTACAAATATATATATATATATATATGTATATATATATATAATCAATAAAGGAATTATCGCGGATACTTAAAATAAAACAAGAAAAAGAGAATATTGGGTATATTCCGAAGATCTTCTAACTGAAGCTGCAAATGGTGGTCTGTCACCTGATGGTCTTCCGTGTATGCTTCTATCTCCAAGGATATCCCACCTTATTCCTTGGCTACACCGTACTGATGACGACCAATTAGTCAGAAACACGTGTCTACGGTTTGCACTACAGCGGAATATACCCAATATTCTCTTTTTCTTGTTATATATATATATATATATATATATATATATATATATATTTACTATTTAAAAGAAACCCATTGAGAATTTCTTTGTTTTAAACAACTTTTCTTGGTGTAGCGGCCTCAATTAAAAATTACGAATTGGATTAAAACAACAAAAACGATCTTCTTTATTTTGTTATGTGGAGCGAGTCCTAATTCTTGCTTTATTCTTGTGAAACTCCATGTATTCTGTCCAGTTACCATATTTTCACCCATGGCTATATTTTATTTATATTAGTTTCTTGGCCGTATATTGTATTTACTATTTAAAAGAAACCCATTGAGAATTTCTTTGTTTTAAACAACTTTTCTTGGTGTAGCGGCCTCAATTAAAAATTACGAATTGGATTAAAACAACAAAAACGATCTTCTTTATTTTGTTATGTGGAGCGAGTCCTAATTCTTGCTTTATTCTTGTGAAACTCCATGTATTCTGTCCAGTTACCATATTTTCACCCATGGCTATATTTTATTTATATTAGTTTCTTGGCCGTATATTGTATTTACTATTTAAAAGAAACCCATTGAGAATTTCTTTGTTTTAAACAACTTTTCTTGGTGTAGCGGCCTCAATTAAAAATTACGAATTGGATTAAAACAACAAAAACGATCTTCTTTATTTTGTTATGTGGAGCGAGTCCTAATTCTTGCTTTATTCTTGTGAAACTCCATGTATTCTGTCCAGTTACCATATTTTCACCCATGGCTATATTTTATTTATATTAGTTTCTTGGCCGTATATTGTATTTACTATTTAAAAGAAACCCATTGAGAATTTCTTTGTTTTAAACAACTTTTCTTGGTGTAGCGGCCTCAATTAAAAATTACGAATTGGATTAAAACAACAAAAACGATCTTCTTTATTTTGTTATGTGGAGCGAGTCCTAATTCTTGCTTTATTCTTGTGAAACTCCATGTATTCTGTCCAGTTACCATATTTTCACCCATGGCTATTCGTAATTTTTAATTGAGGCCGCTACACCAAGAAAAGTTGTTTAAAACAAAGAAATTCTCAATGGGTTTCTTTTAAATAGTAAATACAATATACGGCCAAGAAACTAATATAAATAAAATATAGCCATGGGTGAAAATATGGTAACTGGACAGAATACATGGAGTTTCACAAGAATAAAGCAAGAATTAGGACTCGCTCCACATAACAAAATAAAGAAGATCGTTTTTGTTGTTTTAATCCAATTCGTAATTTTTAATTGAGGCCGCTACACCAAGAAAAGTTGTTTAAAACAAAGAAATTCTCAATGGGTTTCTTTTAAATAGTAAATACAATATACGGCCAAGAAACTAATATAAATAAAATATAGCCATGGGTGAAAATATGGTAACTGGACAGAATACATGGAGTTTCACAAGAATAAAGCAAGAATTAGGACTCGCTCCACATAACAAAATAAAGAAGATCGTTTTTGTTGTTTTAATCCAATTCGTAATTTTTAATTGAGGCCGCTACACCAAGAAAAGTTGTTTAAAACAAAGAAATTCTCAATGGGTTTCTTTTAAATAGTAAATACAATATACGGCCAAGAAACTAATATAAATAAAATATAGCCATGGGTGAAAATATGGTAACTGGACAGAATACATGGAGTTTCACAAGAATAAAGCAAGAATTAGGACTCGCTCCACATAACAAAATAAAGAAGATCGTTTTTGTTGTTTTAATCCAATTCGTAATTTTTAATTGAGGCCGCTACACCAAGAAAAGTTGTTTAAAACAAAGAAATTCTCAATGGGTTTCTTTTAAATAGTAAATACAATATACGGCCAAGAAACTAATATAAATAATATATATATATATATATATATATATGTCAAGTTGTTCTTTCGGGTGTTGCGCCGTGTAGGTATTCTTGAAGCCTGAGAAGGCCTGTTTCTTGGTTGAGCTTTCGGCAATCTCTCTGTTGCCATTTTCAAAACGATGTTGCTGCTGCTGCTGTTCTTCGAGTTGTACTGCGTGTTATTCGTCTGTCTGCCGGTATTTGTATGTTTCTGTCGGGTGGGGGATCGGTGGGGGTCGCTGTGTTCGGTGGAGGTGTGTTACCAACAGCCTCTTCCGATGGAAACAAATAAGACGTTTTCCCACAGAACAAGTCCAGGCCCAATATAAGTGTACATGTTTTATTCCTATCTTATCCCGATCCTCCAGAATAAATTAAAATCCCAAAACATTCGTAAAATTACAAATTTCGCGTAATAACCTTTTAAGACAATTTTGGTACGAATCATAGGCTCCGCCCACAACCAATCAGAATATTCGTGAAGTTAGAGAAATTTCGCATAATAAGTTTTTGAGACAATTTTGGTACGAATCATAGGCTCCGCCCACAACCAATCAGAATATTCGTGAAGTTAGAGAAATTTCGCGTAATAACTTTTTGAGACAATTTTGATACGAATCATAGGCTCCGCCCACAACCAATCAGAATATTCGTGAAGTTAGAGAAATTTCGCGTAATAACTTTTTGAGACAATTTTGATACGAATCCTAGGCTCCGCCCACGGCCAATTGAAAACGCTTAAATTTCTAATACACGCAGAAGACGTAACCCTGTCTAGGCCCCAAGGGAAATTACCGTGACATAGATACTTCTTTGTTCGTCACCTGCGTCACTGGGGTTCCCAAATTAAAACGTAAACACATTTGGAAACCTATATAAGCTGAGGCAAATGCCTACACGATATCGAGTCCTAACTCGGTCACCCGCCTGCCAGCATCAACTCCTGGACCAGCAGATAACAGGCCACCGATACCGAGCGGACTTTCCAGAAAGCCATCCAGCGGAATTGTATTTACTGCTTACGTAATACAAGGGACCAAAAAGGCACTTTCCAGGTCATTAGACGTACACGGCGAAACGTGTACAGGTGACCACACGGACCAAGAATCCACTAAGAATTCTTGAGGAATTCTTTATTTCGGACGCCTTCTTCGTCGGATTCCAAGTTCGCCCACGTCTGAGAGTATCTCCACGTGGTGGAACACATCCGACGTATCGCCTAGTATCGACCGAAGAAGTTATAGGAGGATCCTACTACTGTGTACGTAGTAGCGGCCGTTTAGTTATTTACAGTGCGCTTATTTCGCGTAAAGATACCAAACTTACGGTCCCTCTTTAGTGTTCGCCCATAGTATTAACTTCAGTGCACCAGGACAAGCTACAGCTGCTTACGCTGTAGCAATTAACCGTAAGTGCAGTGAAAGACCTATTAAGCCCGCGTTTTTATTTGACATTGTTGGTTGAATGCCAGCACCTCCACCAAAACATTTAAATTCAGTGTGCGCCTTTGTTAATGAATTATCATATTAACTTCACGTGGATTCATTAACGACATTGCTATTGCTAAAGTGTTAATATTAAATTCCCCGCGGTAGTGAAACATAACCTTCAAATATCCAACCGATATCTACCCGTATACATTATATTTGTTTATAACAATATTATTATCCAAGTTCGTTATTACTGGTACCCATATGCAGCGTTTGTTTAACTTTTATTCCAGTAACAATCATTTTATTTAACATTGTTGGTTGAAGTCCAGCACCTCCACCAAATTATTTAAACTCAGTGCGCGCCGTTATTAATGTATAATATTAATAAATTCACGGTGGTTCATTAACTATATTGTTGTATTCGGAGACTTAACCTTAAATTCACGCGCTAGTGAAACCCTAACCTCCAAATACCTAACCTATATTTATCCCTATGTACATTATTTGTTTATAACATTATTAATATTCAAACGTATCGTTATTAGTATCTATATTCAGTGTGTGTTTGACTTTTTAACGGATAACTTTTATTTTATTATTGGTTAATGCCAACTCCTCCATCATTATTAAGCAGTGTGTGTATTGTTGCTATTTCATAATATTTAGTTGTTTCAAAGTGTACAACAACTATTACTCAGTGTGCCCGTTTGTATTTAAACCTCGACTGTTAACATTTATTCGCGACACGACTTGTTTTTGGTTATAGTGTCGTTATTAACACAGGTCGTTATTAACATCGGGTATAATTACGTATCATTAAGCTTTGAATTATTAAAATATTATAACGTTGTGGAAAATTATTGTTTTAATTAATAACATAACCCTACTTTACCCTAAATTCAATTAATACCTCCTGGAGGAGTCTTTTGCCGCGGCCCCTTTGTTTGTTTGTTTGTTTTACAAATTCCCAGGATTAAGGGGAGGTATTATTGTGGCGCCCAGCAACGTGGGACTACGAACACAGGATTGTGTCCGCGGATCCACCACCGACCCATCCATCTAAGCAACAGAGACACCAGGTTTCAAGATGCCTAAGAGGACAGCACGAAAAACCAGACAATCAAGTGACAGCGTGGAATTGGATGGTCCTAGCCCAGGACAATCGCCTTCGCCACGGACAACCACCCCCGGTGCCGCTATTCCAGCCCTGCAGCTTGAGATCATGTTAAATGAACTCAGGAACATAGGTAGAAGGATGACGGCTCTGGAGGGAACGACTAAAGCCACCATCATATCCAACACCGCCTCAACGTCCAGGGTCGCATCACGTACCGAGGATCAAGAGGCTTGTACCTCCATCAGTTATGAATTAGGTGATGAGGATGGCCAGGACCCGAAGGCTGCCATCGACTTCCAGGACCAGGAGGTCATCACCGCCGTCCAGGAAGAGGAGGCATCCACCGCAGCTGTCCAAACCCAGGATGAAGTCATCAGAGTCAGCAACCAAGGGAACGGAACGGTATCCAAGACGGAGGGTGTTCACCACCAAAGGCACTGCTGCAGTCCGTGCAGTGTCATCACCAATATACCTACACCACCAAGGGTGTACAGTGGACACCTAGTTGAGGATCCAACCACGTTCCTAGCAAGACTAACCTCCCACTTGCAGACAGCCCGTCTTGAGGTGCCGGAGGATATAGATGACGCAGTCCGCCCGTTCCTGACAGGAGAAGCAGCCAACTGGTTCAAGAAGAACGAAGGAGGCTTTGATACTCTGGGGGAGTTTGACCACCGGTTCCGACGGGAGTTTATGAGCCCACAAAGAAGGAAGGCTCTCCAACAGGCATGTGAAACAAGGCAACGCTGGGATGAAGATCCAGCAACATTCATCACAAGAATGAAACGTTTATGCCTGAGACTAAACCCAAGTTGGCCGGAACAAGACTTAGTGAACCACATCATCATGCAGATGACGCAGCAGTATTGCGTTCAAATAACGCAAGTGGGACCAAAGACATTAAAGGACCTACATGATACCTGCGAAAAGTGGTCAACAGTCTTCGAGCAGTTTAAAGGTAAGACAACAACAGTACCTTTAAAGAAAGAAGTTGCAGCTCCCCCAGCGGTACCAAAGAGGGAACCAGTTGTCGAGAGATCGTTGCCCAGATGTTGGTTCTGCACTGGCAGACATTTCAACCGGGACTGCCCCAACCAGCCAGAGAGTTTTGCGGCTAAGCACCCAGCACCCACTAAGCAGTCGGGGGAAGAGCAGAGGGCCGCTCCAAAGCCAGCAGCGGAACGGCCCTAATTACCACAACACCCACAAACCAAACGGCATCCATCCAGTTACGGATTGATGGCCGCCCAGTGACAGCCCGAATTGACAGTGCCGCAAGTAAGAACCTGGCCAGACCCGAATGGATGTTTGGGTCAACCACCACGACAGCCGCCGTGGAATTTACAATGGCAATTAAAGGTAAAACTTTCGTCACTAATAAACTTGGACTGTTAAAGGCAACTGCGGGGCAAGAGTACGAATTCCAATGCGAAGCCCTGGAGGTGGAATGTCTCCAGGCAGGAATCATACTTGGGCACCCGTGGCTAACGGAGAACCATGCGGTCCTGGACTACCTAAGAGGATGTGTCCATATTGGAGTTAAACGACGGCATACGATCTACTTCGATAAGACGCCACCACGAACTACTTCAGCAACGATGAATCTTGAAGATATTCCCGTTGACGTCCAGGATTGGACGAACCCACAAAGGGAGAAATTCAAGAACATCATCAACAATTTCCAGGACCTGTTCATGGAAGGTGGACGAATACAAACCACCACCACCACCAAACACACAATACGCCTGAAGGATAATCAGCCAGTGAGGGTGCCCACGTACAAGTACACCCCGCAGAAAAAGAAGGTCATCGCCACCCAGGTTGAGAAGATGCTTGCGGCCGGAGTTATCAGACCTAGCCACAGTGAGTATAACTCTCCAATAGTTATAGTGACGAAAAAGAATGGGGAGCCCCGGTTCTGCGTCGACTACCGCCGCCTTAACGACAAGACGGAAAATGAAGCCAGTCCACTACCACCCATTCAGGAATCATTAAAGGACCTAGGGACGGCGAAGATTTTCACCACACTAGATCTGCGCAATTGATATTGGCAGATCGAATTAGAAGAGGCATCCAAGCGACTGACCGCCTTCACGACACCAGAGGGCGCTGCCTATGAGTTTCAAGTGATGCCCTTCGGCCTAAAGGGGGCCCCGACCACCTTCCAAAAGCTAATGGCCCAGGATGTCCTGGTAGGCTATCTGCAGAACTTCGCACTAGCCTACCTGGACGACATCATCATATACTCTGACAATATGGAGGAACATCTACGACACCTGAGTTTGGTGTTGGAAAGAATTCAGCAACACGGACTAAGACTTAATATGAAGAAATGCCGGTTTGCCAGTCCCTCCTTAGAGTATCTGGGCCATATGGTCACCAAAGAAGGGAATGAGCCCCAAACGATCCACATCGAAGCAATCCAGTCCCATGAAATACCCAAGACGAGGAAGGCCCTTCGCCGTTTCCTAGGCATAGTGAACTGGTTGAGAGATTACATACCAGATGCATCAAGAACGATGGCACCCCTTACGGATCTCTTGACCACCAACACCACTTACCGATGGACTAAGCCTGCCGAGGAAGCTTTCTTGGCAATTAAAGAAGCGGTAACAAGGCCCCTCTTCCTGCACCGCCCGGACTTTAGGCTGCCGTTCATTTTGCAGACAGACGCCAGCAGCATAGGCGCATCTGCTGTACTATATCAAGAGGAGGAGGACCAAAGAAGAATCGTAAGCTATGCCAGCCTACGATTCAACAAGACAGAAGTAAGGTACCATATTAACGAGCAAGAGTGTCTGGCCGTTATATGGGCCATCAGAAAATATCGGCCATACCTAGAAGACCGACCATTCCGACTCCGGACCGATAGTAAGGCACTCACGTGGTTGCATAGCTTTAAAGAAACCAGATCAAAGCTAATGAGATGGTCACTCCTCCTCCAAGAATTTTCGTATGAAGTCCAACACATCCCAGGACGAGAAAATGAACTTCCGGATGTACTCTCCCGCCATCCCAGTGACGAAACCACTCCACTGGAACTAGACGAAGTGGAAAGATTAGTACCAGACACGCAGCAACCAATAACCCAGGCTAGTGGAGAATTTGTCTGTTTGTTACAGGAGAGGGACCCCTTATACCATGTGATACAAGATGCACAGCAAGATGACCCAGCCATGAGGGAGTTACTCGAACAACTCCGTCCAAACCAACCCGGAGAAAACCATCCCGATTTTATATATCTCGATGGCTTCATAAGATATCGAGAGGGAACCCACCAGCCAATCTTGGTCCCAGAGACAGCCAGAGCCCAGGTACTGCATCAGTACCATGACGATCCAACGGCAGGACACCCAGGAACCGAAGAGACCTATGGAGCAATCACCAATCGCTTCCATTGGCCAGGAATCCGATCAGAAGTGATGGATTATGTCCGGGGATGTAGTCTATGTAATGCCTTCAAAAGGGGACCCCTACAAGCCAAGGCTCCTCTCCGACCTCATGCCCCGAGACGTCCCTTCGAAGTCCTGTCCGTCGACATCGTGGGACCACTGACCACATCAAGAAAAGGCAATAGGTTTGGTGTGGTCATAATGGATCTCCACACCAGATGGACCGAGGTACGAGCGGTACCAACTACCAGCAACCGTGCCGTAATCGACGCTTTGGAGGAAGTGTTCCTGAGATTCGGCTACCCAATGGCTATCCTAACGGATAATGGCCCACAATTCACGTCCGTCGCCTGGGATGCTGCCTTACGTAAATGGCAATGCATCCATTGGACTACCCCAATCTACCACCCACGGGCGAATCCAGTAGAAAGGCGAAATCAGGAACTGAAGAAGGGCCTACGTCTCCAGTTAGAAGGGCAAACGCCAGAGAGGTAGGACGAGAAACTCGACACGGTACTCTTTAATTTAAGATGCCGAAAGAACGCTGCGACGGGCTATTCCCCGGCAAAGGCATTGTTTGGGTTCGAACTGCGGAGACCTGGTGAATGGCGAGACCCACACAATGTCCCGCCAGAAACTGGGCCGCAGCGAATCCAACAGATACATGCCAATGAACAAAGGTATCGTGACAGGTACATAGAGCAAAATGCACCCATGCCAATTCAACCACGCATCGGTCAATTGGTCATGGTACGCACCCACCTCCCACCAGGACAGCCATTCGGCGCAAAATGGGCAGGACCATACCCAGTCCGGGAAGCAGCCGGACCAACAGCCGTCTGGGTGGAACGACCTGGCGCACAATGGACAAAATATCACATTGATCAAGTCCGTATAGCAAGACGCCCAAACCAGGGTCAACCACTCCAGCCGGCTGAACTTGATGATCATCAGCCACGTGATCATCCACCACCAGGAGCACCAGGACCCAGCCAACGTAAGATTCCAGGAGCAACGGGACTTTAGAGCGGTCCACCAGGAGCAACGGGACACATGGGAATAGAAATTAAAATGTATTTTGCTATTTATGACATATTTTTTTTTGGGGGCCTGGAATGTCGTGTGGAACAACGTCTTTTTCGGGGGGGGTCAATTGTTACCAACAGCCTCTTCCGATGGAAACAAATAAGACGTTTTCCCACAGAACAAGTCCAGGCCCAATATAAGTGTACATGTTTTATTCCTATCTTATCCCGATCCTCCAGAATAAATTAAAATCCCAAAACATTCGTAAAATTACAAATTTCGCGTAATAACCTTTTAAGACAATTTTGGTACGAATCATAGGCTCCGCCCACAACCAATCAGAATATTCGTGAAGTTAGAGAAATTTCGCGTAATAACTTTTTGAGACAATTTTGGTACGAATCATAGGCTCCGCCCACAACCAATCAGAATATTCGTGAAGTTAGAGAAATTTCGCGTAATAACTTTTTGAGACAATTTTGATACGAATCATAGGCTCCGCCCACAACCAATCAGAATATTCGTGAAGTTAGAGAAATTTCGCGTAATAACTTTTTGAGACAATTTTGATACGAATCCTAGGCTCCGCCCACGGCCAATTGAAAACGCTTAAATTTCTAATACACGCAGAAGACGTAACCCTGTCTAGGCCCCAAGGGAAATTACCGTGACATAGATACTTCTTTGTTCGTCACCTGCGTCACTGGGGTTCCCAAATTAAAACGTAAACACATTTGGAAACCTATATAAGCTGAGGCAAATGCCTACACGATATCGAGTCCTAACTCGGTCACCCGCCTGCCAGCATCAACTCCTGGACCAGCAGATAACAGGCCACCGATACCGAGCGGACTTTCCAGAAAGCCATCCAGCGGAATTGTATTTACTGCTTACGTAATACAAGGGACCAAAAAGGCACTTTCCAGGTCATTAGACGTACACGGCGAAACGTGTACAGGTGACCACACGGACCAAGAATCCACTAAGAATTCTTGAGGAATTCTTTATTTCGGACGCCTTCTTCGTCGGAATCCAAGTTCGCCGACGTCTGAGAGTATCTCCACGTGGTGGAACACATCCGACGTATCGCCTAGTATCGACCGAAGAAGTTATAGGAGGATCCTACTACTGTGTACGTAGTAGCGGCCGTTTAGTTATTTACAGTGCGCTTATTTCGCGTAAAGATACCAAACTTACGGTCCCTCTTTAGTGTTCGCCCATAGTATTAACTTCAGTGCACCAGGACAAGCTACAGCTGCTTACGCTGTAGCAATTAACCGTAAGTGCAGTGAAAGACCTATTAAGCCCGCGTTTTTATTTGACATTGTTGGTTGAATGCCAGCACCTCCACCAAAACATTTAAATTCAGTGTGCGCCTTTGTTAATGAATTATCATATTAACTTCACGTGGATTCATTAACGACATTGCTATTGCTAAAGTGTTAATATTAAATTCCCCGCGGTAGTGAAACATAACCTTCAAATATCCAACCGATATCTACCCGTATACATTATATTTGTTTATAACAATATTATTATCCAAGTTCGTTATTACTGGTACCCATATGCAGCGTTTGTTTAACTTTTATTTCAGTAACAATCATTTTATTTAACATTGTTGGTTGAAGTCCAGCACCTCCACCAAATTATTTAAACTCAGTGCGCGCCGTTATTAATGTATAATATTAATAAATTCACGGTGGTTCATTAACTATATTGTTGTATTCGGAGACTTAACCTTAAATTCACGCGCTAGTGAAACCCTAACCTCCAAATACCTAACCTATATTTATCCCTATGTACATTATTTGTTTATAACATTATTAATATTCAAACGTATCGTTATTAGTATCTATATTCAGTGTGTGTTTGACTTTTTAACGGATAACTTTTATTTTATTATTGGTTAATGCCAACTCCTCCATCATTATTAAGCAGTGTGTGTATTGTTGCTATTTCATAATATTTAGTTGTTTCAAAGTGTACAACAACTATTACTCAGTGTGCCCGTTTGTATTTAAACCTCGACTGTTAACATTTATTCGCGACACGACTTGTTTTTGGTTATAGTGTCGTTATTAACACAGGTCGTTATTAACATCGGGTATAATTACGTATCATTAAGCTTTGAATTATTAAAATATTATAACGTTGTGGAAAATTATTGTTTTAATTAATAACATAACCCTACTTTACCCTAAATTCAATTAATACCTCCTGGAGGAGTCTTTTGCCGCGGCCCCTTTGTTTGTTTGTTTGTTTTACAAATTCCCAGGATTAAGGGGAGGTATTAGGTGTGGTGTTGTGTTCGCGGTTCGTGCTTTCTTGTTTGACCTGTGATAGCACATTTCTCCACGTGTTGGGTAATCTTTGCCCGTCATCCCTTTTATTTAAGCTGTTGGGTCTTTTTTCTATTTCTATTGCTTCTCTGATGATTCTTGAATGGAAATGTTCTATGCTCGCTATTGTTTTTGTTTGTTCAAAGTTGATCTGGTGGCCTGTATGTAGCGTGTGTTCGAATAGTGAAGATGATGTATCTTTACGAGTTATGGCATTCTTGTGTTCCTCCTTGCGGGCGCTTATCCTGCGGTTCGATTGTCCGACGTATGTCCGGTCGCAAGAGCTGCACGGTATTTCGTAGACCCCTTGTTCTTCAAGGTCGATTCTATCTTTCGGATTGTTTAAAAACTGTGAAATTTTCCTTTCCGTGGTGTATACCGTATCTATGTCGTACTTTCGTAGCATGCGACCTATCCTGTCTGTTGTTCCCTTGACGTAGGGCAGTCGAACTTTATTTAGGTTGTTTATTTCTGCTTTTTCTCTGTGTCTGTTGTTTGTCGCCCTTTGGATTTGTTTTTCTGTGAATCCGTTCTGCATTAGCCCGTCGCGTAATTTGTTGAGTTCTTCTGTTAGGTGTTCCTTGTCGGATAGTTTAATCGATCTGTCAGTTAGTGTTCTAATCACTCCCTTAAGTTGTGTTGGGTGATGGTGAGAATGTGCGTTTAGGTATCTATTAGTGTGTGTTTGTTTTCTATATGTTGTGTGGCTCAGGGTTCCATCCGGTTTCTTAGAAACGAGGACATCCAGGAAAGGAAGCACTCCGTTTACTTCAATCTCCATGGTAAACTGTATTTTTTCGTGTATATTGCTTAAATGGTTCAGGAAATTGTGTAATTTTGTTTCACCGTGCGGCCAGATGACGAATGTGTCGTCCACGTAACGTATCCATAGACACGGTTTGTCTGCGGCAGTTAGAAGGGCCTTTGTTTCGAAATCTTCCATGAATAGGTTGGCTAGGACCGGTGATAGCGGCGAGCCCATCGGGGCTCCTTCTGTTTGTTTGTAGCGCTGTCCGTCATAAATGAAGTAGGTGTTCGCTAGACAGTGTTTTGCCAAGTCTATGATGTGTTTCTCTGGTTTGTACTTTTGTTGAATCGTTGTTATGGCTTCGTCAACTGGTATATTACTGAAGAGGGACGTGACGTCGAAGCTAACCAACATATCGCCTGGTTGCGCTCTTCAGTAATATACCAGTTGACGAAGCCATAACAACGATTCAACAAAAGTACAAACCAGAGAAACACATCATAGACTTGGCAAAACACTGTCTAGCGAACACCTACTTCATTTATGACGGACAGCGCTACAAACAAACAGAAGGAGCCCCGATGGGCTCGCCGCTATCACCGGTCCTAGCCAACCTATTCATGGAAGATTTCGAAGCAAAGGCCCTTCTAACTGCCGCAGACAAACCGTGTCTATGGATACGTTACGTGGACGACACATTCGTCATCTGGCCGCACGGTGAAACAAAATTACACAATTTCCTGAACCATTTAAACAATATACACGAAAAAATACAGTTTACCATGGAGATTGAAGTAAACGGAGTGCTTCCTTTCCTGGATGTCCTCGTTTCTAAGAAACCGGATGGAACCCTGAGCCACACAACATATAGAAAACAAACACACACTAATAGATACCTAAACGCACATTCTCACCATCACCCAACACAACTTAAGGGAGTGATTAGAACACTAACTGACAGATCGATTAAACTATCCGACAAGGAACACCTAACAGAAGAACTCAACAAATTACGCGACGGGCTAATGCAGAACGGATTCACAGAAAAACAAATCCAAAGGGCGACAAACAACAGACACAGAGAAAAAGCAGAAATAAACAACCTAAATAAAGTTCGACTGCCCTACGTCAAGGGAACAACAGACAGGATAGGTCGCATGCTACGAAAGTACGACATAGATACGGTATACACCACGGAAAGGAAAATTTCACAGTTTTTAAACAATCCGAAAGATAGAATCGACCTTGAAGAACAAGGGGTCTACGAAATACCGTGCAGCTCTTGCGACCGGACATACGTCGGACAATCGAACCGCAGGATAAGCGCCCGCAAGGAGGAACACAAGAATGCCATAACTCGTAAAGATACATCATCTTCACTATTCGAACACACGCTACATACAGGCCACCGGATCAACTTTGAACAAACAAAAACAATAGCGAGCATAGAACATTTCCATTCAAGAATCATCAGAGAAGCAATAGAAATAGAAAAAAGACCCAACAGCTTAAATAAAAGGGATGACGGGCAAAGATTACCCAACACGTGGAGAAATGTGCTATCACAGGTCAAACAAGAAAGCACGAACCGCGAACACAACACCACACCTGTTACCTTTCAGCTTATTGGAATTACTCAAGATACGGTTATTCGAATTACCTGAGCTCTTATAGCTGTAGTACTCTAATACGGGGAGACGTGGCGTCCTTCCTTCAGGATGGCACTACACTTATTCACTGGGTGTTCCAGGATAGGGCTTATATTAGTGTCGAAGGTTAATGAAAGAGTTGTATAAAACCACATGAATTTATTACCACAACTCGGTCACTAAAAACAATAGCCACGCAGGACTATAAAGAAATGGCTTAAGGCAACACTAAATATTAAGAGATATTTACATAGATTGATATTATATACACTGTCTACTGAGACACCTTGACCAAAGGGCTAATGATCCCACACACAGGGGGATAAGACAAAGGGGGTGGTCGCTAGATACTGGCAGTTTTAAAATAGAGAGGGATATTTGAGACACTCAGTTGGGGTTCTAGGGGATAAGGCTCCCTTCGGGGTACCTAGTCAATTAACGCCTAGAATGGGTAAGGCTGCCTTCGGGTACCAAACCAACTAACTACTTCTGAGTGACGTGACGGGGCTATCTTGAGATTGCCAACCGTGCAAGCTTAGGAATCAGTTCAGTACTTACGGTTGTAACAATGGGTACGACGTGAGGTCACTTTAGCCACACGTCACAAGTCACTGGGATGGTGTATCGGCACAGGTCTGACAGTTGAATAACGATCCGTGGTCTGGATCTTTGTTGAGCACTAAGTGGCACTCACAACTTCAACAACCTCTCGTATTTGGTTGGGTCACTTTGTTCAACAACCTCTCTTCGGTTGGGTCACTTTGTTCAACAACCTCTCTTTTGGTTGGGTCACTTTGTTCAACAACCTCTCTTTGGTTGGGCCACTTTGTTCAACAACCTCTCTTTGGTTGGGTCACTTTGTTCACAGCCTCACTAACAGGTCACGAATGCTCCTTGGATGTTGGCTGAAGCACGCAACTGCTGTTGATTCGGACTCTTGGTCCTCCTCGTAAGTGTTCGGCTTATCCCTTTTAGGTCCTTCCTTGTCTTCGGGTATCTTCGGGTCACCTCGGAAACGTTCGGGTTTGCTTCGTCTCGTTCGTAGAAGCCTTCCTACGTCTTCGGGTCACCTCGGAAACGTTCGGGTTTGCTTCGTCTCGTTCGTAGAAGCCTTCCTACGCCTTCGGGTATCTTCGGGTCACCTCGGAAACGTTCGGGTTTGCTTCGGCTGCGTTCGGCTTGCTCGTAGAAGTCGTCCTACGTCTTTAGTTCTCCTCGGGTATGTTCGGCTTTGCCTCGGAAACGCTCGGGATTGCTTCGAGTCGCTTCGGCTTGCTCGCAGAAGTCGTCCTACGTCTTTAGTTCTCCTCGGGTATGTTCGGCTTTGCCTCGGAAACGCTCGGGATTGCTTCGAGTCGCTTCGGCTTGCTCGTAGAAGTCGTCCTACGTCTTTAGTTCTCCTCGGGTATGTTCGGCTTTGCCTCGGAAACGCTCGGGATTGCTTCGAGTCGCTTCGGCTTGCTCGTAGAAGTCGTCCTACGTCTTTAGTTCTCCTCGGGTATGTTCGGCTTTGCCTCGGAAACGCTCGGGATTGCTTCGAGTCGCTTCGGCTTGCTCGTAGAAGTCGTCCTACGTCTTTAGTTCTCCTCGGGTATGTTCGGCTTTGCCTCGGAAACGCTCGGGATTGCTTCGAGTCGCTTCGGCTTGCTCGTAGAAACGTTGTATCAGCTCTGAAGTCACTTGGCGAAAGTTCGGTTCTCTCCAGAGAAGGGGCTGTTGTCGCTTTAAGTCTTTAGAGCGACTGGATACTCAATACTAAAATTCTTAGCTTTTATAACATTTTCAACGACGTAAACAAATGACGCTGTTGCAGGTGTTCTTTCAAAAGACGCATTCTATTCGTCAGAATAACGACTCTTTTGATTGGGCAGAAGCCCTTGCTTCTCGTGTAAAATATTTTTCACTTGATAAATTTTCGAACAAAAATAGTGGGTGGAGCCTGTGAGATGTATTCAAGTAATCTCCACTTAGTACATTGGTGAAAAATTGGTAGGTGGAGCCTGTGATCGGTAAGTTCATCATTGGTCACAATAACGACTGTTTGGGTTGGTTAAAGATTTTCAGTATTATTATATTTATTAATACTGTTAGAAATATATGGGAATTTATGGGAAATGTGCATCGTCTGTTATGTTTGTTTATAACAATTTCATTCACGGATCGAAATGTTTTTTAAGTCCGCACAATCTTAGTAAATATTAATAACAACAATATGTAATGTTTATTAGCTCAAATTTATCGCAAGCACGTCGTTTAATTCGTATCCAGGATACGGCAAAGGTAACAATTCGACCGCTCCCGGGGAAGACGTTGCTTGAGGTTTGTTTGAGCACATTAAAATTTAACCTAAATAAAGTCTCTATGGTCGCTTATATCTACACACGCGAAGGAGGGTTGTTTCGCGATTTGTTCTAAAAGGGGGGGGGGGAGGTATACGATACACAATGGTTTTGGCTTTAACTCAGCCTTGAACACGTCGCTAGTTCACACCCAGGTAACGGTAGAGTAACAATTCGACCGCTCCCGGGGAAGACGCTGTTCGAGACCTGTTTAAGCACACACTAAATTACCTAAGTAAAGTCTCTACGGTCGCTTACAACTACACACGCGAAGGAGGGTGTTCGCGATTTGTTCTGGGGGAGGGGCGTACGGATGATTCACTGGGCGCTTCCAGTTGCTCCGGGTGGGCGGCCTGGGTCCTGTGTAGGAACCTCTTCAGGGGGCTCATTAGGTGGGGCTATGTCTCGTGGCCCGTGTGTTGGGGAAGCTATGTCTGGTGGCTCCTGGGGTGGGGCTATGTCTTGTGGCCCGTGTGTTGGGGCCACGTTGGGTCGTCGCATGGGCCGTACCTGGTCCAAGTGAAACTTCACTAGGCGTGCGCCTGGACGCTCGACCCAAATAGCTGTAGGGCCGGCGTTTTCGACCACTGGGTACGGTCCCAACCAACGTGGTCCGAAAGGTTGGCCAGGGGGCAAGTGGGCTTTCACCATTACGAACTCGCCCGGCCTCAGTTCAAGTGGCATCGGGGCGTTGGCATTGGCATACCTTCGTTCCCGATACCTCAGTTCATTTGCGTGAATATGACGGGTCCGCTCTGCGGCGGGTTCAGGTGGGTTTACCTGCGGATCTCGCCATTCTCCGGGTCGATGCATTTCGAAACCGAACAGGGCCCTTGCTGGGGAGTACCCTGTTGCGGCGTTTTGTCGGCATCGCAGGTTAAACAGTACCTGGTCCAGCCTGTCATCCCACTGCTCGGGATTCTCGCCTTCCATCAAGACGCGAAGGCCCTTCTTCAGCTCCTGATTCCTTCTCTCGACAGGATTGGCTCGGGGGTGGTAGATAGGGGTGGTCCAGTGTAAGCACTGCCACTTTCTAAGTGCTGAGTCCCATGCCACCGAAGTGAATTGTGGGCCGTTATCGGACAAAATGGCCATTGGGTACCCAAACCTTTGGAACACCTGTGTCAGGAATTCGATGACGGCGGTACTGGAGGCGCTCTTCACTGCGCATGCTTCCGTCCATCGAGAGTACAAGTCCGTAATGACTATCCCGAACTTGTTTTTCCTTCGGGACTCGGTTAGTGGCCCCACAATGTCGACCGACACCACCTCAAACGGTTGTTTCGGTGAGTGTGGTCGCAACGGGGCTGGTGATTGGGGCGGTCCTCTCTTGAAGGCATTACAGATGCGGCAAGTCTTCACATGTTCTGCAACGTGGGTCTGGAGGTTATTCCAAAAGAAGCGCTCTCGGATCGCTCGATGTGTCTCCTCCGCTCCTGGGTGGCCGGCAGTGGGGTGATCGTGGTATTGGTGCATCACCCTCTCGCGGGCGGTAGGGGGTACCCAGATCAACCACTTCTCTCCTAATCGGTAGCGCAGTAGACCATCTCTGAAGGTTATGTTCGGGTGTTCCGGGGCGGCGGGGTCTCTGTTTAAGTTGGTCACCATCTCCAAGGCCTGTGGATCCACTTGTTGTGCATCTCTAATGGTGTGCATCAACGGCTCGTCATCCTCGATGACGAATATTTCGTTCGCGGAGTGGACTTCGAAATCTCCGGTGGTCTCGTAAGGAAGCATCCTCTCGATGTCACCCAGACCAGCGGGCGTTTCGTCATTTCCAGGGCATCGGGATAGTGCGTCCGGTAACTCGTTCTCCCTACCAGGAATATGTTCTATTCTGTAGGAAAACTCCTGTAGGAGTAAACACCATCGCATTAGTTTAGACTTGGTCTCCTTGAATTGCTGGAGCCAAGTCAATGCCTTGTTGTCCGTTCGCAAGAGGAACGGCCTATCCTCCAGATAGGGACGGTAACGCTTAATGGCCCAAATAACTGCGAGGCACTCCTGCTCGTTAATGTGGTACCTCTGCTCGGCTTTATTAAATCGTAGGCTAGCATAGCTTACCACGTGTCTACGGTCATCATCCTCCTGGTAGAGGACGGCGGACGCACCTACCGCGCTGGCGTCGGTCTGCAGGCAGAACGGTCTTCCAAAATCTGGGCGGTAAAGTTTCAGAGGCTTTGATGCCGCCTCCTTCACGGCCTGGAAGGCACCCATTGCTTCCTGAGTCCATTTGTAGGGTCGGCTCGTGGATAGTAGGTCCGTGAGCGGGGCCATTATCCTCGAGCAATCTTGGATGTAGTCTCGCAACCAGTTTATCAGCCCGAGGAACTTGCGTAGGCTTTTTCGGGTTCGGGGCGGCTCGGCGGCCTGGATCGCCTCAATATGCCCGGTCTGTGGATGGTTTCCTTCCTCGGTCACTACGTGCCCTAGGTAATCCAGAGTTGGGCTGGCGAAGTGACATTTACCCAGGTTTAGCTTCAAACCGTGTTGGGCCAATCTCTCAAAGACCAATCGAAGGTGCCTTTGATGTTGCTCCACGTTTTCGGAATATACAATGATGTCATCGAGGTAGGCTATGGCAAACTCACGGAGGTATCCCACAAGTACTTCTTGTACCATGAGTTTCTGGAAGGTGGTCGGTGCGCCTTTAAGACCAAACGGCATGACGTTAAACTCGTAAGCTGCTCCATCCGGAGTAGTGAACGCCGTATACCGCTTAGATTTCTCTTCCATTGCGATTTGCCAATAGCCATTCCGCATATCGAGCGTGGAGAACACCTTCGCTGTTCCCAAGTCTATGAGTGACTCCTGGATGGGAGGCAGGGCACTGGTCTCATCCTTTGTCCTACTGTTCAGCTTGCGGAAATCCACGCAGAATCTCGGCTCCCCAGTTTTCTTACTAACGATGACAATCGGCGAACTGTAATTGCTATGGCTAGCGCGGATTACATCAGCTGCAAGCATTTTGTCAATCTGTTCGGCGATTACACGTTTCTTGGCTGGTGAGTATCGATATGTGGGTACTCTTACCGGTGTGTCATCGGAGAGCCGGATTTCATGTTTCGTAGTGGCGGTAGTTGTGACAGCCTCTCCTTCCTCGAAAAGTTCCCCGAAATCGTTCAAGGTTTGTTGGAAGGTCTGCTTATCCGCTGCCGTCCACGTGGTGGTATCCGTCTCTGTATGTATGGTTCCGGTAGGGCGTTTCCGTGGACCTCTCGCAGTAAAGTGTAAGGTCTGTCTCCCTTCCTTGCCCACATGCATGCACCTCCTTGCCATATCAATGACCGCCTGGTGTTCCGTGAGCCAAGGGCTCCCCAGGATGATAGCGGCTCGCATGTTCGGCACCACTGTCGCGGTGCATGTGAACTTATACTGTCGGGAGGAGGCCTTCAGTGTGCCCTCGTGATGAGTCTGGAAGGTGGCTTCTTCGTGGATCCAATTAAATGTAACTGGTCGTGTCTCCCTAGCTCGACCCGTCATATATTCTGGCCTCATGAGGTTCTTGGTGGCAGCTGTGTCTATCAGTGCCACCACCTCTTGGCCGTTGACTTGCAGTCTAATGGATGGCGTGGATCCTTCGCCATCCATTGTGGTGAGGGCCGTCCCCGTTACTGCGGTGGAGCGGCCCCTTTGTCTTCCCCCTGGTTCTGTTGGGGACGTGGGTGGCGTACGGCGAATTCTCTCGGCTGCTTCGGGCAGTCCCGATTCATGTGCCTCCCCGGGCAGAACCAACACCTCGGAAGGGTTCGTTCCTCAACTACACGAGGCTCTTGGTTCCTGGATGCTACCTCAGCTGGGCGCTGCGTCGTGGGTCGTGTGTTAGCCTCCTTTTTGGACGTGGGTGCTCTGGTGGCAAAATTATTAAATATTTCCGCCCACCGTTCCATTGTCTCTCGCAATTCGCTTACTGTCCCAGGGTTTGTTTGTGTCGCCTGGATACAGTATTTTTCCGTCAGCAACTGAATTATGTGCTGGGTGAGACCGTCCTCTGGCCATTGGGGGTTGAGCCGCAGACATAGACGTCGCATTCTGGTGACGAAGGTAGCGGGGTCCTCATCATCTTTCTGCCGAACTTCGCAGGCGCTTTGAAGCTTACGCCTGCGTTGTTGGCTGAGGAATTCTCGGCGGAAACGGTGGCAAAACTCATCGAGAGTGTCAAATCCTCCCTGATTCTTGCGCCCCCATGCGGCGGCCTCGTCCACCAAGAACGGTCGCACGGCGTCGTCAACATCCTCAGGGATTTCAAACCTGGTTGTTCCTAGGTGAGCCTGCAGTCGTGTCAGGAATACCTCAGGATCTTCTGTCAGCTGTCCTCCGTAAGGCCTTGGAGGTGCGGGGGTGACTGTCGTATGTTGACAGGTATAACAGCACCCTTGGGCATGCTGACTGTGCGATGGTTGTGGTGGTTCCTGGGTGGCAACTACCTTTCTGATAGGTATGTCATTCAGCCTGACGGCAACCTCAGGAGTAACTACTGTCATGGGTTCTTCGGTGTTAACCGGCTTGATTGGCGTGAGTCCGGCTGCTTGGCCTAAGTCCATGTCGACGATGACCTCAGGACTGGTGTCTTGTGCAACGGGTTTTCTCCCCTCCAAGACTTCCAGTCGAGTTCCCAGTAATCTGAACTCATTTAGCAAGCTGGCCATTTGACTTGTCGGGTTGTCAGTTTTTGGTGATGATTTTGTAGGGGAAGGTGATCGGTCAGATCCACTCGACTGATTTTTGCGGGATTCCCTTCTCCTCAGAGATTTCGGGCCTCTAGGAGCCATTGTCTCCCCACGTTCGTCGGTGCTTTCTGCACCGAAAGTTTCCGTTTTTAGGTTACGAAACTTTGCCACTCACGTTGGCGCGCCAAAATGTTACCTTTCAGCTTATAGGAATTACTCAAGATAAGGTTATTCGAATTACCGGAGCTCTTATAGCTGTAGTACTCTAATACGGGGAGACGTGGCGTCCTTCCTTCAGGATGGCACTACACTTATTCACTGGGTGTTCCAGGATAGGGCTTATATTAGTGTCGGGGGTTAATGAAAGAGTTGTTTCAAACCACATGAATTTATTACCACAACTCGGTCACTAAACAATAGCCACGCAGGACTATAAAGAAATGGCTTAAGGCAACACTAAATATTAAGAGATATATACATAGATTGAAATTATATACACTGTCTACTGAGACACCTTGACCAAAGGGCTAATGATCCCACACACAGGGGGATAAGAAAAAGGGGGTGGTCGCTAGATACTGGCAGTTTAATAATAGAGAGAGATATTTGAGACACTCAGTTGGGGTTCTAGGGGATAAGGCTCCCTTCGGGGTACCTAGTCAATTAACGCCTAGAATGGGTAAGGCTGCCTTCGGGTACCAAACCAACTAACTACTTCTGAGTGACGTGACGGGGCTATCTTGAGATTGCCAACCGTGCAAGCTTAGGAACCAGTTCAGTACTTACGGTTGTAACAATGGGTACGATGTGAGGTCACTTTAGCCACACGTCACAAGTCACTGGGATGGTGTATCGGCACAGGTCTGACACTTGAATAACGATCCGTGGTCTGGATCTTTGTTGAGCACTAAGTGGCACTCACAACTTCAACAACCTCTCATATTTGGTTGGGTCACTTTGTTCAACAACCTCTCTTTTGGTTGGGTCACTTTGTTCAACAACCTCTCTTTGGTTGGGTCACTTTGTTCAACAACCTCTCTTTGGTTGGGTCACTTTGTTCACAGCCTCACTAACAGGTCACGAATGCTCCTTGGATGTTGGCTGAAGCACGCAACTGCTGTTGATTCGGACTCTTAGTCCTCCTCGTAAGTGTTCGGCTTATCCCTTTTAGGTCCTTCCTCGTCTTCGGGTATCTTCGGGTCACCTCGGAAACGTTCGGGTTTGCTTCGTCTCGTTTGTAGAAGCCTTCCTACGCCTTCGGGTATCTTCGGGTCACCTCGGAAACGTTCGGTTTTGCTTCGTCTCGTTCGTAGAAGCCTTCCTACGCCTTCGGGTATCTTCGGGTCACCTCGGAAACGTTCGGGTTTGCTTCGTCTCGATCGTAGAAGCCTTCCTACGCCTTCGGGTCACCTCGGAAACGCTCGGGTTTGCTTCGAGTCGCTTCGGCTTGCTCACAGAAGTCGTCCTGCGTCTTCAGTTGTCCTCGGGTATCTTCGGCTTTGCCTCGGAAGCGCTCGGTTTTACTTCGAGTCGCTTCGGCTTGCTCGTAGAAGTCGTCCTGCGTCTTCAGTTGTCCTCGGGTATCTTCGGCTTTGCCTCGGAAACGCTCGGTTTTACTTCGAGTCGCTTCGGCTTGCTCGTAGAAGTCGTCCTACGTCTTTAGTTCTCCTCGGGTATCTTCGGCTTTGCCTCGGAAACGCTCGGTTTACTTCGAGTCGTTTCGGCTTGCTCGTAGAAGTCTTCCTACGTCGTCCGTTATCCTCGGGTATGTTCGGCTTTGCCTCGGAAACGCTCGGGTTTGCTTCGAGTCGCTCGTGGAAGCCTTTCTGCGCCTTCGGGTATCTTCTGAAACGATTGAGCACGTTTCAGAGATCTTCGGGAAAACTTTTCCCGGCTTCGGCTTTTCGTCGGATGCGTTTGAGCTCGCTCGTAATGTTCGGCTCGCTCGTAGAAACGTCCTGTGCCTTCGGGTATCTTCTGAAACGATTGAGTACGTTTCAGAGATCTTCGGGAAACTTTTCCCGGCTTCGGCTTTCGTCGGATGCGTTGCTGTTGTCGCTCTAAGTCTTTAGAGTCGACTCGATTCAGCAGCTAGAGCTGACTGACTGACTCTATATAAAATTTCTTAGTTTATATAACATTTTTAACGACGTAAACAAATGACGCGCTTGCAGGTGGCCTTTCGGAAGACGCATTCTATTCGTCAGAATAACGACTCTTTTGATTGGCAGGGGCCCTTGCTTCTTGTGGAAAATATTTTTCACTTTGATACTGTTAGAAATATATGGGAATTTTATGGGAAACGTGCATCGTCTGTTATGTTTGTTTATAACAATTTCATTCACGGATCGAAATGATTTTTAAGTCCGCACAATCTTAGCAAATATTAATAACAACAATATATAATGTTTATTAGCTCAAATCGATCGCAAGCACGTCGTTTAAATCGTATTCAGGAGACGGCAAAGGTAACATTTGGTCGCCATGAGTAGTGCAGTATATATACAAACGGTCGCGGAAAGCGGGCTCTCGCATATGTTTCAAACTTGTTGGTTATCTTCAGTAGATCATAGCTAAGATATTCATTCAATAATGATAACTCTTACCCTTAAGAAATCCCAAACTCTAAAAACCTAAACACAGTCTTGACCAGGAGATCTTCAAAGTATTGGGGTAACAATCAACATCACCACATGGCAGACAGTGTCTTAAATGACAGACTGATAATGTTGTGGTGATGTTGGTTGTTGCCCCAATAAATTGAAGCTGTTTTTTTCGAAGCTACAAATGGAGCTACTTTTCTATTTGCTGTTAGTTTACTATAATCATCCATAATATATACTGTAATACCACATATATTAGGAAGTATTACACAATCATCTTTATTATAAAATATACTTCTTTAAAATATATACTTTTTCAAATGTGCTACTAAAACGGAAATGAACCAATTGTAATATTTGAACATTTATGTAAGTTAAAATATAGAATTTCTTTTTTTTTTTTTTCTGGTTTCATTTAAATTTATCATCAATACTAATTTACAAGGTATAAATAGAACTATACAAATAAAGACAACCCAATAAAATAATTACCTGTTATTTATGTGTTACGCTATAAAATATTTGCATATGTTTTTCTTCTTGGGTTATATTTTCATCTTTCTCTTTTATCCCTAGAAAAGTTTTTATATTGTTGCTAATTGTAATAAAAATACAGTTCCATTCCCCTTTTAGTTCAGACTAATAAGATATTTATGTGGAATTAATACGGTATTCAGATGCAGAAAAATAGTATTTTTAAACAACAATTTTTGTTGATTGTTTTTTGCATTTTTAATATTATTCATGTATTTACAGTATGAAATAATTTCTATGAAACTAAACTAAAGTAGTTGCTAATTTTATATCAGTACTGTAATTCTCATTGACTATTGTTTATTTCTGTGAAGCGTTTGTTTTACTTTCTTATACGTAGTATAAGGAAGTACTGTGATGATGAAAATTTTCAACCTTGAGATTTTTGCAGATGTCCACGTTTTGAAGTCCCCTGATACCGAAAAAGTGGTTTTTAAAAAATGGCTGTGTGTCTGTGTGTCTGTCTGTCTTTCTCTCTCTGTGTGTGTGACCACGATAGCGGCCAAACCGCTACAGGTATCAATTCCAAATTTTATATTTACGAATATAATCTCCCTCTTGAGATCTGATTAGATTTTCAATAAAATCGGCAGACCGGAAGTAGTAGTTTCCTTCAGTAAAAAAATCGAATTTTGCCAATTATTCGTCAACTAACTTTAAACAAATTTGTAAAGGATTCACGTATACTCAAAATTAAATTTGAGAAGAATTTTATTCAAAAAGTTTTTCGAAATTCCTACCGGAAGTAGGTCTTTTACTCTTATCCAAAATCAGTTCTTTGCGAATATTTCGCAAGTCATGCTTTTTAGACAGGTACGTTACGAGTATAAAAGTATTTAGAACTTAATTTTCAATACCTTTTGTGTAAAAAAGATTTCAAAATTCGGACCGGAAGTAACACTTTTAGCGATTTTTGCAAATATTTCGTAAATTATGCATTCCATACATATTTGTCAAGAGTACAAAAGTATTTAGAGTTGGATTTGAAATATTTTTGTATAAATGAAAATTCAAAATTCGTACCGGAAGTAATACTTTTATCCTGTAGAGATTTATTAAGAGACTGGAAGTACTTAGAATAGGATTTTGAATAATTTTGGTATAAAATAATTTTTAAAATTGTATGATATAAAACGCTCATACGTATAAGAAAGTCGTGTGGTGGCCACAACTCATATTTTTAACCAATGACAGTGTAGCGTTAACTATAAATTGATACTCTGGAACTCCTCGATTTATTTATGTTTGTATATACATACTTGTTAATTAATTAAGTAGCTCTAGTAAATAACATTTAGTGTTTCTATAAGTCTTAAAGTATTATTCTAATTCATTTTTAAGCGTATTTTATAATTACTTCTTTCTAATTAGGGGTTCAAATAATAAATATTGTATAAATGTTTAGAACCATAAATCTCGCACGTTTGCTGTATACTCTATTATCAAAATAGATATCACTCTAATAATAAATAAAACATTATATATATTAATAATAAATTATATCCCACACTTATAAAAATCATAAAACTCTAGTAGTTCCTTTTAAAGGCATCTATTAGAATTGTGGCATCTATAGAACATAGGCATATATCCCTCTTTATTCAGGTAAGGAAACATGAAGTAATCTAATAAATATAGCACAGCAATATTTGCAATTTTATATTATTTTGCTAAGCGAAAAGTATACACATCAATAAAATCAACATTTCTGGCATAATTTTCTCTGGATAAATTACAAACGGTGTCAAATTATAATTGCCTTGATTAAATGTTCTACTGGATACACGAAAAATATCTATGATTTATTATTAAGTGTGATGACGTGCACGCTCTATTAATCACGTAATGTAATTAGTAATTATCGGTTATCTGTTCATTTTCTTATAGAACTTTATGAATTTTAAAATTTGTCGAGCGGAGACGGTACAGTTGTCGATCTGTAAATACATCACTATGTGTAATAGTTCATGTACGCTCGTATATATAATGTCACAATTCCACCTTTAATTAAAATATATTGGAATTCAAACGTGCGGCGACATTCATAATAGATGAATGTGTTTCGTATATAACGGTGTTCGTGCATAACTATCAAGCATGTTAAGGAAAAATGAAAGTAATTTCTGCTCTATTATATCTTTGTACATACACACAGCTTCTGTAAAGATAGCAAAAGTTATTCGCCTGCTCTCTTTCCATTTAAACATGCACATGTGCTGTTATGCAACTGTAGGTGTTTAAATAGTTTATAAAATGCTGTTTCATCGTATACTTCGCATGTCTGACTAGTTACTTACAGGTACGGTACAATTCAGAGAGATATATTCAAAATGATTATTTTTTTGGCTCCAACAATTTTGATATATATATATATATATATACTGGGGTGTCTCTAAAAGGTGCGGAAAAAACGCTACCACACATTTCTGAGGGCAAAATATGACGATCTAACCCAACTTACCTCAGTCCAAAAGTGGATGCTTTCGGAGATACAGAGTGTCAAAAGTTCAATTTGGTTTTAGTTTTTTATAAATAATTTCTGTAATAATTGGTATATTGTCACAATATTTGGGTAGCGGGGGTTTCGTGGGGTAAAAAATTTAAATCTGCTCTCATTTTCATTGCAAAATGTAGAGGGCGCCACCTGTGGCATATTGTATCCATTTAAAACGTAATAACTTTTTTGAGACACACTGTATTTAACTTTTAAATAAAAATTCTTATTCTCCAATGTTTTTTACCTAGAAAAGGTATACCTGGTAGGAGTTGATTGGAGCAGCAGTTTATAAGTAATCTGGATATAAAACATTCATTCCGTATATGGACACATATGCTTCTGTAATTTGGGTGTTATTCTTGTGGAAATTCAATGCAATGGTGCATCCACTTTTGGACTGAGGTAAGTTGGGTTAGATCGCCCTCAGAAATGTGTGGTAGCGTTTTTTCCGCACCTTTTAGAGACACCCTGTATATTCGTATGAAACTACATGACATGTACAAGAAAAGAAACATATATAAATTATATTACGAAAGTAGAAATATATTTAGAAAGGCCATAACTGCAGGGGGGCCCTCTAAAACACTGCACCATTTGGTCTAGGATGTAGGAAAAAATCTGCAGAATAAAAAACCTACATCACAGTGCCACAAAACTAAAGGTCTTTAGTTGTTAAGATCCAAGCAACAGCCTCTGAGTTAAATTATGTAAGTCACAATTTTGATAAACAAGACACATACTTTATTCCAAATATTTTCTTCTAAATACATATTTTGACATTGGCGATTTTTTTTTACTTTACTAATATTCAAATATCTGCTTCCTCTGTGAACGGTGTCTTTTGTATGTCACACATGTAGTACTTATAGACTAACTTTTAAGGGGAATAAACAAAAACTTTTTACTTTCTTATAAGAAAATTTACGACCTCGAGATTTTTGCAGATGTCCACGTTTTGAAGTCCCCTGATACCAAAAAATGAGGTGTGGCCACCACAAGACTTCCTTATACGTATGAAAGTGTTTTTTTCGGTCCGAATTTTGAAATTTCATTTATACAAAAAATATTCCAAATCCAACTTTAAATACTTTTGTACTCTTGATAAATATATATAGAATGCATAACTTACGACATATTTGCAAAAAATCGCTATTCGATAAGAGTGAAAGTGGTACTTCCGGTCTAAATTTTTAAATTTTTTTTATACAAAACATATTGAAAATTATGTTTTAAATACTTTTATGCCCGTAACGTACTTGTCTAAAAAGCATGACTTGCGAAATATTCGCAAAAAACTGATTTTCGATAAGAGTAAAAGACCTACTTCCGGTAGGAACTTCGAAAAACTTTTTAAATAAAATTATTCTCCATTTCAATTTTAAGTATTAATGAATTCTTTGTACATTTATTTAAACTTTAGTAGTTCTCTCTCTCAAGAGGGAGATGATACACGTAAATACAAAATTTGGAATTGATATCTACAGCGGTTTGACCGCTATCGTGGTCACACACACACAGACAGACAGACACACACACAGA
This sequence comes from Amphimallon solstitiale, assembly GCA_963170755.1. Taxonomy (NCBI): domain Eukaryota; kingdom Metazoa; phylum Arthropoda; class Insecta; order Coleoptera; family Scarabaeidae; genus Amphimallon; species Amphimallon solstitiale. The sequence goes on from OY720676.1 coordinate 109,497,570, forward strand.
CAGACAGACAGACACACAGACATTTTTTAAAAACCACGTTTTTGGTATCAGGGGACTTCAAAACGTGGACATCTGCAAAAATCTCGAGGTCGAAAATTTTCATTATCACAATACTTCCTTATACTACGTATAAGAAAGTAAAAGTGGTTTTTAAAAAATATCTGTGTGTCTGCCTGTCTGTGACCACAATAGCGGTCAAACCGCTGTAGCCATCTATTCCAAATTTTGCATTTAGTAGTATAATCTCCTTCTTGAGAACTGATTAGATTTTGAGCAAAATCGGCAGACCGGAATGGTAGTTTACTTCAGTGAAAAAATCGAATTTTGGCAATATTTCGTCAACTACTAAGTTTAGACGAATTTATAAAGAATTCATATGGCTTACAATTGAAATTGTGAACAACTTTATTAAAAAAGTTTTGCGAAATTCCTACCGGAAGTAGGTTTTTTACTCTTATCGAAAATCAGTTTTTTGCAAATATTTTGCTTGTCATGCTTTTTAGAGAGGTACGTTACGAGTATAAAAGTATTTAGAACTTAATTTTCGACACTTTTTGTATAAAAAAAATCAAAATTCGGACCGGAACTAACACTTTTACTCTTACCGAATAACGATTTTTTGCAAATATGTCGTAAATTATGCATTCTATATATATTCATGAACAGTACAAAAGTATTTAGAGTTGGATTTGGAATATTTTTTGTATAAATGAAATTTCAAATTTCAAAATTCGGACCGGAAGTAACACTTTCATACGTATAGGGAAGTCGTGTGGTGGCCACACCTAATTTTTTATTTTTAAAATAATACAACTTGTCTTGAATTCACATACTGTATATTCACACACACACACATATACAGTGATGTGCAAATGTATGGAACCAAGTAAATATCTCTGAAGTTTCTAGAGATGTAGAAATTAAATTTGGTGGGTAGATATTACACTATATTTTGTATTTAGTTCGAATGTTTTTATCGCAATTCAACTTCCAGTTTAACCGGAAGTAATGTCAGCTTGAAATTTTTAAATAGAACACCCTGTATATTATTTTAGTTTTGAATAGAACACTTTATTGCGAGTACAAAAATAATGGGTTCGATATGTTTTATTTCATGGCCAACCGTGATATTAACAAAAGAATGATTTTTGTTACAATGCTAAGAACTAGTATTTTGCGAGTGTAAATCACAAATGTAACAATAACATTAAATACCAAAACTGAAATTGAGTACAACAGTACTTAAATTACTGAAAAGGGCGCTAAACATAGTAAAATAAAACATGACTACGACAAAGCGTTAGGATACCGTTAGTGTATTAAATGTTCAAACTGAGCACCATTTACCTCTTGACAGTAGGCCAGTCTATTTTTAAATGCCATTGTAACATTGGCCTTTGTTTCTGGTGGAATTCTTTGAATCTCTTGAGTTATTCTCTCAGCTAATTCTTGCAAATTATCTGGTCGATTAAAATAAACTTTGGACTTCAAAAAACCCCATAGATAGATAGATAGGTCTGGTGATCGAGGAGGCCATTCTATAGCACCTCTTCTTCCAATCCACCTATTAGGAAATGTCCTGTTTAAACGATCTCGAACAATGCGAGCGTAATGAGGTGGCCCCATCTTGCTGAAACCAGATATTATTTGGCAGTTGTCCATTTTCCTCCAGCGCCGGAATTATTTGTGCATCCAAAAGTTCTAAATACATGTTCCCGTTCAAATTTCCTTCTAAAAAGAAAGGCCCAATAATTCTGTTATTGTAAATACCGGCCCAAACGTTCAGTTTTTGAGAGTGTTGCGTATGAGCTTCTTGTACCCAGTAAGGATTATTTTGGGACCAGTAACGGCAGTTGTGTCGATTAACTGTACCGTTCAAACAAAAAGTTGCTTAATGAAGCAAAACAAAAAACAATGATGGATCCTCTTTATTCTTTACAAAAATTTTAATTTACTCTACGGTACTAGTTTCAACATTAAGTCATCTTCAGCCGAGAATAGTCAAATGTTTTTCAAATTATCTCTTATCATAAGTTAATGTATGCAAATACAACTATAGGTTTAACAGGATCTTTCGAAAATACTTGATAGGTGGTTTTCATATTAAAATAGGATGATAATAGATAAAAAAAATTTTTTAGATAAAATTATACAAATATTAAAAACACAAGTCACGTGACATGGTGGACAATGCACAATATGAAACTAGTACCGTAGAGTAAATTAAAATTTTTGTAAAGAATAAAGAGGATCCATCATTGTTTTTTGTTTTGCTTCATTATACAACTTTACAAATGGACATTTATTATTTAAAAAGTTGCTTCATCAGAAAACACTACATTTTGTACAAAATTATCGTCACGGTTACAAATATCCATAACTGATTCACAAAATTCTAGCCGTCTGTTGAAGTCGTCGTCGGAAAGTTCTTGAACAAGGCGAATTTTGTACGGGTAATATCTTTCTCGTTTTAATATCCTCCCTACTGAACGACGGCTAATTTCGTGCATATTGGCCAGTTCAGTAGTAGACAAATTATGATTTTCCTCTAAAGATATAGCAATATTTTGAGCTACTTCTTCATTTGTAGCAGTATTTATACGTCCACTTTTTCTTAAATTTCCGACGGTGCCATTTGTATTGTACCTTTGCAAAGTCTTTGTAACTATCGAACGTGTTATTTGCCTATTCGGATGAATATTGTTAAAAAGGTCACAAACTTCTTGATGCGTTCTTCTTCTGTCGCCAAATCCAATCATCATTAGTATTTCAATTCTTTCTCTTTCGCTTAAATGAGCCATTTTTGCGTTAAAACTAAAATACTACTTATTTTGACAATAACTGTCACTGCTACAATTATTACATGGACTACCAGATATTATTACATTTTCATTCAAAAATATTTTTTTTTTTTGTTAATATCACGGTTGGCCATGAAATAAAACATATCGAACCCATTATTTTTGTACTCGCAATAAAGTGTTCTATTCAAAACTAAAATAATATACAGGGTGTTCTATTTAAAAATTTCAAGCTGACATTACTTCCGGTTAAACTGGAAGTTGAATTGCGATAAAAACATTCGAACTAAATACAAAATATAGTGTAATATCTACCCACCAAATTTAATTTCTACATCTCTAGAAACTCCAGAGATATTTACTTGGTTCCATACATTTGCACATCACATATGTATGTATATTCCGGTCTCTATTTGTTTAAAAATCTAATCGGATCTTAAGAGGTTGATTATACTCTCAATTACAACGTTTGTTATTGATAGCTTTAGAGAGAAACAGAGATAGATACACATGTTTCAAAAACCACTTTTTCGGTATCAGCCCCCGGACATCTGCCAAAATCTCAAACATTTTCATCAGAAAAATTCATTTTACTACATACAAAAAAGTAATATATCAGTAAACAACAATTCTTTTTTGGTATATCAAATTCATTGTTCACATTACAGTTCTAATTTGATTGCAAATTCTCTTGTTATTCAAACAATTTTTTTTAATCAAGAAGAAGTCCTTCAAATATTGCGCCAAAATGGTACATATTTTTAAGAGACTGTTTCTTGGATACGAAAATTAAATATAGAATAACTTCACGGTATCCGCCGTATTTTATAACAAAATCAAGTCATAACCTGTGAACGACTTCTTATATTTTTCCTTTGTCTTATTATATATTACTGTGTTATTAAACAAAAGCTGTACTTTTAAGTACAACACGAACATGAGTAATTAGCCTGATCTGAGCAAACCGATAGTTTCGCCACTCATACACCCTTAACGATTTGTTCACTTAAAACATGAAAAACAGACAGCTTTAAATTTGTGTAAAATGGTAATACTACAAACTCCGGAAATGGGAATAAAACAAATTGCAATGAACATCCCCAAAACACTTTAGACAAATATAGAAATATCTTCATTCACAATATACCGGGTGTCCATAAAAGAACGTCCCAGTTTCAATGGTATATTATAGTAGACAGTTTAATTTGGTCTATTTCCAACAAATCATACATCAAATTGAAGGTAAAGTAATCTAGTTTGTCTTACAAATGTTCAATATGTGCACCTTTAGTTATACGGCGTACATCCATCCTAAAGTTCCATCCTTCCCCCACTTTGGTTAACAAGTCCAGAGTAATGGAAGCAATAGCCTATTCATTTCTTTGTCTCAACTCTGGCAAATCATTGGGTAGAGGTGGAACATAGACACGATCAGTTACATACCCCGAAAGAAAAAAGTCCCATAGCGTTATGTCTGGTGAACGTGGAGGCCAGCAAAAAAAAGTTCTGTCGTATCGACCATTGCAACCAATCGAACGGTCAGGGACTTCTGCGTTCAACCACTCTCGTCCAAAGAGATTCCAATGCGGAGGGGCTCCATCCTGTTGCAAATAAAGTTCACCCTCTACTAATTGTTCTGACCCCCAGATACGAACATTATGGGTATTTACCTTCTCACTTATATGAAATGTTGACTCATCGCTAAATACCACATGATCAAGAAAGTCATCTCCCAGCTCAAACACTTCACTTGCAAAGTTAAAAGGTACACCATGGTATGGAAGCATGTGTAAAAATTTTCTTAAAACCTTCCACACTGTTGTCTTTGGAAACTGAAGCTCGAGACTTGCTGTCCGAACAGATTTCTTAGGACAGCGCATGTAAGATGCTCTAACACGGTACAGACACTTTTGGTCGTCCTGTGCTTTTACCTTTACAAACACATGCAGCCGTTTCCAATTGCGTTTACCATCGGTGGATGTTTTTGTCACACAGAACACAAAACGATTTTCGCTCAGGAGTCGCCATTTTGTGTATGTGGCACTGCAAGCGAGAAAACAACAAAGCCGTACTCGTGCATGCGCATATGTAAAACTATTTGAGTTACTCTTTAATTGTGACCTAGAACCAACATTCTACAACGCCTACAGTTGATACTATTAAAATTTAAAACTGGGACATTCTTTATGGACACCCGATGTTATAAATAATATATTATAAAGCTGGCACAAACAGCTGTAGTAGTACATATTGACGATAGATTAGGCTCTTTTCATTGCGATGAAACTACAGTTTTCCTATACACACATTAATTTTCTATAATTCAATATTGTCGTTTGACTACATCGAAAACAACATAACTTAAATTAAGGTTCTTACAATATAATTACATGTGCAGGTAACGTTTCGAAGAAAAGATTTAAATATTAAATGTCTATAAAACCTACATGATGTAAATGTTAATTTCGATTAGTGCAATCTTGTTCAATGACATTTCTTCTTATGCATATCAAGCTACGAATTTAACAATTCGTCCACTACAGGGTGTAATATTTCTTATGCTTTCATTGTTTATTTAAATGAATGCATGTCTCAGTGTTTCACACGTTTGCTTATCGCTTCACAATTCACTTTCGCATTGTTCGAGTTGTCAAGGTAATATTACATTTTCATGTTATGTGAAATGCGTTCGTACTCATTATAGAGTTAAAAGATCTCGTATATCTATCTTACAAGCATACATGCGGACATGTATGTACGAAGTAAGATAGGCCTACAGAATTTTTAGAATTTACATTTTGATTGGACACATTAATTCAGTAAAATTTATATTTCCAATATTCATTCATTTTGGAGCAGACAATTTGAAAATGAAACAGAGCGAGTGGTCACAGGAAAATATTTAAGCAAGTAAGTGAATTCACCACTGCTAACTTTGATATTATTGGGTATTTTTAATTTAGTTACGTTAGAAAAGCTTTATTATTTTTGTCCTGATTATAATCATGAAATCATAAAATATTTGAAATTCACATTTTCAAGACAACATATTTTTTAACAGAACTCTGAATATTTTTACATATCTCAAATGAAATTATTCTAATGTTTGTTGATAATATTTATTTCAGGTAAAATATATTTGAATGCTGCTCAAAAATGTAGATAAACTAAGTTTAAATTTAAATAACCTTAAATTTTAGATTAGTTTTTCTCAATGCTTAAAAAGTATAAATATAATTTCCTGATTAGCATATAATTATAAATATAATGTAGATAAATTCTAAACATATAGAGTCAATTGGGGCAAATGGAAATTACTTTTGCATTTCTGAAGTGTTTTTCGTAGATTCAAATAATTTATTTCACAATTTCAAATTAGAATATAAATAACATATACTATTTTCTTCGAGCATGCGATGCGGTTTTGCATATATAACGAACTGTTTCCGAGAAAAAATATTTTGCCACTATGTTGCGTTTACAATTACCCCTCAGTCAGGGTAAATATAAATAGACAACTATTTGGTCATGGTAATGAAGAATTAGTACTTTGAATAGGAGTTTATGAGGTTACATTTATTTATGAACAGCATTACTTTTTTAAATTATGAACATTAATTATTTTCATCAGTAAAAGACGAAAGTATTGCTAGTAAATATTAATACTCCTTTACTCGATTTGAACTACAAAATGAACAAATAATAACGTATTATGTATTTTATAGATCACCACCCACTTGTTATCCAATTATATAAATAAAATTGAAACTCTTTAAAAATAGAAAATTTCAATGGGCGATGAGTCATCAACCGCTCATGTCCGATCTATACTAACGATAAAAATTAAACATTTTTGTCTGTGCTTTACACTGTGTTACTAATTTCAGCTCTGGTGAGTCATTTCCAAACGATATTTTGTTACTGAACCATAGAAACTTACAAAATTATATTTATACAAATGGAGTGAGCTTAAAACTAATTACAGTAACTTTCTTAATTTATTAAGAATTATACCGTAATTTGAGTGTCATTAACTCTATTGCATGAGGGCAGGTAAAAACTGTATTTGGTACATTATGGTGTTATTTCAATAGGTCAAAAAGTAGTGAACACATTAAATCTGTTTGGTCTTTAAGCAGACTGACAAACCCTTTTGTATGTGCGTTTCCAGTGATGCTACACTAACCAATTAATTATTAGTACACACCGGTGTACACTACCGTACACCGACAATAAAACTAAATTTAACAAATTATATAATCTCTATAATTCAAAATTAAAAAATGAGGTGTGGCCACCACACGACTTTCTTATACGTATGAGCGTTTCAAATTACAGAATTTTAAGAATTTTTTTTGCAAAAAGTATTCAAAATCCTATTCTAAGTACTTCTATTCTCTTAATAAATCTCTATAGAATGCATACTTTGCAAGATATTATCAAAAAAGTGCTACTCGCTAAGAGTAAAAGTGCTACTTCCGGTCCGAATTTTGAAATTTCATATATACAAAAAAAATTGCAAATCCAGTTTTAAATACTTTTCTACTCTTGATAAATATATATAGAATGCATAACTTACGACATATTTGCAAAAAATCGCTATTCGATAAGAGTAAAACTGGCACTTCCGGTCAGAATTTTGAAATTTTTTTTATACAAAAAATATTGAAAATTATGTTCTAAATACTTTTATACCCGTAACGTACTTGTCTAAAAGGCATGACTTGCGAAATATTCGCAAAAAACTGATTTTCGATAAGAGTAAAAGACCTACTTCCGGTAGGAATTTCGAAAAACTTTTTAAATAAAATTATTCTCAATTTTAATTTTAAGTACATATGAATTCTTTATAAATTTGTATAAACTTAGTAGTTGACGAAATATTGGCAAAATCCGATTTTTTCGCTGAAGTAAACTGCTACTTCCGGTCTACCGATTTTACTGAAAAACTAATCAGATCTCAAGAGGGAGATTATACACTTAAATACAAAATTTGGAATTGATATCTACAGCGGTTTGACCGCTATCGTGGTCACACACACACACACAGACACACACACACGCTGAGAGAGAGAGAGAGAGAGATTTTTTAAAAACCACTTTCTCGGTATCAGGGGACTTCAAAACGTGGTCATCTGCAAAAATCTCGAGGTCGAAAATTTTCATCATCACAATATTTCCTTATACTACGTATAAGAAAGTAAAAAATGAGGTGTGGCCACCACACGACTTTCTTATACGTATGAGCGTTTCAAACTATACAATCTTAAGAATTTTTTTAAACAAAACTTATTCAAAATCCTATTCTAAGTAGGTACTTTTATTCTCTTAATAAATCGCTATGGAATGCATACTTTGCAAGATATTCGAAAAAAAGTGCTACTCGCTAAGAGTAAAAGTGCTACTTCCGGTCCGAATTTTGAAATTTCATGTATACAAAAAATATTGCAAATATAACTTTAAATACTTTTGTACTCTTAATAAATATATATAGAATGCATAATTTACTACATATTTGCCAAAAATCGCTATTCGGTAAGAGTAAAAGTGTTACTTCCGGTCCGAATTTTGAAATCTTTTTTATACAAAAGATATTGAAAACTATGCTTTAAGTACTTTTATACACGTAACGTACCTGTCCAAAAAGCTTGACTTGCGAAATATTCGCAAGAACCGATTTTCGATAAGAGTAAAAGACCTACTCCCGGTAGGAATTTCGAAAAACTTTTTGAATAAAATTTTTCTCAATTTTAATTCTAAGTACATATGAACTCTTTATAAATTTGTATAAACTTAGTATTTAACGAAATATTGGCAAAATTCGATTTTTTCACTGAAGTAAACTGCTACTTCCGGTCTACCGATTTTACTGAAAAACTAATCAGATCTCAAGAGGGAGATTATACACGTAAATACAAAATTTGGAATTGATATCTCCAGCGGTTTGACCGCTATCGTGGCCACACACACACACACAGACAGACAGACAGACAGACACACAGAGAGACATTTTTTAAAAACCACTTTTTTGGTATCAGGGGACCTCAAAACGTGAACATCTGCAAAAATCTCGAGGTAGAAAATTTTCATCATCACAATACTTCCTTATACTACGTATAAGAAAGTAAAATTAAGTAAGACCATCACACAACGTATTTATACGTATGTGTATTCCGATTTCTTTATGTAAAATTTTCAAAATTAAGCTTCAAGTACTCTTATCCCCTTAATAATCTGTGAGTAAAATGTTATCTTCGGTCCGAATTTTTGAAACTTTTATATAAAAGCTTACTTCAAACCTAAGTCTAAATACTTTTATAGACTTAATAAATCTTTATGAATGCATAATTTGTGATATATTTGCAAAACACTATTATTATGTAAGAGTGAACGTGGCATTTCCGATCCGAAATTTGAAATTAATGTTTCTGAAGAAAGCATAATTTGCTAGATCTTCGCAAAAACTGTATTTCAATAAGAATACTACTCCTGTAGAAAATTCGAAAAGGTTTTTAATAAAATTTTTACTAAACGAAAAGTACAACATACTGGAAGCCCCCGATAGATAACAAAAAATATATAAATATACACATATAATGACGTTTAAACGTAGTAGTTGACGAAACATTAGTAAAATTTGATTTTCTTCACTGAAGTGATCTGCTACTTTCAGTCAACCGATTTTACCGAAATTCTAATTTGATCTCAAAAGAAATTTATACTCGTACATATAAAGTCTAGTATTGATATCTGTGGCTATTTGGTCGCTATAGTGGTCACAGACACACGCGCGCGCGCGCGCACACATGCTCGCATACGCACACGTTCGCACATCCACACACTCGTACGTGCGCGCCCTCACACACACACGCATAGAACGAGACATTTTTGAAACACCACTTTTTAGGTATCAAGGGACTTCAAAAACGTGGACATCTCCAAAAATTTCGAGGTGAAAAATATTCGTTATTACAATACATACTTACGTATATGAAAGTAAAATTGATTTGGACATTTTTGGAGGTAGAACAAATGAAAGGAGAGCATGTTGTAGATTTAATAATATGACAATTTCTAAAGCGCAATGCTTTAATCAATTACAGCATCCGGTTATAACGTATTGCATGCATATTTATACATTTAGATTCAATTGAAATTCTGTTGATTTTTCAGAACTCTTATCCTCTATTTATCAATGCTTAAAAAGTATAAATATAATTTCCTGGTTGGCATATAATGATCAGTACCAAACAAGACATTATGAATATAATGTAGATAAATTCTAAACATATAGGGTCAATAGGGGCAAATGGAAATTACTTTTGTATTTCTGAAGTGTTTTTCGTAGATTCAAATAATTTATTTCACATTTAAATTAGAATATAAATAACATATTTCATCGAGCATGCGATGCGGTTTTGCATATAAAACGAACCGTTTCCGAGAAAAAATATTTCGCACTATGTTGCGTTTGCAATTACCCCTCAGTCAGGGTAAATATAAATAGACAACCATTTGGTCAAGGTAATGAAGAATTAGTACTTTGAATAGGAGTTTATGAGGTTAAGAGCAGTGCTTACATTTATTTATGAAAAGTATTACTTTTTAAATTATGAACATTAATTATTTTCATAAATAAAAGACGTACATATATATGTATATATACAGGGTGAGTCATCTAAGCGGGTAAGGCCGATTATGCCTTTATGAGTAAAAATATTTCGAAGCGGTTTTTTCCTTGTGATAGCTGTTCATTAGGAGCACATTTTAAAAATATTTTGTATTATACAGAGTGTTCCATAACTTGGTGGCTAACCATAGTTATAGTTTTTTAAATGGAACACGCTATATATTATTGCATTTTTGTATTCCCCGTATAATTTTTAGTCAAAAAGTAATAAGATAGTATAGGCCTAAAGTGTAAAGTTTTTGACTTATTCCCATTTTTCTGAAAAATTCAGTGTTTGTATAAAATTATATTTCTCGAAAACGACGTATTAGATCACAGCATTGATTTCTGCCATGTGTTGCCAAGAAGTTCAGACAGTTGTGTTATGTTTGACCGTCTTCCACATGCTCGACCCATTTACACCTGCTCATACATTATAGGCTACCGCCATTTGCATTTTATCGATTTCTACATTTTACAATTTTCATTTCTCAAGTTTTACATTAGAATCCCATTAGCGCAGTTTAAAGGATTTTTCAGCAGTGATTTTAACAATTATCTGCATAAGCTAAAATCAGCTTTACTATAATATGAATTCAAAATTAGAGGTAACTAATGCTATTTCAACATATTGGCAATGTTATAATTGCATATAAAAGGTTTACAACGATTTACACTGGTCGTGATTGTCGGTTTCGAGATGTTAGACTCAGTAAGATTTGGGCCGATCACGAAAGTCAGCCACACCCGCATACGGGAGCGACTGGTCCATGGGTAGAAGTTTCTTTGATCTTTTTTTTCTTGCTAGTGTTTTATTTGTTGGTTCTCACTTTACTTTCGAGAGGCTTACAATCGTGTACTGGGACACATATATTATTTGAGGCAAGCCTTGGTGAGCATTGCTGGTTTCACCCCTATGTGAAAGGCCTCTATATAAGACGCGTGCTTATAAATGAAACTAAAGCAGGATGTTTGGTTTATACCGGTAGTTCGCCTACTTTGATAAGAAAAGTGTAGCATATCAGTTGCTCATGTAATGTAGTACAATGAAGAATTTCCAGCCCTTAATGGTTTTTGTAGAAAATTATTATCAAGCTGTAACTTTGAAAATAGAAGAGGCAATTTCAAATTTAAAAATAATTGTTAAAATTACGATGATTTACCTCAGGACTGTACCGTAAGAATCGATTTTTCTAAAATTTATAAGACGTCATGATATTAAATAAAAAGACAAAGCAGAGGGCATAGATATCGACTATAGAAAAGTGAATAAGTTTTCATTTGGGTATACGTTTTGGTTGTCGCTGACGGACGAGAGGATTGATGGGATGCGTGGGACAAGTGTTTCGCGGGGATGGACTTTTTGTCTGTTTGACGTTTGGGTTCAGCGGCGCTTCTACAGTCTTTCAACGGCCTGTAGACAGTATGATGGAAAAGATGAGATGCTCAGTGGCGTTTCCGTGTGTTGGTGATACGATGTTCCCTGCGAGAATAAGGTATCAGAGACTGAGGGGCTTACATTCAGAATTAGAGGCGCTGAGAAAGCATTGCTTAACATTCAATTCAGAGGAGTGTAGAGCCAGCAATAAATTTACGTCAGCTCAGGTCCTTTTTGGCTATCAACCTAGATCACCTGAAGAAAATCGGTTTCACTCGGTTGTTCAAAGCGATGCTGATTAAGTGAATATTAGTAGGTAAGGTGGGCAATTGTATAGAAGAACATAAGCAATTGGGGCAAAAACAAATGAATAGAACGATTTTACATGTTGAGGCAAAACGCAAAAATTTATAAAAAAATGTAAGTAGTTCTAGTACTTATAACTAGTGAAGCCATAAAAGAAACGTATATAAAATTATTTTCTAACGTTATGAAGACAATTCGGAATAATCAAAGTACTGCAGAATGATAGATATGAAGTGGAAGATTTGAAGGGCATAAATGGAGAGTTCGAACAGTAGCAGCTGTTGATAAAATGAAACCACGGGTAACCCAATAGGAAAGACTTAAAACGTTGTGGATATAATTGCAACTGTAACCACATTGCTTTGTGGTGATTGTAGCCACATTGTTTTATTCTGGTTGTAGTCACATGCTTTATGATTGCTGTAGCCACTTTTTTTTTGGTTCGAGCCACATACTTGTCTTGGTTTGTGGTTGAAGCCACATTTCTTTATCCTATTTTATGATTGCAGCAACAGGATTATTTTAATGTTCCTTAATTGAAGTAGAATCATATTATTGTAATTAGCGATAATGCGTTGTTTCATGTAGTAAATAAGTTTCTAGGTATGACGTAACACTTCACTTAAACTATTTAAAAAATAAGAAAGACACAGATCGCAGTCAATGTTATGAACTTAACATCTTTTATTTTATTTTATATTATTGTTTCTTGCTTTATATATGAGTGTTGTACTTTATATTTATGTGTTATTATATTTTTGTAATGTATGTTTTATTTTTTACCTTTTAATTATGTTGTCATATTTAATGTATTTCTTACTTACAAATATTGTGAGCATACTGATGCGGAGTTGGCTTCGGGCGTATACAGTCTTAGCGGCCGAGTTTATTGTCTGCCGGCCCGGCTGCACGACTGTACACCGAAGGCGATGCGAGACCTTCTATGTATTCGTACGGAATGCAGTGTCTGGCATCTGCACATACATAGGGGTCCATAGCTCCTCGAGCGGTTCACATGCTATATGTTATCATATGTTCGATGCCGAGCGACCCCGACATATCGGCGCATACCGAAATTAAATAAATGTGTATTTGAACTGAAATTTGAGTTTTATTTTACGGTACTTTCATAATAAGAAGTTTCCTTAACAGTCAACGTAACACATTTTTATCGTTATGTTGACTGTTTTATGTGTATCTGTTAATTTATTGGTAATCAAAAAGTTTATATTAAAATGGACGATACGTTTCTGAGGCAATTTTTTCTTACATAAATAAAGTACCAAAGCATAACTACCTTATTGTATGTGTGTCTTGATGTACCATATTGTGAACTGTATTAAGAGCATATTGTCACACAGAAATGCAAGTCACTTTTATCAAACTAAGTAACTAAAGGAATGCCATTCATCGAAGTGTTATAAAAGTATGATTTGCTTTCACGTAATCGGCATGATCAGGTACAGAATAGACAAGTCACATTATACAATACTCTACTTTAACAGCACTTCTACCAAAATTTTTTGTTAACATAAAAGTGCAGTAAATTGAACATTCTGCCCTATACATAATTGAAATTGTCACGATAAGATTCAGATTTGAAGTTTATCGTATTACTATATACTAAAAATCATAAGTGCACACAAAGAAATGCAATTTGCAATTGAATATAATTGCAATAAAATCACAGATATAATACATAATATTAAATCAATTACATGGATAATAGAAGACAGTCTAGCAAAAATTGGTTGTAGCATTGGCAGGTATTAATTCTCATGAATCAGAATATATAAATGTTCATAGATTTATTGTAATAATGATATTGCTTTTGTTCCATTATTAACGATGATTGTTATAAGCGACTTTTACTAATAACTTTAAAAATCAGTTTTGAAAAATGCAATAATGTATAGAGTACTGCATATAAATAATAATAATTATTATTGCAGATACATAATAGTTATTTAAGTATCAAGAGCACAATGAAGTTTTTGACTCAAAACGTTATTTCTAGGATGAGACCAAAGGACAAAGTTTTCACACAGGAGAACGCTGAAACTTTCCTGTATGAAGCTCCGGATGAAAATTATTTGATGATTGATTTAAAATAACAAAACATATTTTTAACCAAAATGTATAGTTTTTCTGCAGGTTGCTATAATTTTTAGATTGATGAGGGCACATCACTGCCAACGGCTTGTAAACCTCGATATAAACGATATTCAAGAGTTACAATCACTGCTGCTAAATACCTTACAAGATACTAACACTATGTCAAATAGTTCAGTTCAGAGTCGATGATCACAAAACTTCAAACCTTTAAGTATTCTATAAAAAAAAAGTTGGCCCATGCCCGTAGATCATGGAGTCTCTTTCAATTTTTTGTTCTATAAGAAAGGGAAATGCACCAAGCAAGTGCAAGTGCGCCCTCTTGGTTGTTCTCTCTGTTGAACTCGATTTAATACTTTTTCATTATTAAGGACTCTTTTTCCTTTCTTTGAATGTGGCCAAATCAACTCAGTTTTTGGCTTTTATATATTTTAGAATGTATTTCCTACGCGTCATGTTCTTTATCTCATGGTTCACGGATGGTATATACGTACTCCTCCCGTATATTTTTTGATCCCACTATTTTTCTCAGAGCTTTATGTTCCACTGTTCGTAGCTATTCTTCATCTTTCTGAGTAAGGCACATTGTTTCAGGTCTGTAGGTTTTTTACTCATTTCATTGTTGTAGTGTATATTCTTATTTTCGTGTGTTTGATGAGCGTTTCATCTTTTGGTATTTTCAGGATAGTTTGTGTCCTGTTTTGATTCTTTGGTTTATATCATCTTTTTCTCATTGTCACCCCAGCTATTTTTGTGTTTCCACAGCCTTGTCTTTGCTTATCATATATTTTGTTTTTTCTTGGTTTATGCTTAAACCTCTAATTTCCACCTCTTTACTTATCAATGCCTTTTGCATCTCATTTTTGTTGGCATGCCCTATTATCTGTGTTGTACTTTCTTAATTTGTGCGTTACGAACTGCTGCTTAGGGCAATAATAAATAGTGTTGTCGATAGCCTGTCTCCCTGTTTTACTCCTCTTTATAAGTTTATGGGGTTGGTAATTTCTCATTTCCCCTCGTAGCATTTTTCAATTGTTTGCGTTATTAAGTGTATTGAATATATAGGCAATTTGCCTTTTCTGAACTCTGGTCATTATTCTGTCTGACTACTTGATTATTTGTATCATCAGACTAGTTCACTAAAACTCTGTGAAATTATTTAATATAGTTGCCCTTAAAAATAATGTAGGCGTCAAAACACACCCTTATAGAACCCCAACAAGCACAAAAGTCACACACGAAGTCGTCTCGCTCATTTGTATACACAAAATACAGACGCAAGTACACAAGGAATAGAAACTTTTACTTAAATACAAATAAATATTTATAATTATCTTTGCAACTAACTGTATGTGTACTTTCTTTCATCATGTTCAAGTATATTCCAATTATTTTCCATACTACAAAATTACAAATCAAGACGCACCACTAATCGTTAGTATAAATTTACTTATAAAACAATTCGCAAGCATTTCAGCCTTTCTATTGTCACATTAATATTTATTCCACTCCGTTTAAGCGTACCTGACCGTAGAGCGAATCATCTCAATTGCATAATCAGACGCTAAATGTTCGAATTGAAAAGTGAAAGTGTATACACGACTTTTGATCCGTTTCAAATCAATTATATACACGATGCATTGTCAACACTTCGTTGGAAAATTATTTTCATAACATCTCATTGAATTTCATCGATCTTCACTCGAAGGAATTTATTGTCTGTCCTTCGTTTTCCGCGATTGTTGCAATTTCGGTTGTGAAAGATAATTGATATTTATAGAAACAGCGTACATCCAATTCGACGTTATTCCTCGATCACTTAATTATCATCAATGATTTAATGATCTCTAAACTTCCTCGTAACTATTTCAAATAAAATTAAATATTTATTTGTTAATGGGATTAATTAGAGCTATTGATGCAATGAAGCTGTCATTTAATGCTTATTGCTACAGTACTATGTTTTAAATGTTACATACTCTTATGTGTGCACTTCTAATTGTCAGTGCTAGCATTCAATTGGACACAGTTGAACGTTATTAATTCTAATATTATCATATCATACTATAATGTTTACCTGCTGGGTGGAGACCTGCTATTCGAAAGCTAGTACATAATAAGTTTTATATTCTCTTTTCCCACAAATTCACTACAGTTAGCATGTGGGCAAGAAGATCAGCACTTTGGCAATAAGTTTTGAAATGTTGGTGCTATACAAAAAATTAAAACGTTAAGTTGTTTCCTCTTGTCTTGTTAGATACCAATTACAGTCGTCTAGACTACCTAAGTAGACGACTCTTTACAGGAACGGTTCCTGTAAAGGGTTGCCATAGCGTCTTTACAGGCCCTTTCTGTCTGTCAAGACCTTTCAAAAAAAAAAAAACATTTATAATAAATACTTCCTTTAATATTGTACAATTTTTAACGTTCACAATTCTTATCTATTTATAATAATTTCAATAACAATATACTCTCCTTTGTCCTTAATATCGTTAACTCGCATCTTATACAATTCCTCACGACGGCACCCTCCATTTACACCAAATACTGTTGCCACCTGTGTGTAGAGTAAGATATTTTTAGATAACTACGCCGATAAGTTATCGAAACATACCTTTATCATTAAATATCTGTCATTTGGTGCTTCTGTCAAAAACCTATCAATATCTTGTCTGCTCAAATTTCTAGACTTTTTCGGTTGATAACCCAATGACTTCTTTTTTAAAAAGCTGGTTACTTTAGTAAATTTTCCAATATCAACGTTCTCGTACACTAACAACGTGGTCTTCAGCATAGACATAAAAGCCCACAGTGACGATGGTTTGTACTTAAGTGACTAATAAAAGGAATATAATCAGATGTGTTGGCATACAAACGTAATTTTTATTTACCTTTTCATAAATAAAGCTCATAATTAAATTTTCATTAACACCTTTGATTCCTTTCTCTTTTCGCCATTCACTGAAAACCCTAAATTGCTTCTCATACCGTTCTTTGGATTTTTTAGGTATTAGGCAGGCATTGGCTGCGTTTACCGTATCTTCAATTTCTTTGCAAACAGCAGTAAAATCTCCCCGAAAGTCTTCATCCGCGATTAAGTCCATTACAATAACACTTTTTTTACAAGGAGCGACAAAGGGTTTTATTTTTGTAATTTTAATTACAAAACATACGAATCTCCTTGGTTACCATCACAGCAAACTAATTTTTCTACAGTGCAGAGACTGGCTTCGTATTACTGTATCATTTATTTATATTTATCTATTTCTACAAGAGGAACTAAAACGTTGTACGCAGCTCGCTTGCAATTAGTCTTTACTGGGCTCACCGGGTTATGGGACTCGCTCCTTCGTCGCTCGCCCCACAATCTTCCCGGCTCACCCGTAAAGACTAATTTACTAAGCTTGCCACGTAAATAACTATTATAGGTCGTGTTCTATATAGCAAATGTATTATTTCTATATTCATTGCTTTTAGGGTGAAGGATATCTAGTTTTTTTCGAATGGAACGCTCCACAACACTAATCAAAAGAGCTCTCTTTCATTTTTTATAACATCATACTTTTATGAAGGAGATCGGAAAATTTTTGATAAAATTTAAGTATTACAATTTGTCATTTCACATGTCATATATACGTTTCGTAAGTTTGCATATGTACACTTAGCTGCAAAAACAAATTCCACTAAAATTTCGAATATCACCGCTCCAATGTGGTTAGTGGAAACTTTTTTTGCTACTAAGTGTACCTAAGTAAATACAACAACAACAAAATAAAATGTATGATTATTTATTTATGTTATAACAACAAAGAATTTAGTATTAATTCCCTGACTGAAGCTATGGATTTTCACAATAGACTTAAAGTAACAGTATATATTGTTTGAATTTGTAGTAGTAGTAGTAGAATTTGTTCAACTGTAAGCAAGTATGCATCATTCAAATGTGATTATTACTGAGCTATTGTCGCTTTTTGATATAATTTTGTCAGTTTTATGGTTTTAATTAATTAAGTATAGTACTGACAAAATTATATCAAAAAGCCACAATAGCACAGTAATAGTCACTTTTAAAGTATTACCGTCTTACATGTTTTTGATGTGAAATTTAATAAGGAATTCAAAAATGAACTGATATACAGGGTGTTCTGTTTGAAAAAATTTACTTTTATACAAAAACTAATAAAATTATATCAAAAAACGACAGTAGCTCAATAATAGTCACTTTTAAAGTATTAACGTCTTACATGTTTCTGACATGAAATTTAATAAAGAATTCAAAAATGAACTGATATACAGGTTGTTCCATTTTAAAAAAAATTACTTTTATACAAAAACGTGTCATGTAATTTAAATCCAGTTTTCTGCACATGTGGTTAGTAACTGTGAAAAAATAAAACATGCCTCTATTAGGACCTCTTATTGTAAACAATACTGCAAAAAATGTTGTCCATGCCGTCGTCGTTTTCGAGAAACATAATTTTATACAAACATTGAATTTTTCAGAAAAATGGGAATAAGTCAAAAACTTTAGATTTTAGGCCTATACTATCTTATTACATTTTGACTAAAAATTATACGGGGAATACAAAAATGCAATAACATATAGGGTGTTCCATTTAAAATACTATAACTATGGTTAGCCACCAAGTTATGGAACACTCTGTATAATACAAAATATTTTTAAAATGTGCTCCTAATGAGCAGCTATCACAAGAAAAAAAACGGCTGCATGTAGGAAGGTCAGAAGTATAAAATTTATTTACGGATTTTATTTATTTTATATATTTTTCTTTTTTGTGACAATTGTTTTGAGAATGAGAAATTTAATCAGCTTTATGAGGAGTTGAAGTAGTTTAAGTGTTTCTTTTATCATTTATTTTTTTTTGTATAAAGTGTTTAATAATTTTTTGTACTCATATGACATAACATACAGTTTTACGCATTCATATGGGTGCGGGAAATTCTATTTCCCGCACTCGTGCGGGAAGTAAAGTTGGTACTAACTGTAACTTGATAACATTTTAAAACCATAAACCCCTAATCTTACCAATACGCTGCCCAGTTTGTTGTTTTGATATGACAGTAATAAAACACAATGTAATAGAAATTGTTATATTTCAAAGGCATGTAATTAAATGTCAGAACGGCAACAAATATTGTATAAATTACCATTATTAACTCTTTTCAGAAATTGAAACAGAACAATTATTAAAAATTTTGATAGCACAATTTTCACAACCAGATATTGATACTCCAGGGATTAGCTGATTCGTTTCAATTGATCTCGATTGTGAGGGTAAGGTAACATTAATAGTATTATTAGATAATCCTTGTTGTATTTCAGACGTCGAACAAGTTGCAGGAGGAATCAACATCTCTGACTGGGTCATTTTTTTAGCCAATTGAATTCTGCTATGAAGAGAATTTTCGACATATCCTTCTGCAACCATAGATGATTTCCATCCACCATGTCTTTTAATTGAAAGCAAGTCAGCTCCTTGGTTTGCCAACAATGTTGCTGAACTCCTTCGGAAACAGTGACCTGTGAAGCTACTTACGCTATCAAGCTGAAGGTACTCAGCTATTCGCATTGGAATTTTACCAATTGTATTAAGACCAACAGGTGAAGAAACACACTTGCCATTGCGATATGTTAAGAAGAATCGTTGGTTGTTGTCTGGTCTTAAATTTGCATATTGCCGAATTAATGCAATCCATTCTGGCTTAATGATTGCAAATGTACGGCTTTTATCTGTTTTTGTTTGTGGAATTGTTACAATAATTAAATTATTTTTAAATTCTATGTCTCGCAATGACATTTTGCAAAGTTCTACACGTCGACATGCTCCAGAAATACCCATTATTAATACAGCCTATAAATACATATAGTAATGTATGAATTTAAAATATACAAAAATGACTACCTTCACTAGTAGGAACAAGGAATCTGGTGCTTCAACTATAAATTTAGTAATTTGTTCTTCGCTTAATACTGCCGATTTTTTAGGCTGAAGGTGTTTCGTTGCCTGTTTTAAGTATGCTATGAGTTTTGCATATTTAGATATATCCGTATTATCATATATTATTAAGCATGATTTTAGCATAGAATAAGTAGACCATAATGATTTATTTGATTGTAAACTTTGAAAATAAACTAATAAACAATTTTCTGAGTAAGTTTTTATATTTTTAGATCTAGCCCAAGTTATGAATTTACCATAAATGGTGTTGTATCTGTCTTTTGATCTTGTAGGTAATAAAGTATCGATTGCAGTATTGGCAGCTTCACGAATTTCAGGAGGTGTACATTGTATTTCTTCATCAGAATGCATGTTTTAGAGGAGATTTTAATTTTGTATTCAATGTTTGGAATTTGACTAATTTTAAATTAAATGTCAATTCAAATAATAAGTACTGTCAACTCAAAATTTTTTAATTAATATGAACAAATTTGTAGTGTGTCATAAATGATAACGTATTTAACAGTAGGTATTATTTAATTATTCGTACAAAAAATATTGTACAAACTTCGTGCGTGAAACATTTCGCGAATTCGTGTCCATAAAGCGCTCGCCTTTCAGCTCGCGCTTTAAAAATGGCCACTCATTCGCGAAATATGCTTTCCCGCACTTGGTTCGTAAATAACTATTTTAATGTGGTGGTTTATGCTGGAGATATAACGAGGTTGGTATTTTTTTTTTATATTTTTATATATATTCATAATTTATATTCCTTTTGTGTGTGCTTGTGCATTGAGGTTTGACGTATTGGGAAGGTGGTCAGGGATATGTACAACGAGTTAAGTAATTCATTAACTCGTAGTATGGAGCCTTCATTAATCCTAAAGACACGAATTTCTTTTGTTGGTACTGTTTGGGAGCGAGAAAAGGCGCTATGCAGTATTTATATCAAAACGTACTCTAAAGCACAATTTAAGCACGTAATATTTTTTTTACATACTACATTGGAGCTGGAGACGTCGTTGTGTACGTTAGGTGCGTGTCCAACGAATCAAAAGACGAACTCGTAGTAACAGCTATTTATATCAGGCGCCTGATATAAATTGCTGCAACTTAATACATAATGTAACAGAAAGTAACAAATTAGATTTGCTAGAAATATTTGAAATTAAAAAAGCTCAGAAACAAAATTTGGTAGTTACTAACACGCAATTAGATTTCTTAAATACTCTCTTCATAGACACAATTATAAATATCTATTAGCCACCACCCGATATCATTAAGAGTTAGGTATATAAGTTGTACCCTTACTTACTTTAGGTTAGTTTAGATTCTGATAATGGCATAACAGCTGAAACATATGTTAGAAAATTCTAATAAAACTTTGTGAAATATGGCCACGTGTGTTATTCTCGACAATTAAATCAATATATTGTTAGTATAGATAAAATTGTATGTACGAATTTTACGCGAAATGACTTTGTCATCATAATGGCGGGTAGTGATAATATTCTGAGCAATGTACCAGTCTGTGATAAATCTTTTGAAATTTTAAATGTCATGTCGATGTACACAAATTTAATATGTGTGAGTGTGCCTTATTGGAAGGATAAAAATGGGTTGAATAAAATTATTCTTGAATTTAATAATAAAATCTATCGTAACATTAATGTACCTTGTGGTAACACGCATTTTGTCGAGATAAATTTGATTATCGATTCTATCACAGATAAAGTTGGGTACGGTCTTCGTTTGAGGCTGGCAGGTAAACGATGCGGCCATTCATATGCGAAATTGTAACTAAAACTGAAAAAGACTACACGGGCATCCATTATAAAACAAACAATAAGGGAATTACAGCTCACAGACTGAGACCTGGCCGATGAGATGCCCCTCCCAGAAGGTGCGCAGTGAATCCTTATAATATTAGGATAAGCACGAGCAGTCTGGAAAAATTGACAAAAGCTACACATATATGTATCTCTTTTCAGTATAATACAATTTCTATTCTGCATTTACTCGTTCGTCCGGCTAATGTATGCGATGATGAACAAATGTTATCATTTCTTTTTTCCGAATACTTTCTCTGTCACGCACTGACCTATAAATCTGCGCGACTTATCGGTCGAGGCTCCTCCCATCGGCCAAGACTCAGTCTGTGTACTGAACTCTAATATGCATCGATCGATCTCCCTGTGGTGATTTGGAGATTTTTACTGATATGCTTGTGCAACTTTTGGACCTGTGTAGCACTCACAATCAATTACTCCTTGTTTGCGGAGACTTTAATGTGAATTCTAGCTGTATTCGTGTGGTGGTGGGCGACTCGCATTTCTCTGATCACTATTATCAGTTTATGTTTGTTGAGGGAGAATCTCAGCCTGGGCCGAATATTATGATATCCGTATGTACAATGACGAAAACATTAGAAATGTCCAATTATTTTTGGGGAAAGAGAATTGGACAGGAGTTTTTGAGTCTGGTGACCCAAATGTCTGCTTTGATGTGTTCCATAGAATATTTCTTTATTACTTCGATACTTGTTTTCCTCTCAGAAAATTGCGTGCTGGGCTGGACAACTGGGTCCCATGGTATACTCGTGATCTCCGGAGGGTTGTTACTAATTTAAGGGATTTACACAATATCTACAGGACTAAGTCCGATCCAGATCCTTTTGAAATATATAAGATTAATAAAAAGCACTATAATGACGCAGTTGTTAGAGCGAAAAAGAGTTACTACAATTCCCTTGTTTCGAATTCGTGTAACAAACGCGTTGCTGCTTAGAAGATTATCGATTTAGAGACAAGAGGTTCCTCAGGCAGGAATTTCCAGGTCATGGATGACGGTGGAGAGCCTATCACTGATCTGGCCCTAATTGTTGATTTATTTAATGACTATTTCCAAAAATCGGGTCGTTGTGCGAATGACAGTTCTACTGTCACGAACTCCGTGAATATTAAAATAAATCTTAAATCTATTTTTTTGGCATCAGCTAATACGGAAGAGATTAGACAAGCTATATAGGTGACATTAAACCTAAAATATCGCCGGGCATTGATGACATACGGTATTTCAATCTGAAACGTGTCGGTAATTTTATATCTCCACCCTTAGCATACGCAGTGAGTTGGTCAATAAGCAATGGCGGATTACCTGACTGTCCAAAAATAGCAAAAATAATACCGTATCTAAAAGAGGGGAAATGTGGAGCGTTATGTGATTATAGAACCATATCGTTGTTGACAGTTTTTAGCAAAGTTGATAATGACATTTTGGGCTCTAACCAGTTTGGCTTTGTTTCGGGTAAACCAACTAAAAATACAATTTATAACGTTTTGAATTATGTTTATAATAATCTAGATAATAACAATCTCGTAGATGGAATTTTTTTCGTCTTAACTAAAGCTTTCGATGTCATATGCTGTGATATCTTTTTGACAAGATGGCGTGTTACGGCATCCGTGGTGTGGCATTAGATGTATTTAGGTTGTATCTGCCTGAAAGGTCTCATGTTACTTCGGTGAGAGGCACCACGGGTCATAGGTGTGGGGTTATATCTCGGGACGTGCAGAAATAAACAATGGTGTGCCCCAGGGTTCAATTCTTGAGCCTACCTTGTTTCTAATATATATCAATGATCTACAGCCTTCTTTGTCGAATTGTGTTACATCACACTATGCTGATGATACTGCGTGTGTGGTATCAGCTACGACGGTATCTGAGATATCGCTTGGATTGAGTGGTATCATCGAGGATATGTCAGCGTATTGCTCCGATAACCGGTTAGTAGTAAATAGGGATAAGACTAGGTTTATGCAGTCTGATAATAAATCAATGACAGAGTCCTCTCACTGCAATTTTTTGGGCCTAACTCTGGACTACTGCCTATCGTGGGACAGACATTGCGCTGAGCTGGCCAAGAAACTTAGTACGTCGCACATTGGGGATTTCGCGGAAAAAAGTCCAATTGTCAACATACTCTTCATGCAATATACAATGGTATTTTTAAATTTAGGACTAAATGCTACAATCAAATCAAAAAGAATTACTTTGATCTGACTGCTAGGTTTTTTTTTTGTAGCCGTTTCAGTCAGAGTACTTCTATGTTTTACCGAATTGACCTAATATAAACCTGAGAATTTCAAGATGAATATTACTTTATTGCTTGAGCTAACGTTTTTGTTTTTATTATTTATTGAAAATAGAATATTTCAATATACTAAAATTGAAAAAATAAACTCTGCAGAGACTTTCGTCTTTTTGTTGTTGTTTATTTTTATGAACATAGAACAAAAAACCGTGTTTTCTACAAACATTTGGACTTGCAATTTAAACTCCACTTATTTCCAATTGGAAACCTTTACTAATATATTACCTAATATCTGTTTTTACACTTTCAATCAAATTCAGGTGCCACCTCGCAATTTGTTTCATTTATAATACAACGCTATTTTAATAGCGTTGTATTATAAATGAAACAAATTGCGAGGTGACACTAAGTCTACCTTTCATTGCTCAGATTTTTGCGAACAGTGCAAATATAACGGAACACCAAAATTGACTAGGTTCAAAAAGTTGAACTATAGTAAGATAAATACCAAATTATCAATAATTTAATCAATATTGTCGATAAAAAAATTAGAATCTGTCAAAAATATGTCTGAAAAAGTTGTCACCACTTCATGCACGTATTAAGCTAATGGGAGAGTCGACTTCAAAACTCGTCCGAACAAAGAAGCCCGAAAAGATTTGATAAGGCGTGAACTTAGAGAGAAAATTGGTATACAGGTTGATACTGTTAAGCAAGGCACTGGTACAACAAATTCAGGAAATACGTCACGAAGATTCTTTGCTGATCCTGCTCTGATTTCCGAAATCACGGGTCTAGATGAAGACATAATCAAGAGGTTTTCAATAATTCTCGAAGCTATAACAAGTATACATCCAAAAAAGTTTGGTGATTTTTGTCTAGAAACGGCGAAAAAGTTTGTTACATTGTACGAGTGGTACAATATGCCACCTACACTCCACAAAATTCTTATTCATGGAAAAGATATAGTTGAAAAGTGTATTTTTCTTCTAGGCTTACTGTCCGAAGAGGCTCAAGAAAGTCGCAACAAAGACTATAAAAAATATCGCCTCAGACACCAGAAAATGCAGTCGAATTGCCACCAACGAAGATATCATGCATCGAATGATGGTAACATCAGATCCCATGATCTCAAATTTGACTCCTTCGTTTATTAAAAAAAAAGCATAGTGATATAAGCGACGAAGTTAAGGCTCTTTTAGAATAATAATGTTAATAATACAATTTTATATTTTCGATTAAGTTAAGTAGTATTTGTAACATATATCGTTGCTTAAAACGCAAAACGCTCTGACTAACTAAAAATTCAATATCAATTTTTTATTAATTTGAGCATGTTTCATAAGGAAAACACGAAATTATAAAAAAAAATTATTACCAATTTTTTTTGTTAGTTAGGGCTTTTTACGTTTTAGGTGACGATATATATTTTTCTAATTCTCTTTCTTTTGATTACTTTTGTGTTTTGCTATATAAATAAAACAATATTTGTGATGAAATCACTACAGTTTTTGAAAAATACATTTTTTTCCTCACCTCCATACAAAAATTCCCAGTGTGCGTCGTTGTATGCCATCAGCGTCTTGAGGAGAAGCCTGACAATGTTTACATTCAAATCTTTCTATAACGCCTATATGGAATCGAAGCAGCGTTATGCACTGAATTTTAAGGGAAGCTGTATCCTCTTTGGAAATATTTTTAGGCTCCAGAAACGGATAATTCGTTCATTGTATGGCGTTCCATATAATCTCCGTGCAAATCCATTTTCCGGGATATGAGAATTTTGACTTTACCCGGCTTGTACATGTATGAACTTGTTGTTTCTCATTGGGAATGACACCCTCTTTACTCGCAATAACGAAATTTATAATAACATGAGAACTCGACAATGCGATGATTTCTCTACTCCCGCTCACTCTTCGGCTTTCTTTAAGCGGGGCCCCACTATATGGTTATACGGGTTTTCAATGGACTACCTCGGGGTCTCAAGAAAATTTCAAATGCTACCAAACACGGTTTAAAGTGGAATAAAGAGATTTTTGGTGAAGGCAGCCCTTTATAGTGTTAGGTAATTCCTAGACTAGACGTACTGCTCCTGTGCGTTTTATGAAATATAAATGAATAAATGGATAATTTAAGGGAATTTTTTAAATTGAATTTCGTAATTTTATTGATTGTTGTTTATGTATTTGTATTTACTGTATGACAATGCTTGTGCCCAGTTGGATTATTATTAAAGATTATTATTATTATTATTATTATTATTATTATTATTATTATTATTATTATTTTATTATTATCACATATCTACAAAAAACGTACGCTTGATACAATTACATTACAATTACAGTTTACCAAGAAATATTTACAATCAGCCACGTTTGTTTAAACCAATACAATGAACATTCAACGATAATAATTTATTGATTAATATCGGCAAGTAATCGGGAACATTCGAGAAATCCCTGTTATTACGAGAGTTTATTAATTCTATATACAGTGAGTTATTGTAATGTGAAACTAACCCGCTGTTTAAATGGTGGTTCAACGTTATGACAAAAATGAATTATACATATTGTGAATTCACTACCGTTACAGGCGAGTGATTATAATGAAATAATATCTATGTACAATGTAATATAGAATAATCATATAGTATTGCTCCTCTCCATGACAAGTTGATTTATTGTCTGTTTCCCCAAAGGTATTCCATTTCCGTGTAGTAAAGGAATTGCAGGTTGACATGTTTGCGTCACAGACATGCTTCACCTGTATAGCTTCAGTTTATTTCGTTATTACAAATTATAATATATAATAGATTTTCCCATCGATCAATTTAAAATAAAGAATCATCGAGTTAACAATACCAGTACGGAATTAAAACATACTTTTCCTTATATAATGGCATTGCACTTTCTTAATTTCAACAGTAAATAATAGAGTGTAGTTATTCAGTTAAATGTTCGAGCACGCAATAATATTACTCCAGTGTTTGATTGCAGTGATTTATTCTAGGAATCAATCCATTTAAGAAGAAATGATTTCTAAGTTGTAATGTACCCTATGTGTTCTCAAAAGTGTGTCAAAAGAAGGAAACTTTAAACCAAAATATGTTATTTATTTTAAATAGAACACTGAATTTTTTTTAATTATATTAAACCCCGTGACAGGTATTTTGTTGTTATCCTGTACCCATCATTAATATTTTAGTAGGAATTCAAAATTATTTAAAAATCTTATTCATGATCATGTAAGAATTATAGCTATGAAAATACATAGTAGACACGAAAACAGATTGTTGAGATACTGTGCTTCTGTTAAACTGCTTACAAAGCATTATTAATGAGCACTAACGTATTATTTATATATTATTCTTTCTTTTTATTTCTCATGTTAATTCTATCAGTTTTGGTTTTCGTTGTTACTTCATATTTATAGTTTATCCCAATAACAATGAACTTTCCAAAAGGAACAGTTAATTGACATGAGTTAGATCTTGAGTGAAACGCAAAAAATTTTTTGCTAGCTTCACGTATTTAATAATCCTTTAAATAGACGTCACCCACTGAAGAAAACTTTGAGAAACTTAAGCGTAGATATAATGCTAACGAAAAAGTACGGTATGATCAAAGAATTCAGATGTTCCTCTTCATGCACACAGAATTCGCTGTTTAGTAATAGACGACTACATAAGTGTCAATGCAGAAACGTCTCAGTCCAGGATTAATTTCGCTCGTTAAGAATTATAAACACCATATCGCATAAAAATGTATCAGGAATTATATCCTCAAGATTTTGAAAACCGAATTCGTTTTTGTAATACAGTTACTAGGCAAAACAGTAATTATATCTTTCTATCATTGGTAATGTGTTTCCTGCATAATGAAGCAGTAACTTATTACCGTAACAATGTCCGTCAATTCTTAAACATTATGTGATCCGAGAGATGAATCGGCCGCGGTGGTTGCATAAAATGGTCGCCGAAAGCATGTTATCTTACCTTGTTAGAGAAGAACAGCTTCTACAAGGAATCGATCTATGTACCCAAGAAGAAAAGACCGCATTGGCATTTAATATAATTCTGTTAAATTTATTAATTTATTACGTTGTTTCTTTAATACACTCTAAATATATCATTCCCATGTAATTTTATATGCATTTACAAATGTTTCATTATTTTATACTGAATATAAACTAATAAACCATAATTTAAAAGTGGGAAGTTTTTCGGGGAAAATAAAGGAATCAGCTGTAATTTCTGTGCATAAGGGTGGTAGTAAAGAGGACCCGTGTGCTACAGACCAATGTCTTTGATAAGCACCCTAGGAAAGATATATGAAACAGTGCCGAAGAAAAGATTGGATTTCAGCCAAACAGCAATACGGAAGCAGCAGTGCTTGAGTTCGTGCATATAGTGAATAAAGGCCTTGATAATAAAAACTATATCACAGCGCTGTTTTTTACTTTCTTATACGTAGTATAAGGAAGTATTGTGATGATGAAAATTTTCGACCCCGAGATTTTTGCAGATGTCCACGTTTTGAAGTCCCCTGATACCGAAAAAGTGGTTTTTAAAAAATGTCTCTCTCTCTCTCTCTCTCTCTCTCTCTCTCTCTCTCTCTCTCTCTCTCTCTCTCTCTCTCTCTCTCTCTCTCTCTCTCTCTCTCTCTCTCTCTCTCTCTCTCTCTCTCTCTCTCTCTCACTCTCTCTCTCTCTCTGTGTGTGTGTGTGTGACCACGATAGCGGTCAAACCGCTGTAGACATCAATTCCAAATTTTGTATTTACGAATATAATCTCCCTCTTGAGAACTGATTAGATTTTGAGCAAAATCGGCAGACCGGAAGTAGTAGTTTACTTCAGTGAAAAAATCGAATTTTGCAAATATTTCGTCAATTACTAAGTTTAAACAAATTTATAAAGAATTCAAATGTACTCAAAATTAAATTTGAGAAAAATTGTTTTAATAAAGTTTTTCGAAATTCCTACCGGAAGTAGGTCTTTTACTCTTATCGAAAATCAGTTTTTTGCGAATATCTCGTAAGTCATGCTTTCTAGGCAGGTACATTACGAGCATAAAAGTATTTAAAACATACTTTTAAATATCTTTTGTATAAAAAAAATTTCAAAATTCAGACCGGAAGTACCACTTTTACTCTTATCGAATAGCGATTTTTTGCAAATATGTCGTAAATTATGCATTCTATATATATTTATGAAGAGTACAAAAGTATTTAGAGTTGGATTTGGAATATTTTTTGTATAAATGAAATTTCAAAATTCGGACCGGAAGTAACACTTTCATACGTATAAGAAAGTCGTGTGGTGGCCACACCTCATTTTTTACTTTCTTATACGTAGTATAATGATGAAAATTTTCGACCTCGAGATTTTTGCAGATGTCCACGTTTTGAGGTCCCCTGATACCAAAAAAGTGGTTTTTAAAAAATGTCTGTGTGTCTGTGTGTCTGTGTGTGACCACGATAGCGGTCAAACCGCTGTAGATATCAATTCCAAATTTTGTATTTACGTGTATAATCTCCCTCTTGAGAACTGATTAGATTTTGAGAGAAATCGGCAGACCGGAAGTAGTAGTTTACTTCAGTGAAAAAATCGAATTTTACAAATATTTCGTCAATTACTAAGTTTAAACAAATTTATAAAGAATTCAAATGTACTCAGAATTAAATTTGAGACAAATTGTCTTAAAAAAGTTTTTTGAAATTCCTACCGGAAGTAGGTCTTTTACTCTTATCGAAAATCAGTATTTAGAGTTGGATTTGCAATATTTTCGGTATACACGAAATTTCAAAATTGGGACCGGAAGTAGCACTTTTACTCTTAGCGAGTAGCACTTTTTTTCGAATATCTTGCAAAGTATGCATTCTATAGCGATTTATTAAGAGAATGAAAGTACTTAGAATAGGATTTTGAATGATTTTTGTATAAAAAAATTCTTAAAATTGTATAGTTTGAAACGCTCATACGTATAAGAAAGTCGTGTGGTGGCCACACCTCATTTTTAATTTAAAGAAAGCTTTTGACACGGTTGATCATCTTATACACGTTGAGAGTCTGGAGGAACTTGGGATTCGGGGCATTGCTAGCAGTATGATTGGCACGTATCTGAAAAAAAGAACTTGGCTAACTAAAATAGGGCCAATCACAAATCAACCTGCAGAATTAACAACAGGTGTTCCGCAGGGTTCGGTCTTAAGACCAATACTATACTTATTGTACATTCAATCGTTCTGCAGCATTGGCCTACAAAGAAAATATGTAATCTATGCAGATGATACGGCAATAATTTATACAGGAAAAGTAGGGAAGAAATAGAAAACAAAATAACAGATCTAACAACACTGGACCAATGGCTAGTTGGGCAGAAATTAACATTAAGCAAAAAAAGACAGTTTATATCACCTTTCAACAAAAAAATAAACAGCCAATGCAACTGGTGCTGATATATCTAAAGAAAAACTTAAATAAGTACACTTGGTAATTATGGGAATAATGGGGTCCACATTTAGAAAAGTGTGACACGCATAATAAGGGCAATAAAGAGAAGTGGGTTATGTAAAAAGACAAAACTAATGATATACCATAGCCATGTCATCTCGAAGATACGCTACTTAATAGTGGCATGAAGAAAATGTTCAAAAACATGAATGAAATCTATACAGGTGATTCAAAACAAGGCCCCGAAGGTAATCCTGGAAGTGGACTGGTATACCCATACTGAGAATATATATGTCGTAGTCATTGAGCGTAATGCGTCATTTCGCGGAAAGCCTAGTCATTGGCCGTATTGCCGGCAAAGGCTGTATTACAATGAATTTTTCTTTGTTTGACTGAAAATTCAGGTCATTTCAGGGATTGCCTGTTTAATTCTCGTCAAACAAAGTAAACGGTGAAACGATTACACGTTACAGCGTTTGACTGACACCTGTTTAGTCATTGGTTGAAATAGTCATTGGTTGAAACGTTTTAAAAGTTTTTGGTAGGGGTAGTAAACAAGTTTACGAAATATTTTTATTTTGTCATTGTTCATTTGCAACAATCCCACGTATAATATGGTATAAGTTTCAACAAATAATCCGTGCGATTCTGTTTCGAATTAACGATATCGTTACAATAACGATATTGTTGTTGCTATGGTAGAAGCTTTCTGATTGGTTGTTGTTATAGAAAATCAATATCGTTATTGTAACGATACCGTTAATTCGAAAACAGAATCGCACCGAATCGGTACTTAAATAATTAGGTACTTAAATAACGAATAAAAATATTCCTGCGTTAGATAACTAGGCATTTTGATGTCACAAAAACAAAAAATATTCTAATACAAAGTGGTACCTCTAACAGTTGCAGGTACCTACATGCATACTATTATTATAGAATAAGTATGTATTTATTTTACTTATTATTTATTTAAACAAGTAGCACTATTATGGCACCTAGAATTGCACATCACTTTTTTTTTAAAGCACACACAGCGATTTGTTTGGCATTGTTTCTTAGATGGCTTGCAAGAGCACTTTGCAAATCCTTGCCCATCATGCAATGAAACTCCAGATACAGCGTCTCGGACAGAAATATATTTATCAGGGACATCTTCCATATTTAAAAAGTGACATCCTTTAATTTTACCCACGGAAGATCCTAATTGGTATACTCCATTTTTGTAGTCCACAATCACACATATTAAATTCTGCATGTCGCTTGGACCACGATCAATTTTTTCAACTGACAACAGCACGCAGTCCCCAATTTTTAATGACGGCAATTTTTTAACTGTACTTGACACCATTTTTTCGGCTGCTCTTTTCTGTCCTGAATGACATTCAATTCTATTATCTAAAATTTTCAGCAGTTCCAAGGCCACTTCCTTAGACTGTTTTGATCTCAGTGGACGTAGACAGATAAATTTCGTTAGATGGTCTTGATAATTTAATAACCATTTGTAGTCTCCATCCTGACATGACTGGTAATCAATCAAATCCACTTGGCCCCGAGAGCAAAAGTCTTTTGAAACAATAGGTTTGGTTACAAGATTTGCATGTTTGTTGGCTTTTTTCTTGTGACAAACTTCGCAAGACTGCAAAAATGTCTCAATAACAGGTCGTGGAATTTGATATTTGGATTTTAAACCAAAAATCATTTTGTCTCTAGAACCATGTCCTACTGCAATATGCGTAGAATACAATATTTCGAATAAGTCTTCGTACGGCGTAATATAAATAACGTCATCATTATCTTCTAGCCTTTTTTTAATAACTAACTGTTTATGTCCTACCTCCATCGTATCATACAGGGACAATAAATGATACTGCCTACGAGTTTTCTTGCCACTAGTATGCTTGCCGAGTAAAATATCTTTTGCCACCTAAAATGCAACTATTGAGTTAAAACCTAAAATTCAATATTTTGAGGTTAGAATTTTCATACCTTCTTCATTTCTTCATAATTCCACGGTTTTTTGGCATCTCTGTTTGCCAAATAATATCCACTTAACTTCTGATAAAACAAACTCTTATGGTTTTCCATAATTTACGACCAATCACAACGCAATTCCGTGCATTCAGCAAATGACTAAATAGGTGTCAGTCAAGCGCTGTACCGTGTAATTGTTTCACCGTTTACTTTGTTTGACGAGAATTAAACAGGCAATCCCTGAAATGACCTGAATTTTCAGTCAAACAAAGAAAAATTCATTGTAATACAGCCTTTGCCGGCAATACGGCCAATGACTAGGCTTTCCGCGAAATGACGCATTACGCTCAATGACTACGACATATACATAGATACGGGACCACTCTCTAGAAAAAAACAAATAGCTAGACTGGAGGAATACATAACACCTTACAAGGTAGCACATAACATTCAGAAAAACAACATCACTCTACAGAGATAAGTGATATGCATAAGTACAGTACACGCCACAATGGTGACTATTATAAACCTGGAGTGAATAGCGTTATGGGGAAAAGCAGTTTTCAGTTTGAAACCATAGATATATTTAATAAACTTCCGTCGGCAATAAAGAACAGCTTGAGTTTCAGGTTTTCAAAATCAAAGTAAGGAATATACACGGAAGAACATGTTAGTATACTCTGAGACTCTGGATTGGGATACAATGTGGCCCAGGGGAGTCAAAAACCTAGGGACGAGGAATTGAAATAAGAAGAATATAAGTTAAATAATTCAAATATAACTTACAATACCAGAAATAAGCTGAATGGAAGCAGTAATTGAATTTAATTTAATGTTGTTGTATTAGGAAACTATGAAATATGTTTACAATAATTATTTGTCATTTGTAATAAAAAAAAAAGTTTATTAAGTGTTTTCTTGACGATTACAAGAAAGTGCTATCTAAAATTGACAAAAAATAGACTATATACTACTCAATATGATTGAGCACAAAAAAAAATTGTTCTGATTAAAATAAATGCATCTTCATAACATCAAGGAGGATCAACAGCGACAGTAGCAATAGGAAATATTAACAGAAGTCAATAATACTACGACCGTTTCAATACCTTTATGTGAAATTTGACAGACATTCAGCATTTTTCCATCAATATTTTTTAACAGCGACTATGTTTTTCCATGGCTACCGTGATTTTTACTGCGTCTTGAATAAAATTTTAAAATGAGTGTGAATATCTTCTAAAATATGTGATGTTTACCGATTTCACTGAAAATCTGATCAAATCCTGCGATTGTACCCTTAAATGTAATTAATGCTGATAGCTACAAGCGTCTGGCCACCTAACTAACTCAGACACAGCCAGACACGTAACATAGTCACTGCAATATATTGTAATGAAACTAGCCCACAGAGAAGTAGACGTCCGGGCGACGACAAAAGAAAGGCAAATATTCGGCGCGACTGGTAAACAGTCGTAAAGTAATAAATCATCCATTTTATATATACTGCGAAGAGACAGAATGTCTGTGGAATGTTCTACAAACATCGAGAGGAAGATGGAGTTTACGCGAATGCTTCCAGATGTTTCGTATGTGTATATAAAGGCAGTTGAACGGATGGATGAGTAATTCCGGAATAAGAAGTTCCTTAAGTAGTCGACGCGCGGAACAGACAAAAGTAGAAATAAATATAAGAAATAAATAAAAAGTTCCTTAAGTGGTAGTCGAAGAGTAGACATAAATATTACCGTGTTATATAAATAGAAATGATTTAAATATACGAACATAAATATTAGGAATAGAAATAAATACATGTGTTAATTTAAATCGTAGTAGTTTAAGTGTGATACATTAGTTTTACATTTTTATATTGTTATTAATTTTAAGTGTATGAATATACAGACTGTTTTAAATAAATAAATTGCACGAGTTGTTTATTGCGAACCCGAACACGTTACAATATAAATATGCTAGCACTGTAAAGAGATATCTCCGAAAGATCTTATTTTCTAAGTATAGTGGCCCTCCTATACTAACTTAAAGTATAACAACAATTTACTTGTACGTTCAAAATATACTGATATAGTATATACATTAGCTATGATTTTACCTTTGGTAATATACATCCAAGTATAAACATATCCTCGGTAGTATAGTGGTAAGTATCCCCGCCTGTCACGCGGGAGACCGGGGTTCGATTCCCCGCCCCAAAATACTAATATATGAATTACTATGCATAATAAGACGACACAATTTACAATCATATATTATCTACGAGTAAAGAATATAACAGGAGAGATAATAACGTGATGGGGGAATAGGTATTTTTTAGACGGAAGTTACCATTTTAAGGGAGGTCAGTTATATCCAGTTATGTCAAGAATGACGTTCTAGTGTTTCCATAATGGTGAATTATGTGGTTTGTGGTCGTTCTAAAACGGCAAGAACATAGAATATCACTTTTCCTCTTCATCGGTAAGTTATTTCATTGGCATTCAACATAGGCAATAATAATTTAAAAAAAGTTATTTTAAATAACTTGTCATATATCTGACATGTCTGATTATGTGTTCAGTGGCGTAAATACATATCCAAGTCATTTAATATTTGTTATATTTTTGACGCAGATTTCCTTTAAACCCGTTTATAATATATTAAAAAGAAGAAACGAATTGAAACATAATACACTCACGATATTTCTTTAATTATTTTTGGACTAACAACCTATTTTAAATGATTATCGAAAACACAGGAAGTGTACATATAACCTATACAAAATATTTATGCACGTCTATACATTACGGCGGCCATATTGAGTTACCACTTTGGACAAATATTATTTTTAAGGAGACTCTCTCCTGTTCCAGTCTTTACTCGTAGTATATTATTAATAAAAATTAAATAGATATATCAAATTTTATATAAAGTAAGGAAGTTATTACTATCGGGCGGTTATCAAACTCTCATATTAACATGCTACTATTACACTGGCGGTAATCGAAGTTAATCTAATGTTGTATTACAACCAAATATCCTATATCTTATTTGATTAAGACGTAAAATAATTATTAGAATAATATTATTATGTGTATATATACCGGCTACGATTTCTAATTGTACAGAGTGTGGAATATGTCATTTTAGACAAGTTGCAGAATATAGTTTTTCTACGTCTGTAGATAAGTTAAATCTAATTTTAAAGTTTCAAAAATTATCTTTTAACATCATTTCGAATTATTTTATCATTATTATTTGTAAAATTCGTAGTTATATTACGATTATGGAAGGCTATATTTGGTGAGTTGGTTACATTTTCTTTGTGAAGTATAGAATTTAGTGATGTAACATTGGATGGTTCTTGACTTGCTATTCCAGGTTCAATAATATGTGTCATTATTTTATAGGATACATTTAATATGTTATTCACTTAATTATCAATGTAGCCTTCAACAACTTCCGTTAACTTCCCTCTTTCATATCTTTTTGTGTGGTAATGTTGCCACCAGAATCAACTAGCATTCTGGCAAACCTTCGTCAGAAACAATGATCATTCTATTATAGCTCGGGATCTAGAAGTTTCAAA
This sequence comes from Amphimallon solstitiale, assembly GCA_963170755.1. Lineage (NCBI taxonomy): Eukaryota > Metazoa > Arthropoda > Insecta > Coleoptera > Scarabaeidae > Amphimallon > Amphimallon solstitiale. The sequence goes on from OY720676.1 coordinate 109,533,903, forward strand.
ACCTATTAATTTCCATTACTTAACTAGAGGTATCGCCGTTTTTGGAAATTAAAGAAAATTATCTCAAATATCGGAATTTTGTGCATTTTCTGCATTTCCCAGGTACGTCTATATCGAATCATACATAGAATCTCGCAATGTACGGTTTGAACAAAAATCTGGAATTATCGCGCATACATAAAATATCAGAAAAAGAAAATAATTGGGTATAATCCGCTGTAGAGCAACAGTAGAGACATGTTTCTGACTAATTGGTCATCATCAGTACGGTGTAGCCAAGGAATAAGGTGGGATAACCTTGGAGATGTAAACTAAACGAAAGACCATCAGGTGACAGACCACGCAATGTACGGCTTGAACAAAAATCTGGAATTATCGCGCATACATAAAATATCAGAAAAAGAAAATAATTGGGTATAATCCGCTGTAGAGCAACCGTAGAGACATGTTTCTGACTAATTGGTCATCATCAGTACGGTGTAGCCAAGGAATAAGGTGGGATAACCTTGGAGATATAAACTAGACGAAATACCATCAGGTGACAGACCACCATTTGAAGCTTCAGCTAGAAATCCTCGGTTTTGAGGACAACTAACGTCGCCTCGAGGAAGACATTGTTAACCTGCGTGCCATCAGAGACCCAGGAAATGTAAATCAAAGAATAAGGAATTATCGCGGTTACATAAAATAATAATATTGATTTACATTTCCTGAGTCTCGGGTGGCACGCAGGTTGACATTGTCTTCCTCGTGGCTACGTTAGTTGTTGAATATTTTCATAATCCATCCTCTTGCAATGTTCCGCTGCGAAAGTGCGACATTACGATAAACGTATCCTGTTGTATCGTAAAAGGCATAGTATACGAGGTATATTGTCTTGAAATAGACAGAAAACCGACAATAAAACACATTAAAATACGAAAGTACAAATACATTATGGGCAATTCCCGGAAGTAAATATTTCCTAGTTTTTGATAATACTGGGACTTTTTTGTTGCCAACCCAAGACAGTTTAAAATGATCTCTTTGTATATATTTCTATAGTTGAATCGCCGAACAGATGCAATAGCAACATTGCATTGACGTAATAGCTAAAAAAGGCAAATTCACAACGCTTAACGTATAGACTTAACCATAAATATTTTGACATTAGACGTTATAAACAAATATGTAGTTCTAACCCCATATTTCGATGCAAGGATTCTACACATTTTCCTATATAAATGTAATTATAATAGACGAAAATTAGTGCAATGTACGTAATATAAGCTAAGTTTTGACTAGTTACTAATACTTTCCATTACTTTAGATTATTTTACGTATATGTAATCGAAAATGAAATGAAAATAATGAAGCTACGAAGTCGGTTAAATTAGCAAACTAGTAGGACTTTTTTTTGCTGATTAAGTTGGTCAAAACAGAGAAACAATTGAGGAGCTAGTTTCTGAGATATTCACAAAAGCAACAAATTTTTAAATGGAACATCCTGTATATTTCGACATATTTTGAAGGAGAGTTAAATTCTAAACAAAAAGTAAGTAATACACTATCGTCCTAAATTTAAAAATAAGCGAATAAAATGCACTTAAACTCTTTGATTATCATTACTTTAATATGTACGTAGTATTAAAGTAATGATAAGCAATTTAGCATTAAAGGACGGCAAAGAATAAAATAGTAATAATGCAAAATTGAAACTGTCAAAACCACATGTCAAAACACAGTACTAAATTTATTCTAGTGTGGCCGTCCTTGCAAACGAACCAATAGTAGGCGTTATTTTACATATTACGTTCAAGTGACGATTTCTCGTGCGCTGTCGCTACTGCATCTGTTCGGCGATTAAATTATATATTAAATGCCAATGGAAAAGAAATATCTATCTATATGACGTTTACATGTTGTCATAACTGTATTAGAGAAACTAAAAAAGTTACTTTGTTAAATTATACTTGAGGGCATTTATTTAATTAGCTTAAATAGAAGATTTATAAATTGATCGTAATATACGCATTCATGGCAAATAAACACAATTTCCGTTTCAATATTAAATTTATTTATTACATATTTTTAATAGACTAATAGTTCAATTCGGTGTTGACAGATAAATCATATGTATCAAATAGACGTGCATTGTGTATATTCTTCCTGTCAAATTTTTTATGTTTATTTTTACGTTGATATAAATTGTAAACAGTGCTTCTTAGAAGTGTATTTATTATTTATTTGCGACCATTGAATATAATGCCGAAAGGTTTCTGTAAACAGTCGAGGCTTTTTACAAACTTTTCTAGAATCATGTGTTAAATTTAATGTAAATAGCGTAAGTATTGCTTATTTTAAATTATATTATGGATACGTAATGAAACATTTAAGGTTTTTCGACAATCTAAATCAATATAATAAATAAGTTGAGAAAGACTGAAGTCTTAGAGCATTTCAATTACTAAATATATTACGTTATAGTTATTGTATTGTGAATAATTTTTTTCTTTGGTTATATCAAATGTCACTGACAGAAATAAAAATAGATCCGGCAACATATACAAGGCGAGTCGTCATGGATCAAGTATGACGTGCAAGGGAATGTAACGCGATTCCACATAGAGTCTAATTTGTATAGCAGTCTACTTACAATATATAAAATAATGACGTTTCATTCTTGCGTTGCTGTGAAATCACATGCGTTGACATACGGATTTGACGAATTAGTTTTTTAAGGTTATGTTTCAAGATTTGACATTATTTGAAATAATTATTATGTGATCAAGCATTGGACTAATGGATATGTGCTAATACACAATTACAACATCTTTAAAACAGAAGTGATTTAAGCAATATATATTTACTGATAATAAACCTCTATTTCATATAATTGAATGCTCAATCGCAAATAGATTTTTTTAATTACGTGAAAAAGTTTGCTAATGTAACTTCAATATTATGCAGAATAGAAACAAAAATAAAACATTTACAGTAAGCAGCAGCAAAGCATAACAAATTCAATCACAATTTATTTGTAATAATTATTATTTAGTTTCTAGCTTACTGCCTCCCATTCCTAATTAGTAGAAAGGGAGATTAATATAATCTATATCATAAAAATAATAAGCTTTCTTGCAAATGTTGTTGCTCATGAATAGAGTGAAAATGTAGTGTATAATTCTGTGTAGATGTATATGCAGAATATATCGGTGCCATCATATCACAGAATGTTAATATTCTTTGACTTCTAAATGTTCCTTGAACATATCTGGTAAGCCGTATAAAAATAGATGATAAGCTTAAATTTAGCAGTTTGCATCTTCAACTATTTCGTCAGCTAAGTAATATTTTTTAGTTGTTTATACCTAAAACTTTGTAGTATTCACTATTATTACTTGCCATTGCTAATTTTGAGATCCAGAATTATTTGATACGATAAAGAATAGCTTTCTTTGTAAATAAAAATTAACACTATTGTCATTTATATAATCTTCCATTCAGTTATAAAATACATTTACAACGTGACATACACTCTGTTCTTCTTGCTATTTTATTGTTAAGTCCGTACATCGACTCTCGGCATGGTATAATTTCTTACATATAAATCAAAGAATTGACCAGACTTAAAAGTCTGCTGTAGTACTTAATACAATAATGTTAATTCAATGTTCCACAATTAATCTTCTATAATAGTTTTCACCAAATATACATTTTCATTTTAAATATGCAATATACAGGCTGAGTCATTAGTAGCCGCTTCTTCGATTGCTCTTTTGTGTTTTAAATAAAAGAAAAAGCAATTAGTGGAGAATCCATGGTTGCTTGTGGCGCATGTTGTAAAAATACTTTAAGCTCTGGCGCACTTCCGGTTTCACCGGAAATGCACGGAACTTAATTTTTTTAAATGACTCACCCTATATATTTTTGGATTTTCTTGTACTACTTTAAATTGCCTGTTCAACTGTTTTTTCTTTTTCAAAATTGAGACAATAGTTTTTGAGTTATAAATTTTTTTTGAAAATATTTGACCAAAACACTTGTTCAGAAAAAAATCATTTTCACATTGTTTTTAAAAGTAAAAACATTGACTTTGGTGGTGCTTGTAACCAAGAAAATTCTGCATTATTCGGTAAAGTTGCACTCGACAATACCTCAAGATACTTTGTTTTTTCAAAGCCTACTTCCTGAAATTTTCACATACCAAAAACTTATTTTTTTAGATGGAACACCCAGTATTTTATTGAGTCATTTTGTTCCTTTTTTTATTCTCTTTCATTTTTGTTAACAATGTCCTATACCTATCTTTTCTAATTTTTGAGATAATCACTATACGAGCAATTAGCGGTCAATTAAAGTACTACTGGCGCTGTTCTCTGCACCCAAATATTGGTCCAATAAAGGCTGGAATGCGGCTGACTGCCTGAGTCAACTGTTAAAGAAAGTCGATATACATTTATGTCAAACTTATAAAAGCATCGCTATTAGTTATCATCCAAATGAATTATTCTTATGAAGAGTTAATAGATATGATTGACATTTTGGGTGAATCTGAAAGAAACTCGGTGCTAGCATCCAGACTTCATGCACAGCGATCCCTGGTAGAAGTCAACCGAAGCCAGAAACCGTCGAAAATATAAAGTGGACGGTTTGAGTGAACAGAAAGCATTGAATATGAAAGACAGAGCGGAAAAAGCAATAACTGGTGAGGATAAGACGTTTATGGTACTTGCGAGTGTAGTTGAACACCCCCATACTAGCACTACGAAAATTAGTCGGCAGTTATTAGGAAATACGAAATTCACCCGTAACATATTCATACACAGGGATAGATGAAAGAAATTTTCAGAATCACTTACATTTTTGTCAATTATCAGCAGATAAATTATCCTGGCTTTCTCAATTTTTTGTTGTTTACCAACGAATCCTTCTATTCAAGTGAATACGTTCATCGTCACAATTCCGTTATTATAACACATAAAATCCCCCACTTTATCACACCTGTAAACTTTCAAAATCGTTGGTCATTAAAACTGTGGGGAGGAATAGTGGGTAGTTACATAATTGGACCTTATTTCTTTGATGAAAATGTTAATGGAGGAGAATATCTTCGCTATCTACGAACAGATTTTCAAAACTTTTTGAAGACATCTTCAAATATGTCAGTAAACATAACCTATATTTTATTTCGATGTTAACCAACAGTGTTAAAAATGAAATACTGCAACTGGACATTGCCGGAATTAAAAAATTTAAATGCGATGCTCTTCATTCTATAAAATTATTACTTTTGGGATAGTTGGATATAACATTTACTTTGTTTGACAGTTGTCTAAGGAAGTCGGGCGGCATCCCTGCCTTCCATTGGTTCAACGAATATTTTGGTGCATAGAACAACAGCGCTCGTAGTTCTATAATTGACCGCTAATTGCTCCTATAGTGATTATCTCAGAAATTACAAAAGATAGGTATAGGACATTGTTAACAAAAATGAAAGAAACTATTGGCTCACTTTTGAAAAAGAAAAAACAGTCAAACAGACAATTTAAAGCAGTACAAGAAAATCCAAAAATATATAGAGTGTCATTTAAAAAAATTAAGTTTCGTGCATTTCCGGTGAAACCGAAAGTGCGCCAGAGCTTAAAGTATTTTTACAATATGCGCCACAAGCAACCATGGACTTTCCATTAATTATTTTTTCTTTTATTTAAAACACAAAAGAGCAATCGAAGAAGCGGCTACTAATGACTGATCCTGTATATAGTGCAATGTTTTCTGAAACTATTTGTAATTTTGATGCGAAAAGTTCTATTGGCACAAATTTATGTTTTTTATTAAGTAAGCTGCTATAAAATTTAAGCTATATCCAACGACTTTTAATAGTAAATAATATATGTAATCTAATACATATGACTAAAATTCCAGTAGATATATAAACACCGAAAGTACGTAAATCAAGTCAACTAAAAAATAAAGAAAATTAGATATATTTTATTCACTCACCGGTTATAGATAGAAGAAACTGTATAAAATCCACTCAACCTGAAACATGACAATAAAAATCAATTTCGCATTAATTAAATACGAATAATTAAGTCAACAGCAATAACCTTGACTTATTGAACGTAATGAATACGTTTTAACAGTTAATAGTATCACAGCGTCATTAGTAAATTGATTTAAACGTTTTAGGAAGAACCGTGGGTGTTTAAAAACTAGACAAGCGGTAAATCAACTACATTGAGAAACAAGGTAATATTAGTGGCACATTTAAAGATACTGAATAACATACTTTATGAGATTCATTGTGTAGTAAATTTGTGTGTCCGATTGAACTTAAGATATTCGATGCTTTGCTGGCCGATTCTTATTACTGTAACGATTAAATTTTAAATTCCGAGATGTTCTTGCATGTGATATAAAAGTCTCATATAAAGTGCAAGTCGTGAGGAATTGAAATGGAGTAAGAGAGAAGAGAATATGTGCAAATAAGGACATGGAGGAGTGGAACAAGATAGAACATAAAGTTGTGTGATTAAAATTCAAGGTTGTTCTTGTGTATCTTTGCGAATCAAGTTTGTGTGGTCCAATGTGATGAATTAATACGGATTCAGTTTAAAATTTCTTCATGTAACTCTATACAGCCATAATAAACAAGTGTAATGTGAAACTAATATAAAATATTTATTGTGGCTACTATTTAAACGATCTACATTATAGGTGGCAGTTCTGCATTTCCTTTTTGACAATAATTTTGACTTAATTAATTTGAATTCTTTAAAATTGTACAATTACATGTTCCGATTATCGATCATTTATCATTAGTTAATTTTTCCCTATAATTTCCGATGTCTCAGGCAACACGAATGAGAGTTCGCGAAATGGGGGAATAGAAGAGAAAAGTATAAAATTATTTTCGTTTTTCAATTTATATTCACGTGCAGCCCTAATCCATTTTTCAGATCTTTCAATTAGCTTGTGTATGCCTTCAAAAAAAATGTTTTATTTTTGTCTGAAAAATATGTCGAACCTGCTTCCTTTACTTCCTCATCACAGCTCGTTTTTCATTTTAGGGAACTTGTCGAACTCGCTAGGAGCCAGGTCTGGACTATAGGGTGGGTGATTCAAAATATCGAAGCCCGCTTTATACAAGGCAGCCAGCGCAACACGACTCTTGTGGACGGGAGCATTGTCGTGCAGGAGCAGGACGTCCTTCATTACTTTTGGCCTTCATTTTTTTCTTTTGTAACTTTTTTAGCGCTCCAGTATTGAAGCATTTTGCAGTTATGGAAACGCCTTTATCTTTTTAATCAATTAACAAGATTCCTTCTGAGTCCCAAAAAAGAGCAGCCATGAGTTTTCCGGCCTACGGTTTTTTATGCCACTACATGGACTCTTGCTTAAACATAGGTTCACAATAATGTACCCAATTTTCATCCCCAATACCAAGTCGGCTCAATACACCAACCAATCCTGCCTTCACAGCAGAGGTTCATAAACGCATGGAAACTGTAGCATTTAAAAAGACGCGGACATCATTTAATTCATTCATCACTGTTTATTACATGTTAAATATTTTTAAATCGGTATTAATTCAAATTATGGTTTCAAACTCTAAATAAATTCGTTTTAAAATTATTAAACTTATTTTCAAAATTAAAATCGGCGTCGTATATATTTTATTTAAAATATCCAATTTAAAATAAACAGCCCTTTGTTCAAATTTAAGATCGCAATATTTGCATTTTTATCCTTCAAGGTTTCTTTATCTAAATAGTTCTCAAAGTTCTTGGTGCGTATTTAGCTTTTTCTAGTGGCGTGATCCGTCTAGCTGTTGTCCACATTTTCTAGTATATTATTACCCCCACACACCAGAGTCTTTAGAAAGGCCTAGCGCATCTAAAATCATAGATTACATTTTTCATTACACCTCAGAGTCATCATTGATTATATCTCAGATTATTCATTATTTATTAGTCAATGAGTGATAGTTAAATAATCATATACACCGGTTCCCATCGTCGAAGAGTCAGTTAAGCTCACGGTGACAAGATATCTATTTGGCCGAGGTATTAATATTCAGAAATACGGACACACGCTGATGCGATTTTTGCACCTCGGTTTCCAACTTTAAAGAATTGTGAAGCATTTATTGTCTTCCAATCACGAAGTAGTCCGGATGTGAAAGATATTATTCCACCGACAACATCAAGGGCCATTGCTAACTAATGCAAGAACCGGCCTATCGACAGAACTACGATTGGGAATCCGACCCCTTTGCGTGTGCTAGGGACTTCTACTTGCCAGGTATTCAAGTTTAACATCATTAACCTTACCTAGTGCGGCGATATAAATAAACTATATAACTACCAAACAGTTGTTGATCTTCAAGCATTAGTTATCTATTTATTATCGTTAAATATTATTACGTACAAGGCACGTACATCAGAAGTCTTGTTTGTGTTTGTTCATATATATATGTGTACCTTAAATTTTTTGTGCTATAATAATAATTCTTAGTACTTAAACGTAGTCAAGTTACTATTAATATATTAAATCTAGCAAGTTTTCTATTATATTTATTGATAATTAGTTCATAGAAATTTTAGAGTAAATAGGTCCACCGAACCGAATTTAATCGATTAGTTTTATTAATTTGTTTACTTATTAAGCTTCTTCCTTTTGTTTTGTTTTCGTGTACATTGTCTCTCTAAAATTTAGGTTATTGTAACAAATTTGGAATTATTAATTTCGTATAAATTTAGTGTAAAATTGTGTAATGTTCTAAGACAACAAAGTTATATTCATTTAGTCAATAATTATTCATATTTTTGCTTAATTTTTTTTGTTAATCAATACTTCAATATTTATTGCTGTAATGTACTAAATTTTTGATGTACCAAATTTCTCTTTTATTTAATAAACTGTTATTGTTCTGTTAACCTGTGTTTCCTTTGAGGTAGGCCTTTATATTGATACATATTTCCCATTTTAACGACGGTGACCCTGCCTTTATTTTTATAAAATGGGTGGCGCATGCGGGCATTAATTTTTTATCATCTTAGAGTAATCTCAAACCCTCACTTAAAAAAACTGAGCTAGATATAGGATGGGTCACAGTATTATGCCCTTCACAAATTTAAATTGAAAAATTCCAGCAAGGGCTCAGAAAAATGGCGTCGTCGTAAGTTAAATTAATTCAACCGTTCCGAAACATATAAGCTAATGAAAATGTTTGATCAAGCTAAAACAATAGCAACACAAGGGTAGCGGAAAATAAGACAGTACCACGAAATTCAACAATAACAAATTTATTCAAGGTTGTTGTAATATTTAAAATTAAAACAAAACATTTGAAGTAGTTAATAATAATAACAAAAACAATTGAAATTGTGAAAATACCCAAAACTTGTAAGTTACGAAATAATCACCTAAAATGACCGTGTTATTCGGTCACCCTGTATATCACAAAATATAAATCATGTAAGAGTGCAAAACAAAATACAATTTAAAATTAAATTAAGTAAGCAAGATCTCGCTTTACAAAAATTCTTTTACAATTGTGCACCTACAGGTTCACCCTGTAGATATAAAACAAAATATGAACGTACAAAGGTGATAAATTAAACAACTGAAGGTTGTTAAAAGTAAAGCAAATAAAAATAGATCTGACTGAAGGCACTCAAATGAAAATCAATTACAGCAATAAATTAAATCGACAATTAACCCTTGCATCGGGCAAGAATTATTACAAAATTTGGATAATAACCGGCAAGATTTAAAATTACATAAGTTACAATTTAAATTAAGAAATTAGAACAACGTTCTTTGACACCAAAATATACAGAAAATTTCATAGAGCTTAAATATGACTTAAGCCTCCGATCATTAGTATCTGTCGGGGCCAAAATTATAATTAATTCGGATTTATATTAAATATATAAGAATAATTCTAGAAATTTAAGATAGATAAATCAAAATTCATACAGGCCAACATATAATGACCTCGGAAGAAAAAAACGTAACAACAGTTTAACATCAACAGCCTTCTTCGCGGACAACATCTGGGAATTATAGTACAATTAATCATAAGCGATTAATGATATATTAAAGGTAAGTGCATGGTCGAACTCACACAGTTATCGTGCACCCTGAATTCATTGATCTCGTTAATTGGTGATGCCGCGACGAGCATAATCACTGATTAATTGAGCGTTTTAGGGAATACTAATTGATTTGACACGCCGCGACGAACATAGTCTCTGATCAATTAATTTATTTCCAACTTAAAAAGAATCGATTGGTTCAACACTTTATAAATTTAACCAATTAACACCCTCATACGGGTTTTAACCCTAACAAAACATTCCACGCGCGGTTGTTTTGAAGGCGGCGTGAACATTCCCAACACCCATCTTCCGCTAACCTTAGTTATGTCAAGATGATTAAGAAAACTTTTAAAAATGGTTGTATTGGGTACGGCGACTTTTCTTATTTAACCGAGCATCTTGTAGTATTACTTTTTCGACTTTTTAACATGGGATGGTCACTTCGATTACCCACGGCCTGTGCCTCTTAAAAACCATAGTTTTTCCCGGACAAGAGTCCCCGTAATCCGATGGCATCTCTTCCAGTATGGTATGAACAGACCCACGAAGAAACAGACAGTGTAAAGCAATTATATATAAGATGATATGGAAGACGGGAATACTTTAAGGATAAATATTTGAAGATACTTGAAAATTCTTCTAAAGTCTACAATAGTATGAAATATGCTTTATGCATGTTTACTTTTGGGACAAATTGGGAAATATTGTACCACCAATGACTATATACTCAAACAAAGGCCAATCTACCGAAATCACCAATAGCCCATTGAGTGGGGCTACGGGCTTTCAACCAACGGCTAAATTTTACCGATAATGTTTGGTGTATGGTCAGCGCACCCATCTCAACACCATACCGCACAGCAAATTACGTCCAGATTTGATTATAATTTTAATCTTGTTACGTTCCAATTCCACCAGAATAATGTATATGAAAAAGATTATTACAGAAGAAGATCTACAGAAGCTTTAACTAAAGATCAATTTCCATCTATTTTAAAACTCACGATTAATAAGTATCTCACCAAAACTACAATTCATAAAATAGTTTTTCGAGCTTGTGATTTATTCCCAAGAGATTCAAATATAATAGACTATTCTAAATATCTGGATAAACGTGAAATAACTATTATTACCAACGGATTTGTGACACAAATGAAGAAACTTCAAAAAATAATGGAAATGTAAAATATAAAAAAACAATTGTCAGTGAGGACGTCCTTAAAAAATAACTATTAAAAATCCAAATAATCGAAACAGCTATCAATGCCTTCTAAATATGTGGAAAGAATTTACTAGCGAAAAAGCGTTTTTACAAAAAGATCGGAAAAAATTCAGAAATAGAATTACAAGAACCCAAAAATAAAATGAATGGACTATCACTAAAAAATTGCCAGTACTCTGGTAGGAACTCATGACATCGAAAGAGATTTGATAACAGGCACAGATGAGAGTGGAGAAATACTTCAAGAAATGGTTTTAAATTTACTGGCGTTTGAAACTGAAGGCAACTGTACCTAATGAAGTCGCTAATATTTAATTAAAATTAATACTGCAAATACTAATGTGCCACTCGTGTTCGAACTGTTTTCAAATAATGATGAAACAAAAATCTGTATGAAGAAAATATACCTGTGGTTTTTGAAACGTGTACAAACAAAGATCAAAATGTGATCTTTAGTGAAAATGAGATATCTGTTATTCAAAGAATTATTGCAATAAATAACCACTCCTGAAAGAAAAGGCAAAGCTAAAAGGGAGAGATTACCCTTCATTATTACATCGGCAACATGGCAGAAAATTAAGAATAAAAAAAAATGAGAAGGACTGTTGCAAAATGAAAAAAGAGAGGTTGAGACCAAAAGTAGGAATAACGATCTGAGGCAATGGAATGCGAAGAAACATATGCTAGTTGAAAATTAATATTATGTCATGAGCTATGTAACCAAGTACGTCTGAATCTAATGTGGAGACTTTAGAAAAGGTCTTTACAGATAGTCAACAAGCTGGTATGCAACAGATATTGTATAATTTGCTATTCTACTACAAAAAACGCATTCATGTCCGAGGCAGTACCATAAAATGTGTGTTTTGATGAAATCCATGTAAAAGTAAAAAAATTGGACATCTGAATAATTGCTTACATTCTTGAGTTTCTGAATGGCATGAAATAAATAAATATACCTAGTAAGTACTTAGATTACTTGCTCTCATTAACGTAGATAAATCCTGTTTATTATGAATGGGTTTTTTCATCATAAAAGAGAGAAAATAGTGAGATGAAGTATGTCAATAATAATAACGGATTGTATCAATAACTGGGAATATAACAATGACATCTTTACAACTTTAAATAAAATCTCTTTTATCTTTTTTTTAATTAAACCTCATTGGTTGATTCATATATTTTTGAAAACAATAATGTTTAAGTTTCGGAATGTAAAAATTTTGATATGTATATTGAATATGCAAATGTAGTTTAATAATATAAATAGCTATTTCCTGATTACTACTTTTTCCTATAATTTACAGATGGAAATTCCAAACTTCTAACTCTTATTTTCAGAAAACATAAATTCTGGATTTTAGAACAAAGCTTGCTCTCCAACAAACGCTTGGAGCTTAAATCGCCTTTTCGTGTCCACTTACACATTTTTGAAGCTCTCCTTCAACCAACCTGGTCAACCATAGAAATTCAAGATATAGAAAGGAACCATAATATAGAATTTTAGGTACTCTGCATTTATTATTATTTGCTTCTTATATGTATTAGAGTTATTCAATGATGCCTCTTATACTGTCGGATTTTTCTAAATTTTTGGAGGATCCTCTATCATTGTAATGATTTTAAAAATTAACAACATGAACTAATCAACTTTAAATTGTCAGAAGCCGTAGTATGTATTAGTTGGTCATTCTTGCTCACAGTTTTACTGTGTCTCAAAAGTAGTGACATAACTTTATGCGATAGAATTTAGGGGGGGTTTTACTTGATCGGCGTATGCCACAAAATGGTCAATTTCAACGTAAAAAGTCGCAAAAATTAAAGCACTTGAAAAAGTTGCTGCTACATACACGAAATAACATATTTGTTCTAGTGACTCACGATTAAAATTTGCAATTATATTAAAAAGTAGTTAAAATACAGCACTTTGAATTTTTTTCGTTTTATAGCGATATAAAGCTTACTGTGCTTAAAAAGTAGTTTTTTGAATCGTGAGTACCTAGATATTTTTATTCTGAACACGACATTGTATTTATTTTACTTTCAAAATAACCCTGGTCTCCAAAAAATTATTTTGAAACCAATGAGAATGATCACAAAGTCCGCACTGATAAATGGCAAATAGGCAACACACAATTCAACCTCTTACTCACAGTTTTGTAATGTCTAAGACCAGCTATATGAAAGGTATACCTGGTCGACTGTATTAAGCCGAACATCATATAAACAGGGAGATCTTCAACTTTTTTTATTACCTTAGGTAAACAAATGTTTCATTCATATATCGGCTTTATTTTGTAATTATTTTAAGGATATTTGCCAGAATGTATTAGACATTAATTTTTCGTCTGGAATAAATATATGTTATTATTATTATTATAATAATAAGTATACATTAAACATATTTGTAAAATAAACTAAATGCGATTGGTATATACAAGCAAATTGTAATATATTTCAGATATTTTTCGGTGTTCATTTACATGATTTATTACGTGATAACACTGATGCGTCTACTTTGTTAGACATTTTTTTCTGTTCGTTAATATTGGTCTCACTTTCAAAATGCATTTTATTTTTCAAGGACAAGGTTCCGGCTTTATGGAATTTCAGAAATGCAGTTTTTTTCGGCAATAAATATACATTATTATTATTATTAATTATAAAGTTGCACGACTTATTATTATTTCTAACCTTACATGTTGAAGCTTTTTAATAATGAACAATGTTTGTAGAAAACTAAAATCTGACAAAAACAACTTTATGTCTTTGTATAAGATACGATCTTAGAAGGTTGCCGGACTCTTCAAACTAAGTGGCAGGAAGTTACACAATTTTCAGTTTTCTAGATGGTAAAAGCATTTATTTAATAAATATCTGTATTTGTTGTGCCTTCATGTTTTTATTTTAGTTATACTTTGTATTTTGAGTTCAGGACTCTAGATTTTTTTGTATATATGAGTAAGTAAAAGAGCATGGGTCAAACGAGCTTGTAAGTTCAATTACAGCGGTTTATCAGGAGTAGCAGCAATTGTTGGATGGCGAACGAAAAAAAATTTTTATGTAGGCGTAAAAAACAAATTTTGTTTAATTTGTGCAAAATTAGATAAATCTAAAGATCACGTATGCTACAAAAATTAGTCTTCGTCGTCAACAGTCATGGCGTCGACAATTATTGCGGAAGGTTTCTCGTGAAATGCACGGTGTAATTTAGTGTAGATTAATAGGGGACGGTGATAGCATCGTTCTTAGAAAACTACGTGAAACGGCCCCCAAAAAATTATTGAAAAAATCGAGTGCCGAAATCATATATTACGTAATTATATAAATAAAATTAGGGACTCTTTGAGAAAACCTAAATTCAATTCGGCCGTGACAAAAGCAATTGAACATTAGAAAAGTTCGAACTTAACAATAACAAATTATAGATAGTGAAATTGCAGTGTAACATTATAAATGGACCAAGATATGTTTTTTGTGAACACTCTGATTGTACTTCTTACTTTTGTCAAAGATGTAAAGAAGGATACTTGGTATGAAACAATACACATAGATGTAGATCTCTGACCGGAAATGGTAATTAAGTTAGAGTAATTTTATTTTCTCGCTTTATTATCTCAAATTATGGATCCTCGTATTTTGAGAATCGAGAAATTAGAAACGTCAAATTGGAGAATTAGTATGTACCTCCTGATTGTGATACGTTTAGACAAAACGCTACTTGGCCATTCTTGTTTATTTTCTACACTGTCTATACTTCTGTAAAAAAAATTGTTGTAAAAAACATGAATTAGGCCTACTGGGAATACCATGAGAAAAAAAAGCCCTTTGCACTCTACCTCTAAGGTGGTGCGGAAAGGATTGCGTTTGACGTTTTGTCTGCCACATAACGGTTATTTTAAAATTTTATCGAAGCTTTACTGAAAAAAAATTAAACAGTGCAAGATATATATAAAAAAAAATTGATAATATCAATAATATTCAATTTCAAGTTTTGGTATTAACATTGGCTTCTAATCAATGATTAGTTCGGAGTCCGCACAGTTCGTATCTTACCCACGGTGAAATTTTTATAATTTAATTTCGCTAACTAACAATATCAGTGTCGATTGTGAAGAATATAATTTTCACTAACTTAAAACATGGGCTACTTAGAGAATATAAATATTTTTTACATTTTATAAGAAACACCGGCACTGTTGTTACAATAGATTTTTTTTTATCAGATTTTAGTTTTCTCTAAAACATTACTCATATTATTACAAAGCCTCAACATGTAAAGTAAATACAAATCATGGTGAGAAATAATAAGAAGTACAACTTAAATAATTAATAATCATAAATAGCAGTAATAAAACTATACCGTAAGCGTCAAATTTTAATTTCGGTTTGCACTTCTATCATATGCAAAAGATGATCTTATCCTATGCAGCGATGCCTGCTTGCTAACAGTGGAGGGAGAGCAACGGAGTGGCGGGGGACCCCCACGCCTTACAAATGTCCAGTGTGGCAGCCTCGCTTATGTCTATCTTTAGTTTAATTCGTCGCGCTCTTTTCCACTTACTACTTTCCTATCAGAAATTAAAATATGACGACCTCGGTATATTTATTGCAGAATAAGATTTAATATCTAATTAATTCCGGCAAATATCATTAAAATAATTACAAATTACATAAAACGGGAGTCTTAATAAAACTAAAAAAATACAAGCCAAAAGAATATTCAGAAATAGCAAAAACACATTTCGAACAAAAGAGATGCACCAATATTTTCATGCAATAAATGCAGGAGACAAATATCCCAAATTTATTTGCTTTCCAGTTGACCAGGTATACCTAATATCGGTAATATTAATTAATAACACAAGATGTTCAACAAATTCGAAAATAGTATTATAAATAAAAGAGGATAATTTCGTTGCTCCGATTGTTTTCTAATAAAATAAAGAACTCACGGCAATAAATATTCCATGCATTAAAGTAATATAATAATATACTGCCAGAGAAATATACATTAACACACAGTGATTATTGCCACACTTTGATGACATTTTCAGTGAACATGTATTAAATTAATTGTAGCCTGTGGTATTGTCTAAATGTTTAAAATCTGTTATTGTAGATCATTTACATTACAAATTTTTTGCCACCTCATTTATATTGTTTAGGGACTTATTGATACTTTACCGTACCATAACCTACATGTAATAAATCCGTCATATAAAAAAATTATGACAGCCGATCAACATTTGCATTATTCAGAAACTTATCAAACAGTATGTTTGAAGAATGGCACATTTAAACACAACAGATTATATTTTAAGTTATAGACACGCTGTTTAACATCATTATGTCTATTTGTTTTATTTAATAACGATTTAGTTTATTCTCCTGAAGATGCAATAAAAACAGATTGCGAAATATTGAGATTTGGACAAAAAAGTCGTTTTATTTTCCATTCATACCGCTAACACGATATTATTATCACTGCTTTATATATAGAAATATAGATTTTTACTGTTTATGAAACAGAATTTGGGTTTTCAGAATTTGTTTTGAAAATAAAGCACAATTTCTCCTTATGACGTTATGTGGAACAAACAACCCAGAGATGGCGCGAAAGAGCACCCAACACCGCTCTGACTTCAGAGTTAATCCAAAAAAGTGATCTTTGGCTACTCATATTAATTCAACAAAACACAGTGTTAACTTCAATGGGGTAACAGCAATATTTAAAAAGAATGTAATTACAACAAATGAACATTTCTGGAAGATGTAACCATCAAACTATTTTACAATAATCTAAATACCAAGGAGCTGTCCCGCATTTGCAGTAACGTGTACAGCGGGTTGATTGGGTACATTAAAATTAATCCCCCACACTAAATTGACAATATACAACTATAAAATAATTTGTTTTTGTTCTTAAGATTTGTTTGGACGGACCTGTATAACAACCGTCGTGATCGTTGGCCTCACAAAATAAGGTTTTCTTTTTGTAAAGAGCATATTTGCTCGTATCTAGTCTTTCGGGTTTTTCATTCACAGAAATACTATAATGTTCCTGAATTATTTAAATACATACTAAAGAGTGCCTATATCTGACACGGCACAGACAGAAATTGAATGTTCCTTTAA
This sequence comes from Amphimallon solstitiale, assembly GCA_963170755.1. Taxonomy (NCBI): domain Eukaryota; kingdom Metazoa; phylum Arthropoda; class Insecta; order Coleoptera; family Scarabaeidae; genus Amphimallon; species Amphimallon solstitiale. The sequence goes on from OY720676.1 coordinate 109,551,354, forward strand.
AGAAAAATTTTAAAATTGTTTTTTGTTTTAAAATGTAATTGTTTTGACTTTTGTAGATTAAATTGTTTTTACAGTATTAACCAAATGGTGTCTTCAACAATAAGATTCTAAATGTAAGCTTTTGGTTTAAAAATAAAAAAAAAATATATATGAACATTTTTTCTCTTTTTCACTTGAATAAACTGTTTCAGTATTATTTTTAATTGTATGTAAACACAATGAATGTTTCTCTTTTTTAAATGTTACCACTAAATTTTAGAGTGATTAATATTACTAATTTGTTGTTAATAGGTCTGATGAAGGACTAAATAAAGGTCCGAAACGTCAAAAGGAGAAATTGTGAAAATCCAAATTCTGTTTTATAAACAGTAAAAATCTTTATTTCAATAATAGATCACATCAGTGGAAGTGGCTGATTTATTTACAGAGCTAGTGATGTTAGTAGAATGTCCGCTAAAGAATTGTAATATGAAGATTTAAGAACACCTACAGAAAATCATGGCAAGATCAATAGCACACTAAAAATTATGGAAAGTTCGGACCAGAAGTATCACTTTTACACTTATTTACCATTTTTGTTTGGAAATATCCCATGCATTCTGTACGGATTAATTAAGATTAAAGCTTATGTGCAAAAAATTCCAAACGCAAAGAAAGTAGTGTAGTGCTCTCACCTCATTTTTTATGTTAAAAAAAAAAGAGGAATAGATTATGTATATCGCAGAGAAACATTCAAATATGTTGCTTCTAATGTTAGCAATTTCATTTCCTCTTACAGGCTTTGCCACAATTGGAATTTCTTATTAGCAAGAAACCTAACTAAACTAGATTATTAAATTTTCAGGTATTCTAGTACTAAAAGGTACTCTTACTTTAAGTCGGTAGGATACACCGTTTTCTAGAAAATTCGATTTGAAAATTTTTCGTTTTTTCGTCATTAAAATTCAATTTATTATTTTTTGCACTAGTTCGCTCTGAACTGCCAACAGAAATAAAACCTACGTTTTTAATTGTCAAATTGTTGTCAGTTCTCGAAGTTTAAATGACGAAAGATGAAATGACGAAAAAACGAAAAATGTTCAAATCGATTTTTCTAGAAAACGGTGTATCCTACCGACTTAAAGTAAGAGTACCTTTTAGTACTAGAATACCTGAAAATGTAATAATCTAGTGTCACAAATGCTTAAAAGTTAAAGACAAAAAAGTCATGCGTTAAAATAACCGTTTACCTACCCAAAACGGACGCCTATGACCGGTACTAGAAATTCGCAATTGGTGGAATCGATTTATATCTGGAGGATAAATAAGCATACCAGTTTTTGTTTTTCTAAATAGAAGCGTTCGGGAGATATTAAAAAAAAAAACTAATTACAAGGCGCCATCTTCAAAGAGCTCTAGCTCCCTTAGGAAGCATTTTCGGACTAGGGTGAATTGGGTTAAATTGTCTTAAAATTATCTGAGGAATCTCCGGTCTTCGTTTGTCAGGAGAGTTTCTGGACACCCTGTATATATTGTATGATAATCCATAGCAGTAAGATTATAGATACATTTATATGTATGTATAATAGTATATTCGACTTGTAGATAATGATTAAGTACAATACATTCACACTAGGTAACGTTTTACAAACACAATCTAGTGGGGAAAGGAAAATTAAACTATACTACAGGTAAAATATTGTAACACAACTAGTTCCGATAATTTTGTTGTAGGTACTTTGTCGTCCCCTATTACATAATATATTTCATCGTGTCGGTATTACTGTCACATCCAGTTACCGCAGAAATGGCTCTGAGCGTTCACTGTTCTTCGTGAAGAGCGTTGTGTGTTGCAAACACAGCCGATACCAGCCGATATAAACGAGGCACCGTTATAACTATATATTACCTCCTTTTATTTAGAAAACATATGACTTTGATCGTCCGCGTACTATATTTTTACAAGCCGTGGGAAAACTTATTTTGGGCCGAGAGGCGGTAGTGTAAACTTTATATACAGGAAACACCGTATGCAACTCGAGACTTGCCCGTTGTTCCTAACGATATCTGGAAAACATTTAATCTGATCTGTCGTAGATATATTTACTTGTGTACATTATGTTTGACACCATAGAATATATGGAAAGTACGCCATGCTTTACTATCTTGTATGTAAATATGATAACAATATATTTCAGTATCTGAAAGGTAGAATGACATTATGGTATTAATTAATTCACTGGAATAATAAACAACTACCTACTTTCATTCACTTAATTATATTACTTTCCTGTTAATTATCATTAAAAGTAGCCACACTCTAGATAACAACAAGGAATTACTGACCTGCGTTCCCGAGAGTATCTGGTCCCTCAGGAGTTGTTTCAAAAATATCAATTATTAGAAATACACCAGATGCCTCACAACTGTCTACGTAGATATTGAAACATTGATCCATTTAAGATGCCTTTACAATTGGAAACCTTCGTACCTACCTGAGTAAGTATGTTTCTAATATTCTTCATTTTGATTATTTCAATGAGATCTCTAATCAGTTTTCCTTTTTTATTTATATTTTTGTGTGTTTTCAGATGGATATTGTATTACATAATTTCTTCTATTGCCCAACTTGGAATGCTGTCTTGTGTAGATTAACTTCTAAATGTCGAAACTTGCCAAAATTTTCGTTCTGAATAAACTTAGTTTGCTTTCGACAAGATAAGTGTTTCAAAAAGCTATACCTTTGTATATGTTTTATATGTCAAGTATTTTATATAGCTTCTAATAATATTTTATTCAATAAATATCACAGTTTACTGTGAGAACTTTCCAACAGCATCTCCTACAGCGATTACTTTTACATTTTCTTTCTTCATCTGCCCTCGATTGTTTATTTAATTTATTTTATTAATAAATAATCAAAATTCTTGTTATGTTTTGCAATAGGGTTCGCTAAGATGACCGATAAGGCTATGAGGATAAAGGATACACTGACACTTTATTACTTGTTTATTAGTTAATTACAAACTTTACATTACATTATTCGTCCGATATTTTAGACTGTACATCTCTGTCACCAGTGTTACCAACCTATATATCATTTCCTCCCCCCCCCCCCCCGTATAATTGGAAACAACTAACACTAACTTATAAATTTAATCTTTGAGAAGGTTTAACAGTTCTTTTAGATCTCCTAATACATTGGGTTTGTGTGGGAATAGGTGACTTTAGTTTGGGAGTTTGGAGGGGATCAGTCGCTTTATCCTGTTCACGCTTCAATTCTTCGTCCGGTTTTCCTTGTACCGTTGTTTTCCTGCTATCTCTTCTGTTTGCTGTTGTCTTTCGCACTCCCGATTCCTTCGTTGTTCCTCGCAGTTCTTCTTCCATTCACTGTTCTTTTCTGCATGAGTCTTTTGCAAGGCATATGGAAATCGTTCTTGTACTTTTTAATTGTTTGCCCTGGTAACTGTGATTCTTTTATGTTTGATATATAAACGAATCTAATTTTATTTTGGGACTATACTAATTATGTTACGTTGCTCACTGCTTTTATTACTTTATCTGGTTTCCATTTTTTATATACTACTTCGAATACCCATAAATGTTTGCCCTCAGAGAATACTTTCGCTTTCCTATTACCAGTATCATGAGCTTTATCGCTGTATTTCTTACTTATTTGAAAATTTCTCGTTTTTAATAGTGACAATTTAATTCTGGGTAATTGAACATCATTTCAGGCGGTGATTTTTGTGTTACCGACGATGGAGTGTTTCTGTACGCAAATAGGAAATTTTGTATTTTGTGTTCTAGAGTTAACTTACATTCATTCGTATTCGTATTCGCCTTCCAAGGACATTAAAAACATTTTCCTTGCAATGGTCATAATTTTTTTCTGAAATAATGACACCATCTATATACACCGATACATTATTCAACCCACCCAATGCTTGTTCCATGGTTAATTGGAACAGGGCAGGCACGCCCGACATCCCATAAGGCAATCTTGTATATTTATACAACCCTATATGAGTGTTTATAGTAGGTAACTCCTGGGTAGCTTGATCAACCCTAAGCTGGAAATACGCGTTACTCAAAACAAGAACAGTAAAAACTTCTGCCCCAGACAACGATTGAAAAATAACTTGTATATCAGATAAAGGATTCTAATCTATCCATAATATTGTGTTTAATGTCTTTTTAAAATCAACACAAATTCTTGTTACCATCCTTTATGGGTACAACCACTTTTGGACTGGCAATTTCAGCTTGAGTTGTATGTACTAATATTCCTTTAGATTCTAAATCTTTAATTTCTGCCCTTACCTTTTCATGAGGAGCATATGGTAATATAATATGGCTTGTGAAAGACAAATTTAGGATCGTCATTGACAATCGATTTGGCAGTATACCCTTGTATAGCTTGAGTTGACTCCGTGGAAAACACCAATGGAAATGTCCTGCTCATTTCTTGCATTACGTCTTCAATGCGACTGACATCAGGATCAGGTATGGGTTTGGGACACGAATGCAAATTAGATCTCCCCCCTAGCTGTACAACATCCAGCTATGACCTACCCAACAATGGCAAAAATTTACTCCCAGATTTTACAACAATTAATGGCTACTTAAATACATTTTTATTAATATGCACACTTACATCTAACCTCACCTATTAATTCGATCTTACCAGCTATTATTTTTAACTATTTACTAGCCATATTTAATTACAATTTATTACCAAAATAATGATAAAAGTCATTTTCAGACATTAAAGTCACTTTTGTACCTGTATTCATTTCTATATTGTTTAATTTACCCTCAACCAGCACTTGGACTGTTCTTGGTTCTCCTTCAACAACAATAATGGATTCTTCAACCTCAAAATTCCATTTAGCAAAATTGACAGTTGTCTTACAAACTTTTGATGGATGACCCCTTTTTTGACCAGTGAAACATGCCCCGTCTCCCACAACGAAAACAATCTTCTTTGACACTGAAGTTACCTTTCTTTTGTTTACGTTTATTATATTATTATTTACAAATTTTGACTTAACCTGAATTGCATTAACGTTTGTTTGTAACTCTTTACTTTCTGTCTGAACAATATCCAGAGCTAACGGTATCTCACAACATCCAAAATTCAGATCCAAATTCGCTCACATCAGCTTGATTTTTTAATTTAGCAATATATTCAGAAATGTACATTTCTTCCTGTGTAATCTTGTAAAACTTGTAAGTTTCCACATTACTGTCTTCTGGAGGACTAATCTTGTCAGCAACACTTCCTTCAATTTCTCATAACTCTTGGATGAGACAGCATCCGGTTTCAAACATGTTTTTAACAATATAAATGTTCCGTTATACCTTGCTAGAATGATAAACAATCTATTCAATACGATACTGAGGCTTTAAATATGTATCTTCTTTAAATACTTAACAAAAATTATTTAATCCTCCGGTTTTTACTTTAATAATCAATTTAATTATACTCAGTCGGTTTGTCAAATTAAAATAAATACAAGTTATATAGGTTATATATGTATTTCACTGAATCGTCAATAATAACAATAACAGCTTATTTTGGAAAATAGATAGGTAAGTGATTATTTTAGATTGTTATATCATATAATCTTTAAATTACACATAAAACTCAATCCTCAAAATTAATAAAAGTAAAATAATTTTCATGTCAAAAAAATCAATTAATTTGTAATTGTAATGTTGTACACAGACGTAATGTATTCGTAAACAACATAATCATTCTATTTTAAATATAAAAGATAAATTTTAATTGATTGCTCTGTGAACTCTACTTTAAGTTAATAAACGTACCAAATTTATACATATAAAACAGAATAATCTAACAAAACAAACTCAACATCAATTGTAATGTTAGTGTATAATATCCCGTTCTATTCATCCATCAAGGTTGGTAATTTCCACAAACACATGTGGAATTTCTTCCTTATGGACAAAATATTTTCTTAAATGTTTTCCAACTTATGAAAAATCCAATTCTTTTTTAGTTCCAGGTAACTCAGGTAAAATTCCAGGTCCAAAACTAACTAGTACTAGTTCCAAAATATGAATTCCTCTTAGTTTATATGAAATACTTGGAACACGATAGGAAATAACACTGTAAATATTTATAACTTTAATATACAGATTTCACTATTAAATTCTTCTTTTAAAATTCACATAAACTTCTTGTTATTTTTCAAATTAAAAATCTATAATTCTCTTTTTTTTTCGTATCTAAGGATCTCTCGTTAAATTCTAACATAGTCGATTTTACGTTTCATAATTATTTCACGTAGTAAGATAAGTTGTCTATCTTATAATATTTTAATTTTTGATTACTGTGACTTTAAGATGTATACTATTTTGTTAATTTTCTACTCTTTCATTAAATTTGAGATTACAATATCAATTCTTTTAGTAATTAACAAACTTTTTAGATATCTATAATATTTAAATAAGTTATTGCAATTTATATGAGATAAATAATATTTCTACCGCAATACTATACAATTAAATTTGAGAACTGTTAATTTTAGATTATACCTTAAATGTGATGTAATTTAAACATTACATAAGCTTCACTTCCCATTAAAGTGATAAACAAGTCAACCTTTCCTTTTGCCTCGATCTGGTTACATTTTAATAAATCCATACGCTCCAAATAGCATTCAATATCCGTTTTAAACAATTCAATTTGTTCAATAGCACCTATCAATGCCATTTTCCCGTTATTCTTGATGACGCCTAACGCTTACCAATTATACTTCAACCAAAGTCGTCGCCAGATATGCTATGTATTGCAATAGGGTTCGCTAAGATGACCGATAAGGCTATAAGGATAAAGAATACACTGACACTTTATTACTTGTTTATTAGTTAATTCCAAACTTTACGTTATTCGTCCGACATTTAAACTGTACATCTCTGTCACCAGTGCTACCAACCTATATATCAATTCTCTTTCACCACAATGTGTTCGCTACCTATCCTGAACGATTCTTTCCTGACTAAGTTCCTATTTTTTAATTTACAAAAATAATTTACAAATTGTTCTAGCAAAAATTAGTTTGGCACTATATTACACTTTCACTGAACTTTTTCCCCATTTTTACACAAACTACTGCTTACGTCTACTTTTTGTTTGGCACTATATTACACTTTCACTGAACTTTTTCCCCATTTTTACACAAACTACTGCTTACGTCTACATATTCATTCTGCTTCTATACTTCACCAATTAATATTGTCATTATCTATATCAAATCCCTGTCAAACACAGATGCACCGTTGTCTTACATCTTTAAACATGCATTCTCTCAATTCTCTAACCTTCATAAAATTAATAATAATAATAATAATAATAATAATAATAATATAACTTTATTATTCCAACAGTAAAACCAATTATAGGAACAATTATATGAACAAAACACGTACATTATAATAAAATAAAGTTCTTAATTATTGAATAAGTCATTCATTCATACATAATGTAAGAAAAAAAAGAAAAATCACAAAAAATCAAAAGGTAATCAATGTATCAAAGCTAGAAAAGAAAATATCCTCATAATGTAAATCCGCAGCCCTACACATCGTAAATATTGGCGATCCCCGAAGGAGATTAGTTCTCGAGAATGGCAACAAAAACGTGGTGGAGGAACGAGAGGCAACTCGGGGAATAAAGAAGTTTATGCAAGCCAAGAGACATGGGCAATCAATTAGTCCATTACACAATTTCCACATAAAGCGCGCACCATGAATCTCCCGGCGATCCCGCAGTGTCTGAAGGTCATGCGCCAGCAACAAGAGATTATAATCAATACCACGCTCAGGATAAATTCCCGTATCCTTGAAAGACAAGTACTTCAAAAATCTTCGTTGCACCCTCTCAATGGCTATTTGTAAATATATGTATTGAGGTGACCAGACTTGTGACGCATACTCCAGTTTACTGACAACGAAACTGAAGTATAGAGTTTTCAAGAGCAGCGAACTTTTAAAAAATTTACAACAGCGCATAACAAAACCTAAAGTTTTTGAAGCCGAACTGCAAATATTATGTATATGGCTGGAGAAGCTTAAGCGCGTATCAAAGTACACCCCAAGATCCTTTATGCTGGTCACTCGCTTGAGCTGGTTATTTTCAATAGAATACGTAGATGGTATATTGTTATTTTTTCGTGAGTAGGACATATAGCAGCATTTGTTTATATTTAGTTTTAAATTGAAATTTGAACACCACGTAGATATAAGATTTAAGTTGTCCTGAAGATGAACTACATCATTCCAAGTTCGTATAGCGCAGTAGATCTTTAAATCATCCGCATATGCGAGTACATTACAAGTTAACAAATGAAGCAAGTCATTGGTATATAGAATAAATAGTATATTAATATAGTAACATTATAATGTAATATTGTTATCGATCTCTAGCAGGTCCATACATTTCAAAATATGTTCCAAAAAATATGAAGAATTATTATAGGTAATCCAAAACCTCTGATCGATGATTCCTTAATATCGATTGGTCTTTAACATACCGACAGCTAAGTATTTGTTTTCATTTATCCATATAACTGCTAATAAGTACTTTCTCTTTCAGGTTAGGTCATACAAAATAATCGATACTCTTTATTATCCCTAGTATTGGATTATTTATGGTAAATGAAATATAAATTTAATATAATTGTATTAATCCAACCTAATGTCAAAAAAATTGATTTTTCGAGTAGGCCTAGACATGGTTGGTGGAGAGAAAATCGGCAAAGAGACGCTCCGTTTTGAAGGGGGGGAAATGGCGCAGAATCCGTAAAACCGATGTGTTCTCGTTAGCTACATAATTCTCTACACGAAAGGTAATTAATTTTTATTCAAGCGAGTATCATTTTCCACATTCTCATCTCCGCAGCAGAAATAATTGTTCTTTAACCCTTGCTGTCTACAATTATGAACAACATATTTTTTATCAGGCGAAACGCAAATGTCGCACATAATTCACTGCATATTTTACAATAATTTGTTTACCGAATTCACAAAGATCTATCTGGTATCTACAAAATCATTTCGTATTAGACTATGAGACGCACAAGCAATCTCCCTAACGAGCTTACAAAAAATTACTAACTTGTTAATCAAAGTTTGTATGACATTTACTTTTATTTTAAGAATAATTTCGGACCTTTCTCTCAAAATTGTTCGCTGCATGTATACATATATTTTTACAAATAAGCAAGTGAGAAACATACCGAAAAAATCACTACGTCAAACTCAGAATGAGATGTATGTTTCAATGAAAGAAAAGAGAAAAGAATGAATGCGATATCTAATGTGGTTTCCTGGTTGGGTGGTTGTTTTTGTTTAAGAAGCCGTTTGATAAGAATTAACGATTTTGGTCAATTTTTTATAATAAAAATGTTCAGTATCGACCAAAACAGCCATAGCTAGCTATTTTGTGTATAGAATTATATACTTAACAAGAATACATCGGTTTGAACTGGTTCTGCGCCATTTTCTCCCTTCAGAACGGAGTGTCTTTTTCCGATCTACATAGCGATAAAATCTGTGAATAAAACCGAAGCGCTCTGATCGAAACCCGGAAATTGTCTAGCTCCGCCTATTCACACCCCCTTTCGTCTACCGTCCGCTAGTAATACAAGTTGCATACGTTTCGATCTACCTAGATGCTGTTGGTAAATGTCCCTCGTAACATGGTGTTTTCTTATTTGTTTATCATCCATGTACTCTTAATATGGATCTACAAAGTTGTTACAGTATATATATAATATAAGGTCTTTTTCATCATTAATCCTTATTTAATGACAATTTTCAAATGTTTCCGACGAAAAATTTTCATATCTCAAAAACATATGAAAGTCGATTTTTAAAGAGCTATTTTTCAATGGTAGAGCTTATAATTATCTACAATTTTTGTACATTATTAGACACCAATAATGGACTTGCCGTTTCGTCCCAGCGAACACCCGGTATATGTATAGATATTCTTAGAATCCGCAAATAAAATATAACAAAAACTCTAAATTAAACCAAGGAGTACAGAAAGTTGAGTCACTCTTTAAAATAATGTCGAACACTCAATTTTCCAGACTCTCTTTCTTATAGTACCTACTTTTTCTTTAATCTGACTTCGATCGAAATAGTGGATACGGCAATTAATAATGTGTCATGTTTTTGTAATAACGCAAGTGACATGATTGCTAAATCGAACTTTGTCTGTAAGAAACAATTCTGGGAAAGATACATAATATGCGACAGTTGATGATAAAAAATCGCATGTGCCCAGTGAATCAGATGAAACAGCAACGTTTATTACACTTACTAAAAAAAATTGCGAACACAGTAAATTAATATAATTCATGTTAGCGTAACTAATTCTGGAATTATTATAACAAAAACTGTCTGTGCAAATTATATTAGAAGGTTATCCTATCTTTTATTACGACCTAAAATAATTACTAACAAAATCAATATATGATCTTATGTTACTAGACTACCTATAATATAGAGCAAGAAATACGAGACTTTTAATACTTAGCTTCCATATTACTTTTCGATAGCAACAAATATATAATACTGAAGATAACTGAGAGTTTGAAACATATATATAAAGTAGTTTCAATTTTCATTTCTACTTTACACATTTTCACATTATTAATTTCTATATTTGTCACTTTTGTATCATTTTAGCATTGTCTACCCAGTGGCGTAGCTAGGTAACCAAGGGCCCTGGGGCAAATTAAAAAATGGGGCCCCACTGCTATGTAAACTGATTAGGTTTTATCAAATAACAATATGAAATATACAAATACTTTAAAAATGCTAAGCTACTTAAGCTCTTTTTGTGCACTGCAGGGCAGGTAATAAAAATATTAAACAGTAACAACATAAATTACAATTAATACTTGGTATAGGTTTGGCTAATAAAACGAAATAGAGAAGATTCAAGGGTTTATTATATAAAGGTCGGGCCTACCAACTGACTAAATAACAATTATATTTACAATTTTTTCCTAGCTTTAGTTTTCGCAAAAGTATCAATGACTTCGTTTAAATCCAGGTTTGATGCGGTTTTGTTTTCAATTGCTATTAGCGATAAATGTCGGAGTCGAGTTTGGCCCATATGATTTCTCAAATAATTTTTTATTATTTTTAATTTGCTAAATGACCTTTCAGCTGCTGCAGAAGTGACAGGAATTGTAAAGAATAATAACATTGCTGTAAATACTTCCGTTAGGTCGCATTCTAGCACTCCATATTTGCTCATTATTTCCTTACATAATTGGTGAACAGTCCATACTTGAGTTAGTTGAGGTAAAAGTAGGTGGTAAATATTAATAAATTGAAGTGAAAAACTAGGGCCTATTATATCTGAATATTTTCTTTGGAATTCGTCACACTTTTGTAATAAAGTTGCTTCATCAACATGTAATAAAAATGTTGGTGTTAGAAAATCGAATATATGACAGACTGCACTCATACCAATAAAACGTGTATCTAATTGAGATATTACTGTGTCTAGTACATTATTGAAAATCTCAATTTTAAATATTTTTTCTCGGTTTGGAAATCGGTGATCAGCAGCTAATTCATCAAAATGTTTTTTAACTTTTCTTTGCCTTTTTTCTTGAAAATGGGTATCAATACCATATTTTCTTGCAGTTTCACTGGCTTTGCACTTGAATAATTCGAAATCATTTCTATAAATTTGCAACTTTGCTTTGGTCTTTGCTAAAACTTTACTCGCCTCGCCCAAATTGATGTCGCATTTTTGTAAAGTTTTGGATGCATAATTGATGTCGTTCAATACACTGTGCATGAATTCGCAAAGCAACACGAATTCGAAATTTAGCATTTTTGTTTTAATACTCTCTGCTTCACTACGCTCATCTTTATTAGGACTCTTTAGAACTATTTCTGATAATGCTTTGATAATATCAAAATAACGAAGTTTTATTGCAGATATCGTATTGAACCTACTGGACCATCTAGTCGGATTTAGTTTTTTTAGAGTGGTGTCCGATTCGCCAGTGAATTTTGACAGTAGATCCCAAAGTTTGATGTTGTTTCTGAAAAAGTTATACAAATCTTGCAACGTTACGAAAAAAATCTGTATTTCCACACAACTGCTAACGGCATCATTTATCACCAAATTTAAATTATGCGTGGCACAATGTACGTACTCTGCGTTAGGCTGGATATCCTTAATATGTTTTTGTACACCATTATACACACCACTCATCACACTGGCTTCATCATAGCCTTGCCCCACACATTTTTTTAAATCAATATTTTTGTCGATAAATAATGTTGTCACTTGGTTGACTAAATCTACTGCGCCATGTTTGATGGCTGCATAAAAGCCTAGAAACACTTCTTTTACTTCTATATCAATTGGCTGTCCATTTTCCGATCTGATTATTACTGCATACCTCACAACAATGCTTAGCTGATCTACCTTCGATATGTCCTGTGTCGTATTCATTATGATGGCAAAAAACGGTGACGCTCTAATTTGTTCTAGTAGATGGGTTTCGAGTTTGGTCCCCAAGCTCTCAATCATTTCATTTTGAATTGTTGCACTCAGATATCTTGTAGATCCTAAAAACATAAAAAAACACAATTTCAAAAAAGTCCTGATATTAAACAGTTAATAATTATAAACAAAATAAAACGATAAAAAAACTTAGAAATAATTATTATTACCTTTGGGCATATCCAAAACTTGCCGCAAAATGTGATCATATCGGGCGACAAGCTCTACAAAGGACAGAAAATTTTCGTGGTATCCTTCCTGACTTAAGTCTTCTTGATGTCCTCTCAAATCCAAAGAACTCTTTGCTAGGGTAAGTATGATATCGAATAACCTTTGATGAACCATTTTCCAAAATGATGCTTCTTTGCGAATTTCATTTTCAAGTTCCTTGTCGATAGTATTAGTATCGTTTTTTTCCAAAATTCATAAACAGCACATGCTTCCGAATGGCCACTCGAACAACTGTGTTGTTTAATTCTTTCTGATAAATGCTTCCAATCTCGAATTCCTGTACACCAAATATTATTCCTTTGTGAAGCAAATAACCAGTAGGGTTGACAATAGGCAGCGTCTAGTATTTTGGAATAACACAACCAAAAACGATTAACTGGCCCATATTTAGAACACGAAACGTAGTACGATTTTGAAAAACACCTATTGTTCTGGTTGATGTCTGTTGGAAAAGGTCCTGAAGGCTGTAAAGGCCCCATATCAAGAATTTGACGTTTTTTGTTATCACTTAATATTTTGTTCGTGAAGTTTCCCAAGTCATAAGAAGATTTGTCGGACACATTTTCGAAAAATGTAGAGGTCTGTGGTTCCTCCAAACCCTCCGCTCTTATGTGTGTCATGCAAACATCATCCACGTTCACATGATCGGCGGCGGAGGTATCTCCAACTGCAATAATTGTCGAATCTTCTTCAGTAGACTTCTCAACCAACACTGCAGTTACCACATTATTTGAGTCACTATCAATAGAAGTATTTTGGCCAGATGTACTTGCAGAAGGCTGACTAAAAAACTTGTCAATTTTCACGATATTTCGCGTTATACAATGAGCTGTAGCCGAAATCTATAGATTTGACACGATTTATTGACTTAACGGACATCAATATGAGTGGTAAAATCAAATAAAATTGAACCCCTATATTAACCAGTACAAAAAAGTTTATTGACATTAGCTTACTTACTCCTGATACAGCATTAATTTTTTAACCGTTCTCAAAAAAAAAATCTTAACTCGAATTCACAATAAAACGCACATCGATGAATAATAAAACGCACATGAATTTAGGGGAATTCCCTAGGCATAACTTTTGAATTTCACTCAACTGAGTTGTCATGATTAAAGTGGGGTTGCAACCTGTCATATTTATTTTGAAAATGGGAGAAATTTCCAAAAGTTCAGTTCGATCGAGATTTCTGGTAAGGATTCGAGGGCCCCCTGAGCTTGAGGGCCCCGGGGCACTGCCCCGTCTAGCCCCTAGGTAGCTACGCCACTGTGTCTACCATGTAGTGAAATTTATTTTTATGTCCAATAAATTGTGGAACTATCGAATGAGACTACAAATTGGCCTTGATTTTCCTCTTTCTCATTTTGTAATTAATTTGCTATGTCATATGTCTTGTCAAACATAGTCCTTGCGTCAAGATGAGTTACGCAATTCATCTTATACATTTCTTTAAGATATTGGCAACAAATAATGTAATTACATATACATATATATATATATATATATATATATATATATATATATAATAAATTATTTGCTCTTGGTCGTTTCATAAGAGTTCACCGATTTACCTCAATCAGAATTCATAGAAGCAATGGAAATAGCCTTGTCAACAACTTACTTTCAATATAACAACAAATGGTATAAACAAATAGAAGGTGTCGCAATGGGAGCTCCCATATCCAGTGTGGTAGCTCAATTAGTGTTGGAACATGTCGAAGAGTGTATAATGAGTGGTTTAAATTTCACCCCTACTTTTTTTAAGAGGTACGTAGATGATTGCATTGCTCTAATACCGGAAGAAAAAATAGATTATCTACTTGATAAATTCAATTCATTTAATCCAAAAATAAAATTTACTTGTGAAATAGAAAATAATAATTCGATCAACTTTTTAGACTTAACCTTGATCAAACAAGGAAACAAGATTCTAACAAAATGGTACAAAAAACCCAGCACATCAGGGCGATACAGTATGTGCAATGATGCTCAACCTATAGCATACAAAAAAAATGTTGTGATTGCATTAGTCGATAGAGGGATAGGATTAACTAGTCCCTGTTTTAGGCCAAAAATTTTGGATAATATCAAAAACATTCTAGAACAAAACAACTACCCTAGATCATTTATAAACAACATAGTAAAGCAAAGATTACATAAATTTTATAACAATTCACGAGCATTAAAAAACCCACAAAAATCCGATCAATCAATAAAGAAATATATACCTGTTCCCTATATAAAAGGGCTATCAGAAAATAGTAGTTTATACAACGAGTCAATAATGACAGTTATTATTCCCGAGAGCTGAATTTACTCCCGAGCCGCGTAAGCGGCGAGGGAGTAACTCAGCTCGAGGGAATAATAGTCATTATTGCGAGTTAGTATACACTACTTTATCGACGACTAACTGAAAATTACTAAAAAAAATCAAAATAAGTAAACGAAAATGTCAGATTACTATATCAATATGACGTTTGATGGTTAGGCAGTCAGTAAAATGGCCGGACTTGTCTATCGTTACTATGACAACGTTAGGAACGTTATGTTCTTATTGGCGGAATGCAGTGAATAATGGTAACGTTATGGCCCATTATATGTTCTTATTGGCGGAATGCAGTGAATAATGGTAACGTTATGGCCCATTATCCACTGGTCGCATTTCATTATTCCCTACGGGTATTATGAGTGTTATTATTAGCCAATATTGATTAATATAATACATACTTTATTGTTTAGTCGTCGATAAAATAAATAATATAGTAAAACTGCTCAATTTAAAATTAGCATATGTTAATACAAATAATCTTGGCCACTTATATACACGATTAAAAGATCCCATTCCAATATCACAAAAGTCCCATGTTGTATACAGCATTCCTTGCAACGACTGCAATAAAAAATATATCGGCCAAACTAAACAACTTTTGGAAGAGCGAATAAAAGGGCACAAATACGCCAAAAATCTTACATCTTTAAAAAAACACAAAGATAAAATGGGGCACACCTTCGATTTTAATAAAGTAAAAGTTCTCAAAAAAGAAAATAACACAAAGGCTAGAAATGTCCTTGAAATGATAGAGATAAAGAGATCACAAGATGCTGTAAATGACAGAAACGAAATCGATGGATTGTCTAGGATCTATTTCCCTATATTATAAAATAGCACAATTAAATGAATAGAGTACCCTGTATCTCCGATGTCCTTCATACGTTAATATAAAGTCATACAACACAAGAAAGCGCAAAAATAAACAGCACATAAAGAAATAACGCTCGGGAAAAAATTGCATGTTTAATATTGATTTGACATTGATCCTTTGAAAAGGAAATATTCATACGGTGCTAAAAATCATAATAGACACATAGTATACAGTCTGTAAATATAATTTGTACAATAATGAAGTTCTTTTGTACACAATTAAGCAACATAATGACATAATACATGTGTGTGGTGAGTTTTCGGGAAGTGTTTTGGAGTGAAATTTTTTGTAAGTAATTGTGTTTTTTTTTTACAGTATTAAAACAAAATGAATTTTAATATGTTATGTATATGTAAAGCTGAGGAAGACAATATACAATTGTCGAAACGTCTTTTAAAATTGACTTTTATTTTACCATAAATGTTTGAATAATTGGTAATAAATCAATAAATGGTCGCAAATGCCAAGAAATTTACAGTTTGGATGTTTATATATATATATATATATACCGGGTCGTCCAAAAGTCTGGATTCACGTGGATTTTGAGTAAACTATTCACTTTTTTGGAAAACTGAATTCTGTATCTTGAATGGGAATAAAATTGCAACTCAATAGTATTTTTTATTTCAAAAAAATTGTTTATAATTTTGAGATAAAGTTAATAACAATGTTTTTTTAAATGGAAACCTACCGTGATTTTTATTTCAGAGAGAGTACTTTCGATAAGAATTGCATTGGCATAGAAATTTTGGCTATAAACCTTACGATTATTGTTTAAATTAATATTAAATTTTCGATCCGAACACTCGTTCGCGCTTGTTCGGAAAATACACGAACGTGTCTTCTCTTACCACGTTTCCAACTGTAGGCATGGGTCCATCCCCTAATAAAGCATTCTATTGAAGGCGTTACGTTTATCTTGAATGAAAGCATTTTTTTTTTTATAAAATGGAGATCTACCGCGATTACGATATTTAAACGTTATGAGAAAGTACAACGTAGTTTAATAAAAAATAATTTTATGGTCTTTTTCCGTTTTTAGACACTTGGAAGGTCCAAATCTTATCTCATTCTGTTTTTGGTATTACTAGTGTACGTTTACGGAGCGAATTTGAATTTTTATTTTCTGTTTTCTTGAACGTTTTGTTTGTTGTTAATTGTGTTGTTTTGGTATTGACTTTATCTATTATTTTTGTGATCTGTGATTTTGAACAATTTGCGTAAATATGGAACTGGTAGAGAGAGAACGGATAGAAATTCTAATTATGGTGGGATACGGCGACAAAAAGCGGTAGATCTCCATTTTATAAAAAAAAAATGCTTTCATTCAAGATAAACGTAACGCCTTCAATAGAATGCTTTATTAGGGGGTGGACCCATGCCTACAGTTGGAAACGTGGTAAGAGAAGACACGTTCGTGTATTTTCCGAACAAGCGCGAACGAGTGTTCGGATCGAAAATTTAATATTAATTTAAACAATAATCGTAAGGTTTATAGCCAAAATTTCTATGCCAATGCAATTCTTATCGAAAGTACTCTCTCTGAAATAAAAATCACGGTAGGTTTCCATTTAAAAAAACATTGTTATTAACTTTATCTCAAAATTATAAACAATTTTTTTGAAATAAAAAATACTATTGAGTTGCAATTTTATTCCCATTCAAGATACAGAATTCAGTTTTCCAAAAAAGTGAATAGTTTACTCAAAATCCACGTGAATCCAGACTTTTGGACGACCCGGTATATATATATTGATGATTTAAATTGTCAACATTTATAAGTATAATATCAAAATTAACTTCTCAAGAAAACTAATTTGTTATTCAAGTAAAAGATCATTCGTATATAGAATAGAAGAATTTTATTAGAATAGTAATGAAATGTATAAAATGTTAGATGGGAACTAAATTTATTGTAATCTCATTCTTATTGAAAGATTTTAAAAATTCACAATATAACTAATATTGTCAAGACATAAGATAGGCAACTTAAATTACTATACAAGAAAATGTCATTATTATGAAAAATCAAATACCACGCGATCATTTAAATTCTAAATTATAGCAGGCGGGATTTTTTTTATTAGGTTGTCCAGAATGTCAATTATTGATTAATTAACATTTTGAAACGTCACTTTGACAATTCAAATGGTAAATTAGTACTTATATACCAACCTAATTTAAATTTCACAGCCTGCTCTAATTTAGAATTTAAATGATCGCGCTGTACGTACATATATGGAAACTAAGTAAAAATATCCTGGTTACTGATAAAGAAATAGATGATTTGTGAATTTTGACATGAATGGTAAAGAATTATGTAATGAAACGAGATTGTTGGAGTAAAGAAGAATTTATATAGAAAATTTTGTATAAAAGTAATAAATACCTGATTTTAATAAGTTAATTATCATCATCTACATGTTTGATAAGTCATAAACTTGTTGAACTCATATCTTGGACCGAAATAATGACTAAACCGGAATTACCTTGATTTTGCTTGTAAAAATAAATGGAATTGGGGTTATAAACTGAAAAATACATATAAGAAACGTTTTACCGAAATAGAAGAAGCCAGCATAACGTGTATACAAATACGAGAAAAACCTATTGGATGAATTTAATTTGGACCTTATATGACATATTATCCGAACCTTGTTTATGTTTATGTATGTACGCTGATGATACCTCTCTTTTGATGCAGGACATAGATCCAGCAGCACTGCTTCAGAAGTCGATAGAGGCAATTGCGGACGTTGAGAATTGGTTTGCTGCTAATAAACTGAAAATCAATAGTAATAAAACGCAAAATCTTCTATTCTGTACAACTAGCTCAGAACGATCGCCGGGAGTAAAAACTCTGGGCATCACCCTGGACACAAGTCTGAAATGGACTCTCCACATAGAAGACCTAGCGAAGAAATTGTCATCTGCTCTATTTGCAATAAAAAGACTCACATTTATAGCAACTCGTGAGGCGGCGAAAGCAGCATATTTTGCAGGCTTTCACTCCGTGATGTCCTATGGTGTCCTCTTCTGGGGAATGGCTGCAGAAGCGGACAGGATATTTGTTTTACAGAAGAGGGCGATTAGGTTTTTGTGCGGCGTGACATGTAGGGCGAGCTGTGGATCACACTTCAAAAAAGAGAAGATACTCACTCTACCATCAGTATTTATCCTCTCTGTAGTTACTCACGTCCGGCAGAATAAAGAAGCATTTCCCTTGAACAGTCATCATCACAGCTATCCTACTCGTCAACGACAGAAGATAAGAATGCCTCATCATCGGCTGGCTTGCACTCAGAGGTCGATTGATTACTGGGGGTGCAAATTATATAATAAATAGCCGGCAGAATTAAAAGATTTGCCTTTGACCAGTTTCAAAAAAAAGGTTAAGGAAAAGCTTGTGAATAGGGAGTGCTACACGATTGAAGAATTCCTGGCCACTTAATACATCAATATTCACTGTATGTGCTTCGTTTTATGTCTTGTTAGTTCTTATTGTTGGTGTTTATCATTGTATCATTATTTTATGTTTATATTTATATTTCTATATCTTTATATATCTTTACCTTAAGTATTTAATCTATGCATGTATATAATCTTATATCTTAAATCATAATCGACAGTTGTACGTTATGTACAAAAAGAAATATAGAAAGACAATTTTCTGTAATGGTCTAATTACAAATGATTGCAAATATACAAATATACAAATTTATACAAATATGTGTTAAAAAGAGTTTTGTCCATCATTCCTTGACTTATTTAGTCAACAAGCATACATTATATTGTGTTTTCAAAATATTATTTTGAAATAAATATTAAAATAACTTTTACAAAAGAATTCAATCCTGAGATTATTATTTATTTTTCATACTAGATAATAATTCTACCGACTGAGCTTAGCTAGAAAACCAATAGTATAATATGTGTGTGTGTGTGTGTGTGTGTAGACGGTTAAATAAATATATATAATACATAAAAACAAGAATTAGAGAATATTGGGTGAATTCCGCTGTCGAGCAACCGTAGACATGTGTTTCTGACTCATCGGTTGTCATCAGTACGGTGTAGCCAAGGAATAAGGCGAATATGAAGAATAATCTATGACAAAATATTGAACTCAAAATAGTAAAACTTCTCCACTTCACCTACCCCGTAGTTCTGACTTACCACCTGTTGAATTATTTTTATTCTTCAAACTTAAAATAGACATTCAAAAGCATAATTTTGTGATAGTGGAAAATATATAACCAGTCGGCTCAGTGACAAAGACTCTATTTTATCATATCATTGGCAGTAAAACATTTTTTGTAAATGAACACAGATGTATTCTATATCATGTAAAATCATACAACTGGCAACGGCAAATGTGCTAAGTTGAAGTTTGGCAGATACTGAATAAACGTTGCAATTAAACATATACTTATAAAAGCTATATAATTCCTAAGGCTCGTTTCACATACGACTAATGGTGAGAAGTGACGATCAGCCCAGACGGGTGTTTTACATAGGCTACGTACAGACGGTCAAACTTCTTATTTGTCCTCAGGGGCCGTCAGTGGAACCTCTGCTTATGGGTATCGTCAGCATGACTCAGAGCTATTGCGTTTATGACGTGTTTCACGTGTATGCTGACGGTGCATTAATTATGTAAACGCAGTGTTGTTAGTTAAAAGGTAATAAGAAATCTATTGTAACGAAACAATCCCACAGAAAAGTAAACATCGGCGCGACCCACCGTAAATAAGTCATAAATCATCTACACATATTTATCTGCGAAGCGACAGAAAGTCTAGAATATGGTAGAAGAGAGCCACAATTTTCTAGACCTTCTGTCTGCACATATATATAAATGCCGTCGGTGGGAGAAGGAATTAATTCATTCAATAGTAGTCGCGTGCGGTATTTACTGAACAGTTAAAATAAACATAAATATAAGCGGTGCAGTTTTATTCCATAAATATTACAGACATAAATAGTAGTAATAGAAATAAATACGTGTACTAATTTATTCGTAGTAGTTTTAAGTGCGTTACATTTATTTTATATTTTTATATTGTGATCAGTTTTAAGTGTGAAAATATACAGACAGTTTTAAAACATTTGAACGAGTTGTTTATTTCGAACCCGAAAACGCAACAATTTGGTGTCAGGTGTGGGGTGAACAAGTGCAAAAAAAATGGCTACCAAACGTTTGGAAGAGTTAAAGGTCCCCGAGTTAAAGGCAGAATTAGAAGAAAGGGACGCAGATACGTCTGGAAAAAAAATAATTCTCCAGAACAGGCTTCGTGCCATTCTAATAAATTAAGGTAAGGATACCGAAAAATTTTTGTTTCAAGTACAGGCTGATTCAAGCTTAACTATGGAGACTCAATTCGAGACTACTGTGGAGACTTAAAAACATGAAATTGCAATTAATTCAAAAGTTTTAAAAGATGAAATTGCAAATAATTCAAAACAATTCGAGACTACTATAATGGAGACTTTAAAAGATGAAATTACAAATAATTCAAAACAATTCGAGACTACTATGGAGACTTTAAAAGATGAAATGGCAAATAATTCAAAACATTTCGAGATTACTATGGAGACTCTAAAAGATGAGATGTTAAATAATTCAAAGATTTTGGAAAAAACTTTAAAAAATGAAATTGCAGATAATTCAAAAGCTCTAAAAGATGAAATAGCAAATAATTCAAAACAACTCGAGACTACTTTTAAGGATGACATTCAGAAGAATGTATCGAATATAAGACAGGAATTTTCTGAGGCCATCGAAGCCGTAGAACAGAAATTTGAGGAACACATGTCCAGAATAAGAGACGAATTTAAAGTTCAGCTTCAATTGCCAGCGATGAACGACTACAGTCCCCATGACACCTCAAGTAAAAGCTTGGAGATCTGCCGAACAGCAAAGGCAAAGGTAAAACCTCCCACCTTCGATGGAAAGACGTCATGGATGACGTACCTGAAACAATTCGAAGCCGCTGCAGGAGCAAATGGGTGGATATCCCCGGAGAAAGCTACTGCTCTGATTGTGTCATTAAGAGGAGAGGCCAGTGATGTTCTGCAGACCTTGCTTCCGGAAGAGTGTCAAGACTACCCTCAACTAATCAAGCGTCTTGACAGGAGATATGGGCATGCACACCTGAAGCAGGTTTATCATATACAATTGAAGAATCGTCTGCAGAAAAAAGGTGAAAGCCTCCAAGAATTCGAAGCGGATATCGCCCGTTTGGTTCGTCTGGCATATCCAACGGCTCCAGATAGCTTCTCAGAACAGTGCAGACATTCATAGATGGTCTTCGAGATGGCGATACACAGCAAGCACTGAGGCTGGCAAAACCAAAAACCCTAATCGATGCTTTGGCACATAGTCTGGAGTTCGAAACCGCAAAGCTAGCCTCTCGAAACCCTGCAAGAGTATGTTCTGTCAGAAATCTACCAGAAGCCGAAGAATCCTTAGAACAGGTAGTCCGACGATTAGTGAATCAGGTGCAACCTAAGAAAAGAACACTCCGACGCTGGAATTGTGGTGAAAGGGGCCATGTTCGTAGTAAATGCGAGAAGGAGCCCAAGAAACCCATAGCGGAGCAGCAGGAAAAATCAATAGCGCGAATCGCATCACTTAAACACCAAAACGCTGATACCCTTTCAAGGAGACCATGTCCAGAAGACTGCAGGCATTGCAACCGGGTAGAAGGAAAATCGGTCAACACACTCAGAACTACCGTGGTTGACGATCAGTGGCAACCTGACAATTTGAGGATCGATCAGCAAGCTGATGAAGATCTTGGTTCCTTGATGGTTTGGAAAGGTACTGGTCACAGACTGGCTTGGCAAGAAGTAGCTCCTCGTTCACAGGAACTGAAATCCTACTGGGCTCAATGGGACTCTCTGAAGGTGGAGAATTGCCTACTTAAGCGTGTTGTGGAGAACCCAGATAGAGAAGGGCAAAGGATACAGGTGGTCATCCCTAAAAAAAGGATACCTGATGTACTGTAACAGCTCCACGATGACAGCTCCGGAGGACACTTCGGCGTACATATGACACTCAAGAAAATGCGCCAACGATTTTATTGGGTGAATTGCACACGAGACGTAAGGAATGGTGCCGAAAATGTGCAACTTGTGCCGCCAGCAATGGACCCCAAAGACGTCGACGTGCCCCTATGAAGCAGTACAATGTAGGAAGCCCATTTGAAAGGATTGCCATAGATACGGCTGGGCCATTTCCTGAGACTAACAATGGGAATAAATACATAATTGTCGTAATGGATTACTTCACTAAATGGGCCGAAACCTATGCCTTGCCTAACCAAGAAGCCGCAACAGTCGCGGAAGTGTTCGTGAAGGAATTTGTTAGTTGGTTTGGCGCACCCTTGGAACTCCATTCTGATCAAGGAAGGAATTTTGAATCGACCCTATTCCAGAATATTTGCGATCTTCTGGGCATTATGAAAACACGAACGACGCCGCTGCATCCGCAATCAAATGGAATGGTGGAACGCATGAACAGGACAATGCTCAAACACCTGTCGAAGGTAGTGGCAGACCATCAAAGAAACTGGGATGAACATCTACCCCTGTTCCTCATGGCTTACAGAGCTGCGGTCCAAGAGACTACCGGTCAATCTCCAGCAAATTTGTTATTCGGAAGGGAGCTCAGGCTGCCGTGTGACCTAAATTTCGACTGTAAGCCTGGAGAAGACTTGGCAGGAGAAGACTACGTCAGCGGACTTAGGCGGAGGTTGGAGGATGCCCACGAGCGAGTACGCCATCAAATTCAGGATGCCAGCGACTGGATGAAAGATCGTTACGACGTGCAAGACGAGAGAGGTAGTTATCGGGAAGGGGGCCTTGTCTGGATATATAATACTCAACGTCGCCGAGGCCTGTCCCCAAAGCTCCAACAACACTGGGAGGGACCATGCGAAGTACTAAAGCGAATAAATGACGTGGTTTATCGCATAAGACGAACACCCCATAGTAAGTCAAGGGTAGTGCATTTCAACCGATTGGCCCCATACCATGAACATAACAACGGCGAAGTAACGGATGTGCGACAAATTACCAGAGAACATAGAGAGCCAACTTATGGAAACTTCATGTAAGAATATTCGGGCACCAGGAAGGTTCGTTTTGGAATTACCACGGAGAAGGAACAGGATCTTTTTACGGTACCCTGTGATTATGCGTTAGCTCACTGTGTGGCCCAGGACCTATGTATGCGTAGAGGGATTGCCGTGGAATTCAAGAGGAGATATGGCGGGGTCAATGAACTGATCCAACAAAAGCCAAGGGTTGGTAAAACTCTGGAGATAAAGCGTGACGGACGATCTATCTTTTACCTGATCACAAAAAAAGTCTCCAACGAAAAGCCGACCTATCATGCATTGTGGGAATCCCTTGGTGATTTACGAGGACGTGCACTCAAACAAAACATAAAGAGGCTGGCAATTCCGAAACTTGGCTGCGGATTAGACCGATTGGAATGGAGAATCGTAAGAAACATGCTGGAGGTGGTGTTTCGGCATACTGGTATGGAAATAGTCGTATGCAGTTATCGGCCCAATCAGCCCGTTATACAACCTAAGACGGTGGATTGCCATTTCTACAAGACAGATGGGTGCACCCGTGGGTCCCAATGTCGATTCCGTCATCCGCTAACAACAAGAACAGTGTGTTTCGGGACGAAACGCAGTTTTTAAGAAGGGGGCAATGTAACGAAACAAGCCCACAGAAAAGTAACCATCGGCGCGACGCACCGTAAATAAGTCATAAATCATGTACACATATTTATCTGCGAAGCGACAGAAGGTCTAGAATATGGTAGAAGAGAGTCAGAATTTGCTAGACCTTCTGTCTGCACATATATATAAATGCCGCCGGTGAGAGATGGAATTAATTCATTCAATAGTAGTCGCGCGCGGTATTTACTGAACAGTTAAAATAAACATAAATATAAGCGGTGCAGTTTTATTACATAAATATTACAGACATAAATAGTAGTAATAGAAATAAATACGTGTGTTAATTTATTCGTAGTAGTTTTAAGTGCGTTACATTTATTTTATATTTTTATATTGTGATTAGTTTTAAGTGTGAAAATATACAGACAGTTTTAAAACATTTGCACTTCTTCTTCTTCCTCTTCTGTTAGCTAGGGTCATCCCCTGTTTGCCTG
The DNA here is from genome assembly GCA_963170755.1 of Amphimallon solstitiale. Classification (NCBI taxonomy): domain Eukaryota; kingdom Metazoa; phylum Arthropoda; class Insecta; order Coleoptera; family Scarabaeidae; genus Amphimallon; species Amphimallon solstitiale. The sequence continues at coordinate 109,576,534 of OY720676.1, forward strand.
GCCTGTTTCTATTCAGCGGATGAGGAAAACCAACTTTGTCCCCATCTCTTGGGAGGTCGTCCTTGTTGTCTCTTTCCTTTTGGTCTCTCATGTTTGCATAGATATGCTAGTCTGTTGGTTTGCATTCTCTCGACATGGTCAATCCAATCCTTCCTTCTTCGCTTACTCCACTTCACCACATCCTGCACCCCGCGTCCTTCTCTTATGGAACTACTCGTCTGTCTATCTCGTAACGTGACATTCGCTATTTTCCTGAGAATCTTCATTTCTACTGTTCTAATTTTTTGTTTAGTTTTCTTGGTATCTGCTCTTGTCTCCGTGGAGTATGTTAGTACTGGGCGAACCATAGCTTTGTATACTCGTACTTTACTTTCCTTAGTAAGGTATTTGTTCCGCCAGACCATTGTGTTTAGATACCCGGTTACTTGTGTCGCCTTCATTGCCTGTTGTTGAACTTCCGCCCGCAGATCTCTTTGACTCGTTACCTCGAAACCAAGATACCTGTAGCTCATTACCTGTTGAACAACGGATCCGTCTATTTCTAGTTTACAACGAAGTGGCTGCTTACATATTACCATGCACTTAGTTTTGTCTTTGATGATGAACATTTGCACGAGTTGTTTATTTCGAACCCGAAGACGCAACACTATTAATTCTATCTCGGCATGGTATACAGATTTCTTGGCTTAAGGGTGTTGTATACCAAACTAAAAATGTCGACGTCTTCGCTGCGGGTATCGGGGGGTAGTGCTCATGGGTGGAGCTTGCCAATACCCCCCTACCATGTACTGTTTTGCTAAATGCTAGTAAAAATCTAAATTATACAGTTCCGAGTTTATAAGTACCGCCCTTATGGAGCGATGTATTCGAAATGACATACATATGATCGTTAAGTGCTAATTGTCTCTGTTCAAGCTTCACATACTCTACGTAACGTAAGTGTTAGTAATATTTTGTATAATTTATTCATTCTGATGTCTAGCCGAGTCTAGCCTGTAGATAGTAATTTTTTTTAGTCAGAGATGTGTTCAAAAAGTCAAAAAAGATGTGAAATGGAGTTCTGATTAAATGATAAGCGTATAGTGGAAAAAGAAATATTACTTAGTACATATGAATACTTGAGTATTACTTAGTTGAACGGCGCTAATGTCTTCGTGTTGATTATATTTTCTATTAGGCGTATTGAAAATCGTTCTGTAAAACAATTTTTATCTGTATGTTAGAATTAACATTTCATAATTTTACTTAATGCTAAATTATTAATATAAACAATAATGAATTGTATATATACAGTTTATACATTTATGTTTATATTATGTTTCACTATATTCAAATACTCTTGATACAGGATAATTATTTATTACTATAGGTATTATTATTATTATACAGGGTGGCCACCAAGGTATACTATAAACTTCGAGTATGAATTCAATGACTAATTTTAATCAAAAATGTTCCTATTTACTTTTCCCGAGTTCCTAACGGTTCTTGAAATATCGAAGTTTGAAGCTGTAATAAATTACTAGAGGGTTTAGAAAAAAAATGTGGTTTATTTTAAGGAAAGCATTATTAAAGCTGCTCAATGTGTCCACCGCATTGTACAACTCAATCTTCCGCACCTGTTAATCGAAAAGTTGTGAAAGTTCTAGCAAATCCATACACGAAAATCATGTCCGCGTATTCATCAGTTGAATAAATTACAGGCATAATTTTAACACAAATGACACAATAGAAAATAACCAACTGTCAATGATGACAATTAACGCACTGATAATCTCAAAAATTTATAGGATCTATCCATACGACCTGCCAACTTCAAAATCCGATATTTCAAGTACCGAAAAAAAATTAATAGAAAGAGCAGCTTTAATAATTGCACTGTTATTACGCTTTTCTTAATAATTAACCACATTTGTTCCTAAACCCTCTAGTAATTTACTTTACCTTCAAACTCAGATATTTCAAGAACCGCTAGGAATTTTGTCATTGAATTCATATACTAAGTATCTCGGATACCTCGGCGGCCAGCCTGTATGTGCAACACATATACGAATATGTTTCGCCATTTACGATATCTTGACATTAAATTTTGATTCCAATGTTAATGTTTAGTTTTCTTTAATGTAACCCTTCCTACAACGTAAGAGTATGACATTTTTTGAACAAAGAAAAGTTCTACATCTCACACACAAGAGTTTTCACCTAATGATTTAAACATTTAAAAAGTTAAAGTGAGTAAACATTCCCCGTCTTGCAATACATGTTGAACATGCTCAATAATTTTGACATAAGAAAAATTACATCAATATGTAATATACTCATGTGTTGCTTTTCTGTTGTTTATTTTTTATGACAAAACCATGTCTCTTACAGATCAAAAGATATCGTCAAAAAATCGAAATCTAGTTGTTCTAACAAAGATACAGAATCTTATACAGATTTCTGTAGCGTGAAGTTTCGAAAATAAAGATTCTGACAAATATTCTGTATTAGTTTTACATTATTTTTCACTCACTTGTCAATGTTAGTAGTCTTTTATCTTGATAAATGAAAAATATTGGAAGAACTAAAAAACCTAGTTTTATTTATTAATCATATGTAGTGTTTTTGTTTAAGTTTGTATTTATGTAAAAGTTATCAGAGCAGACCAGAGAATGTGTTTGTTCAATTTTATTAAATGTAATACAACATAATATAAATGTTACAAAAAAAATATTTATTAAATTTATAAAGTTAAACCAAGATTACTAGATAATGTTTTCAATTTTACGAAATGTAAAATAATATAAATAATGTTTAATCAAATATCTGCGAAACCGAAACAGAAAAATTTCTATATTCAGATTTCTGGCGCTGAAATGAATCTCCACCTAAACAAAGTAACTCCGCCCTGTCTTGGATTGCAAGAATATATCAAATATTTAACTGCAGGTGACGTACTAAAACACTGCCAAAATTGCATTTCGTACTTATAAAATTACACATTTATCTTAATAAATACAAAAAATTTTTACTAGAAATTATTATTCACAATAATATTTTATACGTCGGTAAGCATGTTATTTATTGATTTTCTATTTATATTTAATATTTTATGACTATTAATAAAAAATTAAAAAAAACAAAATGCGTAGGGACATGAGGATCAACATTGTAAGAATATTTCATCTAAATCATTTTTGCATAAAGTTTAAATGTAGCCTGTGATCTGCAATTATTTGAAAATGTACCTATACAACACCCTTAAAGTAGATCGCAGATGCCGGAATAGGTATGATTTTCTAGAGATAACATTTGTTAGTGTATCACAGTGTATACTTCATAGTAAATTGTCGTGGAGATTTATGCCTAAGAATCAAGCTACAGGGGAAGAGGTCATAGTTTACAATTTTCACCTTACCAAAATTTACACTCCTCTGTCTTATATGAAATACAGTCTACTTCGTTTTCTTGAGACTTAACGATAATTTTTTGTTGATAAACCACTGGTGTAGAACATTCATAATATCTGCCGTAGATGCTTCCTTGTCAGGAGCAAGAAGGAGAGATATATCGTCCGTATACATGGTAACAAAAACATCTGAAACGAATTAAACTATATCGTTTATATACAAACTGAAAAGTATAGGGCACAGAACAGACCCCTGTGGCACATCATACTCAACCGATAGGCAGTTTATTTTATAGTTCTTAATTCACCGGAAGCTGAACTTTATTCGTATGAACTGATTACGACCTTCCAAAAACGAAGTAAATCATCGGTTTACACATCCACATATCCCGTAGTATGGTAGCTTTACTGATAGTGTTTCGTGGTACGCACAGTCGAAAGGCTATCGAAAATCTCAAAAAAATGCAACAAGGGATTTCACTGTTCAATATTTTTCATCAATTCATAATAAAAATCAATTAACGCGGTTATTGCGGACTTGCCCTTGCGAAATCCGTGTTGCGATGACTATAAAATGTTATGTTTCTCTAAGTTTCTCAGTAATTGCATATTATGTTCATAAATATAGTTTATTATTCTTGATCATCATTACTTTTAGGTCTGATCACGTATATATAACAACAAAGTCTGTACTCAGCTTCACGTGCAATTGACATTTTAACTTTACAGCGACCATGATTTATACAGCTATACTTTCGAACAAAGTCGGACTTTTTGCGATATACTTTGTCATAATTAACTAAAGCAAGAGGCGAAACTCCAAACAGTGAGATGTTTATAAATACATGTACCACTGATCTGTATATACCTGATATTTGTATGTGTTTATACCTCCGCACGTAAGAGCGCTAAAGCCTACCGACCCACTTATTCATTCATCCGTAAAGTGAGACCTAATCAATACGAAAGGTTCCACGTACAAGTATTACCTATCGAAAATGTAAGATACATTTAAAAATTACTTTTGTCCATCCCTGTCGAAAAAATTAAACACACCGCTGCCGTCGTCTACAATCCATGAAAGAGATATATAAGTAGCCTTAAATACCAATTGATCTAGAACGTATATGGGATATAACGGTAAGGAAAGAATACATCAACGCAGTTGTTATTTATACATTTACTCCAGAAAATTTTCTTCTTTTTCAATAGCCAATTGTTTGTTCATTATAATATGAAAGAGAAATTTAGAGAGAGAAAACACAATACATAGGCCTTGCTAGCTAAATGTACTGGTTAAAAAATTATGACATCAGTATGCAGGCGCATTTTATTCAAATTTGTTGTCAAGATACATCACATTTATTTTATCATGAAATTAAGTTACATATTTTTCAAAAATATTTATTTTTATTAGTATTTCAGGCAAAGAGAACAAAATGAATATACATTAAATAAAACGCAAATGTATATGTCCAAATATTCAAATTAGATTTTATAATATAATAGAAGTTTTAAGTGACAGTATATTTGAATTGCATATTTATATTGCTCGTTCAACTTCTGGGTATAGTGGAGGCAATCCTTAAACCGTTGCACGTCATTCATTTTTTAAAAACCGTACCACCCAAAAAATTATAAAATTTACAATACACAATTATATTTTTCAGATATTTATATGTCAAATTTGTGTACATTAAAATGGCGTGCAAATCATATGATTTTTCAAACAGACTTGACTACGCTGCAGTATATGACGTCATTAACGAGTAATGACGTGCAACGGTTTAAGGATTGCCTCCACTATAGCACCATATTTACTATACGTGGGCGAGATAGGGGAAGTGGATCCGATTTCACTCAGACTAGACAGACTCGTGTTTTGTGGGCTCTCGGGTACCGTATTACCTACCGGTTTCCCCTAGAGCCGACAAAATACGTGTCGGTCTAGTGTGAGTGAAATCGGATCCACTTCTCCTATCTCGCCCATGTATAATATTTACCACACTTGTATTATGTTTCGTTTATATTAAGCGGGAGACAATTGGGAACCAACGATCCATAATTTATATTACTAAAAATAATTACTTCTACTATATTTCTTATAGTATTTTGCTACCTTCTTCTACAAAAAGATATAAATGTATGGTCTAGAATGCCATACCGTGACTCTGAACAAAAATTACAAGGAAGTAGAAAGTATGACGCCACCACGGTATCTAACCTTCTGTCATTAAAAAAAAAATTAAAAAAACAGAGACTACTTAAGGTGTACTACGAGACGCTTGTCTATTAATTAATCGCCAGCTTATATCACACTTAAGGTCTTACCTTTCATTCTTCCCCAAGGTTGCTGTAAAATCTGATGGTCAGTACTGCCGCTAACAAGTCGTGAAGCATGGGTTCGATCACTATATAAGTCGAAGGTCTTATTGTTTAAAGCCGCCAGTCCCGGGTTAACTATACTGGCCACCAATTGATATATAAACTCGGGACAAGTCTATTTAGGAAACGCCAGGTGATTGGAAAACCAAACACACACACATTCAAATTTAATAACAGCATTTATTGAGTGCTATCAAATTCCCCAATAATAGAAGATATAAAAAAAAAACATTCGAAATTCATAGACAACAAACATATCAAATTATTAGTCCAGATACAGATTATTACAGCTATAGTTGTACAAGAAACGATGAAACAAATTTAATAAAAAAAAGTAAAATAAATGCGCGTCAGTAATATAAGCAAGCGCAGTAATTGTGAAATGGTACTGTCAAATTTAACCAATTACATCCAAGGTGAAGATGGTTTAAAATGCATGAGGGTTAGCCTTCGCTTAAAATTAAACACAAAAACTTAAATCAAAAGAAGTTAAACAAAGGCAAGGTAAAGCCAGTTAGAATATTAATGCCGAACAGCCTGGTCGCAATCAGCAACACATAACCAAAAATAAATGAATCACGGGGCCAACGCCAAACTGCTTGACACTAAGTTCTATTTTCTAGGTAGTAATTAATTATAGCTCAAGATATCTTTGCTTTACAAGTGTAATTAAATTCACCTTGACTAATAACGTTCACACACTTAGGTCGAAAATGTTGAACAAAATTATTAAATTAATTGCAATAAATTTTCACAATAAAATTCAGGATGCGACAATTCAAGTACACAACCAAAATACCATCAATATTATTATCTACTGGAAAAATTTGACTATATAAAATGCAAAATTTGAATCATAACCTCAAAAGGAGGCTAAGATTACTAGTAATGTTTAAGGTTAAGTGAATAATTACAAAAGCACCGTGGCTTAAATGCCATGAAATAATGCATTAATCAGTTTAGCTGACTTAAACTATGTTTAGTACGAGACTTTAGCAACTCGGATGTGTTTAAAACACCAACGTAAAATACATACAGATGGCTGTATCTAACTAAATTAATCGACAGTGCATTACATCGACAAAATACACATATTTAACAGTAAAAATTTAGTTTGAAATACCTGCTACTATTCACACAAACATACGAGTAACAAATGACATACAGATCTCCAATTTCCACGTTACAGAAGGTTTTTCCAGATATCTGAGTCTAACTGCACGTTCGGAAGCTGATTACAGAGGGGCTTCGATACTCAGATTACAGTAGGAACATCCACAAAAATCTCACAAGACGAAAGGGATTCTCCAAATTCAAAATGGCCGTAGATAACGGTTTATGCACCGTACATAAATTGCAAACTAAATTATGAGGAAAAAAGAAAAAATAACGTAATTAGCACTAATAAAACAATCTGATACACGTACTTACGATAGTGTAAAAGGTTTCAACCAGCAGAAAATTTACATCCCCATCACGTGGTTCGTATTATCGGCAAACGTAATATTTAAATCCTGGCAAATCTTCAAACATCTCAAATCTTTGGTTTAATTCACGATAAACTACTAAATATATTTAATTTTGCACATGCTGGCTGTGAAACAAGGACTCTATCTTTGCTACGATACGTGTTGTTTCAGTAGAAGTTGGATTCCAACTTCTCTTTCGTTTCAACTGTTGGAACGAAAGAGAAAGAATTTTTAATTGTTCTGGAGTAAATTGACATAAAAACTACCGAGACGCCCTCTATATCAAAGAAAACAGCTGAGGAACTATGACTAAAAACGACCATTCTGGCTTAATAAACGGTAATTCCAGCAGAATAATTATAATAAAAATTATAAATTCCCAAACAACGCTTAGAATATCCAAAAGACAAAACCAAAACAATTTACATATTAATTAACAAATAAATAAGTACACGCCATCTCTAGCTGACATCCAGCGTTACTACGGTGGCAAGTTGCAGCGCTCTACCCTGCACAATCGCAAAATCTGTATTGGCTCAATTGCCCACGGACGGTAATAGGAACAATAATCAATATTTATCTTCTTCGACAACGGGAAAAGAAATCAATAAAAGCATCCTAACAAGGGTAATTAATAGGGCAAAAGGTTACGTGAACAAGATAAATTTACAGATTACCTCAAAAAAAATGTACAAAAGAGAGTACACAATAGAAACTAAAAATAAATTGTAACAATTTGCTGTTAGATTAATTGTTAAAAAGACACATTATCTCTAATAGGTACATGAAACCAAATTTACTTTTTATCAACCATTTGCAGAATCAGTAAAAAAGCAATTTATTCTAGAAAATTCCATTCCAATTATTGCTTCAAATAGTGGACTTGTAGTTGTAGTTATTTAAAAAACCCGTTAATAATATAACGTTGAGAGTTGTAAGAACAGTCAGTTCCTCAGAGGTGTTATTGCCTGACACATTTATCACTTTAGATTATTAATTCAAAGGGCTTATATTTCAATATGCAATTTGTTGAATATTTGCTGGCACACCTAAATATATAAAAAGAAGCTTAGGTTTCATAAAAAACACTTTTTTAAATTTTTATGCCTAGTTTAATTCTAATGAACAATATTACATATACCAAGAAATTGCAAATTTTATACCAGCAATAAAATAATTCTGTTATTTTAAAATTTATCTTAGCATTCAGCTTGTAAGGAAAATTTCAATTTTCCTAATCGAACTATACAAACATCAAATTTTAAACCATCAAATATCAAATACAATTTTCTACATTAAAACAATTATTAATTTATCAACTTTGATTGATGATCTTATGTTACAGACACATTTTGATTTGTTATTTTGTAGGCGTAATTTCTTGTTCTTTATTTTTGGAGGGCCGTGTATGTAATTTGAAATTCTAATCGTGAATATAGAAAATACTTTTATTCTATAAATCCCTATAAAATATATAATTTGCAAAATTTCTGCAAAAAACTGACTTTCGATGAAAGTAAAAGTGTTGAATTTTCATGTTCCAAAGCTGTTCCAATTTTCTAAATATTTTCATAATTTAAGAAAATCTGCACTGAAATAAACTACTACTTCCATTTCACCGATTTCACTTAAAATCGAATTGGATCTTAAGAGGAAGATTATGTTCTGAAGTATAAGGTTTGGTAGTGATAGCTTTAACAGTAGAGGGAGTAAATAGTAACCACATCTTGTAATCTAATGACTTCAAAACTTGGACATTGCAAAAATCTCAAGTCGAAAATTTTCGTTGTCGTAACACTTCCCCATACTACGTATAAGAAATACCGTACATACACTTATCATTTGTCATTTATTATTTGCCTGTAATATTTTAATTTTCTTCATACATAAAATGCGAGATCTTACCGAAACTTTTCAAAAAATCTATCGAAAACAAGAAAAAATGAGGTGTGGCCACCACACGACTTTCTTATACGTATGAAAGTGTTATTTCCGGTCCGAATTTTGAAATTTCATTTATATAAAAGATATTCCAAATCCAACTATAAGTACTTTTGTACTCTTCTTAAATATATATAGAATGCATAATTTACGACATATTTGCAAAAAACAGATTTTCGATAAGAGTAAAAAGCCTACTTCCGGCAGGAATTACGAAAAAAATGTTTAATAAAATTCTTCTTAAATTCAATTTTAAGTACATATGAAGTCTTTATAAATTTGTCTAACCTTAGTAGTTGACGAAATATTGGCAAAATTCGAGTTTCTCACTGAAGTAAACTACTACTTCCGGTCGACCTAATTTGCTGAAAATCTAATAAGTTCCCAAGAGGGAGATTATACACGTAAATACAAAATTTGGAATTGATATCTCCAGCGGTTTGACCGCTATCGTGGTCACAGACAGACAGACACACACACAGACATTTTTTAAAAACCACTATTTCGGTATCAGGGGACCTCAAAACGTGGACATCTGCAAAAATCTCGAGGTCGAAAATTTTCATCATCACAATACTTCCTTATACTACGTATAAGAAAGTAAAAACTGTAGCAGATCTTTCATATATCTTTAAAAGAATAATGCTGACATTGCGCCAACGCAAATAGCATTAATTATTATTTTCTTATTTAAAAATAAACTTCGCCTTCCCGATCTTAAAAACAATAAATAAAATTCAATCTGTATGTGCTTATCACACTATATATCAGCTACTAATACATGTGTGAAGTACGAGAAAATCATTTTCTTAAAAATCATACTTTTACTTTCTTATACGTAGGATAAGGAAGTATTGTGATGATGAAAATTTTCGACCTCGAGATTTTTGCAGATGTCCACGTTTTGAAGTCCCCTGATACCGAAAAAGTGGTTTTCAAAAAATGTCTGTGTGTGTGTCTCTGTGTGTGTCTCTGTGTGTGTGTCTGTGTGTGACCACGATAGCGGTCAAACCGCTGTAGATATCAATTCCAAATTTTGTATTTACGTGTATAATCTCCCTCTTGAGATCTGATTAGTTTTTCAGTAGAAAGTTTTTCAGTAGAAAGTATTTAGATGATAATTTTAAATATATTTTGTATAAAAAAAATTTCAAAATTCGGACCGGAAGTGGCACTTTTACTCTTAGCGAGTAGCACTTTTTTTCGAATATCTTGCAAAGTATGCATTCTATAGCAATTTATTAAGAGAATGAAAGTACTTAGAATAGGATTTTGAATAATTTTTGTACAAAATTTTTTTTAAAATTGTATAGTATAAAACGCTCGTACGTATAAGAAAGTCGTGTGGTGGCTACACCTCATTTTTTATATAAGTATAGGATGTTTCGGAATTACACGGCACTATTGTAGGTATGTGTTCGCTAGCACAAAATAAACGAATAAGCCATAGAAACATATTGTAACGTTTTCGGGTTCGCAATAAACAATTCGTGCAATTTATTTATTTAAAACAGTCTGTATATTCACACATGCAAAATTAATTACAATATAAAAATATAAAACTAATGTATCGCACTTAAAATTATTGCAAATAGATTAGCACATGTATTTATTTCTATTACTAATATTTATGTCCGTATATTTATGTAACACTACCGTATTTATATCACTTCTATTTATATAACACCGCACCACTATATTTATTTTGAACTAGTTATATTTATGTTTACTCTTCGACTACCACTCAAGGAACTATTTATTTATGTTTATTTATCTTCGCACGAGACTATTGCACCAATCTCTTATTCCGGAATGAATCATCCATCGGTTCAACTGCTTTTATATACGCATACGAAACATCTGGAACACACCAGAAAAACGCTAGTGTCCTTCTTGATAGGCCTGGAAGCATTCGAGAGACAGTCGGGACTCTTCGTCGCCTCGCCGTACATGTGATTTATTGCTTAACGACTTGTTTACCAGTCGCGCCGAATATTTGCCTTTCTTTTTTTGTAGACTGGTTTCGTTACAATATGTCTCAAATGAATGTATTGCCTAGATATTGTATGTTGAATATTTTAATCAAGTAGCCGTATTATTAGATGTTTTGAAACAATTGAATATCGTTTATTTATGTGACAGATGATTAAAAATCTGTCAATTAGTATTTGACACTATTTATGTAAGTTACTCTTCCGTGTTATTAGTTTAGTGAAAACTGTGAGACACTCAATTTTAAATTATAATGGAAGGCACCACAAATTTGTTCACTCTTGTAGAACAAACAGACATGCTTTTAACTTATGGCGAGGTAAAGTCAAATGGGGTGGCTGCTGTTCGAAAATGTTATGAAAAACTTCCCAACCCAAGAATACCAAATCGTAAAACGTGTGAAGCTATTGAAAGACGTCTTAGGGAAAGTGAAACGCTGAAACCTGTACGAGTAAATGCTGGTCGACAAAGATTTCTACTAACTCTAAGAACATTGTCACTTCGTTTTGATGTCTCGACCAGTATATGGCGAACTTTGCGCGAGCAGCAATTTTATTCATTTCACGTTACTCAAGATTTGTAACCGCAATATTATAACAAACGCAGAAATTTTTCCCAGTGGTTAATTACACAACGAGATCTTAATTTCCTGAACTGCCTTCTGGTTACCGAATCTTGCTCTGCAAGAAATGGAATTACAGAAAACCCTCATATAAGATTACAGAAAACCCACATATGACTGTTACTACAAATTACCAACATACCTTTTCATTAAATGTCTGGTGTGGTCTTCTTGGCGACAATCTATTCGGCACGTTTATGCAAAATAATCTCGATGACCGTCTAGAAGATATTCCACTTGCCAATTTGCACGGGCTTTGGTTTATGCATAACGGTGCTTCCTACTCACTATTCTCATATTGTCGTTGATTTTTTAAACACGACATATGGTAACCGCTAGGTTACTCGAGACGGACCTGTTCAATGGCCACCACGATCTCCAGATCTAACGCTGTTAGATTTTTAGTGGGGCTGGATGAAGTGCATGATTTATTCTTCGCCTATTGACACATAAGAAGAGCTTAGGAATCAGATCGTGGAAACTGCAGCAACTATCAAGAATCGTCTTGATGCTATACGAAGTGCCAAAGAAGCATGGATTCGTCGTGCTGAATGCTGTATTTAACAAAACGATGGCCACTTTGAACAATTCCTTGAATGTTGTATTGTTACGTAAATATCTTTATGTTCCAATATCATAGTAATAAATTAATTTAAGACATATGTTTATATGGACTTTTTTGTTTATTTTATGCTAGAGAACACATACCAACAATAGTGCCGTGCAATTACGAAACACCCGGTATATAATAGTCATAATAATAATACTGCTAACTAACATTTCTTACTTTGTTGGGTAGCTTTGTAAAAACTTTGGCGGAATGGTCCGGAGACTTTTCATACATGTTAAAAGTGTGATGTTTTAATCGAATAATGTTAGCCGGTCTTGTTTCATAAATATGTGATAAGGGATATGCGATAAGGGCTTTGTTTTAACATTTATGCAGGTAAGATAAGCATCTTACAACGAAACGTGTCCCTGCAAGTGTAATTTGGTGCTGAATCAAATCTTATTCGTAAGTACTCTTTTGTGCAATAAATACACGTGTTTATTCCAATGAATAACCCAAAATCAAAACTTTATAAAATAACCTGGAATGAACACAAGTATATTCGTATGGCCAGTAATAAGTCTACGCTGAGAATAAAATATGTACACAGTCAGCATATATAACTACGAAGCCACATTTTATATGATTCGGCAGTTCACGTTGGAAAGCAGAAAGAAGTCGCGGACCCATCTAGCACTAATTTTATTCATACCCAAATGGTCATGGAGAATTCGGCGAACACTTGTTTCGGAAATGTTTGTTATCACTGCTAATTCCTTCACTTTCAAACGGCGATCTTCTAGCCCTAAATGTTGAATAATTGAAATTTGTTGAGGCGTTATCACTTCAATTGGTCAACCCGACCGATCAGCATCTTCCAGGGATTCTTGTCCCAAACGAAAACATTTTGCCCACTTTTTTAGAGTTGAATACGAAGGAGATGAATCACCGTAAACGCCGTCTAAACGTTGTTTAATGTGATAAGGTGTATGCCCTTCATTTGTTAAAAATTGAATGACCGCGCGATACTCAATCTTCGTTACTTCAGACATTTTCGTGCGCTAGTCACGTTGGTTGGCTGGTTACTAAAAACTACTAGGCTTCGAACCGTCATATTTATAGTGTACACCTCGCGTATATGCATGCATGTCGTCACGGAGTTTGAACACGTTTGAACCTGTATAAGCCTGTCAGGCCGAGAATTTATGGCGCCTACCTCGTACATTGAATCACTGTGAATTTCGAATAAAATCTATTGAATTTCCATATAAAATAGCATCGTTCTATTTTTCTTGCTCGTAAATTTCTCATCACCCAACAATGAAAAGTACTACTAGCGGACGATAACAATGTTTTTTGTTAATACAATAGTGACAATTTTATACCCTGCAGTAATTTGTAATAATCATTTATTACATTAGTATAATGAAGCAAAACAGCTACATTTTGATTTGATCAATCTCTCTCATTTTCTCCTCTCTTCTATTCACGTTTCTTTTCCTTTCCTCTCTCTCTCTCTCTCTCTCCCTCTCTTTCTCTCTCTCTATCTCGCCCTCCCTCCCTCTTTCTCTCTCTCGCTCCCTCCCTTCTCCCTCTCTCTCCCTTCCTTCCATAGTGGGTAGCTATCACTACAAAATTTTATATTTAAGGCCTCCATATGCGCTAATGTAAATTTCGCCGATGTAAGGTATTCGTTAAAATAAAAAAAACAGCAGAAATTTTTGTTTTTCTTATTATGTTTTTGCATTAAATTGAATACAAAGTATTAATTAAAGCTTCGTTGGGAGTACTTTCTTATAATTCAAATTATTTACTTCTACATTTCACTCTCAAAGTTGGCAAAATTTACAACATCATAACACAGTTTCAGAAACTTTATTTTAAAAACTAATTCCAGTCGAGCATGCATTGAACCTTTGTTTATGTGTGTTTTAAATTTCGTTTTGATATTTCGTAATTAAAAGCGGTACTAATCTTGTAAAGTCAAGAGTTTACATTAGCGTATATGGAGCCACCCCCTTACGTCCTACCTCACGGCAGTTAGTGGGCACCTCTGCGTAAGCCCCCTTAAAGTATTAACTTCCTCTGAAAATCTATTTATATATTTAGTGAAATCGGCAGATCGGAAATAAGAGCTAACTTCAGTGAAAAAATGTACCTAAGTCTACCAATATCTCATCGACTACTATGTTTAGACAGATTTCAAAATAATACAAAAGTATTAACTTTATAGAAGACCATTCATTCCGAAAGTATCATTCTTACTCCTACAAGCCCACTTTTGTGAACTTGCAACTTATATATTCTAGGCAAGTATATTAAAGTGTAAAAACATCATAAGAGCTTGATTCAGAAGAATTTAAAAAAAAAACATACGAACTGGACGTAACCGTTTGCCTTTATTTAAAAACCATTTCGTACAGATTGAAACAATAGCGTGAAAGTATTTGAAACTTCGTCAGAAAAACTTTTGTATAAAAAATCGTATTGCACATACGTACGAGAGAGTTAACTGGTGCCAACATCTCATTACCTGTTATCAATGTTTTAATACAGTATGTGATGAAGTTTATCTATAAACTCAGAACGTTGATTGAAGGAATACATAAAGATGCGCCACTACATAGCACTGAGCGTAGCCAAAACTGGATCCGAGATCTATAGCGACTGCATCAGTCGTTTGGGTCCGAGATTCGAAACAGCTAGAGACAGCGATGATGTGTCTTGGCAAGGGGTTTGCGGGACAACTTAACGGAAAGACACGCAATTTTACTATAGCCGTCTATAGCGTTGCGCATCTTTATATATTCCTTCAATCAACGCTCAGAATATGATTTCTCTTGTAATCCAATATACATATCAATATGCATATATTATAACATTTTTAAGACTTATATCTTCAGACAAATTAATCAAACCTTTTGAGAGGCCTGAATATTTAAATAAACGAGTTGTAGGTTGAATAACACTATAATAAGAAAAGGGCTCTGTAAGGAAGTAATAGTGTTGTCACTAGATGAATTCTTGTTTTATTGAGTAGAACATAGTACCTACTGTAATTTCAAATATAAAATAGTTAGTGCTAGATATTATTATCGAACTATATATAACATGACAAATCAAGCATTACATAATCAAGTATGTACTTCCAGGTACCTACTATTATTTTCATTAAAATCACGAAAAATATCTACCAGTAGGAACTAAGTGAAAGTGAGTTGTATGAAAAGCGTAGATGCACTATCTCGCATATTCACCTTTTGACATTATGTGTATATCAAGCTAAACAATAACCAAGACGCAGGGGGTGCGGTGGAGCTTTTGTGGTTAGCAGTTTCGTTTCTTGCCGCACAACAGATACTAAATCTACTTGTCACCAAATATGGGTCTCTGGTAATGATCGGTTGTGATATTCGAGACGGACGTTCCACCTATGAACTTACAAACCATTCCATCATAAACTTTGCCGACACGTTTACGATGTAATAGGCACAATATGTCGTTATTTCCACATGAAAATATACATAAACATTTGCAAAAATTGAATTCAATTTCATTTTTTTAAGATACTCTGTCTGTTGTAATATTTTATTATTTACTGTGGCTATGCTAAAATGGTATTATCGTGTATTATGTAATAAAGAAACTTATTGGACGAAAATATTGTAAGGTACACCGGGGTAAGTGGAACCGCAAAAATTTAAATTTCAACTTTGTATCAAGATTGTGAACATAATTTATTTTTATACACCTGTAATATTTTATATGTGTTTTCATTAGGTTTGTAGTTACCAATAGTATAATTCAAAATCTGAAATTTCGAATTTTGTTTTTTACTACAAAAAAAATCAAAAACGGTACACGAAGTTCCACTTTCCCGGCATGTGGGGGTAAATGGAAACCGTGTCCTGTTTTACCGTTGAATAACGTTAATTTGTTGCGGGTGAAGTGGAAATGAAGAGCGAATGACATATTGTACACCTTTTTTATTTTACAAATTTGTTGAAAATAACATGTAATACTTATACCTATATTACGATGTAATTGTATAAATGTCGAAGGACACATTGAATGTGAATCGTCCTCTTTTATCAAACGTTGGAGGTGGTAGTTGTTTAAATATTTCCTCCCAATTCAAAACGTGGAATGTAGATGTTTTGCCAATATGTACGTCTAGCAAATTTAACTTCTAGGCAGGGCTCAATATCTACAATCTGCGCTATGTACATTTGAACTTCCTTTTTAGAACAAAATTTTGTGATGACCCAGTCATTAATTTTAAGAGTGGTACTGTTCAAAACTTTCATGAAATCAATTTCATCTCTGTAAGTTTCTATCTCTTCATTCACGTCATAGTCATCTGAGTCACTCAAGTGCGGTAATACGTTTTCCTCATCTGAGTCATCATCGGAAACTATGACCTTCGACATTTTCATTATTTTCTTTCGTGTGTTTTTGTTTCTTCGCATCTTTTGTATTCCGGAGTTTCTCCACAACATCGGACGAAGTAATGATTTCTACCCCCGAACATACTCGTTTTATTGTCTGTTGAACCCTAGGAGACTGTTTTAGTTGTTGTAATAGCAAGGTTTCAAAAGGCACTCTCGTCACAGCGAAAGTTGAAGACAAAATTTGTACATTTCGAGATGTAGAAGGCTCTTCATTTCCAAGTTCATTGGTACGAGATGTAGAAAGCTCTTCTTTGGCTTGTTCATTGTTTGCTTCCAAGTTTGAAATTGACGCACGATTAGATTCATCATGCGCACACCATCTGCTGTAAGCTTCTGGGTCATAAAGTTCTTTTGGAACACCATCCTTCGATAATGGAAAAATGTCTGCCTTTTTGAAACCGTTTCTTATTAGGTTTGTATCTAGACCTTTCCAAATTTTTTAGATGATCGATGCAAACACGATTTTTGGCAGTTAACTGCCGAAGTTTCTCCTCTGCCATTTTATAATCTCCTCATCCCATGTTAATTTGAGTGGTTTGAATACGGCGAGGTCCATCGGCTGTAACACATGGCTGGTGTGTGGCGGTAGTTTCAAGATGACAACATTCTCTTGTAATGCTCTCTCAATCAATTTTACGCTTACGTGTGAAACATGGCCGTCGTAAATCAAGACTACTGGTTTTTCTTCGCCAATATTTTTCAAAAACGAGTTCACAAAGTAGTTATAAAATGTTTCAACCTCCATCCAGCCATTCTTAGTTGCCGCATAGGTTGACCCTTCAAACTCTTGTTCCTTGGGCGGAACCCATGAGTCCCACATATGCTTTCCCTTGTATACAAAGAGGGGCGGAAGTTTATCTCCTGTTGCGTTACCGCCCATCAAGACAGAAATATTTTCTCTGCCAGGTCCACTCGTCACTTTGTGTGCCGCCGTTCCCTTTTCTCCGACAACTTTAATCCTAGTTGGATCTAAACAAAAACTTGTTTCGTCGATGTGCCAGATCCTATTAGGTGGAATATCGTAGCACACGTCTTCCAGAATTTGGAAATATGCAGAAATAATAAATGGATCGATGTTTCGTTTTCTTGCGACTTCCACACATTGTGGCTTTTTTTGACTAAGGTTATGTACGTTGGAAGAAAGCGTCTCCTGGGATGTCATCTTTAAAAGGTGTCTTAATTTTATTGTTTTTAACATATTCCCCAACAAGGAGCAAAAATTCTTTTTTTGATAGGCCAAAGCCCCATTTTTTCATTATTTTGACACATTTCGCAATTTTCATTTCATCTTCAAATGGAAGCGCAGTTGGTCTTCCGCCAGTTTGACTTCTAACGCCCCTTACGCCTTTTACTCTCTTAAACAGTGTCGCCTTTGGAATATTAAATACTTTTGATGCTCTGAATATGATTAAACTTCTGCTGCGTACAGCATCTACAGCCTTTTTCATGTCCTCCTTGGAATACGACGACTTCTTCCTGTAATTACGAACCATACCTACAAGAATAACAATCAAGTAATACTTAATTCACGTAAAATATAAGTACTTCGTAAATGATAAAGAATCGCATGGGGCAAGTGGAACCTATCAATAACTCGATAGGGTCCACTTTCCCAAATGCAAAAAAGAAAGGGGCAAGAGGAACCCACGATCTTTTAACGAATACTATCGAAAATCTAGGTAAAGTGATTGCAGAAATCGTAAAAAGCACTGTTTTTTTTTTACTTACTGGCTATGGCAGCGGGCGTTCACTTTAAAAATTGAAAACTTTATGATGGATTCCAGTAGGTATGGCAATTTACGCAATGGACATGATTCGATACGTCTGCACATGAAGGTGTATAAAACTTAACCTATACAAGTAGCATCATAGCAACTTGGTGTATGGTTGGCTGCATATACGGTTTACTGAAAACTACACTTTGCCTTTCAGATGTATTATTCAAAATAAGAGCCATATAATCCACTTACCCCGCATTTCCAGTTACCCCGGTGTACCTTACATAAAATTGTATTTAGTCCCATTGCTTCAGATATACATACATACTAATGTTTTTGTTTTTGTATTTTATTATTAACTCTGGCTCTGCTGAAACGGTATTATACCGGGTATCCCACCAAAGCGACAAAGTCCGTCATCGATATCTAATAATGCAAAGAGAGAAAAGAATGTAAGAATTGTTGATAATGATTATCTGTACAATTTGCTGATTTTCTGAGATATAATGATTTTTCGTCGAGATTTGTACAATTTTTGAAAAATTCCAATAAAATAACAAGTAACAGTGAAAGAACTATTATGGACTCAGATAGCAAATATATCATTCGACTACTTGAATTTAATGTTTGTTTCGACATTTCGATGCACGTTCTTAGAATTTCATACCAATCTTTACATTTACAAATTCTCAAAAAGTATTACTTGGAACATATATTTACGTGGCAGTGAAAAATTTACTATTTAAAAATGCCTACTTTCTTGCGTATTTTATGAATATTGTAAAAGTGTTAAACTATCATATCCAAATAAACCAGATTACGGCTTATTAATTAAAAAATATGAGTTGTCGAAAAAAGTGGCATATAATATATTCTTTTTACAAAGAAGTAATTTCAAGTAATTATTCAAACTTCTGAAGTAACAGGCTTGGTAATTCAAGAATTATGCATGGTTTGGAAATATCGCAATTACATTATATCAAAAAATTGTATTGTAAAAAACAATGTTCAGTACATGTATTCCAGTTTAGTTTACTAAAAAGTAAGTATCTGCAAAAGAGTATAGACTACTATTTTCAAGAATCACAGTATAATGGATTTTGAAGTCATCACCTAACAAATTTAAAAATATGTAAAAAATGAAAGGCGTAAAGAGTATTAGTTTATTACTACGTGTGTATAATTTAATATTTCAAATGTATAAAACATAAAAAGAAATATCTACCGTGAAGAATGATAAGCAAAGCTAATAAATGTTCAAAAGTATCATCTTTTTCTTCTGTATACATTTAAAGTTGAGTTACTATTACCTATAAACATGTGTTACTACAATGTCTTGCTTAAGGGTGTGTTTGTAAAGCGCCATGACCATAACATGAACTAAATACCTAAATTAGTTGAACTTTAGTAATGTAGATGGAACATGTTTACCAAACTATTGTGAAATATAAGTTTGACGCCAAATTTTATACCTCCCACTAAAACATAACTAAACCCATCTGCCTTCTATCAAAATTATGCTTTGTGGAAGAACTCTTATAGAAGAGAACTACAGTCCCGAATTAAAAAATTAAGGGTGGGCCTTCCCTAAGAAAAAATCTCGAATGGCGTATGTCGGATTGCCTGAAACATATTGAATATATTTACGAAGTTTAATATGCCTGTGCCTTTTACACGATGCAGGTATACGACCATCAACATGAAGCGATGCCTGGTCAACTGGAAAGCAAATAAATTTGGGATACTTGTCTCCTACATTTATTGCATGAAAATATTGGTGCATCTCTTTTGCTCGAAATTTGTTTTTGCTATTTCTGAATATTCTTTTGGCTTGTATTTATTTAGTTTTATTAAGACTCCCGTTTTATGTAATTTGTAATTATTTTAATGATATTTGCCGGAATTAATTAGATATTAAATCTTATTCTGCAATAAATATATAGTTTTATTACTATTATTTATGATTATTAATTATTTAAGTTGTACTTCTTATTATTTCTCACCATGATTTGTACTTTACATGTTGAGGCTTTGTAATAATATGAGTAATGTTTAGAGAAAACTAAAATCAGTGTTTCTTATAAAATGTAAAAGATATTTATATTCTTCACAATCGACACTGATATTGTTAGTTAGCGAAAAAAATTCTATTGTAGCAACAGTGCCGCTGTTTCTTGTAAAATGTAAAAAATATTTATATTCTCTAAGTAGCCCATGTTTTAAGTTATTGAAAAATATAGGGGAGAGGGGGGCACATGTGGACAAGTTTTTTCAGATCGTTAGAATTTTTTTATTTCCATAAAAATTATTATTTTCAACTAATAATCATAACTAGCATAATGCCTGTAACACGTAATGAGGAAATTGAAAGCTCAGTATCAGTAAATCTTGAATTTTTGCAGCATTATTTAGAAGATAGTAACTGTCCACTTGTGCCCCAATAGTGGGTACATGTGGACAGCAGAAGGGGTAGAAGTGGACAATAGTAAATATTAGAAAAGTAACTGTGTATTTTTAAAATAACATTAGCAGAAGTAAAATACAATAATTATACATGAATTACAGTACAAGCTTCCAGGGAGACTCCGAATTCAATAAAGGAAGATGTTCTCGCGGTACCTTGTAGTTTTAAGGGCTTCGGTAACCTTAGAATGATATATTCTCTCGTAATTACACTGCTGTCTTTGATTAAAGGGAACGAAAAATTCCACGATGATAACTGTCGTCGTAAAAATTCAATCTGAAATTCATTTCCATCTTCATACACTTCCATTACCTGGCCAACATAATAAATAATTTGCTTCTTGGTTGCAAATTTGACCAATACAAAGTCTCCAGCTGTGATTCCCTTTTCTGCGAAAATTCCATCACCCACGTTCATTACTTCATCTGTCGGTTCCAACAAATCTTCCTCCTCTGATGAACTAGTCGGATCATTTCTTTGAACTAGGGTTTTCTTAACAGTGTCTTGTATTGTTTTTCCTGGTTTGAACGATTTCTTTTCTTTGATCTTCTCAAACTCAGGTGTGCTAGTAAAAACGCAGGACTTGCCTTATTTGCTACCACATTTTTTTCGAGAAGGAGCTTTTGGTAATGGTCTAACATTTTCTGGTGTTACGGTTACTAGTAATTTAGTTGGTGTATTGTCAACAGTAACGGCTGATGTACTTGCCACTGCGAGATCTTCATTAATATCTGATACTGGTGGAGGTCTATCCGTTACATAGGAGCATTGGAAATCAGCCTCATTAAATATTAACTCATTTAGGGGCCATATACCGCACTTCTCAAATGATTTTGTTATATTATTTGGCGTAAAACCTGCCAGAAATAGTTGTTTAGATAAATTTGGGATGTCGTAAATTGTTATTTGTTTGCCTGGGTATGTAATCATGTGGTTATACTTACTTAGTTTGAACTTCTAAGTTCGTATCTTACAAAGACATAAAGTTGTTTTTGTCAGATTTTAGTTTTCTACAAACATTGTTCATATTATTAAAAAGCTTCAAGGTTAGAAATAATAATAAGTCTTGCAACTTTATAATTAATAATAATAATAATAATGTATATTTATTGCCGAAGAAAACTGCATTTCTGAAATTCCATAAAGCCGGAACCTTGTCCTTGAAAAATAAAATGCATTTTGAAAGTGAGAATATTAACAAACAGAGAAAAATGTCTAACAAAGTAGACGCATCAATGTTATCACGTAATCAAAAATGAACACCGAAAAATATCTGAAATATATTACAATTTGCTTGTATATACCAACCGCATGTAGTTTCTTTTACAAATATGTTTAATGTATACTTATGATTATATAAACTTGTTTTTTTATTATAATAACAATAACAACATATATTTATTCCAGACGAAAAGGGCACCTCCATCTTAATTTCCATATTTTTTTCATTAATTTTAAATTTAATGATTTTGTCTTCCACCGATTCTTACACACATTTCGACATAAAACTACAGTAAATCTAATGTTTATATGTGACAGTTACATACGAGAAGCCCTGTAGTCATGTTTCCTGTACAATTTGTGCTCGAATTCATATCCTAAAGTGGTTTATTTACTTGGAAAATTATGAATAAAAAGACCTCCATTTTACGTATATTTGTTTGCCGCCATTTGCTTTTCCATCACACCCTTAATAGTAAAAACTGTATACCCCTGTATATTCTTTATGCCAGTAAATACTGTACAACAATCGTTCCGTGCCCGTTTCATCAATGTGTGGCCAAACCTTAACTCCATGCATGTTTACGAAAACAAAAAGGTAAATTTGAACCTTATTTATACAATAACATTATATAAACATAAATTCTGCTAGGACCAGTTGGCCGCCCTGTTCGTGATTAAAATAATTGAAAGAATCAATTTAGTAGGCGATTCAATTTCCTCTATAGTGTACAAATTTCGCATTTAAGTAAGGTTTTATTTTTCAAATTCGGTTTCGTTGTGAACCAATGCTCTACATAAAGCATCTGTTAACCTAGAGTCCAAGTCAGCGGCATATTTCAATATGACAAAAGACCATCATGTTTGGTGGTTGTTAGAGGAAAATACAGTGAAAATTCTTTTCTGTTTAAATTTTTTAGTTTGATAGTTTGACAATAATACTTGTTATATTAAACTTATCTATGATCGGATATTATGTATAAGTATACCTACTCGTTAATTGTAGGAAATGTAACACATATTTTTGCGTAGAGAAAATGCTCGCTTGCAATGATACACTCATATAATTATGATTTCTAATTTTCGTACTTTTTTTCTAATGTAACTTGTAGGTACAGTAAACTTCTTGGTATGCATTATTGCTTAAATATTACGTAAATAATGTATTGTATAGTTAAAAAGTAAAAATAAAAGCATTGCAACCAGTAGAGAGTGAGAGTAAAAGGTATTCAAAGACATTAAAGTGAAATAAGACCATAATCCTATCTCTTTTAAAACAGCATTTATTATTACAAAACTGACACTGCAATCAAGTTTAAGGAAAACTTCAGACCACTTTTGTACGCACTAGAAACACGGACCTAAGATTATCGTAGATACACTAAAACTGTTGTTCTGTTCGATAATTTTTTCTGTTTCGTATTTACATAAGTGTCAATGAGATACAATATATTATTGCTTTGCTGTCAATTTTACAAGGTTAAGTCGTGTTGTTGTACAATATAATGAAAGAATTTGTCACAATCGGATATTACGTTGAAGCTCCATAAGTTACGAAAAAGGACGTTTTGATTAAATCGTTCATCTGTTGTCTGCATTATACATGGGCAAAATGGGGGAATCCGGTTCAGTTTCACTTAGACTATACCGACTCGTGTTTTGTCGGCTCTCGGGCACCGTATTACCTACCGGTTTCCCCGAGAGTCAACAAAAGACGAGTCGGTCTAGTCTAAATAAAACTGGCCCGTATTACCCTATCTCGCCCATGTATAGTCTGCATGAGTGTAAAGATTGTTGGTAGTAAGTTGGTAGTAAAATTTCTTTTGAACAAAGAACTTTAATAAAATATTTTATATGAAGTAACTTAAAGGTATTGTTTACATGCAATGATTCGTTCAATATGTAAATGCGTAGAAAGATACAACTCTATGACATTAAATGAGATTCACTCAGTGGCGGCTCTTTAATGAGAGCAAGTGAGCAATTGCACTCCCTGGAATTTTCAAAAACAAAACAAACCAAGCGGCGACTAACTGTGAAAGTATTTATTTATTACGTATTCATAGTTATTGAACAGGAACGTGGCGTGTGCGGCTCGCGTAACAACCTACATGCACCGATCGTCGTCACAGATATAATGACGTGAAACTATTCGAATGTTTACCCCTTCCACCTAGAGAAACATACCCATGAGCAACGCCCTACCGTTGCTGCGTTAAGCCATTAACATTACATTGAAGGTGGGGAGAACTGTATTTTGTTCTACTTCCATATCGTATAATACATAGCATGTGAGCAAGATTCCCAGTCTGCTCACCGCTGTTGTAAGATGAATTTCGTGTCTGCGTTACAGAATAACACGTTTTCGCGGTTAACATATGATGAAAAAATCGCAATAAAAAATCTTAAACGGCCGATGCCTCAATTATGTTTAGAAAATAAACAATCTGTTAAAGGTAAAGACGTTATAAGAAAATTCAAAATGAATATTTATCAGAAAAATGACTGGATTTATGGGTGTGAAATTAAAAATACTTTGTTTTGTTTTCCGTGTCTTTTGTTTGGTGGTGAACCGTCTTGGTCAAAGAACGGAATAAAAGACTTAATTCATCTTAGTGCTAAAATTACGAAACATGAAAATTCCGAAGGGCATTTGAAAAATATATTTAGTCTAAGAATGTTAGGAAAAAATAACATTCAGAATGTTTTAGATTCATCATATAGAAAAGCAGTTCAACAACACAATGAACAGGTAACAAAAAATAGGCATGTGTTAAATTTAATAATAAATTGCATTAGATTTTGTGGCGCATTTGAACTGGCACTTCGGGGTCATGATGAACGGCATACGTTGAATACCAAGGGCATTTTTCGGGAATTGATAAATTTTACGGCAGAATTGGATAAATAGCTCAGAGATCACATCGAAGCAGCACCGATTTTTAATTGAATTTATAAATGATTTCCCAAATTTTAATGAAAAAGTGATAGAACTGTTCTGCAAGTCAAAGACACGCCAAATGGACTTCGTTTATCGTAAGATCTAATCAAGCTGTAGTGTTATATTTACTATTCCCTCAAAACAAACTGTACAATGAACAGTACCTATCTGGAACAGTATGTCGGTGAAACTTATAAAGATTGGGTAAGCGTTCTTGTATTATACTTTTTAATTTTGAAATTATGCACTCCCTATGTGAACCAGCCCGAGCCGCCACTGGATTCACTTCAGAAAATTCACAATATATGGGGTGTGCCGCATCTGCCTGGATCCCCCTTATCTCCTAATTTTAAAACTACCTAAAATTTTGAAAATATTTAGACAAAAAATACTCGTATTTAATCTTTCGATAATTAAAAATGTCTTATCAAAATGATTCGCACTTATATCACGTCGTGCTGCAGTTGGTATCACGCAGAATTGGTAAACCTTTGAAACGTATTCTCTGTTATTTTAACTTCCCGCAGCCCTAGTAAAAGCCAAATACACACTATGCTGTTTCGGTGAACATGTTTACTACAGAAGAGGAGAAAGGTAATAGAAAAGTCTCAAATACACTTTATACATGTCACATTAATTCATTAGAAGATTTAGTGTTATGGTTTAACCAATATATTGTATAGAAGTGTTTCTACCACTGCGTTTTTCAAGGCCTACATCGTTGACTATATGTGTATGGCATTACTATTATCTCAAACGGCACAACATTATTATTACGCACTAATTCAAATCATAAATTGCGGCATGAGTCACACGGAACTCGTATTAACGCCAACTTTAATATCTTGATTAAATGGTGCGGTATTTAACATGTTACAGATTGACGTTATGTCGCATAAATAATTATAATTCATAATTTAATTAGGGAAACTCAATTACAAAAATTGATTTTGGGTTAGATTCGAACTCATGACATTAGAAGTACTGTCATAATAGTTTCTTGTTGCTATTAGTGATAATGATAATAAACTTTTCAATCAGTTTGTTTAGTAAAACAGTCCCAAACAAAGGCATATTTTTTTTATACAGTATCTTCCCGGATTGAGTTTATAAGAGGGCAAAAATTCTTATTTTTGATTTTACAATAAAATGCTAAAGGAATTAACTATCCCCACAAATAAAAATCTTAGATAGTTAAGTCAGGGCTTCTTGGAGGTCACAAAACATGACCATTCAAGCCAATACAACAATTTTCGAATTTTTGATAGAGCCAGGCAGCAACAATGCACGAACGGTGAGCCGGACAACCATCATGTTGAAAATACTTCCTCTGTCGACAAGCAAGTGGGAGAACACTTAAACCATTCCAGAAAAAGTTGGGATTTAAATTTTATGTTTCATTCCGAATGAACAAATCTGTAATCAGAATTTTAATTCCACTTATGTATATTCGAAAAATTTTATTTTCATTTTTTTCATCGCATTTCATCTATTATTTTTTTTGGTGGAAGGCTTTGACTTCAAAACGTCAAACACTAATTTATGTGTCAAAAATAACTTCAAACTGTAATTCTCTAATTTTTGGTGAAAATGTTAACGTTATCACAAAAAATATATTTTATACAATGTTATGGTACTGGGGAAAAGAGCTACCGTTGCGTTGCGGAAGAATTTAATGAAAAATTTCCCGGAGTAACTGTTTTGCGTATGGGTAGGTACAAGGAATACGGTGAAAAAAATTTTGGAAACTGGTTCTGTTCTGAATTTAAGGAAAAAGAAAATAGTACGCGATGAAGATGATGCTTCCTACAGTTTTAATTTTGGATTCGGTGGAAGATAATCCTAAACTTTCATTACGGAGACAGTCGCTTCAACTAAATATGAGCAAATCTCATATTCAAAGAGTTTTAAAGGAACATAAATTATACCCCTATAAACCTATTTTTAATCATACGCTAGAACCGGTAGATGATGAAAAGCGTCTTTATTTTTGCATGTGGATGGGATATAAAATAATGCAGAACCAAAATTTTCACAAAAGCATTGTATTTTCCGATGAAGCAATTTTTACTAGCAATGGTACTTACTGTTTCATCACAACATGTTAGTTATTGGTGTGATACTAATCTTCACTTTTAGACTAATATAAATTATACCCCTATAAACCTATTTTTAATCATACGTTAAAACCGGTAGATGATGAAAAGCGTCTTTATTTTTGCATGTGGATGGGACATAAAATAATGGAGAACCAAAATTTTCACAAAAGCATTGTATTTTCCGATGAAGCAACTTTTACTAGCAATGGTACTTACTGTTTCGTCACAACATGTTAGTTATTGGTGTGATACTAATCCTCACTTTAGAATTGCTTCAAAACGTCAATATTTTGTTAAGGTAAACGTATGGTGTGCTGTTTCTTACCATGGAATAATAGGCCCATATTTTTTTGATGCTAATGTAAATCAGCACAATTATTTGTAAATGTTAAGCAACTTTTTCTGGAATGGATTAAGTGTTCTCCCACTTGCTTGTCGACAGAGGATGTATTTTCAACATGATGGTTGTCCGGCTCACCGTTCGTGCATTTTTGCTGCCTGGCTCTATCAAAAATTCGAAAATTGTTGTATTGGCTTGAATGGTCCTGTTTTGTGACCTCCAAGAAGCCCTGACTTAACTATCTAAGATTTTTATTTGTGGGGACAGTTAATTCCTTTAGCATTTTATTGTAAAATCAAAAACAAGAATTTTTCTCCTCTTGTAAACCCAATCCGGGGACATACCGTATAGTACACCATTATTAAGATTTACCTACTTCTAAATTTAAGAAGGTTCTCCTCATGGAATAAGTAAGGACGCAAATCATATTCGTAGGTACAACACTATGGAACATCATGCGAGTGGTCGTTACTCAAGCTGTAACCCGATTATTAAGATCAGTAATAAATCATGGATGTTCGGAAAATCCTAAATCAAGTAGGTTATGAACAGAGAAACATTTATCCTAACTTATGCCTATAATTTGCAGTGTATTTTTAAATGTCAAATGGTGCCTGTTGGTAATTGCCTTAGCTCAGACATGACATCAAATATACCTGAATTATTTCGACTCCGGATTTCTCTGAACACCCGTTATCTGGTTATTAAAATAATTCTGTTTTGTCCATCACTTATTGTTTTGCAATCTATATGAAAAATTATCAAAAGAAATAGTAATATTATGGTTGTCTTATCATAATGTGACACGATGCCAGCGGTACTTCAATACTGGGCAATCACATGATAAAAGCAGAGCTCTTACATCCACCAATTTCCAAAAATTGAATATACACTAGCATCTACGACAGGAAAACACTTTGTCGTCATGCCATCGGCAGGTAAAGTAAATTCGTAGTGTTATTAAGTAAATAGTTGCTTAATAATTAATTTCTTAAATCAAATAATATTTACGACCATAAGACACGATCAACGAATTTCATGTAGATGCATTAAAAGTACATGACGAAAATTACTATTTGCAATGTATACTTATATTGTGTTGTTTCGAATAGCGTTGTACACATGTATACTACAGTAACTACTTTTTATAATATAAATAATGTGTGCAACAATTAGGTACTATGTATAATAAGAACAAATATTGAAATGTTAAGAGGAGCTTCTGTTTAGGAAGAAAATATAAGTAGTGGTTAAGAACACATCAGATTCGTACAAAACATCCTCTACGAATGAAAATTTACAAAAATTTGATGAGCTATACCTTGTCTCAGAATAAGAAGGAGTGATTCAAATATCGCGCCAAAATATCGTATATTTTTAAAATATTTCATTGGTTCTTGCGTAGGCAAGTTTAACATGGGAAAATAAGTTCGACAAAACGTCATTTTATGTTTATAGCCAAGCCATAACCTAACAGTCGAAAGCAAAAAAAAGTAGACAAGAAATCTTGTACTTTGTAAACCTGGCTTTATTTACTTGTCATTAGTGTCAAGTCATTATTCTATGGCAAATCAAATAATTATCAAAACGTCTTCTACCTGATTAATACAAATCAAAATAATAATTAAAAAACATCATGAAGAAATATACCTATGCTTTAATATCTGGTTATAGACCAGTTTTTGTTTAAAACTTCTTGCAATCTATTTGGAAGAGAGTTATAAAGGTTGGTACAAATATTTTGATTTACATTCACCCATGCTGTGTGAACTATTTCTACCAGATCTTGTCTATTTTAAGGTCTTCGATTTAATTTCTTTATTTCTTTGATCATCAGACACATTTTCGATAATATTTAAATCAGGACTTCTTGCGGAAAATCCAACACGTTGATGTTATTTTCTCTGAACCATGTTTTTACTCTGTCCGGTGGATGGGGCAGTTATCCTGTTGAATTATAAAATTGCGATTTGGAAAAAATAGCTCCACTGAAGGCAACATCATATTACATACTTAGAATGTTGATATAAGTCTCTGAATTTAAGTTTCCTTCTATTTCCCATAACATATTATTTCCTTTCCACAATTTCACGTACTTTGAAACCGTTACTCAAATCTGCAATAACACTGACTTTATTATCTTCATTTATGGAAGGCATTTTGATAATAGTTTAATATCAACTGTAAGGTTGTCAATTTTGATAGATAACCAAATTTTGACAAGTAACTTTGAAGTCGCTATCACACTAATCATTTTGAGAAAGTCTATAACAGAAACCTGTATTTTTGTCTACTTTTTTTTGCTTTCGACTGTAGTCTCTTACATTTTTACTTTGGTTTATTATACTTTATTGTGTTATTAAATAAAATCCGTACTTTTATGTACAACATGAGCATGCGTTGATCAGACGGCTTAATAACTAAGGAACAAGTGATTATGCATTTGAAACTTTGAATTTGATGAATCTGTCAAAAATACTGTACGTCAGTGCAAAAATCAAACTTTCAACAATTAATATCATTGCAAAAATAACTATAGATGAGTTCATACCATAAATGAACTGGACAACTCACACATATTCTAGAATTGACTCATTAATTTCAAGTAAGTGTTAATTAAATACTGATTATATTACCACATGTTCATATACATGTTATATTTCAGATATGTCAAACGTAAAGAAACCTGTACTAATAGAAAAAGGTGAAAATATCTGGTGGAGAATATGGGAAAAAGTTTGGATTGCCACAAGTATAATGAGTGCACGACAAGCTTTGATGAAAACCTGTAGGATTAAATAGCCATACCGATAAAGATAGGCAATTAAAAATACATCATATAGGAACTGAATTGATACATAAGATGAAGTTGCTTCAAAAAAATCCCCATTCAGACTATCACTTATATGAGAACTTTTGACAGAAGCAATTAAAAATGTTACAATAAATATTTGGAAAAATTGTGCCGACCATGTAATTTTTTAATCTTTTTAACATGATGTGAACACTAAATTATTGTTAATTTCCAATATATAGTAGAAATAAATATTTGTTATACTTTATATATTTTCATAATAAATAAATTTTAATAGGGAATAATAATTAGTAATGTGTAGGTATATGTAATTATCTTTGCAGTTCGTGTAATAAACTTCAACCGATGTAAATTTTTCTATTTATTACTGTTGTATGTAAGATTCCCATTTCCAAGACTAGTTGCTTGAATTTACCTCCTCAAGGTTTGTAGCAGAAATACGAATGATTTATCTGTAGAAATTCTTTATTGATATTTAAAATAGAAACTAATAAGCAAAACCTTTTCTGCAAGTTCTTAAGGACATTTTGATAAAAGATAAAATGTTTGATTCATTCTTGCTCTCTGATACAAATATTTAATAATAAATAGAGTTGATTCACAATTTTCATGTTGATATAGCACCTTCACTAAAATGTGCAGTAATTATATATTTATAACGGCAATCCTCCTCAAAACGCTTAGAACAAAGTCTATGCTTTCATTTGTAAATTGGGCCTATATCTTTATCCATAAATTCTTCTACTTTTTTTTTGTAAAACTAGAATGAACTGATTTGAATGTTAAGAGATTTGTATTCATAAAATTACAGATATATGCACCTACTTGTGTTTATAACTTTACTCTCCTGTTTCCAATTGCCGTGCACTCGTATTGCTGCTTCGACTGGTAGAATGAAAAGCGCCACATCCATCTATTTTAACGAAAGTAGTAAATGAAACACAAAACAGCTAAATCCTTGGTTAGAATTAATACAGTTCTTCTAACCTCAATTGTCATGATGTCATATCAAATTGTCTACTAAATTTTAAGCTATGTGTTCCATGTTTTGGCGGGATATTTGAATCACTCCTTCTTATTCTGAGACAAGGTATAATTTTAATTGTTTTTAAAACTGTATTAGGGTTTCCTATACCTATCTCTTATAGCTTTTTGTTAATTTAGGATTTTCAATTTCAAACACCAATTTCTTACAAAATATTTTTCAAAATGCTAATATTTATTAACCTATTATTATAGTAAATAAAATATTATTGAAAATATGTCTATGTAGCTAAAATAGATACAGATGTATACCCTTTTTATGCAGCTCCTATTTATTATGAACACATTGTATTCAAAACTTAATAAAACATTATCCTTGTTTTAAAACGGATGTAAAGAACAATTTATCTTAGAATAAATAAAACATAACCAAATATAAACAATAAATTTAACCCAGTTAGTGTATAAGTAAGTCCACTGTCACTCTAAAATTACGCAGAAAATATACGTTATTAACATGATGCAACGCCAACTGTATCTGCTATCTCTGCGCAATATAAGGCCGTCACATAACGAGATTTTTCTGATTTTAATAACCTCAAAACATCGATCTTTAAGTGGCGCCTTCTATCCAAAGCATACCAAACTGCTTGGTAATCGCTGAGCATTTTACTTTCTTATACGTAGTATAAGGAAGTATTGTGATGATGAAAATTTTCGACCTCGAGATTTTTGCAGATGTCCACGTTTTGAAGTCCCCTGATACCGAAAAAGTGGTTTTTAAAAAATGTCTCTCTCTCTCTCTCTCTCTCTCTCTCTCTCTCGCTCTCTCTCTCTCGCTCTCTCTCTCTCTCGCTCTCTCTCTCTCTCGCTCTCTCTCTCTCTCTCTCTCTCTCTGTGTGTGTGTGTGTGTGCGTGTGTGGTCAAACCGCTGGAGATATCAATTTCAAATTTTGTATTTACGTGTATAATCTCCTTCTTGAGATCTGATTAGTTTTTCAGTAAAATCGGTAGACCGGAAGTAGCAGTTTACTTCAGCGAAAAAATCGAATTTTGCCAATATTTCGTCAACTACTAAGTTTAAACAAATCTATAAAGAATTCATGTATACTTAAAATTAAAATTGAGAATAATTTTATTTAAAAAGTTTTTCGAAATTCCTACCGGAAGTAGGTCTTTTACTCTTATCGAAAATCAGTTTTTTGCGAATATTTCGCAAGTCATGCTTTTTAGACAAGTACGTTACGGGTATAAAAGTATTTAAAACATAATTTTCAATATCTTTTGTATAAAAAAAATTTCAAAATTCAGACCGGAAGTACCACTTTTACTCTTATCGAATAGCGATTTTTTGTAAATATGTCGTAAGTTATGCATTCTATATATATTTATCAAGAGTGCAAAAGTATTTAAAACTGAATTTGCAATATTTTTTGTATATATGAAATTTCAAAATTCGGACCGGAAGTAGCACTTTTACTCTTAGCGAGGAGCACTTTTTTGATATCTTGCAAAGTATGCATTCTATCGAGATTTATTAAGAGAATAGAAGTACTTAGAATAGTAATTTGAATAATTTTTGTAAAAAAAATTCTTAAAATTTTATAATTTGAAACGCTCATACGTATAAGAAAGTCGTGTGGTGGCCACACCTCATTTTTTAAAATGACGTGATAAAAATATGCAGTATGACTGGATTATATCAAACCTACTGTTATTGACATTTGACTGATTTGACGTTTATTTTCTCTATTCCATATTCTTTTCTACTTAAATTATTCTATACTACACATATTCAGTTACATTTAATGTGTGCTACATACTTACTATATTTTGGGAAGTTACGTCGAGTACTAATGGAACTTAAAATAGTCTGCGCCAAAACGAAAGTAATTCGCAAGGTACTTCGGAAAATGAGAATATAGAGGAAACGCGTTACATTCAATTGTACGTCATACTAGATCCATGACGTCTCGTCTTGTTTATGTTGTCGGATCAATTTTTATTTCTGTCAGTGACATTTGATATAACCAAAGAAAATATGTATTCACAATACAATAGCTATAACGTATTTAGCAATTGAAATGCTCTAAGACTTCAGCCTTTCTCAACTTATTTATGATATTGATTTAGATTGTCCAAAAACTATAAATATTTCATAACGTATCCATAATAAAATTTAAAATAACCAACACTTACGCTATTCTCATTCATTAATCAGATAATTATAGAAAAGTTTGTAAAAAGCTTCGACTGTTTACAGAAACCTTTCGGCAAATAGATAATGAACAGGATGTATAGTTCTAAGAAGAACTGTTTTTATACAATTTATATCAAAGCCAAAATAAACACGCAAATTTGACAGGTAAAATATACACAACACAGGCCTTTTTGACACATGTGATTTACCTGACAACACCGAATTTAACTATTAGTCTATTAAAAATATGTAAGACATGTAAACTAATGAAATAAAATATAATTTAACAAAATAACTTTTTAGTGTCACTAACACAGTTATGACAACATGTATATGTCATCATTAACGTGCAATTGAATATAACGCGTCTCCTTTATAGATTATTCGAAATGTAGTATAAGGAAAAGTCTTGGTAAATAGCTATAATTTTTTGCATTTTTAGGTTAAATTTACATCTTAATATTTGTAGATGTAGAAATTCAAATGAAAAAATTGCCGGGCTGAAGTGAAGCAGCTTTGCTAAACGTAATTTGGTCACTAATATTAATAGTAAGTCTGAATATGTGAACTCTAAGGTATTTGAGGACTGATTTAGAGCAATTTTAAAAAGGATACAAGTGGGTTTATTATGAATATTTCAACATTGTCAATTTTTGTTTTGCAATTAAACTTGCACCTGTTTGATAAATAAAGATGCTATAGAAACTTTTAAAATGCTCTCATTATTACCTCATCTCATCAATAATGCACCTATCATCGTAAGGTTAAGAATGCCAACAAGAAACTGATTAGTGTTATGAAGCAAATTTTGGTCTGTCTTGAAATGTGTGCGAAGACATACTAACAGATTTGGTATAGGCAACACCAAAGAGTGCATCACTGTAACTAACTAAATTAGTAAATTGTAATAGTGCCAAAATATTAAAATTCTTTGCCAAATATACAAATGTATTGAAAAAAATGTGGTGTGGCCACCACACGACTTTCTTATACGTATGAGCGTTTCAAATTATAGCATTTTTTATACAAAAATTATTCAAAATCATATTATAAGTACTTCTATTCTCTTAATAAATCCAATAAAATGCATACTTTGCAAGATATTCGAAAAAAAGTGCTAGTCAATAGGAGTAAAAGTGCTACTTCCGGTCCGAATTTTGAAATTTTATGTATACAAAAGACATTGCAAATCCAGCTCTAATGTACTCTTGATATATATATATATTGTATTTCTACCTACGACAAGCTATTGCAAAAGGTTGTGTTTTTAATTTGTTATAGCTAAACTAATGCTTTAACATTCCCCAATAGCTTAATGCCAATAACAAGAAATTTCAGTGGCCATGAATTATTATGACACCAGTGCCTCTGGTGCAACTTAAGTTGCTGCTTCGTCGCATTCATCAAGTAATGTGAAAACCACAGCAGAACTTACACTCAAAGAGAAGGTACTGGAATTCAACCAACATAGTTTTACAGATTTCACATCGACATCTGGATGAATTTACATATTTATGTAAAATTATGATATACATATATATTGTTATATATTTCCTGAAACATTTCTTTTATTTCTTCTCTAATTTGCTAATGTAATGCGAGAGTGTAAAAAACACTCCATTTTGAAAGGTTTCTGACTATTTCACTATTGTTAACAGAGGCCAGCCTACCATTATACGGATTTTTATTTTTGTTTTCTCACTAAATCGATACTAATGAAGACCAAAGTTCGTAAAACGTACCTATATTTCTGTGCCCTGGTTGGGTAATAATAAATAATTTTCACTCTTCCTCTGATACTGCATTGTGTCGTTAATGTATGATGATTTCATAAATGTGCCATAATTTTTTGAAAATTATAATCTATAACTATTATACAATTAATACTACCAATATTAATTGGAATGACCCTCAAATACTTCTTTCGGACTGAAAAAAAATGCTTTTAGAATCGTGTGTAGCATACAATGTTGATAATCATCCCTACAAATCTATATGTTACAGCAATCCATTCACGCTGTGTGATTATAACATTTAAATTATATTTACATTCATTCCCAAGACTATCAAAATATGCTAAGAAGAAATCCTTGAGATCTTGATTGTCGTAGAGGCTAATGTTTTACTAATGTGCCTGGCTGAAAATTGCCATTTAGACAATACAGACTGTATTACTACCTACTGTTACTATACACAATGGACATAAGTATTTTTTTTTGGGGATTGATATTCTTAAGGTAAGACGTTATAGGTACTACACATATTATTTAATTTCTTGGTTATGTAATAGTGAAGAAAACAAATAACTTAAAAACACATCGGTCTGTGGTTACCTAACCCCTATTAGTTTACATTTTCATGTTTGATTTACACAATTCTGCATTATCATTACGTATTTTTCCTTGTCACTAGTGTATCATTTCACACATAAGTCAGCAGATATTATTTGTGTGGTGAGAGTATATGTCGTCCATGATAAATCAGGATCTTCTAGTGGATCTACATGAAATAGTACGCGACTGACATAGTTCGCATCGACATTATTTATGTGGTGGAATTATATGCTAAATGTGTACATTTTCACATTTAATTACACATTTCCTGTTTGCATGACTGTCACCATGACTTTGAGGCTATGTTGACTAGAAAAAGTAAAATTAACATCAAAAATGACAAATAAGAAAGAATATATCTACACTACTGCTTTTTTGAGTTTGCCATACTAGTATCATTATAAACGGGGTCACGGAGCAGGAGTAATCAAGTTGTAGATGTCGTTGTGCGTATGTGGTGTAAAAAAATGGGTTAAAGTTCAGTGAAACCAAAACTTCTCTAATAACGTTTAGTTTCAAGCGCATCCACGATAGATTACTTTGTGCAATTTCATTCAAAGTTTATCAGATTCAAAGACGCTAGTAAATTTCTTACTTGTACTACCAACAACTGCGCAAAGCATTGAACCATATATCAAAAAGTGCTGAACTACTAGTGTGATAATGTTATGTCACATCTACGTATCTTCGAAGCTTTGATATGCTACCTAATTTACTGGGATTGCATTTTCAGCAGTGCTTTGTTTTGCAGGAAAAAAAATATGAAACTTTTTAAAAATAATATTTATCATGTACTAGAGTCAATAGATCTTAAAAATCCAAATATCCTAAAACGGGTCATAATTCTAAATATTAAAAATGACCTTGGTATATTAGTTGTGTGAGTATTTTTACTTATAAGAATAGAAATACTATCATTAATTCTGAATTCCTGTTATAGTCCGCTTTAGTTGAACTTCTATAATATACCTATTTTAACTTGAACACCGGTAGGAGTAGCTGTAAATAAGCAGGCTGTTTCTAGTTAGACTGTTTATCTCAAAAAGTGAAGAGCTTTGTCCCCCTACAGTGATCCAAGCACAACATTAATTTTACCACTGACGATGGCAACTTAGTTGTCGAAATATGTATCCGGAGATTGATACTAATTGTGGTAATTAAAAGGGTTTCCTGTTGTAATATTATATATCATTATTTTTAAGGACTCTTAACAAAATTGTAACCAAATAAAGTAATTGGACGGCGTATTTGAATCATATAAAAGCACACCTTTGCATAAACGCATTTCCTTACTCCCTCGTATAATCTGTTATGTACCTCCTATATATGTGCGTTCATATATAGCTTTACGTGTATGATTGCGCCAGGTATGAGTCAGGTGAGGCTCAAGGGTTTGATAATTTGAAAAAGTCGTGGGTGGGTGTATTTCATGTTTTAAACTATTCGTAGCATTGAAGGAATAATCACCCTCGGTTATCGTCTAAAATCACGAAAAACAGTGCGACATTAGAATTAGAGAAATATAATTAAAATGAAACATTTCTTAACTTCGTCATCCATGCGAAAGAATGCCGCCAATTGAAAGCGCCGTTTCATAACTTGAATTTAACCCGGTAATTACAAATGCAAGAGAGAGTAGGAGACGGAGAAAAAGAGAATGAGAGCAAAAAATCAACAAAAACAAAAACACGCGGCTTACCTGACCTGTCGCTACCAGTAGGTACGTGTATCCAAAGAGAAGTGCGTTCACAACAATTAATGCAATAAAACACTACGAGTTTAATTGAAAAAAACCTTTATGTTCAGAAACTATAAATAAACCGTTTGACATTTAACAGGACAGAAGAGAAGAAAGAGACAGAAAAAAGAGACGCCACAACGACAATAGCACCCTGGCGTTCAACAAAACATTAAACAATCCACAAGTTCTATCAGAATCAAACTAGTACCAGCAGAAATAAACGCTGTTGCTACGTAGCCAATCAAGTGAACGGTGCAAGTTCCCTCCACAGTTGCGCGAATCGAAGCGAATCGCAAATTTCAAGCGGCTCGTTCAAAATATATTCATTAGTTCATTTATTAACAACCTCAAAACATTTATTTGAAGATTTAAAATGATTCTTTCAGATAAAATATATTATTATACAACGAGATAAGCTACAATACGGCAATTTTTGATATTGGTTATTGAATGAATTTATCAGACTGGATGTCACTAATTATTAAAAGTAATTCTACTTATTTAAGAACAAAAACGTTATATTTTGGTGATGCTATAAGTATACACTGAGAAAAGTATTAGGGTACATTTGCGTTACTTATCCATGGCATATAATAATAATGCTTTCTTGCCGTAAATTTTATTACAAAAACATTGGCAGTGTCAACAAATAGCAAACAAAATGTAAAAAAATGCACTGCAATAGCAGAATCATAAATACAAACAATACATATACCCACACAAGGAAAAGAGACATACAGTTACATAATTATAAAATAACTACATCCGGCATTTACAAGTTATTATTTAATAACTCTTAAAGTTATAGAAGGCCCTATCCAAAAGTATGTATTTAAATTACGGTTAAAAGCGGTTGTATTTACATCGGCAGCTATCTTTAAATACTCAGGTAGTGCATTAAAAACTGCAATAGCTTTATAATAAGGCCCCCTCTGGTAGCAGCTAGACCTAAGCGATGGCACGTGCGTATGGTCATAGAGACATAAACATGGTTGTTCCTAACAAACTGCGACGAATTTCTCTGCACTAGCATAACCAGTTCATAAATATATAAACAAGAAAGTGTTAAACCTTGGAGTTTTTGTGACCCCCTGCAGTGGAAAATATCACTGCAGGGGGTCACAAAATGCACACCACACATTAGGCTAGATTCTATACTACCATAATACGGGGACAAACTACAATTATTGAGAATAGAGATTGATACAAGTTTTTAGAATTTGTATTTTAAATATGTTCAAAGTAATTGCCATTTACAATAATGCACTTAACCATTCTTTCCTTCCATAGTTTAAAAGCGTTCAAACAGCTGTCCTTAGGGATACTATCATAAAAACACTTAACGGCGATGTCAATCTCTTCTTCTGACTCGAACCTTTTCCCTCTCAAATGTTTTTTGAGCTCAAAAAATAGCCAGAAGTCACACATCGCCAAATCCGGTGAGTAAGGAGGATGTTCTATAATTTTGATTTTGTTTTCCACTAAATACTGAACAGTTGCCCCTGCTGTGCGGGACGACGCGATATCATGAT
Organism: Amphimallon solstitiale; assembly: GCA_963170755.1. Taxonomy (NCBI): domain Eukaryota; kingdom Metazoa; phylum Arthropoda; class Insecta; order Coleoptera; family Scarabaeidae; genus Amphimallon; species Amphimallon solstitiale. Next base: position 109,615,723 of record OY720676.1, read on the forward strand.
ATAACATGATATCCTTTCTGGGCACTTTACTAAACACAGTAGGCAAACAATTTTCAACATGCCATTTAGCGGTAACTGTCTTCTGATCTTCTAATTTAATTGCGGCTACTAAACCCGTACTTCTAAAAAATACTGCGTACATAACTTTTTTCACTGCTCATTGTTTTTTCCCCATCGCAGGGGTTTCCTCGTCTTCATGTATCCAGACTCAGCTTTCTTGGCGAGTGGGAACATCAAAAAACGTTTCATCGCCAGTTACAATTTTGGAAATAATTTGATGGCCACCAGCATTCAACATATCTAAAGTTTGTTTGCAAATTCTAACAAGCAGAACTTGTTAGTATTTGCCAACAAACTTTAGCAAATTCTAACAAGTTCTACTTTTTGTTAATCTGTCAGATGATGGGGTACAAACCGAGATACAACCTTTATCAAAATAAAAATAAATAAATATTCGTGCAAAATTCATCTCACTTACGAGAATCCAATCTTCAGATTGAACTCTATCATTGCATAGGTAATGCGGCTGTCCTCTTCCACCATCTTCTTCACTGCAGCAATGGTTTCGGGGTTAACAGCAGTTAAGAGAGGGTCAGCTCTTTTTTGGTGAACCAGCAACTTGCAACCTCGCTCAAATTCTTTATACCTTCTATAAATAGTTGCCGCAATGATGGTGCGAGATCCCCAAATGCCGATTTTAAACTTTGCTCAAACGCTTACGCGCTCAAGCCTTTCTTGAATTCATAGTAAATCATTATCCGAAAGTTCTCTCGTGATAATTCCATTTTTCCGATAACAGAAGCTTTTTCTATGGACTATTTCTCAGACGCTATTCAACCAAATATCACAAACTAAACTGCAATTGACAGATAAAATAATGCACTATTTAATAAACTACAATTTGTTTTGCACGGGTGACTAGATTTTTCAGTTATCAATAATTGTAGCTTATCCCTCGTAAAGTAGCTTAAGTGAATCGGTCGAGGTAAGTACACCTGTTTAACATGTTAAGCGCATATATGGTGGAGGAAATACCGCTGACCAGAAAAGTGCAGTGCTCACGCCAACACAAGAATAAATCCAGGGTAAGGCCCAGAAAACTACAGGATGGAGTTATCGGGACAGAACGGCCACCAGATCATATATACAAACTATAATCGACCTTTACATTTTTTGAGATTTAAACTATTCGAGTATTTGCTGTGTTTAAAATTAATATTAAAGTCACACCACGAGCTCATGTCAGCCATCACATCATCAGTCGAAAAATATAACCAAAGTACAACGCCCGTCATCCAGTGAATCATATATAGAATTAATGGCACTGTACATAGTGTCACAGGTCGATTTCTTTGCTAATAATCCAAATTGAGAAGGATTTATTACATCGTGTGAGGTCAGGAATAAACTCAATCTCACACTAATGACTTTTTCAAAAATCTTATTAAAGCTGGGCACTATTACTACTATTCCCCCAGTCACAGTGGCAATCCGCAGATACCAAATGATAAAGGTAATCCGACACAGGACACTCAGCGACGCGACGTCAACAGCAAAAGCATCCGAACGAACGAACATTGGAAAACACAAGGGAGATTCTAATTTACCAGATGACACCTGTACAAACAAATAACTATAATGCGTTTTGTTCCATGTCCAATATAAATCCCAGAATATTCAAAATCTTTTTCAACCGAAAGTACTGAACAATTAAGTGGGGAAGCAACCACACCCGACCGGACCAGCAACAAAGGTCCATCGGCCCTCCTCGCTGAGCGAGAGAAACCATCCACCATTCGATAATTAGTGACAGCAAGATATGATAACTCGCTTTTCATAAGTAATTTTGGACCTTACTTTAAGGGGAGTTTTACCTGACGAAAGTTATCGAACGCTGTATGTCGAGTTGTCTAAAATATATGAAATAGATTTGACTAGATCAAAATGCAAGTGGCTTACACAGTCCATGTACTAAGACCAGCCCATATGAAGCGTATGCCTTGTCAATTGGGGTAAATTTTAATGCAAAATAAACAGAAATTGTATTCATTTTTTTCATACATAAATTTGAGTATACAGGCTTTTTCACCTAACCCGTTCGTTAGAACTTTTCTATGTTAACGCCTTAGGACAGTTTTGAAAATTTGTAGCACGTAATGTTGATACTTGGTCTGTTAATATAAAATATTTACACTCATTAACCACTTTTGGTTATACAGGAAGTCATAGCCAACTTTGATTTTTTAAATGGAATGTTATATTTTTATTAATTAAGGTTGAAGTAAAAATAATTTACAACTAATTTCCAGTATAATTATACTGGAAATTAGTTGTAAATTATTTTTACTTCAACCTTAATTATTATGGAGTTCCAGCAAGTAACGGCCGATTCAATCAATATATTTTTATTGCTTTTTTATATTCCTTGTAGAGTGTTGTAACACATTTAACTAGGTTTTATTTTGTGAATAATTAACCGTTTTTGAATTATTTTGATTTTTGTCAAATTGTTTGTTTTTTCAATGCACTTTTTAAAACCACATATCTAAGGCGTATTTTATTAGAATTACGTCATATTTCTACTGCAAACAGGGAAAGGTATACGATTATGAGTAATGTATAAATATTTAATATATCTCATACAGGGTGTTCGAAATTTATCGATTATTTACGTAATCTTAAATTTAAGAAAAATCGGTTTTTTTAAATGGAATATAGCCTGTAGATGAGCACGCCCTAGTAAGTAGATGAATATCTTGCATCACACAGATATAGGTTTCCCTATGCCTATCTCTCACAGTTTTAGAGATATTAATGATTACTTTCTAAATTGAGCATTATTAGCAGTAAACTGTGAAAAAAAAATCAAAGGGAGTCAGATCGGGGGATCTAGGTGGCCATAACGAGGGTCAATTGCGGCCAATCCACCTATCCTCAAAGATATTTGTTAATTCCCGATATACCTCATGTGAAGAGTGAGCGGGTGCTCCATCCATTTGAAACCAACATTGCCGTATGAGATTGTGTGGTAGGTTATTCAAAAATTGCAGTACTACTTCTCTTAACAACTGTAGATACCGGGCGCTCGTTAAATTCTCATTATAAATTTCGTATTCAACGCGGTTATTTACAATCATTGCAAAAACGTTGAAGCTAAAAGTGTCTTGAAAATTTGCTTCTCTAATGGCATGTGGATTTTGTTGTGCCCAATGATGACAATTTCTTCTATTAACTATTAAATAAATTTCAATTCATCTGTCCAGATAATTTTTGATAAAAAATGAGGATCTTCTTATGTTTGAGTTATAATAAACTCCCAAAACTGAATTCTTCTATCTTGGTCTCCCGGACGAAAAGCCTGAACAGTTTGAAATGAATAAAGATGCATCTTATTTTTCTTTAAAATCCTATGTATAGATGTACATGAAATTCCTACATCTGCAGATGCCGCCTGTATAGAACTGGTTAGATGTGCATGAAAATATCCCAAAACAACGATTTCATTATCATCGTCGCCCGTAATCGGTTTTGGAACTGTCTTCTTGACTTGAATACCAAAACAAATGAAACTTGACTCTATTCGTTTAAACTTAGTTTTATTAATTGCTGGTAAATGTGGGTATCTTTCATTAAAAAGTAGACATGTTCTATCAATTATTTGAAGAGATTCACCATGAATGTAGAATAAATTTAAAATATCTCTATTAGAATAATTATTGAATTCGTCTTGCATATTTGTGAACAACTTAAAACCAGTTAGAAACGAAATGAACTACCTTTCAATTTTGACAGATCAAATTTACTTTTCAAGGCTTACTACTACGATTTTTCTTGAAAATGCTCAATTTAGAAAATAATCATTAATATCTCTAAAACTGTGAGAGATAGGCATAGGGAAATCTATATCTGTATGATGCAAAATATTCATCTACACACTAGGGCGTGCTCATCTACAGGCTATTCCATTAAAAAAAAAACCGATTTTTCTTAAATTTAAGATTACATAAATAATCGATAAATTTCGAACACCCTGTATGAGATTTATTAAATATTTAGACATTACTCATAATCTTATACCTTTCCCTGTTTGCAGTAGAAATATGACATAATTCTATTCAAATACGTCTTAGATATGTGGTTTTAAAAAGTGCATTGAAAAAACAAAAAATTTGACAGAAACCAAAATAATTCAAAAACGGTTAATTATTCACAAAATAAAACCTAATTAAATGTGTTACAGCACTCTACAAGGAATCTAAAAAAGCAATAAAAAATATAACATTCCATTTAAAAAATCAAAGTTGGCTATGACTTCCTATATAACCAAAAGTGGTTAATGAGTGTAAATATTTTATATTAACAGACCAAGTATCAGCATTACGTGCTACAAATTTTCAAAACTGTCCTAAGGCGTTAACATAGAAAAGTTCTAACGAACGGGTTAGGTGAAAAACCCTGTATATTAAAGAGAATTGTAAAATAAAATACATGCATATTTAAATATATTTCAAATACAAATCCGGATTTGGTTGCAGGGAATTCAGTGGTGTAACTATACCTCCACATGCCCCCCCCCCTCGTTGCGGGGGGCCCGAGCCCAAGTACACCTATTTGTAGGATACACCAACGTAATAATTGGTTAGGTTGAGCTGGATGTTGCGGGGGGACCCAAAATTTGTAATTACGCCACTGAGGGAATTATATGTAGCTGTCTGTGTTCATTTATGATTTATTGCGCAATAATACTGATGCGACTACTTTAATAGAAATGTTCGCCTGCCAGTGGCGGCTCTTTAATGAGAGCAAGTGAGCAATTGCACCCCGTGGAATTTTGAAACAAAACAAACCAAGCGGCGACTAACTGTGAAAGTATTTATTTATTACGTATTCATAGTTATTGAACAGGAACGTGGCGTGCGCGCGTAACAACCTACTTGCACCGATCGTCGTCACAGACATAATGACGACTAACAGCGCACGGATGTTTACCCCTTCCACCGAGAGAAACATACCCATGAGCAAAGCCCAACCGTTGCTCCGTTAAGCCATTAACATTACATTGAAGGTGGGGAGAACTGTATTTTGTTCTACTTCCATATCGTATAATACATAGCATGTGAACAAGATCCCCAGTCTCCTCACCGCTGTTGTAAGATAAATTTCGTCTCTGCGTTACAGAATAACACGTTTTCGCGGTTAACGTATGATGAAAAAATCTTAAACGGCCGATGCCTCAATTATGTTTAGAAAATAAACAATCTGTTAAAGGTAAAGAAGTTATAAGAAAATTCAAAATGAAAATTTATCAGAAAAATGACTGGATTTGTGGGTGTGAAATTAAAAATACTATGTCTTGTTTTCCGTGTCTTTTGTTTGGTGGTAAACCGTCTTGGTCAAAGAACGGAATAAAAGACTTAATTCATCTTAGTGCTAAAATTACGAAACATGAAAATTCCAAAGGGCATTTGAAAAATATATTTAGTCTAAGAATTTTAGGAAAACATAACATTCAGAATGTTTTAGATTCATCATATAGAAAAGCAGTTGAACAACACAATGAACAGGTAACAAAAAATAGGCATGCGTTAAATTTAATAATAAATTGCACTAGATTTTGTGGCGCGTTTGAACGGGCACTTCGGGGTCATGATGAACGGCAAATGTCGAATACCAAGAGCATTTTTCGGGAGTTGATAAATTTTACGGCAGAATTGGATAAATCGCTCAGAGATCACATAGAAGCAGCACAGGTTTTTAAGGGATTATCAAAAACGATACAGAATGAGCTGCTTGATGCAATGTTGACCGTGTATAATGAACAAGTTTCCAGTGAAATTAAAGCAACCGACTTCATATCTGTGATAGCTGATGAAACCACAGATGTGTACAATCAGTTTCAGTTGGTGGTTGTTTTAAGATATATTGTGAACGCGAGACCGGTCGAAAGATTTTGGAAAAATCTTCTGCCTAGTGGACATGATGCTAATTCTTTATCTGCCTCCATCCTTAACGAAATTAGTTTGCTTGTTGATGACCCAGAAAAACTGATTGCACAGAGCTATGATGGGGCAGCAGTCATGAGTGGTGCTATTAACGGCGTGCAAAGACATGTCCAAGACCAGTATCCAAGGGCCAATTTTGTACATTGTTACGCACATCAGACAAATCTTATTATGTCACATGCTACATCGAGCAGTAGTAATTGCAGAATTTTTCTTGCCAATCTGACGGGATTATGTACTTTTTTCTCCACTTCACCACAACGAGCTGCAAGATTGGAAGAATCCCTTCAGAGAAAAAGCTTACCTCGTTCTTCAAAAATAAGATGGAACTTCAAATCTAGGACAGTGAATACAATATATGAGCACCGAGAAGAAATAATTGAAGCTCTAGAGCAAATCGAGGGAGAAGCTAGTTTACAAACTACCATTCATCAAGCTGGTGCCAATTTGCGAATTTTAGAGGAGGAAAATTTTATCTATTGGTTAACTTTCTTTCATAAAATTATGCCACATGTGGACATATTGTTTAATCAATTTATAAAATGTCAATACAGATGCATTAAAAATCAAGAATAATTTAGATAATTTTGAACGCGCTATTGGAAAAATTCGAACCAAAATCGCTGACACAGATAATCAGTTGGTTAAACAAAATGACTCAGAACTGACTCCTCGACCATCAACGCGACGAAGAGTAACTGATGGTAGCCAAAGACGGAGGGAAACTATTGAAGTGTGCGATATTATTTTGGTTGAAATAAAAACTAGATTTCGGTATACATGGCACTTAATATTAGCAAACTTAATTTCTTTTAAACAGTTCTCCTCTTTTCAAAAAAAAAATTGATTGCCTTAAAGAAGCAGTAAAATTTTATCCATGCCTCAATGAAAGCAGACTGCGAACTGAATTAATTGATAATTCTTCTATATTCTAGAGAAGAATTTAGGCAAAATATAGAAGTCAGTGCTGTAGGTCTGCTAGGCCTTCTGCTGGATGGATTAAGCGGCACCTTTAATGAAGTTGTTAAGCTTTTAAAAATTGTCATTACAATCCCAATGACAACGTCTGAAGCGGAACGCCAGTTTTCACGGCTGAAGAGAATAAAAACTTTCCTGAGAAATACAATGAAAGAAAACAGATTAAATGCCCTTACTATGTTATCTTGTGAAAAAGAATGTATAAATGATTTTCCAAATTTTAATAAAAAAGTGATAGAACTGTTCTGCAAGTCAAAGACACGCAAAATGGACTTCGTTTATCGTCAGATGTAATCAAACTGTAGTGTTATATTTACTATTCCCTCAAAACAAACTATACAATGAACAGTACCTGTCTGGAACAGTATGTCGGTGAAACTTATAAACATTGGGTAAGCGTTCTTGTATTATACTTTTTAATTTTGAAATTTTGCACTCCCTATGTGAACCACCCCGAGCCGTCACTGTCTCCTGCTGTTCTTCAATATTCGTCTGGCTTTCCAAATGTATTTTATATTTCAACGGCAAGAATAAATGTTTTAAAATTACGGAATTCGTAATTATTATTTGAATAGTTGCCAGAGTAAATTAGATATTAAGTTTTCTTCTGCAATAAATATATAGTATTGATATTATTATTATTATTTGTATTTACTTAGGACGCTGAAGCTTTTTAATAATATGAGTAATGTTTTACAGAAAACTAAAATTGAACAAAAACAAATTTGTATTGTAACAACAGTGCCTGTTTGCCTCGGGATCGAAAACTTCCATCATCACAATACTTGAGTGTAAAAAACAAAATTTACCAATACCTCGTCAACTACTAAGTTTGGACAAATTTCTAAAGAATACAAAAGTACTAAACAGTGAATTATTAAGGGGTTTTGATAGTAATTTTTACGAAATTCCTATACGGAAATAGTTGTCTTACCAAGAAAAGTTTTTATGCATTCTATCCAAATTTATTATTACAAAAATATTTAGAGCTGGAGTTGAAACAATTTATGTATAAAAAAAATTTCAAAATTTGGACCAATAGTTACACTTGCATAAAAAATTCGGAACGCGCATACGATTAAAAAAGTCGTGGGGTGCCCACACCTTTTTTTTTGTTAGGGTCCTTTGTAAAGCTGCGCAGATTACTTAAAATTTCTGTAGGTTTGACAAATCCGTGCTGTAGCAGTTTTAATACAATAGTAGAAATTAGTAAAAAGTAGAAGTTTTATTCATATTTATAAATGCGGTACTTTACGTTAAAGCCCTAAACAGAATGAACGCGAACAAGACGCGCACTAGGCGCCGAGAACTGTCAAAAGTAAATTCATCTTATGGCATAGCGTTGTTCTGAATAGAATAAACGCGCTGAACGCGCATCAAACGCTGCAAGTTGAGCAACTTCCAACTTTTAACGCGAGCGACGTTGTAAACATAACCACACTAAAGTCACTATATCTAACAAAGTACCGCAATTAGGACGCCATATTGATTCCAATACCAATTTTTAAATGTCCAGTTTTAGTGACTTTATGGAATTGACAGATATTATGACGATTTTCAATATTATTTATTGTTTAAATTTGTTTTAGTAACTATACATGCATTTTTTGTAAATAAAACGAAATATGTATTATGGCAAGCTTATATTTATTTTTTGACAACGGATCTCATAGTAATGCTTCTACTATTTTTATCACAAGTTGTTGATACACTGTGTCTTATACACACTACATTGTTTTATACTCTTCCTTAGTGCCTTCCTCAACTTTTCGATCAACAGTGTTTGAGTTTCTTGCATGTCACCATCAGAAAGCAGTACGATCATTTCTGGATCTGGATCAACTAATACCATCGCCTCATCTTCATCTGCCCGATCTTTCTCATCTAACAATCCACAATGTATAATGTAATAACTTAATAAACAGACTGATAAACATTAGTTTTACAATATGCAATATAACTACAACAGGTAAATAAAGTATTTCAAATTCATACCATGACATAAATCATCTAATGTAAGGGACATCTTCTGCAAGTTCTTCATTTATACGTTTCCTTTTCCGGCCTGAAGTTTCACCAAATGAACTTGCTTCCGTTATTATTGTCTCATCGGTGTTGTAATGTATGGAATTAGATGAACGTTCATTTTCTGTTAATAAATCTGGAACTGCATCTGGACGTAACAGTTTTCGATTATCCATCCGGTTTTGTTCGAATTGTTTTTCCGAAAAATGAATCTAAATGTTTTCTAATCAAATTAAACGATATATTAGGTTACTGAGCACTGAGCACTTACCTCACAGATCATAGACATTGGGCTTAAGTCACCTTGTCCAATACATTTCATCCATACTTCTTTCCGTTGTGTGTTACGTTTGCCTTATTGTCAAAACAAATAAGATAATATAATAACAATTAGACAAAGTATGTACATATACAGGGTCGGGCAAAAAGAGCGGAACACCGAATTTATGGCTTAACTAGCACTTTTTCGAAAATTTAACCTAAATTAAAGTTTTTGTATACTTTATGTATTATTTATTGGTGTTTGCAGATTTTCCGTTTTTGTCACATTTTTGGAGATATGATGTCACCGGATAGTATTTTAAATGAATCACCCTGTATTTATATTTTTTTTGAGTAGATATTTTTTTCCTGAATTCACTAATACCAGGTTTAGTGGGTCTCTGACTTATGGTTTCATAAGAAAAAAATAAAATGTAATGGCACCTAAATATTTATTTAATCAAAAACGAACGACAATAACTAAAGATTCTAAAAAAAGTTAATGCTGCATTAACAGTTCATGTCACCTTTAAGCGAGAAATGAATTTCATAATCATTTGTTAAAGTTAATGGACGTTAATGAATAGAATCTTTAGTTATTGTCGTTCGTTTTTTATTAAATAAATATTTAGGTGCCATTACATTTTATTTTTTTCTTATGAAACCATAAGTCAGAGACCCACTAAACCTGGTATTAGTGAATTCAGGAAAAAAATATCTACTCAAAAAAAAATATAAATACAGGGTGATTCATTTAAAATACTATCCGGTGACATCATATCTTCAAAAATGTGACAAAAACGGAAAATCTGCAAACACCAATAAATAATACATAAAGTATACAAAAACTTTAATTTAGGTTAAATTTTCGAAAAAGTGCTAGTTAAGCCATAAATTCGGTGTTCCGCTCTTTTTGCCCGACCCTGTATATTAAATACATTGCATTTATAATTACATACCACTTGGCAATCGGAACAGACGATATCCATTTCCGCTTCTGCTTTTGCATCGTGCAACACGGCAGCCAGTTATTGTCACAACAAATACAAACGTTTCTTACTATGTATAACACCAATTATAACACATTAGGTACATATAAATAAGCGACCAAAGAGCGATTTCGTGATTTCGTGTTTTTACAGTAATAATATGACAGCTGCTGTCAGACAGCAGTCAAACGGCCATTTTGATTCCAAAATATATCTTTCTCTCTCTTACTCATGGTCCTTACCAATTGCGGTACTTTGTTAGATATAGTGACTTTAAACCACACATTAGGCGCTTTCCTTTTACTAGAGATCTGAGCTGAGCTAAAGTGATGTGAGTGTCTCTGCTCACTTGAAGTGAGGAAGGTTCTGACCAACCTCACTTCGTCTCAGTCAGCTGATTACAAATGGAACGCGTCAAAATATAATCTCAGCTAAAGTGAGGTGATATTATCTGAGATTTATGTCAAAAGGAAAGCGCCTATTATCATCCAGAAATGAAACTGTCCATTTGGCACGATAACGGAGTGACACAAATGACACAATTGTCGTTGTTACAGGTTAAGTTTGGAGCGTCATGTTCGCGCTATTCTGTGTCTGGGGTTATAAATGCCCTCCCACGTCCTTTTACTATTATAGGTATTGCAATATTGAGTAGACATAATACATTTTAAAAATACTTTTAGTTATGCTAGTAGCGCCACGTAGCGGATTTTACTTGCCAATATTACGTACTGTACCCCCTTAAGATCGGTTTTCGGACATTTCATCATCTAGTGCGCGTCTTGTTCGCGTTATCGTTTGCGTTCATTCTGTTTAGGGCTTCACCCTCCAAGGCCTAACGTTGCCATACGGAAACGAAAACAGTTCTATAGTGATTTAGTTTCTTATACGTAGTATCAGGAAGTATTGTGATGATGAAATACCGAAAAAGTGATTTTTGCAAACAGCTCTCCCTCTCTCCCTCTCTCCCTCTCTCCCTCTCTCTCTCTCTCCCTCTCTCTCCTCTCTCTCTCTCTCCCTCTCTCTCTCCCTCTCTCTCTCTCCCTCTCTCTCTCTCTCTCTCTTTCCCCCCTCGCTCTGCCTCTCTCTCCCCCCCCTCCCTCTCTCTCTCTCTCTGTGTGTGTGTGACCACGGTGTACACAAACTTAAATTTAAGAAAAATGTTATTAAAAAAATTTTTCGAATATCTTAGCTGAAGTAGGTCTATTACTCTTATCGAATATTAGTTTTTGCGAATATCTCGCATATCATGCTTTCTAGGCAGGTACGTTACGAGTATAAAAGTATTCAAAACATAATTTTCAATACCTTTTGTATAGTTGAGTCGCTCTCGCATCGACATGCGCCACTAAATTAAAATGGCGTCAAATTTGAGATGTTGCAAAATTTACCTGTCAAGTAATAAAACCTACAAAAGCCATTTCAGGACTGTCATAAATAATAATATTCATACAACTTTTAACATTTGTCTTAATTATCTTTTGACGTTTGTTATAATTGTCATCTAAACATTTTAAATTTGTCAACCGTGCTTGCCTCCTAAACAGTATAGCCAAATGTTATACAAAATATAGGTGCAGAAAGAATAATATTTAATAGCTTTATTTATAATATTTAATTTGTAACTGGCTTTCATGTAATAGTATTTTTACGGCGGGTGTAATTTGGACCGAAAATCAACTCGTTTACCTGCCTAAGAAAAGGGGTCCGTCAATGAGCCATACATTTTCGACCAATCCGGTGATAATTGATTATTAATTGCAGATTTACGATAGTAAAGATATATTTACCGGTTCATGTTTCCAAACTTCTAGCATTACTTTGTTTGCTATCAGAAGAAGATAAAGGGTTATTTTCTAAAATGTCTGCTTCTATAATAAAAAGTTCACGAGGGTGCGATTTACTTATTTTAGAAAATGTTTCCTTTTCAAAAGAAGAAGTTTTGAAAAGTGGTGAAGTGCGTTGGAGGTGTATTAAAAGAAATTCAAAGTGTTCAGCTAAAGTATATACTGTGGGTGCCGATTTTACTGTAACCAGAAGCGAGTTAACACATAATCACACTTCAAACGAAAAAAATTTACAAAGAAAAATTATTTCAAATTCATGTAAGCGAAAAGCACAGGACGATATATCAGAAAAGCCTTCGAAAATTATAAAAAGTGTACTTTCGGAAAATTTGCCGCAAGAATTAAATACCACGGACATTACTCTCATAAGGAGAAATGTTTATAATAGTCGTCGGAAATTACTGCCAGGTCCGCTGCCTAAAAATATTGAAGAAGTCCATAATGCGGTTGAAATGTACTCTCCTAAAACGACAACAGGTGATTATTTTTTAAACTGTTATGTCAGCCAATCGTAATGAGAAAAAGTTTGAAATCGACCAATAACATCACAATTACACCGACTATTTGCTAGTAGCAAATTACAGCGATAATTTTTTGATTAAAAAGAAATCCAATCAAATTGGTCTATTTCTAATCATGTGTGTCAAATTAACCAATGAAACCATCATTTAACTAACGCTTATGTCATCATGAAATGTCATACATCATTGTCTATTCCGATGACAATGATGTATGACATTTAATGATGACATAAGCGATAAATATAATTTTACGAATTGTTCTATTATTTTTTCAAGTTGTTTAATTGGACCTGTGTTTAAATAAATACATAAAAAAGTTAGTATTGCCCCGGTTGTCAAGGTAGCGCATCCATTTGTCTCAAAATATTAAAATTCAGCACCGTCGCCATTTTGAAGCAACCTTCAGATTTCGCTTTAGAGATTTTCTCTAACATAAGGTGAGTGAATTGGTATAAATTCGAAGAAACAATTAGTTATCTTACAAAAACCAACATGAGCACGAGATTTGGTCAAAGCTCGGCTGATTCAATACAAACAGCTGTCGAACAAACAACACCAATCAACACCAAAAAAAGTAAGAACACAATATGGAAACAGTTTTCAGAGTTTTGCCTTGAACGTAATTATGAGTTAACTGCATCAACCGAGTTGAAACAAATCGCAACAATTTTGGAGGACTGGGCATATAACATGCGCAAAAAAAATGGAGAAAACTACAAAGAATCTGTTGTCAAAACTTTGTGGAATGGAACCGCAAAACTTATCCAGGAAAAATATTTCAAGGATTATAATAGAAAAATGGATCCATTCACTGATATTGAATTTAAGACTGCGAGAGACGCGCGAAATTGTAAGCGTCGAGAACTTCAATTTATTCTCGAAAAAAGAAAACCATCTGCTGCAGCTCTCAAGAAAGAAGAAATAGAACAGATGATAGCAGCATGAGACGAAAATACTCCAAATGGATTACAAAGAAAGTTCTATCACACTGCTAGCTACGAACTGGCATGGAGAGGTGGAGAAGCGTCAAAAGCGTTAGTGCAATATTTTAGAGAAGAAATAGATCATTATGGAAATCAAACTGGAAGGATAGAATATAATCCGATAATTTCTAAAACTGCACAAGGTGGATCGCGCAGGTTAACTGATAGCAAATTTTTAACGCCAAATAAAAATAATACTGACAAATGTCCGGTACGTCTTTTTCATAAATTAATGTCAAAAAGAACTGAAAATATTCAAATTGATCGTTTCTTTTTGTCACCTAATCCATATTGGCAGGAACCTTTATCTAAGGGGTGGTATAAAGATCTCCCGGTAGGCCAAAACGAAATAGGAAAATGGACAAAACAAGCGGCCCAAAAGATTGGCTTGGATCCTAAAAAGATAAAAATTACAAACCATTCACATCGTTCTTCTGCTGTAACACAACTAGCTAAAAGTGGAGTAGGTGAGCAGCAGTTGTTAAAAATAACAGGACACTCTCCTGCAAACTCCATCAAACCCTATCTACAACTTGACGAAAAGCATCACGCAACCGTAATAAACAAATTAAGAGGAGACACTTTTTCTTTCTCTTCATCTCAAGGAAATAGCACTATTACCTACAATAATTGCACCATTAACTACAACAATTGTAAAGATTCTTAATTGTTTAATAAAGATACTTACATACTTATTTAACATTTTCCGACATAGTTTAAAAAATAATCACGCCGAATTACATTCGTGGTAATAATTTTTTGTTGACTATTCAATTCACCTGTCATTGTTCAAATATGAACCAATAAAATAGCAAATATTTACTTTCGTATCATAGCAACAGGAAATTTCAGCGATTATATCTTCCTAGAAGGTATTCAAGTGGATATTTTAAACAAGTGAAAGTTTTTATTAATGTAACTCATTTACTAACAATATTGAAGGTACAATTAGAAAAACTAACATTACTGCAGTGCTGCAGCAGACATTCTGGAACAGAGCTATCACTGGGAGTACCCGAGGGAGTACCTTTCTCTTGTAGCTTAATACCGTCACTATTACTGACAGATGTCGAAGTTGTACATGACACATTTGTTGTACTAAATTGTCTCCATACTGAATCTTTGGATTTCTTCGTGTTCCAAGGGATATTTTCGCAAATTTCAGCATCGATTTCGTCTTCAGATTTCGTGCCAAATCTTTTCTCAGTTCCCATTATTTAGAAACACCAGTTTTTATTCAACGAAACGAACTAAATAGGAACACGATTCCAAAAATTTTAATGACAAACATAAATGTTTTTTTTGTTGACATGGAAACGTAATCATGTGTAACTAAATATTGAGTCATTTTAATATGAAAAATTGATTTGGTTCATTGAATAGTCTCTCGAATACGATTCGTAGTCAAAGTTGAGTCTACTATTTTTGTGGTGCTTTACACTCATGTCTTTCATAATTGCGAATACTACTCGTGCTCCGCACTCGTAGTATTTAAATGCAATCATGAAAGACATTCGTGTAACCACCACAAAAATAATCGACATAACTTTGACTACTCATGGTATTATAAGTGATAATTTTAACTAGATTAGCACTCACCTTTATTGCTATTAAGAAATCCCACTCGTGGACTTCGTCCACTCGTGAGATTTCTATAGCAACAAAGGTTCGTGCATCTAGTTAAAATTATCAAAAAATTATCACCAATTATGTAATTACTGTTGAAAATTTTGTTTTTGTTAACTGTTTAAATGATAATATAATTGTTTTTTCTTGTCAAACCAATATTACTACATTATCTCAGATGAATGTTTTATATATGGATGGTACATTTTCTTTTTGTACAAAGTATTTTTACCAATTATTTACCATTCATGGTTTAAAAAACGGGCACTATGTACCTCTTTTATACTGCTTATTGCCAAATAGGACTACTGAAACATACAGTAAACTTTTTTTGATACTTAAGTCTAAGATTTTAGAAGAGTTTAATAACGTTTTTGAACCCGAAGAGGTATTCATAGATTTTGAAAGGGCGATACATAAAGCATTGCGAAATGTTTTCCCAAATGTCAAAGTAAATGGTTGTAGATTCCATTTGCATCAAGCGTGGTACAAAAAAATTCTTTGGGATTAATTTCAATCTACAAACACAAAAATTCTGAAGAAAGTAAATGGCTAACCCATACTTTCGGTTTAACGTATAAAACCTTCTGAAATTGAAGACTGTTTTATTTTCGATTTGATGACATACAAACCTAATAACGTGTTATTAGATAAATACGCTGATTACTTATTAGAATATTATATAGCACCAGATTCTTTTTTTCCACCAAATATATGGGCACACGAAATACCAACAATAAATCGCACCACAAATGCTTGCGAATCATTTCACGAGAAAAGTCAACTCTTCTTTTTATGCCAGTCATCCCTCAATATTTATTTTCATCGAAAAATTGAAAGAATTTCAAATTGATACATATCCCAAAATTAGAAGTTTAAATATTCCAGCAAGACAAACAAGTAAAAAACAAATTATAGTTTATTGGGGATATGGTAAATATGTTTCGATCTGGAAAGATTTCTAGACTGCAGTTTATCAAAGCTGTATCCCATCAAGCTTTTTAAAATTATATTAGTTTACTTATATTAATAAACAAATGTTTAATAAACAAATATAAAATCTTTTATGTATATTACAAGATATGTATTTCTGCTTTTTTTATGTTTAATAAACAAATATAAAATCTTTGAAATCTGTGTTTCACTTTCTAAAATTAAAATTTACCACAAATTCGAAGAATATCAATTATCGATCGAACTTAATTACGGTCGAAAATACATATTGTAGTAATCTGAACACATGTACACCTCTAAAGCAACACACACACACACACACCTCTAAACAAAAGATCTTGACACACACACAGACACGAGATTGACAGTTAGTTAAAAGTTGTAACAGAACAAAACAAACGCAATATAATGTATATTAAAGTTATATTAATTAAAGTGTTATAAATAGAAATAAAACAAACACAGGGCATTTTTATTTATATCAAAATATTACAATTTGGCGACGAGTATAAAAGACAAAAGGAAGCAAAGATAAAAGTAAACAATCAGTGAAAACAAAATCAAGTGCATCAACACAGAGAAAATGGCGTTAGCATACACAACCCCTATAGAACCGTTCAATATCAAGGAAAATGGAAACAATGCAGGACAAAGATGGGAAAGATGGATCAACAGATTTGAAAACTATCTATTGGCAGTTGGCATAGAAAACGAAGAAAGAAAAAAGGCCATGATGCTGCATTATGCAGGTGAGGACATTTATGACTTATATCAATCCTTACCCGACCTTAAACCCGAAACCGAGTCCCCATCCGACAATCCCTCAGCATATAACGTAGCGAAAGAAAAACTAAACAAATACTTTAGTCCAAAAATTAACAAAGACTTCGAAACATACAATTTTCGCCAGGCAAAACAGGAGCAAGGTGAAACAACAGATCAATTTTATGCAAGACTCTTAAAGCTGTCAAAAACATGTGAATTTAGTAACACTGAAAATGAGATCAAATCTCAAATTATTCTAAACACCAACAACATAAAGTTGAGACACTTCGGACTCACTGAACAACCCAGTCTCGAGAAGTTGTTACAGCATGGAAAGGCTTTAGAAACAACACAAATACAAATGGAAGCTATATAAAACAAAAAGGAATTCACAAACAAAACTTGCAGCTACCATAAAACACAAAACAACAAAAACAGGCTGTGCAAAAACTGTGGAAACAATTGGCACGAAAAGGGAAGGAAACATGTCCAGCTAGCAACTCCAAGTGCCATAAATGTTCTAAGATAGGGTATTTTGCCAAAGTTTACCTCAGTTCAAAAGATAACCCAAATAAACAATCACCTAATCCTGTAATCAACAACCGACAAAGCAAAACAAAACAAAATATTAAACATAGCAATAAAATAGTGCAGGTGAGCTCAGATTCAGAACAATCATACAGTCTAACAGTAAATAGAACAAGCATACCTACAACAAAAGTCAAACTCAATAGCAAGTATCTCAATTTCATCATAGATACAGGGTCTTCAGTAAATATCATAAACAAAACAACATTTGAAAACATCCCTAACACCAAGTTGTATGCAAGCAATTGTGCAATATACCCATACAACACATTTCAAAATTTAGAAGTAATTGGAAAGTTTTCTGGCAATTTTGAACACAAAGGGAACTACACTAAATCGGACGTGTATGTAATAGAAGGACAGGGTGACCCACTCTTAAGCTATGAGACCTGCAAGAGTTTGAAATTAATTAACATCACATATAACGTGGCAAGCAAAATAGATATGACATACATTGCACATGAGCACCCAAACATCATCAAAGGCGTAGGAAAACTGAGACAACAAACCGTTAAACTACACATTGATGAAAAGATACCACCAATAGCACAAAAACACAGAAGAATCCCTTTTCATCTACGGAAATCATTAGAAGCAGAGCTAAGCAGACTAAAAGAACAAGACATCATAGAAGAAGCAACAGGCTCAACACCATGGATATCTCCAAAAGTACTAGTACCAAAACAACATGATAACCAGCAGCTTCGCCTATGCATAGACATGCGTTCAGCAAACAAAGCAATCAAAAGAGAAAGACACCTAACACCCACCATCGACGACGTAATCTCAGCACTTAACGGAGCAAAAATATTTAGCAAAATTGACCTGAAAGAATCCAGGTACATCACCACATTCTCTACCCACCTAGGCTTATTTAGATACAAAAGATTATTCTTCGGAATCAACTCAGCAGCCGAAATGTTCCAAAACACAATACGTGGAATAATAGCCAACATCAAAGGTACAATCAATTACAGCGACGACATTCTAGTATTTGGAGAAAATCAGGACGAACATGACGAATCCCTGAAACAGTTACTGAGCAGGCTAGAAGAAGCTGGTCTAACAATCAACAAACACAAATGCATCCTAAACCAAACAACTATAAAATACCTAGGACACGTCTTTGACAACAAAGGTGTAAGTCCGGACCCAGACAAAGTGAAAACATTCCTAAATCTGAAAACACCAACAAATCAATCAGAAGTAAGAAGTTTATTAGGTATGATCAACTTTGTAGGAAAGTTTCTTCCAAACACAGCAAGCAGAACAAAGGAACTCAGAGAATTAATCTTAAAAGAGGACAAATTCAAATGGGAAAATAAACACGAAAAAGCATTCAAACAGTTAAAACAAGATCTACTAGATGTAACCAAGCTAGCATACTTTGACGTAAACAAACAAACTAAACTACATGTAGATGCAGGACCACATGGACTAGGAGCAATACTGTCTCAGTGTAATCCAAATGCGTCAGAACCAGAAATTGTTGCATATGCAAGCCGAGCACTAACCAAAGTAGAACAACGATACAGCCAGATAGAAAAAGAAACACTAGCAGTAACATGGGCCATACAACACTTCCACATACATTTGTACGGAACAAATTTCGAACTATTTACTGATCACAAGCCACTTGTACACATTCTTCAAAACCCAAGATCGTCACCTAGCTTAAGAATTGAGAGGTTATGTTTAAGAATACAACCTTATACGTTCACAGTAAAACACCAAAAAGGAGAAACCAACCCCTCAGACTATCTATCGAGATACCCGACTTGAACAGAAACGCCCAAAGTAGATAAAATTGAGCAGTATGTAAACTTCATAGTTAACAACAACACATACGCCTCAATAACACTGGAAGAAGTACAAGAAGAAACAGGAAAAGACGAAACGTTACAGTTACTTAGAAAAGCGCTAAGAAACAGAAACATGTGGAACGAAAACAAGTTAACCTCATACAAAAACATAAGAGATGAAATTACAGAACACAAAGGAGTGCTATTAAAAAGTCGCAGAATCATCATGCCATCAACACTCCAAGAGAGAGCGATGAAACTTGCACACAAAGGACATTTAGGAATAACAAAAGTTAAAGAACTCCTCAGATCAAAAATATGGTTCCCAAACATGAATGAAAAAGTCGAGAAACTAATAAAACACTGCCCAGCATGTCAAGCAACAATACCAACACACCACAGAGATCCTATAACTACAGGAACCCTTCCAACAATACCATTCGAACAATTAGATATGGACTTTGCAGGACCTTTTCTAAATGGAAAGTATATTTTGCTAATCATAGACGAATATTCCAGATTTCCATTCGCAGAAGTAGTACCATCTACAAACTTTGAAGCTACGGAAAATGTATTATCGAGGATATTTTCAACATTTGGTCTAGCAAAAAGAATAAAGACTGATAATGGACCACCCTTCAACAGCCATCAGTTTTCAGAATACCTAAACATCCGCGGAATAAAACACATGAAGATTACCCCAATGTGGCCAGAAGCAAACGGTGTAGCAGAAAGATTCGTGAAAACACTGAAAAGATCACTGATATGTGCACACTTAGAGACAAACAACTTCAGCTCACAACTAAAAGATTTTCTATTCAGTTAGAGAAGTGCACCGCACCAATCAACAGGACATTCCCCGTTCAGTTTAATGTTTGGACGCACAGTTAACACACATCTACCTAGCATAGACACAGAAAGCTCACAAAGTACAAAAGATGAAGAGAAAAGAAGGAGATGGAACGAGAAAGCAAACCTAAAGCGCAGAACAAAACCACACAATTTTAAAATCAAAGATCTAGTGCTATGTAAACAGCAGAAGAAGAACTCCTTAACTCCAGCATATGATCCAGTGCCGTACGAGATAATAAGAATCGAAGGTACCAGAATCATAGCTAAAAGACACACCAACACGATAACAAGAAATGCCTCATTCTTTAAAATATTTAACACATCAAACCACTACCAAACACAAATACCCCTACCCGACATCCTTTACCATCCAAGCATAAATGTCCAACAAAGACAACAGGATGAAGACTTTCGACACCCAGCCACAACACTGGACGATACTACAACACAAGATATAGAACACGAAGAAGAGCACGAAGAGAGAGATGTACCACCCCAACCGAAGCGAACTAGAAGAAGACCAGGCTATCTAGAGCTAGAGGACTACACAACATTTTAAAAAGCAAGGGAGGAAATGTAGTAATCTGAACACATGCACACCTCTAAAGCAACACACACACAAACACACCTCTAAACAAAAGATCTTGACACACACACAGACACGAGATTGACAATTATCACAAATATACATATATCCATTTATACGTAAACGTATATGAATATATGTACGTGTAGAGATACACAGCATACACTTAGGTGTCATTACCAACAGCGAACGCACAGACACCGGTGTTTCGGCCTTTGAGGCCTCTTCAGTGTACGTGGTGCTGCTGGTAATGATCCACAACTAAGACCGTGTCCTATGTCCGTTGAATCGCAGAAGTGCCTATGAGAATATCTCAGCGACATCTGCCATCCAAGCGCGACACCAAACACGACAGTTTCATCTTGCACACTGTGCTAAAGACAAAACCTGTACGCTAAATGTGTATCTCTGTATATAAGGCCAATAGGTGGCACCGCCATATCACAAATAAATAGGATATGAAATACTTGAATGTGTAACGTACATTAACGGATAATAATTATCACAAATATACATATATTCATATACGTTTACGTATAAATGGATATATGTATATTTGTGATAATTATTATCCGTTAATGTACGTTACACATTCAAGTATTTCATATCCTATTTATTTACGAGATTGACAGTTAGTTAAAAGTTGTAACAGAACAAAACAAACGCAATATAATGTATATTAAAGTTATATTAATTAAAGTGTGTGTAAATAGAAATAAAACAAACACAGGGCATTTTTATTTATATCAAAACATTACACATATCAGATAAAATCTACTCTTTAATCCTCCAGTCGAATTTACATGCCCCTTTTTTATACCTGCATTGATTCTGGTCGAAATTACATCCGTCCGTATTTTACTATGGGAAGGTTATCCTGAAATATTAATTAATTAGTTTCATTTTATTGTTTTGAAATTCTTTCGGCCGATCGAAATTTGTACTGGTATTGAATCGTCGTCTTTAGTTCGTACTTTGGCCGTGTCGGTTGCCAAAACGACTCGACTATATAACTGGATTTACAATATTTTTTGTATGCGTGAAATTTCAAAATTCGGACCGGAAGTAACACTTCTACTCTAGTCAGAAGCACTTTTTTTATTAAGAGAATACTTAGAATAGGATTTCGAATAGATTTTTCACAAAAAATTCTTAAAATTGTATATGCTACTGTGATTGTAGATGCCGCTATAATTTCCGTATATCGATCTTCGAAAACATTTTACTCGTTATTAGTATTATCAGATGGTAAATCTGATCTTTTAAATTATAAACATTACTAGAGGTATAATTTGCTCTTCAAATTATAAATACTACATATGGAAAAATGTCTAATTACAACAGCATTGGGTATTTATCTGACTGTAAATCAGTGACACTATTGCCTACGGTACGTAATTGTTGGAATTGAAAACCATTTGTCTCTAGGCATAGCTGCAATCTACGAGCTATCGTCGGTTTCCAATACTACCGCTTTAATTCCATTTTTGACTTCGTCAGCGTCTTAAGAAGGCGTTAATGAAACCCCAGTCTAAAAATAGGACCGCCACGACCAATCCATCTGTTTGGGTAGTGCTCATCTAATTGTTCCCATAAATTACGAGCAAAGTGTGCAGGAGCTCTTTCATGTATGTAAATCATGTTATGGCGTATTTGCAATGACATCTCGTCAATAACTTGTTCCAAAACATTAACATGTGCACTGACATCAAGACGATTAGATAGATACATTGGTCCAAGAACCCGGAGATTTATTATGGAAAGCCAAACGTTAATGAAAAACCTCTTTTGGACCATGTTTTCGAAATGCATGCGGATTTTCATCTGCCCAATGGTAAAAATTATGGGTATTAAATACACCGTCTCTGGTAAACATACTCGCATCGCTCCAAAGAATACGTCTTAAAAAGTAGTCATATTCTTGAATCCTATTTAAAATTGTGTTGCAAAAATGTAATCGAAAAATGATGTCGTATTCATAGAGTGGCTGAACTTTACACACATAATACGGACGAAGGTTTTCTCGTAGAACCAACTGAACGGTTTTATACTAGGAATGTTTAAGGGGATATTAAAGTCGAATTTGCTAAAATTGGAGTGAGAAGAGAATAAGTGAAATAAAATACTGCAGACTACCGCAAACAGTTCGGAGAGTCCCATAGGCGGGGCCAAGAAGTAGGTAGGAGCTGAAGGCGCTGTTAAAATACAAATAATTCAGTACCGCACCATTCCGGAATTTCTTAATTTAATTACTCAAATTAAACTTTTTTCCGCAATTCAAAAAGCTATATCTCACAAGAAAACATTGGTCTACACGGGAATTACATCCGTTTTGATCAATTTCATTTAATTATTTCAGATTTTGACCGAGAAACACACGTACATTTTACTCTAATTTGGAATAAAAAAAAATAGATGGTTGTGACAAAAAATTACATAATCTGACAACCTTTCCGTGTACTCATATCTATATTGAAGTTGTACAAAAAATTTCACATTTCTATCTTGAACAATAGTAAAAAAAAACTGATAAATTCGATACCTTGCTTTCTCGACAGCTTTAATATCCCCTTAAGGTTGAAGCTAACTGTCGGGTACTAACGAAGGGATCTTGTTGTACTGCTACAATTTGCTCTTCTAGTTTTATTGTACGCCTCTCTGGGTCGACCAGCATTACTATTTCTTTTAGTAACTGAACCAGTTTCACATAGATGTTGATCCAACCTTTGAAATACATTTCCATTAGGATGTCCGCGATTTGAGTAACGACGTGATATTTAGGATTTTAAATAGCTCTTTTAATTACAGCGAAAGCAGGAGTCGTTTATTTTCACTGTTTATTTTCGCCGTTCGATTTTAAACAGCTCTTTGAATTGTTTATGTATACGTATGCGTAGTGAAAATATATTCGAAGTAAAAATGAATATCTTAACACAATAAATTCCCGTTATACGTATAATATGTAAATAATGGAAATTATTGAATTGATGATAAACTACCTAGCTTATAAAATATTGATATATGTACGCATATTAGGTATATCAGTAGGTATTTTTCATTTAATTTATGTTTTATATAAAACACATGAACGTGCAAAAAAACTTGAAAAAAATTTAAATAACATGATGATGACATGTTTTTAGTTATATAGATGATCATGTATGTACTTACATAAATAAATGTACAAAATGTGTATGGATAATAAATATAACTTATAAAATAGAAAATTAATAAAAAGTAACTCCAACCAATAAAGTATATTTTATTTATTATTTGTTCAGTTAGTTACCTATATGCAATAATTAAATACATTCCAGTTTCTCTTCTAATATTATATTTATTAAATATAAAGGTTACTTAGGAACTTTTTAATTATTAATATATTAACTACATTGTTAATGATTATTAATTATTATGAAAATATAAGTTTACTAACTTTGTTAGAACGTAATCGACTTCGTCTATCCGATAAGTAACATTGAAAATAATATCATAATTGCTTCGTTACAGCTAGTAAGACATACTTATGTCAAATTGAATATATTATTTAAAGTGAAGTAAATCTTAGAATCGCAGGCAGAAATATTTCTTTACATGAAAAAGATATTTATTTGTCTCTATTGAAAAGAACCCTTTTCATCATAATAAATACGAAATTAATCACTATGATTCCACGAATTCGTGCCTTCAAATACTTTCCGCGTAAGAGACGGCCATGCTTTTTTTTAATGGTTGGTGACAGTGCATAATTTTAATATACTGGAGACGCGTTAAGTTCAGTTGCACGTCATCGATGACGTTTACATGTAGTCATAACTGTATTAGAGAAACTAAAAAAGTTACTTTGTTAAATTATACTTGAGGGCATTTATTTCATTAGCATAAATAGAAGATTTATAAATTGATCGTAATATACGCATTCATGGCAAATAAACACATAATTTCCGTTTCAATATTAAATTTCTTTATTACATATTTTTAATAGACTAATAGTTCAATTCGGTGTTGACAGATAAATCATATCTGTCAAAAAGACGTGCGTTGTGTATATTCTTCCTGTCAAATTTTTCATTTTTATTTTTGCTTTGATATAAATTGTTTAAAAACAGTGCTTCTTACAAGTGTATTTATTATTTATTTGCGTCCATTGAATATAATGCCGAAAGGTTTCTGTAAACAGTCGAGGCTTTTCTATATCATGTGTTAAATTTAATGTAAATATCGTAAGTATTGCTTATTTTAAATTATATTATGGATATATTTAAGGTTTTTCGACAATCTAAATCAATATAATAAATAAGTTGAGAAGGACTGAAGTCTTAGAGCATTTCAATTACTAGATATATTAAGTTATAGTTATTGTATAGTGAATAATTTTTTTTTTCTTTGGTTATATCAAATGTCACAGACAGAAATAAAAATAGATTCGGCAACATAAACAAGGCGAGTCGTCTATAGTCCGTCTCAACCCTATTATGCAGTACAGGTTTAATAGGGATATTGCATCTCTTATTATCTTTAGTAGTCTCTTAATAACGACATCTTTATATCCGGTTGCCTTGTTGCAAGTTCTATTATGCAAAGTATATGATGGGTATATGAGTAATCGTTGCTGTCAATTGTCAGTTTTTGCCGTAGTGTGTAAACTTTTATATTGTCTTTAATTTATCTATATATAATTTCTGTTAAATCGTTCTTTTTAGCAAGCATATTATCTTTTTCAAGCATTTAAAAGTAAGTATGCATACCTAGATCTATAATTCTGATTAACGTGATAACCTATATACATATACATATACTTTTTACATATTGCTACATGATATGAGTTTTGAATTTTAAAAAGTGAGACGAAAGAGTATTCTTATTGAAAGAGATGACATCATTAGGTGGAGACATAAATACTTACGAGACATCAGAAAATTCAGAGGCGAAGGTATAGTTTATCATTTAATTTGTTATACTTTTATGTTCATTACGCAATTTGCTTGTGTTTGATTGTGATTGTTTTATTTTTAGGTAGAACTATAATATATACTGATGAATCATGAGTGAATGCAGGACACTCGGTAAATAAAAAGTGGACTGACGTTACTGTTCAAAGCAGTCGACAAGCTTTTATGTAAGGACTCAGCACTGGTTTAAAATCACCAAGTGGTCTTGGGCCTCGATTTCCATTAATTCATGCTGGAGGCGAGCAAGGTTTTGTTTGTTATTGGTGCTGAATGTACATTTCTTTGTAAGAAAAATACTGCTGATGTTCATAGTGAAATGGATGCAGATACATATGGAGATTGGTTCAAGAATAAATTGCTTCCAAATATACTAGAGAACTCGGTTGTTGGTCTCGATAATGCCTCAAATCACACGAGAAAATTAGAAAAGTTTCCAGCAGTAGCACGGAAAAGACCAAATTATTGAATGGCTCACTGAGAAGAATATTCCACTTGATAATGACATGTTAAAGAGAGATTTACTGGCTTGTGTGTCAGAGGTTAGGTCTCAGTATGAGAGAAACAAAATTGATGAATTTTCAAAGAATAATATAATTAAGAATATATGTTCTTCGTCTTTCACCTTATCATTGTGAATTAAACCCAATTGAAATGGTGTGGGTACAAGTTAAGCACTACGTTGAAATGCACAATACGACATTCAAACAAAGAGATATTGAACAATTAATTGTGAAGGGTTATCAGAATGTAACAGTGAACAACTGGCGGAATTACATTGGCCACCTTGCCAACTTGCAAGACGATGTTGAAGAGTTTATATTTAACGTCACACATTCATCATCAGATCAAGATTCTTTAAGTGATGAAGAAAAATAAAACAATATGTGTACCTACTCCTTTGTATGGTCATGCTTAGTTTTTTCATAAATGTTATCATGTATTATTAACTTGTTCTTATAAATGGGAAAATATGTTTTTGCAAAATGAATTTGTGAGGAATTTGTGTCTTTAAAAGTGTATAACGGAATGTAGATTAACATATTAATATTCAATAAGACTATATAAGTCATGTAACATATTAAAAAATAAAAGTATAACATGTGTATGTGTGGTTATTGTTATTCTTTTTATGAAAAATAAACTTGTGATTAACTTTGTCTTGGTCTGAATTTATAGTGGATAGTTGATTAAGATGTCAATATTCAGTAACGAAGAAAATTGTATACCTTAAGTGTTTCCTTGAAATATTAATTCATTTACTCTGGCCACCTCTGGCTTACTATATTCAGTTAGATTTTAAATAATTTTTTACAGAACAATCCCAAAGTATTATATTATTACAAATATTTTAACTAATCATCTTCCCATATATTCTCCCCTTTTAGTGTTTCAAATTACTATTAATTTTTTGTATGCATCAATTGAATGACAAACAGTCGTATAGGTTATGTTTTGATTACAAAAAATGTCAGATATTAAACCGGAACTGTAACGACATTATACAATGAGACGATTTGGCAACCATGAAATCAATTCCCATAAGACATGTACTGCATAATAAGGTTGAGACGGACTATAGTATGACGTGCATCTGAATGTAACGCGTTTCCACCATAGTTTAGTTATGTCATGTAAATAATAATAGGCGTCTATAACTTGAATTTAAGTATGACAACTGTCAGAATTTGAAGTTTTCAAAAAATTAGCATATACACCAACATTAATTACTTAAAAACTTCAAAAACAGCCTACTCTAATGCGGAAAGTATTTGAAGGCACAGTGTGTATCTACAACAGATCAACTTTGTAGCTTCATTTTCGCTTCCGATAAAATGGACATCAACTTCGAGTAAGTAGTTTATTACATCGTTATAAGTGCTACTTTGCTGTTAGGATATGTTGATAACTATACTTTATTCTTGGCATAATGACTATTTGCTCTATTAAATGTGATTTACTTTCATTCTGACAAATTTCTTTGTCTGGCGTGCCCTAAGAGGGGCGTTTACCTATCGAAAATTAAGACATCGCCATTTCGCGTTTTTTAAACTCATTTTGTAATTTTAGAATCTCAAATTTGGGTTAGTGATGCAAAATGCTACAATTTATAATGTCAAGGTCCGTTTTTGTACTAATTTATTTTCTTAAAAAAGTTATGTGTCTTTATAAATAACCACAAAAATGCATGAATTTGATTAATGTCTACTAACTAAGGCATGTACACAAAAGGAAAAAAACGACCTATACGCGTTAGCTGCACATTTGATGTACGATATAAAGAAAAAATTAAATTTATGTACTTATTTTTAAGGGTGGGCTTTCCCTAAGAAAAATTCTCGAACGGCGTATGTCGGGTTGCCTGAAATATATTAAATATTTATTTAGTTTTATTAAGACTCCCGTTTTATGTAATTTGTAATTATTTTAATGAAATTTGCCGGAATTAATTAGATATTAAATCTTATTCTGCAATAAACATTACTATTATTTATGATTATTAATTATTTAAGTTGTACTTCTTATTATTTCTCACCATGATTTGTATTTACTTTACATGTTGAGGCTTTTTTAGAAAAAACTAAAATCTGATAAAAAAATCTATTGTAATAACAGTGCCGGTGTTTCTTATAAAGTCTAAAAAATATTTATATTTTTCACAATCGACACAGATATTGTTAGTTAGCGAAAAAAAAATCTATTGTAGCAACAGTGCCGCTGTTTCACATAAAATATAAAAAATATTTATATTCTCTAAGTAGCCCGTGTTTTAAGTTATTGAAAATTATATTCTTCACAATCGACACTGATATTGTTGGTTAGCGAAATTAAATTATACACCGTGGGTAAGATACGAACTGTGCGGACTCAGAACTAATTATTGATTAGAAGCCAATGTTAATACCACAACTTGAAATCGAATGTTATTGATATTAGGTATCAATTTTTTTATTTACATCTTGCACTGTTTAATTTTTTTTCAGTAAAGCTTCGATAAAATTTTTAAATAACCGTTATGTGGCAGACAAAACGTCAAACGCAATTCTTTCCACACCACCTTAGAGGTAGAGTGCAAAGGGCGTTTTTTTCTCATGGTATTCCCAGTAGGCCAATTCATGATTCTTACAACCATTTTTTTTACAAAAGTATAGACAGTGTAGAAAATAAACAAGAATGGCCAAGTAGCGTTTTGCCTAAACGTATCACAATCAGTAGGTACATACTAATTCTCCAATTTCACGTTTCTAATTTCTCGATTTCTCAAAATACGGGGATCCATAATTTGAGATAATAAAGCGAGAAAATAATTTACTCTAACTTAATTACCATTTCTGGTCAGGGTTCTACATCTATGTGTATTGTCTCATACCAAGTATCCTTCTTTAGATCCCTGACAAAAGTAAGAAGCACAATCCGAGTGTTCACAAAAAATATATCTTGGTCCATTTATAATGTCACACTGCAATTTCACTATCTATAATTTGTTATTGTTAAGTTCGAACTTTTGTAATGTTCAATTGCTTTTGTCACGGCCGAATTGAATTTAGGTTTTTTTCAAACAGTACCTAATTTTACTTATATAATTAGGTAATATATGACTTCGGTACTCGATTTTTTCAATAATTTTTTGGGGACCGTAAGGGGCCGTTTGACGTAGTTTCCTAAGAACGATGCTATCACCGTTCCCTATTATTCTACCATAAATTACACCGTGCATTTCACGAGAAACCTTCCGCAATAATTGTCGACTCCATGACTGTTGACGACGAAGACGTTTTGTAGCATACGTGATCTTTAGATTTACCAAATTTTACACAAATTAAACAAAATTTGTTTTTTACGCCTACATACAATTTTTTTTTCGTTCGCCATCCAACAATTGCCGCCACTCCTGATAAACCGCTGTAATTAAACTTATAAGCTCGTTTGGCCGATGCTCTTTTACTTACTCACATATACAAAAGAAATCTAAAAACTGTTCTGAAGTCAAAATACAAAGTATAAATAAAATAAAAACATGAAGGCACAACAAATTCAGATATTTAAATAAATGTTTTACCATCTAGAAAACTGAAAATTGTGTAACTTCCTGCCACTTAGTTTGAAGAGTACGGCAAACTTCTAAGTTCGTATCTTACAAAGACCTAAAGTTGTTTTTGTCAGATTTTAGTTTTCTACAAACATTGTTCATATTATTAAAAAGCTTCAACATGTAAGGTTAGAAATAATAATAAGTCGTGCAACTTTATAATTAATAATAATAATAATGTATATTTATTGATTTCTGAAATTCCATAAAGCCGGAACCTTGTTCTTGAATAATTAAATGAATTTTTAGAGTGGGAAGAATATTACCGAATAGAAAAAAATGTCTAACAAAGACATCAATGTTATCACGTAATCAATCATAAATGAACACCGAAAGATATCTGAAATATATTACAATTTGCTTGTATATACCAACCGCATGTGGTTTCTTTTACAAATATGTTTAATGTATACTTATTATTATAATAATAATAACAACATATATTTATTCCAGACAAAAAATTAAGATCTAATACATTCTCGCAAACATCCTTAAAATAATTACAAAATAAAGCCGATATACCTATGAATGAAATATTCATAATGTTTCACCAAGAACCAACCGTAGATTCTATTAATTTTATTAATGAAACATTCGTTTACCTAAGGTAATAAAAAAAAGTTGAAGATCTCTCTGTTTATATGATGTTCGGCTTAATACAGTCGACCAGGTATACCTTCCACATAGCTGGTCTTAGACATTTCAAAACTGTGAGTAAGAGATTGAATTGTGTGTTGCCTATTTGCCATTTATCAGTGCGGACTTTGTGATCATGCTCATTGGTTTCAAAGTAATTTTTTGGAGACCAGGGTTATTTTGAAAGTAAAGTAAATACATTGTCGTGTTCAGAATAAAAATATCTAGGTACTCACGATTCAAGAAAGTGCTTTTTAAGCACAGTAAGCTTTATATCGCTATAAAACGAAAAAAATTCAAAGTGCTGTATTTTAACTATTTTTTATTTTTTAATGTAATTGCAAATTTTAATCGTGAGTCACTAGAACAAATATTGGTTATTTCGTGCATGTAGCCGTAACTTTTTCAAGTGCCTTAATTTTTGCGATTTTTTACGATGAAATTGACCATTTTGTGGCATACGCCGATCAAGTAACCCCCCCCCCTTAAAGATAAAAAACATTAAACAGTAAACCTCACATATGTTTCCCATCTATAGTATTCCTTAATCTATGAATACAACCGAAGCGCTGTGAAGGAAACCGAATATCGTGTAGCTTCACTTACTCACACCCCCTTGCGTCTACCCGTCCCGCGAGTAATTTAAGTTGCATAAGTTTCTATTTGTTAGTAAACGCCCGTCTTAATTGAATGTAATGAATAATATAATTAAGTTGGGCCATTTATATGTGAGGTCACTGCTGCCTAAAATTAATGATTTGCATGTTATAATTTCCTCTTATAATTTTGATATATTTTGCATATCTCAGACTTGGCTCGATAGCACTATAAATGATAATAGAATAAGTGTCGACGGATATAGAATACTACGGTCTGATAGGGGGACGCGAGGCGGTGGAGTCTTGATTTACTTGAGAGATTGTTTCGGGTTTAGTGTTATTGATGTTAATGATTCCATAGAGCAACTGTGGGTCAACTTGCAAGTTAATAGGTGTAAAATTGCTCAGGGAGTGTTGTATAGAGCACCGGGGGTGGATTGCAGTACATTTTTGGATGGGTTGGAGGATTCTATTTGTCGGTGTTATCTGCTATCGGAATTTACTTTTTTTGTGGAGATTTCAATGTAGATTTCTTAAAATTTGATAATGCCTCAACATCTTACTTCAGTAGCTTTCTTGAATCTATAGATTTCTCTTGCTTGATTAGTCAACCAACACGTGTTACTGCTACTTCTGTTAGTTTGATTAATCAAATTTGCACTAATAGTGATACATTTGTCAAGTCTTCGGGGGTAATTAATTGTGATATTTCGGATCATGACATCGTTTTTTGCGAAATGTTTATTACTAGACCGAGGTTGCCTCCTACTTTGCACACGTTCCGTGACTACAAGAACTTAAATTCGGAGGCGTTTCTGCTGGATCTGCAGTCTCTTACTTTACATAGGATTGACTTTATTGCTGATGTTGATGAGAAAGTTGATTTCTTCACTGAAAATTTATTGTTGCTTTTTGATGTACACGCGCCTTATGTAACCCGGAAATTCACTAGGAAACCAGCTCTTTGGTTAACTGACAATGTCAGACTTCTAATGGAACTAAGAAATCGTGCTAAGTCAAAATATCGACGAACTCGGGGTCGCGAGCACTGGGATTATTACAAGTCCCTTGGCAATTTGGCAATTTCCTGCTTGAGGAATGAAAAGAAGGCATACTTTGAGTTCATCTCGCGTGACAGATCTAATAAATCACTCTTCAAACATTTACAGTTCCTCGAATTAAGACCTAAACACAACAATGCAACGAGCATTCCAGCTCATATCGCTGACGTAGACCAAATCAACGATTTCTTTGTGAATAGTGTTGCAAATTTAAATTATTCGTCCCGGCACATTCCACGATCTCAAAGGGCGCTACCTAATTTTTCTTTCAGTACTGTTGACACAACAGAAATCTGTAAAATAATTAATAATATTAAATCGATCTCTATTGGTCAAGATGGTCTGAATATTACTATGATTAAACTGTGTGGTCCTTACATCCTACCCTACTTAACACATATAATAAACGAATTCATTCTTTCGAATAGATTTCCGGCCAAATGGAAATATGCATCCGTGATTCCCTTGCCTAAGATTCAGGAACCGATGGAATTCAAGGATCTGAGGCCAATTAGTATCCTTCCTACTTTGTCGAAGATTTTGATGAAAATAATTTTTAACCAGTTATTCACTTTTGTTAGCAATAACAGCATACTTCCTGCATTTCAATCTGGGTTTAGAAGTGGCTACAGTTGCGAAACTGCATTGTTAAATGTAACGGATGATGTTATTACCGCTTCTGATGAGGGTCTTATTACGATACTAACTTTATTAGACTTTAGTAAGGCGTTTAATTTCCGGCCAAATGGAAATATGCCTCCGTGATTCCCTTGCCTAAGATTCAGGATCCGATGGAATTCAAGGATCTGAGGCCAATTAGTATACTTCCTACTTTGTCGAAGATTTTGGAGAAAATAATTTTTAACCAGTTATTAACTTTCGTTAGCAATAACAGCATACTTCCTACATTTCAATCTGGGTTTTGAAGTGGCTACAGTTGCGAAACTGCATTGTTAAATGTAACGGATGATGTTATTACCGCTTCTGATGAGGGCCTTATTACGATACTAACTTTATTAGACTTTAGTAAGGCGTTTGACACTGTGGATCACGATGCGTTGATTGATATTTTAAGAAGTATTAGCTTCAGTCCGACAGCGGTGGGATTGATTGCTGATTACTTGACTGATCGTCGCAAGTGTCATCTTGCAGGGTAGGCAGTCGCTGCCGTTGCCTGTGAGAGTCGGGGTCCCTCAATCGATCGTCGGACCTTTACTCTTCTCCATATACACAAGTAATTTGCCAAATATAATCAAACACTCACGGTATCATATGTATGCGGACGATGTACAGCTGTACAAATCGTTTAGGCCTGACGCTTGACGGCAGAGAGTTGCGGACATCAACAGGGATTTCAGTTTGATTCATGCTTTCTGTAGACAGCATAATCTTCATGTGAATCCGGCTAAATCACAAGTCATTTTGTTTGGTAAATCGAAAATTTGTGATCAGCTTCAGGAGTGTGTAGTTATTGAGGTGAATGGCAGAGCTGTGCCCACTTGGGGATGGTACTAGACAACTCGTTTAGATACCGCGAACAAATTGGTAAATATATTCAACGAGCCTGCACACCGCAACGCTTTGGGTACCGCTGTCAAGTCAACGCTTTGTGAGTCTCTTGTGTTGTCTAACTTCACTTATTGCTCTGCGTTATACAATGCTGCAATAGATCAAATGACCGAGTCGCGAATTCAAAGAATCCAGAATTCCTGTCTTCGATTTATTTTCGGCATAAAGAAGTATGATTATGTAACTTATAAACTATCTGGGTGTGGCTGGTTGAATATCAGACAGAGACGCTTGCAAAACTCCTTCATACTTGCACGATAAGATCAGATATCGCTGTGATGTACACAACATCACAAGTCGTTACCATAATCTCATTTCGCCACCGCTGAGCCGTACTACCCTCTTCAAAAAATCTTTTTCTTATGACATTTATTCAAGTTACAATGACATACCTGATCATTATAAAACTTTATCGGTCGACTGTTTCAGGATGAGGCTGAAGCGTGACCTGCTTCTCAATGTCTAGGTATTGCTATTTTCCTGTATGTGGATGCATACATATATTTATATTTATATGACACTTGCAGAATGTTACCTATTTTAGGCATGATATAGTTAAAACTATAATATCTATTGTTCTATTTCTTTTATCAGGGTTTAGGAGGTGTAGAAACAGACATGGTCTGAACCTCACCCTGCGGTTCCATTCTAATTATTATCTTCTTTATATTATATTGTTGTGAATTTTTCTACTGTAGAAAGCGAATAAAAATTACATTATTATTATATGGCAACGCTAGGCTACAATGCTTCTTTCTGTATCTAAATTTAATACATTTCTTTTTATAGTCCTGGATTTGATCTGCAGCCGGCACTTACAATGGTGGATGATGAAGAAGACGACGATCATCCACCTCCTCGTGTCAAACAATTTTTTATCACTCCTCCTGAACCAGATTGTTTGTCGGATGGAGATTCCGGTGAGGAAGATCAAGGAGGTTTATTGGACAATTTGAGTGAAAAACATTTGTGGTCACCGGTTGAAATTGTTTATGAAGATAACGCAGGATTGGAGTTAAACCTGATGCTTTGACTCAGCTAAAACCAATATCAGTTTAGGTACACCTGAACGACGACGAGATAAACAATTTCCTTGTTGATGAGTCAAATAGATATGCAGCTTTCATAAACTCCGTTACACCAAATATTACAACGATAGAAATGAAAATCTTTATTGCCATTCTATATCTTAGTGAATATATGTTGCCGGGTAAAAGATATTATTGGGACTTAGGAACGGACATGCATACTACGTTAGTTTCGGACGCTATGCGTCGAGATAGATATGTTCAGATAATGAGGTTTCTTCACGGTGCTAACAATTCAAAATTAGATATACAAGATAAAATGTTCAAATTGCGTCCACTCATGAACAAACTGAAACAAAATTTTCTAAAATATTTTGTACCTACTATAAGTGTTTAAATTTTGATGAAGCGATGATCAAATATTTTGGACGTCATTCGTGTAAGCAATACATCAAAGGAAAACCCGTACGATTTGGCTACAAAGTATTGTACCTCAATACCGAGTCAGAATATTTGATTAACTTCGAGGTTTATCGATCAAGGAAGTAATCCTAATTGTAATGCACAATACCAAAAAGAATTTGGAGCATGTGCTGCGAATTGTTTACTTCGACAACCTTTTTAGTGGTTTACCTCTTCTGTATGATTTGAAGGAAAGGAGTCATGGCGTCGACGGAAACTATCAGCTAAAATCGACTACCAAAGGATTGTCCCACTATCGACAAAAAATCAGCAAAAAAATGACAAAAGGCCAAGATCAGTTTAAACTGTGCACCAATCCAACAAATCAAGTCAAAAGATTTTCTCGGACTGAAAAAAGAAATTATCACATTTCCGCGTCCATTTATTGTTAGAGAATATAAGAAGTACATGGGCGAACTGACAGAATGTATGAAGATGTAGCTGCTTATAGGACTGCGATTCAAGGTAAAAAGGGATACTGGTCAATATTTTTACCTAGACATCACTCTCAACAATTCTTGGACTCTATACAAGAAATCAAGAGGAAAGATAACTAAATTGCAGTTTCGTCGAGAATTAGTTATGCTGCCTCAGACGCTTCAAGAAAACCACCAAAAGCGCCTGGACGCAATTTGTCTCCCACAACAGTTTGTCAATCAATAGGATATCTGATTATGTTAAATATGATTTCCGATAAGAAAAAAAAAACGGAGATGTGTTGGAGAAGGATGTACCTCTATTATAAGAACACAGTACAAAAAATGTAATGTGGGACTTTGTATCCCCTGTTTTGAAATATTTCACACAATTACCCATAATTAAAAATCCCATATGATCATATTATTTAGACTGCTTCATGTATTTTTTTAAATAAGTATTGGTTTTATTGTGAGTTTAATAAGTTGTTGTTTTTCTATGACCTATACCTAGCGTAGCCATTTGACAACCGCCTTTTTTGTCCTTCATGAAACTTTTTTATAATAACTTATGCGATTTTCTTGTTCCAGCAAGTTTTCTAAAACTACTTTTTTAAAAAAGCGACCTGCGGACACAGCTTACTGTAAGATAAAACGACGACACCGAGAGTTTGTATGAGTTAGTACGAGAAAGCAATATACAAACTGCAGTACATCTGCTATCTATCCTTGTTACCCTGATTAAACGAGAGTCAGTCTAGCCCGTCTAGCCTCAGCGTAAATGTACTCGAATCCCCTCTTTTCCAACACTGCACTCGACCAAAAAGCAGGTTGTATATTGCTTTCTCGTACTGACTCATACAAACTCTCGGTGTCGTCGTTTTATCTTACAGTAAGCTGTATCCGCAGGTCGCCGGCAAGCACATAGTATAATGACGAAATGAGTTTTCAAACTGGTAGCCACTAGTTCTAGTCAGAATTGTATCCTTTACGAAATAGAATTTGAGTGTGGCGTTAATTCTATTATTTACATTTTGTTCATTGGCAGAAGGAATCACACGTAATATGTCTTTTAAAAAACCTCAAACTAAAGGTTAATAAGATTAATTATATGAAGACCTTGCTGGCCACGATATCGGTCTATTACGCTCAATACAGCTATTCGGAAAGTTTTCGTTTTCACCATTGTGAGCTGGTGCACCATTATGCAATTTAAACTAGCCCCAAAACGTTCTAGCGAAGTTTGAATTTATGTGAATCTTTTATATCATTATTGGTAAAAAAAACAGTAAAAAATCTATTCAACTCACTGCTGAATTTCAGCTCATCGCATCATCCATCGCGCTGATTATCCAGATAAGAAACGAATTAGATGAAGTTTATGGAGGCTGTGCACCACCACTATAGAATTTATATTTGAATAATGAGTTTAAACATGATACTCTAGAAACCAAACTGAGATTACTACGGCAGATATAATTAGGTAATAGAGTTTGTGGTAGCGTTATGGAGGACCGCGAAATGAAAGTGCGTGAGATGCTGAAATTGTTGACTGAGCGAGTGTACAATATCCTGTACAAAAAACGAGAAAGCTGGCTGCTATTCACTTGGTACAATTACGATGTAGGCTGACAGCATTGTTCACCCGTAGGTCGTCTGTCATCTGGTACTTTTCACTGCTGTTATTTGTGAAAATTACCTATACAGATAAATCGAATAAAAAATAATAAAAAGCCGCTTTTCTTTTTGCCTGCATTATTTTGTGGCGTATTTTCAGTGTCAGTCCAATATTACAATAAATTTATGTTGAATAAGTAAGATACGAAATGATTATTCATAATAGGACAATAGACGGGCGTATATAAACTATATATTATAAGTTAAGTTAAATCAATCTTTCATAGCTGACACAAACTGACATGATATTTTAAAGCTGGATACATACGTCATAATCACAAAAAGCAAAATATCAAATTGACGATGTAAAAGGGTTGATCAGGTGTAAGGGAGGCAGAAAATATCACTCTGAATGAAAATGAAATGTGTAAAAGGAATGCTTAATATGTCATGTGAACTGATAATTGGTGATATTATCTTATATTTGTTGCAAAATGGAGGACTCATTGAATAAGTTTAATAGTATTTCAATAAAACCTCAAAAATGAAGAATGAATGGCGTATGTAAAAAGCCGGCGACAAGTACCACAGACCAGTACAATATAGTTTCTTTGTCTTACTTTTCTAGTAACTTTCTTAAAATTTTCTGTTACGTTGGTGGTGGAACGCGTTAATGCGCATATTCATTAGAATATTTTGATGAGTCAGACAACTTCTGCTCAATAAAATGATGACTGCTCCACAAGATCTTCTGAACGAGTAAACGTCATGGGTAACGTATGACTGAACAGTTTGCGCAATGTTATTTGCTGAATGCGATCAACGATATTCTAAAATTATCTGTAAATGTCTAGAGTCTAGACAAATACATACATAACATTATAGCTACTATATTTAGGACAGCTGACTCGTCGGCCATTTTGGAGATAAATGTCAGTCATATTACGTACTTATTTTTGTATTATGTTTATCAAATTATTACGGTTGTAATAATTATCAAACTCTAACGAGAAATAACTACAAGCGTTATTATATGAAACGTCTTTATTAATTACTACTTTAATGACATTCTGTTATTACATGTTCATGCGCTGAGCGACTATTATAAACTGCTTCTAATATTGTTCTGGCTAAGGCCACGTAACACATATAATACAATTTTTAGTTATTATTATATATTCTGGGTATTTCTTAAATATACGACTGTTGTAAAAAATTATACCTACATTATTTCACGTCCTAAACCGGCTTAATAAAGTCAATTATTCGAAGTTCTATTCAACATTTGCTATTAGCATACATATTTACCGCCTTAAAATTATCTCCAAAATGGCGGACGAGTCAGCTATGCTTTATATAGTAGTTGTACATAACATGGGTGTAGTATCGCTAACACAAAAAACTAGGACAGCCTTGTTTTAGCTGTGTAAAATCGACGGAAACAAACATCTAACGTCAGTTAATTCAAGATTATTTGAAGCTGTCATTAATGATGCCGCATGTCAGTTTGATTGATAAGGCAAGAATAATTACTTGTAGAGAAAATGGTATGACAATAAGACAAATTGCTAATGACTTTGGCATTAACAAATACACTGTTACATCCATAATACGACGATGGGAAGAACAAGGCGATTTCACCAGGAAAGCTGGTTCTGGAAGGCGAAGGGTAACAACTGCAACCCATGATAATGCCTTAACTGATTATTTGCGCCAAAATCCTTTTGCTACGACCCGTAAGGCTGCAAATGAAACACATTTTCGTGCATGCATGATGACGATTAGTCGCAGAATTCGCGAAACGAATTTACGGAGCAGAGTAGCTGCTAAGTAAATTCATTTGACGAATCTTGGGAAACAAATCCGTTTATTATTTGCTATTAATAACATTTATCGTGAACCACAGTTTTGGGAAAACGTCGTATTCACCGATGAAAAAGTATTCCAGTCTACTCACAACGGATCTGTAAGGGTTTATCGTCCTAAAAATTCGAAATTCGATGAAGCATATTCGCAAAAGGGCAATAGATCTGGACGGATCTCTTTCAATGTGTGGAGATGGATCAGTTTTCGGGGTATGGGTGTCTGCTGCAGAATTGTTGGGAGGTTCAATACTGAGAACTACTTACATATTTTAGAGAACACCATGCTACCTACTGTACGAGAATTATACCCCGACAACAATTTTGTGTTCCACCAAGACAACTGTCCTGTACACACTGCGCAGAATGTAACCACGTGGTTCCGAAATCAGAATATTGAACTAATGCCATGATATGCACATAGTCCTGACTTCAACTCCATCGAAAATATTTGGGGTTGTATGATAAAAAAAACTCCAGGAACGAAATCGTCAGCCGGAAACCGCAGAAGCACTTTGGCAGCAAATTGTGGGCACATGGAATTCACTAAAACAAGTCCAAAATTTAATAGGGCCTTTTATATCTTCCATGCCTCGTCGTTTACAGTCTGTCATCGACAAAAACGGTGGAATGACTAAATATTGATTTTATTATTCTTTGCTTTTGTCAAGTGTATTTTCTGATATTAAAAATTAAATTACATAACCTCATATTATTTTGTCTGACAGAAGTGCCAAAAGCCTCAATGACATTAGCACAATTAGCAAAATTCATGGCTATTTGAAATATTGTTTGTCCTAGTTTTTTTATGTTATCGATAGTACATTACATCTTATTTCTTCTTGCTATATTATATAGGGCATAATGAAAATAATCCATACAACCAAGCCTGAGATTAATAATTTTTGTTTTATTTTTCTTCAAAAGATACATTTCTCAAATGTCAATAACAAAGTACTATGGTGGACTCCCCAAGGTGGACACCTAATGTACCCTGTGTAACAAGTACTTAGTACATTACATTGGTATAAGTCAAAGTGACACAACTGACTGAAACGCCACTAATTGAAACCATATTTACAATA
Organism: Amphimallon solstitiale; assembly: GCA_963170755.1. Lineage (NCBI taxonomy): Eukaryota > Metazoa > Arthropoda > Insecta > Coleoptera > Scarabaeidae > Amphimallon > Amphimallon solstitiale. Next base: position 109,655,876 of record OY720676.1, read on the forward strand.
CATAAAAATAAAAAAAATACTATAGCAACTAAAAGGTGTCCACTTTAAAAAGTCCACCGTTGTACATAAATAATAAATAATCGCATGGAAAGTCATATGGAACGCCTATGGCAAAATGTCAACTTAGGGTATCTTACTTATCGACAATCCCAATAGTTGAAAGAGCAGGATGTGTCATGTATTATTGAAGAGGGATAAGGACCAACAATCTTTTTGAATCTCTAGACATTATTATAATCATACTTAACTTGTAATTTATGGTACATATTACAAGACATTTGTTAGTAGTTGTTGGTTTAGTTAGCTCATCTTTATTACTGGAGAAATAAATATAAAGTTTATACAGAGATAGGCAAGGAAATCTTTATTTAATGGAATTTATAAGTATTTATTATTATTAATATATATGTTGTATCTTTTATGCATATATTTATATAAATTTAATATTCAAATTACAGCGAATTTTGAATAAATACACTCATTAATCGTTAATCTTCCAAATTTTAAATTAGGCGCGCATATCAATAAACACACTTCCGGTTTTCGTTTCACTTTTAAGTTTCAGATGTCAATAAACGTTCTTTTGTGAGTTCAAGATGGCAGACCAAGTAAGTAAAGCTATTTTTGCCTACATTTTTTCTTAAATTAAAGAGTAAAATATCTCCATTATCGTAAGTTGCATGTTTTAAAAGGATACAATAAATTATAGAAATAGAAATTTCATAAAAAAGTTTTTATTGTAACCATAAAACAACACGTGGTACAAATTATTTCTTAGGTTACAATATACAGAACATTTAATTTTACAGAATGAAAGATCATTCCAACGACAACCAACAATATTTTTGAGCCGTAAAAAAGGCTTAAGTGGTAAGAGACGCAAGTCTCTGCGTTACCATAGAGAAGTTGGCTTGGGGTTTAAAACTCCACGCGAGGTATGTTGCTGTTTTCAGCATGCTAACAGTTTGTTTTCTTGTGTGTAGACTGAAAAGGCTTTCCAAAAGCAGCCAAATGTTTTTCTAAACCGAAAAAATAATATAAAAAAGAAAGGACTCAGACATTCCAGAAGTATAGGCTTAGGGTTCAAAACACCACGAGAGGTTTGTTTTCTTGTCGGTTATTTTTCTTTCTAGTTCAACCAGTGAAGGGAACAGCATGAGGGTCTTTAACTGTGATCTACGTATATGGTGGTGGTATAAAATGCTTTTGTAGCTTGGCCAGTAACTTGAAAGAGCTTTTTTGTAGCATGTATAACTGTAGCATTTATGTTGTTAAATTAGTAAAGCCTTTTATATATTGTAATATTTAATATCATTCCCTAGGCGAAAGAAGGCTCATACATTGACAAGAAATGCCCATTCACAGGAAATGTTTCTATACGGGGTCGTATTTTAACTGGTGTTGTACAGAAAATGAAGATGCAACGTACAATTGTTATTCGACGTGATTATCTACATTATATCAGAAAATATAATAGGTTTGAAAAAAGGCACCGTAATATGTCTGTTCACCTATCTCCTTGCTTCAGGTAACTACTAATGTTTCCTAATAATATTACATGTAAATCAACCAGATATGAATAATGATTAAAGTAACCCAAATATGCAAAGCACATATTTTGGTTACTTTGCCTGTTTGGGTTACTTTAATAAGGATAAACACTAAATGAGGAAGACTTAATTTGATGATTTATGTTGGTGTGAAATAGACCAATTGCAAAATATGTACTCTAAATACTTTTCCCCAGTTGCCAAGAGTTTTTGGGTCTACTTGTAAGTACTTGCCATTATAATTGTGTCTGAGAATACTGAGAAGTAACAGTTTTCTGAGAACTCGAAGGAATATTTATTTTGTTTAAGCATTTGTTTATTAAAGAATGGTTTTACAAAATAATGGCCATTTGCAACTGCACTTAAATTGTGCGTTATATTAATTTCTTTTACACTATTTCTGCTAAGAAGAAACTAATTTATATATTAAATTTTTCGGCAACATCCTATTTAGGCAAGCCTTTTTTCTAGACATTTTTTTAATTAATTTTTAGTTGGTAAAAAATCAATAAAAATAGCTTTCCACAATGTATATAGGCAGAATGAAAACAAATAAACTTTCACACAAATGAAGCTGTAGTGACATTTTGTTATAGAAAATTGTCTTGCATATCATAGGAATAGTGCAATGAGATTGTTCTATTACTTCAAGAATATTTGTTGCACTATGCTTTGTTATATTAAAGCCTTCGAGAGATCAGTCACTTCTAGTCAGTCTATTAAAATTGTCAGCCATGTTGTATAAACAAAAGTCTTAATATATTTACAACTACATTTAAATTGATGTTGTCATGTAAAAACAACCCATACTATGATGAGGTTTATTGTCTTGGCTTGAAATTACCAGGATATACCTAAGCTGTTCAAAGCGAAATAAATCTGAAATTAAAGTTGAGGTTTAGCTATGCATGAGCAGTGCAAGTGATCATGAATTTTAGAAACATATTCTGAAGTAACAGCTCCATATGTGCAAGGTAAATATTCAGTCAACATTCTTGATATGCTATTATATTTTTTTAATATTGTTTAGAATATATTGTCCAATACATTAATATTTATTGTGATGGTGTGAGTTTCGCACAAATTTGTTAGATTATTTTATTAAAGTTACCAAGTTATATACATATTTACATTCCTGCCACCTTAACATCTAAATTCTTTCTTTCATGTAGAATCCTAGTATTTCATACTAGAACTGTTTATTATTACTTTTTTGAATGAATATTTAACATTTTGCACTGGTCATATCAAAATTTTATAGTTGGTGGTTTCAATTATTAAGCCTTGCTTTCAATAAGCGTTCTCTTAGATATTTGGGTTTAATTTGATCATTTCTTATATACCAAAACATTCTAAATATAAAAATTGTTGTATGAGGTTGTAATCTGATTTTCATGCCATTCAGGAACATTTTTGTTGGGATGCTGTAAGTGTTGTGACTTTTCATTTTGTTGCAAAGCCCTAAAAAAAAGTATGAACATTATACCTACCTATATACAAAAAAAATCATATTGACTCATCTTGGAATAGTGACTACATTTTTTTAAATAACAGAAGTATTCCATATTGTAGCTTCTTAGTAAGTTCTATAATCAATATAGTACTTATAAATTTGTGTGCTACCAATATATACAGTATAAAACAGTGTAAATATAATATAAACTGAATTCAAGAATTCTGCTTTTCCGAAACATTCAGTTATTTAATTCAGAGTTCTTCATATCTCTTAAACTACTCTGCAAGATACACAAAATGACAGTGTAATTGGATTATCACTATCTGAATTTTCTTTATTGAATTTTACTTGCAATAAATTGGTATAACAATGGTAGACTAGTATACTAATGTAATGAATACATTTAAATAGAGTAAGTGGGAAATAAAGGAAATCTTAAAATTTATCAAACCTCTCCGCAAAGTTATAATTACCTTTGAACTGTAAACTTACAATACTTTTTATTTTAGGGATGTGGAAATTGGAGATGTCGTGACCATAGGAGAATGCCGACCTTTGTCAAAAACAGTTAGATTCAACGTATTAAAAGTTACGAAAGGACAAGGATCGAAGAAGAGTTTTAAGAAATTCTAATGTTATAAATTCTAATAAAAACATATATTTATAACAATTCTGTGTTATTTTATTTGCATATACACGATCTGTACTAAACGGCGTAAACTGGTGTAAATATTTGAACTATTGATATTGCAATAAGTCTTGAGCAGTTAAGTTTTATTACAGTATGAAAAAATATTTACCATAGTGTACGTTTTAAATAGCTACTAAGAATAGATTTACAAGAACACCCACCTGCGCGTCTGCATGAATTGTGTTTGTTGATTATAATAAAATTGACATATCAATACATCATATTTATTCATAGATAAAAAATTTTAAAAAAAATCTGAATACTTTATGGTATTGCTATAGTTTGTATAAAAAGTAAGGAGTCTGGAAGCGTTGATTATTATTTTTAGAAGAAAAAATTTTATAAGTAACTTTATTGTATGACTTAATCTTATTCATCTTTATTTTGTAACGTAATTGTTTTAATTTCTGACAGTTGCCGTCTAACGAGGAAAGTATTTGAAGGCACGGTATATCATGACGAGATTTCGTTAGAACAATATAGAAAACTAATGAGTTGTTTTGAAATTCCGCAAGCAATAGTTTCAAATTTTCACTTCTTCCGGTTACAACGGTAATGGATATCGACTTCCTTATTTTAAATGGAATAATCCCATTTTTTATGGTTGATTCGTATGTCCGATTTAATTATAAGGCTAGTTTGTCTAATAAACTTTGCCTTTGAAGTATTCTATTTAAAATAAGGAAGTCTTTATCCATTCCCGGTGTAACCCGTAGAAATGAAAATTCGAAGCTATTTTAAATCGAAGGAGCGTAACGTAATATTTGCGAAATTTCAAAACTCAACTCATTAGTTTTCTATATTGTTCTAACGACATCTCGTGATACCCTGTATAATGTTTATCTAGGGAAAATTTTGAGATAAATTACGTTCAATAATTTACTATTCATGGAAATTTTAAACGCTGTTATTTTTATTATAAAGTAAGATAATTACAAACAAGGTTTAACAGGAGTTCATATTTTTAAAACGTCTTCCATTAACTGCCACACAATGTACAATTGGTTGAATTTTGAATTCGTTTATACAAGAAAAATTTAATTTTAATTTAAATCAGGAAAACCTGCTGGACACTGCTTCCTCTTCTATCGTTCCATTTATTTTCAAAAATTGTATCTAAATGGAAACGATTACGCCATACTGGGACAGGGCTCTTTATTTATAACTACTATGAGATGAATTTATGAAGCGGGAAGGATCATCTTTTTTAATCTCTGTATTAATTCATCACTCACTTTTAATACTTAAATTGGATTCTTTCGGTTTTTCATATGACCTCATACAGCTTTTGTCATCTTACCTTACGGGTAGACTTAATTACGTCCATTACAATGGCTTCACTTCTAATACTTTTTACGTACGTTCTGGTGTGCCGCAGGGTTCTAATTTGGGCCCCCTTCTTTTCAATTTGTTTATTAATGACCTTATAACTTCTATAAACTGCCACGTGCTCGCCTATGCTGATGATCTGAAAATCTTTAGTAAGATCAGTAACGATGACGATTGTGTACATTTACAAAGCAACCTCAACTTAATACATCGGTGGTATTCGGATAATGGCTTACGACTTAATATCGACAAATGTGTTGTTTCATATGCAAAAATACGCAATCCCGTGTTATACAGATATCACGTCAATCATACTCCACTTACAAGAAAGGATACAGTCCGTGATCTGGGCGTTCTTTTCGATAATCGGTTATCATTCTCGGAACATGTCAGTTCTGTGTGCCGTGCATCATCCAGATCTCTGGGATTCTTGATCAGATCGTGCCGTGGCTTTCAGGATACGCTTGCCTTGAAGACGCTGTACAATGCACTTGTTAGGAGTAAACTTGAATATGCTTCAATTGTATGGTATCCTATTTACACGTATCTACAGTTAGCAATTGAGCGTATACAGAAGCGTTTCTTGAAATATTTATCATACAAAATGGATGGTACCTATCCAGCTAGAGGTTCAGATTACAACCATCTACTTGAACGACACGGTACTGTTTCCTTACCGGTACGGAGGGATCGCTACAGCTCTCGTTTTCTTGTTAATGTTTTAAGAAACAGCATAAGCTCACCGTATTTGCTGTCACAGATTCATTTTTCTGTACCTGCCTACAATGCGCGCTCAGTAGAAACTATTCGCGTGGCTAGATGTAATACAAATGTTTTATCAACGGCTCCTCTAACACACATGGCTCGTAATTACAATAGGCATTATCCGGATCATTTTTCTTGACTTACTTCTAAATATTGTTTATTTCACTTTTCATTTACTTTTTTATGCTCATGCAGATAATAGATATGTGTATACATAAGTATTTCTATGTTTTATCTTGTGCTATTTTGGTTCACGTGTATTTTTTGTTTTTTTTGTTTGTTTGTTATTATATTATTGTAAAATGTCCTGTAAATGGTGTTAGCTGTTGGACAATAAAATGATATTATTATTATCAAAAAGCCTGATTCTATAATGTATTTGTTATGTCATATACCTATATAGGATATAAATGTCATTTACGCGTTTCTTTTTACTTTCTTATACGTAGTATAAGGAATTATTGTGATGACGAAAATTTTCGGCCGAGATATTTGCAGATGTCCACGTTTTGAAGTTCCCTGATACCGAAAAAGTGGTTTTTGAAAAATATCTGTGTGTCTCTCTCTCACTTGTGTGTGTGTGTGTGACCACGAGAGCGGTCAAACCGCTGTAGATATCAATTCCAAATTTTATTTGCGTGTATTACCTCCCTCTTGAGATCTGATTAGTTTTTCAGTAAAATCGGTAGACCGGAAATAGTAGTTTAGTATAGTGAAAAAATCGAATTTTGCCAATATTTCGTCAACTACTAAGTTTAAACAAATTTATAAAGAATGCATATGTACATACTTAAAATTAAAATTGAGAACAATTTTATTTAAAAAGTTCCAACCGGAAGTAGGTCTTTTACTCGTATCGAAAATCAGCTTTTTGCGAATATTTCGAAAGTTATGCATTTTAGACAGGTACGTTACGGGTACAAACGTTTTTAGAACTTAATTTTCAACACCTTTTCTACAAAGAAAAATTCAAAATTCCAACCGAAAGTACCACCGAATAGCGATTATTTGCAAATATGTATATTTATCAAGAGTACAAAAGTATTTAGAGCTGGATTTGCAATATTTTTTGTATACATGAAATTTCATAATTCGGACCGGAAGTAACACTTTGACTCTTAGGGAGTACCACTTTTTTCGAAATCTTGCAAAGTATGCATTCTATAGCGATTTATTAAGAGAATGGAAGTACTTAGAATAGCATTTTGAATAATTTTTGTATAAAAAAAATATCTTAAAATTGTATAGTTTGAAACGCTCATACGTATAAGAAGGTCGTGTTGTGGCCACACCTCACTTTTTTAGATACAGATCTAAGAAAATTTACTGCAATCTTAAAGCGAATCGGCCATATTACATAAAACAATACAAATGATTATATGTAAAAGTTTTATTTTAAACTTAGAATATAGTTTAACAAAAAAAAAACAATTATGAATCTCAATGTTAAATCTTAGACGACACTAATACTGAATTTAATATAGTTAATATTTCTTTCCATTGTCGGTCTATCGCATCATTAGTGCAATTTTGTGTTGCCAACAAGTAATTGTAATATGATATGCCAGCATGTAATGCTTCTTTACATTTGACAATCGCCTCACCATAGCTAAAATCAAAGAATCATGAAGCTATAAACATATGCATTGTTAATAAGCCTGTTACCTTCTATCACAAATACATTGAATTTTAGATTTTTCTAATACCAAAAGAACTTGATCATTTGATTGCAATTCGCTCTCGTACTCTGATGCTTGCAGCTGGAATACAAAACATGTTTATATAGAATCTATATGTACGCACGCAGTTTGTTATTAATATATTACCTCCTTTAAATTTAAATTTTCATTCTTGAATAGTAGTAGTGATAATAATGAAATAAAACTAGTTTCCCTTACACTGGAAGTTCTTCTAATGTTAGACCTGGTTTCATTAATATACATCAGAAAATCGGAAGGAAACCGAGTTCTATTGTAGTTTACGCTCTCAGGCGTTATTTTTACTATATGGTTATTCCTGAAAATATATATGTTAACGAAATAAAATATTTTCTAAAAAGAAACAATACATATTTGTACCAAATATTGCTACTGACCAATATTACTATTTAGATTTAAGAAGACCTAATTCAATAGAAATAAAATCTAGAGAACTACCTAACCGCATAGATTAAAGAAGCTCAGAAAAGCAGAACTAACAAATACTTTTTGCAGGTCAAAAGTGAGTAAATATTGAAATTTCAATAAGTTATATTTACTTGGTGTTTACATTTTCAACACTGTTACATATATTTAAAAATTGTTATATAAAACAATATACAGATAGATTCAAAAAGACATATATCCCACGTCAAAAATACACTTGTCAACCTAAGTCGTTCAACTCCCGACTACACTATCTAGATTTTTTTTGTATATAAAAATTTCTATGAGCAATTGTACTTCGGAGTGCATGTAAAGCCGTGTATCGCGGTAGTCGTTAGGCCATGGCAGGGGCGCTTGCGCGGTCTGAAACCTGACACCTAAATTTGGCCAGAAAGTATACGATATTTATTTTTTTTACCATGTATATATCACGTATCTTTGAAGCGGGATAGATACTCTTTTCGAATCTTTCTGTACGTATGTATATATAACAAAATTGTTGTTTCTGAAATTATATACATACGTATATAGTAAAATTAAAGATATTTACTGATAAACAGTTTTTGGATATTATATAGTAATAAATACTGGATAAATAAAGCAGAATTCTAGGCAGGACAGTATACATGAAACACACTTTTTGGATAAATAACGTTTCCGAATATTATTTATTCTTTCATCAGATCTATAAAAAAAAATTAGGGGCAACTTGCAAACAAATTACTAACTACCTTACAATTGCCACATGAGGATATATGTAGTTAAAAATTTTAGGTATGACAAACATTAAATATTAGATAAATATGTGACAGTGACTTATTTACATTTTAAAATAATTATAATTACGACGATACATATAAAATCGTAAAATAGAATGTTCACAAAGTTAGTGTCAGGTTTTGAAATCTGATATGTTATACTGTTACTTCTATGTCATAACAACAAGTTTAAAGAATAAACGGCACTTACTGGATTTGCATTTTATTAAAAATTGTGCTATTAATTTAGTAAGTGTGTAATGTTTAATATTTGACTTTTCAGACTCTTGATAAGATGTATTTCTTTGGACAATTGGAATCGGAGTTCAATAGATGGTTTGAATTTGATAGCATTCTTAAATTTATGACAGTTATTGCATGTTATCAGGGAGTCCAAGAAATGGTTGTAACTATTATTCTCTTTTTCAGTGTGAAGCACTTCACACTCTTTCAAGAGTGAAAGTAAAATGCAAAACATATATGACAAGTTCTTACACTTTAAAGTAAATTAACCAGTCTTGTTAGGCTTGAACTAATTAACAAATAGAAACCTCATTTCTGTTACATAATTCCAGTTCGTCAATTCAATTAATTAATTAAACATTCTTTGGTTTTTTGGCAACTCAAATTTTAGAGACTGAGTAGTTTTATGAAATACCAGGTTTTAGACTTCAGGTCATGAACTGCATAAAATTAATTATTTCTAGCTTAAAAGACTTCGTTCGTGTACATCCTTGAGACTTTTTAATTATACACTTTAAAAATATTTTTGCAATAAATAAATTAAGCTTAGAGTAATATTTTTAAATCTCTGGATTGCTCGTAGTTTAACTTATTTACAATATTCAACATCATTCAAATTATACAGAAACGGAAATTTTCAGAGCTATACAAACTATAGTTACACTACACATTGACTTTACACCGCTAATGGACGAAGGGCAGCTAATCGAAAGATTTCAAGGGAGACATGTTGGAACTGGACAAAAAAGCATGGCATATAATGCGCATATATGAAACTTAATACTGAACATTCTAAGTCAGCATCAGTGAAATTGCCTTCGATGGATGTTGGTATTGGAGAAACAATAATGTTGGCTAAGGGAAAGAAAAGTCTCTAAAATTTTGAGTTTTCCCCTTAGAAAGCGACAATATAAAAAAGGCGTGTGATATATTAGTTGAAATGCAGAAAAATTCTATCTGAAGATATCTGCATTTCTTCTATTTTAAGAATGAATGATCATCTACTTGCTTCAAAGTTTTAATAATAAGCAGATGTTTAATTATGTTATTCTGAAATGAATTTATATTGTTAATAGATAGTTTACGTGCATAACATTATGGAAAATTCTGAAAAAAATGGGAGAAAGAAGTGAAATAAAATTTTTACTGAACGTCATGACATTATCTTCTGGAGACGTAATTATTTGAACAACTTCAGAAGCTATCGAGCGATGAAAGAAAAAACATGGAAATACAAAACACACAGACAAAACATTAGTGTTCAACAAGCATTTATTGATGGATGAATCACCACATCCTGTCCTTTCGGGAAAACAGATCTGATCGCGTTCTTTGTTGGCAGCGAAACTTGTTTTATCAACAATGGCCATTTATTATTCGAATTTAAAGATTGCCGATTATCATGAAAATATGAACAGTGTAGTATTTGCCGACTGAATGAAAACTAAATTAGCAAATCTTGAATCTGACTGTCTTATTGTAATGGCCAATGCTCCTTATAACTCAGTTAAAATTAATAAAGTGCTCAATTATTATTGAGCACTTTATTTTTTATTTATTTTCAAGAATTATAATTCTCAACAAAAGATACAATAATCAAATGGCTGATGTCAAAGGAAATTGCAGCAGATCTTTAGTTATTGAAGGTTGAACTTTTTCAAGCACCAAGAAAATATGTAAGCAATAAACTAGTGTCGTAGGTGACATGGTCAGTGCCGTTCCTAACCCTTTTGGCGCCCCGTGCAAAATAAAATTTGCCCCCCCCCTTCCCCTTACCTAACCAGCCCTCAATAATTGTTTTTTTCTCTTTCCGTGCCGCCCCCCTGATTTTGTCGCCACATTCTGTCCCCCCGCACGGAACGGCCCTGCAGATGGTTGTAAACAATGATCATAAAATATTATGGTTACCTCCATATTACTATGACTTAAACTCCATTGACACTACCTGACATCAAGATACTGTTACTCAATATTGTGGAAGAATTCATCTTCTCATTGATTGTCAGACACCAGACATATAGTACATCTAATAAATATTAAAATCAGTTTTTAGGTCACATAAGAACAAATAATTAAGAACTACCTCTGAGAATTAACATCATGGAATGACACGTTTTTTTTTTTTATTTTTAGAGTATGTATATATTTCTTTAATAACTTTGTATAAATAACAATTGTATTTACTACATGTTAACAACAAAGTCTGACGTTATTTTTAAAAAAAGATAACAGAAAAGTAGTACTGTTGACCTTACCAACTACTTCTGTAAATACATTTATGTGCATTAGTTTATTATTTATCTTTTTAATGAAAAATAATATAGTTTTTGTTAATTATATATTTAAGCTATTATTACAAGTATTTATTACACTTTGAAAAATAGTGCAGACAGAATATACCGATAGGTCCAGCTCGGAACGGGCCATAGTCAGCAATGAGTGGCAACACCGAAACCCCTCTACTCGCAGCAGCAGCACATTGCAGTTAAGAATTTAGTAAGACTTACACCGCGCAAGGATATAGTCGTTTGCATATTCGTTCTGTATACGTAATTTGCCCATTTGTTTCAGACATAATAAGGTCCAATTTATTATTATTATTATTGTATTCTTAGCTGCTACGGAAAAGTAATTTTAAGTAATAAAAAAACAATAACGTTTTCTAAAAGATAAAAGTAAAAAAATCAATAATTCTACAAAATAAATTCAAATTTTAAGAAAGTCACTCAAAATAGGAGCACGCGGAGTGGTATCGTACACACGTTGCCACATAGCACGTTCCATACGTATATTGTTGCCTATGTATGGCCCGTCGCGGGCTGGTCCTATCGGTATACATGTACCTAGCAATCAAACAGTTAGACTTTTATTTCCTTTAGCGGTAATTTTTAAGAGGAGCGCTTGCCTATCGAAAACTATGGCCCCGTAAGGCATCGCCGTTTTGCGTTTTTTAAATTTATTTTGTAATTTTAGAATCTCAAATTTAGGTTAGCGATGCAAAAGGCATAAATTAATAATGTCAAGGCCAGTTTTTGTATTAATTTATTTTCTTAAAAAAGTTATGTGTTTTAGAAATAACCAAATAAATACATACATTTGACTAACTATTTACTAATTAAGGCTGCTACCTCTACGCGCCAGCTGCACATTTGATGAAAGATATAAAAGAAAATCAAATTTATATAATTATATTTGAAGAGAGAAAACATTAAATAGTAAACATTCTCACACACATTTCACACGATGCTTTTCGAAGCTATGGCGTCGTCTATCCCCACTTTAGGATATCTCTAGCAAAGACGCAAATCTATCGGAATCGGTCGTTTATTGCATACTTGAATCCGAGTGACAGTTTGTAATTAAAAAGAAATGTCATATATACCTATAATATTCTAGTGTATTAATATAACAGTTATGGTCAAGCGAAAATTGACTTAGTATAATACATCAACAAAACAAAGAAGTAACCATGGAAATCGTATGAAATATCAAAATACGAGGTAAGTAATTTTTAGTCTACAATTTTATTTACATTATTTTGATATTTGTTAATTCCATTTAGTTTAACTAAGTACATAATACCAATATGCGAGTAAATTTCAGAATTTAAATATTTTCAACCCACGACAGAATCTGTGAATAAAACCGAAGCGCTGTGATCGAAACCGAAAATCGTCTAGCTCCACCTACTCACACCTCTTGCGTCTACCCGTCCCGCTAGTAATATAAGTTGCATAAGTTTCTATTTGTTGGTAAACGCCCCTCTTAATTAAATTAATCCTTTGCTTTACAATCGAATACTCATTGCTTTTGTGTGAGCCGTACGCAGATCGCACGGCTCACTAGTTCGTTCAGCAGTTAAAGAACTGCAAGAACAGTAACAGATGCTATCAATATCAGTAATACATATTTAGGGTAAAAATAACCTTTATGTATTATTAAAAAAATGTGACGGGTATACATTCTATCAAGCAAATATCATTTTATGATTTTGACCTATGAAGTTCTTTTATAATATCGATTAAAATTATGTGAAGTTGAGAAGTGCTTGCAGCACAAGATTAAACAGTGACTTAAGTTTAACTGTCAAATGTCATTTTGTTTGCTACACATTCAGTGGTATGTATCAAGCATTACAAAATGAAATTTTACATTCCAGTTAAAGTTAAGCGGCTCTTAAATATTGCGGTGCAAATGGCCCTCTTAATATCATTACATAAATTCCTTCCAGCAAAAAAAAAAATAATTTAGTCGGAAAATACAATTTTTACAAACCTATTCAGCAATACATTCTTCTTTTTTAACCGTCCTTTAACTTTCTCAAAATTACTGAGTTTTAGTAGAGACCCTCCATTTGATAATAAAACGGCTTTAACTAGTTCATCATTGCCTGAGAAATCATCACGGATTGAAACTTCTCTGTTGAAACATTTAAATACATAATCAAAGTAGACTTGTTGTAATTCTGTAACAGTAACACATTATTTACAAAAATTTTCACAAGGAAATTCCACATTTGATAAAATATGATATGGTGATTTTTTCTGAAAATACTTACTTTGTACGGTATTTAATTTAAAATTTACTAAGCTTGTCTCTGAGCAAAATTCGTTAGCCATGCCACTATCTTCCTCAATATATTCTAACCATTTTTTAAATATTTTCATCATCGCAAGGTGATCGCTAGTGTCAGAAAACTCGCTCTTTACTTCTTTAATATCTTCTTTATTGACTAAACTTGATTCAAATATATTATTTTCTTCAGCAAATAATGAAACGATATTAATTATGGGTGTCACACATTGGAATATAACTGCATTAGCTATGGTCCTTGCTAATTTAGGTTCCATTTGAAAATTTGATAAAGTTCTTCCTAAAGGTGTTAAATTTTCATTTTTATCCAACAAATCAAGATTTACTAGTTCATTTACAGCTTGGACAATTGCTTTTTCATTCGGTGGCGTTGGTAAATGACTTAAGAATTCAACAGCATTCATATTACCACTATATACTTTTGAATCTAACACTATTTTAACTAGTGACGTACGTAATATTTCGGGTATTGGATAAGTTCTAAAATCCGCCATTCTCTTTTTTGTGTATAAATGAAAACTTTCACCAGGTTGAACTCGTCCAGCACGTCCTTTCCTTTGCTTTACATTCGCTTGAGATACCCAGTTTTCATCAACGCACATCACACCTAAAATTTATTCATATTTTACTTGATTTGATAATTTTCATGGTGCGTTTTAATATATTAGATCAATCCTGTTTCAGATACATACATACATTCATGTGATACAGTAATAGTAAACATATGTAACAAGTGGTTAAAAGAAATTGGTGATGGATAAATTGTCCTTGCACAGCGTTCATTGCTTCACAGCTTCTGAGATAGTAAATAGATAATTGTTAAAAAAATTGGAATCGTGAAAATTAATGGAATGGTAAAAAAGTGGATTTCAGCGTATTTCCAAAACAGTCATAAAAAACTAAATTGAAGGTATCTCTTGCATCAAGTAAACTCCTACTAGTGTACTGCATTAGGCTCTATATTGTTTAATATTCATATTAGTGACATGGAATCTTCAATAAAAGACATTTTCAACATTCAAGAAATGGTGCTTTTCAGAAGTATATCTAAGTTGGTTAGTATAAATATTTCTATAAGTATGAATGATACAGACAGAACAAATAAACAATCTAAAATATTCAAGCATTATATTAAGCTTAAAGAAAATATAAAATATATGTACAATAAATAAGATAAACAAATAAGTGTTTTTTATACAGAATAGGAAATAATTTATGAGTTACTATAAATCTTATGTTGTATAAAGTCTGACACTGTGCCATATTTGCAATTTTATTCAACTGTGCTACTAATCTTAATCACAATTAACTTCTACAATTACATAAAGTTTTAAAGATGCAATAAATAGACACCAATAAATATCACGTTGATTGCATTGAAAATTATTATAATAACAAATAAACGCTTATTTATAGATTCATGGTGTCTACCTAAGGTCAAAACAGACAGTCCATCAATTTATTTTAAGCATACTATATTTAAGATAAAAAAAATATAGGAACAATATAATCAGCAATATAATTTTTACTTTCTTATACGTAGTATAAGGAAGTATTGTGATGATGAAAATTTTCGACCTCGAGATTTTTGCAGATGTCCACGTTTTGAAGTCCCCTGATACCAAAAAAGTGGTTTTTAAAAAATGTCTGTGTGTGTGTGTGTGTGACCACGATAGCGGTCAAACCGCTGTAGATATCAATTCCAAATTTTGTATTTACGAATATAATCTCCCTCTTGAGAACCGATTAGATTTTGAGCAAAATCGGCAGACCGGAAGTAGTAGTTTACTTCAGTGAAAAAATCGAATTTTGCAAATATTTCGTCAATTACTAAGTTTAAACAAATTTATAAAGAATTCAAATGTACTCAAAATTAAATTTGAGAAAAATTGTTTTAATAAAGTTTTTCGAAATTCCTACCGGAAGTAGGTCTTTTACTCTTATCGAAAATCAGTTTTTTGCGAATATCTCGCAAGTCATGCTTTCTAGGCAGGTACATTACGAGTATAAAAGTATTTAGAACATACTTGTAAATATCTTTTGTATAAAAAAAATTTCAAAATTCAGACCGGAAGTACCACTTTTACTCTTATCGAATAGCGATTTTTTGCAAATATGTCGTAAGTTATGCATTCTATATATATTTATGAAGAGTACAAAAGTATTTAGAGTTGGATTTGGAATATTTTTTGTATAAATGAAATTTCAAAATTCGGACCGGAAGTAACACTTTCATACGTATAAGAAAGTCGCGTGGTGGCCACACCTCATTTTTTACTTACTTATACGTAGTATAAGGAAGTATTGTGATGATGAAAATTTTTGACCTCGAGATTTTTGCAGATGTCCACGTTTTGAAGTCCTCTGATACCAAAAAAGTGGTTTTTAAAAAATGTCTGTGTGTCTGTCTGTCTCTGTGTGTGTGTGTGACCACAATAGCGGTCAAACCGCTGTAGATATCAATTCCAAATTTTGTATTTACGTGTATAATCTGCCTCTTGAGATCTGATTAGTTTTTCAGTAAAATCGGTAGACCGGAAGTAGTACTTTACTTCAGTGAAAAAATCGAATTTTGCGAATATTTCGTCAACTACTAAGTTTAAACAAATTTATAAAGAATTCATATGTACTTAAAATTAAAATTGAGAACCATTTTATTTAAAAAGTTTTTCGAAATTACTACCGGAAGTAGGTCTTTTACTCTTATCGAAAATCAGTTTTTCATTTTGCAAGTCATGCTTTTTAGACAGGTGCGCTACGAATATAAAAGTATTTAGAACTTAATTTCCAATATCTTTTGTGTAAAAAAAATTTCAAAATTCGGACCGGAAGTATCACTTCTACTCTTACCGAATAACGATTTTTTGCAAATATGTCGTAAATTATGCATTCTATGTATATTTATGAAGAGTACAAAAGTATTTAGAGTTGGATTTGCAATATTTTTTGTATACATGAAATTTCAAAATTCAGACCGGAAGTAGCACTTTTATTCTTAGCGAGTAGCACTTTTTTTCGAATATCTTGCAAAGTATGCATTCTATAGCGATTTATTAAGAGAATGAAAGTACTTAGAATAAGATTATGAATAAGTTTTGTATAAAAAAATTCTTAAAATTGTATATGTAGTTTGAAACGCTCAGACGTATAAGAAAGTCGTGTGGTTGCCACACCTCGTTTTTTTTAATAGGTATCACTGAAAATTACTGAAAAAGCCTTTATGAATATTGAAGGAGAATTAGCAAGACAAAATACATGGACATAACAACACACAGGAAAAATTGCAACGTTATAATAGAAAACTATAAATTTGAAAAAGTTGGCTCTCTCCAGTAGGTAGCACTTTGGAAGTATAATAAACTGCAAAATTCAGAAAGGATATGAAGTAGCACACAGCATACAACACTTACATTAATGCTAAAATAATAATTTCATCAAACTGATGATTTCTTACTGAGTTTCTATTATATTTTCCAGCTAAAGTGATATACTTCTCATTAGTCAACCATTAGAAAATTACTTTTAATCATTTATGGAAGACACATTTTTTTGCAGCTTTATGTCAATGCGCCAAATCATATAAAAGTGTTTGATACTCAATATATATTTTTATTGTTTGATTGATAAACTTAAAAAATTAAAATAGACTTTTGTGGTATATATTATTACAGTTCTAATAAAAAGAATTTTAGATGTCATACAACTTAAAAATCCATACATATATGATACATATTATAAAGATAAATTTACCTTTCTCTGCATCAAATCTTGATTGCTTTTCAATACCTGTGTCAATTACATAGACAATATCATTAATAGTAATTGATGTTTCTGCAATATTTGTAGATAGTATTACTTTCCTTACACCTGGAGGAGGACTTCCAAATACTTTTTTCTGATCAGATATATTTAACTTAGAATGTAAATATAGTACAAGCATATCAGAAGTAGAAGGCAATGCTTTTGCAACTTTTGTTATGTCTTCCCAACCTGGCAAGAAACAGAGTATTGCACCTTCTGGTTTTGTGGAATGAATGTATCTTATTGTGCTTACAACATCTTCTGTGATAACGTGGGGCTGATTTGATTCACAAGTTTTTAGAGTTTTCTCATAATTGACTGTCTTACAATCATCAATGAAATGTTCTTTCACTGGGTAAGTAAATCCCGGAACATGAAAAACACTTGCATTTTTGAAGTATTCTTGGAACACATTTGTATCTATAGTGGCACTCATAACAATCAATTTTAATTCAGGATTAAGTTTTAAAGCATACTGTAGTAAATTCATTAAAAGATCAATATTTACATCACGCTCATGTGCTTCGTCCAATATAATATGTGTGCAGTCACTTAATGTAGAATTTGTTTGTAATCGTCTCAATAATATGCCTGTAGTGCAATATAAAATTCGACCTTTCCTATTATTGAAATTTGTTTTAAACCGCACTTGGTATCCAACTATGTTTCCCACCTGCAATTTAATAACTCACAATAATAAAAATAATATAACTTTATTGTCGTAAGTCAGAGACATTGAAATTGTCAGTAAAATACATATATAATTGTTAATCGATGTCAATAATAGAAACAAATAAAATTCCATATGTCCAATTGTCAATTATTGTATAAAAAAAATTATTCCACAATAACAAAAAATAAGTTCAACAATACATTTATTCTTATATTCCTAATAAATGGTAACCATGTTTTTAGAAGTAGGTACAAATTATTTATATAGCTTTTCTGTACAAAGGAATATTACCATTGCATATCTAGTGAAATAGGTATTATATTAAAATTACAATAAAAATATCTCACCTGTTCCTGTCTTTCAAATGATACTCGTTCCGCAAGAGATAGAGCTGCTATTCTCCGAGGTTGTGTAACAATAATTTTACATGGCTTTCCCTCTAATGCCCCATTCTTAGACCAGCTTTCTAAAACATACTGAGGCACTCTGATACTTTTTCCACAACCTGGTTCTCCTTTTATTATAATAATTCTATTTTGATTTATGAGATCTATAATATCAGTTCTAGTATCAAAACAAACATAATCACTATAGAGCTTACAAATCATATACTTCAATATATTACCTGTATTCCTGTATTGGTAGTTTAATATCTTCTATAGCAGCATAGTTATTCAATGGCAAAATGTTCTGTTTTATATTTTTCAAAGGCCATTGATCTAATGTTAGTAGGTCAGTATTTTCTATTCCTTCTGCATCATCATTCAATGTCATATTTTTCATAAAATTGTTGCTGTACTTCTCATAAATTAATTTTAATTGGCTTAAAATAAAATCATCTAATTGTAAAATTTTTCTGTTCTTTTCAATAATTATTTTGCTATCAGTTTTATCATAGATAAGAGGCTGTCCATTGGAATTAATTTTATTATGCTGTTCCAACCATGTGAGAGCTGCTATAGCTGCTTTGTGAGAAGCTTCTTTTTTAGTTACTGCATGTTTTGATATTTTCACTGGTTCAGGCCACTTTAAATAATATGTACAGTGCCATTGCTTTCCTTGCAATAAATAGTTTGGTGATATTCTAAAGTTAGATTTTAATTCTTGAGACAAAATTGCAAAAAAATTATGTAGTATATTTTTTGGATGTGTACGTAATTTTGGATGAATTTCATCTTCATTATTAACGGCAATATCATTAGATAATTTATCTATTTTCTTTTTTAAAATTGACTTCCTCCTACTATTAATTTCTAAGTTTTGTGTATTATCACTTTCATGTCGATCATTTTCTTTTATACCTTTTGCTTCTAATTCTCTGATAGATTTTACATTTCTAACATAATCTATGTTAAGTACATGCAAGTACCTCTTTTGTATTGATAGATAATTGAATCCGATAGTTTCACAAAGACTGATATTCGAGATATGGAAACCTATTTTCTCAAAAGGTGCTTTTTGTAACTCCCACAATGGATGAGTAAAGTTGATTCCATTCACTGAATTAACTGCAGGACTGTGTAATATTTTATTTAAAGCTGCATGATACAACTTATAATCAAGTTGACTAGGTTTTCTTAGTAAATTTGAATTATTTGATTTATTAGCAATGTTTTTATCAGTTAAAGAAACTGAATAGTTTGTCAATTGCTTTTTTATATTTTCCAAAATATGCTCTTTCTTTCTAGTGGAACTAATAAAATATTCATTGCGAATACAATGATATTTTGGAAGTCTAAAGCACAAACACTTTTTATTTACTATTTTTAGACAATACATATTCGGCTTTTAAAATCAACTTTTGAGGTTATGGGCGATATGAGTTCATAATGTCACATGCACATGGCACTATGATTATCACACTAGCGTGTGCGTGTGCACTAGCGTGAGATCGCGTAAGAAAGATGGATTACCGGCACATTGGAAACAGCGTTGGGATTTTAGTGTTGGTAGATTGTACTAAAACCAATGATCTAATACTATTATACTACTAGATGGAGTGTACGCTATGTCTTGCTGATTAGGAAGTGACCCACACCATAGGAGAAAGAAGGAAAATATATGAGCGTCGAAAGTTTGACAAGGATGAACAAAATTGACCGTTTTATGTGGGCAAAATTCAAATATGTTGCTATAGCTTGTAATGGCTTATAAAGTTTAAAAGTATTATTTTGTTAAAAATATGCTATATTAAGAGGAAAGTAAAGGTATTGCAACTTTAATAATCAAAAAGATAAATAATTAAATATATATTATTAATATGGTATTAAATATATTCTGTTTAATAACATTTTAAAGGTATCTATGCTAGTTGCCATTCTTCATTAAGGAAAGAAAATTAAATAAATATGACTTTTAATGACTATGAGATAACTATATGATTTTGTTCTTCTAATAATACCTATTTTAGCATGTTTGATGATCATTCAGTTTTTATTTAAAACAGTAGTATTAGAAAAATATTTTAAAAATCACAACAGATATCAGTTGAAAATTTTGAATTGACCACTAGAATTTTTCAAAATATTACGTTCTGAAAAAATAAATATAGAAACTGACAGCTTTCCTTAGGTGTTCCTTACAACTTCTGATATATTCAAAATAAAAGACAATTAATGCTTAATTTTTTATTAAAATATATGTACATATAATTAATATGGATTAACAAATACATAAATGGTAAATATGTGATCGAAGAAAACTGGAGAAAGAAATATTAAAAATACATAAAGCTAGAATAACAACTTGTATTATTTCGTGAGATGTTTTTTCTGTGACTAATTCAAATACTTCAACATTAGTTATATTTGGGGATTCTGAGCTATAAGGTAAATAGAACATTAAAAATATCTAGGTAGAATAATAACTACGAATAGAAATCTTTCTTTAACAGTTCTTTGCTTGGTGCATCAGTAATTTTTAATCGCTGAGATTGCATTTTGGGGCAAATATTTTCTTCCATAACTTATAACAAAATCTTCAGGAACAAAATGCTCTGAACACAATCTTGAATATTTTGGTTGCTTAAAATCCTTTCGTTTAGTACAAATTATCCACTGCTTGCATAGTACTTAATTAGATTGAAAACTAAATTTTTTTATATCAAATCTACAAATCATGTATTTTATTAAGAATAGTTAACCTGTGAAATGATACGTTCATTCCCTTTTCTGCCCTATTAGTACAACCATACGCTGCACATGACATTACCATTGTGTCTTAAATATGTGACTCCAAGCACTGCGAAGCTGGTATATATAATATTCAACAATTTAAAATATTTATTTCTAATTTTGTTACTGATAATAGCACTTTTAACCAAATATATATTACACTAAATCCATGAGAACAACACTGTTAAATTATAAGCTGAAGTTAACATTTGCCAATATTCTTGATGATTCTCAATTTATATACATTACCTATATCAAATAAAAATGAAATTCTTAAAATGTGTCTAATTACAATCACAATTTTATAAATAAAAATAGTTGATTGAATCATCATGAATCCACAGTTGTCTTTATACTCGTATTTCTTTAAATAAAAATAAAGTCAGTGGTGTATGAAATAAAATCAATTCTAGAAGAAATCTATTAATAAAGTACATAATCCAAATTACCAAAAAGCCAAATAAATATGTATAAATCAACAAAATTGAGAAAGTTTATATACAAAACAATGCGATATCGCCATGTTTTGCCCACAACTAACGGTTTTGTATATCTGTCTCCTTTGTATGTAGAGGTCAATTCCTCTCTCTCTACAGTCCATCTAGTAGTTCTATATTATTAGATCATTGACTAAAACTTGGTGCATGAATGTGTAATAGATCATATGAGCGGGAAATTTAAAAATATATATGTATAGAAAAACGCAATTATTTATTTTAGAGAATCTAATAAAAATTTAACATAAATAATACATGAGAATATTCTCAAAACAAAACATAATGAATTCTTAAAAATAAAATAAATGTGTTTTTTGTTTACATTTTAGTCGCGGTCGCCTCTGTGCAGTGTTCATCGACCCCGAATCACGAGTTTATAGCATTTCGGGGAATCACTGGTGTAGTTTCGTTTATATTTGTAAATCATGTCTACACCGTCATAATAATCTGTATGATCGGTATCTTAAATTACAACTTTTGCCACCAACAACGGCATGAACACCAACGTAAAAGATAATCTATCAAGACAATTGTCACCATATCGCCAGTAATTATCACACGCGCAGGTATTATCCCAATCAGCAAAATCACAATTTTAGAGAAGGATGAAAATATAAATTTGCTAATGCAGGACAAGTGTGCATATAGTGATTTTGCTACTACGGATACTGTTCCGAAAATACAGGTCACAAGATTTGAATTAAAGTAAAAAAATCCACGAAAACGTTATAGATTTATGTGCTTTCGTAACGACGTAATAAAACACAGGGAAATGTAATAGTTTTATAGCAATCCCAACACTGATTGGAAAGAATAGAACAGGAGCGAGTCTCCTAGAGGTGGATCGTTCGCGAACAAACCGGTTCAGTGAACCGGATCCCAGCAGGGAACCGAGGGAACCGGTTCACTAAATTTCAATGAACCGGATCTCGGCTCACTTGGGTCGCGAACCGGTTGATAATGAATCGGATCTCGGCTCACTTGGGCAGTAACTTTATCCGGTTCGGTCGCGAACGTATCAAAACCATAAGGGTCGATTCACACTGTGATACCGTTCACGGTACTGTGATATAGCTATGTAATAGAATCACAGCGTTGCCGCGGTTGAGTCACTGGAGTTGCCAGCATTTTCATTCAAAAGTTGCCAAATGTTGCCGAAATTATAAAACTATTAATAGTTGTCACAAGAGTGAATACTTTCGTTTTTATAAAATGTTGATCAACAGCAGAAAATGTAACGGTGCCAGCGATTAATGCAAACAAATTGTCGATGGGGTGTGCTGTACGTTCCTGTGCTTTTTTATCTAAAATATACTTCATTAAGGTTGATGATGCATTTTCCTGTTGTACTCCTGTATTTTTCTGTTTATTTTGTTTTTTGCGAGCCGGCGGTACATTACTTGTGAACGTATTGACAGGATCAATGTCCAGTTCAACTTCTTCACTAGCATAAATTTCTTTTGACACAACTGTTCGTCCATCTGTCTCTTCGATATCCTTATCATGAATATTTTCATTGTCTCCTTCCTCATCAATAATAGTAGATATTCGTGGTCTATCACAATTTATAAATTCATTAATAAATTGCATTTGATCGTGATAACGCCATTTACAAATTTTTGTAGCTGCTTGGCGACTTTTGGTCTTTTGACACAACTGTTCGTCCATCTGTCTCTTCGATATCCTTATCATGAATATTTTCATTGTCTCCTTCCTCGTCAATAATAGTAGATATTCGTGGTCTATCACAATTTATAAATTCATTAATAAATTGCATTTGATCGTGATATTGCCATTTACAAATTTTTGTAGCTGCTTGGCCACTTTTGGTCTTCAACTTAGGGAGGTATTTTCGATATTGAGCTCGTAGTCCTTCCCGTCGATTTTTTGCTCCTATGATAAAAAAAACATTCATGAATGAAACTATATATAATACAAAACAAATACTGTGAAATCTTTTCGTTTTCAGATTTTTGTCTACAGGGGATTCCTACCGAACAATTGCCTTGGCCATTCGACAGTACAGAGCATCGTTCTCGAAATTTGCGGAGCAATTAACGAAGTGTTCTTAACAGAGTATATTCCAACTCCATCTCAAGAAAAATGGTTACAAATAGCAGATGAAATATGGAGCATGTGGAATTTCCCAAACTGTTTGGGAGCTTTAGTTTGGTAGACGCCAATTACAAATTCGTTGCTGTGAATATTGGGTGATATGGAAAAAACAGTGATGGTGGAATTTTTGAAAATTCTGCATTGGGAAAAAGACTGGAAAATGCGACGCTGAATGTTCCAATAGACTCACCTCTACCAGGGACAAACATAATAGCACCGTACGTCATATTGGGAGATGAAGCGTTTCCGCTAAAAAAAATATTTAATGCGGCCTTACCCACGATCGAAAAATGTTGAAGATAATGCGAAAAGAATATTTAATTATCGTTTGTGTAGAGGAAGAAGATTAGTTGAATGTGCATTCGGTATTTTATCACAAACTTTTCGCGTGTACAATAGAAGACTCAGAGCTCATCCTCAACATGCATCCACAATAATTTTAACAACATGCATTCTACATAATATTATTAGAAATACTCGAATCATCAATTTCGAGAATAACTTCGAATGCATTAATACAAACCACGTGCAAAATCTAAGAAGACATGGAGGAAATTCACAAGCAGAAGCATTTCAGACGAGGGACATTTTTAAAAATTTCTTCACCTCTCCTGAAGGTTCAGTACCGTGGCAAGAAAATCTTACGATGTAATTAGAATAAAGCAATCAATTCAATATCAAATTTTGTATAACTTCTATGTTTTACTTACCAGGTAATCCAATTGCTTCTTCAACCTCGTTCCACATTTTCTTTTATAATTATTGTCACTATAATACTGTGACTGCATATCATATAAGCCGCGTTTACCTTTTACTAAATCAATAAGTATTTTATCTGGAAATAATAAATACAAATTTATATTCAATTTATTTCTTTTTACTTTGTATAGAAAATATTTTTTAAAAGTGCAAAACAGTCAACTATTCTTTTAAAATGTTCACCAATTTTACCATACACACATTTTTCTAGAAAAAAACGCTTATAGAAAAGTTGGCAAAAATAATTATAGTTTAATTATTTATAATCAAATGTCATAAATTTCACGCATAAATACTTACCTTTTTCAGAATTCCACATTTTACGCCATAATAATAAAAAATAACGTAACGTCTCGTTGCATGACCGATAAAAGACTGGAGTTGAAGCAAAAGCGTATTCACCGGCGCGATATCGGATCGGAACTAGAGCGAGACGATATGATAGTGTGAATTCTCTGATTCTTTCTTGTTTAAGAATATTTGACCGGACCGGGAACGGAGCGAGATTGAACCGTGAACGGCATCACAGTCAGTGTTGCCAACTTGGGGGTTTTCCCCCTAGATTTAGGGTTTTTTTTGAGCCATGGGGGAAATCTGGGGGGTTTTATTTTTTAGGGGTATTTTTAGGGGTATTTGTAGAGGACATTCAAAACTGTTATACTTGAGTATTGCATTATTGCAAACAAAATTAAGGATAGGTGTATAAATTGTAATTTATTCGATTTTCCTACAAAAATAATAGATTTCGTCAGTTTTAAGGTCAACAGAAGAATTGTGAACTCATCCATGCCTTTTTCCGCAATCGTATCACGGTATCATAAAAGCCGTCTACCTTCTTTTTCTAATTTTACAAATATGGAAATATCATACTATGAAAACATGGAACACAACTTAGAAACACTGAAGAAAAAAGGAAATTAATTACACCTAAACATTATCAAATTTCTCTTGACTTGCTTAAAATAGAACAAAACTTAAAAACATACCTGAGTGCATAGGAACCTACCTTTAAGTGTTTGTAAACGGCTGCACTGCATGCGCACATCGCAACTGTGGACCCAACGGTATCTAATTAACTCCGACTAACTTTTTTAGGAGCTTAATGTTTTATATTCTTGGTAACCAAGAAAAAAATTAATAGTATCCAAAATCACCAGATATAGTAATTTAAAAAATAATCACGAGGTAATTTAAAATTAAGAAAAACAACCAGAACTGGTGATAAATCACCAGCATTATTGGCAACACTGACTTGTCAAACAGACCTGTCAAATTAACGCCCGCGTCGTATGTGTAACACGCTAACACGTCATACAAGGATGATACATTGTGCAAAAAAAATACTTCATGTAGAAAACAAGCGGATTGTGCTTTTTACAGCCAAAAACAAATGGAGGTGTCAATCATCGAGGCCTGCCAACAATACCCCTCGCTACCCTATGTAGGTATATTATTTTTATAAGAGAACTATTTTGGAAAGTTTAAATAAAGATTGATTAAATATATGTTAAAAACTTATAACATTTTTTTAATTTCCTGGAAACATGCGTTTGTCTATACAAATAACTGTCACATTAATATAAAGGAGTTATTTTTTTTATAACAATTTATTTACTCGTTTTTAGGGGGTTTTTGATGAAATTTAGGGGGTTTTCAAGCATTATTCAGAGCATTCAGGGGGAATCGTCTGTAGTGGGTTGGCAACACTGATCACAGTGTGAATCGAGCCTAATGCTACGTACACACGAGACACTAAAATGTCGACACTTGTGTCTAGAGCGCTCTACTGCTTGTTCACACGTCAGTGTAAATTTTTGTGTAGAGTAATGTCTAGAGCAATTCAGTAGATTGAAGTTGCTACACTTCTCTAGCATGAGTTTACACGCGTAATAAATGTGAGAATTATATAGACACCTCTGTGCACTGTGAAAAAATTATTTACACTTCCACACTGCATAAGTACATAAATAAATAATGACGAGAATAAGGTGTCGGTTTGCAGCCGCAGTCATTATTAATTGTGTTGTAAAAAAAGCGCAAGAAAAGGAAAAGGCGAAGGTGTTGGGTGAAAGAGTGCGGATTGCAAAGAGAAACAAATTTGGTGCATTTTCCCAACTACTATGCGAATTAAGGTTGCAAGATTCAGAATATTACAAAAATTGTCTTCGAATGTCTGATACGGATTTCAATTTTCTATTACAAAAGGTGACGCCAAAAATAGAAAAACAAAATACAGTAATGCGTTCTGCAATATCAGCTGCTGAGAGACTAGCCGTAACTTTGAAATTTTTAGCAGGAGGTGAGTTTCATACATGATACAAAATGTTATTAAATACTTTTTTTAATCTTTATACAATCAGGTGAAA
This sequence comes from Amphimallon solstitiale, assembly GCA_963170755.1. NCBI lineage: Eukaryota > Metazoa > Arthropoda > Insecta > Coleoptera > Scarabaeidae > Amphimallon > Amphimallon solstitiale. Next base: position 109,682,789 of record OY720676.1, read on the forward strand.
GCTATCATACATTAATGTATTTGTTCCGAATACCCGTTTCAACAATTTCGACAATAATTCCAGAGTGTTGTCAAGCCATCTATGACGTTTTGAAAGAAGATTATTTAAAGGTAGGTTCTTCTATACTTTGAATTGGAATAGTAAACTGTTAAAATTAAATTGAAACTATTAACGTGCAAAACAGTAAATAAACACATTTATTCAGCAAAGAAATACAAAAACTCTTCAAAATCCTATTACACAGAAACAATACAAATGAACATTTAATTTAATAATCATTCAAATTATCATCAAAATTCTCATAGTAACTCGCCGTTGACGGACATCTTGATGTTGATATGTCCAGAAGATCTTGCTGGGAGCTTGAAGATGTGGACATGGAAGGCGAAGGCAAATTTAGAAGACCAATATCACTTACTAAATGATTTGGTTTGGGATTATTTATTGTAACTCCCTCAAACAATGCTTCATCATAATCTGTAACTTCTAAAGTGATGCCTTGGATTTTTCTTTTCAATTTTCTTTTACTACTTTCCGAATGTAAATTTCGTAAAGCGGCAGCGACAAAATCGCCAAAAATTTGCTCGTCATCATTTTGCTTGCTCATCTCCATTAGAGCCCTGTTGAGTAGATCATCTTCTTTATTTGATGTTTGTTTTTTACCTTTGCCCTTGGGGGCGGTACGAGACGTGCTTGGTTCACCAATTATTTGGCTCATTGTTTCTGTTGTTTCATCAGGACTAGTTTCTGTTTGACTTTGTGTGTCATCCAATTCCTATAATAAAAAAAATGTTTTGATACAGTTTTTCATAATTTACAGATGCCTAATTCAAGCAGAGAATGGCTAGAGTGTGCGCGGCAGTTTCAATACAAATGGAATTTTCCAAACTGCATTGGGGCTCTAGATGGAAAACATATTGTCATACAGGCGCCACAAAATAGTGGCAGTCACTATTTCAATTACAAGGGCAATCACAGTATTGTTTTGATGGCTTCAGTAGATGCCAACTATACATTTCTTTACATTGATGTTGGCTGCAACGGTCGTGTATCTGATGGAGGCGTATTTACAAATTGTACATTATCGAAAGCATTGGAGGAAAATCGTTTAGATATTCCTCATGCAAGAACACTCCAAGGGAGAACTAAACAAGTGCCGTTTGTGATAGTAGCTGATGATGCCTTTGCAATGAAACCATATATCATGAAACCTTATGCATATAGAAACCAACCAGGCCCAAATCGTGTGTTCAACTATAGACTCTCAAGAGCAAGAAGAGTAGTCGAAAATGCATTTGGACACATTGCAAACAGATTTCGAATTCTGAGAAAACCTATAGAACTATGCCCTGCAAAAGTAATCAAAATCGTTTCGGCCATATGTGTTCTGCACAATTTCCTCCTAACGCGAAGTACAAAACAAATATATGCAGGCCCAGGCAGCTTTGACAGCGAATGTGACGAAGGTGTTGTTGTTAATGGTAGTTGGCGCCAGGAAGGAATGCCTTCTGGGACTTTGTTTCCATTGCAGCCATTACAAGCTCATAATTATGGCCAATATTGTAAAGATATACGAACTGAATTCACGGAATATTTTTGTACGCCAATAGGAGAAGTGCCTTGGCAATACAGATATATATAAAATATTGTATTCTTGAAAATATACAAATAAATAAAATTGACTTACCAAACTTCCTTGGGTTTTATTGCACGTCATAGTCCCTGCCAAAAATTTTAGTGCACTAAAGAACTCCCAATTTGATGTAAAAACCACATCATCTACCCCTTCTCCAGATTTTTTTTTCTTTATTTTTCTCATTTCGTTATTCATCTGAGTTCTTAAATTATGCAATTTTCTGGTAACCTCGGAGCAAGGAGCACTAAAGTATTCTGCAATTTTTGCTGTAGCAGCATTTTTTTTTGTTCTATCTCTGTAAATAGTAGATGACGTGTCCCACAACTCGGGACTCGCTTCTAATAATTCAATTAGTTTCTTTGTATTTTCTTTAGTCCACAAAGCGGACTGGATATTATTATTATTACTCATTTTAATAATAATAATAAATGATAATGAAAATATAATAAATGATAAAATATCTGTTAAAGTGTACAGCACTCTAGCAACTAGTTTCAACTCGTTGGTAGATCGACACCTTGTTTCGACACTAAAGGAAATCGTGTTCAGACTGTAGTGTATGTTGTGTCTACAGCGATGTAGCGACATCAAGTGTATGATCTAGCGACACTGCTCTAGGTGGTGTACATACGAAGACACTCAATCTAGAGATCTAGTCTAGACACAAGTGTCGACAATTTAGTGTCTCGTGTGTACGTAGCATAAAGGAACCTACTGTACGACTGGCTGCCGAGTATCGACTGAATAATTTAGAAATTATAATCGCAGGATGGATTGAAAAATTAAAATTGATATTATATAACGTAGGGTACGTACTACTCACTAAAATATTTATTTTTGTACAACATAACAGCATATTGTATAAATATATAAAATGAATATACTGAACTGAATATCAAAATGTAAAAATAACTAAACAGCTTACGTACAAATCTAAATTCTACATTGATAATTTACAAATTATAATTTAAAAAAATGATTTGCGATGTTTTCGCGGCTGTTAATCGACTTCTTCTGTCAGTAATAATGTTCCCAGATATAGCCAAGACACAAACGTTTTTTTACTATTTCGTAAATTCTGGGATAGACATATTTTCTTTAATGCCGCCATTTTAGTGGATCTTGTCTATTAATTATCGGTTCATTTAAGTATTTATCAAATTCAATTCTTTTACCTGTTCTATGTTATTTATATAGTTCTCAAAAATATTCCTTTGGATAATAAAATAAAATATTTAATTTATTAGTTGTCTGTGAGTTACAAAATTCTTACAAATATTTTTATTACACCTGCATCATAATCATAATTGCCATTTAATAATGGTATGAAAATTATGAAATGCTCTAGTTCTAACTACTTTATGTTCGAATGGCATTCTCTTCAATAATTATAAATACCAAATAAATGTATAATTTAGTTTTACATATATTTTGCTTAATTTGTTTACAACAATCTGATAATTTGTCAAATTTGTGGGCATTATAGCTTCAAATAAATTGTTTGTCAAACATTTTGTATAATTGGCGTGCGCGCAGCCTAAATAATCCCGGTTCGTTTGAGCCGACGACGGCGCCGAGTATTACATGTCCTACACGTTTCTGGAACGGTATGCTATTACGGATCCACACGGTTCAAATGAGCCGGTTGCGGGACTCGGCTCACAATGAGAAGTTGAACCGAGTGAGCCGGGTCAATGAAATGAACCGTTTTGCCCAAGGATTGTATAAGAACATAGGATAGCCAGATCCCTATACCGGCAGTGTTGTTCGCATCGAGCCGTGACTCCGCCTCCTGTGACGTCACAAACGGACCAGTCGCACCTTAAAGTAAAGTGTTTTAATTTAGTTTTCGCCGTTAGCCTTTGTAAATTAGCGAAATGCCGGGACGTAGTTGTGCGGTAGTTGGCTGTAATAACAGTCGTATTTCTACGAAAATTACCAATAGAAAAATCGTTTATCACAACTTTCCAAAGGCGACAAACTTCGTATCCGATACTGTCCGTAAAGAATGGATAAGGCGCTGCAAACGAGCAGATAAGTGGAATCCAAATACTAGCCAAATTTGCTCAATCCACTTTAATGCAAACGATTATGAACGTGATATGCGCAACGAATTATTAGGTAATAAATGTATTTATACGTTATGAGATAAATTATTCTAATACATAGTAATTATTGCTAGGGTTACCTGTACGAAAACAGCTTAAATACACTGCTGTGCCTAATGTAAATCTTCCACAAATGTCCAAAGATATAAAGAATGTTGCGACAAGAGGGGAAGCATATTTAAAAAGAAAATGAAAGGAAAGAAGAAGTAAATAGATTGATTGCCGAACAATCGATAGCTTCATGTTTAGCGGCAAGTGAGCTGTCAACAGCGTCTTCAACAGCAGAATTTAAAACCGATAAGCCGTTAACTGTCCCAGCAGAAAATATATTATCTAAACAATATGCCGAGCTTCGTGAAAGTCACACTAAATTATCTACAGAGATGGAAATTATGAAACGCAAATTGAATTTGCAGAGAAAACAACTTTTATACTATAGAAGAAAGAACAAGCAAGATAAACCTGCAGAAAAACAGGAAACGGTAAAAATACTGAGAAAACTCTTAACAGAAAATCAAATTTCTATTCTTCTAAACAAAATTTTTGCTTTGTTATTATAAAATTATTTTGTAAATTAAGAACTGTTATCCGTATGAATTACATATTTAAATACAAAAAGAACCCTTGACAATGCTTTCATTCAGCAGACACAACAGTTGCGCAACTGTTCAGTGATCATAGCCAGTAGACGAGCGCTCACTCTGAACATGTTCAGGAGCGGTCGCCATTTTTGTGAGCGGAAAAATTCTATGCTCACTTGGTGAGCGTATTCTGTACGCATGCGCCATTGATTCATTCCAAGACCAACCTAATACATACTTCTGAAGAAAGTTACTAGAAAAGTAAGATACAACAAATTAAAGGTATTGTGCAGTAATAAATGTATTATAATATTGGAGTTCACTTAGTATTTTATTCGGGGTTGGAAAAATCAGCCCTTCCACTAAAAACTACGTCAAACCTTAATGCAGAAAAACAATTTATTATTATTGTTTATTCGGTTTAATCTCTATAATTTTAACATATGGCAGCAATGAAAAGTATCAGATGACAGACGATGACATAAAGGTGAGCGGTCCTGTCCAGCGAACACTCAACTGTTGTGAAGTGAACGGTTGGAGCGGGATCAGTTCCCGATCCGCCTGCTGAATGAAAGCAATGCTAAAAAATCGAGTAAACGTAAGCTTTCTACTAGTACACCGTCAGACACTCAACGAACACTAGCTAAAAAAATGCGAAAAACCACTACTTGATTCGTTTTTATTTAATTACTGCGTAATAAAACATTGCTATATACTGACTCTTTTAATTGAAAAATATATATTTTTTGCTTTGTATAGAGAATACATGCTCATCGACTTTCTTTATTTATGTTTATGTACCTAATAAATGTGTTTATTTGAAGTTGGAAATGTTTTTTTTTTAAATTATAACCCAAAGTATAACCTTATGGCAATAAAAACGTGTATTATATTTATAACAGTACACTGACGGATATGTTATTATCTAATGAAATATTATATACCATAATAATAGCACTAATATAACTCGATAATTAATTGTTGTAGTAGCTAAACACATTTTATAAGGTGCTTTACAGTAGTGAACGCGTTCAACCAGGTCCGTTTGTGACGTCATGGCTCCCCACTACGCGGCGAAAATATTGCGGGATCGAGCAATCCTATGTTCTTATACAATCCTTGCGTTTTGCCCACCTCTAGAGTCTCCACGAGTTGTTATCTCGGTTCTCTCTTACGGCCGGGTTCAGACAGTTTATTAATTATTGACTAAGCCCGCGAGATGTATCTTCGTTGGACATATACGGTCGATCGGTAAAACAATTCGCGTATATACTTACCAAGTTGTTTTGCATTTTACATTTTACTCATTACTTTTTCGCCATTTGCATTTGCCTACTATAGCTTTTGGCTTGTGCAGATTATATATGTTTGTGTTCATCATTCATTGTTTTACTTTAATCAATTGTTGTATTTTGTTTTTCATTGCTTTTATCATAAAGTTATATTTCACTGTTTGGCAGCTTAGAAGGTACCTAAGTAATAATGGTGTTTTATTGTTGTTTACCGTCATGTCATAACAGCAATAAAAGCATGAACATTATGTAATATACATTTTGCTGAGCAAGACAAACGCCATGGTGCAAATATGAAGAAACGTAGTGTTCCATCTCTACATTTGCCATATACCGTTGAAGGTATGCTTTTATTCTATTGTGTTGCTGTATAAAATAAAATCAAATGTTAATATAAGTAATTTCAAATGTGTGATGCATGATACCGGAAAAACTTTTATAAAATTACTTATTCAATTTCATTTATTTACCTACACAAAAAACGTTAACAAAATATTGAAAGGTAAAATACTCACAGTGAATCCAACAGACCCACTGAAATTACTTGTGCGAGATCAATATATTAAACACAAGAAGTTCTTCATAAAAATTAAGAATACTTGATTATGTACTTACATAATTTGTTTTATATTATATAATATTATTATAAATTTGTATATCTATCAGGTTATTTGTAATAAAGTAACTTCCTCATTTCTGACATTGTTTTTCTATAAGACTTTCTTTTTTATTATTTCTTTCTAGATCTATCTATAATTACGGTTGTACAATATAATGAGAAATAATGTTTGAATTTTTGTTTGATATAAAAATATATTGTACTATTGTGATGGATGAAAATAAATTAAAAAGAGAGTATTCTTGTTTTGCAAACAAATTGAATGTGTTAATTTTCATCCGACTTTAAGATGTGCATTAAAGCGAGGTGAAAATGAACACATTTAATTTGTTCGCATCCGAAAACAATAATTTATATTTCAAAATATGTAGATATATGAAAGTAATACGTGACTAAGCCCGCGAGAGGGCAGTTCCGTAAGTACTCAATTTTTATATATTATTTTTCCCATCTTTGTATTAAGAAACTAAACTTGGAGTCTGTGGCTTGAAACTACACAAAAAAACACTAAAACACCTTCACCACACTAAAGCACAAAAATGGCTAAATACGTATTTCAACAACTAAGTTGTCATCATCAGTAGCACTGATTAAAAATCGCGCTGTCTACACACCGTAGCGTACAGAGTAACACTGATTTCCAATTTACGGGGATGGTTTATTCTTTTACCTAGGCTATTAACTACTTCATTAAAAATACCTGATCGTTGTACCGTTAAATACATCATACTTGCTATTCTAATCCTATCCTTTAATTCTAATATTCTAAGAAAACCAACAATATAATTTCCTATTTACGGGGATGGTTTATATATTTTTACCTAAACTATTAACTACGTCATTAACAGTACGTGATCGCTGTATCGTTAAATTAGTCATGCTTAATACTATAATTCTATCATTTAATTCTAATGTACTATGAAAAAATAACGGTATCTAAAAGGTATTGTTTACACCACAAACTTATATAAACAAGATTGGGGAATTGGTCCGTTATCTGAATTCATTAATTTATTTTTATTTTTCTGAATGTATATACTCTCGTAACTATCTAGTTCTCTATAATTACGCACTTGTTTTATAAGTTTGAGGCCGCTTGCTGGAATATCATGACCTGTGTCCGAAATATGTCGAGCTACACTAGACTTCTCTGTTCTATTAAACCGAAAATGAGCAATGTGCTCTTTATAGCGAGTTGCAATCGAACGTCTAGTTTGGCCGAAATATTTTTTCTCGCATTTATTACAATTAATTTCATAAATTCCAAATTTTTGTTCTACCTCAATTTTATCTTTAGTACTGCTCAAAAGACTTTTCAACGAATTACATGAACAATAATATCGAAAAGGCTATAATAGATGAATACATGCAGTTAACATCTCTTTGTATGTCTCATAACTGTTTTCAAATAGAAGGTAAATTCTATGAACAACGACATGGGACTGCCATGGGAAATTGCTTGTCTCCATTTATTGCCGATTTATTCATGAGTAATTTTGAAATGGATTTCAAAAAGAACGCCAAATATTTCCCTAAAGTATGGTTAAGGTACGTTGACGATATTTTCGCGATTTTTGACACTAAAATGTATGATACCGAAATGTTTCTTAATGAATTAAACTCAAAATTCCCCACGATGAAATTCACTCTTGAGAAGGAAAACAATGGACAATTAGCTTTTCTAGATACATTAGTAATTAAAGCAGGTTGCAATATAGAAATAGATATTTATAGAAAGGAAACCAATGTAAACAGATTCATTACAGTAGATTCTAATCATTGTTTGCAACAAAAATTGTCTTCATTCAATTTTCTAATCCATCGCTTGTTAAACTTCCCACTTACCTACAAGAGATAGATACGAGAAAGAATTACGCCTTATTAGAGGTATCGCTGAATACAATGGTTTCCAGTCAGACGTAGTTGACAATATCTTAAGAAAAATGAAACGTAAGAATGTAATTCTAAATTCCACAACTTTGCTACCTCAAAGTGATATAGATACGAAATTTGTTGTCCTACCTTTTCATAATATTTCGAGAAACTTAAATAATATTTTTAAAAATGTTGGTTTGCAAGTCGCGTTTAAATCATGTAATTCGTTGAAAAGTCTTTTGAGCAGTACTAAAGATAAAATTGAGGTAGAATAAAAATCTGGAATTTATGAAATTAATTGTAATAAATGCGAGAAAAAATATATCGGCCAAACTATACGTTCGATTGCAACTCGCTATAAAGAGCACATTGCTCATTTTCGGTTTAATAGGACAGAGAAGTCTAGTGTAGCTCGACATATTTCGGACACAGGTCATGATATTCCAGCAAGCGGCCTCAAACTTATAAAACAAGTGCGTAATTATAGAGAACTAGATAGTTACGAGAGTATATACATTCAGAAAAATAAAAATAAATTAATGAATTCAGATAACGGGCCAATTCCCCAATCTTGTTTATATAAGTTTGTGGTGTAAACAATACCTTTTAGATACCGTTAGTTTTTCATAGTACATTAGAATTAAATGATAGAATTATAGTAATAAGCATGACTAATTTAACGATACAGCGATCACGTACTGTTAATGACGTAGTTAATAGTTTAGGTAAAAATATATAAACCATCCCCGTAAATAGGAAATTATATTGTTGGTTTTCTTAGAATATTAGAATTAAAGGATAGGATTAGAATAGTAAGTATGACGTATTTAACGGTACAACGATCAGGTATTTTTAATGAAGTAGTTAATAGCCTAGGTAAAAGAATAAACCATCCCCGTAAATTGGAAATCAGTGTTGCTCTGTACGCTACGGTGTGTAGACAGCGCGATTTTTAATCAGTGCTACTGATGATGACAACTTAGTTGTTGAAATACGTATTTAGCCATTTTTGTGCTTTAGTGTGGTGAAGGTGTTTTAGTGTTTTTTTGTCCATCTTTGTATTCCTTTATCTATGGGAGTCTCCTTAATAATAATTCTGATTGAATTACACTTCCTATTTCGACTTCGGTTCCGACACTTTTAAATCGGAGGTTGAAGCTACATTTTATATGATGGAACGAATGATTAAAATACAGGATTCATTCTGCCTGTACACAAGTAAACACAATATCCCACAAATATCTCCTGAAGATTGGCTGCAGCTCAAAGAATTAGTGACCATGCTACAATCTTTTGAAGAGATTACCCAGAATCTGAGTGATAGCAATACTAGCATCTCATCAGTAATTCCATTAATACACATACTAAAGCATGTATTACAAATAGAAGACAATAAACCAGACACACATGAAAGATTTAAAACTATAATAAAATGTACCCTCGACCAACTGAATTCAAGATTCGGAGACCTATATTTGAACATGTTCTTTGCAATAGCCACATATCTGGATTCTCGTTATAAAACAAAATTTAATTGATAATAATTAATGATGATAATACCACATCCGACGAACATGCAGTTTTGGACAAATTTCTTATGTTGAAGGGGTTATTAAATGAATACAATAGAGAAAAACGGATTCCTATGGTGGAAAATGAACAGGTACCAAATAGAAATCCCTGAGCTCGATTGCCTGTCAATATTTGTCATATCCACCAAGTTCAGTAGTAAGCGAACAACTCTTTTAGTGGTGCTGGCCTAATATATGACGCGTTGCGAAGTAGATTGGACGGAGATAAAGCTGCAAAGCTTTTGTTTATTAAGTACAATTTGCTTCTTTTAGAGTCGCTAGATATTAGTAATGTTTAAAATTCAACAAAATTTGATTTCTTTAAAGAAAATTTGAAGATTTGATTAAGTAGGTGTATTATTTTATTGTTAACTGAAATTAAAGAAACTGAATAATGTTTGTGCTTGTATTATTTTATTAGATTGTTCTTAAAACACATCTCTGTTCTGCCTCCGGCTCCGCGTCCGATTCCGGTTCCGATTCCGATAAATCATATTTCAAAACTCCGATTCCGACTTCGGTTCCGATAAACTCACTTCCTTTACATCCCTAATAACAAGTGGCTGGTGATATATAAAATACAAAATACATTATTATTTGTTCATTTTGTTGTTCAAGTCGAGTAAGGGAGTATTAGTATTTACTAGAAATACTTTTTCAAGGTTCTCTTCTGTAAGACTTGTTCTCTTTGAATTAAGTACAGCTCACAGACTGAGACCTGGCCGATGATGTGCCACTCCCACAAGGTGCGCAGTGAATTCTTATAATATTAGGATAAGCACGATCAGTCTGGAAAATTTGTCAAGCGCTACACATATGCTGCATGACATGGAAAGTGCAACACCAAGAATGGGTGCGAATTTTTTGACCAAACTTGGTAGAAACGTATAACTAGTCAAAAGCAATAATTGATTAAAATTTTGTTGCGATAGATCAAGTGGTCATGACACATCTGACACTTCATTCTGTTTTCGCTGACATTAATGTGTGGTGTATTAATTGTTTGTTTGAAATTAATTTCAACGGTTTTGTCTTATTATACCTTTGTTTAACGTGTTTAAAGAGTTTTATTATGCCTAGAGTGCGGCAACGTGGAAATTATCGCCAATTAAGCGAATTCGACAGAGGTCGAATTGTTGGTTTGCGAGAAGGTGGTTTTTCATACAGGGAAATTGCAAATCGCCTTAACCAGAACCAATCCACCATTATGCGCTGTTATCAATCATGGACTAGGGAAGGTCAGGAAAGACGCCAAAGAGGAACCGGAGGCCGAAGAAGAACTAATGAGATACAGGACCGCCGCCTTCGCTTAATGGCACTAAGAGACAGGTTTTCCAATACCAGATCAATTGCTGACGTGTGGTTAGGTAATATTGGTCGTCCTGTAACCCTTCGAACCGTTTATCGTCGAATTAGGGGTTTCGGCTTACAATCTTATCGTTCACATCTTGTGTTACCACTTACGGCTCAACACCGACAGCAACGTTTGGAGTGGTGTAGATTGCGACTGCACTGGAACGTGGAGTGGTACAGGGTGGTATTCAGTGATGAATCTCGATTATGTCTAGGAATGCATGATGGCCGTATGAGGGTCAGACGAAGACGTGGGGGAACGTCGTGATATTCAGTTTTCCGTTGAAAGGCATGTGCATCGAGCAGTGGGTGTTATGGTATGGGGTGCTATAGCATATGGGAGTAGGTCTCAATTGGTGTTCATCCAAACCACCATGAACGCCCAGCGTTACATTGATGAGGTGGTAGAACCCCATATTCTACCATATCTTCAAACGCTCGAAGACCCACTTTTCCAGCAGGATAATGCCCCTCCCCACGTAGCGAGAATTTCTATAAATCGCTTGGAAGAGGCTCATGTCAATATCTTGCCATGGCCACCCAAATCCCCCGACCTCTCGCCAATAGAACATGTGTGGGACATTATGGGACGAAAACTTATGAATTTAGCCAATCCCCCGCAGACACTAATAGCTCTCCGGCATGAATTACAGGTTGCTTGGGACACCATACCCCAAGAGGATATCGACCACCTAGTCGAATCAATGCCACGAAGAGTGAGGGAGTGTGACACTAATAGGGGCGGTTCAACACATTATTAATAAAAATTATGTTAAATTGTGTTAGTCTTTTGTTTTTTTTCTTTGAAATTTTAATCAATTATTGCCTTTGACTAGTTATACGTTTTTACCAAGTTTGGTCAAAAAATCCGCACCCCTTCTTGGTGTTGCAGTTTCCATGTCATACAGTATATATGTATCTCTTTTCAGTATATTACAATTTCTTATCTGCATTTAATCGTTCGTCCGGCTAATGTATGCGATGATGAACAAATGTTTCTTTTTTCCGAATACTTTCTCTGTCACGCACTGACCTATAAATCTGCGCGACTTATAGGTCGAGGCTCCTCCCATCGACCAAGACTCAGTCTGTGTACTGTACATCCTTGTAGATAGAAAACGTCTTTTCTACATCGCAACTGGTTATAGGTGCGTACTGGAAATATTCTTTTATTTCAGCGTATTTAGCAGTTTGATTTTGTGTCATTGTCCCCATCCACAATTGCCGCAATGTTATTAAATCTGGATTTCTATTACAAACTGCGTCTAACTTTTGCCGAAGGCCACATCCGAAGTCGCTTGGAATACTTTTGAAATTATTAATAGCCACATCTAATGTGGTTAATCCATCTTATAGTTTGAGATTTCGATTTTCAAAATATGTGATTAATTTAGGCAAATTTCAAAGTGTTCCTGAAGGAATAACAACTGATTTCTTAAATTTGGGATTTGTGTTAGTTCCTTGCACCCAGAGATACTTCGAGGATCGTCATTTAAACATGTAACGAAATTTTGTAAACTATCGAAATTCTCTGCATCAAAACTAGTAGCTTCCAGCCATGTTCCCCATCTAGTTATTACTGGCGAGGGTGGCAGTGACAAAGATGGAAGTTTTCCCTCTAAAGGGGCACTCTCGATGGCGCTTTTCTGAAAACTTTTTTAAAAGCGGATGCAAGTCTATCAACTTCCGGATAGTTGCCTCTGATATATTCACAGATTCTGTGGGGAGCATGTGGTACACAAGTACCTAATATGCAGCTTATAAGGATATGTTTCCTTTAATAGTCTACCTGTTTTTAACATATATGCGGCACTGTCACTAACAAATGAAAGTATTTTTTCCCTGTACCTGTCGTCCGAATGAAGCATTTTGTGCAAATTCTCGTCAATGGGTTTAGCAATTGTTTCCCCATCAACTGTATATATAACTTTAGATGCTATTATATATGCGTTATATGGAATAGTTGGATGTAATACACCAGCTACAACATTTACCACACATCGTCCTATTATATCGACAGTTTCGTCGGCACTTATCCATAGGTATTGATTTGAAAGATGTCTTCTAATGCATTCTACTGTTTTCGTGAAGCAATTAGAAACATGATATTTGCGTAAGGTGGATTCATCAGGAACATTTCGACCAGTATATTTTTGAAGAAATGTTTTGAAAGTGGGATTGTCAAGTTTCTTTAATGGGATATTAGCCGCCATTAAAACTTCACAGAGTTCTTCGTTAAAATTGTCAGCTTTCAACGGGTCCAATTTCCGTGTATGTTTATTCTGTAACGATATTTTACAGACTTTGCAATAAATATCGTAATCACTGACAATGGGCAATCAGTATGACCCTCAATCCAACTCGCCATTGTTTCACGATGTATTTCTCGACGTTCTTCCATATCATATCTGAAAAAGTAACATAAACAATGTTCTAGGTCTACATAAATGAAAACTAAAAATGTACGCGTATGTTATTGGAACTAAACGAAATCCAGTGCACACTTACGTCTAGATAATTGGGAGAAGTCGATTTAATGAAGCGGGATTAAACAGTAACTATTACATAAATTACGAAGTATGTACGTAATTAACAGTCAAAACAATAAAAAAACGAAACTAACGTAAGTATGAATAGGTATATACATATACGTAACTTTATTTCTCTTGGGAAAGATAAGGTAAATATAATAAATGTTAGAAACCCCTCGCGCTTCTACCTACGCCGAGGAAGAAAGGATTTTACTCATTAATTCCTTTTTTGATGGACATTTTTTGTTGTGGTTTTCAGTAACTCTTTAAGTAAACAGCAGATGGTGTAGTTCACCATATGAATAATGCTATTCAGAAATAATGTAAACAACACACAGTTGTTTACATTATTTCTTTGCTCCTTTGTAACTCCGTCGTAGTTTAAACCTGGGACGTCCGCCCCCTAGTTATAAGTTCATAACTGGAGTTCGGGATGTGTACGTGGGGATGTGGCAGCCAGATGAAATTAAGTAGTCGCGCAGGAATGTTCAGAGTCACGGTTTATGGAATAATATTTCGAATTGACATCAAAATTGATGCTTTTGGCTGATTTATTGCTTTTTAATTATCCATTTAATCATCTTAATAGTAATTTTTAAATTCAACTGTTAAAGAATTTCACAAATTAAATTGGAAAATTGCACGTACTGTTTTATAAAATTAGAAATTTTAATATCTGTCATCAAATATTTTACTGTTATAACAGGTTTTATGAAATGTAATTGTTAATATTTAGGATGGTACTGATTAAATAGAACAATTCTATTTTCTAAGATTCTTCTATTTTCTAAATTTTTTAAGCATTCATTCATAATTTCTTCATATTTAAAGTTTTTCGGCTTAAGGCCTATTGTACATATATTTATTACCGCTACATTCAGAAGATTTATTAATCAGAAACTAATTACTCCGCAAATAAAAAAAAAAGTGTATAAGGTTGTGTCGGTTATTATGCTCGTTTATAATACGTCGCACATCGGCAGCAACACTGTCATAAGGTGAAAATTGTGTTTTGTAATCAAATGACATTTAAAATTAATTTGTTATTACAAAATAATATTAAAACTTTAGCATTTAACATTCGATTTTTCATAAATTGAGAGACCAGCTGAAATACATTGTTGCAATATCCACTATGAGTGCCGTTAATCACACTTACCCCTCTTAAACACGAGGGAGAACATGTTAACAAATTAGGAAATGAAAAAAGCACAAGACAGTCGCCAACCAAGAGTCACCAAGAAGAAATCATCTCAACAACACAATCTAAACTCAGCCACCACTTATATTTTTGTATTAATTTTAATATGTGTTTATGGGAGGCTGGCATTCGTGGCTCTAAGCATCACTTGAACCGCGTATTAGCCAATACCAGGTTGACATATGATGAATTTTACACGGTCTTGGTGCGTATAGAGGCATGTCCTAATTCCCGCCCATTGTCTCCTCTAACCTCTGATCCATTAGATATGAATCCTCTCACTCCAGCATACTTTCTGATAGGAGTAATAGATGTACTTGAATCAAGATTAACTTTATACCTACCAACAACGGCAACGTATACAACAACATTTTTGGGCTCGCTGGTCGAAAGTGTACGTCTCAGAACTTCAACAACGAGTGCGATGGAAAACAACAGCGATAGAGCAGTTAAAGAAAGGAACTATGATAGTTCTAAAAAAAGATAATCTTCCACGTCAACATTGGCGATTGGGACGCGTGGCCGAAATACATCAACGGAAATACGGTGTAATGCGTGTTCTGTAAATCGAAACGATCAATGGTGTAATTAAGAGGGGTGTTACGAAGATATGTGTCCTTCCGATTGAGACCTAGAGCTCTCAAGATAGGGGGCATGTTCGTGAGAGACAGAGAATGCAAGCGTGTGAATACTTATTTCTTTGCGTTCGTAATAAATTTAAAATATTAAAGTTTCTGCTCGGTGCACGTGTGTTTCTTCGCCGAGTACACCAGACAACACATGTGAAAATCAGTCTCGCTTCAACAGCCATCAGGCAATAATATGGCCAAAAACAATTAAATATTGGTACAAGCGAGTACGATAATTTGTTAGTTTATATATCTCAAATGCAAATGCAGTTATGTATGTGAATAAAACGTATATGTATATATGCATGTGTTTGAGATACACACATACATTAAGTGCCATTGTCGATAATCGAACGCACAGACACCGGTGTTTCGACCTATGAGGTCTCATCAGTGTACGTGGAGATTCTCGACAATAGCTTCAAGACTTAAATCGCTGCCTATGTCATTTTTGTATGTTAAATGCAGTGAGAGTATCACAGCGACATCTAACACCCAAAAGATGACACGGAAAAAAGCGATGGCTTCTGACAGCATGTATACATATACGTTTTACGTATAAAGGTATATATTATGTAAGATGTAAGACACAGTAATTTACTGCTTGATGTTAGTTTTAACATCCATGTGTTCACACTTTTCATTTTCGATGTGAATAAATATTAAATGAGGCGAATGTTTATTTATATCTACAAAGCTGTCTCAAACAAAAAGAAAAATAATTCATTCCGTCGGATTATTTAAAACACACAAAACATTTTGTATTAATTTTAATAGTGTTTTGCTTACTAACGTCTATTTATTAAATCAATAAGTGGAAACCCACCGTAAAGCGAACAGTTTTTTTGGTTTACATTTTCATGTCTACATTGTTGAAAATGTAAAAGTTACAAAAGCGTCGGAAACAAAATCTGTAAAAACGCTTTACTGTCTCTACACGGAATAACTAAGAGCAGGCTAGAACGTTTACAAAAGCATATCGCGTCTCATAAAGGAACACCACCAACAGATCTCCGAGGAAAGCATAATAATAGACCGAACAGAATCTCTGAAGACACTGATAAACAAATACGACAACATATTAGCAGTTTTCCAAAATATAAAAGCCATTACAATCGAAAAGATAATATCCATCGGTATTATCTGTCGCCATTACTAAACACAGCTAAAATGCACGAGTTGTATTAGCAGCGTTATTAATCTGAAATGTATAAATTATTGAAGGAAGGAAAAGTCTTCAATTCCATTGTTAAGTATGACTACTACAGAAGGGTTTTCAATGAAAGTTTAAAATTTTCGTTTGGTAAACCCAAGTCAGACACATGCCAGAAATGTGATATACTACAAAATAAAATAGCTGCTGGTGATAGTGAAGAAGAAAAACGAGTGCTAGAGACAGAGAACTCATTACATCTTATGAAATCTGAAACGTTTTATTCAGTAATTAAAGAAAAGATAGCGTTAGTAAAAGCTAATCCAAAAGCTGAAGTATTGACATTCGACTTTCAGCAAAATCGGCCACTTCCGGTTTCCTCTAGTGGAGAAGTTTTCAATAAAATACAGCTGTGGGTATACAACTTCTGTATAGGTACATGCCGCCAGTTCTGGTAAAAGTTTCTTTTATGTGTACGACGAAACGCTGGGTGGTAAAGGCCAGAATGAAGTCTGCAGCCTTCTTTTGCATTTTAAAAACAACTACATCCGCAAAGAAATAACTTATCTATATCTTTTCTCTGATAACTGTGCATCCCAAAATGAAAATTACGTTTTACTGCAATTTTGGTATACCCTTGTAGATTCAGGAAGATTGACTCTAATCCAACAACGATATCCGGAACCAGGCCACAGTTTCTTGGCATGCGACCGCAGCTTTGGAGCAGTGGAACTACAAAAAAGGAAACACGACGAAATCTTTCTCCCTCAAGAGTATATCGATATAATACGTGACTCGGGGAAGAAAATTGAAATAGTATCTGTAACTCAGTATATGTTCCTAAACTTTAAACAACAGTTATTTGTAAAGAATCCATCAAGAAAGAATAAAAAATTTACCGTCTAAATATAGGATCATAAAATATGAGAAGGTCTGTTTCAATACCAATTTTTGTGGCTTTCGAAATACAAAACAAGAAAACAATAGAACCTCTTTTGTTGCCAGGTGACGATAAAAAGCGCAGAAGACTAAAATTAAACAAATTTCAACATGTTATGACGTTGGCTAAAAATTATGTACCAGCATGTAACATGTGGTATTACAATAATATTAAAGAGTACCATCTCAACTTGAAGTCTGAAGAAGTTATTACATCAGCATCTGAATTTAGCAGTGCTGATGAATGAATATTTTTGTATTATTTCCTGGTAGATGTCATTTGCGTTGTTGAAATTCAAACCATTCTTGAAATAAAACAAATTTAATTTTTTCCCGAAATATTTACTTATTTATTCTTTTAAATTAAACTGACTGCGCAATAACAGGCCAAGTCCAACGTTTTTTCAAGATTACTTAAACCTTCGAATATTAATACTATTTATTTTACCCTAAAAACCAATCCATTGGCTTAAATTATAATAGCAGGCATAGTTATCATTATTTATTAAAGTAACCTGTGCCAAATCGTTTTTTATGCTCCAGTAAATTTAAATATAATGGACTTGACCGGTTTTTGCACTGGACCCCTCAATTCTAGTTTAAGGTTCTTCCAAAAAAAACGATAAAATGTAAATAGTTACAACCTTTGTTATGAATGGCAATTGAAAACATTTTCTATGGCAATGTTTTTTTTTTTTGTGAATAGCACGCGTTTATGTGGAAAAGGTCGACAACGTCGTTGCATTACCGTTTTTTTTTTCCGTTAAATTGATGTACATTATTTTGAAAATTAAATTCCTCTACAGAAAATTATTTTGTATATTAACTGTGTCAGGTTCGGACTCGAGGAAAGAAAAATCCATTTCTCGTCAATGCGTGCACATTGGACCACGATTTTTTTTTGTACGGGCATTATTCATATTTTTCTTTCACCCCCCTTTTTAATGACGCTATTTAAAACTATCCCTGTATATTCTCTCTACGATTTTACTATGGCAAGGTATAGTCAAGTCGTTTTGGCAACCGACACGGCCAAAGTACGAACTAAAGACGATTCAATACCACTACAATTTTCGATCGGCCGGAACAATTTCAAAACAGTAAAATTAAGCTACGAGGGCGTATTTTTATGTTATCTACCTAGCCATGAAAAAAACCACATAAGACAACAACAAAAATTATTTTTCTACATAACTCCCTTCAACACTAATACACTTATTCCATCTTTTTTTCCAGTTGCCCCATACCCTCAGTAAAAAATTGCTTCGGTAACCCCGCAAAATATTCTTCAACAGCTTCTTTGAGTTCTTCATCAGAAGCAAAACGCTTTGCTCTGAGATTTAAATTTTTGAATAAGAAGTCTGACGGAGCTAGGTCGGGGCTATAAGGTGGATGCCTTAACTCTATAAACCCACAGTCATTGATTATCTGCTGAACTTTGTTTGCCTTATGAACCCGACAATTGTCGTGCAGCAACAAGTTTTTTTGTGGATAAGAATCCGGGCGCTTTTCCTCCAGAGCAGTTTTTAAATTTTTAATTGTGTTTCCGTAGGCCTCTCCATTTGTGGTAGACCCTCTCGGCATATATTCAATAAGCAAAACTCCTTCAGCATCCCTGAAAACAGTTGCCATCAGTTTTTTTCCAGAAAATTGTGTCTTGGTTTTTTTGGTGGTGGAGAGCCCTTATGAACCCACTGCATGGATTCTTGTTTAGTAGGAGGGTCCCAGTAATATACCCAAGTCTCATCCCCGGTAATAATTAGAGATAAAAATATTTTGTCCCTCTCCAACTTGACCAAATTTTCTTGAAAAACTTCTTTTCTGCAAAGTTTTTGTTCAGGTGTAAGCAATCTAATCTGGGAATCCACTGTGCAGACACCTTCTTCATACCCAAATCGTCATACAAAATTTTGAGAACACTTGTTTCGGATAAACAGACTTCATTGGCAATGACAGATATCTTTACACGGCGATCTTTGCAACGGAAACCCCTACTTTACTACCGACTCTAACTCAATTTCTCTCAGGGCGGTTTGGGTTTATCAGAAATGCGTAATAAAGAGGGTTCCTAAACATTAATCAAAATTAATAAAAAGAAAAATACTATTGAAACTTTAAATAATACTTATATTAAAATCAATGAATCACACATATAATTTTAATAGATAACGAAACAATCTCATATGAACATGAAAGAGATCAAATTTATTTAAAAGACAATTTGAATACAATTTTATAAATACCAAACAGATACAATTCTTTATATATATTTTTCCATATAGTCAAACAAAACAACGAATGCTAGCATTTACTACGTATGCTTTATACACGTTTTGTGTATCATTATATAAACATACAATGCGGCTCATACAGATTAAATTACATTCTCCTTATTAGAACGGAGAAGATAGTTATTTGATAACTTTATTATATTAACATCAATTTAACAGTTATTTTATAATCTTTATAAAATACCTTATAACAAAGCTTCTTTCTTCTCTCTTCAATGATGTCTATTTTCCATAAAATCTTCTTTTTCTTTCGATGTTTTCATCGGCATCAGTGGTCACGATCCTATGGTGACGAATCCCCTTGCTTTGTTTACAGGAGCACAATATATTCTTTGATTAAACTTCTAACACCGTGCACATTTACTCTTTACGTGCTACTTAAATCACTATTATTGTAATAACAATTCTTATTATTGTTATCCAATTTGTTATAGGAGTGGAGGTTCTCCTTTATTTTTATAACATTTAACAAATATTACTTAAATGTTTTCTAGTCGGGGTTCGACGATTTCTTTATGAAATCAGTCAGTCGAAACCCTCCCGACTTTAAAGTTAACCATTCGACTCTAGGTCTAGCTGTCGACTCTCTTGTTCCCAGTGCATGTTTGCATTTTTATGTTGGACCGCCGGTGCTTCCCCGCTTTCCATATAGTTAGGTTGTTCCCACTTAAGTTTCTCACACACACTCTTTTACTTCGGCGAATGTTTATCACAACTGTAGCGTTTATTTCACTGTTGTAAACATTCGGCGCCACAATTCTTAGAACTAAACTTATCTTATGACTAATATTTACTTAATAATACCATAACATATTCATTGATTTTAATTCTTATTTTTCTTTAAAATATTAATAATGAAATGTACTTAATTAAATTCTAAAAATATAAAAATTTACCAATTCGTAAACGAACTGGTATGTACCATTACAGTACCCCCCTTTACTTTTTGAAATAGCAAGTCGGTAACGTTTGGTATTGCATAAAAGTAAACCGATGTTGATAAAATATTATTAAGCATTTTTGAGGAATGATTTGAGAGCCTTACTTCTTCGTAATGTGGATTATTGCAGAGATAATGACGCTTCTTGGGCTTATCCCATCGGAACGTATTATTTTTATTATAATCCCTTTTGAGAACCCATTTTTCCTTCAATATGATTGGTTTCTTCCTTATCTTCTTTTGTTTCTTTTGGCGATTATTATTTATTTTCTTAGAAAACCCAACTACCTTACCGATTCCACTCTGTATATTATTTGACCAATATTTTTCCAGAAAGTCTCGTCGAAAGTCCTCCATCGATTTCCAGTGGCTCTTGGTGATGCTGGCCCATCGTAGAACTCCACCCCCCAATTGGCTTATCGCAAAATTCAACTTCCGGTTTTCGGGAGTTTTCATAACTTTAAAATATTTCTGCAATGAATCTAGAAATTTCTGGGGATGTGTTATTTTACCATTTCTATTGAATTTGGGCACCTTTATATTTTTTCTAACCATGCCAACGGATGATGCCTTCTTTATTACGACAACTTGTTGTGGTACTTCCGGTCGGTTTTCTTCAATTTCCTCGTATACTGGTCCCACTTTGTCTATTTTTTCACTCATATACTTTTTGGATTCTGCCATATCTTTCTTTAAATCTTCCCTTAAATCCTCATAACTTTTCTTTAAAGTTTCCATGTTTTCATCTAATTTGTTGAATTTCTTATCACTATCTTTTTTTAATCTTTCGAATTTCTTATCCCTGTCTTCTTTATAATCCTCATAACTTTTCTTTAAATCTTCCATTGATTGTCTCATAAAGTCAAAAAATGCCTGCATATCTCCCATGATTATTTCTTTTGGAGGCTACGTTTATTTTATTCTACTTAATTCCGGTGACCCCCCAACCAGGTGTGCCTATTCCTTTGGATCACCCTGTATAATACGTCGCTAATTTGCTTCCAAAATTCCGCTTATTCGCGTAAAATATTTTTGGTTTTATTCTTATTGTATAATTAATACCCCCTTAAAACATTTACCTCTAATTATATAACACCTTGTATATAAAAAAAATACAATTCAACATATTAAAATGTATGTGTTTTAAATGTTATAAAATCCTTCAAAAACTGTTTTATTCAATACCAAACTTCAATTTTATGTCTATTAGTCAATAAAAAAAGATAATCATTTCTACAAGCACGTAAAATTTAAAAAAAAACATCATTTCTTCGAGCCCTGCAGTTGGCGCGCGCGCCATAATGCAACGGAACCCCTACTTTACTACCGACTCTAACTCAATTTCTCTCAGGGCGGTTTGGGTTTATCAGAAATGCGTAATAAAGAGGGTTCCTATACATTTATTAAAATTGATAAAAAGAAAAACACTATTGAAACTTTAAATAATACTTATATTAAAATCAATGAATCACACATATAATTTTAATAGATAACGAAACAATCTCATATGAACATGAAAGAGATCAAATTTATTTAAAAGACAATTTGAATACAATTTTATAAATACCAAACAGATACAATTCTTTATATATATTTTTCCATATAGTCAAACAAAACAACGAATGCTAGCATTTACTACGTATGCTTTATACACGTTTTGTGTATCATTATATAAACATACAATGCGGCTAATACAGATTAAATTACATTCTCCTTATTAGAACGGAGAAGATAGTTATTTGATAACTTTATTATATTAACATCAATTTAACAGTTATTTTATAATCTTTATAAAATACCTTATAACAAAGCTTCTTTCTTCTCTCTTCAATGATGTCTATTTTCCATAAAATCTTCTTTTTCTTTCGATGTTTTCATCGGCATCAGTGGTCACGATCCTATGGTGACGAATCCCCTTGCTTTGTTTACAGGAGCACAATATATTCTTTGATTAAACTTTTAACACCGTGCACATTTACTCTTTACGTGCTACTTAAATCACTATTATTGTAATAACAATTCTTATTATTGTTATCCAATTTGTTATAGGAGTGGAGGTTCTCCTTTATTTTTATAACATTTAACAAATATTACTTAAATGTTTTCTAGTCGGGGTTCGACGATTTCTTTATGAAATCAGTCAGTCGAAACCCTCCCGACTTTAAAGTTAACCATTCGACTCTAGGTCTAGCTGTCGACTCTCTTGTTCCCAGTGCGTGTTTGCATTTTTATGTTGGACCGCCGGTGCTTCCCCGCTTTCCATATAGTTAGGTTGTTCCCACTTAAGTTTCTCACACACACTCTTTTACTTCGGCGAATGTTTATCACAACTGTAGCGTTTATTTCACTGTTGTAAACATTCGGCGCCACAATTCTTAGAACTAAACTTATCTTATGACTAATATTTACTTAATAATACCATAACATATTCATTGATTTTAATTCTTATTTTTCTTTAAAATATTAATAATGAAATGTACTTAATTAAATTCTAAAAATATAAAAAATTACCAATTCGTAAACGAACTGGTATGTACCATTACATCTTTCAGTACCAAATTTTCGACTTTTCGCACATTGTTTTCAGTTCGAGCTTCAAAGGGTCGTCCGGACTTTGGGTCATCATTGATTGACTCTCGGCCCCATCGAAAGAGTTTAGAGCAATATTTTACTTGGAAATAAGATGGTGTATCTTCTCCATATACAGCAACCATTCTTTCATAAATTGCTTTTGGGCCATTGCCTTCCTTTGTCAGGAACTTTATTACGCTGCGATGTTCAACTTTAGTTTCACTCATTTTATCGAGAAATGGACCGTCTCAAATCTCTATACACAGCATAAACTAAACACAACTTAGCACATGTACTTCTAACAGTGACAGCAATTTTTCAATAATTTGTTTTACATCGTCACTCTTTTGTTTCATGGCTAGGTAGATAATATAAAAATACGTCCTCGTAATTAATTAATATTTCACGATATATACGAGGTAGGCGCCATAAATTCTCGACCTGACAGGTCTATATAGGTTCAAACGTGTTCAAACTCCGTCATGTCATGCATGCACATACGCGAGGTGTACACTATAAATATGACGGTTCGAAGCCTAGTAGTTTTTAGTAACAAGCCAACCAACGTGACTAGCGCACGAAAATGTCTAGAGTAACGAAAATTGAGTACCGCGCGGTCATTAAATTTTTAACAAAAGAAGCGTAATAAGGTGTATACCTTATCACATTAAACTATACGTTTAGACGGTGTTTACGGTGACTCATCTCCTTCGTATTCAACAGTAAAAAGTGGGCAAAATGTTTCCGTTTGGGAAAAGAAAATATTCTGGGATTGTGAGGGCATTTTGCTAATTGACTTTAAAGACCGCAATACAACTGTGAACAGCACATATTATGCGTCTTTATTGCATAAATTAAGAGACAGTATTCGTGCAAAACGTCGTGGAAAATTGACAAAAGGTGGTGGCAAGAGGCACGACAATGCTCCCGTCCATTTCACAAGGTGCCATCTACGAATGCGGTTTTCAAGGATTAGAACATCCACCGTATGGTCCGGATATGGCTTTTTGTGATTTTTGTTTGTTTTCTGATCTTAGGGGACGTAGTAGAGATTACATTGAAAAATAAAAATTCTTATAGTGTTCCAACTTTGTTTTTTGTATATTATCACGCCGAGAATTTATGGCGCCTACCTCGTACGTTCTCATAAGGTTTGTTCAAACCTCCAGTTCTGAACGGTTCTAGAACTAGTGCGCATGTCATTTAAAAAAAGACAAGGTTCAATGTTTGGTTCTTCAGAACTCGTAATTCAGACCGGTTCTTGAATTACGCGTTCTGAAAGACCGAACACTGAACTACTAGTTCTCAGAATTTGTAGTTCCAGAACTGCATGGTCCGAACAGTCTTTTTTTAAATGACATGCGCATTAGTTCTAGAACCGTTCCGAACTGGAAGTTTCTATAGTAACATACTATTACATGAAAGCCAGTTACAAATTAGATATTAATAATAAAGCTATTAAATATTATTTTTTCTACACCCATATTTTATATAACATCTGGCTATACCTACTGTTTAGGAAGCAAGCATTGTTGATAATTTTAAAATGTTTAGATGAAAATTTTTTGCTTAAAATGGAATCCTATCAAATTCGTCTATTTGTGATCACATGTCTCAAAATAACCAATAAACTCATCATTTAACTGATAACAACCCTAGGGTAGTTTTCACTTCTGTCATCAAGAGGTTGCTACGCAATGGTTTTGACGCTTATTTAATTTAATTGTATAAAATTTTTCAAAATGTCACTTTCTCGTTTTGGTATTCAAAATAATGAGTCAATTGACAAAATCATTGAAGAAAATGTACCAAAAAATACTATTAATAGTAAAAAATACACATGGAAAACATTTATAGACTTTTGCAACACCAGGAAATATGAGTTGGATGGAAATCGTACAATTGAAGAACTTACTTTAATACTGAAAGATTGGGCAGTTAATATGAAAAAGAGAGATGGCACGGACTTTAAGGAAGCTACAGTTAAAACTATGTGGAATGTGACAAGTAAATTACTACAAGAAAAATATTACAACGAGTATAATATCATGATAGACCCCTTTAACAGTGTTGCATTCAAACAAGCCCGAAATGCACGCGACGTAGCACGAAAAAATTTACAAATAGATCCCACTAAACGTAAAACGAGTTCAGTCCCATTAAGTTCAACCGAAATGAACAAAATTATAAACTTTTGGGATGAAAATACCCCTCTAGGTCTCCTACGCAAATTTTATCATATCGCCGCGGTGGAATTGGCATGGAGAGGTGGTGAGGCTGTTGCTTGCTTGGTTGAATATTTTCATATCGAGAAAAACAATGATGGCTCTCCAACTAACAGGGTCGAATACAATCCAGTTTTCAGTAAGACCTGCCAAGGAGGTTCAAAGAACTGCGCTTCTAGTAAATGGTTAGTTCAAAATAGTGACAGCAACGATTGCCCTGTTAGATTATTTTTAAAATTATTATCGAAAAGAGGAAAAAATATCAAAACAAACAGACTATTTTTAAAACCGAATCGCCATTGGAAAACAGAAAATGATAAGTGGTACGACAATGTACCTCTGGGTAAGAATACCATCAACGGATGGACAAAATCTTCTGCTGAAGCAGTTGGTTTGGATACCAAAGAGAGGAAAATTACCAATCATTCCAATAGGGCAACTGCTGTTAGTACACTTGCTAAAAATGGAATTGACGAACAACAGTTGTTAAAAATTACAGGCCACAACAATGCAAATTCTATAAAACCTTATTTAAATATCGATCAAGAACATCACAATAGAATAATCAATAGTATGCGTGGAAACACATCTTCAGTAACCGAAGCGAATACATCATCATCGAAATATAATTTTTCGAATTGTTCTTAATAATAATTTAATAAATAATTTTCATTGAATCGCAAAAAATTTTCTTACCGAATATCCCGCGAGCATTGATAAATACTCATAATTTTATCACAACTTCTCAAGCACGTTACTTTAGGTTAACAGCCCTCCGCCTACGGCGTCGGGCTGTTACCAAGTAACGTGCTTTCAAAAACTGTGATAAAATTATTTCGTACTGTTATCAATGCTCTTGGGATATTATAGCTGACAATTATAACAATAGTCAAAAGATAATTATGACAAATATCAAAAGGTGTATGAATATTATTATATATGACAGTGCTGAAATGGCTTTTGTAGATTACATTACTTGACAGGTAAAATTTTGCAACATCTCAAATTTGACGCCATTTTAATTTAGTGGCGCATGTCGGTTGCGAGAGCGACCCAACTATATATAGGTATATCCTGAAATATTAATTAGTTTAATTTTATTGTATTGAGAACGTTCCGGCCGATTGAAAACAAACCACTACAAAAGTGGTATTGAATCGTCTTTAGTTCGTACTTTGGCCGTGTGGGTTTCCAAAACGACTCGACTATATATACCCATATGATTTACATTGTTTTGTATATCTATTATCTTGTTTAATATTGGCGGAGTATAGTTACATTTTTAGAAAAATGAATAGTTCATATTTAATATTCATGCTACGTTTTTGGTTTAGTTTCATGTTTTTTTTCTTTGTCGTCTTTTATGCAGCTAAAGGTACGGTTTGGACGACAAAGACGCTTCTCCAATCACGAACAAGTATACTTTTGGCGTGGCGAAATCGCGTACTGTTTCAAATAGCTTTGCAGGCGATAGACGGGAATTTTCGCGCGCGACTACTATAGGAAGACAGCGTATATTTTGGCAGTAATGTGACTGGCAGCAGGTAGGAGGAACTATCGCATACGTTTCGCGTCTTTGAAAACATGATCCAAGTGAACGACATAATTTGTCCTTGGCTCTCCTTTTCGAAAACCTCCTTAATTCTTTTTTTTTATATAATACCTCACCCATATAGGCCATATAACACTAAAAGGTAACAACCAGGTTGATTTGTGATTTAATATTATTATATCTATTATATGGGCGAGCGCACTTTCATTCAGTACTAGACCTATCTCACTCAGCCTCTTCTCACTCAAGTCTTGGAGTCGCTCTACACTTGTTTGATTTAAATTCAAATAGTTACTAACTACATCAATGGAAAATCCATCAATCTTGTTATCGCGAAATTGATATAAAATGAAGAAAAAAATTACCCAAATGTATTAGTATTTTCGTAATATACAAGCAGCTGAAGGCACTGTAAATACACATCAATATTTTTATTATCCATTAGTTTCCCGTAGCCCGGCCACATTGTAAAGAAAAATGAAAACTTGTTGTGTTTACTGCCATTGACCGATATAAAATGTTTATTCAGTAGCTAAACAACGAATCAATCACTCCAGTACATACACGGTGATCTGCATTGCGATGTCGACAGTGTGTGTGTGTGTGTGAATATCGCGCCGACTGTGTCTTTTCTATAGAAATTCATGTAATTTCACCTGTTGTTAAGTTTTTAAAATTATCCGATAAAATTTGCCAAAAAACATGATCACAACCTTCCACACAACATAATGAACACACACACAGAATTTTTTATCAAAATCGATTATGTAGTTTGCGAGTCCACAAATAACAAATTAAATGTTTTTGATTTTATATATTAGATTAGATAAGATACAACTCTACCTCAACATTTATAAAAAAAAACAAATTCTTAGAAAAATGTTCTTTAAAAGTATGCTGTCTCTGTCGTCAGGAGAAGAAATTATAAAACACATTAGATAAATGAAGCTGAAACTTAAGGCAAAGGAGAAAAAATAGATATATTGAATTCCCTTTTAATTGTTTAACATAAAATAACCTAAATAATGTTTATTCATTATTAAGGTATTTTCTTTATATATAGGATTATTGAATGTATTTACAAAAATAGTCAAGTTATAAAAACAATGTGTAAATCACATTCTTTAACGCTACTTATGAAGTATGTATGCATATCTATGCAATTTTGCTAAATAAATTCAGTAGACACTACTCAAACAAATCTAGTATCTCTTGAAAACCCAGTGGTTGAATGATCATTTTTACCACTATGTTTATGAAATTGTAATTCCAGGTTAATAAATTAGAATAAGTAATTACAGTATATTATTCTTTTCTTTATTAACAACCATACAATATTCCATTGTTGCATATACAATTAATAATCTTCTTTCTAAGGCATCAAAATGAGCATTACTTACAAAGTTTCTGATATCAGGCATTAATTTTAATTTTTCTGTTAGTAAACCTCCAGATAATAGTTGCAATCGTTTCCAGGTGTCTGCTTTAATTCTATAATATGTGTAATATTAGTAGAATATATATTGCTGCATATAAAAATACTTACTGACAACATTGGTAAAATGGTGCTAAAATATCAATGTGATCTATATAGGGATTCCCTAGTCCTTTCCCATTATCTAGCCAAACTATATTTCCATTCAATACTTCATAATGATGACGATCACCATTTTGAATTAAAAAATCAAAAATCGACACATCAACAAGATCATGTAAACGTTTTGAAGACAATGTTTTGCTTACTGTCCTGAATAAATTACATGTATACGTACATGATCTATAACCATGTTAATAAATTTCTTACTTGCAATAATTGTCATTTATCTGCCATTCAGCTAACTTGCCCTTTTTGTATATCCTTCTCCAAGGTGATTTGTATATTTTCATATTTCCTTTGATATTAAAAATTACGGCACCAGCTATTTCTTGATTTGCATCTTCACAAACAGGATCAGTTTTTGTACAATAATAACATTTTCCATAAATACAAGTCTTATTACTTAATGTAAATGTTGTTTCCAAGACATTTTGAGTTGCTACAGACAACAATTCATTTTTTACATGAACAACTCTTTCGGCTGATAATGGTACTGTTAGTTTCTCAAATATACCAGATAAATAAAATCCTAATATTTCTGACCCATATCTGTCTTTACCAGCATATACAACACCTTCAATTAATTCATCCTTTTCATACCGTTTAGGTTTAAATATAACTTCTTGATTCCCCTAGAAAATGTCAGAAATATTAAACACTTACAAACACATTAAACTCACCTCTAGTGTAAATAAAAATTTCAGCTGAGACCCTCTGTTATCCAGATCAGCTTTGATAATTTTTGCATATTTAAGTGCAAACAAGACATTACCTAAATGAGGATGTATGTTATATATTTGTGTTTTAGAAACCCATGAGTTGGCTTCATTCCATAGTATTTGTAAATTATCAACTTCTCTTTCATTATTAACGTATTTTATAAAATTGGTACTATCACTATTTTGATGTTTGTGATGATATTTATCCGGCAAATCAAGAAATATCTTGCGTATTTTGTCTTCAGTGTGTATGTTACTTTGTATAACCTGATTTTCTGATTTCATAAGAATATTCATAAAGTTGAACGTAAGTATTATAAATATTACAATTATAAGTAAAAATATAAAAATCACTTTTCGTTTACGAAAAATAAACATTGTATATTTTTTTCAGAAAACTTTGAAATCATTATTATAATAAAACCTTTTCAACTTATCACGTACACCAAAATTTACTACTCGTCTGTACAAACATGTCTTTTACAAAACTACGTAAATATATAGGTAATTTCACAATATTTAGATTTAATATTAACATTATATTTTTTCTGCAATTTTAGATATAGGGGCTAATTTAACGGACTTAATGTATACGGGGGTGTATAATGGTAATAAAAAACACGAAAATGATTTAGAACATGTGCTCAAGAGAAGCTGGAATTGTGGTTTGGAAAAGATTATTATAACATCAGGAAATTACGAAGAAAGTGTTAAAGCTTTGGAACTTGCAAAAACTGATGGTAATTATAAAATTAAGATGCCTAAAAGATAGTCCGTTCCGCTTCAAAAATAGTTCCGTTTCATTTGTGAAATGTCGATAAGTAATTGGTCGCATTCAGCAGACACAACAATTCAGTGATCGGATTCAGAGAATGTACGCTCACTCTGAACATTTTGCGAAGGGGTCGCCATTTTTGCGAGCGGAAAAATTCTACGCTCACTTAGTCCAGCACAAACGTTACTAGTAAAGTAAGATTAGCAAATTTAAGGTACTGTGCAGAAATAAATGTATTATAATATTGGAGTTAACCGAGTATTCTAATCGGTGTTGCAAAAACCGGCCCTTACACTAAAAAGTACGCCGAACTTAATTTATTATTATTGTTTATTCGGTTTAATCTGTATAATTCTAACATATATGGCAGCAATGAAAAGTACCAAATGGAAGGTGATCACATAAAGGTGAAGTTTCCTGTCCAGCGAACACTCAACTGTTGTTAAGTGACCAGTTAGAGTGGGAACGGTTCCCTATCCGTCTGCTGAATGCGACCATTGACTTGACCATTGCGATTTCGAAGTTTTCCTGTAAATCTGCGTCCGTCAGTGTCGTGCCTTAGTAGGTATTTATATACGAAATAAACATAATTTTGTAATCATACGATCATACTTACGTGCAATTATATCATTGCCAATACGATTAAATAACATTAATGACTCGAATTCATATTCTGTTAAACTTGATTAGTTTATGTCGAAAGTTTTCAAATCACTGCTGAAAAACCATTTAAACTTACGGGATTTTAATGTTAAATAATTGTTTTTAAAAAAGTATAAAACAGAATTTCTGGATAAATTACTAAAGTGCTACAGACCTGCATGCGACAAAAACATTTATTAGTGGATAGCAGTGGCAGCTCGAGGCGTGAGCAACCACACAGACAAGACCGACTCGCCCATTATCGGCGATGTACTCCCAGATGTCGAGCATATCACCGACAACAAACGAACCAGTCCCGTCCGCGCAACTGCTCCGCCAAAACGCGGGCACCAGCCGCCACTGGTGGATAGGAAGGTCAACACGCATGACACGTTCTCTGTGGCTTTTGTGCTTTTCTAGCAATTATTAATTTCTTACATTATTACTGATATTTGAAGGATGTGTCTTTTGAAGACTAGTGGAAGAATAAATATGATTTATTTTACGCATGGCAATATAAATTACTTTTATTAATTCATCTACAGCCATGTTATAAATTTCTAACCATCTTATTTATCGATTATCCTAGGCAGGATAGACAATCTTTTTGAGAGTAGAGTACTTATACCTCCATTTAAAAAGAAATACATAATTTTTACGTACGTATTCATGTTCGCCGAGTTGATGGAATCATAATGGAACGAAGTGCATTGTAGTGTGAGTGTTTATAATGAACTTTTCGATTTCATATATCTACATGGATTATTATATAATTCATAGGTATTCACGATTTATGTAATTACATGAAAGGGTTGAACTTTGATTTTGAAATTTCCATTTATTCGGCAACGAATCATAAATATAATGTAATTGTAACATGCCTCAAGACTAGTCAAGACAACCTAAACTCTATCCATTTTTTATTTCTTTATGGCACAGGGCATGGGCGACTCTAGGTTTGTCGGGGCCTAAGACATTAACTCCAATGAAATCCCATTTTTTGTTAGTTCAAATGATTTTTTTTTAAGTAGGTGTGGATAAACAAAATGTTTTGAAGTAGAGCTTTCCAAAAAATATAGGTTGCATAGCAGATATTATTGAAAAATCTGTAGATATATGTAAACAGATATATTCTAAATCTCAGCTGTATATCGTGCGTGCCAGACATGTTAACACAAATTCCAAATATTCGGTATTCAGAAAGCGTAATTTCACATTTAAAATAAATACATGCAAAACAGAATTAATTCCCAAGAAATTTTCAAAAAAATGTAAAACATTGCTTGACATTTATTCCTAGTTCTTTTTTTTGAATTTTTCTTTACTGATGTGAAGACAGTTTTTTTTTACTTTATATCCTAATAATAAGCAATATATGCCAAAAGTTAATGCCACCGATTTTATAAAAGCCTGAGATACCGCTGAATGTACGCTCATTTTATGTACAGTTTGCGATAACTGTAATAAAAGTAATTTTCTAGATTTTTTACTTTTCTATAAATTTAGAACGTTATTCTAAAAATAGGGTTTCCATACTTCAGCGAATAGGACGGTGGATTACAAGTTCGAAATCGTGGGTTGGAACCTCGATTCAGACTTTATAGTTTAGTAACGATTGAAGATAGACAAAAAATAAAAATCATAAGAAACAAATCGATTCAGAATGCCTCCCAACAGTGTATGAATGTTTTATACTCATAGAAAAAGCTTTTTTAGTGTCGCCGACATTCTTTAATTTTTTTTACTTCAATTTGTTGGGTTTTTTCATTTCGAACTACAGTTGAACCTATCTTTAAAACTCTTCAGTTAAAAGTGGACCTTGTCGCATATAGTCATCTTAACCTGTTCAGAATATTGTAGTCTTTAAAAAAAAGTTGTTGAAAACGGACACCATACTAAAGCACTGATCTGATTTTATACAGAAATAGCGGAGATGCTTCATAAATCATAATTTATTCGGTTCAACCTAATCTCACTACAATGTTATATTGTCAACGTTTTTTAATCTCTATCTACGCTTATTTGTAGTCGCTAAATATTAATCCACATCACTTTTTCGTTGAAAACATATGATTTTATTGCAGTATAGTCACCTTTTCTGGTACATTTCTAACATTAATATGTCTAGGATATGATTCCTGAGTCACAATAATCAAGGTCGATTTATAAAATAAAGTTGCATGAGTGTAATTATTTATTCAACAGTAAATTTTCGAAGATTAAATTTCCAAATTATTGATTTTTAATTGAATTATGAACATAGATTAATTATTACATTTTAAAACTTTCGGTAAAAGTGTCAGTGTTATATTAGGAAAAATTATAACTAATTTTCTATTTTAAGATCGCTTATATAGTACTGTTGGTTGCCATCCGACCAGATGTTTGGAATTTGAAGAAAAGGCAATATCTGCAAATGAATACTTGGCAAAGTTAGGGGAAGTCGTTCAACAAGGAAAAAATAAAATTGTTGCAATTGGAGAATGTGGTCTAGACTACGATAGATTGCAGTTCTGTCCAGCAGATATCCAAAAGAAGTATGTATATTTTAATTTTTTCAGAGATTTAAAATGGTTACATTATTATAATCTGTTTGAGTATTGCAAATTATTTACTAGGCGTTTTATGATTTCTATTTTAATATATGAAATTGTCATGTTTACATTTATCATATAAAGGTTGGTTTTTATTTAATTCACTTATACGTAGAAAGCTGACTTTTATTTTATGAGCGCATTTAAAAAAGTACCTATATTATGTATATACTACGAGTAAGTACACATTCCGGTTTTAAATGATATATTTTCCACAATTTCCAATTACCTCCAGTTTTGAGTATTACATGTAATTCAAAGACCTGAATAAGTCTAGTTAAAGTCAAAGGTATTCGTAGAAGATTATAATATAGGCATTAAAGAAAAATTAAGAAGTCTACTTTCAAATGTATTTTATTTTGTATATTACTTTATTTTCTATTATAAATAATACATTCTAAACCGTAGCGAAGTTATAGACATAGTAAGTAATAACATAATACAAAGAAGGCAAACGGAGCTTTCGGCTCTTTCAGAGGATATTGATGCTGCAGTGACGGATATCACAATCTTATCTAATATAGTATCTCTTGTGGATTTTAGTGTAAACTGATGGCTATTCACATTTACTTCTATTTCTGTGGTTAATATTTACATATTCCCTGATGTCAACTGTGACGGCTATGAAATGTTCTTGTATGCATTGGCTCTTATTCTTGTAAATAAAAAGGTTATCGTTATAGGAGATTTAATGCATCGATTTTAACTTGGGTAATACAAATGATCGAAAATTATTAAGTATCATTTCATGGAAGCTGCTCCAAGCTAATGATATTACGATCTGAAATGGTAAATTGTACGACTTTGTTTTCACTGAATTGCTGCGCAAATGTAGCTAGGGATTTTCTCCATTTGTGCCAGAAGATATTCACCTCCCGCTCTTATCGTAACTTTATAAATGGATTTTTCTGCAAGAATTAGGAACTTTGTTACAAACAGTAATTAATCTACGAATCAATTTCGATAAGGCCGATCTAGTTTCTTTATACCTCATTTTGGCAAATACTGATTGGTCCTTTTTGGATACCTACTCTAAGGTAAATATTGTAACGAACCTGCTCGTTAATGAAAAACAAAATGCCTAAATTATTACTAATTAATTTCTAATATAAATATTCTCATTATTTATTAGGATATTTTCTTTTCCGTAACATATTTAATTTCCGTATATTTGTAAGTTGTTTAAATTCATTTTCTATCTGTAAGTTATTCCGTAAATTTTGAAATTCTTGTTTTAATATTTCTATTTAAAACCCGTATACAATATTGTGTGGAAAATTCCCAGGCGATACGTCACAATATGTGTACGTGAGCAATGCAGAGTATACACCAGCAAATATATTAATGTTCACGTGATTCTATCATGATACATGCAGTTCTTTGTCCTCTGACGTGAGGGCCCCGCGCCTATATAAACCGCAGAATTTTGTATTAAAAGAGACTCCTCCGCCGAGCTTCAACCCGACCTGTTCATCTAACTTATAGGGTGGGATGACGCGACTCCTCCGCCGAGCTCCAAACCGACCTGTTCATCTAACTTATATGTTCGGATGACGAGACTTCTCCGCCGAGTTCCGATCCTGCCTCTTCATCTAACTCCGATGTTTGGATGACTGGTCTTTTATTCCCGCAAAACCGGTCTATTTGAGATTCTGACCGAAATCCGACTCATTAACCTAATTATACAGGGTATTCCACGAGAGCCGTTTGTTAGAAGTTTTCGTGGTTAGAAAAAACTTAGAATTCTGAAATTTTGGGTTCCAGGGTTATTCAAGATTCTCTTTCATTTTAAAATATTTTCAAGATCATACTACTTCCGGTTATACCGGAAGTCGCCATTAACTTCCTTATTTTAAATAGAACACCCGGTATATTATTTCATTTTTGGATTCCTGAGAAAATTTCATAGTGGGTTTTCATGAGGTTTCCCTATACCTATTTTCAATTTTTTCTTAGATATCATGATTTTTTTGAAAATTTTGACAGATGTAGCCCTGTTTTGAGCATTGCGCCCTTTAACCAATTTCGATTGGTGGAAAGCGCTGCTGGGGTAGACGGAAGCACAGGGATGATACTTTCGAATGCCATATTGACAACTGATTTATCGCATACTGGGTATCCAAAATTTAATGACCAATTACATCATTTTAAAAGTTGAAAAAGTTCGTTTTTTCAAATGGGACACCTGTATTTTATTGGATGTTCGGATGCAGAATTTGATTCTGCATCGATTTGCTATAACATTCCCTATACCTATTTCCAGTGGTTTTCTTCTTAATCCAAATTTTTTATTTTAATGTGGGTTTTTGGCAGAAACCGAAACATCGCTTGCCTTTCGAAGCCAAATAAACATCAATGAAACGGTAAAAAATTTGCTTTAATTAGAACATGACATTAGTACATAACATTTAGAACGAAATATAAAATAAAAACAAAAAATTGGAACATAATGACAAAAAATAATAAGAGAATGTAAAATTACAGTAATTGTTCTATATGACCTCCATTTTGATTCAAACACTGAATAACTCTGTCATATACTCCTCGCGAAACAGATCTCCGAAGTTCGTCTGGACTTATATTAGTAAACGCATGGTGAACACGGTTCAATAATTCCTCTGTAGTTTGTACCGGCCTGAAGTACACTAGTTCTTTTATACGACCCCAGAGGTAAGAATCTAAGGGGGTCAAATCGGGTGATCTGGGTGGCCAGTTCCAAAGTTCCCGCGGGCCAATCCACCGATCCTCGAACATCATTGACAATTGCCGGTGTACAGCTATAGTTGAATGTGCTGGAGCACCATCAAGCTGAAACCAACTGTTTGCTCTATCACGTGGAGGTAGGGCATTTAGAAAATCACTAACAAACCCTCTCAGTATCTCCAGATATCTAGCCGCATTTAAATTTTCATCGTACACTTGATAAGCCACTCTGTTGTCCATAATTAAACAAAAAACATTGAAACTAAAGCGGTCTTGGTGATTATGTTCCTTAATAACATGTGGATTATCTTGTGCCCAGTAGTGAGTATTTCGGCGATTTGTAATTCGTTGCCTGCCGAATTTCGATTCATCAGTCCACATAATCTGATGAAGAAATCTCGGATCTTCGGTCATTTTCAAAATCATAAATTCGCAAAAGTTGACACGTCTTGCCTCATCACCCAGACGTAATCCGTGAACAGTTATCTCACAAAAAGGATGCATTCCATGTTTTTTTTAATATTCTGTGGATTGATGTTTTTGAAATACCCAAATCCAGCGCTGCTGTCGAAATTGAACTCCGCGGATAAGCTTGAAAAAACGCCAACACATTCACCACGTTATCTTCATTATCAGTTACGGGCTTTAGGTTATTTTGTATTGCCCTTACGTTTCCAGTTGCTATAAAGCGAGTTTCGATTCTTGCGAATTTTCCGGGAGTCATTGTTGGTAGGTCCGGATATCGTTCATTAAATAGTCTGCATGTTCGTCGAACAATTCGTCCACATTCACCGTGCGTGTAAAACAAATTTAATAAATCATTATTGGAATATTCTTCAACATTCTCCATTATAAACTGTACTTAAGCAAGTTAACAAAATCCCTAGAACTGTAAGTAGATACCTCACGAATCTGTACGATGATACTGCTTTGACATTAAATCAACATTGTTTCAATTCCTGTCAAAATCAAGCCTTACTAGGTAGAACTTTTGGAGTTTGATCACCTTTTGATAAAAATATGGATTAACAAGAAAACCACTGGAAATAGGTATAGGGAATGTTATAGCAAATCGATGCAGAATTAAATTCTGCATCCGACCATCCAATAAAATACAGGCTGTCCCATTTGAAAAAACCAACTTTTTCCACTTTTAAAATGATGTAATTGGTCATTAAATTTTGGATACCCTGTATGCGATAAATCAGTTGTCAATATGGCATTCGAAAGTACCATTCCTGTGCTTCCGTCTACCCCAGAAGCGCTTTCCACCAATCGAAATTGGTTAAAGGGCGCAATGCTCAAAACAGGGCTACATCTGTCAAAATTTTCAAAAAAATAAAGATATCTACGAAAAAATTGAAAATAGGTATAGGGAAACCTGATGAAAACCCACTATGAAATTTTCTCAGAAATCCAAAAATGAAATAATATACCGGGTGTTCCATTTAAAATAAGGAAGTTAATGGCGACTTCCGGTATAACCGGAAGTAGTATGATCTTGAAAATATTTTAAAATGAAAGAATCTTGAATAACCCTGGAACCCAAAATTTCAGAATTCTAATTTTTTTCTAACCACGAAAACTTCTAACGAACGGCTCTCGTGGAATATCCTGTATATTCGGGTTGATTAGACTTGTTCCACAGATTCTTTTTTATCAATTGCTCTAACTCCAAGTTCTGTCAATTGATTCTTTGTTTTCCCTTCGAAACACTATAACTATACGTTTGGTGTGTGTGTGAGAGAGAGAGAGATCCGATTTAATCACTCTAGTTATTAAATTCTAAGTGAACAAATATTCCCGCACTATCGATTTAATTACTCTAATTATTAAATTCTGAGTGATTAATAAATTCCATTTCTCCGATTCAATTATTTCTCTTTAATGTTGAAAGTCCGAATAAATCAAAGATTCCCACATTTCCGTTTTGTTTATTTCAATTAGGAGACTTATCATTATCAATTAAGAGAATGAGAGAGTGATTCATACTCGTTTAATTGTATATCTCAATAATTAGTTGTTTGTTTACGTCTTAAACGTCACAAAAATTTACCTAAGTTACCGACCGAAGGCCGCATAAAAAGTAAAATCTGAAAGAATTGCTTCCGCTAAATAGATTAACCACGATCCATACTTAAGCATTAGTTATATATGTTAATAAGATATTTGTATTATTTAAGAAACCTCTTCCTTAAACTTACAAATTTATTTCATTTTGCCGGAACGGCATGAATTATAACTTACCGAAGAACACATTAAATGCGTGCACATTCGCACGACCATGATAAGCTTTACATGTATATTTAGCTAAATAAAATTCGATATTATTGACCTGTAATTCTCATGCAAATTTACCGTTCCTTTCTGTATTGTAACCAATGTTATTTAAAAATCACTGTACATACATGTATGTAAATTTATTGAAATGCACGTGCTTATTTCCTTGCTAACTTTATAAATAACACAAAAATTAAGCTAAAAAGTACCATTGACGAATCCAGATGAACTCCAACTAAGCAAGCTGACAGAGCACAATTAACACTTCAATCACTGGTTTCAACAATTAGCAATCACAAGAGAAGTTTAATTAAATTTTGACGTCTCGATAGTTGAGGTTTGCGCTGGTGGCGCTGCCGTGTCGCTGCCGTGTCGCTTGCATCGAGTTGATGCACGATCATTTTATGGCACGGTTTTACGGGGAGCTTTCATCAATTGTGGAGCGCTACTTTAGCACTTTACTGATTCCCTACATCCGCTTAGCCAAATAATCATTTATTTTCGTTGGAAAGTAATTGCGACCACCGCCAACCTTAATTACCGCTAGCGAAGCATTACCATTGGTGGTAAAAGCGTTCTATGATAAACTTTATTCTAGTTTCGATTAGTTTGTTCTTAAGTTCGGAACATCTAAACGTCAAAATATAAATAAGTAAACGACAAATAAAACACTTGGTATTGTTTCACAAAACAAAAATTTGTTGTAAAAGTAAGTGTTTTATTTGTCGTTTACTTATTTACATTTTAACAATATGTTTTACCAAGAAATTTCAATCACATTGTTTAATTATGTAAATGTCAATATCTTGAGTGGTTTACCGCTGAAATTAAATGGTCAATTCATATGAAAAGAAATTATTTTAAAACACGGAATTCTACTAAATCTTCTTATTATTTCAACGAAATCAAAAGTATTATATATCTGGTGAAGAATAAAGCACAGTCTGCTGATAATACATACCAGGGTCGGATGGAATCAGAAATAGCACCTAACCCTTAGACCTCCAAGATATTTGGAGATTTATTAATAACAAACGTTCATCATCCAGAATTCCAGGACATATGCACTGCGGCGATGATGACCTTACTCAATCCTTAAAAAATATGAAAGGGTTTTCGACAAAGTTCTCTAATCAGTCTTCGTTTGGTATTGATGGTGTTAGTGAGAGTGACAGGAGTGTTCCTAGTATTGTGCTTCTATCTTAGAGTCTTATTTAATGTAATTATAAAAACGTCAACGTTTCCTGGCGTCTGGATGATCAGCAGACATTTTGCGGTTTTCATGAATGGTGAGAAATCAAAAGTAAAAAATTAACGACCGATAAGAATTTTGACTAACTTTGATAAAGTGTTGGAGTACATATTATACACTGGAATATATAATAAGATATGTTTTATCCGTTCATCAACATGGATTTGTTTCTGGAAGATCTACAATTACAAGTGTCGTAGAAATTACGCAATATCTTCCGATGGCAATAGATCAGCGCAAGCAAGTACATACATGCCGTAATATACAGTATGTCCACGGATCGAGTTCCAAAGAGAAAAAACTTTTTTA
Source organism: Amphimallon solstitiale (assembly GCA_963170755.1). Taxonomy (NCBI): domain Eukaryota; kingdom Metazoa; phylum Arthropoda; class Insecta; order Coleoptera; family Scarabaeidae; genus Amphimallon; species Amphimallon solstitiale. Next base: position 109,722,727 of record OY720676.1, read on the forward strand.
TTTTGCATTTTACAAGAAAAATGTATTCTTGATAAAAGTTTTTGCATGTCTCGAAACGGCCAAATCAGTTTTAACCTTTTCAAAATTTCTTTTAGTTTAAGATAAAAATCGAAAAATTGGTCGTTTTATTTGAAAATTTTTTAAAGTCCCAGAAATTAAGTTGCGTTGTCATGGTAATTATCCATATTTAATTATCTAATTAACTGTCAGTTAGAAAAATCAACCATAATAGTTGAAAATGTTGTCAAAAGACCAACGAATTTACCTAATTCAGTGCTATGGCAAAGGTAATAAAGCGATCCGTCTAGTTGTCGAAGAATTTAATCAAAAGTTTCCGGATATTTACATCTCAAATAGAGGTGCACGAGCATTGGTCAAAAAATTCCTATCCACTGGTTCCATAGTGGATGTAAAGAAAAAAAATATAGCACGCGATGATGACGACGACGCCGCCTCTTTTCTTGTAATGGATTCAGTACGGAACTATCCCAAACTTTCTTTGCGGCGCAGATCAGTCCATCTGGGTATTAGTAAATCGCTCATTCAAAAGATTTTGAAACAAAGGAAGTTCCATCCCTACAAGCCCATTTTTAATCATGCATTAGAACCCGGAGATCCTGCGAAACGTTTGTATTTTTGTCTGTGGATGGGCGCTCAAATTATGGATAATCAATACTTTTACCGAAATATTATTTTTTCTGATGAGGCCACGTTTTCTACTAATGGTACTGTTGCATCTCAACATGTGAGATATTGGAGCGATTACAATCCGAATTTTCGCATGCCTCACAATCGACAATATTCGGCAAAAGTTAATGTGTGGTGTGCAATTTCTTACCATGGTATCATTGGACCATATTTTTTTTGATAATTCTGTCAATCAGCATACGTACTTGGATATGCTGCAAAATTTTGTTGATGAACCTTTGAACGATCTACCGATTAATTACCTCGCAAGGTGTTATTTCCAACAAGATGGTTGTCCGGCTCATTATGCTAGGATTGTTGTTGAATGGTTAAATCAGCAATTTGGACAGAATTGGATAGGTCGAAATGGTCCCGTGATATGGCCACCAAGGAGCCCTGATTTAACAATGGCTGATTTTTATCTTTGAAGCAAATAGTTTATGCAAATAATCTTCCTCCGAACGTAGAAGATTTAAAGGAGAGGATTAGAGACGCTGTGACGTCTTTAACTCTCGAAGAAATTCGAAGAAGTTATAGAGAATTGCGCCGACGGCTAGAATTGTGCGTTGAAAAGGGCGGTGAATGGATTGAGTAAAATAGTTATTAGTTATATCATTTTTGTTTTTGAGTTTATGAAAAAATTTTCAAATAAAACGACCAATTTTTCGATTTTTATCTTAAACTAAAAGAAATTTTGAAAAGGTTAAAACTGACTTGGCCGTTTCGAGACATGCAAAAACTTTTATCAAGAATACATTTTTCTTGTAAAATGCAAAACAAAAAAGTTTTTCCTCCTTGGAACTCGATCCGTGGACATACTGTATATAGGTACTCATTTCACCAAGGCCTTCGACTCTATCGATCACAATTTGCTTCTGCCGAAACTAGATCAAATTGGCTTCTCTACAGCCTTTGTGGAACAGATGACATCGTATCTATCACATAGAGCGAGTTATGTTCTTTATAATGGTCATTCATCCAATATCTTTTCAATACGATCCGGAGTTCTTCAATACTCGTATCTTGGGGATTTACTCCTTAGCATATGTATTGTAACGAAATATGAAGAGGCAGACCGGGCGACGCTGAAAAAACAGGGTCGTAAATCACACACATCATCTCGGCGCGACGTATAAAAAAAACGAAATGTAAATAGCGTGAATCATCCATTTACGCATGGTACGGTGTCGGAAGCAGAATGTCTATGGAATGTTCTTCAAACATCGAGAGAAGTATGGAGTTTTACACGAATGCTTCGAGATGTTTCGTATGTGTATATAAGGCGGCTGGATTCATTGCGGGATGAGTAATTGCGGATGAATTCGGGAGTAAGACGTCCTTAAGCAGTCTCGAGTGCGAAGAAATAAATAGTGGTAGCCAAAGAAATAAATAAGTAGTGCCGTGTTATATAAATAGAAGTGTTACATAAATACGGACAGAGATATTAGTAATAGAAATTAATAAATACAAGTGTTAATTTTAATTTATTAATAGTAGTTTAAGTGTGATACATTAGTTTTATATTTTATATTGTTATATAATTGTAAGTGTATAAATATACAGACTGTTTTAAATAAATAATTGCACGAGTTGTTTATTGCGAACCCGAAAACGTTACAATTGCTGTCAGTGTGGAATAAACATAAGTGCAAATAAATAAATAAATGACTACCAAACGTTTGGAAGAACTAAAGGTCTCCGAGTTAAGGGCAGAATTGGAGGAAAGGGACGCAGATACGTCTGGAAAAAAAACAATTCTCCAGGATCGGCTTCGTGACCTTTTAATAAATGAAGGTGAGGATCCCGAGAAATATTTGTTTCAAATGCAGGCTGATCTAAGCTTAATAGCGGAGACTCTAAAAGATGCAGTTGCAAAACAATTCGAGACTGATATGAAGACTCTAAGAGATGCAGTTGCAAAACAATTCGAGACTGATATGAAGACTCTAAACGATGTTGTAAAACATTTCAAGACTCTAAATGATGAAATTGCAAATAATTCAAAAGCTTTGAAAGATGAAAATGCAAATAATTCAAAAGCTTTAAGAAATGAAATTGCAAGTAATTCAAAACAACTGGAGACTACTTTTAAGGAAGACATTCAAAAGAATTCATCGAATGTGAGACAGGAATTTTCTGAGGCCATCGAAGCCGTAGAACAGACAGTTGAGGAGCGCGTGTTCGGAATGGGGGACGAGTTTGGGGTTCAGCTTCAGTTGCCAGCGATGAACGACTGCGGTCCCCATGACATCTCAAGCGGAAGCCTGGAGATTTCCCGAACAGCAAAGGCAAAAGTAAAACCTCCCACCTTCGATGGAAAGACGTCATGGATGACGTACCTGAAACAATTCGAAGCCGCTGCAGGAGCAAATGGGTGGACGTCCCCGAAGAGAGCTACTGCCCTGATTGTGTCGTTAAGAGGAGAAGCCAGTGACGTTCTACAGACCTTACTTCCAGAAGAGTGTCAAGACTACCCTCAATTAATCAAGCGTCTTGAAATGAAGTATGGGCATGCACACTTGGAACAGGTAGTCCGACGATTAGTGAATCAGGTGCAACCTAAGGGAAGAACGCTCCGATGCTGGAATTGGAAATGGAAATGGAGATGGAAATGGGCCATGCGCATAGTAAATGCGGAAAGAAACCCAAGAAAACCATAGCGGAGCAGCGAAAATGAAACGGGGCTATGAGAAGAGGCAATCGTCGACCCAGTATCGTGGGGCCTCAAAATCAATAAAGCGAATTGCATCTGTGCAACACCAAAATACTGATGCTGTTGCAAGGAGACCACGTCCAGAAGACTGCAGGCATAGCAACCGACTAGAAGAAAAATCGGCCAACACATTCAGAACTGCCGTGGTTGACGATCAGTGGCATCCTGACAATTTAAGGATCGATCAGACGGCTGATGAAGACCTTGGTTCCTTGATGGTTTGGAAAGGTACTGGTCGCGGATCGGCTTGTCAAGAAGTGGCTCCTCGCCCACAGGGACTGGAATCTTTCTGGGCGCAATGGGATTCCCTGAAGGTGGAGGATGGTCTACTCAAGCGTATTGTGGAGAACCCAAATGGAGAAGACTGCGTCAGTGGACCCAGGCGAAGGTTGGAGGATGCCCACAAGCGAGTACGCCATCACACTCAGGGTGCCAGCGACAGGACGAAGAATCGTTACGACGTGCAAGCCGAGAGAGGTGGTTACCGAGAAGAGGACCTTGTTTGGTTATATAGTCCTCAACGTCGCCGAGGCCTGTCCCCAAAGCTCCAACAATACTTTGAGGGACCATGCAAAATTCTAGAGCAAATAGATGACGTCGTTTATCGCATGAGACTAACACCCCATAGTGAGCCAAGGGTGGTGCGTTTCAACCAATTGGCCCATACCATGCATGGACGTGACAGCGGTGAAGTGGCGGATGTGCGACAAATTACCGGAAAACCTAGAGAGCCAATTTATGGGAATCCCTTGTCGATGTTTCGTATGTGTATATAAGGCGGCTGGATTCATTGCCGGATGAGTAATTGCGGATGAATTTGGGAGTAGGACGTCCTTAAGTAGTCTCGAGTGCGAAGAAATAAATAGTGGTAGTCAAAGAAATAAATAAGTAGTGCCGTGTTATATAAATAGAAGTGTTACATAAATACGGACAGAGATATTAGTAATAGAAATAAATAAATACAAGTGTTAATTTTAATTTATTAATAGTAGTTTAAGTGTGATACATTAGTTTTATATTTTATATTGTTATATAATTTTAAGTGTATAAATATACAGACTGTTTTAAATAAATAATTGCACGAGTTGTTTATTGCGAACCCGAAAACGTTACAGTATTAACGTTTTAATGGAAAAACTGGATTTTTAGCATAAGTCGATGATTTAAAAATTTATGATATTTTTAATAATCGTGTCGCCTGTATTAAACTGCAGACTAACTTGAACATAATCAAGAAATGTTTTAACCAAAATTTAATTTCTTTAAACGTGGATAAGTGCTCTGTTCTTTCTTACACAAGTAGCATTTCCATTAATATAGCAATATACAGTGCGAGTATAAAGCATGGAATAAAATTCGTTAAATTTTTATCTCTACTTGTTGGCAATTTTCCTCGGATAGGTCCATTTTTATTTTTAAATCCTCATCTTGTGGCATAAATCATACATTTCTGTCCCAACCAGCGGTGGCGTAACGGGGGGCAACAAACATTTAAATGGCAACGGAGGTCAAATATTACATTTTAGGAAAGATCGTCTCATTTTCTATATAGTGGTGATTTTTTGAAATCGGTCGATTAAAACAAGAAAAAATAGCTTTCAGTATTTCATGACTAATATCTGGTTAACCTTTTTTTTGATATGATTTTTTTGCTTTTCTTTCTTGCAATATCGTCTGTTAATTAGTTGTTATTGGGGTTAATCAGTTTGAAGAGTCAAATATTTAAAGAGCTGACTTAATACGTTCTAAGCTGCATTGAAAACAAATTGAAAAAAAAGGATTGAAATCTTAATTATGCTCGGTTGTGGTAATAAACACCGCTCTCAGACGGAGGTCTGCACTTTATTTAATAATAAATATCGTGATAAAAAAATCACCCAATCAGCAGTGGGATAAATAGAAACCAAGTTCAGGGAAGAAGGGAAAATTAAGCATCGATTCTGGACTTCTCATCTGAAGATCCCTTTGACATTAGGTTTGATACGCTAGTTGTTCTACACGGAAATCCACATTGAACATCCCGAGAATTAGTTCTGAACAACGGAGTAAATCAGAGATCAGTGATAAAATAATTAAAAATTGAAAAAATGGCACCCATATAAGCTTAAGCTGGTTCACGAATTAGGTGAAGATGATCCAGATTACCGCTTAGAGTTCTGCAAAAGAATGATATGTTCAAATCACTGTTTGGCGGCCAGAATATTTTTTCGAATAAAGCAACATCTACTATTAATGAAGAAGTTAATTGTCAAAATTTACGATACTGAGCCAATAAAACTCCCCGCTGGACGCGATAATATCATACGCAGAATCCACAAAAAGCCAACGTTTGGTCAGGAATAGTGGATGAACCGAAAGCCATACTAGTGGCCCCTTGGCACATCACTAATTGTGATACTAGCAGGATGGGGCACTATGCTGGGCTAGCACGCAACCTTTTGGTCAGAGCCTTTGACTCTGACTCTAAAATATACAGAACAAATCCCATAATATCGACGACTTAAAGGCAAGAATTAGCGACTCAGTTTGACAAATTACATCTCAGATAATGGGCAATGTTCGAAACGAATTTGAAAACCGTGTGGCTATCTATCAGGAAGTTGGTGGAGCTCAGTTTGAGTATCTTATACGATAAGGGTTTTTATTGGGTTTGTTTGTGTATGTTTTCAGTGAGCTATTGCTTTTGTTGATAAATAAGTACAACATTTAAAGGAATTATTGCGCTTTGATATTGAAAGCTATGTTTTTCTTGTTTAAATCGACCAATTTAATTTGACGAATTTTATTCCCTACTTTACATTCGCACTATATATCGAGTTCCACACTTATTGTTAGAAAATCTGTGATCCAGGATCTAGCAGATTTATTTGTTGATAAACTTACTTTTGCCCAACACTTATCTACAATCTATTCTTCAGTCATTAAATTGCTGGGCTTTCTAGTGAGATCATGTCGTACTTTTGTCAACCTGAAAAGTACCAAAGTATTATATACACTCTCGTGCGCAGCAAGTTAAGCTTAGTGTATACGGCCAAATGAAACTATCGCAAGTTAATGTCTGAGAGTACTTCTAAAATAAATTGCGTGTGTAAAACAGTGTCTGAGAGTACTGTCACAGCAAGTCGCAAAAGTGGCGGCAAGTACTTCACCAAAAGAATCGCTTGCAGGTTGGGAGAGCGCTGTAGGAAGTTGAAATATATTTCGATTTTGCTGAAAGTTGAGTGAGCACGTGGATAGCACTAGGCCGCAAAAGTGGACGAAAAATATATCTGGTCAAGAGATAAAACTATGGAGCTAATAAATATGTTTGAAGGTTTTCCCGAATTATGGTAGATTAAATCAAAACTATATAGGGATCTGGTAAAAAAACAAAACACCTTAAAATATATCGCGAAAATAATTTAGTACAACCAAGAAAGAATTACAGCGGAAATTACACAATCTTCGAACCCAAGCCAACCAGGAGTGGAATAAAATTGCGCCAGTTGTTTTTACTTTTTCCGGTGCAAGCGGAACCGGTTTTCTTAAAATTCGAAATCTATACTCCATTCAGTCTAAGAATAAAGCATTGGGAAAGATAGGGCTTAAAATAAACGTTTGTGATTGGTTGAAATCGAGTGTGCATTTACACCGGCAAAATAATCGCATTTAGCTCGTTCTGTCAAAAATTTGTTTACTGACAGTTTTGTTCAAAGATTTTGTCGATTTCCGTATTTTACATAGTTATTTGTTGTTAATATTCTTAAAAAATAGTTCTTCTTAGAACTCGCAAGTGAAATATTCATTTGTTAAGGTATTTTATCAATTTCGTTAACTTTCTTTTCGTAATCGCTAATATTATGGCGGAAGCAGTTTTACCAGGTCCTTCAAAAAATCGTAAAGGGAAACACATAAGATCTGGACAAAGGCAAATGGCTTATAATGTGTACATTAAGCATAAAGACAATATGTCTAAAACAGCTGCAGTCAATCAAACAGCAGAGGAAGTGGGTATTAATAGGAATACAATGTACTGCATTATTAAAGAAATGGAATTATATGGAGTTCCAATTTCTCCTCCAAGAAAAAGAAATTATCGTCATACTTACAATAAATTGGATGAAGCACAAAAAAGTACAATTAGACGACATGTGCATTCCTTTTTCTTGAGGAATGACTTACCAACTTGTACAAAAATGTACGTAAATGTCAAAATATAATGATATCAGATATGTATATCCCTGCTATCCATCTGACAGTAAACATATGTTTTACTTGTTTTCAAAATACAAAGTTCATCGTGTGTAAACTGTGCTCAAATTGTAGCGCCATCTACTTTATTCTTAGACTGAATGGAGTATAGATGCAATGATCCCAAATACATTTTCAATTATTCATCTTGGTCTTGAAAGTCGACAATAATAATAATAATAATAATAATAAATACGATTGACACCGAGTTGATTTCTAAAAGAAAAAGATTTCATCAAATGTATACGCAGAAATTTTTGAAATTATTTGTATCTTGACTTCTTAATTCATTTAATAACATTGCGTAAGCGCTATTCTTTTCCTAGCCTTTTCTCTTCGATGTTTTCGTAACATAGCAATGAGAACACCAGCGGCTGTGACTCTCTTTCTACGACGAGACATTTTGCTAGACTAAAATATACTATGTCGTATAAACGCGCATGCAATAACTTGTGGAAGTTCTGTCTGTCGAGCACTTGCGATAGAAAATTGCTTAAATAATTTGCTTAGGTGTAAATGGTAGCGCAAGTTACACCCGCAAGTGCTATCGCAAGTTGCTCTCCCGTGTAAACTAGCCTTTAGATTATGTATCTACCGGGTGGTGCAATAGTGTGTCGACGGAGCTTTGTATGAAATCTAATAACGCTGTAGCAATGACACTTTACGTACGTATGTAGTATGCGACTGTGCATTTTCTAATTTTATTTACAAATATACAGGGTGTTCCAAATTTTCGCAACACCTTCAACTTTTTTATTTTGAATACATTGCTATACATTCTAGATATTATAATGATAGCCATTCAAATTATCTTTGCAATGATATATGGATATGTGCATTTCAGACTGTTAGTTTTGATTTTATTGATAATTTTGTTAAAATCTTGACACTTGCATCATCTAACATTTTAGGCAGTAGTCTGAAAATGGGTAGAATGCCTCACGTAACACTTGTGTTACTAATTTATGGACTAACACGTTATTTGTTTTGAGGTTGAACAAAGTGAATAAATATACAGGGTGTTAAATATGTCGTGTCTAAGTTATCGATCTTTATTGGTAATTTTCTCGTTTTATTTTTAAATCTAACCTATAATATTTTTATAAGTCCGTATATTCCTTGTAAAATTTCCTTTAAAATGGTACCAGTAACAGTACTTATTTCTAGTATTTTCAAAGTTATATTCCTTTAATGGGAAATACCCATGTTTATAACATGCAAAATGCGGGCATCTAATAGTTGGTTCGCCATGAAAATAAAACAAAGTAATTTTAATAAACACCTGTTTTTTAAATGCTTTAGTTTTAGAATTATATTTTGCAAATTTTCCATAATAAAACAATCTTACTTTAAAATGTGTTCAAATATATTTCCATTCTGCTCTACACATGCTCTCAACCGTCTCTGTATCGACAGACTTACATTCTGAGCCAAGTTATTCTCACTAAATTGAAGAAAAGAGTTTCTTATTCGTTGCTGCATGTTCTCTGCCGTTGTAGAAGGTGTTGTGTAAACAATGTTTTTTACAGTGAGCCACAGAAAGAAATCATAAGGTGTGAGATCTGGTGATCGTGGTGGCCAGCTTATCAAACTTCCTCTCCCAATCCACTTATTGGTGAATACCCTATCTAAATGTGCTCTTACAGCAGCACCATAATGTGCTGGTGCACCATCATGTTGGTACCACATTATCCTGATGACGTTATGTGGGAGACCTTCTAATAGCAATGGTAAATTATTTTGTAGGAAATTTGTGAAGATTGCACAATTTAAAGTATTATTAAAAAATAACGGACCAATAATAGTGTTTCCTATGATGCCTCCCCATGTGTTAACACTCCATTTTTGTTGATATAAAATGGGCTGAACAAAATGTGGGTTTGTAGTGTTATAATAATGGGTATTTTTTTGTTTGTTGTTCCACAATTAGCAAATGTTGCTTCATCTGTGAAAAGCACCTGATCTAGAAAAGTTATATAGTGTCGTGATTGTAAAAGTAGCCATTCACAGTAAACTAGTCTCCTTTCAAAGTCCGTTTGTAATAAGCCTTGATGATTTTGAATTTTGTAAGGGTGAAACTTATGTTTTTTTAAAATCCCTTTTACAGCAGTGACTTCTATTCCGTGTTGTTTCGAAATTATTCTTGTAGATACGTGCGGATTTTCCACAATGGACTGGACGACTGTCACTTCATTATCTTCTGTAATCCTAGTCTTACTTCTTTCATGTTCGACGTAATTCAGTGAACCCGTTCGAAGAAACCTCGTTTTACTATCCGGTGCTCTTCGGTCGCGATATTCCATCGCATATGTTCTTGATGCTAAAAATGGATTTCTGTTGCTACCGCTAAGAGCAAATACCATGTCGATGAGCTCCTCTTTCGAAAAATTCATTTTAAAGCAAAAACAACAATAAACTATTATGGTATCTAAATAAAAAAAATGAGGTGTGGCCACCACACGACTTTCTTATACGTATGAGCGTTTCAAACTATACAATTTTAAGAATTTTTTTATACAAAACTTATTCAAAATCTTATTCTAAGTACTTTCATTCTCTTAATAAATCGCTATAGAATGCATATTTTGCAAGATATTATCAAAAAAGTGCTACTCGCTAAGAGTAAAAGTGCTACTTCCGGTCTGAATTTTGAAATTTCATATATACAAAAATATTGCAAATCCAGTTATAAATACTTTTGTACTCTTGATAAATATATATAGAATGCATAACTTACGACATATTTGCAAAAAATCGCTATTTGATAAGAGTAAAAGTGGTACTTCCGGTCTGAATTTTGAAATTTTTGTTATACAAAAGATATTGAAAATTATGTTTTAAATACTTTTATACTCGTAACATACTTGTCTAAAAAGCATGACTTGCGAGATATTCGCAAAAAACTGATTTTCGATAAGAGCAAAAGACCTACTTCCGGTTGGAATTTTAAGTACATATGAATTCTTTATAAATCTGTTTAAACTTAGTAGTTGACGATATATTGGCAAAATTCGATTTTTTCACTGAAGTAAACTGCTACTTCCGGTCTACCGATTTTACTGAAAAACTAATAATAATAATAATAATAATAAACTATATATTTGTAAGACCTCTGTTACATAAAATTGTCAATATTCTCAAACTTGTAATGCATTACAATTGTCAGATCATGATAAGTATAAATAAATAGTGTAGTGTATACTAATACTAACAACACTCTTAACAAATAACAAAGAAGACAAAAAAACAACACAAAATAATAAAATCAAATAAGATAATTTGTTTATAGGAGAGGAATTACTAGTGTCTAAGGAATTCTTCTATTGTGTAGTATTCTCCTTTAATCAAGCGGTTCTTCACTTTTCTCTTAAACAAGCTGATTGGGAGGCCCTTAAAGCTCGGCGGCAGGTTATTGTATAATTTCGACCCCCAGTAGAAGATGGATTGCTGCGAGGAACACACCCTATGATGTGGGATCCTCAGCCAGTCCCTCTCACGCGTTGAATACCCATGATTGTACCCATTCGTGGTAAAGGCCTCATTATTGTTGTGTACATACACGACTGCTGAAAGTATGTAGATAGATGTTAATGTCAATAATCAGATCTCAAGAGGGAGATTATACACGTAAATACAAAATTTGGAATTGATAGCTATAGCGGTTTGACCGCTATCGTGGTCATAGACAGACACACAGACGTTTTTTAAAAACCACTTTTTCGGTATCAGGAGACTTCAAAATGTGGACATCTGCAAAAATCTCGAGGTCGAAAATTTTCATCATCACAATACTTCCTTATACTACGTATAAGAAAGTAATAATGTCAATAAAACGATATAAGTGATAACAAGGTAAATACAACACGTAACAACTATTAACACACAAACAGAAATTAATAATTTACTAGCCGAACTTAATTTATAACAATAAAACGCAATTACAGCAAAGAGAAAATACAGAAAACGACTTTTTATGGACTTTTGAAGTAGAGATTTGACGTTTGGTTGCACAGCCATTTTTTTTAAAACCAAGGTCCCACCAACTATTAGATGCCCCACATATTGCATGTTATAAATATGAGTATATCCCATTAAAGGGTTATAACTTTGAAAATACTAGAAATAAGTACTATATTGTTGGTACCATTTTAATGGCAATTTTATAAGGAATATGCTGATTTATAAAAATATTATAGGTTAGATTTAAAAGAAAAACGAGAAAATAATCAATAAAGATCGATAACTTAGAAACGACATATTTAACACATTGTATGTTTATTCACTTTTGTTCAACCTCAAAACAAATAACGTGTTAGTTCATAAATTAGTAACACAAGAGTTACGTGAGGCATTCTACCCATTTTCAGACTAGAATTTAAAATATTAGATGCTGCAACTGTCAAGATTTTAACAAAATTATCAATAAAATCAAAACTAACAGTCTGAAGTGCACATATTCATATATCATTGCAAAGATAATTTGAATGGCTATCATTATAATATCTAGAAAGTATAGCAATGTATTTAAAATAAAAAGGTTGAAGGTGGTTGCGAAAATTTTGAATACCACCCTGTATATTTGTAAATAAAATTAGAAAGTGCACAGTCGCATACTACATGCGTACGTAAAGTCTCATTGCTACAGCGTTATTATTTTTCATACTAAGCTCCGCCGACACACTATTGCACCACCCGGTATAGTCTGGTATTCTCATTATATACAGTGCTTGCTCAAATAGACTTTAACCAGCCGGTTCGTAATGCTTGCCTTTTTTACGTTCATTACTATTACAAGAGTGAGAACTAACTTGCTAATAACGTCTCCTGTTTTTTACGTGCTAATCAACTATAATAAGTAAATGTTTAATATATATTAATTTCGAAGTACTTAACATTGTTAATCTGTCTTAGTTGCGAAATGTGTATTTTTTTATATTGCAAATAATTTTTAGTTTTGTGTCCAATAGTTGTAACTGTTGGAAAATAAATATTATTTTTATTATTACTAAGACATTTTGTATTTCTTTAAAACTACAGATATTTTGAATTGCAACTGTCTTTAAGTGAAGAATTTCGACTGCCCTTATTTCTGCACTGTAGAAATGCTGCGGACGATCTATATAATATCCTATGTAAATATAAACTAACTGGTGTCGTACATTCATTTGACGGGACAATTGAAGATGCTCAAAAGTTCATCGATTTGGGTTACTATATTGGTTTGAATGGATGGTAAGAACTTAATGTTTACAAAAAGCGCATAGCAATTTCCATTAAATGCTTGTTATAGTTCGTTAAAAACCAAAGAAAATTTAGAAACAGTGGCAAAATTACCCAATAACAAAATTTTATTGGAAACCGATTGTCCGTGGTGTGAAATTAGACCTTCTCATGCTGGATATCCTTACATCTCAAAAGATAATTTTTTTGCTAGTGTAAAAAAGGAAAAATGGTCCTCAGAAAATATGATCAAGAGCAGAAACGAACCCGGTAATATAAGGTAAATAATTGTATTTACTTTTATGTTATTTCTTCTCCAAATAATATTTCTTTACAGACAAGTTTTAGATGCTGTGTCAGCACTAAAAAAGGCAGATCCTGAGGAGTTGAGTAATATTATACACGAAAACACTTTTAAGTTGTTTTTCAATCCTAAATAAGAATGATTATGTATGGATAATAATAAACATGAAAATTATAATGTCTGTATTTTATTTGCATAAAGCTTCAAAAAGTTTCATCACATACAATTTTTTTACTAATCACAAGAATAATTTTATTTGAATATTTAAGACCTGGATAATATTATTTGTATAAACTGTTTTTGATTTGAGTTTTTTTTTTTACACTGGTTAACTGCCCATTAAACCCAAAAATAACACCAGGAAAATCGAGAAACTCGATCACTTGTTGTAGTTGCGAACTTCCCAAGAAATAAATATTATATAAGAAAGAATTTCCAAATGCAAGACCTTAGAACCTCGAGGAAAGCCTTTTTAATGAATAACAAATACTTTCTTATACGTAAAAAACATTTCTTGAGCCTACAACATACAAACAACATCAATCATTTCTTGGCTTCACATGATGCTTCAGACAATTTATGTCATCTTATGCGATTATAGCAAAGCCTTTAAGTGACTTGTTAAGAAAGACTCAACGGTGTCTTTTGGAGACAATCATAAACAAGCATTTCATAAACTCAAGGTTTTGTTTTGTAGCGAGCCAGTTCTTCACATCCTTCAACAGGGACAAGCAACCGAACGAAACTTACACTGATTCAAAATTTCACCCAATCTAGAAAAACCAGTTCCGCAGAGAAAAAGTATAGTTCATGTGAATTAGAATTTTATCCACGCTATTAAGACATTTCGTATTTATTTACTGGGATCGAAATTCAAGATTATAACAGACTGTTCAACTTTTCAGAAGAGAATGAACAAAAACGATTTAACGACCAGAGTAGCAAGATGGGCTGTGATGCTTGAAGAACATGAATATGAAATAGAACATCGCAGGTAAATAGAATTTCACACGTAGATGCCCTAAGTCGATATCCAGTAATTATGGCAAAATTAGCAATGAAGAGGGTATTATAAAAAGGTTAAAATTGGAACAAGAACAAGATAAGAGGATATTAACTATGAAAAAGATATTGAAAACTGAAAAATACGATGACTGTTTTGTTCAACATGAGTATGAAAATGGACAAGAGTTACTAGTAGTCCCAAAATTTGCGCAGACTGAAATCATAAGAAAAGAAGGTTACTTTTCTGTCAAGAAAACTGAAGAAGCAATGAATAGTGAATATTACTTACATAAATTGAGAGAAAAGATTCAGACAGTTATCTCAAACTAGATAGCCAGCATATTAAGGAGCAGAAAGGGTGTAAAAATGAAAAGCAATGAAGATGTATTAGTGAAGAAAGCAGGAGAGCAGGAAGCTTTGAAACAATTCGATGAACACAAAGAAGAATTAAGGCCGGAATATAAAAGAAAAAGAAAGGAACATAATTAGAAAGAAAACTAGAACTTATAAAGTTGGAGATCTAGTAGCTATCAAAAGAACTCAGTATGTAACTGGATTGATAATTAACACGAATTATTTAGGGCCGTACGAAATAAGCTAAGTAAAACTCAATGAAAGGTGTAAGGTAGTCAAAATAGGTTTTAATTAAGGATCTTTTCACTCTTCTACATAGGCCGAATTCTTGTAACCGTGGATAGAAAATCAAAAAGAATCCGAGGCGGATTCATAGTCGAATGACCGAATGTAGAATATAATATAGATCATAGTTATTTGAATATTAAACATACTGTTTACTGCGACTGGCGGTTGCAGAACAGTGCTAGTTCGAGAAGACGATTGTTGATGAAGTAAAGACGTACGTAAAGACGAAGTAACCGAGACATCTAAAGAAACACGTTTTATTGAATTTAAATTTGAAATATGTTAGACAAAATCGAGGAGAAATAGATTTTGAATAATTTCTCATTATTTAAATATACGTTCACAGCAGACAATTTTTTTAAACAAAGAGCAGGTTATAAGTATGGTCCATCTAGTAATCTTCAAATGTTGCTTTTAAAAGTTTACATTAATATGTGCTGGAGCGCCATTATGAATGTCATCCCTCGTTGCCAATGGTAAATCTTCTAGAAAGCCTGGTTTTGAATTATTTTTATATAAAAAAATTCCAAAATTCGGATCGGAAGTAGCACTCTTACTGTTCTCTGATAACAGTTATTTGCAGACGTTTCGCAAATTAGGCATTTTATATTTTTTCTTACTTGAGGAAAAGTATTTAGAACTGGTTTTGGAACAATTTTTGAGTGGACGCGGTAATAATTATCTTACCGTTTAACTCAAAGAGTAGAATTTATTGAAACTAATTTTATTGTGGCGATAAGAATTTTTGAATTGACAGATATTTCTAACGTAAAAATGGTTTTTAGAAACATGCCTCTTTGTATGCTGTCTATCTGTCTGTTTGTCAATGTGTGACAACACCAGCGGTCTAACGGAAAAAATCACCATACTTTGTATTTATTGCAAGATTTAAATCTGTATTAAGGAAATTTTAATATTCGGATAGGAAGTAACACTTTTTTACTCGTCGAACAGAATTTTCCTCGCAAATATCTCGGAAATTATGCTTTTTGTACACATTTACTTAGAGAATAATAGTATTTAAAATTTAATTTGGAACAACTTTTGTGTAAAAAATTGAGACCGTATATAGTAGTAGGTCTCAACCCGTCCTACTTCGAAATTTTAAAGAATGTTAAATAAGGTGTGGGCACCATACTACTTTCTTATTCGTATATATAACATTATATTATTAGCCATTGGTGCAGAAAATGTCACTGCTATCGAAAAGGACCCCAAGATCCCGGAAAGTGTCTACCCGTTCCAACAAAACACCATCTATGAAGTAAGTAGAATTATGATGGCCTACTTTACGTGTAAATTATATAAAACAGCATTTACTTATATTTAAAAGCAATTAATTGCTGCAATACCAGTTTGAGAAAGTATTTAGGTTTTGTTGAAGACAAGAAACATCACCCACAGATTTTATAGGATTGTAGATTTTGAGATCATCTGCATACGCAAGTATAGGATACGACTAGGATCCAAGCAAATAGTTTAGTTTAAAAAGTAGTGGTCTTAGATTGGATACTTGCGGGACACCGGAAGGGGGACAGAACGCACGAGATCCGTTACCATTGTAAAAAACATAATTGCATCTGCTTGTCAAATGGGAGTGTAAAAGTTTAAGCAAAGACGCACTAAATCCGAACGCAGAAAGCTTTTGAAGCAGTACACCATAATCTATCACATCAATAGCACGGTTGAAATCCGTATAAACTACATCAACTTGACCTTGAGTTGACAGATTTGAATTTTTGGTCTCCAATGTTTTGCAGCTATTTAATATTTGAGGTATTCGGTGTTCCGAACAGTAAATGTTTGGCGGAGGTCATGGTCTGTCATCTATGTTTGTGATTAATTAAGTATATTTATATTACTACCTTTGGTCTTCTAACATTTTATTTCAGCCTGAATTTGATCTGATCGCATTTTTTTCTTGTTTACTATGCAGATAAATAATTGTACGACATATACTATAATATTTTATTTATAATTGACTGAACTTAGACTGCAGAATGCTTGTTTAAGACAAAGAAGGAGGATTGGATGCTTTAAGAGAACAACGACCCAAAGCTTGGCAGCCGCGAGGATTCTAATCGTGTACAGAGCAAAAAGCGTTGTCACTGTCAATTAGCCGTCTTAGTCCTCCGCTGCAAATCCCCATAGAACTTGTTTGGGCTCTAGTCAAGCTGAATCTCAGTAACAGCCTGTCCTGCAATTTGGCCCAGTTCTGTGGAGGGAAACTGGACTTCTTGCTGACAAGACTGCGAAAACGGCAAGGGTACCTTCTATACTCTACAGGGTTCGGCTGCTGGTATGACACATTTTTATGAAGCTGTAAAATTGCTGAAAAGGACGAAGTTAAACCAACTTGCAATAAATAACAACTTTAATATGTGCAATTTTACTTTTTCAAAATAATATCTTTTAAATACCCCTCTTCTGAACAAAACTTTAACCTATTTCGAAAATGTTCCATAACTCTGAGCAGAAGTTGAGCATTAATACCCTGACATTCTTAAAAAATGTTGTCCTGCAATGCCTGTATAGTTTATGGTCAGTTCATATATACCATATCCTTTAAAAGGCCCCATAAAAAAGAAATCGGGAGCCGATTAATCAAATCTTGGCGGTCAATTTATGTTTCCGTATTTTGATATAACTTTATTAGGAAACATTTCCCTTGCAGTTAGAATAGTCTGCCTCGCTGCCTGGGCTGTAGCACCATCCTACTGGAACTATACGTTGTCTTGCTCCAATATTCATAGTTCTCCTACCAAAAAATTCTGTAGCATGTGCATGAAACGATGGGAGTTAATGGTGACTGCTGGAGAATTTTTCTCGGAAAAGTATGGTCCAACGATTCCAAAAATTGATACCCCACACCATACTGTCACTTTCTTGTCATGTAGAGGTTTTAGATGTAACAGTTAAGGATTTTCCAATGACTGGTACCGATAATTCTGTTTATTTATGAAACCACTTAAATGAAAGTGAGCTTCATCCGTTACTAACAAACAACGCAATACATCCTTGATCTTTATTCAGAATTTTTAAGAATTCTCTACAAAATGTTATGCGAAGTGCTCTATCGCCTTCCGTTAGAGATTGCACAATCTGTATTTTATAGGGGTGAAAACGTAAGTCTTTTTAATAATTCAACGAAGACTTCTTTCAGAGATCATTCAGAGATTTGCAGGTCCAACAAATGTTTTTTTGCAGATTGCATAGGATTTCTTTTAACAACGACACGAATCCTTTCAATGTTTGCTGCTGTCCATACAGTTGTAACATCATCTTTAAATTTTGATGCAGTACTGCCTCTTTCATTGAAATCATTCACCCACCTTAAAATTGTCTTCCGCGATGAAATTTTCCCATGTCTTTCAACATTAAATTCCCGTCGAAAACTCCTTCGAGCTTGGATAACGGAACAATTTCTAACAATCTCCTTCACTGCATAAATACCTTATATCTATATATAATGGTTAAAACGCCCCATATCAGAGCTACACCGCTTCTAAAAGCTTTCTAGATCCTTTGTCTCGAGGTGGATCGGCCCCCATCCTACATTTCATATCCTCCGGCTTATTTCCCTTCATAACTTCCTATCTTTTACTTTTTCTTGCCAGTTGTTAGCGCCTGCTCCTCTTAAAACTTTCACCACTTCTTCCAGCCACTTTGACCTCGGTCTATCCCTTCTCCTCCTTCCATTCGGTTTCCATTCTAATAATAATTTGATTGTAGTTTCTCCATACATGTTCCAACCACTTTATTCTTTATCGCTTTATTTTCCGTATTATATCCTCTCTCCCTATTTCGCTCTGCAGTTCACTATTGGTTCTTACTCTGTATTCATTATCTGCTGTCTTAACTGGCCCCATTATTGTTCTCAGTATCTTCCTTTCAAATATTCTCCAATTCTCTTCATCTTTTTGGTCATTGTCATTGTTTCTGCCAAATACATTAGCACTGGTTTTATCATAGTATTATATATGTTTATTTTGTTCTTTTTGGATAATTACTTTCCTCCAACAATTTCTTGTTTGCGTAGAAAGCTCTATTTGGCGAAATCATTCTTTTTTTATTTTCGACATCCCTATTTCCGTCATTTGCTTTTACGACTCCCAGATATTTAAATCTGTCCACCTCCTCAAATGTCAAGTTCTTTATTGTAATGCCTCTGCTCTCTTTCCCTTTCATTCTAGTTCTCATCAACTTCGTTTTTGTTTCATTGATATTCAAACCTAATTTATTGAATTATACATTGTTTTGACTACTACATCATCTGCATATGCTATTATTTGACTTCCCCTTGTTCTTAAAGTTCCTCTATTTATTTTTCTTGTTACATACTCCAAGGCCAGATGTAACACTTCTTTTACTTCTTCTAATGTTGGTTCATGTATCACAAGTTCGTCTTCATCTTTCTGATATATTTATTCACTCCGTTGCCTGTCGTTAAGTAGTACCTTAAAGTATTCCGCACATACTTCCTTATATTGCTCTTCACATTCAACTACTCTTCCGTTACTATCCCTTATACCACTCCCTTTATGCTTATATACTTTTATTGTGTTCATTGATTTTTTGGTAATACCGCTTGGTATTCTTCTTCATACTTTCTTCTTCGATATTCTTCATCTGCTCTTCCATCCACTCTCTTACTTCTGCGTATAGTTGTTTACACTCCTTTCTCATCGTCTCATATTCGATTCTATCCTCACTTTTATCCGTCCGTAACCATTTGGTTCTTGCTTCCACCTTCCTGACTAGTATATCTTGACAAGCCTCATTATACCATTCATTCCTCTTATTCTTTCCTTTTCTTCCGACACATTTTTCTGCTGCTTCATTAATACATTTCTTGATATTTCTCCATCTTATTTCTGTATCATCTCCGTCCCTTCTCTCGCTCATCAATTGTTTCTGTATTTCTTTTCTGTATTCCGCTCTTACTTTTTCATTACTTAATTCCTCTATGTTCCAATCATTCCTCTTCTGTTTCATTTTTATTGTCTTCTTTATCTTCAATTTAATTGTCGTTGTCACCATAAAATGATCAGAATCTGCGCATGCTCCTCATAAATACCTTGGTTTCGTGGAAATTTATGTGTGAAGTTTAATGTCAAACTATCTAACATCACATTATCTGTTTTTTCGTAGCAACCTATTCAAAATGTGTCATACAAGTTGTCGAACCCTGTACATTAGAAATAAAATTACAAGGCTACGACTTACCAGCTGCGAGTAATTCTTGCTATAGTGGAGGCAATCCTTAAACCGTTGCACGTCATTACTCGTTAATGACGTCATATACTGCAGCGTAGTCAAGTCTGTTTGAAAAATCATATGATATGCACGCCATTTTAATGTAAACAAATTTGACATATAAATATCTGAAAAATATAATTGTGTATTGTAAATTTTATAATTTTTTGGGTGGTACGGTTTTTAAAAAATGAATGACGTGCAACGGTTTAAGGATTGCCTCCACTATACGCTCTTATGTGACCGATTGTATACACATTTTTTTTAATATTCATGACCTTGTAATTTTTTTTTCGCAGTATTAACAAGAGAGCTGTTGCTTCGTTTTAATCTGATTATGACAGGTAGAAGAACATGACTGCTGTTTACGCTAAACGCTGTGTTTTTTTTTTGTGTACACACCCTCAAGGATCCATAATGTCACATGCAGCTGCTGCAAAATACATGAAAATGTCGTGGCAGTTCGTAACTAAGTGAATAGGTAAATCGGTTTTTGCAAGTCAACAATGTCGATGACTTACCGAATCGAGATAGTATTGGCAATATGTCGAATAAAGTCGAAAAAATGTTTCTCTGTTTTCGAAAAATCCTGCCTTGTCTCTGCGTGACGGCGGTGAAATATTAAGCGAAAAAGCATCTTACGAAATAATTCGTATTTTGTTGCATTTGTGAATAATATTCATACGAAGACTACAAAATAAGTACTAACGAGGAAATTGTACTTGGTATATAAACTCATATATTCATATTTGTTAGTAATAAAACTCCCTAGAAGATAGTATTCCCTTATCTATGAACATAGTTACAAGTAGTGTAGTTTATGGTAAATAAAAAATGTTAACACAGCTTCAAATTTGTTATTACTTTAATTAATAAGTACTGCAGTAATTAGTTTCTGCTCTTCAGGTTATGGGCCCAGTTTGTTTGGGACTATTGATAAGAAGTAGTGATAAGTACATTCGTTGTAAAGTTCGGTATTAGTTAATAAATAATAAAATTTGTACAAAAGAACAAAAAATTCGTCGCTTTGTTTTTAACGTTGTGGGTTAACTGAAGAATGGCTTCAGGAGGTGATGTGTGGTCATCAATAGAGAAACTCCGTGGCAATGAAAATGATCATACTTGGGCTTTTACAATGAAAAGCGTGCTAAAATTGAATTGTCTAGAGAAATGTATAATTAGTGGTAAAGATGCTGAAACAGATACAGAAAAAGTTAAAAGAGCCAAGCAGTGGCGTAACTACAAATTTTGACCCCCCCCCGCAACATCCAGCTCAACCTAACCAATTATTACCTTGGTGTATCCTACAAATAGGTGTATCTGGGCTCGCCTCCCTCCCCGCACCGCGGGGGCATGCGTGGGTATAGTTACGCCACTGGAGCCAAGGCACGAATTGCTTTGAGTATCACTTCAAGAATATATGTACAGTTTTGTGCAATAAATTGGCGTACACGTCTTATTGCTAATTTTGACATTATTTTGCCATTGTGAAAATGGCTTAAGTTAAGTTGACAAATGGAATTAAAGCGTCAATTCAATTTGTCATACATGACAGGTATTCAAACAAAAGTCATATTTACATAAGCGTATATTAAATGTACGCCAATTTATTGCACAGAACTGTACATGTACAAAATGCTACTAATGCTGCTGAAATGTGGAACACATTAAAGACTACGTATGAAGACAAGAAAATTGATTACAACTAATTTAAAAAATTGTGAATCAATGACAGATTATGTTAATCAAATAATTGACACAGCTAATAAATGGTTTTGGATTTAATGTAATCGATGAATTGTTAGGTTTAGTTTTATTGGCTGGTTTGAGTGATGGATTTAAACCTATGATTATGGGGCTTGAAAGCAGTGGCACAAAAATCACTGCTGATTCAATAAACTCAAAATTAATGGATGCTGCTTATGCAAAAGGGTCTGAAACTGCATTTTTTGGTAAAAGCTATCCTAAAGGAACTGAAAAGAAACAAGAACCTACAAGAAATGCTGATAAGTTTAAATGTTATATCTATGGCAAAAGAGGATACAAGGCAAATGATTGTCGAAGTAAAAAGTCCACAAGAGAGACGAAAAGTGCATTTACTGCAGTATATCTTTCTAAAGAGCATACTCAAAACCAAAATGAATGGTATATTGATAGTGGTACCTCACAGCATATGACACCATATGAGGATTGGCTTGAGAAGCCAAAATGTGCATCGGTTAATGAAATTTTAACTGCGAATAATGAAAAGCAGGAAAATTGACAGTTGAAATAAACAACAGTGTAATAGACATAAATGAAGTTTTATGTCTACCGGGGTTAGCTGCAAATTTATTATCAGTTTCACAAATAGTTAAAAATGGTAATACAGTGCAATTTGATGCAGATGATTGTGCAATTTTTGATAAACACGGACTAGAAATAAGTAAGGCTAAACCTGTTAATGGTGTTTACAGACTTCATGCAGAAAAACCTAAGTGTATGTTAACAGCATTAACAACTAATAGAGCTTTGACATGGCATCGAAGATTAGGGCACATGAACTATAATGATTTGTACAAGATGAGAGATGGCGCTGTTAACGGGATAAAATTCACTGGAGGTGCTGATGAAATATGAGCTTGTGAAGTTTGTATGGAAGATAAGCAAACAAGATTACCTTTTGGTCACAGTTCGAGTCATGCTGCAAATGTTCTGGATCTAATCCACTCGGATTTATGTGGTCCAATAGAAACGTTATCAATTGGAGGAGCAAGGTATTTTCTAACATTTATAGATGACTGTTCACGAAAAATGTTTGTATATTTTCTAAAGTCAAAACAGAAGTATTTACAAAATTTAGAGAATTTAAGCAACATATTGAAACACAAATGGAAAGAAAGATTAAAGTAATGAGAACAGATAATGGAAAAGAATATTGTGGTATTGAGTTTGAGACTTTTTTGCGCAAATTTAGCATTCTTTATCAAACATCTACGATATACACACCTCAGCAAAATGGACTAGCCGAAAGAGCTAATCGTACGCTTGTTGAAAAAGCTAAATGTATGATTTTTGACGCACAATTAGAAAAATCATATTGGGCTGAAGCAGTAAACATGGCGGCATATGTTGCAAATTGATCAGTGAATTCTGTGTTAAAAAATCAAACTCCACAAGAATATGGACAGGCGAAGAAGTAGATTTGACGCATTTAAAAATATTTGGTTCGCCAATAATGGTACACGTACCGAAGCAAAAACGTGCAAAATGGGACCCAAAATCACAAAGAATGGTATTTGTTGGCTATAGTGATGGAACAAAGGGTTACCGTTGCATTGAACCAAATACCAAAAAGTTCAACATCAGCCGAGATGTGTTTATGGAAAAAGATCATGAACCAAATGTCAACATTATAAAAAATTTGGATTCAGTGAGGGATGAAGAGGGTAGTGTTACACCTGATAGGCGGAATGAAGATTTAGAAAGTGTAAATATAGAAAAGGAAGATTCAGTCCAGTCAGTAACAGAGGAGATTTCAGAAAATATGGAAGATCCTAATTTTAACCCGGGATTTGAATTGATACCAACTGAAGAACCACGTCGATCAACGAGAATCCCGAAGCCGAAGAAACTAATTGATCATATCACTTACTCGGCCAAGATTTCAAGGCTAGAAGATGGTCCAAAGACCTTAGAAGAGGCAGGGACTGGAGAAGACCGTGATAAGGGGAGAATTGCAATGGATGATGAAATGAAATCATTGACAGAAAATGACACTTGGGAGCTGGTCAACCTTCCTCCACCAAAAAGGGTCATTAAATGCAAATGGGTATTTAAACTCAAACGAGACAGAAAAGGGAGAATTGTTCGTCACAAAGCTCGTCTGGTTGCTAAGGGTTGTTCGCAAAGATACGGAATTGACCATAATGAAACGTATTCAGCCGTTGTGAGATACTCATCCATTCGTTTTCTCATAGCGTTAGCTGTGAAATTGGATTTAAAAATAGATCAGATGGATGCAGTGACTGCGTTTCTTCAGGGAGAATTGTCTGAAGAAATTTACATGGAGCAGCCTGATGGATACGTGCAAGAAGCTAATAAAGTCTGGAAATTAAAAAGGGTTATCTATGGTTTAAAGCAAAGTAGTCGAGAGTGGAACAAGAAATTGATATCCAAACTAGAGTCATTTGGTTTAACAACATCACAAGCGGATCCTTGTGTATATTTTGCCAGGGATTCTTCATTAATAGTTGCTGTTTATGTCGATGACCTTCTTATTTTCTGGAAAAATGAAGAAACTAAGGATAGATTAAAAGAATTCTTAAATGATTGTTTCAAAATGAAGAATTTGGGAAGAGCAACAGATTGTGTTGGGATGCACCTCACTTATGACGAAGATGCATTTTTTTTGGACTAATCAAGCTACATTGCGGAGATATTTGAAAAGTTCAACATGACTGAGTGCAAATCAGTGAAAACTTCTAGTGATATGAACCAAAAACTTTCAGTAAGTATGTGTCCAAAAGGCAATGGCGAAGTTCGCGAAATGGCGACAATTCCATACCAAGAAGCAGTTGGGAGCTTGCTATACCTTGTACAAGGAAGAAGACCAGATATTGCATTTGCCGTTAATGACGTAAGCAGATTCAACAACAATTACGGAAAAGCACATTGGGCAGCCGTAAAAAGGATTTTTCGTTACCTCAAGGGAACAGCTGCATATAAGATACGTTACTCAAAAGTTGGTGAAAATAAACTAATCGGGTGGTGTGATTCAGACTGGGCTTCAGATATTGACAAACGTCGATCCTGTACGGGATATGTGTTTAATATGTGCGGTGGGTCTGTATCATGGAATAGTAAGCGCCAAGCTACAGTTGCGCTTTCTAGTACAGAAGCAGAATATCAGTTGCACTGCAAAAAGTCATATGGTTGAGAAATTTTTGTGAAAATTTTGACCCTTAATTGTGCGGATCAGTGGAAGTTCGATGCGATAGTCAGTGCTATAAATCTGGTTAATAACTAGGAGGCGGACGTCTCCGGTTTAAACTACAACAGAGTTACAATGGAGCAAAGAAATAATGTAAACAACACACATTTACTGAATAGCATTATTCACGCGTTATAATTATTCATATGGTGAACTGCAACATCTGTTATTGACTCACATGTTGACGGGAAAACAACACAAAAAAGTCCACTTAACTCGTAAATATCCTATTTTTATCGGCGTAGATATAGGAGCGTCTGAGGTTTTTAAAGTTTATTATATTTGCCTTATATTTTACATGATAAATAAAGTTATATATGTGTATACCTATTCATACTTACGTTAGTTTCGTTTTTTCATTGTTTTGACTATTAATTACGTACTTCGTAATTTATGTAATAGTTCCTGTTTAATCCCATTTCATTGAATCGACTTCTCCCAATTATCTAGGCATAAGTGTGCACTGGATTTCGTTTAGATTCAATAACATACGCGTACATTTTTAGTTATTTATTTAGATCCAGAACATTGTTTATGTTACTTTTTCAGATATGATATGGAAGAACGTCGAGAAATACATCGTGAAACAATGGCGAGGTGGATTGAGGGTCTCCTTTACTCGACTTGAACAACAAAATGAACAAATAATAATGTATTTTGTATTTTATAGATCACCAGCCACTTGTTATCCAAATATATTAATAAAATTAAAACCTCTTTAAAATTAGAAAATTTCAATAGGGCCATGGGCGATGAGTCATCGGCCGCTCGTGTCCGCTTCCTACTAATAACGATTGCTTTAGAGCAAGGTCCAAACATATTGACGTCCGACACCACTTCCTCAGAGATAAAATCGAAGATGGAACTGTAAAGTTACAATACATTCCAACGGAGCAAATGGTGGCCGACGACTTGACAAAAGCGGTTTCATGGAAGAAGAAAAACTACTGCGTGGGAAATATGGGCATTGTTGGCATTAAAGAATAAAAAACGATATGAATTTTTATTATTGCCTGATATCTTCAGATTGACTTTATGATATTCGTTTTTTGCGTTTAATGAGTGAGGGTGTTGGTAATAAAACTCCCTAGCGCATAGTATTCCCTTATCTATGAACATAGTTACAAGTAGTGTAGTTTATGGTAAATAAAGAATGTTAACACCGCCTTAAATTTGTTATTACTTTTATTAGTAAGTACTGCAGTAATTAGTCTCTGCTCTTCAATATTAAATACATTTAGTTATATCGATTATAGTCAGTAATTACTAGAGAGCGGACGTGCCAGGTTTAAATTACGACGGAGCAAAGAAATAATGTAAACAACACGCAGTTACTGAATAGCACTATTCATATGGTAAACTGCGACATACCTATGTTATTGTCCCTACACGATAGCAAAAAAGTCGTCTTTCCTCATAAAATTCGTTTCTTCATCGACGTAGGTAGTAGCGTGAGGGGTTTTTAAAATTTATTATATTTACCTTATATTTCACATGATAAATAAAGTTATATATGTATATACCTATTCATACTTACGTTTTGTGTATTCATTGTTTTGACTGTTAATTACGTACTTTGTAATTTTTGTAATAGTTCCTGTTTTATACCGTTTCATTGAATCTATTTCTCCCAATTATCTCGACGTAAGTGTGCATTTGATTTTGTTAAATTTCAATAACATAAGCATATATTTTTAGTTATCATTTATTTAGATCTAGAACATTGATATGTTACTATGATATGGAAGAACGTCGAGAATGTCATCGTAAAAGAATCGCAAGTTGGATTAAGGGTCATACTGATTGTATGTCCTCCATTATCAGTGATTCCAAAATTTATTGCATAGTCTGTAAAATATCGTTACAGAATGCCCAAAAAGACCACGAACAACGTCACTTAGCATCGCTAAAACATACGCAGAAATTGGACCCCTTGAAAGCTGACAATTTTAACGAAGAACTCTGTGAAGCTTTAATGGCTGCTAATATCCCATTAAAAAACATGACAATCCCACTTTCAAAACATTTCTTCAAAAATATGCTGGTCGAAATGTTCCTGATGAATCCACCTTACGCAAATAGTATGTTTCTAAGTGCTTCACGAAAACAGTAGAATGCATTAGAAGACATCTATCAAATCAGTACCTATGGATAAGTGCCGACGAACCTGTCGATATATTAGGACGCTGTGTGGTAAGTGTTGTAGCTGGTGTACTACATCCAACTATTCCATATAAGGCATATGTAATATAGCATTTAAAGTTACAAATACAGTTGATGCAGAAACAGTTGCTAAAACCATTGAGGAGAATTTGCACAAAATGCTTCATTCGGACGACAGATACAGGGCAAAAATACTTTTATTTGTTAGTGACAGTGCCGCATATATGTTAAAAACAGGCAGACTATTAAAGGAAACATATCTTTATATGCTGCATATTACTTTGTATGTGCACATGCTCTCCACATGATCTGTGAATATATCAGAGACAGGTATCCGGGAATTGATAAACTTGTATCCGCTTTTAAAAAAAGTGTTCAGAATAGCACCATCGAGAGCAGGTCTTTACAGGGAAAAACTTCAATCTTTGTCACTGCCTCCCTCGCCAGTAATAACTAGATGAGGAACATGGTTAGAAGCTACTAGTTTTTATGCAGAGAATTTCGATAGTTTACAAAATTTTGTTACATGTTTAAATGATGATGCTCGAAGTATTTCTGAGTGCAAGGAACTAACACGAATCCCAAATTTAAAAAATCAGTTGTTATTCCTTCAGGAGCACTTTGGAAATTTGCCTAAACTAATAACGTATTTTGAAAATCGTAATCTCAAATTAAAAGATGGATTAACCACATTAAATGTGACTATTAATAATATCAAAAGAATTCCAAGTGACTTCGGATGTGGCCTTCGGCAAAAGTTAGACGCAGTTTTTAATAGAAATCCAGATTCAATATCATTGCGGCAATGGTGTATGGGGACAATGACACAAAATCTAACTGTTAAAGACCCTGAAATAAAAGAATATTTCCAGTACACACCTATAACCAGTTGCGATGTGGAAAGGACGTTTTCTATCTACACGGATGTACTTCATTCAAAGAGAACAAATCTTACAAACATGAGAAAGCATTGCTAGTAAATATTAATACTGCTTTCTTTACTCGACTTGAACTACAAAATGAACAGATAATATGGTATTTTGTATTTTATAGATCACCAGCCACTTGTTATCCAATTATATAAATAAAATTAAAACCTCTTTAAAAATACAACATTTCAATAGTGCGCCCCTGGGCGATGAGTCATCAAAATTTCGTATCCGCTTCCTAGTAAGTACCACATAAATGTAATTAGCTTTGAGAAATTAATTAGCCCTTCTGGTTTAATAAGGATAAGACTGCAAAGAGCGTTTTACGCATTTCCGTAATTACCACCTGCAAACATATTTCTTTCAATTTTAAAATGCCATAGCAGTAATAATACCTACATTTGGTGGAAAAATTAAGAATTATTACAAGAAAATATTTGAATGTTTCGTAATATTAAGTTTGTTTTCATTGTATTGTAATGCCCAGTCACAGTCGTATCTTATAGTAGGTAGTATATTTGTAAAATGAATGTAACTCTGATTGCACTCATTGCATTTATTTATTAGAGATTAGCTCTAAAATAAATACTTGAACTCAAAAAGTTATACACGGAACAAACTTATACTGTCTTACGTCATAATGTAAAAAAAAATATTGTGCAAATCTTCGGGCTTTTTAGGACAATATTCATATTTACCATTTTTAAAGCTGCTGATGTGTTTTAAAATTTAAAAGACGCATTTCTGACATTATTGAGTACATATGTGTCACCTTTTTACGATATTGCTCAATATTTGTAAATGTTTGTTCTATTTCATTATTTTTAGCATACCCTATATAACATCGAGCCAAGATAGGATTTCAGTTTGGCTACACGTTAATTTCGAATACAATACCTTACAGTGAGTCAACATAACTTTATATTCATGAGAGGTAAGACTGTAACTTATAACTACCATAACAAGTACAATAGACTAGTTAACATAAATGTTTTAAGGTAGGAAAATACTAAGGATACTATCTAATACTTATTAAATAAGAATAGGCTTCTCTGATGTAACACACCTTTTTTGAATAGAATCATTTACAGCCTTGTAAAATAAATACACTGTAAGATTTTATTCATGAATTCAGTGTCTAATAAATCTTCATTTAGATATGTGACTTGGTTTCGTTAAGAAAAAAGTTTTCTTTTTCAAAAGAAGTTTCTAAAAATTGCCCTGTTAAAAGCAAGAGAAACCTATTTTAAAATAATGTGTTACTTACTAATACATTTAATTTTTTTTTGGATATGTGCCAGGTATAAGACCAAGGTTAACCATAAGTTTAATTTTTAATTAATTAGAAACAGGATAATTTTGTCTCTTTGTGCGTTATGGGATATTTAATGCATTTATAAACACAAATTGATAAGAACTTCAGCCTCTAAAAAGAGCGCCCACACGAATTCACTATTATGTTTTATAACAGAAATTAATAACAATCGTAATAATAATAATAATAATCTTTATTATCCTGCAATAACCACTTATAGAACTTAAAACCAAAAATTAATTACAAAATAAAGAAGCACACATTTCCCAAATAATACAGACTGAGAAAGTTAAGTACTTTAAACTGAGGAACAAAGCAATTGAAACTACCATAACCTTCGACATAGAGCATTTTCACTGATATTTACATTAGAGTAAGTATCCAGGAAGAACCACTCAGTGTTTGGCAAATTTCGATATAAAGAAGCTAAATCCAGTGGCGGCTGGTGAGTTATGAAAGAGGGTGGGCACAAAACAGAACTTGCCTATTTTTTGTACGTAAAATTCATTCTCTTATTTTTGATTCTGGAAAAGACGTATTTGACTTTGTTGTCAAAATCCGGGATAGACTGGATGAACTTCTTTTCTATTGATAGGACCGCCAATGCGTCCAGTCGATCTTCTGACATTGTGCTTCTCAGAAAAGTTTTAATGCGTTTGAGGGTGGAATAACATCGTTCATATTCTGCTGTCCACATGGGCGTTGTACAAATAATATCCAACAGTTCGTATGTTTCCGGCAAAACCCTTTTTAGGTTGTTGTTTGTTATGAACACTAAAAGTGACAAAACACCACCTATGTCATACATGTCATGGCACCCGTAAATTGCTGAAAGTTCACTTTTCAATTTTACACTGTCCAACATAGGATACGATTTCACAGTTTTATCAAAATGTTTTTGTGGAAATTGATGACTACAAGTTTTAAATTTTTGAGAATCAAATGATTTTGCTGCACTTCAGTGAACCCTGAAATCAAATCGGTCACTAATTTGGCTTAAAATAGTGTCACATACTTCATTTGCAATAACAGCTCTGTTATCTGCAGCTGTCGTTTTTTTGTTCTTTCCTTGCAGGTTCTTCATTATTGCGTTTTTGATTGTCATTGTCAGTAGAAATTGTTAAATTTCTAATGTGAATAATTTTCTGTAGGAATTGTTCAATTGCCTTTTGCAGTGAGCACTGTCAATCCCGCACATTTGACTCTGATTAAATAATATTTTTAAACATGTGACATGATGAAATGAAATATTTTCAACCAGTAGAGAAATTCCGGGCAAATCAAATGTTTCAATGAACCACTTGCTTCGCTAATAGTAATTGAATCCATAATTTTGTCTAAACATTCTTTGAAAGAATCCTGGTGTTCAAATAATGTGTTCACAGTTCGACTTTTGAAAATCCATCCTGTAGTAGCAGCGCGGGGTAATCTACGTTTGACTATTTCATTAAGAATTATCGTACGTTTTGGCGATCGAGAAAATAGCTTGAAAAAAACTGCAAATTTGCAAAGAAAATATTTACATTTTTATTGCACTGTGCCGCTCGTTCAATAATTAAATTAAATTGAAGCGCGTAACAGTGATTTTAATGTGCATGTGGATATGTTCTTTTAATAATAACTTGGACACCATTTGTCTTACCACTCATCACGACCGCCGCACTTTGAGTGATTAGTTTATTGTTATCAGACCAAGAAGGAGAATTTAAAATTATTCACAATTCATTCAGCAATGTTTTTGTTATTACTTCAGCATTACGTCCACCCGGTTTAAAAAAAGACCAAAAGCGTTCAAAAATTTGTCCATTAAACATATATCGAATAATAACAACCATTTGCTGATTATTATTAGAGGTGTGCGTAGTTTCATCGGCCTCCAAAGCAATGAAATTTGCAGATTTAATTTCTTTTAGTATTTCCTGCTAGTAAATTTGCATCATTGTATCTAGCAATTCATTCTGAATAGTTTTTTAGGCGCCTCTAAACACTTGTGAACCTTTCATATGTATTGCAAACACAGCGTCTAATTCAGCTACAAAGTTGATTAAGCCTACATAAATACCTGGATTTTCCAACGTCAATGTTTCATCATGGCCTCGTAACGCCAATTCAATAGCTCCGCAAAATTTTATATATATAATTAACCGTTAACCATTCAACCCTTGTTTATTCCACGCACTAACCTATTTTTCATATGTATTTTTATTGAATACTCTATTGTTAGTTCGAGTTTTACTTGTAGAAGTGTAGTTTATTTGAAGTTCTGGAATAGGCCTTCCTTTCTTCTTAATTAAAAGTTTTTCCTCAAATGATACCGGGTTTTTTAAAAGATCTTGCATACAATTAACTTCCATCATTAATAATAAACGTCACTTCAAAGCTTTGAAATCACACACGCGCAACGAAAACATGCACCCCCTAATGAATACAAGACGTTAACTGGAGTCTGGCAAATTTGTGCCTCAAACCGAAGTTATAAGCGCATATGGCGAAAATAAGCGGAGCGAGCCGATTTATACTAGAAAGAGGTACATCTGAAATCGTGCACCGGAAAATAGTTTTGAGAGTTGGCATACGCTAGTGTGTGTGGTGCGGAAGGAAACTTTGATACCATTGTTATAAAAATACGTAAAAATAATAAAAGAAAATAATGCACTGAATTACATGCGAATTTCTTTCTGTGTTTGTCTTGGTGGTTGGGTGGGCACGTGCCGTTGTGCCTTTTAGTACCAGCCGCCACTGGCTAAATCAGCCATACAGAAGTTGCATTGTAAATTATTGCAAGCTGAGGATGGTGAATGTCTTCTGGCATGAACGGCAACATCTTTTTTTCTTATAGTCCATGCGGTTTTGTCTGTTTTCTTGGTCCTTTGAATTCCAGGAGTTAATGTTCCAACATCCCACTCTTAATATGTTCGTTTTCCATTCTCGTTTCTTCCGTAGCCGCGCCGTGTCGTTATTCCGTTGTATCCGTCCGTTCTCCGAGGCATGTGTGTTGGTTCTGTGAGCAATTCTCTCTTTTTACCAGGGGTAGGTAGCTAGCCTGACCCCCAACCCTCCTCTTTTATCCGGGCTTGTGACCGGTTGAGGTCGAAATCAGGCTACTCGATCCACCTGACCCCTTCCTCAGGCAGAGTTAATTACGAAAAACGAAATTAAAAAATGTAATAATTAATTAATAAATTAAAATTACGAAATATAGAGCTAACAACATAAAAAATAATAAGCGGAAGCATTTAACATATGATAGTAATGTAATTGAGATGAAAAAGAAAATTATGAATTTGTTTTCGGGTTTCATCGTGAACGAGGAATAATACAACAATCAAAGAAGAGGAGATTATAACCCAGCAAGAAAGAGACATTGTTTGCTTTGGAACTGCTAAGTTATTTATTTTACGTCCATGTACCAAGACCCACAATATCAATAGCCACTGATGGGGTGGAGACTGCGGTAAGTCTCTTTTAACTTGAGTATTAAGATCCTGTCAAGGCACATGCCCTTCATCTGAATTAAAAGATGTCGTAAATTATATCCCTTACCTCTTTGTCTTCAACATTTGATCGCCAAGCTTTATGTTAAAACCTTTGTATACCAGTGTTATCTTGCATAATCTGTATTATCTCAGAATAATATTTCCATCTCTTGTTTCTCTCTTGATGTTTTATTCTTAAGTTATGAAGATAAATACATGCTGTTATGATAATTTCAGCTTTTTCACATTTATCCTCAGTGATTTACTAAAAAGACGAAACAATAATGTCAGCAAAACTAAAGAATTTATAGTTGTATACAACTTGTATTATTTCACAAGAACGTGTGTCGCGTTATTAACTAAAAGCTTTTATAATGTGTGTCTGTAAACGGAATGCATCATCCGTCAATATCACATAAGACGTTAACTTATTGCTATCAGGAAGTGGCAGTTGGGGAGGCAATCCTAGGTTGTCATTTGCCAATTTCTTATATAAACTGGGGTTTCTCGAAAGCACTTCTGTTAGAAATTCTGCTTTGACGATCAATATTAGCATATATGAAATTACTGCAGGTGTTTGCAACAGTCATCAAAACAATACTGAAACTTTCCTAGTAGTTTAAGTAGTTGTTTTTTTTTTGGGTTTTAATTGACAATGTCAAATACAATATCGGTAAGTCCAGGCTACTTCAAAATCTTTTTCTACTTTTCTCCACTCATCTTCAGCTCACGAAATCTGGAAAATGCAAAATTAATTTACCTCTTTGAGCCACCTGAGACTCTCAAGATATCAAAACATTTAAGATACTGAAGCAGAAGTAAATGTGCCTCACCATGCAACGTCTCAAAAACCCGAAAGAACTACCTGTGAAAAGAAAAGTGATACATTTTCTGCTTCTACGAAGGAAAGCGTGCTTTATTTCCTTCGTATCCTCAGAAGAAGCATACAGTGTATAAAAAATTCTTGTCAAAGAAATGTATTTTCAACGTTCTCATGATATATAGTTAGCTAACTGCGTTTAAGCTCTAGAGCACGAACAATCATATAAAGCATTTATTGAATAATGTATTATTTGAAGCAGCTATAGGCAAATATGATGCCGGGAATATGTCTAGTAATACGATATTTACACACCTCTTGACAGTAGTTGCAGTAGACCACTTTCCGAGAACATCTGCTTCTTTTCTGAATAATTCTTGAAATGTTTGGCTCAGATATCCGGAACACATACATAAGTGATGGATAATTATCACCGGTAGTTAAATATTTTAATGTTCCTAATAGCCTCACGCGAACTGGTACTACCTCACGAAGATTGTTATTACATTTCTTTATAATCGGTCCTTTTTCCCCCTAGTACGTATTCAAAATCTTCTCTGCTCATTCGCATGAAATTTTGAAATGAAGTTTAATCGTCAGCAACCAATGTAAAAATCATTCTCAGCTTCTTGACCATCAACATATAATTGTCTCTTCCACCATTTTGGCTTTCTTCTCCTCTTTTGCTATAAAATGCTAATGCTCCGACCGTTTGCAAAGATAATAATGCAAAAATTCGAAGTCGCCTCTATGGAATTAGTTTAGACTCAGGCTACAGCCATAGACGACAAAGCGCATACGACACTGTGCGTTTAGTTGCGCTTGCGACATTGTTAAACTTTGGGTACATATTCGCACCAGAGTAATGAAGGAGAAGAGAACGCGATTCTTCCAGAACTCATCCACTTTTAAACAAACTCTGCTGTAATCGCCATTTAGCAGGACAGTTGTTATTTGTGTTGTTGTAAGTGTATTTTTAATAAATTGAATGGGCTTGTGCATATTATTAGCATGTTGTTCTCGATGTCGGGCTTTAGTAACAGTCCAGCATTTAAGCCTTCCGGCTAATGCTGGACTTTCTACAAGTAAGTTTTTATTTTTTCAACATTACATGCTAATTGTTGAATTGTTGTGACAGAATAAAATCATGTTCAAGAGCATGATTAATTCTGTATTAATTGTAGATGGGGTGAACTATTAAAAATGTTGTTAGATGCGATGGGGAAATTTTTTAAACCTGTCCCTACCTGGTCAAAAATAAAGTTGTTTTCCAAATAGTTCCTAACATTGTATCCGGCAGTCAAACCGTCACAGGGCAGCTGTCAATGACGAAAAGAAGTCTTCTAAAAACAAAGCATTATCAACCACCAGTTCAACTTTTCAGACTTCGTAGAAAGATTAGGCTAGTGCAGTTACCGTACTGCCGTCGGAGAGAATTCGTTTTTTTTAAGAGATTGTTTCTAAAATGTACTTTTTGTTTCTTTTTTGAATAAATGTGAAATTGAAAGTATAGTTTCATTCACTATTTTAAGATTTTTCAAACTTGGAAAACAATATATTACAATTTTATAAGAGCTGAATAAATTGATAGTGTTCAATCATCAATAAATATTTTACATTCATTTGTGTTTTTTATTTTAAATATATGCATTATAACTTATTCGCTTTAGTATTCCAAATTTCCACTTTTGAGCAATCTTCAAAATTGCAGATTTCAATTTTACAAAGTCCGTGCATCTTGAAGCGCCTTCCACCTTCTCCATGTCTTTGGGTCGCACGTCTTGAAACATGCAAGACTATAAGACATGTAGCATGCTATAGCGTTGCCACTGTAGAATTATGCCTTAATACTAGTATGCAATATTATCTAACTGGATATGCCGCGTGGTTGATTTCAGTAACGAACACTGAGAACGCTGTCATTAAGATATTACTAATAATTAGAGTTACCTAATACTCTAATATTTTTAGATTCTATTTCTCATGATAATTCATGAGAAATAGAATCTAAAAATATTCATGGATTACGCCCGAAAATGACGATGATAATTTGCAGATAATATATATTAGAAAGAAACGTAAGTAAATCTTTTAACGTTTTAATGGTAAGAGTGTTAATAAAAATATATTAGAAATTTATTTTTTGAATTACTATTATAGGTGGTATATACTTTTAATTCTATACGAATTTGATTAAAATTATATTGATAAGATTTGTTTAAGTAAAGCTGAAATTTGTTATTAGCCCTACAACACGAAACTTATATTGCGTCGTAAATGTCTTATTGAACAAAAAAACAAAAAAGTAATTAAAATTCCTAACTGTAGCTTGTATTTTCATTACTAAAATTATTAGTTAATTTAATATACACATGTAAAAGTAATAATAACAAACTTCGGACTTTACAGGTATACCTATAGATATTCTGTTAGTTGGTAAGAGGTCATTAGCACTCGTAAATGCTCTTCGCGAAAAAGAAAAAAATATTTTAATTAGGTAAGCAAAACTTCCATAAGTTGCAAATAAAAATTAAGTGCACAGATTTACCGTAATTCTATGAGATCATTCATAGGTATATTTGGTGGATGTGTGGGCTTTCAAAGAAGTGGAGAATTAACAACTTGTTATGCGGAAGTATCTTCCATAATTATGTATATGCAAAACAGAAATGTTATTAGTAACATCCTTTGCATTATTGTCTTATAGTAAACACAAACATAAAAACGCAAATTAGTTTAGTTAATGTTATAATTATAGAAATAGTTTGTTAATTACTCAAAGCGACATACATTAAAATTGTCAGTCCATTTTTTTGCACAAACTTATTTTTAATTAGAAATTTATGAAATTCTTACACTTTAGCGTACTTGGTTCTAAGTCGCAAATTAACAACACATGCTTGACATTTGTGATCCTCTTATATACAAAAAACTAGGCCTTCATGAATAAAATGCGTGTAAAATGGGCTCTACTATATCCACTTGTTATTCGACTAGTTACTTAGATAAATGAAAATTATATTGCTCTAATATATATATAATAATCATAAGCTACACTCCTTCCTTGTATGACGAAGGATATTTAAATATGATCGCAGTATTGATAATGCCATTAAGTATAAAAAAGGGCCAAGACATCAACGTTTTTAGACATAAAAGGCCTCGTACTCTTTCGAATAATATGTAATATATAATAATCATCTATTTTTATAGGTAAAGTACATATCTTATTATTATTAACAATAATACTTTTTCGTGGTTTAGTGGATGTAAAATGAACTCATGCAATATACATCTCTTCGCGTGGGATGGGTGCATTTGAAAACAAAAGTTCTTGTGTGCGCTTTTATAAGTGTCCACACAGCTTGAAGTTTTGAGAAGCGATTGTATTTGCGATTACGCTCTCTTGGATCCAATGTCAAGTTTGATATGATGATGTTTAATAAACTGAGATAAGATAAATTAATAATAATAATAATAATAATAATGTCTTTATTTCCAATTGTGTTAATGACACCAGAGTATAACAGAATATAACACAATTAATATAATGAAAACCGAAGAAATAAACCCAAATAATAGCATTAGCTATAGCTAACACAACCTTCAATCTCAGGGCGAGTTCCAGAAATTTTTCTGTGCTCTAACTGACCCCGCGATATGTATATAGTATATAAACTTAATGCCTAACCTACCTAAATACTAATGTAACACAGAAATATATTCAGCTGCTCATATTATGTTAGCCATATACAAAATATGTACAATGGACCACAAGTAGCACATTAACGTCACACTACACCCCGGTACACTCAAAACTGCTTTTGAAAAAGCATGTCCCTCACACGAGATCTAAAGGCGGCCACACCCAATCCTTTCAGGTTTACATCCAAATTATTGTAACTACATTAAATGTTATAAGAAAATGGACCTTTAAAAATAGAAGTTCTAAACAGAGGTGGTGATATCAAGCCTCTAAACCTCGTAGTGACACTATGCACATCAGACCTAAAACGCATTATCAAGTACATGTACGGTGGTAACTTATGCAACATTATTTTATGGAAAAGTGTTAACATTTTCAACTCCCGCCTATTCCTCATGTTCAATCAGCCAACGTCACTTAATTTATGAGAAATATATTTCTATTTCCTGACCCCAAATCTTCATTAAATGATTTCAATTCAATGTTTCCTAACACACAAGACAATAAAATGTGCTCTACCAAGCACTCTTACAAATTACATAAAATATAATTGAAGAAGATTAATATATTACTATACTATAAATTGCTAGCTATTCTACAGTGATGGATATTAATAAATACCAACCATTTACACCAAAAGTATGAATCTCGTGATAATTCGAACGCTGTGTATAATTGTAAAATAAAATCAGAGAATAATATATTCAGGTGTTGAGAATGCCTTAGAATAAGGTACAATACCTATAGTTTCAATTGTTAATTTGTCGACTTATTGACGTTTGTATGTTATTTAAAATAAAGAGTATAATTACTCATTTCCTTTTTTTTTCATTCTGAATAATATATACATACAGATTTCTTTCTGGTATAGCAAGCAATTCAATCACTGTATTATTATTAATTTTTATTATTTTAAATTCCATTGAAGTAGAACATGACTTCTATATTAATATCCCAATTATTGAAAGATTAATAGCCCAATCAATACCATAGATGCATAATCTCCATAATAGTCCAATGGGAAACCTAAATACTTTTATTTTGTAATATATAAGAAAGGAATAAATTCCCCAAGTACTCTATTGTAATTGCACTAATTCTATTTAACCGACTTTTAGTGCAACGAATTTTAATCGTCGTTTATGTAATGTTCTTCCATAGTGAGATCCGCTCGAATAATTACATATTTTCTATAAGAGCATCGCTTTTAAAAGCGGCATATGCTAAAATATAAATACGCTGCAGATGCCAATTATGTTTTGAAAATGTAATTACCGGTCCTTATAGGAAGAAAATTATTGCCATAAACTCATAAAGCTGAGTGTAACTTAAATATATTCTGATATAACTGTTATAAGAAAATTTAGATGTTGTGGTGTTAATACATTCTCTATCAAGTAAATAGATTACGGAACCTGTTTAGACGCTAATTTTATAATACATACATATATGTTCCAGTTACATTAGGATCTCTGCTGAAAAAATCCACGCCAGCTGAAATTTTACACCATTATTTTGACATTACAAATAATTTGTCAGAAGTTCCCACTGGTCGTGTGCGCTTTGAGTTATCGAAGATTAACGTCATATCAGTTTTTCATAGATATCTCGCTTCCTATGGGTGGAATTACATATTTATAACAAAAAATGAAGACAGAACATTCCGAGGGGTAAACCACTGGGGAAAATGTGTACATTAGACATCCTCTTCCATAGGAACATCCCCATACATCCTCCGTACATCCCCATATATCCCCAGACATCCCTGGACATCCTCAAACATCCCAGAACTATACTAGTCGATATTAGTATAGTTTAAGTGTATACTCGAGTGTATTGTACTTCTGGAGGTACTTCTATATGCTCAAGTACTGTCACTTTTTTATTTTAAGGTAAAATCGCTGCTCATTTGTAGTATTTGTAGAATACTTTTTTTTGTTCGAATAATAAATAAAGGAGCTAGAGCAAAAAAGAACATAAAATAGCATATTCGACTAAATAATAATATATAAAAATTATGATGAAACATATACATAATTATTTATTTACGTCTATTAACTTTAATCTCATTATACGTAGGTGTCTGTAACTATTTTCCTGTAAACTGAAAATAACAGTGTCCTCTTTAGAGGACGCCGGTTGTTTGGTTAAAGCTAAAGGTCCCATAATTAAAAATTCTTGATCGACATTTGCAACGTCGATTTTTCTTGGCCACTTAAATTTATTTATTCGTCTGATTAGCTTGAGGAACTTCATTTTAAACATTCGATCGTTGATGATTTCTTGCATTTTTCCTGCATGACACCATTCCTCATAAAATACCCCGTAATAATTTCCTGGTTTAATGAAAATCGAGCTCGCTTGATTTGGTTCAGAGGTGATTTCTTCTATTTTGGTGTCTGTAGACTGATCATAAACAAATTTCTTTTTATCGCAACTCGAGGAACAAGATGGTGAGCGATGATGAAGATATGTTATATTAAATTTGATTCGATTTTTCCTTTTCATTGTTGCAAAGACATACTTAAATTTAAGTTGAATGTATTACTGAATGTATTGATATACATATATATACTTTTTTTTCACTAACCGCGGCACAATGTGTTGACAAATTTGCACTGAAATTCTCGCAAAACAATAAAACTTCAAAAAATCATTATGTTGTTTTAGAAAAAATTGCAAAAATGGGCACTGGTATATATCTTCTAGGTAAAGGTTCATAGTTTCTACAAACGGAAGATCAAACCAAAATTCTATTATTTGGCTGACATATTACACCGCCCGTGTTATATGAATTTAACATGCGATATACCGGTATAGAAGACTCTTAAACAACACAACACAACTTTTCTATACTCGCAATTTGTGACATTATTTAACGCAATTTTAAAATATTACATTTAGCACAAATAATAAAAATGTATCACTGGGATTCAATGTATCATTATTAATCGTTCACCCACACCGACCCACACTGTTCAGAATTTAAATCGTCATCAAGCCAGATCTCTACCTGACAATACACTCGACTCAGATGTTGGTAAGCGGCTGCGACAGTAGGTGGTGACGGCAATTTCACAGAAATGTTAAGTTTTGTTGACTTCGCGAATATCATGTATCGATGGTTGTCAATGGATACTTCCGAATTAGGAGCTCCATAGATTGCTCCATTCTGCAAAATGTTCTCTACTGGAAAATTTTCCTGCTTGAAAACTTCTGTTGATTGCTTTAAGTCTTGGCATATCTTGACCATTTTAAACATTTTATCTTTCCTTTGTTGTACAGATGTTTTGGCACCCAGTAATGATATGTAGTAAGCAATAGATGATTTTACAATAGAAAACTATGTTAGAAAAAGAGTATATTTTTGATTCTATTTTTTTTTTCTATCTGGTTTAGAAGAAAACTTTCTCATTCGAAGTAACACTTCTTATTAGGAGAACTAAAAGATTTACATCTTTTCCAACTAGACTTGTGTACTGCAGTTATTTTTCTAGCTGCACCGTTTCTACTACTAGAACGTATGCGCCGTCCGTTGTTGTTTCACAGTGATGTTAAGAAAGTGTAGTGTGTGCATTAACACACATATTAACCTGGTTTTATTTGAGCATTTGGATAGGAAGTTTTCTTGGCTGAGATTTACTTGCATTGTTTCGTAGAATAGGACTTCTATCGATCCAGAAATTCAAGCAGTTTGTTAAGGCTGTTCTATTGCTTTTATATTCCGCTTTTGTCATAGTACCTATCAAAGATAACCGTTATGTCAGAACTGAAATGTTTTCTTAGATAGTCAACCTATTCATTAATAATATAATGGAAAATATCATGTTTTGCCATATGACGCGATGAAAGGGAGACATGCTCTCTCTCTAATAACCACATTTTAAATTAGATATCATGATAAGGAAGACTCAAAGAAGGTATTTTTGTTGGAGTTCAGATACAAGAAATAATAAGTGACAGAAAATTTAAAATGGAATTGACAGTGAAAAGCGATACTAGGGCAAAAGAAATCCTGTAATCTAGGCTGATTACGCTATCAAGGAAAACTGTGGACGTTGTTTGTATGATTTTTCAGATTTCTACTTCTAAGAATTTGAAATATACATTAAAGTATGTTATAAACAGAAAAACTTTTTCATTAAAACCCAAATGAAATTATAGCTAACTTGACCTTCTAACTTTTATTAAAATAAATGTTTCTGTGTTCTATAACATATATAAACATCATTTCCTGGCAAAACCACATTTGTTAGTTATTTTATTAATACAGCGGGTCTCGACCAATCTCTTAACAGATATTTTCATTATTAAAGCTCAGAAGTGTGCCTTCGAGTTTTGATGTACTAACTATCATACTTTTCTGAAAGGCATGATCGTGTACACTGCTTTAATTTATTTTACATCCAAGTGATTAATTGCTACAAAGAAACTTCTCTAACAAACAACATAATATAGTTCGTTCACGCATCAGTACTATTTATAATTCGCATAATCGCATCACTAATTATAAAAATATTATGGGTTAATAATTTTGCCAGGTAATAAAACTAATTGAATCACATGCGACATTTCTTCTCTTTTTTGCAAAATTATTAGGCAATATTTTAGATGTATGATAAGAGACATTTTACATATGAGCCGATAGAATATGTCGTTTTAGCTGAAAACAATAAAAGGAAGTAGACACCAAGTTAAAAGTCGTTCGCTTGCTGATTAATTAATTACGAAAATTTCGTGCGTGTTTGCAAAGTATAACATAGAACAACATTGTTTATTATTTCTTTCGCATAAGTTTATATTCATATTCCTCTTGATGTAATGGTAGAAAAACGGTACAATGATTAGTTCGTTAAGCTTTTGTACTACTTGAAACACGAACTAGTATAAGCATCATTTTCAAAGTACGCAACAACGTTCATATTATTATGTTACATTTGTCTAATATACTATACTGTAAACTACCCTAATTACAGATGCTATACTTCTTGAAAATAGGTATGTGCTTGCAATTTTTATGCACGGAATATTGTATAGACTGTATAAAAAGTCTGTATACATTGTTCATGGATTAATTATGTTGCGTGGATTTTAATTACATTTAAATAATTAATTTAACATCATAAATGCAAATAACAATTAAACTATTTTGGTTAAACAATATTCAGAGACGTGTTCGATTTTCTTTCAAATGCTTTATTTTTAGTTCTTTATGTTTAGGAACGCAATATGTTACTATACAGGTTCCAATTGATATTATAAATAATATGACACACATGTAATTCAGGTAAAATAATTTATATTAAAGACTAGAACGAAATGTTTAAACAACAATGGTACATATACCATTTTGTATTGATCTTCATAACTATAATACTATTTTTGTGTTATTCTTTAAAGAAGTGAAAACAATTGATACCTACGGAGGGAGTTTTTTATGTTGTCTACCCTATGAAAATAATATGGTATCGCGACAATTTAATTATATGATGTTTCTATGACATTTTGTAGTGTAATCTCAAAGTTTGGTCCGAATCGCTTAACATTTTTTACTTTCACATTCGTTTAAAGAAAAGAAATTGAATGAATTGAAGCTTGAACACAGAAGTGTCTTAAAATTTTTATCAAAAGAAGGCAATAGCTCGACGAATATCCATGAGAAAATGAGAGTGTATGGACAAAATAACCCGTTCTATATCCAAGTCAAATTTTGGTGTAAGCAGTTCAAATGGGGCGGAGAATCCATTCATGATGACCCAAAGTGTAGAAGACGTCTAGAAGCATGAACTGAAGAAATTGACGGACCGCCGTTTCAGTTATTGCTAGATAAATAGGAATATCAGAAACGAGTATTTTTAAAATTCTACACGAAGATTGGGTATGAACAAAGTGTCGGCAGGATGGATTTCCGGGCTGCTGAATCCCGAACAAAAATTGTGTAGACGATAAATTTGTGAAAAGGATTTGACTCTTTTATCTTAAGAAGAAAACTTCTTAAATATAATTGTAACTGGGGATGAACCTTGCCCCAGAAGGCAAAAACGCAATTTTCTGCAGGAAAAGTGATGGCCACAGTTTTCTAGGACGCGGAGAGGATTATCTTAATTGAGGGTCTACAATAACGGGACATGTCTACCAAGACACAATTAAGAAATTGAACATGGCTATATGCAAAAAAGGACCCCACAGTTTGCTCAGAAAACTCTTCTGCACGACAGCTACAGGGTGCATAAGACACGAATTGTTCAAGCAGTAGTCAATGAATGCGGCTTTAAGGAATTACAAAATCCGGCCAACAGTCCCGACCTCGCTTCGCTCCTTATGACTATTATCTTTTTCCAAAACTCTAAAAACACTTGAGAGGGCATCAATTTTTATCGAATGAAGACGTGGAAAACGCTTTGGATTGTATTTTGCGGAATTACCAAAAGGATTCCTTTTCGAAAGCATAGCTTTACCTTTGGAATAAGTGTTAATAGTTCATACGTTTGAAAAATAAAATTTTTGGTCGTTTTCTAACTCGTTTCATTCATAACTAGGTAGATAACATAAAAAACTCCCCTCGTACATAAATATGAAGTAAAATGACTCAAGAATAATGAATTCTGTTGAATACTAGGTAATTGTCTTTTAAATTGATATAATCTGATTATTTAGCAGAGACTTTATACGACGATTTGAGATTTAGATATAGTATGGGTGTGTTTGCTTTACATAGGCACTATTAAGACTTAAGTTTTTAAATCGGAAGCAAAGAAATACAGTTCTTATAAAACTTTATAATTGTTAGATAGTTATCGAGTTGTTGACAAATTGCTACGCTCTGGCAAGGGTCTTTAAAAGGTGCTGGGACAGGATTCTGTGCTGGTTGAAAGTTCTGGTGACGGATACTGCTTAGGAGGTCTTGATGTGGGATGTCTGCATCTTGTACTAGATTATTAATATATGGCTCTTCTTTCCTTCTATTTTTCCATATAATATTAAACTTGATGCTTTTATACTATTACTACGTATAATATTTTTAATTGTATTCTTAATATGCACTCAATATTCACATTTATCAAAGTAATTTTAAAATTTTTTTTGAAGCATTTAAATTTATATTGACGTCATTCTATTTATATCATATCGTTACTATGGACGATATTTCAAAGCTATCCTTTTTGTCACAACTTCACTGCATGACATATAATGCAAATTTTCAAGAATCGTGCATCGAAATACAATTCTCATTAGCTACAATGATCTTATTCTTCTTTGAAAGCTAGTGATCTGCATGTTTCAAATTGCCCTCTAATTTTTTATGGGGTGATATCCAGCTATCTTCGTCTTCCCAATGGTTTCCGATTTCCTTTTTCCATACTTTTTATGTCACCATGGGCAAGTCTATCTGTAACAAG
The DNA here is from genome assembly GCA_963170755.1 of Amphimallon solstitiale. Classification (NCBI taxonomy): domain Eukaryota; kingdom Metazoa; phylum Arthropoda; class Insecta; order Coleoptera; family Scarabaeidae; genus Amphimallon; species Amphimallon solstitiale. The sequence continues at coordinate 109,767,565 of OY720676.1, forward strand.
TATCGTCTTCATCGCCTTCTCCACTTCACTTTCGTTTACTATTTAGTATTCTCATCGAACTTTTGGTTTTGTTACTATTTGGTAGTATGCTTGGGGTTGCAATTGAGTTGTACAGACCGAATTTTACGTGGGATGGTATATTCTGATTTAGCTGTCCAGTCGCATGTACATATTTTTATATACGATATCTCTACGTTACATTCATCACATAATCCTTAGTTGTTTGACCTGGTAAGTATAGTTGGATATTTTGACATATAGGTAATTAAGGTAATAGAGGATGAGCATTATGCAAGAATCTTTAAAATGATTTAAAAAAATGCGTTGAGAAAGGGATGATCGATTCAACTTAGAAATTAAATTTGCTGAAATTAATCCGTAATGACGTTAAGAAGCCAAGCCAAATATCATTTTCGAATGTAACCAGGGTGGTTTCTGATGCTTGATAAACTTCCATGACACGACATCATCATTCATTTAGAAATATTACTATATTTGTGTGTTATTCTAGAAGATAATTTCATACAAAGGCTGCGATTTGTTCAATTCATATCATTGTGTAAAACGAGCTTTGCAGTGATGGTCATAAAAATAACATAATATGATTTGAAGCAATTATAAAATATTAGTGTTTAAAGAAGTAAATACCAAAGTAAAAAATGGACTAAGGTATTTTCCTCCATTGGCCATTTTAAATCAATGGGTCCAAACGTAACTGACGATGAATAGTATTCAAGATGAACCACGTATGGTTTTATTTCTTAAAGAATGCAATTTACAAGATGTTTATGTAGCGCTTTCTAAATAAACCATATCTAAATATTTAACAATTTTCCAAAAATTTATTACAAAACCACAATTATTTATGATGTGAATCAAATGTAAACTAACCTGAGTTGTAAATGATAATGTTAGTGTATTTATTTGTTTCCTCTTCCTAAAGTTGCCTTCCGATAGATGGCTTTTCTTTATCACATTTTTTAATTCATAATTAATGGAACTGTTTGCACTTAAAATATATTTATTTATATATCACATTTGTTTTAATCAAAATTGCATTTTATAAATAAACTTATTATTTAGAAAATATTCCAAAGATATTGTATTAAGGCTAACCGAAATGCTTTCTTCATAAAATATATTTTCATCTTATTATAAATTGTCAAGATTATTTTTTTTTTTAATATATTATGATTTGTTCAAACATCTTTACGAATTAAATTATATTTATTTTTACCTATACATTAATACTTTTAATTTACTGAATTCACTATCATTCTTATAATGCAAACACGAACATATAAATATGTGTAAAAGTATCATCAATTAAAAATTAAATTACATCGAAATATGTATTAGCTACGAAAGTTAACAATAAAAAGTAATAACCTTCACAACCACATATTTGGTGGCTACTTACTAATGTTGTTAGTCACTATATCCTATTTCATATCTTTTTATAAAAGTTAAACTTATATGTCATTCTATCCCGTTAATTATAAGTAATATTAAACATAACACAACAGGCGCATACTTCTAACCAAAGATCACCAAGTAGATAGCGTTGACAAAGTGCATGGTATCGCTCTGGCATTATATTTGTTGACATCTCGGAAAGATGAATAAAAAGCAACCTTCCTGAGTGAAACACAGATAATAAAAATTGGTGCACAAGAAAGCAGTGGCTGCTGCTGCAGAGAGGGCAACGGGGCGCTGCCCCCCCCTCCCGTGGCAAATTTCCCCGTAACAAATTTCTTTTATCAGATAAATTAATTATAAATACCAAATTTGTATGTAATTTTTCTGATTTGTTTAATAACAAATAATATGTTTTCGTAAGTAACAGTCCGTGTTTTCAGCGCGTTTAAAAATCGCAGTCTGACGTAGGCTCCGGGGCATCCCGCGCGACTGTATTAGAAATCGAGCGATGAAACTGGCGCGGGTAGCGCGCGTATATATGTAGGCGGCGGGGCACTACTCTATGGTGCCGGGTCCGGGTGGCGGTCCAGTATGTAATATACAGCGGTGAGTGTATGTTGTAATTTCTATCGGTGCAAATACAACTATGAATTGCGTTAGTAAAATTAAGACAGAATTAAAAAATCTAGGTCTCCCTAGACCAGATTTATTGATTAAACTAAAAGATCACAATTTGAAAACTAATAAAACCGTGACGAGAAAATTCAACAGAAGCTCTTACAGTTTATCAGACTGGTTGTGTGGGTGTAATGTGCAAAATGCTTTTTTCTATTTCAGTGCTATAAAGTTCACTTTACGACATCCGTTTTGGTTGCAAAAGTATTTCTTATCGCACGTTAATTTTGTCGTTTTGACGTTGGTAACAAAAAAAAAAAGGAACCAAATTATATTTAAATGTCAAAATGTAAGCCTTTAATGTAACAAATATGTGCAATAGAAGTTGTACAAAGAATAAAAAGCACACATGCTAACATTTTATTTACTAATTAACAATATACATTGTTAAAAGCAGAGTTGGATGATAAGTTTTCTGATGCTACTATTGTAATTTACTTCCAACTGTTATAAAAGTTGGTTTTTGATAATATGTCGAGACTATGTTGGCGAAAGATTTTGTAAATTGTCTTCTGCCATTTTGCGAATCTGTGGGGGCGTGCAAAATAGAAAAAATCGAGTGAACGGTGTTTTTCTACTTTGAAGAGAATAAAAACATTTTCTAGAAATACCATGTAGGAAAGCAGACTATGTGCCTTACCAATGTGTTCCATTGAAAAACAATTACTGACATCAACACCAAACTTCAATGAATGTGTTATTAATCATTTTGCTGATCGTAAGGAACGGTGGATGGATCTTTTTTCAAACAAGTTAATTAAATAGCATATTGAGTTTGTTTTTTGTCTGTACTTAATTTTTGATATTAGACACTCAGACCCCCGGTGCCCTCCCGTCCCAAAAAATCACGGGCCACCACTGCAAGAAAGCCCTACTACGATATCAGACAGGGTTAAAATTGTTTTCTCATTCATTACACCTTTTCCGTTAGTGTTAAGAGTTCTTCTTTTACTTTGTGAATTTCTTTCTTTTCTATTTTTTTTTATTAACTTTCCTCTTTATTAGATTTTAAAATACAACTATTTTCTATAATATCTAATATAATTGATTCTTAATGTGTATAGCAAACTGTTATAAAATAGGTTCATGCTACATTTTTTATTTGTGCGGAGATTTTGAATATAGATCGTAAACATTTTTGAAAATTACTGAAGGGTATGAAAATCCAATCGGCGTTTTTATAAAACGACTAATATTGGGCACAAAATAAATGTCATGTATACAAGCAGTACCACTATGTTTATGAAATATAATACAATTACAAACTTTATTGTAATCGTAAAAAACATATGATTTTTATAATTTGACAGCTTGGGTTTTAATTTCTGGAAATTATTTCTCAAATTGGAGGAAAATATGAGTTATGTGAAGTAGCGAAACTATTTTCAAAAACTTTGTCAATCCAAAATAAAAATAATTGTACAAGAAAAAATGCGTCGATGATGCTATTGAAGCCTCAATAGAAAATATTCTAAATGAAAATATAAAGAAAGTAATCAGTTTTATCTTATCACACAAAATGTTTCAAAAGCAAACATGACAAGAAAGAAGTTAACGAAAAGAGAAAAGGAAACAAAGAAGAACATGAAACATAAAATTCAGAAACTGAGGAAACCATGTAAAAAACACTGCTTTCACCCTATTTCTGAGATGATGTGCTGCTGCTCATTATTTCTCTAAATCATAGCATGAAAACGACTGGTTGTACATAAAATATGTATGATCTTTTTAGTAGAGCATTTTTTCGTCTTCATTTTTAATAACTGAAAAAGACATTTGACCCACAGGAATCGGATATTTGCAAAAAACTAGTTTCTGTAACCTTTTACCTCGAGTACTATGAAACATTATTCATAATGTCAAAATAAAGATGTATGTAAACTTTCAACTTGCTTGGATTTTATCAGTAGGCGGATTCTAACGTGAGTGGAGTAATGTGATGTCCCGTTTTGGGACCCGTTTGGCGCAGTCAGTAGAATGTTTGTTCTTCAGAGACTGCCATTACAAGTTCTTTGTACTTTGACGAATAATGAATCATGCAGGGGATGCTTAAAACAACAAATCATCATTTAACATATATGTTATTATTTATTATGTTCACCAAAACCTTCACCAATACGAGAGAAATGGAGTGGGACAACAATACAATACACGAAAGAACAGACTAACGATAGCACATGGAAAAATTTATTATTGTGATATCAAGCTATATAACCATTTGCTATAAAATATGAAGCAACTATATCAGATGTTTCACAAAGAAACGCAAACGAAAATTAACTGGAAAGGAATATTATTATTATTTGAGCAATGTCTGGTGAACACATCAAGTACACCTTTCTACATATTATTTTTTTTCTATCTGTTGTTGTAAATTGTTTTGTTTGTAATATTTATTTTTATATTATTTTGGATAGATTGTATTTTTATTTGTATTTTATGTAATAAATATTCTATTCTACTCCCAAAATAAGCAAAACTATTAGGCTTGGTGGAAATAAAGAGCATAGTATGTGGCAAAAAAAAGAAAAACTGTGGAAGTTAGCTTTTAACTACATTTATTAAACCATCCTCGTATTATTACATTTCTAGTATTTTTCTATTTACTTATAAAAATTTGCTACAATCATGTGATGTGTACATTTGTAAATTTTATATCTATTTCGTTTACTTATATAACATATTATTAATTTATCATCGTTTTCACAGTAAATATAAGTATTAATTTGAATCCGTACATACATAAGTAAAAGTTATAAGAGGTTGTTTCGACTGGTGTTGAAATAAATTACGAGATAACTTTTTCTAAAACGCATACGTTCTACCTGAGTCACTGTATAGTTTATGTATTTTGCAATATGTTTTTTTTTGTGAATAATCTTGTCAAATGTAATGCGTTGTATTACCCAACATTTAATGTTGTTTAGTTACATATTCGTATTGTCGTCCCGGGTAAATACATAGCTAACGGATATAGGAAGGATATATGCAAATAAATTATTTATAGATTATTATAACGAAAGTACAGAATATTGTGTCGTTTTTTTTTTTTGCTAGGAATTAGTGTTTAAAGAATTTGCTAAATTGTGCCATCACTATGTAATGTAAGTCATTATATTTCTCTTATTTTAAACGATAGGAGAAATATTTTTATGACTTTTGATGTACGCTTGTTTGATTATCCGGAAACCACATTAGCAATTACATATAAGCCAATAAATTACTTGTGTCGCATGAAACCAGTCTTATCAATATTGTTACTAATTTATATGCAGTTCCCCCAAAAGAAATATTGTTTTCTTCGATACAATCACCGAGCATGGAGTGCAGTCAAATGGAAAATGATATAACAGTACCTGGCGCAAGTCGGAGCAGCTTCGGCAGCTTCTTCATTACTTCTTATAATAATGCTTCCGGTGGGGAGGCCCTCCAAAGTCGAACTCCCGGATGCGGTACGACTCACCTGGTCTCGTCGACTGACGTCACAGCTCTCACCTTAGTGTAGGGAATACCTCTGTCGAAAGTCGGTCAGTGTGCTGAGAACGTAGATGGACAACTACAACACAGTTCTACAAAATATCGAAGACGATACACGGTCTTCAGTTTTGACGGGTTTCTGATCCAGTGAAAATCACCAAGTGTTCTATATACATGTGCTCAATCTTTAAAAACATATATTGGAGTTTAGAATAATTTTAGAGGTAAGTTCTTTAATCTTTTGATTGTGATATGTAGATTTATAAAAATTATACGAAGCTATACCTCCAAAGTTTGAATTTTCACTTCGGCTTGACCTATTTCTTTTTTTTTTTTACTTTATATAATTGATTATAAAATAATTTTCAATAGAAAGCATCAAAAGAATAATTGAATCAATTGATAATAATATTTTCCAAAAAGATATAACATGAAATTTATATAAATTACTAACTTCGAGGACTAATCTTATTAGATTCCATATTACATTTATTGGATTTAATTTAAGGGTTTTGGATATCGGATTTTTTCATTTCATTATTACTTCTTGTTAAAGAAACTCTTGAGTGTTTTTTTAAAATCCAATTTCTGGCTAATAGTGATACTGGCCGTATAGTCATATAAAGTAAACAACAATAATTTCAAATATTACTGTTTTCTCTAAAATATACATAAATAAACACGTTTAGAAAGTGCATTCATGTCATAATTAAAAGAACACATAAAGTTTTGCTCTCTTAATAAAACATGTAATATTTCGAAAAATATTTTTTATTGCAGTTTTATTTAGAATAACATCAAATGACAATAAACATTCATCATAATAAAATACTATATTGCTTATGTCCCAATGTTATGGGGAGTGTATTTTCTGATCGAGGAGTTGATTACGCTTTTTAGTATTGAGATAAACAAATAATGTTGTTGAGGGAGTATATGTCTATATTTCATAACAAAACTACGCATAGAGTTATATATTATTACATTTTGAAACATGTAAAATAATATCACAATATGATTTATTTTATAATATTTTTTAGAAATATTTATATATAGTTTTCCCTTTAGTTAAAAGAAAGTACTAAATCATAATGGATCACGTGTGAGGTAAAAAAAATATAATTAATATGTTGCGAATTCCATTAGATTGCATAAATAGAAATTAAACATGATTTTTGCGCACTAGCTTAAATTTAGAGAACGTTCTCTAAACTTGCGGTTCGCAAGTGGCGAGTTTTCTAAAGAACGGGCGTGCAAAATGTCTTTTGAAACCTGAATTTTGTACTATTTTTTCTATTCCAGGTTTTAAATGCTGAAAAAGATTTAAAATAACAAACATATTTAGCTTGAAAATGTTAGTTAATTTTTTTTTCACTTACTTCCAACTGAAACATTTCAAAATCTGCGTTATTATAATCAGCATGTCATTTTAAGTATAAAATTTATACTGACTTAGGTATACATTATTTCTTAAAATCTCCCCTGGATTCTTTCTATATTATATATATTTACTTCGCATATTTGTTACTGTTAAACGTGACATTCTTCACCAAAGAACAAAACTAATTAAAGTATGATAATGCTTTTATAACCATAACGTGTTTCATAAACGGACCTTTATAGAATCGAAATAGAAAAAGCTTTTTATCTATGTGAATAATGTAAACATAATATTTTAGTAGAAAATATAACTGCTATACTAGTAGAATTTTTTCTTCGTCTAATAATAGAAAGGAAGCGTTTCTAATCAATGATCTGTCATTTGAAAATTCTCCGAAAGTACTATGTTCAATAGCAACAGGTTGATGGAAAATGCTGTAATAATAATAATAATAATAATAATAATATTTATTCAGTCTAATAAAATCATTACATGAAAAGTCAAAATATACAGTAACAAACAAACAAACAGATTAAAATTGTATATCTTTAAAATTATTATTTAAATATTCATTGATTGAATAAAAACTTTTTGTCAGTAAAAATTTTGATATTTTACTTAAGAAAGTATTAGCATTCATTGTATGCAGGTGCTTCACTTTGCTATAAATCTTTGGCCCCCAGTAGTCCACATATCTTTGGGCAGTCTGCACACGGTGATAAGGGGTTCGCAGTTTATCCCTGTTTCTTGTATTATACTGGTGGGAGTCCCCATTTGCGGCAAACTCATCCTCACTGAAAATGACATACTTAATGCAGTTGTATACAGTATGTCCACGGATCGAGTTCCAAAGAGGAAAAACTTTCTTATTTTGCATTTTACAAGAAAAATATATTCTTGATAAAAGTTTTTGCATGTCTCGAAACGGCCAAGTCAGTTTTAACCTTTTCAAAATTTCTTTTAGTTTAAGATAAAAATCGAAAAATTGGTCGTTTTATTTGAAAATTTTTTAAAGTCCCAGAAATTAAGTTGCGTTGTCATGGTAATTATCCATATTTAATTATCTAATTAACTGTCAGTTAGAAAAATCAACCATAATAGTTGAAAATGTTGTCAAAAGACCAACGAATTTACCTAATTCAATGCTATGGCAAAGGTAATAAAGCGATCCGTCTAGTTGTCGAAGAATTTAATCAAAAGTTTCCGGATATTTACATCTCAAATAGAGGTGCACGAGCATTGGTCAAAAAATTCCTATCCACTGGTTCCATACTGGATGTAAAGAAAAAAAATATAGCACGCGATGATGACGACGCCGCCACACTTCTTGTAATGGATTCAGTACGGAACTATCCCAAACTTTCTTTGCGGCGCAGATCAGTCCATCTGGGAATTAGTAAATCGCTCATTCAAAAGATTTTGAAACAAAGGAAGTTCCATCCCTACAAGCCCATTTTTAATCATGCATTAGAACCCGGAGATCCTGCGAAACGTTTGTATTTTTGTCTGTGGATGGGCGCTCAAATTATGGATAATCAATACTTTTACCGAAATATTATTTTTTCTGATGAGGCCACGTTTTCTACTAATGGTACTGTTGCATCTCAACATGTGAGATATTGGAGCGATTACAATCCGAATTTTCGCATGCCTCACAATCGACAATATTCGGCAAAAGTTAATGTGTGGTGTGCAATTTCTTACCATGGTATCATTGGACCATATTTTTTTGATAATACTGTCAATCAGCATACGTACTTGGATATGCTGCAAAATTTTGTTGATGAACGTTTGGACGATCTACCGATTAATTACCTCGCAAGGTGTTATTTCCAACAAGATGGTTGTCCGGCTCATTATGCTAGGATTGTTGTTGAATGGTTAAATCAGCAATTTGGACAGAATTGGATAGGTCGAAATGGTCCCGTGATATGGCCACCAAGGAGCCCTGATTTAACAATGACTGATTTTTATCTTTGGGGTCGTTTGAAGCAAATAGTTTATGCAAATAATCTTCCTCCGAACGTAGAAGATTTAAAGGAGATGATTAGAGACGCTGTGACGTCTTTAACTCTCGAAGAAATTCGAAGAAGTTATAGAGAATTGCGCCGACGGCTAGAATTGTGCGTTGAAAAGGGCGGTGAATGGATTGAGTAAAATAGTTATTGGTTATATCATTTTTGTTTTTGAGTTTATGAAACAATTTTCAAATAAAACGACCAATTTTTCGATTTTTATCTTAAACTAAAAGAAATTTTGAAAAGGTTAAAACTGACTTGGCCGTTTCGAGACATGCAAAAACTTTTATCAAGAATACATTTTTCTTGTAAAATGCAAAATAAAAAAGTTTTTCCTCTTTGGAACTCCATCCGTGGACATACTGTATATATAGTTGGTAATGTAAGTATAGCCCCTTTTACAAAATATTTTCTGCAACTATCCCGATGTCCCAAACTATACAACGCTCGAACAGCCCTCTTCTGCATTTGAAATATTCTCTCTGCCGATGGTAAGCTGCCCCATACTAAGATTCCGTAGCTCATCTTAGAGTGGAAGTTGCAGTAGTAAGCCGTTGTTGCAGCTTCGTGAGTTGCAACACTTTTCATACGTCTTATTGTGTATGTTGCCTTTGCAAGTTTATCAGCCAGACTGGAAACATGATCCTCCCAAGTAAGCCTACTATCCAGCGTAGACCCAGATAGCACACGTTGCCGTTCGAAGGTTGATTTTTTGCACAGAAAGTTAGTTGATGTGTTTTCCCTTCATTTAGTTGTAGACCATTGCAAAGGAACCATTCCCTGACTTTCTCCATAACGTCCTTCGCCTGTTCATTCAACTCTTCTTCATCTCTTGCAGTCACCAAAAAGGCAGTGTCATCCGCATATAAACAATATTCCATCGGTGCTAAGCACTGCGGCAGGTCATTGATATATAGTATAAACAGAAGGGGACCCAAGATTGAGCCCTGTGGAACCCCATTCTTTGTTGATTTCAAAGATGATGTTTGTCCATTGAGTTCAACAACTTGCTCTCTATCCCTCAAGTAGGACACTAAAAGATCATGTGGAGTGCCTCTAATACCGTATTGTTGTAGTTTGTGTAACAGAACCTCATGATTGACTAAGTCGAAAGCTTTACTCAAATCACAACAAGTCAACTGGATTTGCTTTTGCTCATCATATGCATTTGCGATTGATTGTATAATGTTCATAATCCCTGTTGTTGTTGATCTCTTTCTTCTACATCCATGTTGACTAGCTGTGATGTAGCCCTTTTTATCTAGATATTTAGTTATTCTTCTTGCAATCACCTGTTCAAATATTTTCGATATTGTGGGCAATATCGCTATTGGACGATAGTTATTTGGATCATCTATATCCGCCTTTTTGTATACTGGAACTACTCGAGATATTTTTAGTTGTCTCGGAAAGACTCCTTCATTTACGCACTTATTTAGTAGTTTGGTCAGAGGCGTTATGATTTCATTTGTAATTTGTTTTAAGAGATATGTTGAGGTGTCATATATATCTCGCGTGTGTTTACTTTTAATAAACTGAATAACATTTTTGACTTCATTTTCGTCAGTGGGTGAAAAATAAAACGAGTTGGTATTGTTTAAATTAAGATTTTTTATGTGTTTCATTGACTCGATGGTAGATGTAGAGCTGATAATTTGATTTCCAATATGCGCAAAGTGGCCATTCATATCTTTTGCTGTTAGTTTGGTTTGAATGTGTGTTGTTCCATTTGTCTGACGAGTTTCATTATTAATTACTGTCCATATTGCTTTCTGTTTATTTTCTGCGTTTTGTATATGCCTTTGATTAATTTTTTGCTTTTCTGTTCGACCCACATTCAAGTAATCTCTCTTATAGCTTCTGTATATCTGATAAAGATCATGATCCTTATTGACGCTCACCACAGTATTCAGGACATCTAAGATATTCCTCATGCTTTGTATTCGCTGATTGCAAAATATTTAATTGTTTTGAAATTTCAGTGTGTTAAATCTTTTTTTCTTTCTGGGGAAAACTTAAATTAAAATAATACAGGAAGGTATTATGAAATTTTTCAAAAGCTTCATTTGCCGTAAATCGATCCCAATCACACCAAGAGTGCGAGGCTAGCTTTTCTCTGAATAAATATATTGTGTCGTTATTTATTTGTCTGGTTCTCATCCGATGAATCTTTGTTTCATGTGTAATAGGAAGAATTTTTGTTCTAGCAATCTGTGTTAAATGATCTGAGAGATGCAAGTTCATTGTTAGTGTCGTCATTCTAATCTGTTGCTCATGATTTGTAAAAATATTATCTAGTAAAAGTACCTAAACTATAATGCCCTTATTAAATCAGAATAACATTATTACAAAAGCTCTGAAATGTAATAATCAGATAATTACTCAATGTGATAATGTTTTTGATAGCATGTATATATTTTATCAGAAATTGGAGGTTAAAAAGTTATTTTATGCCTTAAGAAATGAAGTGCCATAATATGTTCATTATCGAAAGTCCATGACTCTTTTAAAATAATACATTTATCGTTTGAGAGCCAGACATTTAATATCAATTTAAATACATATTCTGTAACGATTTTACATGTAATTATTAGCAATTACAATTTATTCACACTTTCATCTACCATTTCCAAACTGTTTAATAAGATTATTCATCTATATTACAAGAATGGATACAAAATTCAGAGAACGTATTTTTTGCCGAAGAATATCTGAAATCTGAGCTCGATTTACATCTGTCAACGTATTGAACTAGAAATTCAACTTAAAAGTGATTGATGTAAAACAAGCTTAAAATTTATTTGTAACTTTCTATTGACGATTTGTTTAAGTATGGCAGCGGCGTACTGATGTTCGAATTAACAGAGATATGAACTGTCATTTTAGAAGTTGTGTTTATACATTTTATTTTATACTCAAGATAATTATTCATTCTCATTAATGTATTTATTTCTAATTATTTTTTAAGGTTGAATACAATATATGTAAAATTCTTGAATCTAGATTTAGAGTCGTGTAAGCAACATTTATATCCTATTTATATATAATAACAAGTACATTATGCGCCAAAATATACAGTACTGGAGCAATACATTTATTACTTATTACTTATACATTTTTATTTCTGTAGTATACATGTTTAAAATGCGCGCCATTGCGCTGTATATACTCTTCATAACGGACACGCAGATTTTCAAACATATTCGAGAACACAGGTTGCTGCAGTCTCCTGGAAAAAGAGACAATGTTTTCGCGTAATGTATTCACAGTTCTGGGTGTGTCTGCACCGCTGAACACTTTCTCCACTAACATTCCCCATAGGTAGGCGTCCGGTGGTGTAAGATCAGGGGAATGTGATGGGTAATTGATGTTAGTCCCGTGGGATATGATTTGCCCTTGAAAAATTGTTGCAGTACTGCTCTAGACTGATGAGCGGTGTGGCTGGTCGCTCCGTCGTGTTGAAACCACTGTCTTTTCATCCAGAAGTTCCTGCCACGACAAAACCTTCTAAGATCCTGGATAATTAGCCTGAGCACTATGTTTCTATAGCGTTCCTAGGTCACAGTAAGAGGTATACTATCATCATCATCCTCAATGAAATACGGACCAAGCACACCGTGTGCTGACACTGAACACCATATCGTCACACGCTCACTATGTGGACGATAACGTCTGGCCTCTCAAAACCAAGGAAACAAGTTGTTTGCTTATTGATGTAATCCTCAAAGTGACTGTGACTTTCGTCAGAGAACCACACATTAGGTACGGAAAATCAGGATACTCTATAGCCAAAATTCGTCCACAATGCACAACCCTGACATGCATATCTTGGTTTGTCATATGTTGTCCAAACTGAAGTCGGCACGGAAATCCACTTACATCTTTAAACAATCGCCGAAGCGCCGTATTGCTGATATTCAATTTCAAGGACGTTCATCGAAAACTTCGCTTAGGTGATTTCAGAACCTGATTGAAGACACGTCCATGATTTGCATTTATTCTCACAGTTACCGGCCCATCAGACCTTCCCTTCTGTTGGCAAAATACACTGCCAGTATAACTACATTTCTTGACTATAGAAAGCATGGCTACATTGGTGCCGCTTTATGAAGTTGTTCGTGATGTTGTTCAGACACTTACTTCAAACTCTGTCCACCTTGATAACCATTTTCGTACGAGCAAAAATAATGCTCCACAATAAACATTTTTTCCTTCGTCGTGAGACCCATTGTCAACTCTAAACTCACAGCATAATGGTCATTGCACTTCTACGAACACATAACGCTGATATAATAATACCAATGTTGATAAGCAGACATGCGCATAAGAACGGCGCGCAATTCAGTACTGTATATTTTGGCGTATACCGTATGTTTTAAATCTCCATCCTGCCTATGCGTAATTGAAACTATGTATTTGTATTGTCTAAATTAAAATAACATTTAGGCACAGAACAGCGGCTATTATCTCTTTGGTTTCATCAAAAGATTTTGATTTATCACAAATAATATAGACATGAATTGTATAATTAAAAGTGAAAATGTAAAAATCAGGATCTTTTAAAATCTGCATGTATAGTATGCCATTGCTCTACACCTATATTTTGTACATTTTCACTTTTAATTATACAATTCGCCTCGATATTATTTGTGTGGTGAAGTTAGACCTTGCCCATGATAAATAAAGATCTTCTGATTAAACTACATGGATAATAGCGGCCGTTTTATGTCTAATAGTTTCATTTTTCTCTTTTTTATTAAATACATGGATCGGCATTGTTGTCTTGTAATGACGTCACTTATGATAAATCAAAGATCTTTCAGTGTATGTACTTAAATGACTCGCTTTCCTAATTGTCATTTTTGTTATTAATTTACTATTTTTAGTCCTCTACGTCATGATGACAGATTAATTTAACTACATTTCTTATGATGAATATCCTCGTTTTAGTTTAACACTGTATATGTATAAATTTTTAAAATGATAACGACCGTACATTTCAATGTAAAGAGGATTCTTTTTCAGGAATGCTGCCTGTGCTTGTAAAGAAACTCAATTGTTATGCTCAATATGTATATATTTATTTAATATCCTTTTCAGGACTCAACTACCCGTTACTTTTCGAACGATATGTCTTACTATATACAAGTATTTTAATAAGTGAAGGTTAAATTTTTAAAGACTAGATGGAATTAGAAAGGTTTCTCTTTTTTGTTTAATGTGTGTTGTTTCATCGATTTTATTATGGTTGTATTTCCAGTGACAAACTCTACGTTGTAAACAGGGATAAACACTTTTAGAAAAGACATACATTGTTAAACAGTTGTTGCTTCTTTGATTGTAGTTGATTTCTGAAGAAGATATTAAATAAATATCGAAATATTGAGCATGACAACTGTGTTTCTTGTTATTGTATTAGGTACATGCAGCGATACTATTTAGCTATGTCATACATATACATACCTACATACATACCGTGGGTTTTTTTATCACTGAACATAGTACACGATAACACCTATGTTCAGTTTTAGAATAAACGCGTCAATGCATGGAGTATTATGCAACCAACATTGCGTCATGTAACTAACATCGGTCAATTATTTGTTTCGATAAACGTCAAAATCAATGTCAGTAATGTGCATAACAGAAATGACATTTTGAATATTTCAATATTTCACATTTGTATTCACCTCATTTAAAAAATGTATACAAAAGATGATAAAACAGAAATTTTAAACTGGTATAAAGCCGAAAACAGTTTAAGTAATCTGTTTTCTGTCAAATATCCTGACAAGCCCATACCATCTATCGGAACAATTCAGGAGATTAGTAGGAAATTTGATTCTGATGGCTGTATAATAAATACTCACAGAAAGAAAATTAAAACTCCTCACATCCTAACAGAAGCACTAAAATTAAATGTATTATGTTACATTGAAGAAATCCCCACTACATTAAGTAACTTAGCACAACAATTTAATATTTCGAAGACATCCATATTTAAAATTCTCAAAAAGTACAAATACAAATCTTACAAATTTTCAAATCACCAACAACTATTTGACGAAGATAAAATAGACATGTTGATTTTTGCGAAACACCATTTAATTTATTACATGAAAATCATAATATGTTGAAGAAAATACTTTTCACTGATGAAGCGTTTTTTACATTAAATGCTTCTGTTAACTCTCAAAATTATCGGTATGTTATAACAGCTCCTTATTTCACTAAATCAGTGACTTCATTTTACATTATTAGGCGCTGGTCACGGACGAATGAATTCAAAATTTAACACATACACAGTATAACGCTAGACTTAATGTAAATTCTTGGAATTACTTCGAACACGTATTGTTCCTCGAATTGAAAACTTAAACATTGAGAATCCCTGGTTTCAAATGGATGGAGCCCCAATTCATTCAACTGCAGCAATTACAAATTTTCTGAATTGAAGTTTTCCTGGTCGATGGATAGGGAGGTATGGTCCGATAGTTTGGCCGGCCCGTTCGCCAGATTTATCGCCAAATGACTTTTACTTTCTTATACGTAGTATAAGGAAGTATTGTGATGATGAAAATTTTCGACCTCGAGATTTTTGCATATGTCCACGTTTTGAAGTCCCCTGATACCGAAAAAGTGGTTTTTAAAAAATCTCTCTCCCCCCCTCTCTCTCTCTCCCCCTCTCCCCCCTCTCTCTCTCTCTCTCTCTCTCTCTCTCTCTCTCTGTGTGTGTGTGTGTGTGTGACCACGATAGCGGTCAAACCGCTGTAGATATCAATTCCAAATTTTGTATTTACAAATATAATCTCCCTCTTGAGATCTGATTAGTTTTTCAGTAAAATCGGTATACCGGAAGTAGCAGTTTACTTCAGCGAAAAAATCGAATTTTTCCAATATTTCGTCAACTACTAAGTTTATATAAATTTATAAAGAATTCATATGTACTTGAAATTAAAATTCAGAATAATTTTATTTAAAAAGTTCTTCGAAATTCCTACCGGAAGTAGGTCTTTTACTCTTATCGAAAATCAGTTTTTTGCGAATATTTCGCAAGTCATGCTTTTTAGACAAGTACGTTATGTGTATAAAAGTATTTAAAACATAATTTTCAATATCTTTTGTATAAAAAAAATTTCAAAATTCTGACCGGTAGTGCCACTTTTACTCTTATCGAATAGCGATTTTTTGCAAATATGTCGTAAGTTATGCATTCTATATATATTTATCAAGAGTATAAAAGTATTTAAAACTGGATTTTCAATTTTTTTTGTATATATGAAATTTCAAAATTCGGACCGGAAGTAGCACTTTTACTCTTAGCGAGTAGCACTTTTTTGATAATATCTTGCAAAGTATGCATCCTATAGAGATTTATTAAGAGAACAGAAGTACTTAGAATAGGATTTTGAATAATTTTTGTAAAAGAAATTCTTAAAATTCTATAATTTGGAAGGCTCATACGTATAAGAAAGTCGTGTGGTGGCCACACCTCATTTTTTTCTTTGGGGATACTTTAAATCTAAAATCTATAATAATGTAATTTTAACGAACATTGAAGATTTAAAAGCACGCCTAAGTACAGTTCTGTGCAATAAATTGGCGTACACTTAATATACGCTTATGTAAATATGACTTTTGTTTGAATACCTGTCATGTATGACAAATTGAATTGACGCTATAATTCCATTTGTCAACTTAACTTATGCCATTTTCACAATGGCAAAATAATGTCAAAATTAGCAATAAGACGTGTACGCCAATTTATTGCACAAAACTGTACATCCTGCGACGAATTACAAACGAAACCGGAATTTTTAACTCATTCTTTGCAGGAATTTCATAATCGACTCGCATATTGTATGGTATGTGAAGGTGGACATTTCGAACATTTATTAAAAAGTTAAAGCATTATAAATAAAAATAAATTATTTTTTTTCAATGTGTCTTAAAATTCATTATAATAAATGTTAAATAAATTTAATATACTAATTTTCAGTCTTTGTTGACACTGACAACTAAAATGCCTTATTATGACAAATGATGACACTCGCAATTATCGCAGTGTTGGTTGCATAGTGTTCCATGCATTGACACGTTTATTTTAAAACTGAAGATAGTTGTTATTATGTGCTATGTTCAGTGATTAAAAAAACTCACGGTATATAATGTATACACATGTTTTTGAGTACGGTACTTGCACTGTTGCGATTGTTCCTGTTGTTACTGTTATGCATCTCGTTGGTTTGCAGCCATTTCAGGATTATTGTTAATATATTTTTTGTCTTTATAATTACACTAGCTGTCCATCAATCTCTTCGAGCTTGAATCACATTTCGCGTCCGCTTACAGTTGTATTACCGTTCCCTGTAATACGCCAAAAAATCATTTTTGATTTTCTAAGCTATTGGCACACCTTGTATAGACGTATATTTTTGTCCACGAACTACTGTCACGGTGACAGGTGGAACGGCAATTTAAAGAATCTTAACGTCAGTCTGACTTTTCGTTGTTGAAGTTTGAAATTTAGATGCTATTTAGCGTAATACCAATACTTGACACTAAAAGATTCATAGTGTTATTAGTTTTACACAATGAAAGGACTAAATCATTATTAAAAAAGTAATATCAGATTTATTTTAGTTTTGCATAATTTAATCTGTCAATTATCATGGCCCACAAACGTTATTTCTGGGCCGTAATATTTAATAATAATCATACATCTTTTGACATACCTTTTGAACTTTGTTATAATGCAAATTTGTGAACAATGCATGTCCATTACACAGAAGAATCAAGTTTTAAATAAAATGTTGGTATAGAATAGTATGACTTATTAATTTTATTTATAATAGTGAATTTATAACTGGCTTCCATATTAATAAATTAGTTTCATTTGTCTGCTCTGAAATTGTTCCTGTCAAAGTGATTTTGCAGTGGCATTGAGTCGTCGCCTGTAGATCGTGCTCTGGCTATGTCGGTTGCTGAGACGATCCTATTATAATTTAAATATTTAGTAGTGACTCTGGTTAGTTGAACTAAAAACAATAACCAAAAATAATACAGATCGACGTTGGAACATCTGTGTAAACATTTTGCTTACACACACTGTAAAAAGAATATAATTCGTAATTGTTGGATCATTTTGTGATTCTTATTAAGTATTTAAGAAAAAATAACGCAAAAAGGTAGTTCATGATTACAACCAATCCATCGAAATAAGAGCCACCAGCCTGGGACACGATCATCATGAACCATTATCAGAATGTTTGATTAAAAATTTGATTTAATGGTGTATTTTCAAACATATCCCATTAAATGATTGAACGCTGCCCATACTTCAAACTTTCTACTGATAATCAAATTATTTAGTAGTAGTAATTGTTGAATTAGACTGGAATATTTACTTTAGTAAATTGAATAGTTTCAAAACATTTGTCATTACATTGGAATTTGATTCGTCTGTCACCTAGAAATAATAATATAAATCATATTTTAAGGTAATTGTCTAATACCGTGCCTTCAAATACTTTCCGCATTAGAGTAGACTGTTTTTGAAGTTTTTAAGTAATCAATGTTGGTGTACATGCTAATTTTTTGAAAACTGTAAATTCTGACAGTTGTCATACTTAAATTCAAATTATAGACGCCTATTATTATTTATATGACATAACCAAACTATTAAAATTATGCACTGCCACCAACCCTTAAAAAAAAGCATGGCCGTCTCTAATGCGGAAAGTATTTGAAGGCACGGTATATAGGCAAAACTAAAATGGATCTGATAGCACTTTTCTCATTAATGTTTTAGTCATTTCGCTGTATAAAATTTGAAACTTCATATCTTTTTGTGTCAAGGTCTACAATAAATATCGATGAAGCTTAAAAACATGAACAATGAAATATCAGACAGATGTCAGGGTGTTTAACCTTTTTTTTTTGTGAAATAATTGTCATCATAAAAGCAGTTCGGATTTCATCACGAACTGAAATCGATTGATCGTTTTGACGTTTTATAACCTGCAATTAAATTTTGTGAAATTGCCAACATTAATCAAAAGTCAGATGGATTTTTTTTGACAATTCTGAAGTTTACTGTAACATTTAAGCCACCTAACGTGAATGTTGAGTCGACCAACATTTCGCGTATGCTCTAGTTAAATATATCGGTGTTAAAATGATAATAGATGAGTAAAGATGGCGACATAGATGTGCACTATTTTTTTTATTTTCGCTACACCCTTTAACTATTACTTTATTTTATTTTAATAATATACTATGTTCACCAATTTTGATCAGCATCTGGGGCGTAATGCTTAAATTATTTTTTTCTGTGACGGGAAAAAAAGTTGACTTTTTATCCTTCTTGACAGGTAATAAAATCTCACTTTATATGCCAGGGAAAAAAGTGCTCACTTTTTGCCCGCTTAAATTCACAGATATTTGATTATTTTACAGGTTTCCATTAGCAACGCAGGTGTAATGTCACTTGAAATGTCACAGCGATTGATTTTCTGACTTTAATATATAGTATTTACGTGTTTTTTTCAATATTAAATCGTCGTTTTTCCCATCACAGAAAAAAATAGTGTCGTCATATTTGTTACTGTATTTACGTGCGATAATATACTTTAAGTTTATTTTATCATATCCGTCGGCATTTTTCATATATTCGTATAGAAAAGAAATAGTAACAACTGATAATAATAACACTAATTCGTATCTGAAAGGTACCAGATTTCAATTAAAAATGCAATTTTCCTTCGTAATCTCTTTTTTTGTTGGCCTTCTGACATTTAAACTTGACAACCGATCGATGAACGTGAATATGTAGTCATTATGTGTGTATTGCACGACTGGTGCTTTCCGCCAATTTTGACGTTTCCCGGCAAATGCCATATTGCGAACTCAAACTGATTTGACGGTTTTGATAATTTATAACCTGAAATTGAATTTTTTGTGCGTTTAACTTAACCTTATCCGAACTTTGAGGTGTCACTGTTATCTGTGTCGATCCACCGCCATTTTAAAATCGAACCTATTCCATATTTTATATTTTACACGTAGGCCTTATGGCAAAATGCTATAATGCACACTCTTTTTCTGCACGTACTAAAATTTTCTCTCTTCGAGCTTGAATCGCCTTTCGCGTCCGCTTACAATTTTATTACAGTTCCCTGTAAAACGTCAAAAAAATCAAATTTGATTTTCTAAACTTTTGGCTCACCTTGTATAGACGTATATTTTTGTCCACGAACTACTGTCACGGTGACAGGTGGAACGACAATTTAAAGCATCTTAACGTGAGTCTGACTTTTCGTTGTTCAAGTTTGAAATTTAGATGCTATTTAGCGTAATACTAAGACTTGACACTAAAAGATTCATAGTGTTATTAGTTTTACACTATGAAATGACTAAATCATTATTAAAAAAGTAATATCGGATTTATTTTAGTTTTGCATAATTTGACCTGTCAATTATCATGGCCCACAAACGTCATTTCTGGGCTATAATATTTAATAATAGTCATACATCTTTTGACATACCTTCTGAGTTTCGTTATAATGCAAATTTGTGAACAATGCATGCCCATTACACAAAAGAATCAAGTTTTAAATAAAATGTTGGTATAGAATAGTATGACTTATTAATTTTATTTATAATAGTGAATTTATAACTGGTTTCCATAATAATAAATTAGTTTCACTTGTCTGCTCTGAAATTGTTCCTGTCAAAGTGATTTTGCAGTGGCATTGAGTCGTCGCCTGTAGATCGTGCTCTGGCTATGTCGGTTGCTGAGACGATCCTATTATAATTTAAATATTTAGTAGTGACGCTGGTAGTTGAACTAAAAACAATAACCAAAAATAAAACAGACCGACGTGGGAATATCTGTGTAAACATTTTGCTTACACACACTGTAGAAAGAATATAATTCGTAATTGTCGGATCATTTTGTGATTCTTATTAAGTATTTAAGGAAAAATAACACAAAAAGGTAGTTCATGGTTACAACCAATCCATCGAAATAAGAGCCACCAGCCTGGGACACGATCATCATGAACCATCATCAGAATGTTTGATTAACAATTTGATTTAATGGTGTATTTTCAAACATATCCCATTAAATGATTGAACGCTGCCCATACTTCAAACTTTCTACTGACAATCAAATTATTTAGTAGTAGTTGTTGTTGAATTAGGCTGGAATAGTTACTTTAATAAATTGAATAGTTAGAAAACAATTGTCATTACATTGAAATTTGATTCGTCTGTCACCGAGTAATAATAATATAAATCATATTTTAAGGTAATTGTCTAATATATAGGCAAAACTAAAATGGATCTGATAACACTTTTCTCATTAATATTTTAAAGTTTATTTTACTTTCTTCTCTCTTGCAGATGTCTACGTTTTGAAGTCCCCTGATACCAAAAAAGTGGTTTTTAAAAAATCTCTCTCTCTCTCTCTCTCACTCTCTCTCTCTCTGTGTGTGTGTGTGTCTGTGTGTGTCACCACGGTAGCGGCCAAACCGCTGTAGATATCAATTCCAAATTTTATATTTACGTGTATAATCTGCCTCTTGAGATCTGATTAGTTTTTCAATAAAATCGGTTGACCGGAAGTAGTACTTTACTTCAGTGAAAAAATCGAATTTTGCAAATATTTTGTCAACTACTAAGTTTAAACAAATTTATAAAGAATTCATATGTAGTTAAAATTAAAATTGAGAAGCATTTTATTTAAAAAGTTTTTCGAAATTACTACCTTAAGTAGGTCTTTTACTCTAATCAAAAATCAGTTTTTTGCCAATATTTTGCAAGTCATGCTTTTTAGACAGGTACGCGACGAATACAAAAGTATTTAGAACTTAATTTCCAATATCTTTTGTATAAAAAAAATTCAAAATTCGGACCGGAAGTATCACTTTTACTCTTACCGAATAACGATTTTTTGCAAATATGTCGTAAATTATGCATTCTATATATATTTATTAAGAGTACAAAAGTATTTAGAATTGGATTTTCAATATTTTTTGTATACATGAAATTTCAAAATTCGGACCGGAAGTAGCACTTTTATTCTTAGCGAGTAGCACTTTTCTTCGAATATCTTCCAAAGTATGCATTCTAGAGCGATTTATTAAGAGCATGAAAGTACTTAGAATAGGATTTGAATAAGTTTTGTATAAAAAAATTCTTAAAATTGTGTAGTTTGAAACGCTCATACGTATAAGAAAGTCGTGTGGTGGCCACACCTCATTTTTAAAATAGCGAGACGAATTTCTGAACAGACCACTTTGACAGTGAAATCTCATTGGTTGAAAGCAAGGCCAAATGACACCGTATCAATCTTGCTCACATTCTGTCAACTGACATTGTTTATTGTTAAGCCTTGTTGTTGTTTCTATTATTTCCCCGTTATTTCATTATATACTTTACCAGTTCTATTCAGAGCTCGACAGTAATAGTTATCAGATATACTCGTAAGTTTGTTTTCAAGATTTTCGTGCATGTAATTTGGGACAGGGGTATGTTCAGAAATTCGTCTCGCTATTTTAAAAATAGACTATAGTCATTTCGCTGTATAAAATTTGTAATTTCATATCTTTTTGTGTCAAGGTCTACAGTAAATATCGATGGAGCTTAAAACCATGACCAATGAAATATCAGACAGATGTCAGGGTGTTTAACCTTTTTTTCTTAAATAATTGTCATCATGAAAGCAGTTCAGATTTCATCACGAACTGAAATCGATTGATCGTTTTGACGTTTTATAACCTGCAATTAAATTTTTGTGAAATTGCCAACATTAATCAAAAGTCAGATGGATTTTTTCTGACAATTCTGACGTTTCCTGTAAGATTTAAGCCACCTAACGTGAATGTTGAGTTGACCAACATTGCGCGTATGCTCTAGTTAAATATATCGGTGTTAAAATGATAATAGATGGGTAAAGATGGCGACATAGATGTGCACTATTTTTTTTATTTTCGCTGCACCCTTTAACTATTACTTAATTTTATTTTAATAATATACTATGTTCACCAATTATGATCAGCATCTGGGGCGTAATGCTTAAATTATTTTTTCGTAGGAGGGGATGCTTTTGTGTAATAAAGTAGATCGCGATCTTAAAGTAACTGATAATTAGTGAATTACCATGTATGATAAATTTTTAAATCGCATTGTCTTTATATGTAGTAGTGGATCCATTTTTGAAATAGCAGTTACATTACCCTTTAAATCGTTAAATTAAAGGTGATATGTATGCATGATGTATTTGTTTCTTTGAATTACAATTAACGTAGGGCTTCCGGGACAATAGTCAATAGAAATAAATTTATATGACGTTGTTTGCCAATAATCAAGAGCATCAGTGCTCCATAATGTTTGTCATAAAATGTCGATATCAGTCATCAAATGCTGACTAATCAATTTACTCTTTCCCCATTTTTTTTTAATTTAGGACACATTAATTTAATAGAATACTTGCTCTTTTTGTTATTACAGTGGTCCATGAAACTCTTCGAGTTTGAATTGCCTCTCCGCGTCCACTTTTTCGCTGTAAGTTTCTCTATAAATGTGCCTGTTTGGAACGTGACCACTGCCAGTCGCAGAAGCACTTGAATTTTAACGGTTATAAATTTTCTTTTAATTAGTTTATGAATGAAGATGCAAATGAAATAAAATCTCTCTAGAAATTAATTATACATTATTGTGGCATCTATAATTATAGACAAATGGATTTATTAATTAAAAAATTTCCCATAAAATGTTTAACATTTCTATAGAAGTTACTGAAAGCTGATTACTTGGAACATTTCGTTGACATTTAGGTTTGATATAATGCGTGAGCACCTAGTCTAAGTTGAATGTAAGTAGGCCGAAAAGGTAAACCTAAGATGGTTGTATGATCAAGATTTATTGAATCATATATAAATTTCTTTGTTTTTTAAATTTGGTAGTACTCTAACTCTATTTGTCTCAAGTTTCATGATAAAAGTTGCCCCTACGTTAAATTTTCTTGCAAACTGTCAACAGTTTGAGAATGAATTGTCAAATTGAATGTCATTGTAGACATAGCGTGCCTTCAATTAATTTTTTTAGAATAACCTACAATTTCAATATTAATTTGAGAACACTGTGGAACTTTTCAATAAATTGACTTAACTATGACAGTAGTGAAAATGAAAAACATTACTGTAGCACAGTGTTCCCAAATTAATATTGATATCATAAGCTACTCTACATGTAAATGAAAGACGCAGTATATGTATTTGTATGTAGAAAGATGACAGAGATGTGTCCAAGCCATTAAAGATACGATAAATGACCGATACAATAGTAATAATAATAATAATTGATAATGCAATAAAATGTAAATATTAACGGTTATAATATTTCTTTCAGTGGACGTCAAATGTTATGAATCACGCCTTTGCTTTAATTTTTATAACTACGATATTGGAAACTGTACCTGAATGACCGACAATGTAGAGTAATTACAACCGCAGTTCAGTTTGTTCTTGTTTATGAATGAAGACGCATATTAAACAAAATGTCTCTTAGAAATAAATTAAATATTATTGTGACATTTATAATTAGTGGCAAATGAATTTATTTATTAAGACTTTGCCCACAAACCGAACAACATTTCTATATAATTTACTGAACGCTAATATTTAGAAAAATTTTGTTGACATTCAGGTTTTGTATCAATTGTGTGCATCTAGCCCAAGGTGAACGTAGACAGACCAAAAAAAAAACCAAGACGGTTCGGCAATTAAATGTTGTTTCATGTTATTCGTTCTATAAAATTGGTAGTACTATGCTTCGCTTTGTATCAAATTTACGATAAAAATAGTGTATACCTCAAATTTTTTGACAGACTGTCATCGTGACACTTATACGGCAATGAAAAGTCAGACTTTTGACGTCAAGATGTTTAACCAAATTGTCGTTCCACCTGTCATCGTGACAATAGTTCGTTGAGTGTATTCATTCACACATAAACTTGTGAGAACGAAATGTCAGACTGGCAGTGCTTAACCAAATTGTCTTTCCAATTGTCAAATGAAATTAACAACATAACATGATAAACTTTAATAAACATGTTTTAAACTTACAGGTCATTGAGAGAATTAATTAATTTTCATATTACGCTTTAATAGTATACTTTGTAAAACCCAATCGAAAATCTTGCTGGCTCCTAATACCATTTAACCGAAAATGTACTTCTGATTAGTTGGTGCCTACCCGCAGGCGCATACTTTAAATGCTTGGTTTTATAACTGAAAATTGGTAAACGAAATTACGTAAATGCTTATGCGAATTTTATTTGATGTATTTATTTTATTTCGAAGTGCTTCGGACACATCTGATCTGACAAATAAAGACTACATCTTGAACACTGATATATTTCCAACATTCTGTTGACATTTAGGTTTTGTATCATTCATGTGCATCTAACGTAATTTAACAGGCCCAAATGGCAAAACTCAGATGGTTCTTCTTTATTTAAGCTTGCTTCAAGTTCTTCGTTGTATGAAATTTACATTTCGATGACATATATAATGAATAGAGTGTCATTGTATTTATTAATATATCTTAATAAAAAATAGCAAAATCGTTATATTTATTACTGTACTTATGTACGTGCGACAATACACTTTAAGTTTATTTTATCATATCCGTCGGCATTTTGTTCATATATTCATATAGAAAAGAAATAATAACGATTGATAATAATAACACTAATACGTATCTGAAAGGTACCACGTTTCAATTAAAAATACACCTCTTCCTCGTAATATTTTTATTTGTCGGCCTTCTGACACTTAAACTTGACAACCGATCGATGAACGTGAATATATAGTCATTAATGGCACGCAAATTCGTCATCGTGAATTTTTTTTACCGCATTCCTCTGCATAAAAGCTTTAAATGAATCGCACCTTCGACAGCGACAGACTTGGCACGTGGACAGTGCACTCAATCGTCGCGGAAAAGTCCACTCTTTTGGTTTCCAACCTTCTTTCCGCACTCTAAACCTCGACGGCCTGAAATTTCTTCGTCAATGTGAAACTTTTACAATTCCTTCGCGCGTGCCTGTCATACCTGACATTTTTGCGATTTTGATCGGTTGTCACGTGAATCGTCATGACGTAAGCCATTTTTCTGTTAAAACACCGAATGCACGCTCCTCTTCAACGGGCGATATCTCTGCACACGCTCCACTTGGGAAGAAAAACTCTCCGACGAGGAACAATTCAAGGTCGTCGGTAACTTCACGCCAAAGGGCAGCTTTCAATTTCGCGTATCCAGAGACGAGTTCTGCGCCCCGCGTACCCAATTTTCGTCGATTTTGACCGGGTTTGGTTGCCATTGGCTACTCGGCTTTTAGTATATATAATGACGTCGACATCCCTATGCATAATTTTTTAAATTAATTCATAATATTCATGTTTATATTTTGAACCATGACAGTAAATAATATTAGCATGTTATTATTATTTATATTCATTTAGCTTATTTCAATATGTTGCTTTACGTTTTTTAATTAGTAGTTCTTATGTTGGTACACTACATATACACTCTTTGTCTTGCCACATTTATCATTTCTTATCCATTGCTCAATCTAATATTCTTATAAATTGATTTTAACTAACTTACGTTTACAATTATTATATTTTGTCAAATAGATGAATATAAGGATTTTTGAGAAAGTTAGTTTATATTGTGGACTTTTTTTTATCTTTTTATATGAAGTACAAGTGCTGTGATGATGAAATTGTTGATCTCGATCCCCTGATAACAAAAATGTGGTTTTTGCAAACATCTTTCTCTCTTTCTCTAACACTTACTCTTTCTTTCTTTGCCGAACGGGTAAACTTTATATTTAGAAACGATATTTAAAAGTATGGTATTTTTCTCAAAATCTAATTCGATTAGCAGTGAAATCGGTAGAACGGAAATAGTAGCTTACTTCCCTGAATGAATTACGTTTTACCTGTATCTGCTAAGTTCAAATAATTTTTTAACGAATACAGATGCATACAAATGAGCACATATTTGAAGGTGGAGGGAACCGAAAACCTAAAACGGCTGAGCGGCAATGATAAGGGTCCCTTAGACAGTTAAACAAGTTATATCTATAAAATTTTATGAGTTCGCATCAAAACCAGTTAATTAAAGGAAATGCATAAATAAAAACACATATATTCAACATAGTATAAATTTAATCAAATAAGGTTTTCAACATGGACTTGTGAGAAACGACCGGCTGAATTTAAGTGTAATAGTATGTCTTCCATAATGAAAGACAAAGTACAATGAATTACAGAGCTTGGTGCGTAAGATATCAAAAACTTTAATGGAGTCTAGAAGAACCACAACAGTAATATATCTGTTGTTGAATGCTAAAAAAAGTCATTCGACATTCAAGTTAAATTAAATTCAAAACCCAGACAGCACCAATGGATGCATATTATAGATGTATTATAATAGCTCGTGTGCCATGATCATTTCCAATATAAGCTTCAAATTATAATAAGTTGCCGGTTTAAGAATTTTATGATGTATACTCACATGGTCATTTTCAAAGAGAATGGAAAAGTATCACCACTTGGGTAGCATAAGTATTCTAAAATTGAGATCAGGTCTGGTATGAATATCATAAAATTCATTTAAACCGTAATATCAAATATAAATCAATAAAACCCCTCAAATATTTTTGAATAAATCGCAGAATTTAGGGTGTTTTATACACTCATTGACTAAGAAATATCTGCAATTCGAATTAAGATGAGAAAAGTTAAGACATGGATTAGGTACTGTTACATGCTACTAGATTGTTAATTCTTTTTTAAATAATCTTGACCAGGATACATTTTTTCAGTGTTTTAATGAAACTATGTAATTAGTAAAATATTCTTCTATTAATCCACTTAAATTTATTATGACATATGAAAAGCATCATAATATTATATCTTACTAAATACTGAAACCAATTAATAATCCAAGAAGGAGATACATGTTGAAACTCCATTAACTACAGGCTGAGTCATTAGTAGCCGCTTCTTCGATTGCTCTTTTGTGTTTTAAATAAAGGAAAAAATAGTGGAAGATTCACGGTTGCTTGTGATGCATATAGTAAAAATACTTTAAGCTCTGACGCACTTCCGGTTTCACTTGAAATGCACAGAGTTTACTGTTTTTAAATGACTCACCCTATATATTTTTAGATTTTATAGTACTGCTTTAAATTATCTATTCAACTGTTTTTTTTTTCAAAATTGAGCCAATAGTTTTTGAGTTATTCATTTTTTTTGAAAATATTTGACCAAAACACGTGTTCAGAAAAAATCATTTTCACATTGTTTTTAAAAGTAAAAACATTAACTTTAGTGGTGCTTGTAGCCAAGAAAATTCTACATCATTTGTTATAAGTTGCACTCGACATTACCTCAAAAGACTTTGTTTCTTCAAAGCCTACTTCCCGAAATTTTCACATATCAAAAACTTATTTTATTTAAATGAATCACCCGGTATTTTATAGTGGCATTTTGTTCCTTCTTTTATTCTCTTTCATTTTTGTTAATAATCTTCTATACCTATCTTTAGTAATTTCAGAGATAATCGCTATAGAATCAATTTGCGGTCAAATAAACCAGCGATATTGTTCTATGCACCCAAATATTCGTTCAACCAATGGAAGGGTGCAATGGGGCCCGACGGCCTTAGTCAACTGTCAAATAAAGAAAAGGCTAAACCCAACTATCCCAAAAGTAATAATTTTACAGAATGAAGAGCATCGCCTTTCAATTTTTTAATTCCGGCAAGTTGCAGTATTTCATTTTTTACACTGTTGGTAACAACGAAATAAAGTAAAGGTTATGTCTACTGATATATTTGAAGATGCTGCCCCACTAAAAGGTGCATGAAACAATGCTGGTATCTTGTTTAAGCTCTTCATAAGAATTGGCTGTGGTTTTTCAAAATTATAAATTGATGTCCTAATACTTTGATAGAAAAAAAGTAGCAACAAAATAACGCAATTTAAATAACCTAAAACTATTGAGCAACGTAACAACAATCAAAAGTAAGAAAAACAAATTTCATTATAGAATATGTTCAACATAACCACAACTTTGTGTAATGCACGTGAGTATTCTGTTTTCCAAAGAATTACAGTAGAACCCCGATTATCCGTGTGCGGATTATTCGGGCTGCGGATTATCCGTGCCATACGCATGATGACGCAATATCGATATCGCCAGCAGTGTACTAGGGGAATCCCCGGGAATCATTCGCTTTTCATCTGCTTTATGTACATAAATGCAAGTTAACCTACCTATGTATATTTTATTTTTTCTTATTCAGTGTAAAAGTTTACTTATGTAGAATTCTGTTTTTTATTTTGTTATCTTTTTAGTATGTATACATACATACATATACGAAATAAATGTTCGGATTATCCGTGCTTTTCAATTTTCCGTGCCTCGTCCGGTCCCGTGGAGCATGGATAATCGAGGTTCTACTGTACTAACGTTCCGTAAAACGTTTCGACATATTCTTGTAAACGCTTTTCTGATTTTAATGTTCTTCGAAAAGTTTTGAAAATTCGTAGAAAACGAAGAGACTCTTCTCCATTAACATTTTCATCAAAGAAATAAGGTCCAATTATGTAACTATCCACTATTCCTTCACTCACATTTAATTACCAACGATTTTGAAAGTCAGTTAAGGCTTTTATGTGTTATAATAACGAAAATTGTGACGATGAAGATGTCCACTTCAACAGATGGTGGCTTCGTCGGTAAACAAAAAAAAATGCGAAAGTCCGGATAATACATCGGCTGCCCATTGACAAAAATGTAAGCGATTCTGAAAATTTCTTTCATCTAACCCTGTGTGCATGAATATGCTACGAATGAATTACATATTTCCTCATTATTCTGAATTCTCAAGTTTGACTTACATCTAACTGACGACTAATTTTCGTAGTACTAGTATGAGGGTGTTCGACTACACTCGCAAGTACCATATACATCTTATCCTCACCAGTTATTGATTTTGTCTGCCCTTTTTTTCATATTCAATACTTTCTGTTCACTCGAACTGTTCCTTTATACTTTCGAAAGTTTCTGGCTTCGGTTAATTTCTACGAGGGATCGCTGTGCATAAAGTCTGGAAGCTAGCAAAGAGTTTCTTTCAGATTCACCCAAAACGTCAATCATATCTATAAACTCTTCATAAGAATAATTCTTTTGGATGATAACTAATAGCGATGCTTTTAAAAATTTGACATAAATGTTTACCGACTTTTTTTAACAGTTGACCCAGGCAGTCGGCCGCATCCCAGCCCTTATTGGACGAATATTTGGATGCATAGAACAGTGCTCTTACTTCTTTATTTGACCGGTGATTGCTCCTATAGTGATTATTTCAGAAATTACAAAATATAGGTATAGAACATTGTTAACAAAAACGAAAGAGAATAAAAAAGGGAACAAAATGCCACAATAAAATACCATTAAAAAAATAAGTTTCTGGTATGTGAAAATTTCAGAACGTAGGCTTTGAAAAACAAAGTTTTTTGAGGTATTGTCGAGTGCAACTTATACCAAATGATGCAGCATTTTATTGGCTGCAAGCACCACCAAAGTTAATGTTTTTACTTTTAAAAACAATGAAAAAATGCTTTTTTTTCTGAACACTTATTTTTGTCTAAAATTTCAAAAAAATATTATTAACTCAAAAACTATTGGCTCAATGTTGAAAAAGAAAAAACAGTTAAATAGACAATTTAAAACAGTACTAGAAAATCCAAAAATATATATAGTGAGTCATTTAAAAAATGTAAGTTCCATGTATTTTTGGTGAAACCGGAAATGCGTTAGAGCTTAAAGTATTTTTAGAATATGCGCCCCAAGAAACCATGAATCTTCCACTAATTGTTTTTTCTTTTGTTTAAAACACAAAAGAGCTATCGAAGAATCGACTACTAATGACTCACCCTGTATATATAATGAAACGCAATTGTTTAGTTTTAAAACATTATAATGTTCACACAGTACATATGTTTCGTCACATTGTGGTTTCATCAGGTGGATTAAAATGCAATTTCAAAGTACAAAATACCATTTCTCCTGATCACTATCACTGGCTAATTTTAAATTAATAATCGATGAAGGAGATACATGTTGAAACTTACTATATATAAGTACTGCAACCATTTGGTATTGTATAAGACCATGATATTTAGTTTTCGGTGACATTAAATAGCTACATATTCAATAAAAAGTATTTCTGTAATATACAACAAACGGTAACTATTTTAATTTGATATATTGTAAAACCACAAATCCGTAACGTAGCGGGTCTTCCATCGCATACAAGATTGAGACACTACAGTTCTGTAGCAACTGGGTCACAGCAAGCACTAAAATGAATTTTCTATTAAGATGTCTTCGATTATAATTGACGTTTCTAGATAAATGATTGATTATTAATAGAACTTTCATTCGCATAATTAAGGTAGCTTCTCTAATGTAAATCTATTTTCGCGAAATTTAATCTTCTGATGATTACAATGTTTTTCTTTTCCCAAAGGAAACGTTAACTGTTAAATATGTGCCATGGAAATAATAAAACTACTTCTAAATATTCTCGTCGAAAACCTGTTTATTAATTCCTTGTTAATTTATACCTTGTATCAATGTATGGCAGTTACAATGTATAGTAATCAATATTTTCCAATTTTAATATTTAATAATTTCATATAAGAGCAGTATCGTCACTATGAATGCAATTTCGAATTACATTGTCCATTTAAGTCCAGTCTTCTAATGTACACTGACTGGCGATCCCTGTCATTAGTCGTAATGAGCTATTATTATTCATCAGTCGTTATGACTAATATTAACAGTTGAAATTGGGCCCAGTGATAGTTGTATAATCACTATCACTGTGCCCAATGTTGAATTACAATATTCATTTAAGTCCAGTCCTCCAATGTACCCTGACTGCCGATCACTATCATCAGCCATAACGAGCGATGATTAATCATCAGTCGTAATGAGTAATATTAACATTTGAAATTGCGCCCAGTGATAGTGGTATCATCACTATTACTGTGCCCAATTTCGAATTACAATATTCATTTAAGTCCAGTACTCCAATGTACCCTGACTGCCGATCCCTATCATCAGTCGTAATGAGTGATGATTATTGACCTGTCAAAATGAGTGATGATTATTTATCAATCGTAATGAGTAAACAGCGGACGTGCCAGGTTTAAATTACGACTGAGCAAAGAAATAATGTAAACAACACGCAGTTACTGAATAGCACTATTCATATGGTGAACTGCAACATCTGTTATTCTCCCAAAACGACAGCAAAAAAAAAGTCGTCTATTCTCATAAAATTCGTTTCCTCATCGGCGTAGGTAGTAGCGTGACGGATTTTTAAAATTTATTATATTTACCTTATATTTCGCATCATAAATAAAGTTATATATGTATATATGTACCTATTCATACTTACGTTAGTTTCGTTTTTTCATTGTTTTGACTGTTAATTACGTACTTTCTAATTTTTGTAATAGTTCCTGTTTAATACCGTTTCATTGAATCTATTTCTCCCAATTATCTCGACGTAAGTGTGCATTGGATTTTGTTAAGTTTCAATAACACCCGCATACATTTTTAGTTATCATTTATTTAGATCTAGAACATTGTGTATGTTACTTTTTCACATATGATATGGAAGAACGTCGAGAAATACATCGTGAAACAATGGCGAGTTGGATTGAGGGTCATACTGATTACCCATTGTCAGTGATTACGATATTTATTGCAAAGTCTGTAAAATATCGTTACAGAATGCCCAAAAAGGGCACGTACAACATCACTTTCAAAACATTTCCTCAAAAATATGTTGGTCGAAATGTTCCTGATGGATCCACCTTACGCAAATATTATGTTTCTAAGTGCCGACGAAACTGTCGATATATTAGGACGCTGTGTGGTAAATGTTGTAGCTGGTGTACCACATCCTACTATTCCATATAAAGCATATGTAATAGCATCTAAAGTTATAAATACAGTTGATGCGGAAACAGTTGCTAAAACCATTGACGAGAAATTGCACAGAATGCTTCATTCGGACGACAGGTATAGGAAAAAATACTTTTATTTGGATATAAGTAAAATAAAACACTCAATTAAACTTTAAATACCTTCACTTTATTTTTAATAACTTTAACTGCAGTTTCAACATTCTACATGACATTATCAAACTAGAATTACATGAATTGATGGCAATATATATATATATATATATATATATATATATATATATATATATATATATATATTGCCATAAATTCATGTAACTGTAGTTTGATAATGACATGTAAAATGTTGAAACTGCAGTAAAGTGATTAAAAATAAAGTGAAGGTATTCAAAGTTTAATTGAGTGTTTTATTTTACTTATGTCCAGTGTCATGAATCTTCACAAAGTAACAGCTGAAAATTTTATATACTTTTATTTGTTAGTGACAGTGCCGCATATATGTTAAAAACAGGCAGACTATTAAAGGAGACATATCCTTATATGCTGCATATTACTTGTATAGCACATGCTCTCCACAGAATCTGTCAATATATCAGAGACAGGTATCCGGAAATTGATAAAATTGTATCCGCTTTTAAAAAAGTTTTCAGAAAAGCACCATCGAGAGTAGCTCTTTACAGAGAAAAAATTCCATCTTTGTCACTGCCTCCCTCGCCAATAATAACTGGATGGGGAACATGGTTGGAAGCTACTAGTTTTTATGCAGAGAATTTCGATAGTTTACAAAATTTCGTTACATGTTTAAATGACGATGCTCGAAGTATTTCTGAGTGCAAGGAACTAACACAAATCCCAAATTTGAAAAATCAGTTGTTATTCCTTCAGTAACACTTTGGAAATTTGCCTAAACTAATCACATATTTTGAAAATCGAAACCTAAAATTAAAAGATGGATTAACCACATTAGATAACAATAATAATAAATCGTCTTTATTCGGCGGATGTGACTATTAATAATTTCAAAAGTATTCCAAGTGACTTCGCATGTAAAGTTAGACGCAGTTTTTAATAGAAATCCAGATTTAATAACATTGCGGCAATTGTGTATGGGGACAATGACACAAAATCTAACTGCTAAATGCGCTGAAATAAAAGAATATTTCCAGTGCGCACCTATAAGCAGTTGCGATGTAGAAAAGATGATTTCTGTCTACAAGGATGTACTTCATTCAAAGAGAAAAAACCTTACAGAAGAGAATTTTGAGAAAGTATTGCTAGGAAATATTAATACTCCTTTACTCGACTTGAACTACAAAATGAACAAACAATAAGGTATTTCGTATTTTATAGACCACCAGCCACTTTTTATCCAATTATATAAATAAAATTAAAACCTTTTTAGAAATACAACATTTCAATAGTGCGACCATGGGCGATGAGTCATCAACCTTTCGTGTCCGCTCCTTAATAATGAGCGATATCAACAGTTGGGAATTGGGCCCAGTGATAGAAATATCACCACTATTACTGTGTCCAATTTTGAATTACATTATTCATTTAAGTCTAGTCCTGCAATGTACCCCTGGCTGCCGGTCCCTAGTAATTACACAAAACAAAATTCTAAATTTGCAAATTAAAGAATTTTATTTTATGTATAGGTAATTATCCTTTATAAAAAAGCTGACTCTTATTGGACTTGGGGTTCGGGTTTTCTTTTTAAATTACTACAATTTAAACGGGCATTATTAAAAATAAATGCAACTTACAGTTGTGCATTATTTAAATGTTACTAATCCATTTTTAAATATCAGATCCTTTGAAAACTTGAACTTGCAGTAAAAAAAATTTTTTGCGATTCATTTTAAGTGAATGCACCTCAGTGTATGTATTTTAACACTAAAAAATCTATGCTCACCAACAAAAACATCAGCGCCCATTATTTAAAAAAAAATACCCCTCAGATAACAAAATAAATCTTTACTAAAATAGTTTTTTTTTATAAAAGTAACTCTGGACACTATATAATTGTTTTGTTTACATTAATAAATCATTAAGCTAGTAAATAAATACATTCAACTTAAAACGAGTAATTGCGCATTAAAATGAGTAAAAGCACATTATTCCGAATAAATGAGCATCAAGTTAAATAAATGTAAGTTATTAGGAAGACTTCTTTGCTTCAGCGGTCATGCGCGGTTTCCGTTGTTATGTTATTTGTTTGGTTAGATTCTTAGAGTATGAATCTTTGACTCCTCGCGTATGTAAAGGTGAAATAAAATACCCGAATTTAGTGATTCAGAAACTGATCAGTTTCCAGAGGCAGAAAAAAAAACGTGTGAAGAAAAGATGCATAGTATGGAATTACGAAAGAACCTTCTTTAACCGTAACGATGCAGAAGATTTTGTCAAATCGGAAACTTGTTGGACCTTAAAAAAACACAAACAAGGCTGAGTCTGGTGTAGTTAAGTATTTTCGATGTAATAAAGTTAAAAGTCGAGGACAACAGTGTGCAACTGGTATTAAATTAACTCTGGATTCATCCTGTGAAAATGTTCTCCTATTTCGATCGAAAGTAAGTCATTCTTGTGATTCTATTGCAACAAAGGCCGGTACCGAAATGAACGATAAACTAAAGACGAAATCAAGGATTTCTTTACCAAAAAAATAAAACCGAAAGCAATTTTGGATGTTCTTGCCCAGAAATATAATCCACCACCAAATATAAACCAAATAAAAATTTTCTGGCTAAATTAAGAAAAACCATTTACGGTCCACCAACAATATCTCTTGGTGAACTGGAAAGTTGGCTTCTTAAGAATAGTGCTGTCCCCAATGAACAAAGCAAAGCTTTTATCGTAAAACATTTTACAACCGATGAGGACGACGGTGTTTTTAGATTCACGGCAACCAGTAAAATTCTATTAGAAAATGGAGTAAAAAGGATTATCATTATCCACGCAGATGCAACGTATAAATTGATTTGGAAGGGTTCCCTGTTTTCTTAATAGGAACAACTGACCGCGATAAAAAGTTTCATTTACTGGCAATAGCAGTATGCAACAATGAACGAACTGCCGATTTTCAATTTATTTTTCAGAGTTTGAAGGAGGTAATTTTTGATTTGTTTCATTTTGAAATGAAACCCAAAGTTTTGGTGGCCGATGCTGCCGCCAGTATACGCAATGGGTTTCAAAATGTGTTTGGAAATTGTACTGTGCGTATATGTTGGGCTATTATGAGCAGTAATGTGCAAAAGAAAGTTCAAAGTCTAACTAAAAAATAAACCTGGAACAAAATTTTGGCTGACGTAGATCAAATTCAAGTTAGTGAAGATGAAGTAGCATTTGAAACTGCCTATAAACTTTTCTTAGAAAAATGGTTACATGAAGCGAGATTCATCGAGTACTTACAAGAAGAATGGTACAATAAGAATAAAAATTGGTTTGAAGGAGCATGCTTAGAAACTCCTAGTACAAACAACGCTCTCGAGTCAACAAACCGTGTTCTTAAAGACAAGTACAGTTTTCGAGAAAGACTTCCACTTTCCAGATTTTGCCACTTTGTACTGGAGATAATAGAATCATTTTCAAGAAAATATGAACATTCTTTATATCATTTTTCGGATTCAGTTACGATAAATTTACGTACTTGGACCACATCATATCAATGGGCACGACTAAACAAAAAAGTTGAATGTATTGATGAAGATAATGGTACTCTAAGAACGTATGTTATTGCTGCTGCCGAAAAACTGGAAATAAGCAAGGAGATCTTGAAGCCCGATTACTTGGAGTCTAAAGAATTAGATGAATATATTAGGAAGAAATATTATAAATTGTTCTTGTCTGTAGACAAGGTCAGTTGGAAAGATGGACGGTGCATATGTCCATACCTTTTAAAGAATTATATTTGCAAACATCTGCTAGGTAAGATAAAAAATTAAAAAATACAATATTTTAACAGGTATAAAATTTTAGGAATAGCTTTTCGTTTTAACTTTGTTGAAGCACCTCCTGAGGCTAAAAATGTGCCATTAGGCACCAAAAGAAAACGTGGTCGACCTACGAAAGCTAGAAAAGCGTTAATTATGCAGTGAATGCAATATTAATAATTTATCAGTATGAATTTTCATTTATTTAAGTGCCTATTTTGTAACAAATAATGCCCAGAGGTTAAACAATAACATTTAATTTTTTAATGCTCTAAAATAAATGTTTTTACGCTTAATATTTAATAATTTTTTTCTGGAAATTAAAAAAAATAATGCTCAAACAGAAGTTTCTAAATGCTCAGTAGCGCTTTCTTTACAGAAAAAAATAGTTGATTAATGCGCATAAGTTCATTTTAAAATGCACGCTTAATTCCTACCCTTTTTAAATTATTTCGTTCAAGAAAATGTTTTATACACCATAATGTTAGTTTGCTCCTATACAAAATTAAAACTAAAAACAACAGATATGAATATTTAAATGCAAACCTTCCAATTTAGATATAAAAATAGATCATGGTTATTCCACAAATGCGGGCATTTAAGGTAATATCAATATTAGGCAAACAATTTTAAAGTAAAGATTATTTTTAAAATGAATTGATTTAGTCACATCATTTGACCTCCAAAATCATTCCAAAATTTAATTACTTTGGTTTAGCATGGTTTAAAAGTGGGAAGTAGATGATATTACGACGATACTTGTGTTCTAAAAAAAATAATAATATCTTTTATAATAACTTTATAATCGTAATAATAATATAATAATAATAAATATAATATAATATAATCATTAACATACTTTATTTTTTAATACAATATATTACATTTAATTCTATTGGTGATGAGTACACGTCGCAAACGTCTTATTCATCATGTAAAGTGCAAAAATACCAGGCACACACCGAGGCTCTGAAGAATAAGAATTAATTTTAACCCCGATGGAGTACTTGAACACTTTAAT
The DNA here is from genome assembly GCA_963170755.1 of Amphimallon solstitiale. NCBI lineage: Eukaryota > Metazoa > Arthropoda > Insecta > Coleoptera > Scarabaeidae > Amphimallon > Amphimallon solstitiale. The sequence goes on from OY720676.1 coordinate 109,805,573, forward strand.
TATCGCTTTAAATTCAGAAAATAAATATATAATGTTATAAAAGAAATCTATAATCTTTGACGAATTTAATTAGTGTGCAAACTTTTATAACAGCAAAATGCAAAACGTGTTGCCCTCTATACAGGGAGAACTTAAACATTGGAATTAATTCGTTATAAAATCAGAAAATAGTGAATAAAAGTCAATGTCTGGGAACGTGTTTTTTTCATCAACTGTTTGTCACTTTTTAACACACCTATTCCAATATAAAATGTGTGGCCATTATTGACCTTAATAGTTTTTTATGAAACAATTGAGCTGTTAATTTGGGTATCCTTAATAAAGTTTTTCTATTTCGTTATAAAGTTCACTTTACGACACCCGTTTTGGTTGCATAAAGTATTACTTTATCGCATGCTAATTTTATTTTTTTGAGGTTGGTAACCAACCAAAAAGGAACCAAATCATATTTAAATGTCAAATATAAACTTTAATGTAACAAGCATGTGCAATAGGAGTTTATAGGAGTTGTACAAAGAATAAAAAACACACATGCTAACATTTTATTTACTAATTACCTAACAATATAAATTGTTAAGCAGAGTTGGATGATAAGTTTTCTGATGTTATTATTGAAATTTACTTCCCATTTTGAATTGTAGAATTGTTAAAAAAGTTTACTACAACACTAGAAGATTCGTGTGCATTAATGGATATTCCAGCCAGATTTTGGGAACACACAACGTTTTGTGTGAATTCCTGTTGCTTCGCATTGATGACATGTACGGTAATATTCGCTATATTATTTTCTTTAGACCAACTTAAAAGTGCTGGTATTGTTTTTGATTAATATGTCGACACTTTGTTGGCAAAAGATTTTGTAAATTGTCTTCTGCTATTTTGCGAATCTCTGGGGGCGTGCAGTTATTTATTTCGTCTTTTTTGTTGATAATTTGAAATAATTTATTGTATAAATCAGTCTAAATTTTAAACGAAATTACATATAACACCACCGATATTCAAATATTGAAAATGTTCTACTTAAAAAAATCAGTGTAACCACTCTCAAAAAAACAAAATTTCTAAAATGTTCGAACAAAACATGTCTCTCATTTTAAGCTTTTTTGAACTTTTAATAACCGAAATAGAAAAAATAGTATAAAATACACGTTTCATAAGACATTTTGCGCACTTATTCTTGAACGCGTGCGCAAAAATCATGTCTTATGAAACTTGTATTTTTCAATTTATTATGTACCTACTTATTTTTAGCGACGAAGTTGGCTAGGAATATCAAGACATGGATGAAAATTAATTTAATAAATCATCTTTTGTTTCAATAAATGCAGCACACAAGGTTTGGGAAAAGAAGCAAAAATCAATTTGAAACAAAATTTTATCTGAAGGTTTTTAAAAACAAAGTATTCATTACAATGGAACGAAACTAACAAAAAAAGAACAAGTATCAAAGGTAGATAGTCACAAAAGATGCTCGATGTGATGACCATTAGTCTCTATGCATAAATTTACCCTTTTGCTTAGAGAACGCCGAATTCTTGCAAAAATTCCAAAGTTATTTCTAAATTCGTTGCAAGCATCTTGTATCCTTAGCCAGAGTTGTGCACGATTTTGTATCGGAACGGAATAAACAAATGCTTTATGTATCCCCAAACACAATAATCGCAAGGATTGAAATCCGGCGACCTTGCTGGCCAAGCAACTGGACCGCCTCTTCCAATCTAATGGTCTTCGTAGTTATTATCTAGAAAGTCTCGTACATTCCTGCTAAAGTGGGCCGGACAGCCGTCCTGTAGAAACCATAGGTTTTGCCGAATATTTAAACGCACCTCATCTAACAAATCAGGTAAAATATTTTGCAGGAAATGTAAGTAATCAACACCATTTAAACGAGCAGGTAATTCCACAGGTCCAAGTAGATAATCGTCAACTACTCCAATCCAGACGTTTATGCTAAACCTATGCTGATGCTTAAATTCTTGAACAACGTGGGGATTGTCACCAACGTACGAATAATAATGTGCATTATGTACATTAAAAATTCCATTTTTTGAGAATGAAGCTTCGTCACCAAACAAAATGTACCTGAAAAAATCTTCATCTTGATTTATCTGTTTTTGTAACCATCTAGCGAATTCTACACGAGCAGGAAAATCTCCTTCTAGCAGTGCTTGCACCTTTGTAAAATGAAAAGGATATAAATTTTCTTTGTGTAAGATATTTCCTACGGAAGATTTTGAAATTGTGGGGTACATGGCAGATAGTCTTCGAACGCTAATTTCTGGATTTTCCTCAACTTCCATTAAAATAACATCTTCATGTTCTGCTGTTACATCATTATGTCTCCCTGTTTCATTTTTTTTTGGGACCACTGAACCTGTTTCTCTTAATCGTTGATGAAGAGCTGTAAATGTTGAGTGAGTGGGATGCTGACGATTGGGAAATTTTTCAGCGTAGGGGAAGGTCGGGTAGTATCGGACAGCGGGCGGTATCGGACAGAAGCAGTTTTCGTAATATGCGGCATTTGGCAGCACCTGTCACGCAGTCAGTGTAACGACTGAAGCGAACTAGCCGGGCTCTCGCCATCTTGGATTGCTCTTGCACACGCTTTGATTTGTGCTCCGTGTTTTTTGATTTATTGAGGAGCCGAAATATTGTATGAACATGTGAAGGCTTTGGACGCTCAGCTGATGCCACTAAGCAGAAAAGAGTTCCTAAAACTAGCCTACAACCTTGCCGAGAGGCTAAATGTGTGTCACCGCTTTAATAAAGAGAAATGTATGGCGGGAAAAGATTTTTATTAGGAGTTTATGAACCGTCACAAGGACTTAAGCCTGAGGACAGCCGAGTCAACAAGCTTACAGCGTGCTGTTGGTTTCAGCAAGGACAAAGTCGACCGATTCTTTGACCAGCTAACTAAGCTTATGGACAAACACAAATTCAATCCAACCCGTATCTTTAATGCGGACGAAACTGGAGTATCATGTGTACACAACAATAACTTGAAGGTCATGTCTGTAAAAGGCAAAAAACAAGTGGGAAAATTGACATCTGCAGAGAGGGGCAGAAACGTGACTGCACTTTTAGCCACCAATGCAACAGGGGACCAGTTTATTCCGCCTTTGTTTGTTTTCCCACGTGTAAGGATTGATAATGACTTGAAAAAAGATGCTCCTCACGGAAGCATTTTTGATGGGCAAGTGAGCGGGTGGATCACTAAGGAGGGTTTCTTGAAATGGTTAAAAGCATTTGTTGAGCGGGTTAACCCTACTGAAAAGAGTCCTGTCTTGCTAATCATAGACGGACACTCTAGCCACAAGGATCTCGATGTGATCTTTTACGCTAAAGAAAATCACATTCACATGCTGAGCCTCCCACCACACACTTCCCACAAGATCCAACCATTAGATCGGTCAATTATGAAACCATTTAAAAATGCCTACTATGAAGCCTGTGGAGTTTGGATGAGGAAATACCCGAACATGAAGATAACTCTGAAAGACATAGCTGGGCTGGTAAATACTGCTTTTTCCCGAATCTGCAGGATGGAGTTGGCGCAATCTGGATTCCAATGTACAGGAATTTACCCTCTGAATCGGAATGTATTTTCAGATCTTGACTTTGCAGCATCACTCAGTAATAAATCATAGGAGGGTGAAGAAATGGCAACAGCTCTCGGTCAGATTGCAACTACTGCTGACCTTGATGATCTTCATCTGTCAGCTGATGCTTCAAGCTTGCCGAATGACCCTCTAGTCGATCAAACCCCACCGCTCGATCAGTGTACAGAACCTAGGCCCTCTAGTTCTTCCGACATGCCTGTGACCTCAAACCAAACATATGGTGAGAGCAAAGAAAAAACTAATTTAGACTCGTCAAGAACTCAGTGCATCTTGGAAAATATATCTCCGTTACCAAGCACCTCAAATGGGAAGTATAAAATAAGAGACCATCGCAGTGAGAAAAGTGAAATACTGACATCTACGCCCTACAAAGACCAACTTGTTGCGAAAAAGACCCTTCATGAAGAAAAGAAAGCCAAGGCTGAAGCGAAAAGAGCTAAAATAGAGGAAAAAAAGACAAAAAAGGCAGAGGAACAGAAGCTAAAGGGGATGAAAAGACAAATGAAGAAAGAGAAAGTAGACGGATCCGCAAATACTGCACAGAAAAATAAAAACATTCAGCCCCAAAAAAGGAATCTGCCTTCCAATTCAGCAAAATTGAACGTGAAAAAATTCCTCAAGTTCGACGACGGCGGGGCTTTTTCGTCATCTTCAGACACAAATTGCATCATCTGCGGAGAGTCTTTCGACGAAGATTGGATCCAATGCAATACTTGCAAAGGGTGGGCCCATGAGAAATGTGCCAATCTTGAGGACCATCTATTTTATTATTGTGACATGTGTAAGACAAAAAGTAATAATGAATTTTGAAATAGGTACCTATAGTTTTAAGGATTTTATATACCTGTACATTACATATTTTTACACCTAATATAATATAAGTTCTGTCAGTAAACAGTTATGTAATCAATTGTTTGATTCCTTGCCGGCAAAACCTATTTTCAGTAGTTTTACATTTGTCCGATACCACCCTCCAATTTTTGAAAAGGTAATATTGCAAAGGTTTTAACTTTTGTAAAAAATGTACTATTATTATCATTATTTTTTTATTGTGTTTTAACCCTTTGCGCATAACATATTAAGGTATTATTTTATATATTAGGTTATAAGATATCACAATCCTTACACCAGATAGGTCGAAGAAAGCTAAGGTGGCCGATACCACCCGACCTTCCCCTATCTACGTTGCGCTGCTCGAGCGTTATACCTCATTTCGCCATAAACTAAATGCATATCGGCGTATTCTTCATTAGTGTAAACCATTTTTTTTTAAATTGAAATCGTTGTGTTTGAATGCTACAAAGTAAAAAATTAAAAGATAAACTTCGCGAACTGACAACAATTTGACAATTAAAAACATACGTTTTATTTCTGTTGGCAGTTCAGAGCGAACTAGAGCAAAAAATAATAAATTGAATTTTAATGACGAAAAAACGAAAAATTTTCAAGTCGATTTTTCTAGAAAACGGTGTATCCTACCGACTTAAAAACGTAAGCGTACCTTTTAGTACTAAAATACCTGAAAATTTAATAATCTAGTGTCACAAATGCTTAAAAGTTAAAGACAAAAAAGTTATGCGTTAAAATAACCGTTAACCTACCCAAAACGGACGCCTATGACCGGTGCTAGAAATTCGCAATTGATGGAATCGATTTATCTCTGGAGGATAAATAAGCATACCAGTTTTTGTTTTTCTAAATAGAAGGGTTCGGGAGATATTAAAAAAAAACTAATTACAAGGCGCCATCTTCAAAGAGCTCTAGCTCCCTTAGGAAGCATTTTCGGACTAGGGTGAATTGGGTTAAATTGTCTTAAAATTATCTGAGGAATCTCCGGTCTTCGTTTGTCAGGAGAGTTTCTGGACAGCCTGTATAGGGCCTTCCGTTTAAATAACGAACCTTAGACGACGTTATTTTTATCACATACTTATACTCTGTATGCCAAACTATAAGAAAATATTCTCGTCATGTTATATTGGTGTATTAGGTAATACCGCTCCATTTTAAAAAATAAAAGGAACAGGGCATACTGGTTTATATCATGCTCACTATTTGCCTTAGTTTTAGCATATCGTAAAGTTAATTAGCAGCGATGATTGTATCTCTTGAATATCATCATGTTCAAGGTTTGGATGCTCTTGGCAACGACATGCCTCCACTAATCCAAAGCTTAAACAACCTCCAGAAAAAAAATGATTTACTTGAGGAAAGTTGCTACATTCTCTTGAGAGAAAAATTCGAGTTCTTCCGATTTGTAGCCATCGGACTTCTATTTCAAGAAACCAAACAGCCCTTAGTAATACTTAAGCTATATCTACATTATCGTGCATTTCAATGTAGTTTTTGATATAGGGTACTAAATCCATAGACTAGATGGTTTTCATGTTTTAGAAATATGATAAAGTACGTCAAAGGACTTTTTTCGATGTAGTATTTTTCGACTTTCATTGTTTGATTTATTCGCAGTAAGTTGTCACCTAAATATATTTCAACTTTTCACACATCAAGCCGCAGCTTCTTACCGTTTTAGCCGTCCCATCAAATTTTTCTCATCCGAGGAAGGATTGTTCAAGATTATTTTAATAAATTCACACACTCTAACCGAATACTTCAAATGGACAATTTTCTTTAGAATTTGACTATAGTAAGGTTCTTCAAGTCAAGTACAGCAGCTTGATATAACGCATACACGTATATTGTTTACATCTAAACTTAATTTCTGCATAAAAGTTTTATGTGTGGCGAACATAACTTCATGGTCTACAGCTTTTTCCTAACCATCAGCTAGCGCTACGGGCTAGAAATAACGTTTCAGCCCATAGAAGCTTCTTTATGTTTTAAATTTACACTGCGCAATAGTTACTTATAGAAGCAGTGAATATTCTATATATTTATGATATGAATATAGTTTGAAGACTTTTGAATATATAAGAGAAATAAGTATTCTGGCAACAAAATTCAGTTTTAGTTTTGGCTGTTGAACGTAACCAATGGTGGAGTATTTTTCTGCAAAATATACAGCTGCGATGACCTTGCGCTCTTTAATGAATCTCTTTACTTCAAATCAACATTTAAGGCTGTACGCCCGGCCTCGAAATCGTTTTTCCCATTTCCTAATCGTATTTTTCATGAAAACCTTACCGAATTTACACGCTAATTTAAGAAAACAATGCCTTTCAATGGATAAATCGTAATTTCTTCGAAATTGTCCAAAGGGCCCTAAATAAAAATAAAAATGTAAGAAATTTCAAAAAACAAGCCTTTATTTAAAATTATGTAACACTCAACAGCAATACATAAATTTTATTTTTTCTTAATTTTTAAAAATAAGGTCACGAAACGGAAAACAAAATTTTGAAATTTGGGCGAAATTCACTGAAATCAAATAGAGTATGTGGTACGCTCGCACATTGTGTCGAGAGGTAGCTCCGCCTACCATTTCGGGCAGTTTCTACGCAGTTTGTAAAATACTTCTGAGATCGGTGTATGTTAAGAAAGTAATCGTTACTCGGACATTATTTTATCGAAACCGTTGATATTTTCTTTACAATATAGTGTACATATACAATGTCAGCGTCACAATACTTCCTTATACTACGTATCAGAAAGTAAAAGCAATATCTCTTCCCGTACCTAACACTATACCTGCTAGAAGCGCATGCTAGGACTCACACGGCTTGCGGGCTGGGAGTATAATTATTATATTTGACTCGCAATAATTTGCTTCTGAAACGATCTAGAAATTTATTTCTTGCACAAAAAATAATTTAGGAATGTTGGCTTTATTTTGTTTCACATATATATGGGTAAATTCTGAAAAATAAGATTAGTTACTCGATAGCTGAAAAATACGTTACACAAATTGGTCGTCTACTAAAACTTTTTTTTTTTATAAAATTTACACACCATAAAGAAAAATCGAAAACACTAGTATCATCCAAATACTTTAGGGTATAACCTTAAAAAAAAACAGATCCCTAGCTCTCTGCATTGCTAAGATATCACGAGATAAGTATTAAAAATTGAAGAAAATGAAAATTTTAAAATTTACACAAAAAAACGATTTTTCGACCTTTTTGCGATTTCGATTTTATTTTCCAACTCAAAATTTGCATCCGGCAGGTGATTTTACATATTCAGCTTCACCTTTTTTGTGTGTTTGAGAAAATATAGATTGTCTAATTTAGGGGGGGTTGCTTCCCGACTGCCAAACGTGTCGGCCAACCGGCGATTATCTGAGACCATAACGCAGCCATAAATTACAGGCACATTAGATTAGGTGACAAGTTCTTTTCTCTATCTTTTTCCTCAGCATAAGACAGAGCACGCGGACCCTTAAACATTTGTCTTTTATTACATTTGCACGAAAAAAACAGTGATACGCCTATTTCAAATCGAACTCAGCTTGAAGCGGGCGTCCAGCCTTAAGACCGGAAAGTAAAAAGTAGTTAGAGTTGGTTTGATCTGGCAAGCACTATTTTATAATTGAGAATATTACGACTGCTGATGTGTGTTGGTTTTTTTTTTCTTGCGTTATTGTTTTGCACTCTGCAAGGTAATTGTAGAACTCTAGGTCTATAACAAGGATAGTCTTGATGATCTTCTGATCATGTTTAGTCATCGCAATTACTTCACTGTTTTGGTTACTGTTTATTATATCTGACCACATCTAACTACTTTCTTTGGTATATTATAGTATAACCAAGTTTGATTGACATTTAGTATAATTATAAATACAATAATAAATGTACATATTTATCTTTAAACGCAAGTAGTCTTTATAACTGCTACCATACTTATCTTAAGGACTATAAATATTTCAAAGTATCGATCAAAATGTTCCTTCATAATGTAATAATAATAATGTAATTATGGTAATACTTTAATTAATAATTGTTACTTTTTCGAGTATTATAAAGATAAACAAAAATTGATTAATGTTAAATAATACCAAGGTTATTTTTATAAAAATACTTTAATTAGGTGATAATTCAAAACTTTTGTTTGATGAAATTATATATCTTCATGGTCAGTTTATATAATTTTTCTTAATAGCACTTCACTTTATTAAAATGTGTCTTTATGTTCGTTAGTATTGCTTCAATTTTTATTCTTTTTTGCAGATAGTTTTATGATGCGTCTAAAATGGTTATTGTTGCTGTGTTCCATAACTATTGCGAAAGCAGCTTCAAAAAAACGAATAGGTAAGTACCTTCGATCCCAACAAGAGTATATCATGAAGAAGCTTCTAATTTTAGTTACTACAGTTATGTACAGTTGATAAGAGTCATTTTCAAAACTAAGCATATCGGTTTTTGGAGATAAATCTCCACAAAAAATCACTCTAATAGATGATTTTATTTCAATCAGAATGTACGGTAGACTAATAATGGACTATAAACTATTTAAAAATGTAATATTTAATAATTTTAAATCAGTCCTTTATTTGGACAAATAATTTTGAACTAGTGGTTAATAATAGTAACTTAATAATAATAATATCTCTCTCTGTGTATGTTTGGCAATGTGACCTTTTCTTACTTGTTACTCTTTTAGAACTTATTCTTCCTTCTATTCATTTTATTTTTTAATAATAATAATATTTATTAGTTATTTTGGCTACACAAATTGTATTGAAGAAGTTAGTAATATAAATACAAAAATGATATGTGAGCACCACACGACTTGCTTATACGTATGAACGTTCCGAAGTGTGTTTATAAAAGTTGTTCCAAATTAAGTTTTAAATTCTGTATCTTCTTTAATAAAATAAACCTCTGTGTATAAGTGTTATTTTCGATCCGAATTCCAAATTTCTTTTATACAAAAAGTGTTCGAGTCTCGCTCTAAATACTTTTGCACTTATAATAAGTCTATATAGAAAGCATAATATGCAGAATATTCGCAAAAACCTACATCAGGTAGGAATTTTGAAAAAATTTTTTTATAAAATCTTGTGGACATCTGCAAAAATCTAGAGGTCGAGCATTTTCAGCACATTACTTCATTATACTCCGTACAAAAAAGTAAAATCATGTAACAAAAACGTAATTATACTAACTAACACTGTCAAAGATATAAGAACATAAAATTATAGACAAACCGACAATTAAAATATGCAAATCTAAGATATATCTTTCAGTTTCGAAGTTACTAAAATAGTAATATCATTTAGCAATAAATCACTTTTTTATCTCTACTTTAGAGTAGATTTTGATACTTTTAGTGCTTTATTTTGCAGTTATCGTTAAATATTGTGGACTTTTCTTCTAAAAACATAATCTCTGTCTGGGCACTTTCAAAGCATAACTCCGCCTCATGGAGTATTCATTACCAATTTCTACAAATCAATGTAGATTATGCTTGGCGTAAGTTATTATTAGTTGGTCGATCAAAATACATTTTATAATGTGTGACGTAACTCCTACATAATGATCGAGCACCAATACTCACGTACTGCACTGTTTTTTGCAATATAAAGACTCTCACTTGAGGATTCCCATACTAATATAGCATGCTATATTCAGAATTGAAAACCTGCATTGTAACAATTGTTTGAAATTTCTATATTTGTGATACGATCTGCGCAAAGGGACCTTAACGTGTTACAGGAAACGCTAAAGAAGTATTTTGGTTTTCAAAAATATGTAATTTGTGTAGTTCAACTTCAAAATAATTCTGAAAACGTCAGTGAATTCAGAATTTAATTCTATATAAAAAGGCGCCTAAAAGCGAAATTGACTAAAAATCACCTTAAGGTCCCTTTATCCAGATCGCATCACATATACTGCCTGTTTCACTTGTAATGCAAAACATACTGTACCTAGCCTCTTGACTAAGTCGTTAATATGATAGTACAACTAAAAATTTTACATTGTAATTTTGTATAATACAATTTTTTATGTACCTGACATCTGTTGTTATGCATGTGTTTAAATACAGATAATTTCTACTAAAATAGAATTTGATATTCCTTAGTTTGCGTTAGCTAATGTGGCTACATTATTATTTCTATTGCAGGCGATAAATACAGATGTGTCATCTACATATAAAAGAAATTCTATTGATGGAACGTCATTCACATATATTATATTCAAAAGCGGACCAAGCACAAATCTTTCAGGAACACCTGAAAATAAAGGTTGCTCTCGCTATCGACGCTGGTCGGCCTGCAAATAATTTATTCCTCCAATATGTTAAACCATTGTAAGGCTGTTCTCATTAAACCAAATAGCTTGCACACATTCAAGAATATAGCGAAACATATCCTTTGCCTACTTCAACGCTCCTATAGTTTTGTTTAAGTAATGCATGCATTTTTGGACACCCCTTTCTAAAGCCGTATTGCTTCTCATCAAAATATGACATCTGTTAATAAAATGACGACAACTTATCAGCAATTATTCTTTCGATAACATTAGACTCGTGATTCCCAAATGCTTCCGAATAAAACAAAACCAAGAAGGTTTATTTTTTATCTTTTGTGTCGTAGATAAAATATAACTTCTTAATATACAAAGTTACTCAGACACTAGATTTTCAAATTTGGGTTCTGTATTTAGTACAAATTGATGTCATTTTGAAGTTGGAGGCGATTTCTCACTTTTGCTTTAATAGCAGTCGATGATAAATTTAATTCGCATAAATATTTGAAAGCTTCGTTTGGAAGATCAGAGTATGTTCGCACTGTTGTTTTAAATTGCACAGTGACTTGCATATTTTAAAAAAACTTGTTCAAAATGTATCTTATTGTATTTAGTTACATATTCCATTAGTCTTGAATACATACATCCATTAATTTCGCCCGTATTTGTTGTTATATTACCATCACGGCCTTGCAAATCACTATACAAGATATTTAGGTCGTCGAAAATATCAGCAATAAAAGACGAAGAAGCAGAAGAGTATTGGAAAAAAAATCTCATATTCTGATTTGTCATCTTGTAAGTATATCAAAAGCTCTACTTTTAACTGAACAAATTCTTTTAAAAATGTCACCCCCTCTGCCGAAAGCCATCTTACTTCTATCTAATAAAGAATATTTAGAAAATAGACCATTATCTTCACATTTTTTTCTAAAAATGCGAGTCTGTAATGCTCTTCCTTTGATAGCTTTTACGACTATAATGACATCTTTCATAACAGAATTCATTTCGGACAGTAAAAACTTGGAGGCTAGAGCTTCTCGGTGTAAAAAAAATGTGCCGCCATTTAACATTTGGAATTATTTCTTATAATCTGACAATAAGACCAATCAATGTCCTGTAATGGCCTCAGCACCGTCGATGCATCTTGCAACGTCTTTCGCCCAGTCAATATCGTATTCTATTTGAGTATTTACCATTTTTTTACCCCCTTCTACGTAGTACAAAAAAAGGATTGTGACGACAAATATTTTCGTCATCCAGATTTTTGCAGATACTCACGTTTTATAATATCCATATACCGAGAAAGAGGTTTTTGCAATCATGTTTGCATGAGTGTGTTTGTATACGTAGGATAGCAGCTAAATCTATATGTATATAACTTTGTATTTAGGAATGTAACTATCTCTGAAAATCTACAGTTTCAGTCAAACCAGTAAGTCGAAAATATAATTTATTTTAGTAAAAATGTCAAATTTTACCGTTATATTGTCAACTACGAAGTTTAAACAAATTTCAACAAAATATCAAACTGAAAAGTGAATTTTGGATTAAAATCGTTACCGGAAGTAGCACTGTCCCATTCTTCGAAAACCAATTTCTTGTAAATATCTCGCAAATTATTCACTGAAGCTCTGATTAAGTCTGAAGAAATCATACAGGAGGTACTTGACCGCGAACGTCGCCGAAGGAACAACATTGTCTACGGTTTAGCTGAATCAAAATCTAACTCTAGAGAAGAGCTGTGCGTGAGGTGTTTCGTTATGTGGGTGCTGCTGTTCCCGAAAATATGAAGCCTATTAGAATGAGCAAATTCGATCCCACAAAAGCTGTTTCTTAGAGACCTCCTAAAATCTCCTTTTCGTCTTCTGATACTGTTTCTATCCTGTTAAAGAAATCTAAACTACTAAAAAATAGTCCTGAACATCCTGGCGTTTTCATTTCTGCCGACCGTACCTACTCCATTTCAGCAGAAATTATTCAATGCAGTAAAAGCTGAACTTACTGAACGTAAATCTAAAGGAGAGGAGAACCTTAGAATTAAATATATTAATGGAGTGCCAAAGGTTGTTATTTCGGAAAACTAACTCAGCCCAACAGAATCTGTTGTTTGGAGATGTATTATCAGAATGTTCGCGGCTTACGTACAAAAACACATACTTTTCTAAATGCCATTCTTTCTCCTCACTTGGACATAATACTACTTACCGAAACATGGCTTACCGACTCCTTCTCCAGCAGCAAGCTCTTTTCAACTCATTATAATGTCTTCAGATGTGATCGTGCTCCAATAATTACCGGCAGATTGTTGGGAGGTGGCGTGCTGGCTGCTGTTGGGTATTCCCTTACTTGTATATCTCTTGACACCACTGTGTTTAGACGGCTCACACAACTGGTGGACGTATTGGTTTTGAGAATTATTCTGAGCATGAAGCAACTTTATGTTGTCCTTGTTTATATACCTCCGGATCTTAACTTACATTTATTTGAAGAATATTTTGAATTACTTGAGATATTTATTTTGGATAAATCTGTTTTGCTGGTAGGCGACTTTAACCTGCCGAATTATGCGAATCCTACGAATGCTGATGCCAAATTGAATTCATTCCTGCTATTTCAATCATCCTTAAATCTCATTCAATTTAATTACGTTTTAAATCCTCACGGTCGAGTGCTTGATTTGGTATTATCAAACTGTGATTATCTACTTGGAATTAAATGTGACTCACTACCATTTGTCTCAGAAGATACTTATCATCCTGCTTTGAGTATAAGTCTCACATATAGATCAATTTCAAAATGTCCAGCTTTTTATCTAATGATAACAAAAGATACAATTTTTATAAAGCAAATTTTAATAATCTTTATTCAGATTTCTTACATGCTGATTGGTCCATTCTAAGAAGTTGTACTGATGTTAATGAGGCAGTACATGAGTTCTATGGAATAATTCATGGCATTCTCGACTTGTCGGTACCTACGTCAGTTGGAAATTCTAATTCTTTAAAATACCCGCCATGGTTCACTGTTGATATAAAGAATGAGTTGTCAGTTAAGAGGTATTATCATGTAAAGTGGGAAAAAAAACCGGTGACATGTATTTTAGACGAGAATTTGAGAGATTACGCAGAATAGTTAAGGCCAAGATCTCTGAAGCTTATATGTGTTACAATAACAATATACAATACAAGTTATATACTGATCCACGTTCCTTTTGGGACTATGTTAGATCAAAAAAATGTTCTAGTAGAATTCCAATTAACGTTGCCATTGTTGATGCTTTCGCATTGGCTTTCTCTGGTGCTTTCGTGCGTGGTGGCGTGATTGATGACCTACCTGATTCGCTGTCTAATTATCCGTTGGTGCATGTCTCGGAAATCATCCTTGAAGAAGTCATTTGGCATTCTAAACGGCTTAAAAATAAATCTACTTCAGGAAATGATAACCTTCCTTGTTTTTTGGTGAGAGACTGTGCTACAATTTTTGCTGCACCTTTATGTGTGATTTTCGACTTGGCTCTACGCACATGCGTCTCTCCAGATGATTGGAAGATTGCGAGGATCTGTCCAGTTTTTAAAAAAGGTTACGCTAACAACCCTAACAACTACCGCCCTATCGCCATTATCCCAGCTTTTGCGAAGATATTTGAATCAATTATTAATGAGCAAGTCGTCTTTCTCACTAAATCGTGTATGTTCTTCCACCAGAACGGATTTACATCAAGAAGATCAACAATCACCAATTTATCCACTTTATTCCAAGAAATAGCAGAGACGCTGGACATGGGTGGACGTAATATACACGGATTTCTCCAATGCCTTTGACAGAATTGATCACTCAATACTGCTCCGCAAACTGAGCTATTTGGGTTTCGATAACGCACTAGTCTGCTTTTTTAAATCCTACCTGACAAACCGCCAGAATTACGTCTATTATAATGGCTTCAGATCCCGTCAGCATGTGTCATCATCTGGTGTACCACAGGGTTCGAATCTTGGTCCTCTTTTATTTAATCTGTGACAAGAAATAACACAATCACTATAATTGAAACGCTATTTTTTTTGGATATACATATCTCACGAAATAAGAGGACAAAAGTATTTAAAGCTTAATTTGGAACAACTTTTGTGTTTAAAAAAAACATGTGACGCCCACATCGTATGTTTTTCTTGATGATTGGCCATTTATATGTATAAAGGCGCTGTTATAACGATATAGCAGTATATTCAAATCATAACTTGTATAACATCACAAAGCAGCATATTTGTAATAGGTATATCTGGCATGAAAGTAACGTATTGAGAAGAATTTAGATTTGAATTTTATTTGAAATATATGAAAACGGTGTACTCGCTGTTACAAATATAAATATTTTGCAGAGTACTTTTCCTCAATAAGCGTTATTTGAAGAACTTTAATACTTTATGTAAAAATCTTTACTAAATACTATTGTATTATTGAAATCACGACACTAAAAAACATCATGTTTCCTAATAAATTTACCCTAAGAAAGTACACAAATACACATACATGTATAGTACAGAGTAATCTATTAAAGATGTATTTACGTTAAAGCTATCTAGAATTTTCACTACTAACTTGACCTCAAATGTATGTTCTACTTGACATTGTTGATGTTTGTGGTTTCATTAAGAATAATTAAACTAAAATATTCAACGGGTGGGAAATGCTATTTATTTCACCTTGCGATACGGCCAATTATGTTTACTCGATAATTACTGTTTTGTATAGTAAATAAAACGAAATTGATTATAAGTAGCAATATAATGATTGCTACAGTTTACAAATATTAGCAATTTAAAATAATACAGTGGCATTTTTCAATCCACATTATGGATGTGTAGAAATTTTGCTTTCATATTTAAAAAGAAATAAGGAAGCAGCTAGTCAGCATTTACATTTCTTCCGAAAGTGTTTCAAGTATTATTAAGAGGCGATCTTTTTCCAAATCGAAAAAAGGAAATTGACATGATGCATTCGAAGTACGAGAGCAGAAATATTCAAATTTACCAATTAACATAATAATTTCAGTAGCTCCCGTGTCAACATACACATTAATAACTTTACTTTCGATATTTAAATTTTATGATAAGCATTTATTATTTTTGATCACTCTTACAACATTGTAATTGCTTTCATTAACAAATGTGCTTCTTCTTATTTTTTTGGGGTTGGAGTTATTCCTCGTAAATATATTGAATAGTTTTACTTTGACGCCAATGTACTTTGGAAGTATTTCTTTGATTATCACACATTGCACTTCATTGTTTCGCCAACAATTCCTTGGATTGTGATACCTTCGATTTCTTGCCTTAGAATGAAACTCTCGTCTATTTTTATAGATATTTGTAAGGTTTTTGTTAACGTAGATTGTCTTGTCTTCACTTTATTCTCTTGTTGTAACGTTCAAATCTTCCTCTTAATAAGTTCATAACTACAGTGAACTTCCCATAGGCGGGCATTGTTCGTTCGAACAATACTGCCCGTTTATCACAAGGCAGAAAAAATTAAGTAGAAACGCAAAGCTAAACTTTTATTTAAACACACAGTGCAAAATTATATACTTATAACTTCATTTGCTAAATAAAAACGAAACGGCTATGTGCAGATTTATATATACATATAATAGAAATATACATACTCGTATGTACATATACAATGTATCTACTATCTTACAAAATAGTCAAAAATGGAAATTTGCTTGTGTGTATTACATGCCAATTTTGCCTCAGATAGCTCACTAAGCATACCAAACGCTTGTACATCATCTTTTTCAAAACAAAATTGTTTTAGTTTTTTTATTTCCAGTAGACCATTATACGATACTATTCTTTTCTCATAATCAGTTCTAGGATTTTCTATTTCATGTTCTTCATCATCACTGTTTTGACTTTTCTTTTCTATATTATAGGGCAAAATATGACCTGTATACAAATTGGCGTCAATATTTATAAATTCCTGTACATCATTACTTCTTAATTTTCCCATAAGCGTACACATTTGAGCCACTTTAGATAAAGGAATTTAATCTTCAGGATCAAATTGATCACTTTCAAACTCCTCATTTACTTCTTCAAATCCTGTTTTCTTGAAACAATTTTTAATTGTATCAATCATCCCATACTTTTTTAATAATATAAATCGCATCTAATACGCTAATAGAATTGGCTAAATTATGTCCAGAATCAGAACTCTCAATCTGTGATAAAATGTGTTTTAGTAATAAATGTCGGTACCAGGTTTCGCACATTTTTATAATGTCTTGATCTAGCGATTGGCATTAAGCTGTCGTATTTGACGGTAAGAAAACGCGTTTAACATTTTGCAACTGTACGTCTTTAGGATGGGCAGCTGCATTATCCAAAAATAATAACACTTTTCTGTTTTGATTGATCATTTTCCGATCAAATTCACGCAAACACTCTGTCATAATAGAATTAGTCATCCAAGCTTTGATATTTGAATACCATTCGACTGGAAGAAGAGCAAAGCTACGAGTTTTAATTGCGCGAGGAAGGGCTCATTTTCCGATAACCAACAGTTTTCTTTCTCCCCTGCCATATTCACACAGTGCATTTCTTTCGATAACTTGGCGCCTTCATATTTTTCGCCTCTTAATGCTATCGTCTGTGTTGGTAGCGCCCGATAAATTAACCTCTCTGTCATAATAGAATTAGTCATCCAAGCCTTGTTATTTGAATACCATTGGACTGGAAGAAGAGCAAAGCTGCGATGTTTAATTGCGCGAGGACGAGCTCATTTTCCGATAACCAACAGTTTTCTTTCTCCCCTGCCATATTCACACAGTGCATTTCTTTCGATAACATGGCGCCCTCATATTTTTCGCCTCCTAATGCTATCGTCTGTGTTGGTAGTGCCCGAAAAAATAACCTTGTTTCGTCCAAATTATAAATATTGCAAGGTTTGTACCCTTTAATTATTAATGGCAACCTGTTATGAAAGCTTCGACACTTTCTTGATTTGCGCTAACGGCTGCGCCAGATCAAATACATATCCGTCCATTTAATGGAAACTTTGCGGCCAAAAAGCCGCTAAATAACTGTCCGCGCCCGTTCAAGGGAGTGTCCGCATAAGAGAAAGCAGTTTATTAGGAATTCCCTATTTATAAATTCGGGACCGGATAAAATGCCCGTTTAAGGGAAGTGCCTGGCTAATAGAAATGCCCATACATATGTGGTGTGCCAGTGGATACACACGCGATTTGTAAGCTGCCGTTTATTTTGTTATTGTGCGAGATTTACTTCGTATTAAATATTTAATTTCTTGCAAATAGTGTGATTATGTCCCGGAAATTCAGTGATGATTTTATCTAATGTCGCATTTGTTCCGTTCAGTAAATAAACAATCGATTGTTTATTTGTTAAATATCTTCGTACGGAGGTAAGAAGTGTTGTTTCTTTTCCGTCTTTTTGCGCCGTGGAAAAAGTTCTTGTAGTGTCATGTTTATGTGTGGTATCACCTCTCTCAATATACAGTGTGTTACCTCTTCCTTTCCTCTCTTTTATCATTTATACACCTTACCGTGGCCTTCGTGTCTGTGTCTCCTTTTCAGTCAATACGGTGGGCCGCGTATTGTGAAGAATTGTATCCCTGTTCACTTCTTCTTCCTAACTGATACACAACTACTGTATTACAACTACCCCATTATCAATTACTAAAATTATGAGTTGAGGTTGCGGAGAGAGAGAGAAGGAAAAATAATTTTATAATTTTTAATGTTCCTGAAGAGAATTCTGGTACTAAATCCGATCAGCTTGCAGCAGATGTTGCGATTATTTGTGAGATTTTTCAAACCTTAAATATTTTCCTAGCGGATACTAAACCGATTAGGTTGGGAAAATTCGACGCTTCCAAATCCGATCGGAAAAGACCTATAAAAATTACTCTATCTTGTGTGGGCGAGGTAAAAAATGCTCTCAAGAACACTAAAAACCTAAGAATTGTCGACGGACTTAAATCAATCAAGCTTTCAGAAGATAAAACCCCTTTTCAAATGAGCCTATACAAGAGCTACTTGACCGCAGAACAACAGGCGAGCGTGACTTAAGAATTACCTAGGTATGTGAATGATGTTCCGAGAATCTTGAAATCTACGAATGATTTAAACTAGATTTGTCCAACAGTACTACCAAGACATGCCTTGACGCACGGGGTGCTCCTCTACGATTGTACTACCAAAACGTACAGGGTTTACGGTCTAAAGTTAATGAGATTTACTGTTCTAGTCGGTCATTGGGCTTCGATGTCATTCTGCTTTCTGAAACTTGGCTTTCGCCGGATATACCTAGCGAAGAATTGTTTGACTCATACTACTCCGTACTCAGAAAGGATAGGGACTTCGCCGCTGTTGGGCGATCTGCTGGTGGTGGTTTGCTGGTGGCTGCGTCTCCGTCGGTTCCGGTTGTTCCGTGTGACGATTCCTACATATCAGCCTTGGTACCCTTGGTAGATATAGTTGTATCTAAGTGTAATTTCATGTTATCAAGTGTTTATTTAGTGGTGTTGTATGTCCCACCGAATATTAGCAATGACAATTTTGAATTATGTTTTGAAAATTTAGCTCTTAGTCTTATTGATAGAAATGTATTTATGTGTAGGGACTCTAATTGTCCCAAATTTAGTGCCGACAATAGAATGCATGATTTCAGATATAGAACCTTGAACAATTTTATGATTACGCTTAACTTAGTTCAACTTAACACAATTGTGAATAGAAACAGTCTATTGTTTCTATTCACCTCGTTTTCGAAACACAAAAATTCATGTTTTACAACACTTGGATTTTAATATACTATTGTATATCGTTATTTATGAAGTGACACTATCAATGCAATAGAAAACACTTATTGAATGCTTTATAGTACTTGTTAAACTAGTATAAAAAACGGCAGAAAATATACACAACTTTAAATAGGTTCAAGCAACCTCTTAATTTCTCAAAATTTATAATAACATTTCCGAAAGCTTGGGTAATCCTAACACCCTGATTTAGAGTACCCAAATTTTCGGAACCTTTCGTTACTAAATAATGAATTTGTCAAAGCAGACTGCATAGGTATACCCAAACATTAGTTATATGCGTAATTTTGCCTGTATGTATTTTTCTTGTGTACTTTCATCAATTAACCCATGTGCATGTGTGATGACCTACTGCGCATGATAATATTTAACCTATTGAAGTCTGTAATGCTGTAATAAATGTATGTAGTAAATTTATTTATATTTTTGTTGGTTGATTCAAATTTTGTTCAAAGCTTTAGGATAAATTTATTGTTTTCATAAATTTACTTAAAATATATTATTTGAGAGATATTCGCAAAAATCTTCCTTTCTTTAACAGTAAAGTGTTACTTTCGATCCAAACCTAAAATTTTATAGTAGAAAAGCTGTTCGAAATTAAGTTTTAAATAGTTTTATAGTCTGAAGAAATTATCGTCACTTTCAGTCCGACATTTAAACATTTTCTACTTTAAAGTTAAACTTTAAACTGACGTCTGAATACTACTGTCTAAATTCTAATAAAACAGTTGACCAGATATTCGCGCTGAACTAAAGTGCTGCCCTTGATGTACCAATGTCGCTCAATAGCTAATCAAGACTTTCGACTCAGATTTGAAGCTTAAATTTAGATGCTATCGACGGGGACGTCCTACGACGTCGATAGCATTAGTTACAACCTTGCCTCCAGAAATACAATCGCACACATTCAAACAGGCAGAGAGAGAGAGGGGAACAAACAAAATTCGAGCACCACTTTTTAGTAAACAGAAGACCCCGAAGTGTGTAGATATGACATATTTTGAGGTCGCAAATTTAGTTCACAAAATAATAATACCCTATTATACTAAATATAACAAAGTACAAGAGACAAATAATAAAACATATATAAAAGTTAGTGATAATTGCACTAAATAAAACTATTTTCATGTCGTAGTAAAGATGCTGTCAAGACCCGAGTATTTTGTTAATGATTGTGGATAAGTAATTATTACAAATGCCGTAGCTTACAATTAGTCATTGCTTGGTATAAATTTTACGGGCTTTATTTTTAGTGCTTTTTCTTTTATTAAGGAAATAAGGCATTACAAAA
Organism: Amphimallon solstitiale; assembly: GCA_963170755.1. Classification (NCBI taxonomy): domain Eukaryota; kingdom Metazoa; phylum Arthropoda; class Insecta; order Coleoptera; family Scarabaeidae; genus Amphimallon; species Amphimallon solstitiale. Next base: position 109,826,470 of record OY720676.1, read on the forward strand.
ATACGTATTTCTATAAATACTAACTGGCATGAATACAATGTTCCAAAAGTATTAAATGTTATTCACAAGTTTCTAATAGGAAGAATACCATATATTTTTTGATTACTACATTGTTAATATTTACCAACTGTTAGAAAGTGTGACGTTGTAAGTAACCATTTCAAAAGTAGAAGTAATTATTAAATTACATCAACCGTTGCTATATATTAGCTTAACGATTTCAATAATGAAATACAAAAAAAAAATTAATAAAATTGTTAATTGATGATGTAAATATAATGCAAATTTTTCAGGTCCGATAATCGAAGAGATCCGCAAATGTCCTGAACTTGGAGAGTGTCCATTTAATGCAGAATCGTGCTTTGATGATGATGATTGCAATCCAACAAGCGCCTGTTGTAACAGTCCTTGTGGCAAAGTCTGCACGAAGCAATTATATACCGGTAATGTATAAAAAATTGTGTATGACTTTAAATTATTATTGCAAATAATTAAGTAATATAGTAATTCGTAAGTGTATTAGTCATACATTTTGATATTCAAATTGCTAGACAACGTCTATAAGAACAGTACAAGCAGATGATATTCATATTTGTCATATTCTTTGTATTTTTCCAATTGATTTAAAAAAGGTTTGCTCTATCATTTCTGACTAATTTTTGATTTGATTTTAAAGATTGATTCAAAAATTTGGAATTTATTTTGTTTTGGAAATTGTTCAATAAATGTTTTAGTACGAAAACAACAAAAGGTTTATCATATTCTTGAAACCCGCGAATTACTTATTTTTAGAACAGTCTGAAGTATGTCCCCAATCCAAACGATAACTGGAATTGACAGAGGGAGCTTCTATCCTGGCTAAATTTCATCAGTCATTCCAAGCAAATGATTGGTAGATTACTAAGATTTATAATAAAAATCAAAATATGTTCAATAGTCGTATTATTTCTTGTTTGGAGTGAGTCATTCGTTTATTACTGTTTTCGTATGTTGAATGGTTACAGATAAAGAGAAGAGAATAATCTTTTACGGCTTCCACATTTTAAAATGTCTGCAGTATTCCGGATTCATCAATTTTTTTGTTTTTGAAAATTATTTTTTAAAATTAAGTGAACCGGTTTGCGATTTATACTAAAAACTCTTGATGTTCATTCTGATTTTAACCCTATTTTATACCTATGGCACATATTTTCTGATGTTTTTATTCTTATTTTGGAATAATCGAAAAGTTTTTTCTCCCAATATTTATTTAAGAAGTAATACAATCAGTTCATTGGATTTGAGGTGTAGACCTGAAGGGAATGTAATTTTTGCCTTGCGAACGTAATTAATACCTTTCTTTGAATTTTAATTAATTTACATTAGTTCTATAAATTCTTCCTTTTTGAACAATGATTTACGAATCCTACAGAAGCCAATTCTGAAACCTGTAATATTAATATTCCAGGTTTCTGAATATGTTTCATGTATAACAACTCATATTATTTGTTTTGCTGAGGACACTACCTTTATCTACCGTTATGATTATAGTGACACCTTAAAATAAGGGGCGCCATTTATTAAGCTGAGCGGCTTTTATTTGTTGTTATGATAGATTGAAATTTAAAACATTGCTCTTAAACATATGTTTTGCTTAGTGTGTAAAACATTTAATCTTCTTAGTGAATTAGATCATAGAGCTGCTTCTTTGGAGAACAAAGGGCAGACAAGTTCGACAAAATTTGTTCTGCAGTGACGTCAGACGGAGACAAAGAACTCAAACAAGTAGAACTTCATTGTAAATTCTTCAAGTTTTCTATAACTCCAAGTTATTTCGTATAACCTTTAGAATATGAATTCAATATTTTTCACTACACAACTCGTGTTTAAGTTTTAAGAAAATTGTTGTCCTAAAAGTGGCACTCGACTTAACGTTAGCTAGACTGTAATTTTTTATGAGAGATGAAGATAAATTTCATTTAATTAACCAGCGAATAGAATAAACAGAACCAATATTTATGGTCACTATAAAATTCTCAATTTCTATGTGACTAGCTACTATACTCAGACAAACTTTCAGTTTGTGCGTAGATGTTCTGTGGGCATTTTAGGCGTTTATTTCTTCAAAGATGATAATGGAAACATAAAATATTACAAACTTTTTGTAGTAGACCCAAACACAATTGGATGCAGCGTGTTTTATTGGGTTAGGCGAGAATATGCTCTTAAAGATGTACTTACTATTATTGGACGTCATTTTCAAACGAGTTAAAATATGTTTTAAAATAAAATGTTGAATGTTTGCTGTTTACATACTGTGCGTACTAAATGAAGTGGTTTATTGATTAAATAGTCTTGATTTTTTTTAAAGAAGGTAACATTTCTAAATAATATAATATACATGAGGTGATTAATACGTTATGTAAGCGCAATCTACTTCTAAGTCGAGATAGTAGACAATATTAATTTTTTATAGTCATCAATTAATAAATCTCCACATTCATGGAGAATAATATATATCCTATTCAGGATAATAATAGTTTATGAGAGTTACATGTAGATCCAACTTTTACGTTGAAAACTCGTTGCAAAAATATTATTGAAAAATACAATTACAATTAATTTAAAACTTTAAAGTAATCATTTACACAAGATCAATTGATATTCATACATTACGCTTCCGATGAGAATAGACTGAGGTTTCGGGTTTGTTTCTAGATAGCTGATCCCCTTGACAATATATATTTTATACGAATTATAATTTGTGTAAGTGCTTTCAGTACTTGTAAGAAATTATTTAAGAATTTATTTAATAATTAACATTATTGGAATTTTAGTTTACGAAAATCAATTTTGTTCACTAAGTAAGTACAAAGGCTGCTGACTTATATGGAACTGCTTTCTCTAGATTAGCTGTATCTAAAGTGTCACCTACATGTACTGCTCTTGCCGAGAGACATTAAAGAATGTAATCATATGAATAATTTTAAAAGAAAGTTAAAATAAAGTCAGTGACAGCATAAATTCATTCACTTCATTTTTGTGAGTGATTTTATATTTTATTGTTATATTTATTCATTTTTATAATGTTGGAAGGTATATTTCATTAATCTTCTATGTTAATTTGTGTAGAGTTATACTGGGGTGTCTCTAAGAGGTGCGGAAAAAACGTTACCACACATTTCTGAGGGCAAAATATGACGATCTAACCCAACTTACCTCAGTCCAAAAGTGGATGCTTTCGGAGATACAGAGTGTCAAAAGTTCAATTTGGTTTTAGTTTTTTATAAATAATTTCTGTAATATAATTGGTATATTGTCACAATATTTGGGTAGGGGGGTTTCGTGGGGTAAAAAATTTAAATCTGCTCTCATTTTCATTGCAAAATGTAGAGGGCGCCACCTGCGGCATATTGTATCCATTTAAAACGTAATAACTTTTTTGAGACACACTGTATTTAACTTTTAAATAAAAATTCTTATTCTCCAATGTTTTTTACCTAGAAAAGGTATACCTGGTAGGAGTTGATTGGAGCAGCCGTTTATGAGTAATCTGGATATAAAAAATTCATTCCGTATATGGACACATATGCTTCTGTAATTTGGGTGTTATTCTTGTGGCAATTCAATGCAATGGTGCATCCACTTTTGGACTGACGTAAGTTGGGTTAGATCGCCCTCAGAAATGTGTGGTAGCGTTTTTTCCGCACCTTTTAGAGACACCCTGTATATTATGTTAATATTTTTAAATATAATAATTATTTTTTCATTAATTTAGTAGTCATATTTATGCTTTTTATTTATCAGTCTCTTGACGTATCTTATTCTGTTTACTATGTCTACGAGGTAAGCGTCATATATTCTCGGCCTTACAGGCTTATACAGGTTCAAACATGTTCACACTCCGTCAGGTCATGCATGCACATCCGCGAGGTGTACACTATAAATATGACGGTTCGAAGCCTACTAGTTTTTAGTAACCAGCCAACCAACGTGACTAGCGCACGAAAATGTCTAAAGTAACGAAAATTGAGTACCGCGCGGTCATTACATTTTTAACAAAAGAAAGACATACACCTTATCACATTAAACAACGTTTAGACGGCGTTTACGGTGATTCATATCCATCGTATTCAACTGTAAAAAAGTGGGCAAGATGTTTCCGTTTGGGACAAGAATCCCTGGAAGATGCTGATCGGTCGGGTCGACCAATTGAAGTGATAACGCCTCAACAAATTTCATTAATTGAACATTTAGTGCTAGAAGATCAACGTTTGAAAGTGAAGGAATTAGCAGTGATAACAAACATTTCCGAAACAAGTGTTCGCCGAATTCTCGATGACCATTTGGGTATGGATAAAATTAGTGCTAGATGGGTACCGCGACTTCTTTCTGCTCTCCAACGTGAATGTCGAGTCAAATGTTCGCAGTCGTTTTAAAACATGTGTGGAGACGACCCAAAACCGACTTTGGAGTCCATTGTCATAGGGGATGAGACAATGGTTCTGTTTTACGATCCTCTATCGATAAGGGAGTCAATGGAATGGCGGCAACCTGATGAACCTCGTCCCAGAAAGGCGAAAGTCGTTCAATCAACGAAAGAGGCGCAATACAAGTGTGAACGGCACATATTATGCGTCTTTATTGCATAAATTAAGGGACAGTATTCGTGCAAAACGTAGTGGAAAACTGACAAAAGGTGTGCAATTATTGCACGACAATGTTGCCGCCATTTCACAAGCTGCCATCCGCGAATGCGACTTTCAAGAATTGGAACATTCACCGTATAGTCCGGATATGATACAATGGACTCCATTGTCACAGGAGATGAAGCAATGGTACTGTTTTGCGATCCTTTATCGAAAAGGGAGTCCATGGAATGGCGGCGACCTGATGAACCTCGTCCCAGAAAGGCGAAAGTTGTTCAATCAACGAAAGAGGCGCAATACAAGTGAGAACGGCACATATTATGCGTCTTTATTGCATAAATTAAGGGACAGTATTCGTGCAAAACGTAGTGGAAAACTGGCGAAAGGTGTGGAATTATTGCACGACAATGCTGTCGCCATTTCACAAGCTGCCATCCGCGAATCATCCACCGTATAGTCCGGATATGATACAATGGACTCCATTGTCACAGAGGATGAAACAATGGTTCTGTTTTACGATGCTCTATAGAAAAGGGAGTCCATGGAGTGGCGGCGACCTGATGAACCTCGTCCCAGAAAGGCGAAAGTCGTTCAATCAACGAAAAAGGTGATGGCCACAATATTCTCGGATTGTGAGGGCATTTTGCTAATTGACTTTAAAGAGCGCAATGCAAGTGTGAACGGTGATATTATGTGTCTTGATTGCATAAATTAAGGGGCAGTATTCGTGCAAAACGTCGTGAAAAATTTACAAAAGGTGTTCGATTATTGCACGACAATGCTCCCGTCCATACTGCCTCCATTGCACAAGCTTTCACAATGGGGCTTTCAAGAATTGGAACGTCCACCGTATAGTCCGGATATGGCTCCTTGTGATTTTTTTGTTTTCTAATTTAAAAAAAAAGACCTTAGGGGACGTAGTTTTAAGGACGACAGTGAGTTGCAAGCAGCTGTTATAGAACATTTTGGCGGAAAAACTTCAGATTATTTTCACAAGGGTATCGAATTATTAATTAATCGTTGTAATAAATGTATAGAAGATAAGGGAGATTACATTGAAAAAAAAAATATAATATTGTTCCAAGTTTCTTTTTTGTATATCAGGCCTAGAATTTATGGCGCCTATCTCGTATTTTGTGAAGCAGAATTATTTTTGTTACTACACATTTTATTTTCTGCTTGGTTGTATAATATAGATTTTACTTTTTTTAATATGTAACAATGTTAGCTAAGAATTATATCACTCTTGTTGTTTATAAGATATGCGCATTTGGAGAACCTTGACATAATTCAATGACGAAACATCAGTTCTTTGTTCAACAATGACTATGTAAAGTTTATTTTTTTCAGTTTTATGTATTATATCCAAATAAATAATTCTGTTGACATAATAGTAATACTTCGAATACATAAAACGACAATTTACTGAAATAAGTGTCGACTATTTACAAAAATATATACGGTGTACAGTTGCTCAGATATTTCAATTCAATCGTTCTAGAATCTCTTTTTATTCGTCAATTACATAATGTATGTACATTTTTCAGTCCGCGTGTATCCTAGAACTGAACACGTACACAATATTCTGACTTTTTCTAACTATAAATTATTTTTCATTCTCTCTGAAGGCATCATGTAATATTCCATATATTAATTATAACATCATGTAGGCGCTGAATATAGGTCTTTTTTGGTTAATTTTGCGATAAAAGTGATAAACTCTGACAGTTAATGTGACAAAAGCTAAATTATGCATCTATGCATATACGTACAGTGACTCCAAAAAGTGTAGAAATACCCAAATAAAATTAAAACGGATGATTTTCGGGAATATGCAAAAATCTGACAATTAGAATTTTCAAAAAGCTTTGCAGATGGTATTTGTTTTCTTGATGACTTTGCAAAATGTTATGATCAATTTTTGTAATAAATAGCAGCCATGATTTTTAAAAAAACTTTCAATTATTTAAATGACACCTAAGAATTTTCATCAAACGTAAGAAAATGTCCGAGAAAAGCTTAATTTATTTTGCTAAAATCACAAAGCTGAACTTGTAGATTTCATAAGAAAGTTTAATGGTACTGTAAAAATTTCCAATAAATATAAAAAAAATTGTTTTCTATTTACCAAGGAAACGTAGAGTTAAAATGAAGCAAACATATCTACTCAAAAACGTTAATATTAAGATTAATAACAATAAGCTAGGTCTTTCTTAAAAAAACATTTGGCTGAAAAGTCCAGTGTTCAAAAACAATGTGTTTTATTGTAATATTCTATCGAATACAAAATTTTGTAAAAGTTAATTCAAATTTGCTTTAAAATGTTTTTAAGTAAGAGACAACGTACTGAAATACCGATGATAACTGATTTTCGAACAGTGGCGGCCCGTGATTTTTTGGGACGGGAGGGCACCGGGGGTCTGAGTGTTTAATAAATTAAGTACAGACAAAAAACAAACTCAATATGCTATTTAATTAACTTGTTTGAAAATAAAATCCATCCGCCATTCCTTACGATCAGCAAAATGATTAATAACTCATTCATTGAAGTTTGGTGATGATATCAGTAATTGTTTTTCAATGGAACACATTGCTAAGGCACATAGTCTGCTTTCCTGCATGGTATTTCAAGAAAATGTTTTTATTCTCTTCAAAGTAGAAAAACACCGTTCACTTTATTTTTTCTATTTTGCACGTCCCCAGAGATTCGCAAAATAGCAGAAGACAATTTACAAAATCTTTCGCCAACATAGTCTCGACATATTATCAAAAACAAACTTTTATAACAGTTGTACTATTCAATCTTGGAAGTAAATTACAATAGTAGCATCAGAAAACTTATCATCCAACTCTGCTTAACAATTTATATTGTTAATTAGTAAATAAAATGTTAGCATGTGCGCTTTTTATTCTTTGTACAACTTCTATTGCACATGTTTATTACATTAAAGGCTTACATTTTGACATTTAAATATAATTTGGTTCCATTTTTTTTTTGTTACCAACGTCAAAACAACAAAATTAGCGTGCGATAAAGAAATACTTTTGAAACCAAAACGGATGTCGTAAAGTGAACTTTATAGCCTCGAAATAGAAAAAAGCATTTTGCACATTACACCCACACAACCAGTCTGATAAACTGTAAGAGCTTCTGTTGAATTTTCTGGTCACGGTTTTATTAGTTTTCTAATTGTGATCTTCAAGTTTAATCAATAAATGTGGTCTAGGGAGACCTAGATTTTTAATTCTGTCTTAATATTACTAACGCAATTCATAGTTGCATTTGCACCGATAGAAATTACAACATACACTCACCGCTGTATATTACATACTGGACCGCCACTCGGACCCGGCACCATAGAGTAGTGCCCCGCCGCCTACATATATACGCGCGCTACCCGCGTCAGTTTCATCGCTCGATTTCTAATGCAGACGGGGCAGTCGCGCGAGTTGCCCCGGAGCCTACGTCAGACTGCGATTTTTAAACGCGCTGAAAACACGGACTGTTACTTCCGAAAACATATTATTTGTTATCAAACAAATCAGAAAAATTACATACAAATTAGGTATTTATGATTAATTTATCTGTTAAAAGAAATTTGTCGGGGCAATTTGCCCTGCAGCAGCCGCCACTGTTTTCGAATAGGACTCGTTCATATAGAGAGGTTTGCCATCTAATATATTACATCCAGAGCGTGTTCCAATCAGTATTTTTGCAGTGAGTAAGATTCACTAGAGCACGATGTATTACTGTCAGTACAGGAAACTTCAAATTCTTCTGCATGACAGCTTGATCCAGAATTTGACACGTCGAAAAGAGCATTAAATACTATTGGTCGGAAAACCAAGTATCACCTTTAAAAAAATCTGTTTGCTTTACGCTATCTAATAACAACTTCGACGGGCGTGTTTAGTTTTGCGAACAACAGATGCCCATGTTGATTATTCGTTTTTCATTAGAAATACCTCGTTCTCAGATGGGAATGTTAACAAATAAAACTGTAGATATTGGCCATGCCAGAATCACCACTGGATGCGAGAGATACAAACTCAGTATCCTCGTAAAGTAAATGTATAGGCTGGAGTTATTGGTAAATGAATCGTAGGATCCTTATTCTTGAACGATAACTTGACAAGAAAGTTCTATTTGGAATTTTAGAATTATTATATAATTGCATCATTAGCAGAACTTTTACAGAGCCATAAGGGTCCTGACTTGCCTAATAAACAGAATTTGGTTTTTGTGTACCCCTCACTATATGGGCTATGTTTGTTGATATCTTGATAATACATTCCACAGATGGATTGGAAAGAGGAAGGATATCGAAAGTCCTGCTAGCTTGCCAGATCTAACACCTAGATTACTTCCTATGAGGATACCTTAAAAGTACGCAACCAGACCCGAAAATTTGGAAGACCAGCGACCACGAATTGTGAAGGAAGTTAAGAAATCATTCCTGAAATAATAAGAGTTTCCTTCCAAAAATAAAGTTTTTGTTTCCTAATAATAAACAATTTCTTATGTTGTTGTAATTTTTTGATAGTTACCTAAAAAATTAAAAAATCTATTAAAAGCAGTAGTAAAAAGGGAAGGTTGTCATTTAAAAATTCTAATATTTATCATTTTAATAATTAACATAAATGGATTAATCGACATATTATAATAGTTTTATATTTGTTTTCTTTTTTGTATTCAATATCTTTCAATGACAGCTCAAACTCAACTTAAAAGAGGCTGAAGTTCTGCTAAAATAGTGGCATTTTATGATTTTATATAAAAATTGTTTTATTGCCTGTGGATTCAATTTATTTATTATATATAGACCACACTGTATATTTTCATGTGTTTTTAATTCAGCATATATTATATCGCATTATATTATAATTTTAATAGTATATCATTTCCTTCTGGTAATTTTAGTGTAAATTAATTGTGTAATCAAACTAAAATGACTTCTTAAATTCTATTTTACGAACAGAACTGCTTTAAGTATGTCTACATTTAGTTCAAAACTTGTTTGATATACCAACATTACTTTTTTACAATATTTACATAATTATTGGTATCTCGTATTGCAGTATTGGACATTTTTCATTAGGACTTGAAGTGTTCACTTTATATTCGTATGAATGTGAATTGAAAATCCAGTTCATTTTGTTTAAAGAGTTGAAGAGAAATTGATGATTTATCTTTGATCTTTAGTTCCGATTTCACCCCTTAATTGGTGAGCTTTGTAGAAAAGCGGATGTAACAGGTGGTATACAATAGTATATATACGTTCTAATATAGTTTTTGTTTACGAAGAATTCGAATTGCTTTACAAATAGGTCTGTAGGAACGCAGATTTCATTGAATTCTCTGACAAATAACTTACTGACACTAACGATTTATAAATTAGAACTTCACAAGTGTTACATGTTTCGAGAACGAATATTTTCATTAGAATGACCTTCATATATGTATATATATTAATACATGATTGGAACATACCTGTTATGTTTCATATAAATACATCATTCATATTTATGAAATGTTTATTTCATTGTGTCTATCAACAATGTACGATAGATGCTCAGTTGAAATAAACCTTTGGTCGCTAAAAAAAAAAATAATAAGAAATATTTTTACAAATAACACCACGATTAGGATATTCCTTTGTTTGACTGATTAATATACAGCCCTATCATAGAATTCTTGTTGCTGCTGATCGCGAATTCTTTCACTACATTTGGTGCTTCTGCCTCCAACCGAAAACGATTACCTCTTAATGCTTTTTTCAGTCGCCCAAAAATATGGAAATCTCAAGGTGGGTGCTTTTAAATCATAGAGTCGTTTTGTTGCATATTATATTTACGACGTTAGAACATGAGACTAAACATTGTTGTAAAGCAAAATAACCACACATGAAGTTTATCTGAGCGTTTCCGTATTATTTCTTGATGCTTGTTCAAGGATTTATTATATAGATTGCATTAACATCCACTATATGTACCTTAAACTTTCAGCAATGGTCCTTCATGGTTAAGAAAATGTGTAAATTACCTTATCTGCTGAAGGTTGTGCCTTAAGCTTGCTTAGAATGGTACAAAATACCAAATTTCGTGCCAATCCGCTGTATTTTTTGAAATTACTCTAATTTTAATGTAATATTGTTGTCTATAGATGCAGTACGCAATGCAGCTGCCTGCAGTTTGACATGGGTCCTCTCGTTTTCATTATTATATTTTTGCCACCCTTTCTTTACACTTGGATACGCAATACATGTGTTTTCATGAATTGATTACATTTTCGTATGAAATTGCAATGATTGAACACAACTGAAATTGCAATAGTTGAACAAAAATTACATGACTGCATGCTAATCACACTTAAATGGATGGTTGACAACAAATACCATTTCAAAGTAATATTATTAAAATCGCTATCAACATAAACGTATGAAACTGATCAGTGTGACAGGTACAATGTTGTAAAACAGTCAGTTAATTGATTGATGACTACAGTTTCCAGAATCTTTTGATATAAAAGTTATTCGAAATCCAGCTCTAAATTCTTTTGTACTCTTGATAAATATATAGAATGCATAATTTACGACATACATATTTGCAAAAATCACTTTTCAATAAGAGTAAATGTGTTACTTCCGGTCCGAATATTGAATTTTTTTTATTCAAAAGGGATTGAAAGTTATGTTTTAAATAGTTTTATACTCGTAATGTACAAGTGCCATAAATTCTCGGCCTGATATACAAAAAAAAAGCTTGGAACAATATAAGAATTTTTATTTTTAATGTCATCTCCCCTAACCTCCATATTCTTATTACAACGATTAATTAATAATTCGATAACCTTGTAAAAATAATATCAAATTTTTCCGTCAAACTGTTTTATAACAGCTGCTTGCAACTCACTGTCATCCTTAAAACTACGTCCCCTAAGGTATTTTTTAAAGTAGAAAACAATCAAACATGTCAAGGAGGAGCCATAACCAAACTATACGGTGGATGCTCCAATTCTTGAAAGCCGCATTCGCGGATGGCAGCTTGTGAAATGGCGGCAGTATGGACGGGAGCATTGTCGTGCAATAATCGCACACCTTTTGTCAACTTTCCATGACGTTTTGCACGAATACTGTCCCTTAATTAATTTATGCAATAAAGACGCATAATGTGTGTCGTTCACACTTGTATTGCGCTCTTTTAAGTCAATTAGCAAAATGTCCTCACAATCCCAGAATATTGTGGCCATCACTTTTTCGTTGATTGCACGACTTTCGCCTTTCTGGGACGAGGTTCATCAGGTCGCCGCCATTCCATGGACTCCCTTTTCGATAGAGAATCGTAAAACAGAACCATTGTTTCATCCCCTGCGACAATGGACTCCAAAATCGGTTTTGGGTCGTCTCCACACATGTTTAAAAACGACTGCGCACATTCCACTCGATGTTCACGTTGGAGCGCAGAAAGAAGTCGCGGTAACCATCTAGCACTAATTTTATTCATACCCAAATGGTCATGGAGAAATCGGCGAACACTTGTTTCGGAAATCTTTGTTATCACTGCTAATTCCTTCACTGTCAAAAGGCGATCTTCTATCACTAAATGTTCAATAATTGAAATTTGTTGAGGCGTTATCACTTCAATTGGTCGACCCGACCCGACCGATCAGCATCTTCCAGGGATTCTTCTCCCAAATGGAAACATTTTGCCGAATTTTTTACAGTTGAATACGAAGAAGATGAATCGCCGTAAACACCGTCTAAACGTTGTTTAATGTGATAAGGCCCTTCGTTTGTTATAAAATTAATGACCGCGCGGTACTCAATTTTCGTTATTTCAGACATTTTCGTGCGCTAGACACGTTGGTTGGCTGGTTACTAAAAACTACCAGGCTTCGAACCGTCATATTTATAGTGTACACCTCGCGTATGTGCATGCATGACGTGACGGAGTTTGAACACGTTTGAACCTGTATAAGCCTGTCAGGCCGAGAATTTATGGCGGTCACCTTGTTACCCGCCTAGAAAGCATGACTTGCGAGACATTCGCAAAAAACTGATTTTTGATAAGAGTAAAAGACCTCTGGAGTAGGTATTTCGAAAAACTTTTTTAATAAAACTCTTCTCAGATTTACTTTTGGGTACATTTGAATTCTTTATAAATTTGTTTAAACTTAGTACGAAATATTGGCAAAATTCGTTTTTTTCACTGAAGTAAACTACTGCATACTTCCGGTCTACCAATTTTCAAAACTTCAAAACATGGACATCTGCAATCTCAAAAGTCGAAATTTTTATGATCACAATGCTTCCTTATACTATACGTATAAGAAAGTAAAAATGTAAGAAAGATGACTGCCCAACATGACAATGGCATGAGACATGAAATATTCACAAAATGCACCACCCGTGCTCGAAAGGGAATAGTTGGCTTAATTTCGTTTTTAAAGATCGACTGGTATTTAAGAAGTGATATCGTTATATCTATGGACAGATCGATTTCTTCCCAAGGATGGAATTTTGCCAATTTTGGATGAATTTGGGCACGACAAAATCTTTACATGATTCGACGAGGTAGCCTTAGAAAGCTAATATTTGAGTGGGAATAGTGGCAAATAACATGTTGGGGCGGGCCACTTTTTATCGACGGGAATGTAAATGAAAATTGAGATCTGCTTCAGATGTAAATAGGCCTGGATGAGTTGCGAGCTAATGCGGAAATAATATTCCAGTAAGACCACCAGCTTATAGTTCTGCCTTAATCACCGAATTCTTGAATCAAACTTTCCCTTACAGTTGGAGATATGGATCCTTTAGATGATCCGCCAGAAGGCCAGACTTTACTCCCACTCGATTTTTTTTTGTGGCGTCATTATTCATATAAAGTGTACGACAATGTTGGAGTGAAGTCTGAAAACTTGAAAGAGCTGAGGGGAAGAATCACAGACGCTTGCAACTCCGTTACCGTGTTATAATTGCGATACATTCGTACAAATTTCTACGATCGGTTAGGATATTGCCATATGTTCATTAATTCAGTAATTTACCCCACATTGTGTAAAATTACAGTTATTAATGAATTTATTATTTGTACCATAACAACAGTTAACATGAGAAAAAACGTTTATCACGCAAATTCTTCTGTTCCGCTTAAAAAAAACACTGTATATTAAATAGGTTGGTATGGTCACCACACGTCATTCTTCACATAAGTCGTTGTTGTTGTCCAAAATTTGATATTTTTAGGTATCTTAAAAGTCATATTAACTTAACTTTAGCACATGTTTGTACTTTTTATAAAATTACTTAGAAAGACTTCATAGATAGTCGAGAAGTAAAATTGGAACTTACAGGTCATATTTTCTATTTATTTATACAAAAGTTGTTTTGTGATACCAAAAGTTGGACAAAAAATTTTAAAGCATGGCTTTCGGCCGAAGTAGAGTGCTACTTCTTGTTTGGTGATTTGACTCCTACATCTAGAATAACATGTTTAAGTATGAATATGATAGATGTCGCTGTTCAACAAAGAGATTTTATTCGAAAAAGCAGTTTTTCGTTATTTGAGGATGCTAATACGTGGAGGTACAAAAATCTTAAAGTCAAAATTTTTTATCATCGCAATACTTTACTAGGTATGAATCAAATACTGAAGAAAGAACTATAATTAAAATTAAATACGGAACATGTTCGCACTATAGTACGTATATATTGCAGAAACGTATTTTCGTAATTGCAAATGAACACACTTTACAGGAAAAGAAATATATATTTTACGAAAACAGTATCTAGAAGGAATTTTTATTACAACTTTCTTTTTTGTGAAATTAACCACACACTATAATTAACCTATGTCAATTACTTATCGTGAACGTAATAATTAAATTTAATTATAAGATAAATAATGTACTGAACAGAAATTTATTTAATTTAAAATAAATAAAGACATTGCACAATGAATGCCCATGAATAAGAATTTTACAACAACATCACTTACGCTTTCTACAGTTATATAGAATAAAGTGATACTTACAAATCAATTTATGATAATATATTTTATTATAATGCATGATTAAGTTTTTTAATTTATATTATTAATTCTGCGTTTTCAATATTTCCAGGCTGTGAAACATTGAGGCAGGCGGCTACCAGAAGAGCTAAAGCTCTGGGTGTAGACAAGAAATCAATTCGGATGCCCCGATGTTCAAAGAATGGAAGCTTCGAGCCCATTCAGTGTAATAATGAAATTGTTAGCTCGTGTTGGTGCGTTGACGAGGCTGGATTCGAATTGCCGGGAACTAGAGCTCCCGCGGCAACTTTAGTTAATTGTACAGGTCGGTATTAATAACAATGTGTAATATAGGAGAAAAATCCTATTGTACCACAAACAATGTCATTGAAATTTTAATGGGAACGTTCTCGTAATTGAAATGATGCCCTGACCTTGTTTAAAACTCTCTTGTTTGTTTCCTTTCTATCGAAATATTTAAAACCCAAGCTATTGTGGCGTCTTTTAGAATCAAGGTAACAAATATTAAATAAAAGCTGATGCGTATTATTCGGATGGGCTTTACATTTCTTGATTTATAGGCCAATAAATCGCAAAATGTGAAACGGAAGACAAAATGCGGACATTTGTTTTTACATTTCCGTGTTCTACAGGTTCAAATGTGAACACAAAAATTGTATTGGCGATCTTAAAATTGTTCTTAAATTTCACAGGATCAAATAAATGTTTATTTGTTTAAATAAAGCGTTGTTATGCTATTCTTTTTAGAGAGTATCATAATCATATTTTATTCTTTAGGTTTTATAAAATTGTACTATTGATATGTTAAATAAGTACAAATACGAAACTATCACTTACTTAATTTAACGAATCCTTGAGTTTACTTACTCACAAAAATGTTTTGGTAGAGGTGAACGATCTCTAAATGATAAAATAGCCTGCAGACAAATTCTTCTTAATTATACCTCTTTCTAGCGATTCTAGCTTTAACAAAATTAATATGTTTTGTTATCGCCTATAATTCTAAATATTTATAGATTTTCATCTCCATTAATCTTACTTTTGTAACATATATGTTGAAGAATGGCTTTAGCTCTTTATCTCTCCGTTATCAGGTAATCCAATAAACGATTATTTGGGAAAATGTTCGTCCTTGATTTGCTTGTCTACTTATTGCCTTCCTTGATATTTCTGCTGTCTCGTTGGCAATTACTTTTATTTGTTTAGTTTTTATATTATTAAAACCAGATCCTTTTTTTGACCACAGAAACTGATATGTAATTATTTAAGTATATTTCTGACATAGAAACATGTTAATGCACATAGCACATAGATGTGTGTAACATAACCAAAAGTAAATGCATCGCATACATAATACTCTGCAAAAGTTAGCAATTTATTTCTGTTTCTGTAATTCGTACATCTCTCCATTATAAATATATTTATTTTCCTAAGCTGAAGTCTTTCAAAGCCATAAGTTTCAAGTTGTTCATAAAAATATTTGATGAGTACATTTACTAAATTTTTTGTTTCTCGGTTACTTCTTTTGATTACGCATTTTCGCCATTATCAATATTGTTGTATGTAAGTCTTGTTATTTAGATCAAAATCATTCATAATCTAATTATATATTCAGTCGTGATCTCGCATCATCATTTTTGTAATTTCTCTTTATTTATTACACCCAAATTGTTAGTTTCCTTCACACTAGATTAGGTATTTTCAAAACCCCGAAAGTCATCTTCCTTCAATAGTTGAAACATAAGGTATCTCCAATAAAGTCTCTTCACTTTCTCTATACCACCTCAGTGCATTGGTGTAGCTATAAATGAACATTATGAAAAAAGTATGCCTGCATCTTGTGACATTAATTGTTTATCTACAGCAGGATGCGCAGCAGCTTTATAGAGGCTCTTAATTGAAGTTTATTTTCTGGCAGGTAATGTTTCACCCGTGGTATACATTTTTCGTAGAACCACTTTTCCCAAATTACTCGATTCATACAAAAGACAAATTTTTTGAATTTACATTTTTAAAAGCACTCTGATTTTTGGATGTTCCAACAACAGCTAAATGTAAGTTTATGTGTTCATGATCTATTAGCCCAGAATGTTATATTGTATTTGTTCGTTGTGAAACTTGAATTAATAAATAAATTTTCCAGCTCTCGCTATACAGCCACGGAAAATTAGCCGGTCGGATTAGCCGCGAGAAGTAATTGAGGTTCTACTACATACATTTTCATCGACAATGCTTGCATATTTAATAATTTAGAATATTTATTTATAACACGGTAACATAATGTCTAAAATACAATGATTTCGTTAATTCATTATGAAAATGAGCGTTTCAGAAATATATGTCAAATTAAGTACTAATTAAAAACACTATTATTAAAAACTAATTAATGTATTTTAATGTACTATAAAATTAAGGAAACGTATATTTCTTTTGTTTAGAGCCGAAGCCATGCGCCGCTCATACTTGCAGGATGTTCTGTCCACATGGCTTTGCGTTAGCGCAAGACGGTTGCCCATTATGTAAGTGCAGGGACCCTTGTGAAGATATTAGATGCCCAGATTCGTTAGCTTGTCACTTAGAAGACCTTGCTTGTGTTGATCCACCATGCCCACCAGTACCTACATGTAAGTGTGAACTTTCTCTTAGTCATACAGCGTGAATTAGATATACACATAAAGAAATGATTATTTTGATATTACGCAAGTGAAAGTTTTTCTTTTTCGAATTTCTAACATTTACACATCTACTATATGAATACGTACATATGCGTAAGCACAGTTCATAGAATTATGGCAGAAAATTTCTTGTTTATAAAAATACATGTGAATGAATGTCTTTTTATATTAGTAATGCGACATACATAGTTCGGTTAACCGAGTTTTGCAATTATGAATATTGATGATTGAGAGAAAAGGTAACTTCTGTTTTTCTTCTTTATTATTTAAATGATTAAAGATGACGCACCGGAGGTAGTTTTAGAAATATAATGGAGCACTATTACAACATTATTAATAAATAGAAACATTTATCAGCTAGATGTTTGCTAGTGACTGTTTATAAACCTTTGTTTATCCTAGTGAAGTTATTATTCATAAGGATAAGAACGACGTTCAAACAATACAACTTGGAAGTAAACGTCTCGAGTAGCAAATTGAATAAAAATCTGTAGTTTTCTTCTTCTCTTTTAATAGACACGTTAATCTATCCTATTGTTCCAATTGATAATAATTGTATCAAGAATTTAAACCTGGAGATTTTGATAAAGAATTTGATTTTGTAAAACAATTACTAGAAAAATTAATGGTAATTATAGCTTACTATCCCTGGTAATGTGGTTTCTGTGTGAAAATGCACCAGCATATTTCCATAACAATGTCCGTGAATTTTTAAGCTTTCTGCTGCACTGAGAGTTTAATCGACCAACACTGGTTTTATAGAATGGCCACCAGGAGCATGTGATATTACACTGTTAGATTTATTTATGTGAGAATATATTAAGGACAAGATTTATGAGGAAGAACCAACAACAAAGGATAATTTGCCGAGAAATATTTACCGAAACCGTTCAAAGTATCGAACAGGTTTTACAAAAAATTATTTTATGTATACATATCTTTGAACATTTTATATACTTTTGTTAAATTTAGTAATCTATTACTTTGTTTCCTTAATATGATTCAGTAAAAAGAAAAGATATTTTGTTCTGATTAAAATAAATAATATCTTACAGAACAATAAGAAACTAAGTGTTAGTAGTAATAGGTAATATTAACATTTTTATTAAGACGATACTTTTTATACTTTTTTCTACTCCCATACTTTAATTGTATTATTAGATATGCCGAACCTGTACTTTAATGATGTCCATTACGATACAGATTTTCATTATGATACAAGTGTATATCCAATAGGAATACAGATTTTTCATTACTATACAAGTTTATATCCAATAGGAATGCGACATTCCAATATTCAAACAATATTCAATATGGCGACTGCATATCTGTAGATATACAAATTAAATAAATGTGACAGTTCTCTGCAATTTACAAGTAAGTACTTAAAATTTGTGCTTTTTTGAAAATATAAACGGAAAAAATGAGGGATAATGACAGTGAAATGTAAAATTTATTAGACAACTCGCATTTAATGGCTATTAAGACACTCGTATTCATTACAATACTCGGCATCGCCTCGTATTGTAATTTTCTTACTCGTGTCTTAATAGCTATCATAAATGCTCATTGCATAATATACTATTACGAAATATTTCATAGACTTTCAACATTTTTTCATTAATATTTTCTAATAGCGACTAGGTTTTTCCATGATTTAGTACGTCATGAATACAACAAAAGTAACTCATTAGGTGTAATATTATTCTGTAAAAAAATAATGAGTGTTCCATTTAACATAAATAAGATTTTTTATTTAAAATCCCCTTACTTTGCCGCACACGAAGAACACGATTATTAGAAATACACGTTACACGAGTTTGAGGCGCTTCATAGAGAAGTTAAGATAACAATTCAACATTTGACAATCGTCTTTGAAAACAAGAGGTGGGATGTTTATATGAACAAAGAGCCTAGTATAGACAACTTTTTTGCATTAAATATCTGGCTGAAACTTGTTTACATTACAGATTTTACATTAAATTCAAGATCATGTTGAAATCATTGACGGCGTGATGTATTTTAACAAAATTTTAAAACTAACATTAGTTAATAAAGACGTTTTTACTATTGGACAAAAGGATTCACACATATGCGTGATGTTCTGTTCATAATAATAATTAATTCACTCTATATTTAAAATAAATGTATAGCCGTTTTTTATGAGTGCAAATGCGTTTTCATTTTCATTTACGTTTATCATGTTTATGATATACAAAAAGTAATATTTACTATACTGGAGCTTCTGCTTTGTATAAAAATTTTCGAAAGTTTATTTTACTAGCAAAATACCTCTCCTCTTTGCTTTTATGGAACTCATTTATTAAATTATCTTACTTTAATTACCTTAAAAGTAGTGCTTGTTGGATTATTATTGCAGTAAAACCTCAAAGATCGAGATATATTTACATAACAAGAAGAAACATCGAAAAATTAATTGACTGGTAAGCTATTTGTTTAATTAATGAATTTTAATTGATGAAAATAAAGAGACTCGTTGCACTTAATTCTAAGTATGTAATTATCTAATACTCTATACACAATAACGACAGTTAATTACTAGTCATAAAATTGAAGATGTAAATAAAAATATATTTTAATAAAAAAGCTTCTCATACTATTTGGATTTTTTAATATGTTGGAGATCAGAAAACGGATTATAAGTTGCTTTTCTCATACTTTTATATTTTAAGACGTCATTATAGATTAATTAAAACAATAATACATTTTTGTACTCACTTTCCTAATATTAAATATATGAAGTTAATTATCCAGGATTAGGTGCTATAATTTTTTATTTTAGTTTACTAATCTGATATAGCAGAAAAAGGAAGCTCGAATTTTATCAGTATACATTTTTCGAAGCGGTTTCTTCATATGACAGCCGCATATTAGGCGCACCTTTTAAATTTACTAGATTTACAACTAATGCAAGCATGTTTGAGTTTTTTTCCAATTTATAATAAAATATTATAGAGAAAACTGACCAAAAATGTGTCACGTAAGTTTGCATAACACATTTTTTGTTGTTTTTTTTTAAATGGAACATACTATACCTATAGATCACTTCCTTTTTGAACTTATAACTGCTTATAAAGTGTAACGCGAAAAACATATAAGATGTCATTACTTTAAAAGTGACCACTTCTGACCTATCTGTGACCAAACTGTTGAGTTTGGGTATAGGACATGGTACATAAAACATACTTAGAATTCGATGCAGAATTAATAAATTAAATAAAAAACATATGTTTCCATTTGAAAAAAAAATTGATGGTCGAAAAATTATTTTTGGACCAACCTTTGTACATCAATTTACCATCAGAAAAACCGCAGCTAAAAATAAAAATCGACCAATCCGAGCGTTTTTCCATAAAACAAAACCAATAATTTTAAATGAATTTATTCCAACCCGCGCATCCTCACTGTATAGAGGGCTGGTACATTTAGATAAAAACTACGAAGTATTTTCGTAAACTATAAATTTATATGAATTTTACGTCTGATGTCTTGTAAATAAACCGCTAGTGTGTAGTGCAGCTTTTTGTGACACTCTTGCTACGCTTAAAACAGTGTGGCCATTAAGTAGCTGCATCTTATGGCCCCTTTAGGTACGGAAAGAAAAATACAATGAACAAACTACGCAATTAAAATAGAATTTCCCGAAAATTTCGTCTGCCATCCTTCCCGTGTCTTCTTTGTCACGCAGACCGCCGCCAGCTCAGCTGGAGATGGTCGGGGTAATAAATGCATATCGAGTGTAATAAATGCGAACAACTCACACTATCAAAATCCGAAGATCAAGCATATATGAGACCGCTGAATGTCAAATAAGGTAGGGAAGTATGGTCAGAATAAAAGCCACAAAACAAAAAAAGTCGTAAGTTTATAACATGAAACTTAAAAGGAAAACAAAAAAGCTTAATTAGGCTGACGCACAGGAGACTCCAAGAAAATCTTAGGCAAAATCCTTAAGGGATCATCACAGTTTGACGGGTCGAAAAATAACTGACTTTTGCGATTTTATTTTTGACGATTAAAACATGCTAATCAATCTGATTTTTTTGTATCGTATCAAAACACTCACGAAGAACAGGAAATAAATTTTCAAACGTTTATTCATATTTTTGATAACATTTTTTCAACACACGAAAATGTCTTCGAAAAAAAGGTGTCCTCACGGTGTACACGATCGTAGCCGCAAATCTCATCTGAAACGAAATCTGGAAAAATATTATTAATCAGTATGGAAACCGTTATCTTGCTATGGAGGTTTTTTTTACATCATCAAAAGTGACAAAATGTCGGGATTTGAAAAAAAAGTATCGAATTCAACCTATTTTTCTGACAGTTTTTTCGTTATGAAAAATAGAAAGATTTCGAAAAATAGAAAAAGCTTCCATAGCAAGATAAAGAGTAACGTAAAGAATGTTGAGTTAAAATTTGAGATCGATAGCTTGAGAACTCTTCCTTTGAGAGTGTACACCGTTTTGAAAAACTACATTTCGAGAAAACCCCTCGCCCACGTATGCTCCTAGAGCCTTTCTTATCCTGCCACATGGATTTTTCGGGCGTTTTTCTCGTTGATCTATCCACGCTCGATATCGGAAACGTCCTGGTTTATCTAGCGAGCAAGTTGCCGTCGTCCGCGTCACCTCTCATGTAGCTGCTTAATAAGAAAGGCTGTAGTGAGCAAAATAATTCGAATTTCACTCCAGAATTTTAACAGCATGTTTATAACCATCTATACTATCTGATAATACAAAAAAAATTGAAAATTTTACACTGTGATGATCCCTTAAATCTTGTGCTTCAGGATGGAATCCTCTTGTAGCGTCACACCTTGCATAGATACCGTTCAACAGCTATGCACGCATTTACGAATTAAAATAATATTTTCAAGAGGAATAAACGCAAAAGGCTTAACGAGTCGATTCAAATTAATAAGCCATGAGAACTTACACCTTGAAATTCCAACTTCGACACCTTGACCAAATTGTTCGATCCACAATGATCATTAATAATATTGTAACGAAATATGTATGAGACTTCCAAGCGACGTTAAAAAAACAGGGACCATAAATCATCTCAGCGTGTCGTATAAAAGCGATATGTAAACAAGTCGTAAATATATCATCTAATTCAAATGTACGGCATAAGCAAGGAAAAAGTCTAGATTTCCTCTGGTATATTACCGAATTTACTGGTACTTTTCCAGAACTTTTTATGCAGATATATATATATATATATATAGGGATTCATTGCGGAAAGGGTAATTGCGGAGTAATTCCCGAATAAGAAAGTCCGTAAGAAATAGCCGACGCGCCTAAAAGATAAATATAAGAGATAAATATAAGTCGTTCGGTAAAAATAAATATAGTAGTGCCGTGTGATATAAATAGAAGTGTTATGTAAATAAATACGGACATATTAGTAGTAGTAAATAAATACAAGTGTTAATTTTAATTTATTAATAGTAGTTTAAGCGTGATACTTTAGTTATATATTTTTATATTGTTAAATAATTTTAAGTTACATAAATATACAGACTGTTTTAAATAAATAATTGCACGAGTTGTTTATTTCGAACCCGAAAACGCAACAATATATAAAATCTTATTCGATTACTGCACTCCATAAAAGTAGAGTTATGTGCAATATTCAAAAACTTAAGTGCAATATGAATTAATTAAACTTAGAAAGGTACCATAAGAGGCAAATAGAAAAATGCTAGGTCTAAATCTGACATCTGCCTTAATAGATTTAATAAACGAAGAATGTATAATACCTAGCTTTACGTTTTACAAAAAATACATTTCGAAGATTTATACTAACACATCGCTGGTGAATAAATATCTCTCGAACATTTGAAAGGCAGTTTTATCCTGTGAAATTTCTGGATTGCAAACAGTCACTGCACCTTGTGTAATATTATCCGCCAAATTTTAACTTGTTCAAATACAAGGCAAGAAAATACTGGTTAGTAAACTTCAATAAGTAAGTACGTGGTCGTTTGAAATAAATTAAATGAGGAAACTATTACAAAAGAGAAATTATATAGATACAAGAAAAAACACATTTTGAAGCCATATTTAAATTTCAAAATTTAAATCAATTTACCTGTAAAAGCAGGGAAAATCAAGTTTACTCCAGCCTGAACGAAACAAAGTAGTAAGGCGAATCTTCGGGCTTACATTCACATATCCTGCATTACCAATATCCGGGCAATAAGTAAGTTAGTATCGAGATTTTTTGCAATGGTGGAACAGACAGCTATTAAACTCCGAAATTTCATAAGCAGATTTTTTCCATAAATTCTGCACAAAAGTCAAATGGTCTGGTCGTTTAAAAATTGAAAACGTGACATTAACTATTAAATCTCAGAGTAAAACTGAAGCGTTTGAATCAACCAATTTACGACTGCTTGCACAAAAGACACAATTAAAAGTAAATCAAAAAATAATCATCGAATCAAAAACTTATGTAAATGAAATTTAAACTAAGAATAATGACGAAATGTATCTTAGAAGTTATCCAGAATTTAAACTTGAAAACCATTAAATGTGCTCAGAAAAACAAAATTTTAATCAAACAGCGTAGAATAAATACGCCCGCTTCCCACAAATCGGCGGAAGACTGAAAAATAATGCAAATACTATTAATTCAAACTAAACTTAAGACCCAAATTGAACAATACGTACTATTAAAGTATTCCAAAATGCTTACAAACTATTAAATAATATTCTAACATTCATATGTGATCAAACAAACCCATATTTACACGTAACAAAAGTACTATGTAAAGGTGTCCAGAAAAACAAAGAAACGCCATAATTTAAAACCAAATGAGCCAAAAGCCGCGGAAAAACGATTCTAATGCGACTAAAGGTTATGAAAAATATACATATATACAGAGTAAACTTTTAGACCATAATACACTCTAATTGAAGGAGCTTCCATATTTATTTATGAGGTCGTATGTTTGATATCTTCAAATAGACTTAAATTCCTCTGAACTGCCCGCATTGTCACGCGTACATATATCTCATATTTGTGTGTATTGCGAATAAACTGGTATTTGTGTTGCGAATAGGCTATTTGTCTGCCATTTTTCGAAAGAATATATAATTCATCAACGCCGAAACTGTTATGTATTATACTATTAAAATATAATTACGCAGTTAGTGAATGACAGATGTTCGTATCTTACGGATTTCTTGAAAAATATTTTGATTGTTTATTGTTTACACACTTTCTTACACTTTTATAGTTACGCGGATTTTCTTTTTTGGTCTGGAAAGTTTCTATTATTAAAGTAAATATTGTACTACTGCTACTACTTTTACTGCTGGTATTCATATGCTACTTAGAAGTAACCAGCTCTGTTAAAAACATTTGTTTTATATGTAAATTATAATATATTCATAAAGTATTTATATAACAGGTAAACGAGGACGGAGTCTAGACAATATATGTCCTGTTGGGAGTCCTTTACGAATTAGCGACACAGTAAGACCTTTTCTGTGTGGAAACGAGCCAAGCAAACCAAATTGTCCACCAATGTATCAGTGTCTCGTTCAAAAAGGTAAACATGCCATTCATATTCAGTTCTAATAATAGACTCATAACGTGAAACATCACGTAAAATATGTATTTCTCAATGTTGCATTGTTTAGGAAACGATTACGGTGTTTGTTGCCCCGCTTCTTTAAAAATACAAAAGACCGGCACATGTCCCATGCATAGTGAAAAAGTGTTAGATTGCGGTATGATGTGCACTCATGATTTAGAATGTCCTTCAATACAGAAATGCTGTGAAACCGAACAATGCGGATCCTCATGTGTCCATCCTACAAATATTACAGGTATAGAAACCTATTTCTAATAACATCAGTATTCGCTACTCGTAAATATGTAAGTATGTCTTGCAAGTAGCGAATAACATGTCATCATCGGACGTGAATTGATAATAAAATATCGCATATTATGAGTTATAATACGTATATTTTTAGAATGCTTGCATCAAAAAACTTTATCTGAACTACTAGCGCTAAATGAAAGGGAAGGCAGAGGATACGTCCCTCAATGTACTGATGATGGACAATTTGAACCGAAACAATGTAGTAGAAATAATTTAGTTTGTTGGTGTGTAGATAGAATCGGAAAGAAACTAAAAGGATCAATGGGACCGGCAGATGTAGTTAATTGTTCACTAACTGACGGTAAGTAAATTAAAAGTAGTGTACAATTTGTGTGTCTATTATCTTTGTCTAAGTATCAGGAAAATCAAATACTGAATCATGTAAAAGAATCTATTGTGTATGTATCAGTTCAGTATACATTGCAATATTCCTGCATTTGATTTTGGTACTTTTTGATCTGCAAATTGAAACTAATCATTTTCAAAGTTAGAATAAATACAAATTGGGACTCATCAAATTTCAAGTGAGATTAAGCATTTTCAAATTGGGAAGAAACACGGTTTATTATAACAAATGTGAATGTTAATACAATAAAGTCAAGTGTACATTCCTCAAGTTATTTAAACTAACATTTACAATATAATTTGCAAAATAATATCTATTGAGTAAGTTAAAAGCATCACGTATAAAATTTTGGATGTGTGTTACATATCTGGCACAATTATTAACATTTATTTATGCATTTTATTAATTTATAATGTCGTCTAGCTGACGCACGCAAAATTTGGTTTGGAATATATTTGCCCTGCCGCCAGCAAAAATTTGTGGCAATTCCACAGATAAATCTTGCTTAACAGCAGCTTCCATTCAATACTTCCTCTCTCAATACTGCTTCTAATTCTACAGGACGTCTGTTACGAGCATCACTGGCAAATGGTACAGATTCTGAGCACTGCTCAGGCAATTACATACAAGTCTATTCGCATCGTGTTTTCTGAAGGCACCTTTTTTTATTTTGTGGTTAGTCAAGCTATTACTCACACAACCGATAATATGATTATTGATTTCACGGTTACCTGCTGAAATATATCATTCCCTTTTTCGAGCGTCCTTGTCTTCGTGAAATAAATTGAAGTGTATTTCATGGATGGTGATGGTATCTATTGTCCTGATAATTTTAAGATTTGCTAAACATAATATCGTTGATTCACTTTTGTTATCTTCGGTGTTTGTTCTTTCTAGTTCTCTACGAATATCTTTGAGTGTATACATTAGACTATACAAATATTTGCTCAAGCACTCAGTTGATAAAATGATTTGGTGATTTTATTCTATAGGTATACTGAACCATTAAGTTACGATGTTTTTCTGTAATGTTTGTCGTCCTCTTTCCCATTCATTGTTTTTGCACCACATCTTGATTTTTTATCCATCGGTAAGATGTTGCTTTCTTTTCTTTATGCCAAGTATTCAAGCAAGTCTCTCCAATTTTCACAAATTTTCTTTCTGTTGTTGCCTTATTCTCCCTTCTTTACATAAGGCTTCATTTCAACATGCTTAGATAAGTTTACAACTACTCAAAATTAATGTTCTAATATTAGATACTATTCACAGATCAAGTAATATAGATTGGCAATTTAAAACAAGCCATTTTTTTATCTACAACCGCCTTTGGCACTATGATAATTAGAGCGGGAAAATGTTAACGTATGTCTAAACAGCGCTGAGCACATAAAAATTTTTATTGGGTTGAAACTGCTTTGCCAAGAATATTTTAATTTTGCAACTGCAAAGGATGAACTTGATTTTAATGAAACTCGTTCATTTTTTTAAAATTTAATTCATATAAGTAATATTTGTATTACAGTAACATAAAGTAAACTTACGTTTATTAAAAACGTTCAAATTAATGTACAAACTTTACTACCGAATAGACATTAAAATCTGTAAATTCTGACAACTTATCGTCACAACCTATAGTGCCATATGTGACAATTAAATCGGACAGCCAACCACTTTTAAAATTAAGCAACTGAATCGTGCATTTTGTCAGTACTGTTATTATTAACATATTTCAATTTGCATTTGTTTATTCCCAATGGAAAATGCTTAATACTAGTTAGAATGCCTTTAGTGTCAATTTGAAAGTGTTTATTTTCAATTTGAATGCCTTTATACGACTAAAATTTAATTTATCCCAATTTGGGTATGGTTATTCACAATTTGAAAATGATTAGTTTCAACTTGAAGCTGAACATTAATATTTGGTGGAGAACATATTACAATATTAGATTTGTTCCAGCATAAAATCATAAACGAGTCAGAACCAATCAAATTTTGTGAAAACAGTCAGAACAAGCCTATTGTCTGCCCATTATATTTCTTTTATTAACTAGTAATTCTGAGATGTGACTACATAGTATGGCGAAACAATTGCTTAAAATTTAAATATTTGTGGTTTCTTAGTTATCTGGAATTTCTACATGTCAGTTTCCAGGTAACAGCTATATTTCGAGAACAACTCTTTGCATTCTCTTTCTCAAGTACTTGTACGTGATTACATTTTCTTGATATACATATTTCTGTTATTATTTCCATTTTGATTTTATTTTATTTTGCTCTGTATTACTACCTACAAATTTTTCTATTTAATTGTATTACTAATTGTATAGTGACCTTTTACATACACCTTGAAATGTCTACGTAATAAAGTATATTATTATTATTATTATTATATTTGTAAGTTATCTAAATCTTTCGCATCATTACCAAACACCATTACCGCCAGTTTAATTATATTGGTTTTTATGACTTCATTTATTAGTATCTTCTACTATAGTTTGAGGTTTTCTTGGAGCTGTGCTGCGTTATGCGCACACAATATAGAATCATAGGCAACGGCACATTCCTAAAATATCTTAATGTATAATTACACAGATTTACTTTGTATTTTCCCCATCAAATGGCATTTATTATATTATCAATTACCGTACTGAACCATGTTCATTTCTGTCTGCCTCAATCCGTTGTATATATTAAAACTATATGATTGCATGTACTTTTTATATCTTTCTTTAATTACAGGTTTCTCGTTCAATGTTTTAAACTTTTCCAGATTTAATTTTGTATATCCTGTCAAATGTCAATCAGTTCTAAAAAGGCTAGATATACAGGCTGCCCCACCGGAAACGAAACAGATTGAATATATCGAAGGAGAACACTTTTTTGAAAAAACAGGTCGATTTTTGATCCAAGGAGAACACCCTTCCACCATATATTCAACTGTGATACGTCATTCTCCTCCCCTCCATCACTCCCACCATTACAATTTAAATAGGGAAAGTACTTAGTGTGATACATCATTGAAAAGGTATTTTTATGGAGAATTCAGCAACATGATTGCTGGTTACGTTACTTTTGATTTTGGCGTCCTCTAGCGGGATAAAAAACGGTTACGTATTCCATAATGTGACACATCATTTCAAAGCTAATTTTATTAGTAATTTAGTGCACAATTGAAAAAAATATTAACTACAAATTTAAATAGATTACAATAGAAAGCTAATTTTATTAGCAATTTAAAGCACAATTCAAAAGAAATATTAATTACAAACTCAATTAGTTTACAATAGATGTTGAAAGTGTTCACCATTAA
The DNA here is from genome assembly GCA_963170755.1 of Amphimallon solstitiale. NCBI lineage: Eukaryota > Metazoa > Arthropoda > Insecta > Coleoptera > Scarabaeidae > Amphimallon > Amphimallon solstitiale. The sequence goes on from OY720676.1 coordinate 109,855,379, forward strand.
CTGTCATACATGAGTATAAATTTTGTTCGAACCGTTGTCTGACGGTTTGGAGCATTTCTGGCGTTATTTGACGATTCGGTAACAATGCGTTCACGTAACTCTTCTAGTGAAGCAGGTGGAGTGGCGCATATTTTACTTTTTAAATACCCACACAAAAAGAAATCTAAAGGGGATAAATCCGGAGATCGCGGGGGCCATTCTATGAATCCTCTTCTCCCAATCCAATGTTGAGGAAATCTTTCATCCAAGTACTGACGAACCGCTACAGCAAAATGTGGAGGAGCTCCGTCCTGTTGGAATATTAGGTAATCTTCTAAGTATCGGTTATCGTTTTCTATTATGTCTATTAAAATTGGATCAATAGTGTCGTCAAGTAATTCCAGATAAATGTTCCCATTTAAATTACCGGGTAGAAAAAATGGACCAACAATACGATCACCAAATATTCCAGCCCAAACATTCAATTTTTGAGGGTATTGAGTGTGTACTTCATGAAATATCCTTGGGTTGGAATCTGACCAGTACCGACAATTATGACGATTGACAGTGCCGTTTATAGAAAAAGAGCATTCATCAGAAAAACAAATATTAAACAAAAAATTTGGATCTCTTACACGATCGCTCATAATTTCACAAAATTGTAAACGACGGTCAAAATCGTCTTCATTAATTTCCTGAACCAGATGAATTTTATAAGGGTGGAATTTGTATTTTTTCATAATTCGGCCGACGCTACTTCGACTTATTCCAGATGATTCCGCAAGCTTTCTGGTACTTAGAGTTGGATCCGCAACAACTTGTCCTAAAACGGCTACTTCAGTCGCTTCGTTTTTTACTGGGTTTTTTATGTTGCATTTTATATTTTGTACGGATCCCGTTTCGCGAAATCTAGAAATTAGTTCCGAAACATACTTACGATTTAGATGTTTGTGGTATTGTTCATTGAATATTTCAGTTGTTCTGTTGGCACATTCATTATTTTTAAAATACAGTGTGTTACACCCTAAACAACGTCGCAATTAGATTATTGACTTTAGGTAAGTTACGGTATAAGGAGATCTCTATGGTGTGGTAGAAGGAATTGAAAATCGCAGGGCCGAGCTAGCTCTAATCGCAGATGGCGTGACGGTTCAGAAAACTAAACTTAAGATATGAGCGTCGGTCGGCGGCGACGCTAGCGACGTTGTCTCTGGGCACCAGGACACTGCGCTACCTTAACGGTAACCTACCTGCGTTTCCTAAGATCTGCCACTGGCTGTGTCCCTCCAGCGGGATACACTACTGGATCACCCTGTATAGGCCTCAATATACAAACCTCCTTCATGCGCTTAATTTCGTCGAAAGGTATGGGGTTAATATAACCAGTAATAATAAAAAAAAGGTATAGGTAAACAGTAATCTATGTATTTAAATTATGTTAAAGCAAAACCATGGATGGTTTCATTAAAATAAAATTTAGTGAAGGTAAATATTTTTTTCCCAACGCGCTATATATATGTAGGTAGATTTTTGAAAAATGAAATTAACTAAAACAGCAAGAAAAAAAAGGTACGTCTAATAGCAATTGATCTAAGAGGGTATTAATGAGGTCATAACCTCAACAAGATTGAAATTAAAAAAACATTTAGCAAATTAACATAACCTCCGCACTATTCGATGGAGGTAGGACGGTAGTAGAAACGTTTCCTCAACCTTAAAATTTCATAACATACGTTTTAAATAGGTAGCCAAACAATGGCGATTCAACTTAAAATTTAAAATATCTAAACTGACAGATTTATATAAATATTCTGAATTTTGTAAGAGATAGCTGTGTTAAATGCTAAATAGATAAATTGTTAAATGTTAAATAGACTTCTAAAGTTTTAAAGAAATTAGTGAAAAGAATTTAAAGTAAACAATTGTTAATTAAATAGCACGTTTAAACATTGATAATTTAATTCAACATATTAAGACAAATCAAAGATTCTACGGCAAGGAATTAAAACAAGTAAAATAAATTTGAAGCGTACTTCGGTTGTACCAGAGTACGTAAACAGTGAGTACTAAAACAAATGTTCTGCTGCTGGAATCACCCAGTATACAGCCTAATCAAATTTACAAAATGACAAAAGTTAAGCTACGGTTTTTTTTTTAAACTTAGCACATGATATGGTGGTTTTATTAAAATTAAACAGGTCACTAGTTAATTTAAAAACTTGTGTACTGTCCAGTCTAACTGGCACAAGATTTAGACGAATCAGTCGAGACACACGTAGTGGTGTTGTACTTATCTGGCTAACGGTGCGAGAGGAAAACTCCCTAGCTGGTGATGGTTCTACGGCGTAATTCTGGCCGGCAGGAGAAAATTCCACGCAGAAGCCACTGAGATGAATGTTAAAGTACAACAGGTAGATCGACTATGACGCTGTGATCCTTAACGGAAATGTACGGCCGCAATGTCGGCGTTAAATACTGAAGATTCAGCACGGTACTACAAGTTCCTATTGATTTAAAGAAAAGAAAAAGCAGAGATAAAACTCTGAAAGTTAACACAAAATTTGCTCAGAACTTACCCCAGGTTTTCTCTGGAGAACAACGAAACCGACTTCAAAAATCACCAAAAGCACAAAATGGAGAATACTTGGAGTCCATCTCGTGGCACCACAAGATTTCGGGTGACGGTAAACTACGATACACCCACGAAAATCACCTAACTAAGGTAGCAAAATTTTCTACTTATTCGTTGGAGCCGCTAATGCGTTAATGTCTACTTAAGACATACAAAATAATTTACAAGAAATAAGTAGCTCTGCACTAATGTTCTTCATTCGAAGATCGACTTAGAAGTAAAGTCAGAAAACGTGCATCCTCCAAACCAATGCGCTCTAGCCACTACGCAAGCTTCTAAAATAAGCAAGTCACGGAAACAGTTCGGTATGAACGCGGGAAAAATTCAAATAAAATTAACGAACACAAAATTATCCTGCAGAAGAGCACATTAGTAACGAGATCTTTATAATTAACCACAACCATCTTCTGAGCTCGAAATGTTGACAAAATTCATTCGAATTACACTTACAACGTACGTAAGATTATATAAATAGTTATAACGAGAGGAGAAACTTCACGCCCAGAAAGTTGGCAGTCATGCAACACCAGCGCAATGTTCATAATGACATGAAACCAACAAGTTCGTAAACAAATGCACGGGCCTGCCGAACATCATGAGAGAGAATACGTATAATTAAACGATTGACAACCAGGTAAATAAACTCATTACTACGAATTTGCAGGCAATAGATCCAGACGTACAAACGAGTGATATGTTCAGAGGTTATGTTCAACGAATCGCCCGGAAAGGTTATACAAATACGAAGGTCCACCTATTACAACCAAATGCCTGTCCGTGAAAGAAGAAAATAAGTATGCACTGTGCCCAAGCTATTCCTAAGCTAAAATAAACCCTTTTTTTAAGCATACAAGCAATCATTAAAACCATAGGTAGTTTTTCGATTGCCACAGCACATGATTCAGTTGTAACGGAGAAAATAAGGTGCTGAAAGAATATCCCAACACAATACTTCCTTTCACAAACAAGGTAACAGGAAAGCAATAAAACTAAAATGGAAACAATCAAGAACACACAGATATCGTAGCTCGAAAGTATAAAATGTCGATGGAAATAACAATATTTACATCCGTAAATTAGAACAAACGGATACATGCAGGTAGGTCAGTCCAGGCATAAATTAACGGCCTCGGAAACTATTCATTATAAACGTAGATTGAAATAAACCTACACGTGTAATTAACTTCATCGTGTGAATACCAATAGCGATTTAAAATTAAATTTCAGTATAGTTAGCTTAAGAAACAGAAAGGTGTTCACACAATAGATATAAGGCATGTCAACCTAGTTCATAAAATATACCAGGCACGGTCGAAACGTGAGATCCAAAGTGCCACACCCTGCGAAATGCACAAGTCATGCGGAACACAGGCTAAACGTAAAAATAAGGCATAACAAGTGCTACTATTCCTACTCTCTCCTGAATAGTGTAAACCATTTTATATTTTATTTATTAAAATATGATTTAATTATTATGACAGTGTGTACTTGACAGTGATGACAATTAAATGTCAAAGATATTACGTATTTAGTTGCTAATAAAATTAGCTTTGAAATGATGTGTCACATTATGGAATGCGTAACCGTTTTTTATCCCGCTAGAGGGCGCCAAAATCAAAAGTAACGCAACCAGCAATCATGTTGCTGAATTATCCATAAAAATAGCTTTGAATGATGTATCACACTAAGTACTTTCCCTATTTAAATTGTAATGGTGGGAGTGATGGAGGGTAAGGGAATGACGTATCACAGTTGAATATATGATGGAAGGGTGCCCCCCTTGGATCAAAAATCAGCCTGTTTTTTGCGTTTTTTCAAAAAAAATTCTCCTTCGAAATATTCAATCTATTTCGTTTTCGGTGGGGCACCCTGTAATATGTAACTGACTCTTTCATTCTTCTTTTCATCTGCTTTATAGTGAAGACGCTTCTTCGTTTTTAGGACCCACTTTTCGGTTTATCTAATTTTTCTTTGTTTATAATTTTTAGCTTTTCTTCCATATTCGTTTGTGTAGTTGTGATCAATGAGTTATCTCTGTAACTATCACACGCCTGAAAGCCGCTCGCTATGGCCACAATTACCCAATCTGAAGATTAGCATTTAGCATTTTATACCATTTTCCCTCTTGTAGTAGCTCTACTTTTCGCTAAAGCTTCTTGACTTTTTCTTCAGTTTTTCACAAAAATATAAAACATTATTAGAATATTATAAAGTTTTTTCTCAATATATAACTTTATTTGAATGTATTTCGTAAAATATCGCACTTGTTTGTTGTTTTAGCGAGAAATCAAGTTTTGGGAAGAAGCATAAGCGATAATGATGTTCAGTGCGAAAGACGCGAGTGTGCAGCCATATGTGAATACGGTTTTAAGTTCGATGGGGATGGATGTCCGACTTGTAAATGTGATGATCCATGCGAAGGATACGTATGTCCAGAGGACGAAGAATGCGTTACTGTTAAAGATTCCAAATGCATAGATATTTTCTGTGCTACTTTACCAGTATGTAAGTAATTTTTGTTTTTAGCGGTCGTTAATATTATAGGTCATGTTTGATTATTAATACACATAGGTCGTCCTAAAGCTGTTTATACAAACCCATGTGAGGAAGGCACACCATTAACTGATGATGGTAGCGAAGCTCCTATTGCTTGCGATTTAGAAGGGCCTCGGGGAATTGCTTGTCCAACCAGTTACAACTGTACAGCAGTTCCAGGTTCTACTCAGGCTGTATGTTGTCCAGCCACAAAAACGGAGAACAATGTAGATATAGATGATAAAATTTCAGACGAAGATCTAACTAGAACACAAACAAGTTAGTACAAATGCTATGTGAATTTATGTTGCTTTACTAGAATATTAATTCAACCCATGATATATTATTTAGTCTATTATTGAACTAATTTCATCTTGTATAGTAAAAATAAAGACCTTCGCTGGGGAAAGGAATCTGCCCTCCAAGTAGCTCTGTTAAAGGTTACTTACTATATGCACAATTCCTACTATAAAAAGAACAGATAAATTGGAATTGCAGATTTGGCATTAGTTACAGTCACACTGTTTACTAATTATGTTTCAGGAATCACTTAATTTTGTTCTATAAGTGATTTAAACTGGGTTTCACTAGTTATTGGTGTAAGTACGTAGATAAAATGTATCTCTAATTATTAGTAGCCGGATGCTCTTGACTTCAACACAGGGAGTACTTATCTAATTATCCCGCAATTGCAATAAATCTGATTCTACTAAAATCATCGATAACGAAGATACAAATAATCTTTGAAACGTTGTATAACTTGAAATTTCATTTGTTTTGTCCCATTAATTTTTTATGATTTCTTGATACAATAGCCTTCATCTTAGTTGTCCCGAGTAGGGATCGGATTCGTAACACAAACTTATGTCTTTATATACTCATCTATACTATAGTCGACCAAAATAGTCCTTATAATAACTTATGCTGCATATTTTTATTTCTAGTAGACTTTGGCACTAGTATTGCACGTGACCTTTAGTATATATTCTTAGAAAATCACTTTGTATTTATCTTTAGCGAATGAGAAGGCTTGACACATATGTGAAGTTCTAGCAATATTATTCTCGGAAATTGATATGAGGTACTATTGATTCCAGTTAAATGAAGGCTTAGCTGTTAATCCGATAGGTATCATTATGGATATTATAGCACAAAACTGAATAACAGTAAAAATACCAACATTTGCAAGTAATACTTTTCATAACTCCATCAACTATAGATCAAGGAGCTCTTCTTAATGTTAATTTTGGGCTACTAGTACGTGATATGTGATAGAAAAGTTTCGATATTCGCGATGCACTGTCTCATTAACAAGCTAAGAAACATAATGGCGAAGAGTAATTCATTAATTAAGAGAGGACCAGGCACTGTAGTCTTTACTTAGGTATTTCATTCATAATTGGTGCTCTGCTAATAGGATACTTCTAAAAGAGACTTTCATTGATCCCTATTTAGAATATTTGGCTGGTGCTACTAGAACTTTTTAAAAACTGGAAATAGTCAATCAAATGGATAGTTCTTACTGTTTTTTGATTACAATTCAGGATTTGTGGTAATAATTAGTGTGGATCAGTGGTGAACTTTCTCTCCGAAAGTCACTGATGCCGTAAGCTGACACGAAACATATCCTGGGCACATCGCTGCCCATCCACTACAATGGCATTAATCAAACACCACCTAAATGCCCATTGTACTGATTAAATTTATGTTATTCAACACAATGGGTGGTGTTTGATTCAACAAACTATTTAAAACGTAGATAGAGCAGAAAGTTTAGCATATCGGTCGTACCCGCTTAGTGCGTGTAATGCGTTCTTATCTGTGCGGAAAGCAGTTTTGTAACATTAAACAAATCGAATCAGGGTATTGGGAGGTCTTCGCAACTAAACCCGAAAAAAATTACATAAATTATATCTCTAAGAATACATCATTTTTCTGTTGTAGTTTATTTATTTTCTTCTTAAACATGTGTAATACATTTACAAAAACTTTGAACAATTTTTGATACAAGCTATTCATTACAAGATTTGTTTTATTTATTAATCCTATTCATGAAGCACACTTTCTCATTAATTAAAATTTTTAGTGTGCGAATACCTGCACAGCTTTTCCGATAGCATGGAAGGCACACGAGACGATATGATGATTGCCTTACCATCACCCATTTGCGACTCCGATGGAAACTTTTCACCAACACAGTGTGCTGGCAACAGCTGCTGGTGCGTTGACAGTTTTGGTACTGAGATACCACGTACGAGAGGCCAGGTTAATTCCACTAACGATTGCAAATTGCTACGAGAAACGATGGAGTGTTTAGACTTGACCTGTAGAATGGGATGTGATTATGGATTCGTTCTAGAAGAAGATACGGGATGCCCATCTTGTCAATGTCGAGATCCTTGTAGTGGTGTAACATGTGGAAAAGATGAGCAATGTCAGTTGGTTGAAGTTAGCTGCAAAAGTCATTATTGTGCTCCCGTACCAGCTTGTAAGGATATTTATTTAATGCGTTAACATTCGTGTTTTATGAAATGTCTTCCTATCTGTAGGTCTGCCAAAGAAAGTGGGTCAATGCCCGTATGTAATTCCAACAACATCTATTTCATGTGAGTTTGAATGCAGTTCGGATTTGAATTGTAATGGTACAATGCGGTGTTGCTCTAATGGATGTGGAACACATTGTACTGAACCGCTACTATTAACAGGTAGGTAAGCCATAATTTAGGAAACTAATCACTTTCTGGGGTATATTTTTTGAATTATTTCCAACATTGTTGTTATTATATCAATTTATATTAAGTAGGCTATTTTCAATACTTAGTTTGTCACCATTAACCTAACTTAACTAAATAATATAGAAAGATCTAGGAAGAAAGATACTCGAAAGCAGAATTAAATGAAATTCGATCAGAGTGTTGCGAGATTCAATCTCTGTACAGAAGCGCCTGTGTTTGTGAGGCGTAGTGCATACGGATATTAAAAAACATACTGGCAACGCGCTTAAACTACAATCACTAAATTGCAAAGTGGTCATTCATGATATAATATTATTGTTATGCCAATGGTCACGGTTACGATCACGCGATAGCAGAATTGTATGCATTAGCGTATAAAAAATTCCCATACAACACGTACAATCGCAGGACAGTGTGAATTCCTTCATAAGAAACTAAATATTTCACATATCTAAACCTGGTCCATTTAAAAAGCGCATGAGTTATATTCGAAACGGTAGATCCTATTTTGGAGATTTCTAAAAAACACGGAAACATTAAGAGGTGTTGAAGATGACTTTGGTCAAAAATGAATTTTAATAAGAATTCAGTATTGTGTGTATGAGAAATAAACTTAAGAAACTTTTGATTTCTATATTTAAATATTGCTAGATTTAGATCTAAGTGTGTCAACGATATTTGTTCGAAGACAGAGACTTAAAGTTAGATTATCTTATATATTTTGTATATGCAGGGTGTAGCACCTAAGATGCCTCGGACCGTAGCTCCTCTATCATACAATATATCGAAAAAAGTCTAAGAGAAAAATTGTCCATAATTATAATCACCATTTCCCTAAAATATTTTTGGTCATCAGTGCCGTGCCGTATTCCAGTAGCGTATCAAACCTATGTTTTTTTTTAATGGAATACATATTTTGTCGCTGATTCTGAAAGCCCTCGAAGAGTACTTTTTTTTTCTTATGAAACGTCATACCCCTAACTTTAGCGGTTTCGCTGCTCTAACCGTTTTTCTTCGCAGTTCCGTACTTCGACATTTTTTTTTTTGGCAGGAACTAAATTGTACCGGCGTTTCGTTTTCGAATTTAGGGATAGACTAAGACCACTTCTACCTACTCTTAATTTTTTTTGAAGTGATTTGGGGAAAGAATATAGTTTTTGATTGGGCTTTGCAAATAGTCATTTTTCTTCTAAAATATCAAATGGCAACCATATAAAATAATTACATCCTTCGATAATCGAAATTCCAAGTACCTATTCCATTAAAACAAAACACACATTTCATTACAAAATTAAATAGAAAAAAGAAGTTGTTAAGTCAATTTGTCGAATAACGTACTTTTTCTTAAATTAACGGCTATGGACCCTTTATTTAATTTATTGCTTATCTGGTGGATAATTAATAAAAAAAATGGAAATCAACTAACAAAAGAACAAATCTTCTACTATGTGTCATATGCCCTTACATTTATTTACGTGATTATTCAAGCTGACTGTTACCATGCTAACACAACTGTCACTCCAAAGGCTGCATTCCATATAAAATGAAATGTTAATTATCATTTGTTAGAACGAATTCACTTTCAGAACGAATTATAGCTTCAAAGCCAAAAATAAAGATTAAATGGTGTAAAATCTGGGGACACGCTGGCCATTGAACTGGTCTATATGTCTCAATTCTTCTAGCACCAAATAACGTTCCACCTGGTGATATAATTATTAGAATAATAATATTCATCGCGTTGTAACACGTTCAAATAACAGTAGCACTGAGAGATATAGGATGTAAATTTATGCATTTTTAACACTGTGTATACAATTTGATTTAATATTTCAAAGTTACTGAAAATCTCTCAAGATGAAATATGGATTTTTTTGCACACTAAGAATAATATCTATTTTAACATTTTGGATAAATCGTCGCTCATCCCGCGTAAATTTTTATACGACGGCCATAGCTTCCCAAATTTTCTTCGAGTCATCTGAATTGACGAGGTTTTAGAACTTTCCCATTCAAAAAGTGGTCGTCCCAAAGCAGCACCGCATGATGTTACCGTAGAGAGAATATTTATAGAGAGCCCACTAAATAGGCAAATCGGGCAAAATAAAATTTCGAGTAAATCCTGTGTATTGCCGTATAATGTGCTGGTATCTGGTGGTAGAAAGCAGATAAGACAACTATTACCATCTATACATTAAGAACGAAACTAAACCATACGGAATTTATTTTCAACTGTAATTGGAGAACTAAATAAACACTAACAAGATTATGAATGTAATAAACACACATAAGCATCCTATCAAAGTGAATTATTACTTACAGTCAACAAAAAAAATTATGGCTTTTTAAAAAACTTTATAATAAATTCCCACACCAATATTTCTGTCTTATAAATAACTTCCATTTTACTTTTTGTATACCCATATTTTCTGCCTTAAAAGTGTAAGTAATCTTTTGCTATATAATTTAACTCCTTTGAAACAGTTATGCTGTTTATTTACATATGTACATGGTTACAGTTCTTTGAGCCTGTCTATTGTGTTTTAACTGAAGAGAACATAATGGAAATCCCATGAACACTGATAATAATCCATTCATCTAAGAGCGTTTGTATTTTAGTTTTTGTGGGCAACTTTGATTCTTTATTCTTTGCAATATTACTTTCAGTTATTAAATACTTTAGGGAAGTAATTCAAGCTATTTAAGTTTTATGAATATTCATTACATTATTGAATTTCATACTTTTACGCCCTCATTACTTATAACAGTTATAACTGGAGTTCGGGATGTGGCAGCAGATGAAATTCAGTAGTCGCACAGGAGTGTTCAGAGTCACGGTTTATGGAATAATATTGCGAATTGACATCAAACATTGATGCTTTTGACTGACTTATTGCTTTTTAATTATCCACTGCCCTCATCTTAATAGTAATTTTTAAATTCAACTGTTAAAGAATTGCACAAATTAAATTGGGAAATTGCACATACTGTTTTATAAAAATTAGAAGTTTTAAGATCTGTCATCAAATATTTTACTATTACAACAGGTTTTATGAAATGTAATAATTGCAAATAATAAAAAAGTGTATAAGGTTGTGTGTCCAGATTTCGATGCTCGCCATTGGTATATCGGTTATTAGAAGACATAGAGGAACGGTTAAATGCGGAATGTTTTGCAGAATTCAATGCTCGCAACAAATCTCATTTCAAATTCATTCGGACTTTTTACAATTTTTAGATATTTTGAAAAAACCAATATTTGCCAATTTCAATTTTCTTCTATAACTCGATAACGCCTAATGCGATAGCTTTTAAACTCTAACATTCAGACAGTTTTTTAAGACAAATTTTTTAGTGTTAACAGTAACCCCCGATTTTCATTTGTTTTCAAGTTCTTAGCGCTATCTTTTGTTTTTCTTATGGTAGCCATATTGGATTTTTAATCAGTTAGATAGTCCTTAAAAATAGCTTTTCAATAATGTACAACATGCCTAATAAATCTTCTAGTTCAAAATCTCCCACCAATTTCAATGCACTTTTACATGTCAATAATGACAAAGCTTATTTATCGTCTGTTTTACACTACTATTTCATAGCCAACTAGTTCCGTATTAGAGTGAAATTTTATTCAAATGTTCACATCTCTCGTGTAAATAAAGATTTATTAGGCACGTTGTACATTATTGAAAAGCTGTTTTTAGGGACTATCTAAATGATTAAAAATCCAATTTGGCCACCATAAAAAAAACAAAAGATAGCGCTAGGAACTTGAAAAAAATGAAAATCGGGGATTACTGTTAACACCAAAATTTAAAAAACTGTCTGAATGTTAGAGTTTAAAAGCGATCGCATTAGGCGTTATCGAGTTATTGAGGAAAATTCAAATCGGTAAATATTGTTTTTTTCAAAATATCTCAAAATTGTAAAAGGTACGAATGAATTTGAAATGAGATTTGTTGCGAGCATTGAAATCTGGACACACTGTATACAGCATGTGTAAAAACATATTGGGGATAGGATATATGTATACTAGGCATACCGGCAACAACGCCCAGTTGTGCCGGTAGGGAAGTACGATTATAGCATTTCAGTCATATTTCAGTCGGATACAATCAGCCGATGGATGTACATGTATTTATCTAAGCATCACACGCTTCGTAAATACATATTTACCAAATAAGAATGCAAAATACTTACTTCTGCCAGTTTTCTTATACTGCTTATACAACGCAGTAGGAAAAGTCAGAAAGAAATTCTAATTAAACATTAATTCTTAGTAAATTATTCTATAAATTAATTAAGTAAATAAAAAAATATGCAATGATTCAAATTCATTTTTTATATAAATCTAATTTGAATGTAAATTATTATTTGAATTATAAATTAAAAAAGTATTTGTTTTGGTTTTCATAATACCGTTCCAGAACAGTTTTATAATCATCAATAATTGCGTTGTATACACAATATAGTAAAACTCGCAGAAGTATTTTGAATTCTTATTTGGTAAATATGTATTTACGAAGCGTGTGATGCAGCTGACTGTAGGCGACTGAAATATAATCGTACTTCACTACTCACTACGGGTACGACCTAGGCGTTGTTGCCGGTATGCATAATATACATATATCCTATCCCCAATATGTTTTTACACATGCTGTATAACTCGTTTATAATATGTTGCCCATCGGCAGCAACACTGTCATTTTAATATTTTAGCATTCGATTTTTTTCATAAATTGAGAGATAATGTCTTTATCTCTCAATTTATGAAAAAAATCGAATGCTAAATATTACAAAATAACTTTAACCGTCATTTGATTACAAAACACAATATTCTGATTCACCTTGGTTTATATTTTTATGTCTATATATATCTTAGGATATAAAATCAGGCAATTTAGTAAAATATGTTATTTTTATGAACATCTGTGTAAACACAAAATTTGATGTTTGAGTTCTCTGTGCATTTTTTTCCTTGTTAGAAAGAGTCCACCTTGAGTTTCGACATTCATTCAAAGTTTTTATATATGTATACGTATTTCAATAAGGTTCTTATCTTTGCTATATACGTATTTTGTTGGAATTTATATAACAGATTGTATTTATTTTATTTCTAAATCTAAACAATAAAATTTATTATTAAATATGAGTGAATTAATACTAGCTATTAGGTACTATTTTGTCTATACAATAATAATATATATTAATACTAAAAAATATTTGAAAATACTTCACAAATCTAGCAGGCATAAGCTTAATCCAACAAGCAGGTGCTGCTGCTAGTTGTGGATGTATCCGTTCTTGCCTCCACATCCACAATGGCGTACCCAAAAAATAACATTGCATGGGTCTCTATATATAATCTCTCTACGATGTTACTATTGTTACTCATCATTGCTGTGGTATTGTTCTTTAACAAGACATATTATTTGAGAATCGTAGGCCACAATAATGTTCGAACCAAGATTTGAATGAAAAATATAGCACTACTATTTTTTAATTAATTATTCGCTAAATAACTACCGATATTCATTAAAAAAACGCATCATATTAAAGCACAAATCTACAGAGTCCATTAAAAAGAGTTGATTATTATTAAGTATTTAAGATAGGACTGAAAAATCAAAATTAGTACTATTTTGCAGTGCTTGATTATTATTAAAAGACCTTAATAAATAATGGAGTTATAGCTTGAGACCTGTATAATATACATAACGTATTCTGCAGTTTATTCTGTAATTGAACCATATTTTCCTCGAAAATAAAACACATTGTATGTACCTTATATTAGGCATGTTACTAACAAAAGTTGTTCAGTATTATCTAATCTGATTTGTATATGTATCGGAGTAAATTTCCGCTAAAAAATATATTTATATTAAACTCTGAGTTTAACACCTGCGACCCTGTTTTGAAAGTATAGTTTATTCAAATAAATATATTAATCATTTGAATTAAATAAATGATTATTTCGAAACAGAACTCTTTTTTTGACTTGCGCCAGCATCAAATCTATCTTTTGTATAAATTCTATTCAAATAAATGCAATATGCATTCAAGAATTTTTCAAACAACCTTGCTGAAATGATTCACAGAAACTACAATTAAAAGGTTAAATGCAATTTCAATTTCAAGTAAAATAGTCTTCTGTAATTTTTTCTATATCTATGTCGTAACCTACTACAGTTATATTTTGCTTTTAGCATGCCAACATGAAAAATTATTAGCTCAACATTATGCTCGAGAATCAGCTATGCCAGAAAATCGAATTTATATGCCAAAATGTAACGCAGATGGAAGTTACGAAAGCAAACAGTGTAATCTCGGTATTCAAGAATGTTGGTGTGTCGACTTCAGAGGTTTTGAAATTTCTCAGTCTAGAACACCATTACACCAACACCTTGACTGTGAGAAACCACCAAAATCTCTTTGTCCTCAATACAAATGCTCTGTGGACTGCCAACATGGTTTCGAAATAGACTCTCGTGGCTGTCGAACATGTAAATGTACGGATTCCTGTTCAAAATTGTCGTGCAGAGAAGACGGTGAAGTTTGTAGATTGGTCAATGTTGAATGCGTAGATTGGCCCTGTCCCCCAGTAGCCATGTGCTTACCACGAAAAGAAAATCCATGCCAAAATGGAGAACCTCTAAAATTAGGCAGTTCCGAAGAAACCATATCCTGTGGGCCAGAGTTTGAAAGTTGTCCATCTTCACATAAATGCCAATTAAGTCCATTAGGAGAATATGCAGTATGTTGTCCGAAACCAAGTAAGAAATCTGAAGTTCTTGAAATAACAAATAAAACCCTTTTTCGCATTTGTAGGAGATGTTTGTTTTGAGGGCTTAGATTTGGGTAAATGCGAAGACGAAGAAGACATCGAAAACTTAACGCGATATCACTTTAATCCCAAATCAAATAAATGTGAACCTTTTGTTTACAGTGGATGTGGAGGAAACCACAATAATTTTGAGACAGAACACTTGTGTAATGTTGTTTGTCCAGGTAAGTTATAAAATATACTAACAACGTCAGTTAATCAAAAAGTCGTAATACTTTGAATAAATAACACTGAATAAATAAAAGCTTTTACTGCAATAATTTAATGTCATCCAACTAATATTACTACCCAGTTGAGATTCTAAGTAATCAAAATAATGATGTCCTTTGATCAACAGAGCAAATTATTATTTAAACAATAGGTAGAAACTTTGAGGTTTGTTTGAGGATTTTTATACTTTTCCTATGCGTGTTATTTAGCGTGTAATAATTAAAATTAATTCATTAATACTTTTTATTACGAACATATAAGGAACCTCGAAGCATTTGGACTTATATACAAATTTGCATTCATATGATCATGTGGATATAAAAAAATGACCACTGTTAGTAGTAAGATTTGGAGCGGGGTATTTGGTGGCTGATCAGTGGTAGGGGTTTATACTTTTTAATTATATATATGTTTTATTTATTTTTCGTGATATTCTATGTCTATTGGTAGAGGTCATTAATTTATAATACCTACTATGATTATGCTTGTATTATTCTGACAATCAGCATTTATTTGGTTCTATAATTTTAGTTATAACTAGACGTGGGAGGAATTTAGATTTAATTTAGTCCCAGGATTTCTTTATTTTGTTTTTTCATTATCATTATTTGTGAAAGCTCTGCAGCAGATCTGAACTCATTTTACTGTGTTGGGAGTCCTTTGATTTTTACTATATCGAATAATGTATATTCTTCTGTCTCTTTTATACAGGGTGTTTCATCGGTTGGGGTATCGCGAATTAAAGTGCCTAAATATAAAAATATCGACTTCAAATTTTAACCACTTATAGAGCTTTTAAACCGCTACCAGCAGGTTAGGTTGTTTTTGATAATATTATTTTAATTAATGCGTAAATTAAAAAAAAACGTATTATCAAAAATTAAAAGTGCTCAAAAAATGTTCAAATTTGAATGGTGATACGTGGAAATATCACCCATATTAACTTCACAATCAGAATTTTTATAAACGAAACCGTTTGTCAAATAAAGTCAATATTAAATAATGTCGTTTTTCTTACGACAGATTTATGGTACTTAACTTTCTAATTGTGCTGTCCGCAAACAGGTAGTCCTTTTAAATTTATGACGGATAATAAATAAAAATTTATTATAAACTCAACACACAACACTGTAATAAAAAACCCATAAATTCTTCAACGTCTTGCCTTTAATTTTGAAATTATTGTAAAATATTCAATAATTGATTAAGTGTTAATTTTTTTTTCAATTGCATAGTTGATTTTATAGACATATCTTTTTAACACCTGAATTTCAATAAAATCTGAGTACTTTTGATTTTTTGAACGAAGGTTTTTTTTTATTTACGCATTAAATAAAATAATATTATCAAAAACAACCTAACCTACTGGTAGCGGTTTAAAAGTTCTATAAGTGGTTAAAATTTGAAGTCGACATTTTTATATTTAGGCACTTTAATTCGCGATACCCCAACCGATGAAACACCCTGTATATTATATTTGTTTTATTTATATATTTTTGTTTCGTATAGTAGAAAAATAGATATTATTATTTAATAATTTTTAAATTACGCAAACATACAAAATATTTGTAATTTCTAGTGCTCAGCCAATGCGAACGATTACGAGAAAAGAATCTAAAACAATCTGAAAGATACAGCAAACAAATGTTTATACCTAGATGTGAAGTAACGTCAGGTAAATGGGAACCTATCCAATGCCTTGATCATGTAGGCGTTTGCTGGTGCGTCAATCCACAAGGAGAGCCATTAAAAGGCACATTAACTAGAACAAAGCAACCTGAATGTAATTTCAGACAAGCTAGGAACAGAGCCAGAAATCGCATGGACGTAGTTGACGATTCGGACATTGGTAAATCTAACTTGCTTGCAATAAATCATTTCTAAAAGTTATTTATTTAGTTTTAGAAGAGCTAATGATGCAAATTGGAGATTTTGGAGACTACGAAGACCAAGAAATGGAAGAAGATAGTGTAGTTGACTGGGAACTGCCATTAAGATCGCGATGTGAAGTTGTCGGTGGCGCTTGCGATAGTAATGGTCAATTCTTACCGGGTCAGTGCGATCAAAATCTCTGCTGGTGTGTCGATGAAGCTGGCAATCAGTTGCCTAACACGAATGCTTTTAAGAAAGGCGAGCAATTATGTCGTAAGTATTATATATTTATGTATTCTATCAGTCTCCATTAAAAGAAAACATATTTTCTGATATAAAAACAGTGGAATTATAAATGATTTATGTTTATTAATGACTTTAGCATTATTTATTTTGATAGAAATCTACTTACGTTATGGAGACTATAATGTGTCTATTATTGATTTTCGCAGTCCCCGTGCGATTTTTACGTTCTACAATTTCCTTGAATTACAATAGCAAGAAAAGCGAAATAAACAGACTATACAAAAAATAACTTAATTTATACGTAAAATATTTTAATAGTCAAATTGCAAACACTATCACATAACTATCACATATATTGTAGCTCTCTAAACTTTTTGTAACAAGAGAATGTGAAATTGGCTACTGCTCAGACTTATAGTATTGAAAAGATAACAAACTTCTTGATGAGTTCTTGTCCTATCACCAAATCCAATCATCATTAATACAATTTCTTTCATTTAATTCAACAAATATTATCAAAGAATATTCACATAATGACACTTTTATTGCAGTAAATACCACGAAACTACTAGACGTTGTGTAAAAATTTAAAAATTATAGTATTCACTTTAAATTTGGCAAACAAAATTTGAGTCAAACTTATAATTTTTTGGATACCAGGGGTTAAACATTTTTAATATTGGGAGCATTTAATTTTCAAACTAAATACTTTAGGTCTCAAGCATTATATCTTGGTGAAATCGTATTATCAGTATTATCGTATTACAGAGTGTTCTATTTAAAAAGGTATGTCCACTTTTTGGAAAACCTGTGTGTGACGCTATAGCTAATTTTGATGTTAAAAATGATAACACGAAATCTTTATTAACGTGACAGATATTAACATTGTTTTACACTTTTGCCCATTATGTATATAATACATAATTGAATAGAATTGGAAAATAATATTGAAAATAATAGATTATTCTACCAAGTTTATTGGTTACGAATTGCATTCCAGTACTTTGCGAACCTTTATCATTCATTTTTAAATTAATCATCAGAACTTCAACTTTTCGTGATGTATTGAAGCTTAGTAGAATTGTTTCTGTGCTTGAAAAGGGTGATTGCTCAGACCTCGAGAATTATAAACCAATTAATGTGTTAAGTAATTTTGATAAATTGTTTAAGTCTGTCATTTACCAGCATATTATTGGCGAATCTGTAACCTATCTATCCCCAAGTCAGCATGGATACACACCAGGTCGATCCACCATTACAAACTTAGCTGAAATAACAAAATATGTATGTGAAGCTTTGGACAATTGCTCTCAAGTGGATGTGATTTACACTGACTTCACAAAAGCCTTAGACAGTATTGACCATTCCTTACTGATGAATGAGATAGATAATTTCGGTTTCTCAATTTGTCTACTTAAAATGGTCTCGTCATATTTAATAAATCGATCTAGTTATGTTCTCTACAATAGATATCAGTCTGGACATTGCACCCTAACATCTGGTGCGCTACAGTGATCCAACCTATGCCCGTTGCTATTTAATATATTTTTAAATGATCTACTGAATTCGCTAACCTGTGGTGCTTTGGCATATGCTGATGACCTTAAAATATTCCTGCGAATTAGTAGTTTGAATGATAGTTGTCTACTTCAGAATAACTTGCAGATAGTTAATCTGTGGTCTGTTGATGATAAAACACTTTTAAAGTAAATATACATTTGTTACTTTTGCTAAGATCACCAATCTTGCACTAGTACAATGTAAACAACATTAAGCTAACTATTAAAAAACAATTTACAGACTTGGGTGTTTTATTTCACTCAGCTCTTCAATTCTCGGACCATATATATGGAGTTTGTAATACCGCCACAAGATTTTTGGTTTTCCGATCCTTTCCTGCAGGGGTTTCACTAGCCACTTGGCTCTTAAATCTATTTATTGTGGTTTTGTTAGAAGTAGATTAGTGTACGGAGCAATTAGCCTTAGTTACAAAAGTAATGGTTTTTACCCGGCTCGGAAAACGAACTACTTTGAGTTACTTGACAGGCATTCCGTTGAGTCTTTATTAGATAGAAGAACATACAACAGCGCACTTTCTTATGTAACTTGGTTAAGAATTTGGTGGACTCGCCGGTACTATTGTCGCAGGTCAGCTTCGTAGTGCCATCAGGGCCGCGCGCTCCACTGACACCTTTTCGATACCCAAACCGAGAACTAACATACTTTTAAAGGCGCCTCTCTTCCATATGGTGGTAAATGTAATAGATATTTCCTCTGATTTTTTCATCTAGGCTGATTATCCCTGGGTCAGTAGATCATGTTATTTTTATTTACTATAGTGTTTATGTTTTATAATTTCAAGTTATTATTAGTTTGTAGGGACAACTGCTCACATGTACTACCAAAACTTATATACAGGGTGTCCAGAAACTCTCCTGACAAACGAAGACCGGAGATTCCTCAGATAATTTTAAGACAATTTAACCCAATTCACCCTAGTCCGAAAATGCTTCCTAAGGTCATAGGCGTCCGTTTTGGGTAGGTAAACGGTTATTTTAACGCATAACTTTTTTGTCTTTAACTTTTAAGAATTTGTGACACTAGATTATTAAATTTTCAGGTATTCTAGTACTAAAAGGTACTCTTACTTTAAGTCGGTAGGATACACCGTTTTCTAGAAAAATCGATTTGAAAATTTTTCGTTTTTTCGTCATTAAAATTCAATTTACTATTTTTTGCACTAGTTCGCTCTGAACTGCCAACAGAAATAAAACCTACGTTTTTAATTGTCAAATTGTTGTCAGTTCGCGAAGTTGAAATGACGAAAAAACGAAAAATTTTCAAATCGATTTTTCTAGAAAACGGTGTATCCTACCGACTTGAAGTAAGAGTACCTTTTAGTACTAGAATACCTGAAAATTTAATAGTCTAGTGTCACAAATGCTTAAAAGTTAAAGACAAAAAAGTTATGCGTTAAAATAATCGTTTACCTACCCAAAACGGACGCCTATGACCGGTACTAGAAATTCGCAATTGATGGAATCGATTCATCTCTGGAGGATAAATAAGCTTACCAGTTTTTGTTTTTCTAAATAGAAGCGTTCGGGAGATATTAAAAAAAACTAATTACAAGGCGCCATCTTCAAAGAGCTCTAGCTCCCTTAGGAAGCATTTTCGGACTAGGGTGAATTGGGTTAAATTGTCTTAAAATTATCTGAGGAATCTCCGGTCTTCGTTTGTCAGGAGAGTTTCTGGACACCCTGTATAGTATATAATTTATCTTGTAAATGGAGTTTGAAACTCTGCTGGGTAATAAATGTATTATTATTATTATTATTATTAATGTTGTATTTCAAATTATCATATTTTAAATTTTGAGTCGTTTATAATAGAAAGTTATTGCGATTATTTTATCATTACGATAATTATGACGTTAGATGTCGACTGTCATCAGAATATTTATTTAATTAATTTTTCAGTACCCACACCTATTGCAAGTGTAGATGTAATATTAGGGTTCAGAGGTGAATATGATGACGTGAGTGCAGTACCCGTTGTTAATCAAATAACAAGGGTTATCAAAAACTTGCGAGGAAGGGTAACAGATGATGGTTTATTTACTGAAATCACAAACGATGCCCTCTACGTTAAATTTTCTTTAATTGGCAGTAACAAAATTGATGTCGCCTATAGATTAGAGCAAATGGTAAGTTCGTATAGGTATGTACCAAATTAGTCACGACTTAATTGCTTGTGTTTCTTATAAGGTTACTCAACAACGGCTACCAGGAATAACGGCTGATATTACAAGATCAAGATTTATTCATAAGATGGATGCTACAGAACCATTGATGGCGGAAAGAGTAGTCGCTCTTGAGCACCGAGAAATAGTTTCTCAGTCACCCGTATCTTTTGTCACTCATTATTATACTGCATTAATAGTCATTGCTGCTGCGTCAGGATTCGTAATTTCAGTATTGACTCTGTTAGTTATATTGTATAGGCGAAAGGTAAGACGACAATTGTCGATAATATTACCTACTGATTATCTGCTATAAATATACCTATAGATTAAATAAGCCATTATAACATTTTAAAGAAAATAATAATAATACTAAACTACTACTAATTACAACCGGCAAAACAATAACTATTAAGAACGAACATAAAACGCGTAAATTAACCTTATAAGTATTTAATATTACACAGTATAGTCTATCTCAAGATATAGTAACCTGTGAGAGCTTTCATTTGCACTATATCTTGAAACATACTACATATGTATAGTCCGTTTCAAGGTATAGTGACCCGTGGGAGCTTGCATTCGCACTATATCTTGAAACGGACTATACATATATAGTATGTTTCAAGATATAGTGTAAATGAAAGCTCCCATAGGTTACTATATCTTAAGACCGACTATACATAACTTACAAATGACGCCAAGGCGGATGTTTTGCTGATTATATAAAGCCGAAGGAATGATTCGAAAGAGTCTAAGAAGATCTAGTATTGTGACTAGTATCTTGATCATGCTGAAAGCTTTGGGAAACAAAAACCAAAAAACTGGTACTCTTTGATTATAGATGGCGCAAGTAACAAACACGTTTTAAAGTTTCAATTTAACTGCGTGGAATTCTTGTTTTATTTTCTACAAATAAACGTGGGAATGCTAAAAAAAGGGCGCGAACAAAATTATTATCAAAGAAAGGAAGCGCTTTAAGAAAGTTTGGAAAACACTGTCCTAGTGTACAAGTAAGCTTGAGGCAGGTTTAAGAGGCCACCCTCGTCATACACCATTGAAACTTATGATTAATTTGTTGGTAATTAAGGGGGGGGGGATAGATTACATCATAGCGTTTAGAGACGCTTGAAAAGAGATATGCAGGAAACAAAAGTTGTAACGGTCGAAGGTTAAGTTTTACAGTTTTAAAAAATAAATATGAAATATGTACTTGCTATTCAAAATACAGAATCTTTATTAATTTAGTAATCTTTGTTGCTTTAAGTAGGAATTCACAGAGTTATCTTTCGTGAAACTTCAATAATTCACTTTAATCTTGAACTATTATTTTCAGAAGTAATTGTCACTTATAATTACACGAGAGCTTTATTTTTTCAGGATAAATTTTCACTTTTTAACGAGAATTTTTGTTGCTAGGTATCTGTACGAAACAAATTGCCTGATAAAACGACAAGTCCGAAGGACGAGTCGTTTTATCGAGCAGGCAATTTGTTGAGTTCAGTATCATTTAGCAACTAAATTCGAGTTTAAAAATTGAAAATTTATTCTGAAATAAAAAGAAAGCACGAGTGTAATTCGGTAAGATAATTTACTAAATGTGTAAACAATTACTGAAAAATGTATTACATAGTAATTATATTATTTAAAAATACAGTTATTAAAAACCTTGTTCTTATACATTTTGTGAAGATTACTTACAATCAGTTTGCAAATTTTGTCATAACAACACTTCACAACGAACACTATGATGATAAGTAAGCAAATTCATGTCGGGCAACCAAAGATAGTCCGCAAAGCTTACGGTTGCGTCGACTTTGACATTTCATTTTGACAGTGGGTTCGTTGAGTTTATGACATAACGAGAAAACACAAGTTGTTGTCAGGTCAACCAAAGGTAAACAACTTTTTTGCCGATATAAAAGTTAAAGTAAACTTTTATCACTGTTAAAGTGACAAAACAATTTTGACTTAGGGGTTTTTTACACATGCATTAAATTATCACAAATAATATTAAATCAAAATTATGTCAGAGGACATATACAAATAATATAATTATTGTTGTTAGGTAATGAATAGAAATTTATTATTTTAAATGGTGTCACCAGAGTATCCAACGGAAACAATTAAATTTTGAAGTAGAGTATATCAACGTAATTTAATTATCTTTAATTAAAAATTCCACCAAAACATATGTATTGTTGTGATTGATTAATAATATATTGCATATTTATAAGAAATTAAATTGTCACCAACAACTGTAAATTAATATGCCTAATTACCTAGAGATTTTGAAAATTTCAAGTATTAATTACTTTCTAAATTGTCTTTGGTGTAAACTGTGTTATAATGTACTTATATATAGTTATGATTTTAAATTATTTTGAAATAATTTAATATACAATACGTTAAAAAAATATTTAAAATGTACGAGCACTTTCTCATGTATTAGTTCATCTTAACATGATATCTTGCAATTCTTTAATATACCTTTTTTAAAAATTATGATTTTTGCAGGTGAGAAATATCACTAACACTGCCAACAAGGTTGTAGAAGATAATCAGAGATTTTTATCATTGAATCGGCCTATTTATATTGAGTTACCTAATGAAAAAGAAAACTCTAGTGGAAATATAACCAAACCGTCGTCGTGAATGCTGTGTTTCTTTAATATAATTGAGCGACCAAGATCTGGGCGTAGTTTACTCGATATAAAATTGTGAAAATGTGATTTTGTGATTAACGAACTGTCATTTTGTACATAATCATCAGTCAAACTTTGTGTAACTTTACGCCCTTAGATTTAAGACTATTTATATTTAGTTTAAGCTTTAATAATAAAAACATACCTAAAAATTTAACAAAACTTGTATTTTTGTATCACCTTTTATTGGAAAGAATATAGAATAATTCCGAAGACCAACAAACAAATTGAATAAGGCAAATTGACGTATACCCTACAGGCAGTAGGAAATAATATTTTTAGAATATGTCAGGATTGAAAGAAATACTAGAATATTTTCAGATTTATTAACAATTAACTTATTTCAATCTAAATTACTCTGCTGCACCTTTCGTTGAGAAACCTATAACATATTCAAAACTGAACACACTTTCATATTTTTAATTTGCACTAAGTTATGTATATTTACTTAAACTAATAAAAATGTACATAAATGTAAATTATTGTCTTGGTATGTATACAGAGTCAAATAAAAGGATGAATAAAACAAAACTTTCATGTGCCTACTATATTGAGGTTTGCCGCATACGCTAGTATTGACATCACTTGCGGCTATAATGCAATGTTTATTATTCGTTATACATAATTCTTATTCACTTAAATTAAAATGTTTTTTTGTGTCAGAATTGTCGATAAAAGGCGCTCAAATATATAAATTGATATATTGAAAAGCTGTCTTTTTAAATAATAGGACAGATGTATTGGTTACCATGAAAATAAAGTCACATAATGTCACTTCCTTGTAATGGATTCATATTAATTTCCTTACGATTACAATATACCACTTGCCGTGAATAATTGAAAAATTCCAGATTGATATTATTAAAATTATTTATTTTTAAATTTTGTTCGTCACTTTATCAAGACTTGTGTATTTGAGGCGTATAATAAAAAAGAAGAATAATACGTATAGGAATTTGGTAGACATTACATGAAGGTGCCATTGTATATTTTGCAGATGTAAAACGAGTGTAAAAGATGTATCAAGACTGGGTACGTACATATTTGAACAAAAAACAATAAATAATTTCTATGCTTAAAATACTACTATAATACTACGAGGGTACCTATATCAAAATATAACGGGACTGCTGCTATAACTTCTTTCACAACTAGAACTTTATAACACAAAGTACTTATCCGCAAGTAGGTTTTGCTTTAACTTTTGACGTTTATTACTAATTACTGAATTGTCAGTATTTGATGCACCCATCGAAAAAATGAGAGTGGAACAAATATATGCGAAAAAATTTTGTGTTCGTTTGGGTAAAACTCCAAATGAAACTTTTGAAATGATTAAACCTGCATACCCAAATGATAGTTTATCACGATCTAGTGTGTTCGAGCGGAATAAGAAATTCAACGAGTTGTGAAGCAGTGGAAGATTAACCTCGACGTGGGCGACTACCAACTGCACGGATTGATTCAAAAATTGCAGAAATTCACAACTTGATCCAAAATGATCGTCGGATTGGCATATATCAAATTTCTGACATTATTTATTTTTCTTATGGTTTTACTCAAAAAATTATTCATAAGGCAAAGTGATGCACTTAATTTTTTTTGATAAATAGGGTGATATTTATGATCACATTGTTCCTAGAGAACATACAGTAACTGGACAGTACTATTCTAATGTACTTCGAAAAACCCTAAAGGCAAAATTAAATAAAAAACGACCGTTTTATCAAGACATCGGTTGCATCTTGCATCACAACAATGTTCCGGCTCACAGACCAGCGATTTGTCAACGAACACTTGAAGAATTGGGGGTGAAAATTATGGTTCACCCCCCCTACTCACTTGATCTTGCTCCATGTGTCTTCCATTTGTTTTCTGAAGTCAAAAAAGAATTGAGAGGCCGAAATTTTTCAAAAAATAGTTTCTCAGATGTTTATGACAAGTTGACAAAACAATGGGACAAGTGTATTGCACAGAATGGAGAGTACTTTGAAGGATAGTTGTTGACGTCTTCTAAATAAATGTTTCATTTTTGTACTACAGCACCACTCTCGTTATTTTCTGATATACCCTCCTATTAACAAACTTGTTACAAATATAATTGCAACAGTAAAAATGTTGACATATTCAGCAGTGGTTAGGCATATCACGAGGGGGAAACCGCTGACTCAAAAGCGTACACCATAATCCCACCATATGTAAATAATCCCACATAACCCAATATAATTCCACACAATTCCAAATAATTCCTAATAATTCCAAATAATTCCTAATAATTCCAAATAATTCCTAATAATTCCAAATAATTCCAAATAATTCCAAATAATTCCAAATAATCCCATGTAATCCCAATAATCTCAAATAATCCCTAATTATTTCTTTATATGTTCTACGAGTTCTGAGGATTTTGTGCGCGTTTTAAAGGTAAATTAAGATTGAATCGAAGGTTGAATATACATAATACCTCCCTTACGAAAAATTTTTGTTTTATTTATACACTACTTAAGGAAAACATATAAACACAGCAAAAGTAAAATTCATAAACTTAAATATTCGTGAAAAATAAAAAAAAAACCGAATTAAATAATAATAATTAGTCCTTAACACAGAATTTAATCTCAGATTTAATATTATCATATTTCTTATAAATTTCGGCGTATGTGATTTCATCTAAATGAAAAGGTTCCATTTTGGTGGCAAATTTAACAGGGCCGTAAAAAATATATTTGAGATCAACCGTAGCCAACGTCTTGTTTAATTTTTGGCGAGGTAAACGTTTAATTTTGCTTCCTTCCACGTGTTAAAAAATTAATTTTAAAAATTGTATCATTAATAATTTCAATAATTTGACCTACATACCACCGTTCATCATAAAAAAAACAGCGTAAAATTTATTACACTCAATTACACTTAATAATGACCACTGAGTGATGGGTCTGTGATGGGATTTATTTTCGCTGTCTCAATTTTCTACACCATCAGAAGATTTCCATTTCGAGCATGAGGCTTCTGGTTCACCTGGTTCCTTTTCTTCAAAAGAATTATCACTAACAATCGAGCTAGCAATAGGACTTTCAATATAGTTAGGATGTTTGTTGTTTGATATCATTATTGAACGAAGGAACAATGAGAGTATTGCTAATTATAGTTATTGCTTTGCAGACTTTCCCAACATTTTTTGCCTTATCATCTTCTGAATTTTGTAACGAAGTTATCACTTGATGAGCTGGATTACCTTTTTCAGCATGTTCTATCGAAATATTCGCTTCAGAGCAAGAAATCTGATTAAAAAACCACTTAATATCTTTATTCTCACTTTTTTTCTTTGGATCACAGATCAAAGATGGGCTTGACGTTGATTTTAGTGTGCCGGTGGTCTTAGATATGGAACTAGGTGCAGAATAAGCACTTATATGTCCAGATAAATGCTTGTAAATATTTCCAAAAATCCATTTCTTAGAATGGCCTGGCTGTTGCGCATATTTTTGAATTTTATAGGAACTTTTACAGTAGCATCTCATAACGCAACATAACTCATTTCGTATTGCATATTTGGTTTCGAAAGATATTTCAAAAAATGTTTTTTTAAAAAAGTACCATTGGTCGTGGCTGCATTGCACTTATGTTTAATCCAGTTTCTTATAAAAGCAAAACTTTATTCTGAAATCCGTTCTTAATACTCCTTCATCTTCAAGAACCACAAGTAGAGTAGCACTTGTATTATCCGAGTTAATGCGAATCGGATCGTGCTCCAATAATCAAAATAGGTATGTATGTATATATATATATATATATATATAAAATAGGAAAAAGAATATCGGGTTAATGCGCTGTAGTGCAACCGCAGACACGTGTTTCAGACTCGTTGGTCATCGTCAGTACGGTGTAGCCAAGGAATAAGGTGGGATATCCTTGGAGATAGAAACAAAAGGAAGACCATCGGGAAGACAGACCACCAATTGCAGCTTAAATGTCAGAAGATCCTCAGGTCTGAGTGACAACAACTGACACCGCCGCGAGGCAGACATTGTCAACCCGCGTGCCGTCCATCCCAGGAATGATAAATCAATAAAGGAAATATCACGGATACAATATAAACATAGGAAAAAGAATATCGGGTTAATCCGCTGTAGTGCAACCGCAGACACGTGTTTCAGACTCGTTGGTCATCGTCAGTACGGTGTAGCCAAGGAATAAGGTGGGATATCCTTGGAGATAGAAACAAAAGGAAGACCATCGGGAAGACAGACCACCAATTGCAGCTTAAATGTCAGAAGATCCTCAGGTCTGAGTGACAACAACTGACACCGCCGCGAGGCAGACATTGTCAACCCGCGTGCCGTCCATCCCAGGAATGATAAATCAATAAAGGAAATATCACGGATACAATATAAAAATAGGAAAAAGAATATCGGGTTAATCCGCTGTAGTGCAACCGCAGACACGTGTTTCAGACTCGTTGGTCATCGTCAGTACGGTGTAGCCAAGGAATAAGGTGGGATATCCTTGGAGATAGAAACAAAAGGAAGACCATCGGGAAGACAGACCACCAATTGCAGCTTAAATGTCAGAAGATCCTCAGGTCTGAGTGACAACAACTGACACCGCCGCGAGGCAGACATTGTCAACCCGCGTGCCGTCCATCCCAGGAATGATAAATCAATAAAGGAAATATCACGGATACAATATAAAAATAGGAAAAAGAATATCGGGTTAATCCGCTGTAGTGCAACCGCAGACACGTGTTTCAGACTCGTTGGTCATCGTCAGTACGGTGTAGCCAAGGAATAAGGTGGGATATCCTTGGAGATAGAAACAAAAGGAAGACCATCGGGAAGACAGACCACCAATTGCAGCTTAAATGTCAGAAGATCCTCAGGTCTGAGTGACAACAACTGACACCGCCGCGAGGCAGACATTGTCAACCCGCGTGCCGTCCATCCCAGGAATGATAAATCAATAAAGGAAATATCACGGATACAATATAAAAATAGGAAAAAGAATATCGGGTTAATCCGCTGTAGTGCAACCGCAGACACGTGTTTCAGACTCGTTGGTCATCGTCAGTACGGTGTAGCCAAGGAATAAGGTGGGATATCCTTGGAGATAGAAACAAAAGGCATTTTTATTAACCTCGTAACCAACCACGTAACTGACTTGAATGAATATGTACTACCCTTGATGCACTAGACGGAAATGGAGTAATAGCGAAATGAATAGCAAAAGAAAAATAACTTTTGACAATATTCACACCGATTTTGTTAAAAAATTGGCATAGAATTAAGAATCAGGTGTCGGATAATATGGAGTACGATTAACATATAAGAAAATTGTTCGAATAATCTGGGTTCTACTGTACATATGGCATATACTATACTATAGATTAACTGAGGTCTCGGCCGATATCTTCGCTAACCTAAAATTCCAATGCACCAATATGTTGCAAGGGATTTATCTTGCGTTTTAGATTGTTGTAGAACGTTTCTTTTGAAATGGCTGGAAATTATGGTAATTAATCTTCTGTGACCTTGTATGAGTTTGAAATTTTCTGATTTTTTCGAAAATATTCCAAAATACGATTCATATTCCTCCTTGGGAATTAATGTCGGTACTGTCTCGGCCATAAATTTCTCCATCTCCAAGATGTCATCATCTGTGATTTGAGCATGTGATTGTGCGTTAGTAAATCCATTGATCCTTAAAAGATTTTTTATGCAAACAGGCACCGAAATATTTAGCTTATTTTCAACTTCGGTGAAGCACTCAGCCTCTGTTTGTGAAACGTCCATCTAAAGAAAAACAACGGGCCCTTACAAATTACAATTACTCTCTTGGTAAAAGGACTTGGTAATAGATTTCAAGTGAGGATCATACCTTGATTTCAGCTGTAAAAATTATCCCCAAGATTATCTGTGCAATAATTCAGTGGCAGCAAAAATAAACAGCATAACATCCTAGAATATCAGATCACACCGCATTACACTGACTTGTATAAATAAAATGCCGAGTGGAAGGCGCATGCGTTCAAATCTCGGTTCAAACCGGTTGAAACTAGTGTACGATCAGTAATTTCCCGCAAAATATCGTATGATCAAGTAATGAGTCGTAAGGCGTCATTCGTGGAAGTGGAAAACTACCAAAGGCACTTTTTGTTAAAATTCAATTTGATTTTTACTACTGTGATTGAACTATGGATATGACGTTTAATTTGAAGTGATGATTCGATTATTTAAAGTATTGTTGATTATACAGGACAATAGATACAAAAACATTTTTTCTGATGACCGTGGAATCCGTCATAATTCTACCAAGTAACCCCGCATAATCCCACATAATTCCAAATAATTCCATGTAATTCGATATAATTCCAAATAATCCCATGTAATCCGATATAATCCCAAATAATTCCACGTAATTCCAATAATCCCAAATAATTCCTGGAATTCCTACGGGGTGTACACCATAATCCCTCAGCGGTTTCCCCCTCGGCATATCATGATATAGGTCCACGAATTAATGTTGTTTCCTTTTACCTTCCTGCAATCCCACAAAATGTATATAAGGTGAAGTGGGGTAAATGTGATAACGGGGTTAATGTGACAGCGTCTTAAATTAATTTGAAACAAAAACTGTTGTCAACGCCACCTAACGTAGAATAGTCTATATGGTGTTAACATAAGATTCAACCCAAAAATTGAAATTTGTCACCCACTTACTTTAATAATATGTCTTTCTACCACACATAATATCATTTCAATTGAACATTATCTTCATTTTTTGTATCAAACTGTCTCCGCGAAAAACCTGTGGGGAAAATGTAACATAAACTATATCACATTTACCCCTTTTAGACATGGTGCGCAATTATGTGCGAAAAACCACTGACAACCCAAACTATAGCCAAGCCGATCTTCAAAAGGCAATAGAAGAAGTTAAGGCGGGCAGAGCCACAGTTTATGGGGCACATAAGCAGTACAAAATACCTTACTTCACACTATATAGTCGCGTGAAAGGGCTGCGTGCTGAAGTTAAAAACCACAAAGGGCGTCCCACCTACATTGATCACAATGAAGAGGTTAAATTGGCTGAAAGCTTAAAGATCATGGAAAAATGGGGTTTTGGCATGTCACGCAAGGAGGTATTGGAAGCAGTTGGAACTTACATTGCTGCTAATGAAAAACAAACCAACTTCAAGGAGGGTGTCCCAGGAGAAGACTGGTTCTTATCCTTTAAAAAACGACATAACCTCAGTCTCAAGATACCTCAAAATATTGAGTACGCAAGAAAAAAAGCAACTGATCCATTTCTAATTTATGCCTATTTCAACCTCTTAGAGAAGGTCTTAACAGAAAACAATTTAATCGATAAACCTGAACGCATATGGAATCTTGACGAAACAAGTCTTTCAATAGATCCACGAAAGAGTAAAGTCGTCGGAGAAGTAAATAAACCTTCGTCGCGAACAGTTAGCTCCCCAGGCAGAGAAAATACCACTGTTCTTGCCATGTGTAATGCTGCAGGTGGTAAAGCACCACCTTTGATTATTTTCAAAGGTGCATATGTGTGGGATCAATGGTTTGCCCCGAAAGGGACAGAATTTGCAGGCACTGTTTACGCCGCTAGCAAGAAAGGATGGATGGAGAGCAATATTTTCAAAAACTATCATCCCTACTATTGGTAATGAGCGACCTGTTGTTATTGTGTACGATGGACATAGCACCCATGTATCCGTGGAAATAATCGAAGCAGCTATTCAGAACAACGTTATAATCATTAAATTACCCGCTCATACCAGCCATCTCCTTCAGCCTTTAGACCTAGCAGTTTTCAAATCGTTTAAAAGTAAGTGGGACCAAAAAGTTATTTCCTGGCAACGTCAAAATTTTGGAAGAAAACTACCTAAGAAAATATTTTCTCAATTTCTTTGTGAAACTTGGCAGTCTATCTCACCAGAAGTTATAAGAAACGGCTTCCGCAAAAGTGGAATTTATCCCCTAAACAAAAACGTGATTCCCAAAGAAACATTTCCACCAGATGCCATGAAAAGATGGGAAGCAGAATGTTCAAAAAATCACCCTGACCGTCAATGTGGAGAATCAGAAGAAAATCGTGGAGGGCCATCAACATCACATTCAGTATCTCCGCAGACACAAGAAACATCTAAAGAAGCCAATTTATCTTTCGAAGAAATATTATTGACGCAAATACGACAAAAACCACAACCAGAGAAAGAGAAAAGGTCAAAAGTGTGCCCAGGAGCAGAAATTTTAACGACAGAAGAAGCATTAGCTCGAATAAAAGAGAAGAATGCATTACTATTGACAAAGAAAAAAAGAAAAAGATTGTTAAAAAGGTGAAACAAACACAAAAGCACCTGTTAAGTTCATCTAGTTCGGAAGAGGACATAGATCAAGTCCCGTACATGGAGTCAGATGATGAAGACTTTTGTGATGAACAGCAGGAAGAAGATGATATTCCTGTCGCACCCCCCTTTATCGCGAAAGGCAAATGGGTTATTGTGCAATATTGTACCAAAAAACAGCTGAAGCATTTTGTAGGACAAGTTCAAGAGAAATGTGGTGATGACTGGGTAATCAAATTCTTGAAGTACGAAAACAAGAAGTTTATTTGGCCCAAATTTGAGGATTTAGACACTGTGTCAGACCAAGACGTCGTTAAAATTTTGCCGGACCCAAAAGACATTAGGCGCGGTATTCACAAATTTGATTTTTATTTCAATGAATATAAACTCACATAAGAATTTTATATTTTTTTATTTTGTCTGAATTTAAAACTTACAAGTGGTTATAAAACAGTTAATAATTATATATGAAAATGTAGCTTTTCTTTTATACTTTCACATTAGCCCCATACCTCGTACCCATCTAAAACCTTAGAGAAATACTAAGCGGCTGTCACATTTGCCCCATTTTACGGGGTAAATGTGACATAGTGACATCGTTTTAAAAAAAAATTATAGTGCCCAAACGCTTATGTAAACAGATTTTTTGTCATTGCGGTCATACTCGTCAAGAATCCTAAAGACTCTATGCAAATATCTGCAGTTCCCAGCTCATTTATTGAAAAGAGGTAGAGCGTCAAAGTTAGACTATTTCAAAACTACATCGCATTTACCCCACTTCACCTTATAGAGCAATTCTAGTTAAGTGAACTACTTATGATGATTTAATTGATTAATTTTACCAGAATTGATTGAAATGTTAGAATATTTTTTGTAGTTCGGGTTTATGCATTTTGTAATCAATATGATCGCAATTACATAAAATTAAGTAAGCAAATGAAAACACGATTTCCGTATCTTTATTATTATTTATTTTAATGTGGTAGGTATGTCATATATTTTTTTGGAAATTTGACTTAATTTTTTTTTTTTACCACAAATTATAATCTACAGTGAGCTACATTAAGAGACTACAATAATATAGTAATTTCAAGTATATATTTAAAGATGTTAGAATTATAACCATCGTTTCTCGTATCATATACTACAATTGCAATAAATTCTATTACACGATTACTCGATGTACACATGCTGATGTAGACTTTGTTTCAAATGTGTATTATAAAAAACAACAGAATATATCTTTATTTAACAACATAAGTAACATAACTAGCCTCAATGCCGCATGTTTTTGCTGATACATGTATAAGACAACATATCGTATCTTATCTTTCACATATTTATCCTGTAAATTATTTCATTTTGAATAAAATTAAAATATTGCATTTTGAGTAAACGATGAAATTAAATTTTGAAAATATACTGAAGTAAGAAAAACTAGGAAGTCTTCAATAATCTAAAACCAACAATAAATCTTCACTAGAATAAAAATAACTTAATTAAGTTTAAATTCTTCGATTAGCTGTAGAATCTTCGTAGCATCTTCATCAAAAGTATCCCTTTTCTTCCTGCCAACTATTACAGGGGTACTAGTTGCTGTTGCTGCAACGGTTTTACTTTTCAATGCGTAAATGAGTTTCTAAAGCAAAAAATATGTACATAATTGTTATTATTATAAATTAAATATTAAATTACCAGAACAAGCTTGATTAAAAACACTGCGAATGTAAGGAAACCTATAGTCATCAAAGCACCTTCGTTCGATGGGAAGTCCATGTGATGATCTTCTTTATCATAATATTCTCGAGCTTCCCTGGTTGACCTTCTTCTCCACAAATTACTTATTTTGTCTTCTAAATAAGTATAATTAAGTACTATATGTTTTTATATTCAAAATAATAATCCGTTTTTTATGTTATTTGTTGTATATCTTATCTTAACATTTATTTAAAAAGCAATATTTTTAGAATGGCTGGAGTATATATAAAGAATAAGTTTTGTTTTCAGCTCGTAAAGCAAATGAGGCGTAACCTATAAAGGATCTCCAGGTTGAGTAGCTCGCTAGTATACAGCAAGAGCAAGCGTCCTATGATTAGCCGATATTACGGACTCTTGCATCTAAACGTAGTCCCCGATATACCTATTAGAGGCACAATATACTTGCGTACTCACATTCGATCTCATAGTGATCTGATTATGTTTTCGTAGATTGACAAAAAGAACAAATTAAATTTTCTCTTTGAGTGGTGACATTTGCTTAGATAACTAAGTCGATAATAACGCGAAGAATGGAATACTTGTATGTAAAAAGTTATAGCAGTACAACTGGGTTTTAGAAAGAAATAAAAACAACCCGCGTAAAGCATCTAAAGAATAAAAATAAGTAAATAGAAATTCCATTGTAAAAAAATATAAACACGTAGGTATAACAGATATACCATAAAATAACATAAAAATTAAAAATAAAGAAAATTAAAATTAAATAAGAAATTGTCTCCGGGATATGTAACGAAATAACAACTCTGTAAAAATAAGATAAACAGATTTATAGTAGAATCATGCTTTAAAAAATAAAGTAACTACTCTTATCAATAAAATAACGAAAAATCGAAAACTAAATGAAAGATTCTCTTGGAGAAAAAGAAATAAAAGAAAACTATACAACCAAATGATACAAAGTATAAGTCTGTCCTTTTGCTAGCCAACACCCAACTGATATATGTTACATTAGGTTTGTTCTAACCTCCAGTTCTGAACAGTTCCGTAACCGTTCTAGAATTAGTAGTTCTGATAATAATGCGCTTGTCCGGCCAAATCCTGGTTCTAGAATGGTTCGAAATCCTGAAGGATCGAACAGTTTTACAATTGGAATTTTAGGGAAACTTGTACTAGCAACATTAGTAATAGTAATATTAAAAAACACCAAACTTATTGGAAGAAATATCAGTCGTAATGAACGTTTAATAGCTAATGCATCTAACCACCAAAATTGCGACAGGATTTAAAAAGTAGTGAAAAAGTTGTTTATAAGAAATACATTTTTCTAAACTTTGTTATGGATATTTCTGCATTTTTTAAAAAAACACCAAACTGGTGGACAAATGTCATTCGTAATGAACATTTAAATGTTACATCTCAAAATTGCAACAGGATTTAAAAAGTAATGAAGAAGTTGTTCAGAAGTACATTTTTCAAAATTTTGTAATGGATATTTCTGATAAACCGGGTAAATAAAACAAGGATTTTTAATACAAGCTGTTATTAATAATTGGCACGTGCATCAAATGCACACATATTAATAAATATGTATTACATAACTATAAAATCAAGAATCATAATGAATTTAAACAAATATATTACAATACATTTTCAATGTTCAAAGACAACTCCTCTTCTTTTTTTTAATCTGTGAAGTAGTACACTCTTTCAATCCATTTTGGAGAATTGAAGCCTTTTTGGTAATTTGAATTGCGATACCTACATGATTTGGTACTTACATCAATCAGACTCTGTACGTTTTGTGTCACAAGTCTGGGAGTCACATTAACTTGCAATTTATTATAATTTTCATGACGTAACAGGCTGGTACAAGTACATACATAGGTATAATAGATTGTTCGGATATCTAATATATTGATATAACAGATTCCCTTTATTTTTCTTAAATCTCAAGGGGGGGACATCGAATCAAAAATTATAAGTTTAGTTTACATAATATTAAATACTATTTTGTCTAAGTTTAACAAATATGTCAGTTTCTTTACGAATATATGATAATTATAAATTAACTTTTCACATGTTCGCAAGTTCCTCTAATTGTACCAATGCATTCACTTTATTCTTAGAAGAAGAATCACTTGCTAGACTCAATAACATGGTAGTCAATGAAGTAATTTCTAAAACAATAAACCACCATTTGAAGAAACTAATGTTTAGTCACATACTTATAGCCGTTTACTTTGGCTATTACAAAATTGATATAATGGGTGTGAATAAAAACAACTGTAAAAAAAATAAAAATAGGTTTGATGAACCGAATCACACCAATACTCTAATACCTAATATCACAAACTAAAATAAACGACAACTTAAAAACTAACCTACAACAATTCCAAACTCTGAAGTTCAACATAAATACGATAAACATAACCAGAAAAATGCGAAAGCTGATACGAATGACAATTACGCATGCTCCGGATTTATCAGAATTTCAAATACTAGCCCATCATCCAGAACTGTTAGAACCGTTCCGAACGGTTCCTGAATTACTAGTTCTGAAAGACCGAACACTGAACTACCAGTTCTCAGAATTTGCAGTTCCAGAACTGATTGGTCCGAAGAGTCTTTTTCTTAAATGACATGCGCACTAGTTTTAGAACCGTTCAGAACTGCAGGTTCGAACAAACCTATTACTGTACGTGTCTATCAAAGATTTTTTTCCGAATATACTTTCGAAGAATATCGATTGCGTTCGGTGATCATAGAACGCTCGCTCTTGCTGTATACGTAAAATGGACTCGCCTAGATATATTATGCCAGTTACTAATAAGTATCAATCTTTAGTATTGCAATTTTTACGACACTGCCGAACACATCTCAATTTAAGAACAACTTAATCAAAAAGTTTTTAAATATTTTTACCAGAAGTGAGATTTATCGAAAGCAGCTTTTTAGAATATCTCATTTATTAAAAACATACATGCTTTAGAGCTTGATTTTGAACAATTTTTGTAAAAAAATTCCTAATTTAAACCGGAAGTAACACTTTTAATCTAATCGAAAACTTTTTTGTTTTGAAAATATTTCGCAAATTATGAATTCTATGCAAATTCCTTAAAAGTATAAAAAAATTGGATTTAACTAAAGTATCAAATAACATTATTGTAGCAATTAATAACGGAATGGTTTTTGTGTGGTTCTTCTGAACTCCTCTAAAGCTTTTGATAATCTTACGCACCAGGCTCTGTAGACAGAATACTATTATGCTTAATTAAATTCAGCCTGTGGTGTCTCAGAAGTCCTTGTTGGAACCATTACTTGATTAAATATATATTTCTTAATGCTGAATATTTGGGGTTACACTTTGCTGTTTCCATTTTGAATTTTGCAGACATAATAATAATTTGCTTATCTGTCCAATAGACTAAGAAGATTTTGGTTGAGCAAGGATGTCAGCAATGATTCTATTACAGATTCATGGGCTATATTCCCATATCACACATAAACATTCACCGATTTTGCAAATTAGCGATAATCCGCCATCGAAATGAAAGCTCTCATCAAAATTGCCACGTGAGACTTGCAAAAGGATTTTACTCTTAAAAGTTGTAACCATCCTTGGTTTGTACTAATCGAATTTCTCATTATACAATCATCTGATATTTTCGACCACCACTAATCTTATTTTATACATATTTCAAAGTATTTTTTCGACCCAATTTGAAAAAATAACACAGTTTTTATATTTCTTAGAATAAAAAATTATTGCTATACATAGATATCTTATGCTTATTTACGTTACACTCGGTTTTCTTCGACTTTCTTGAAAATATAACTGTCAGTGTATATACAATCAGTAAAAAGTAACCGAGTACTTAAGGCTCTTTTCCGATGTTTTCGCTAGCCTGTTAAGGACTTCAAATAAACGGAGTGGTATGCTGTCTCTATAGTCTATTTTTCTTGAGGGTCTTCTACACCTATTTCGCTAATATTTGACATTTTTTACAACATTGAAAATGGTCATATTTATTCAATTTTATTTGCGCTTCGAACAATAAAATTTTCAGCGATACGCCTTTACGATAGAATACATTTTACATATGAGTACTGCTTTTACCTGTAAGTTTAAATTCTATTCGTTCAGATATCCCACGACGTCTGTGGTAAATGCTGATATCCATTCGCTGTTCGATAATAAAGGTTGTGAGCAATGTTTTTCATTTAACAAAATATATATGACTTCTGTCAGTTCGAAGAATCTCTACAAAACTTTTCCATTGCTGAGCTATCTAACAGCTCTGTGATAAGGCATGTCAGAATATTCGGCTTCAATTCACGAAACTGACGATGGTTAAGTCCACGAGAGCGAATGACGTTTACTACTGCTACAACTGGTGCAATAATACATGACAGAGTGAGGTGTTCCCACAAGAAGCCTTCTGGTCAATAATACAATGTTTTACCACAGTTTTTAAACATTTAGTACCTTCACAAGCCTTAAAAATTGTCCAACTTTTCCTTTCCCCGTTCCACACATATTTTCCACCATCTGTTGACACATTTAAATTGATTCCATTGCAAATTATATGGTGTTAACTTTTTCTCGACTTCTTTGAAGTCTTCTAACAGTTGTGTCCGCCGAAAGACTGACATGTCGCAAGACGCAATCTGTTTTAAACTTTCCAATTTTAATACGTATATTAATTCATTTTCTGTGAGGTTTAAACACCGTGCCGCGTGCTTTGTTTGGTAGTGACGACAGCTATTATGTCAATACACAAAACATAAAACTTTGTCATTTAATTCTATGACAAAATAATTGGCACTCCATTCTGTTTTAAAAGCAGGATATTCGCGATCTACTTTCCTCTTCTGTCAACAGGCACACACATTTGCCTGTTGGGAGTGCTCTTAAGATCAACGACAAACGAAAAAATACGATAGTAGTGCCACTCGCGGTCATTATTCACAATTCACAACTATCGACCGTTGCATAATAACGAGTAATTTGATTTATTTTTCTTGGAAAAACAATGCACATCACCTTGGAGTTTTAGATATAATTCCTTCATTATGAAACCTATTAATAGGTGGATGATCAGCGGATAAGAAAGCCATTTCTTATGAGAAAACGATAAAATCATTCTTAAGGATTAGTGAATTTGAATCTCCAGTTAATAATAAAAAGTTGCTCAGTATACGTCAGGCTTCTTTTCCTTAAGTGGCGCAAAGGTGATGTAACAAGACAACACTTTATAGACAATTACCTGTAGCTTTAGCAGTTTTTCATATATAACAAGCTTGAGAATATATTCTCCCACTGCACCACCACAAAAAAGAAAAATAATAAGCAAGATTAGATATTGACAAACAGCTACAAGTTTTCATATCGCGGAACGAAAGTAAATATTTAATAAATTGTTCATCAAAAATAAAGAAATTCAGTATATTTCACAAATAGTGTTTGAGGTATACTCAAACACTACTATAATAATTTTTCACAGAAACTCAAAGATTAGATACTTATATAATGCATCTGTAATTGATTTACGCTGTCACAATTTGCATTTTAGCGACGTTTGCGTTTTACAATTTTCACCCCTGCGTGAATTCAAATTAATGGTCAAATTTGACATTAGAAACTCATAAGCGCGGTTTTAAGTTTCTAGTAATGATTTTGAAAATTATCGACATAAACTGATCAGCTGTAACATAATATGAACTCGAAATTACACTATTTAGTCATATTGGCAGTGTTACAATAACAAATAGGTATGATCATATGTAGGCATGATATTGAACAAATGAAGGAAGACATTTCCAAGTTGCCGATTTAATAACATAAAAATGTCTAAATCGCAATGCGTACCTAAGTCTATTACAGATATCCATTATTACTACAATGTAAATATCATAAAGATTTTTGTTTTTAAGAAAAAAGAAATATTTATACATTGTTGTTAGATAATCCGGCCATAAAATTGTAAAATGAATTGCAGGAATTTTTGCATCAAATAAAATAAATATAGGTAACTCGTAATATGGACCACTATACATATATGTAATATATTTAAATACTTACTTATGTTGAAAAGCAAACTAAATTTCATTTCTTGTAATAAATCAATTTTACTTTTAATAGTTTGATGAGCATTTTTTATTAATGTACTTTGTATGTTTTCGATGAATGGCATAAAACCCAGATAACTTTCGTTTTTGTTATTTTCATTATTTGCATTTCCATTTAACTTTTCCTCCAATCTTTGTTCGTCGACGAAAACTCTATTTACATAGGTGCGCTTATCGAAATTTTCTCTTTCTCTATCCTTTTTAAATTGTGTTGTTCCAGTAGCAAAATGAGAAATACTACTTTTTATTTTAATTGTAGACTTATTACCTCAAAGTATAAACAGCATAAGTATAAATTTGTATATAAATTAGAGAATGACTAAATACCTATACCTGATTGTATTGGAGTTTTCGAAATTTCTATCCACTCTGCAAGACTTAGACAGATTTGGAAGTATAACTACAGGAAACGTAATATAATAAATATATTACCTAGCAGTACTAAATAATTTTACATACTTACTATAAATATAATTTGAGACATCATTCTAAGACGATAACTGCTTGACACTGACATTCATATCTTTGGTACATAAACATCACGAACCGTGTAATCACTTAACAGAACTAAGTGTTCTGTTCTTCTTTCTTTCATTCATTTACTGTACTTTATAAATGAAGATGGCATATTTTAAGAAAAAATAAAAATAAAAATTATACCTAACGGAAAAACCACGACAATGACGTGCTGATTATTATCTGAGTCGGTATTTCATATTTACCTATTTTATGTTAATACATGTTTAAATCATATAGGGTGAATTGAACGCTTAATACTTCTAATAGGTATGTTATGGCTGTAATAATTATGTGTATACCAAAGTTGTTCCAAATTAAGTTTTAACTTCTGTGTCTTCTTAATAAAATAAACCTCTGTGTCAAACTGTTACTTTCGATCTGAATTATTACAGAAATTATTTCAAATCAGTTCAGAGTACTTTTTTCTTTTAATGATAATAATAATAATATGGGATATCATAATTTGAGAAATACTTGCAAAAAACTGCCATTCGATAGGAGTAAAAGTATTTTTTCCGGTTCCTACTATATTTTGAATTACAAAAATTATTTCAAACTCCAAATGCAGCCCTAAATACCTTTGTGAGAGACATGTTTGCAAAAACCATTTTCTCGGTATCAGGAGCTTTCAGAAAGACAAAAATCGCTAGTACGTATAAGAAAGTAAAAATAACACTAGCCCGCACGATTTATATACCGACTTAACAGTCCAAAATTTTAGTATTTTGCATTGTTTTAAACACAAACACTGTATTCTAACATAGGGTATCACGTCACATTTTCAAAATAAAATTTTTACATTAGTCATCGCGAAATATCATAAAATCGAAACTTCTGGAATCGATACGTGCATATATGAAGGTTGCAACCAGCGCAGTGATTCATTTATTGTTTAGTTGTTGACGCGGTCTGGCAAGAGACAAACGAAATGTCACTGAATTGTCACTTAGTTAAGAAAGTTTGAAGCAGTGCTCCACAAATTGTGTTGCGTGTGATTTTAAAGAATGGAAAATCGTGCAAGGTAAAATTCTTCTTTCTACTGGATTATATATGTTACAAAATCACAAATGAAGCCTTTAAGTGAATTAATTCAAAGATGTTATGAACAATATTTTGGATTTAAAATTAAAAATCAAGACAAAACATGAGTACCACATATATGCTATATTTCGTATTATGTCAGATTAACTAAGCGGAACAAGAATTCTTCTGTAATCTTGTCAGAAAGGCCAATTATTTAATGTAAACCAGCAGATCACGTCACGGGCTGTTACTTCTGTCTTGTAAAAATTGAAGGGTTTTCAAAAAGAAATAAACACAAAGTAGGGTAATTCGAGGAGAGATGGCCATGGTTTTCGTTCTAGAGTCATAATGAATCAAGGATTTCAAAAATGTATGCATAATAGTAAAAATTCAGACCGGAGGTATCTAAAAAAAATATTTTTTTTTATGAAGAATTGGCCATCTCTCCTTGGGTATGGAGGTGAGTTGGCCATAATAGGTAAGGAGTGATGGCCATATTATTTTCACGTACATATTGCTGTGGTATTTTTCTGAATTTTTAAAAATATAATTAAAAATAAAAAATAATGAGAAACTGGCTATAACCAGATTTCAATATTAAAAATTTTATATATGTAAAAACATTGATAAAACTAGATATAAGTGGTTATTACAAAATAAATGTGAATATAACCAGATATCAGTGAATCTGGTTAACACACTTTTATATATATAAATAAAAAATTAAACAAATAAAATGCCAACAAAAATAAATTCCAGCACAATTTATTTAAATAAATATAAGTTTACATATTTGATATATTAGTCATAATTTAACATTTCATCAGATATGAATATATAGAATAATCCATTAACTTATATATATATTTTTGTTTAAACTATTGGATAACACAACAAATATTCGAACTGATGAACATACAATACAATACACATCAATGCAATGTGGGTTGTATACCCGTAAAAATGAAAGCATTAGAAATTAAAAGTGTTGACCTCAATTTGAATAAATTAGAGCACAAGAATTGTATTATATATTATACAAAACATAATGTTCAAATACTGACCTCGGTCTAAAAAAGGATATGTAATGATTTTAACAGTATTATTAGTAATTAATAGAAAAGTAGGCCATTCTGGTAATGCATTCTTTAGCAACAATAATAATCAATGAATAAAAGCCTGCATTCAGCATATTGCCATAATAATGAACACTACTGCAGAGGCAAAGGTCTTGATACGTAAATAAATGTATTCCACTTATTTCTCAACCACTGTATAAAAATCAATTGTATTTTCTTCCGTATGGGGCATAGAAATGCATATAAAGGTGTATGATTTATTTATTTTCTATACACCAACACACCCAAAATATAAATATTGTAGCCACTATCACTATTAAAAATAAAACGTTATGTTAAGTATGCATTTTTCACTGGTATCTCCTGAATAAAACGATATTATTGAATGTACATTTAAATATGCGATTGGTACATTTTCCTTCATGTAAAAATGCTCCAAGAGATTCCAAGCTAAAAACAGATAGAACATTAGTCAGTATATAATATAGTACAGCTTAAAAATACCTACCAATCAATAAAAGTCAATCGATGTTAATTGGATATGCAAATGCATAATATGTAAACAACAACAATAACATGGCGGACGCAAAATCATGTGATCACATGACATCAATAATTACCAAAACAAACACGGAGGGCGCAGTAGAAGAAAATTCAAGTAGAATCCAAACATTTTAAAACAAAATAAGGCGTTTGTCAATTGTTGAGGGGTATATAAGCGCGTGCATTTGCAATTATAGAGGAGTTCATCTGAAGATCTTGAATACCTAAGAAGAAAAAGTTGATCAGCAGTCCCTTAAATCAGTGCTCCGAGTGTTTTTCAGTAAAAT
This sequence comes from Amphimallon solstitiale, assembly GCA_963170755.1. Classification (NCBI taxonomy): domain Eukaryota; kingdom Metazoa; phylum Arthropoda; class Insecta; order Coleoptera; family Scarabaeidae; genus Amphimallon; species Amphimallon solstitiale. The sequence goes on from OY720676.1 coordinate 109,898,537, forward strand.
AAAATCTAAAAAGGCATAAACGCTTTTAAGATTTAAGCACGTAGTGAAATAAAACGTGTAATTGGTTTTCCAAACAATAAGTGCGCGCTAAATACTGTAAAGCGCGGGATATTATTATTCGATTTTATAAAAACTCGCCATAATAAATTTCAAAGGAATGGAAGGCAAGAATTATCAAGAAGAATTCGAAATGATATACAGTCACGAAAAGTAAGTACAAGCACTATTTAATAAACCTTCATCTTGCAATCTTATAGTCAATAAATAAAAGAATCTTCATGTGTGTTATATAAAATTACTGGATAATAATAGTTTTAAAACATTATTTGAACATTTAATAAATCCTTCTTTGGATAAGTCTTGGCTTGACGTGAAAATCTCAAGTTAAGGCGATTCAACGGAGTGTTAACAATTTTACCTGGATAACAACAATTTAGAAATATTATTTGAACATTTAATAAATTCTTCTTTGGATAAGTCTTGGTTTGACGTGAAAATCTCAAGTTAAGGCGATTCAACGGAGTGTTAACAAATTTATCTGGATAACAACAATTTAGAAATATTATTTAAACATTTAATAAATTCTTCTTTGGATACGTCTTGGCTTGACGTGAAAATCTCAAGTTAGGGCGATTCAACGAAGTATTAACGTTTTCACTTGAGTAACAATGGTTTCAAAATATTGTTAGAAATATCTAACAGGTTCTTCATTGTTTAAATCTCGATTTTGACGTGAAAATCTCAGGTCGAGATGATCCAATGGGGATACGTAGGTAAAGAATAAAGAAAATAAATTTAGTAATTTCTTTTGAATAGTAAGCATACATGAAGAGGTAATTTAGTACACCTCTACAATTTTTTTTTAACAATAAAAGATTTGCAAGGTTCTTGTACCATAACTCAGAAGATAATATACCTAACTGAAATAAACTATTGTATTGTATAATAATCAATATATTCTTATGTTTTTGTAAATCTTCATACTGTAAATAAATATAAGTTGTGCTGACATTCATTATTTACTTATTTATACCCATCCCAAAGGAGAACATCAGGAAAGTAAACATCACAATCACAGCTAGAACTCACAATAAGGAAAAGCTGTGACATATTTCTTTTGTATAAAAAATAAAGAAATTTACGTTTAAGACCCTGAGATTATTAAAGAATATTAATTTATTAAATTGACTATTGGTTATCAACCATAGTACAGCATATCACAGCATTAATTTGGCGCCCATACGTAACAGGCTTATCGTTGGCCAAGAGTTAATTTGGCTCTTAACGACAAAAGGCTGTGTGAATTTACTTTCCTTATAAGGCCATAAGCACACAATATTCTCCTATTGGGACAGGGTGAATAAGAATTAGAATAAAAACATAAAAGTAAAAATGGCTGATGAAGATAATAAGAATAAAGGCGAAAAATCTGAAAAGGTTGAAGATAAGGAAACAAGACCACAGTTTACCAGATACAGAGATAATTCTCGCAGCAATCGTTCAAGTACTAGCTCAGGATCAGAAAAACACGATTTTGAAGATGAACAATTGGAAGAAACAATCGTAGGAAGTACATCTCTCAAGAGCACAACCGAAAAACCATCGGAAGATAGAATTGAAAGTTTGCTTCAAATTATATTATATAAAATGAAACAGGGATGGGCTGCCAAATCATTATCAACCGGTTCGCTAATAATAACACTTTATTTCTTTATTAATATTAATTATTACTTATGATGTCAGTAAAAACAGATAGTTTTTAGCAATAGCAGTGGTGTCCCTATTGACCCTATTATATTTACAATACATATACTACAATTAACAGGTGAATTATAAAAATAAATTTACTGAAATATTTTAACTAATTGCCCATATTTGATTGATTGATTAATATTGGACCCCAGGATGGAGCATTTGGATTTTATCAAATTAAAGCCCATATTTGAAGTTCATTTTCTGAATATTTTATTTCCGCTTTTTTACGAATTCTCGTATCAGTTGCATCGCGATGCCTTTTTCGGATCCAAGATTTAACAAATGGAGTAGCATCCCATTGTGATAACGGTTTTCCGATTATTTTAATTGTCATTAAATCTGAAATATGTTTTATCGTAATATTACTTCTTTCATTTGTTGCAATGTCATTCATTACGCTAAATCCTCTTTCCGCTTCAGCACTACTAATGCTTATGGTATTTGCGATTTTTTTAGCACACATGATGGATGGAGGAACATTGTTTCTTGATTCTAGATAGGAATCAACAAAATCTCTAAATTCATTTCGATCAATTTCATATTTTAATAACTTTTCTAACGCCGGTAACTTATTTTCTGCTTCAATCCATGGAGAAAACACTTTTTCTAGGCACCACGATGATGTATCGATCAAGTTAAAGATATTAATTAGTTCCTGATAGTAGTGTACTTAGGACAGTTCTGGACCACTCCTCCCCCTCTCACCCAGCTCCCCCTCACCCCCTCGCCCTAGTGGCGCCCTCTACCAACCCAACTGATGTGGCGCCCCCTCGCGGTCGCCAACCCAACTAAAAATTGCAGATTTCATCATTACCAACCCAACTAAAATTGCAGATTTCATCATTACCAACCCAACTAAAAATTGCAGATTTCATCATTGCCAACCCAACTAAAAATTGCAGGTTTCATCATTACCAACCCAACTAAAAATTGCAGATTTCATCATTACCAACCCAACTAAAAATTGCAGATTTCATCATTACCAACCCAATGTGGCGCCCTCTGACGGCCACTAACCAAACTAAGAAATGGCAGATTTCATCATTACCAACCCAATGTGGCGCCCTCTGACGGCCACTAACCAAACTAAGAAATGGCAGATTTCATCATTACCAACCCAATGTGACGCCCTCTCACAGCCACTAACCAAGAAATGGCATCTCTCATGATTACCATAATGCAGCATCCTCTCACGGTCACTAGCCAAACTAAGGTGACGTCAGACAAAATGGCTGACCATCAAGATGGTCTTTGTTTCTAGAGAATTCCTGAATAAATTACCAGGCTTGCTATCGCGCTTCTCAATGTACTTCAAACAGGTCTAAACATGCTTCCAGCGGAAACCGCAACGGCTGTATGCTTCTGTGATAGCCGCATGCTTGAAATGTATATCTTACTTATAAAATAAAATAAAACAAACAATGTATTTATTATTATTAATTAACAATATGACCAAGTTTCATACCCTCAAGATGGTCGATAAAAATATAAACTTTATATCTAAGATCGGCATACCATTTCAAAATTATAAAATAAATATACAGTATGCTTCTGTGATAGCCGCACGCTTGAAATGCATATCTTACTTATAAAATAAAATAAAACAAACAATGTGTTTATTATTATTAATTAACAATATAACCAAGTTTCATACCCTCAAGATGGTCGATAAAAATATAAACTTTATATCTAAGATCGGCATACCATTTCAAAATTATAAAATAAATATACAGTATGCTACTGGACGAGATAGCAACCAAGTATGAATATACAGGACGTTTCAAAGGTAGGATAGAATAGCAAGATGGCCGCCAAAAATCTAATAAACTAAGGTGACGTCAGGCATCCAATCTATCAAAACCATGCACTCAAACTCCTATGAAACATCATCTCAAAACCATCGCTAGAATCAGCTCACAACCGGGTCATGAAGCAGTTCTGAAACCCCTATATTAAAACCACACATTCAAACCACCATCAAATCCCTCTTTTCTCAAAAAGCCATCCAACCATCCATCAATCCATCCATCCATCCATACATCCATCAATCCATCCATCCAACCATCAATCCATCCATCCATCCATCCATCCATACATCCATCCATCCATCCATCCAACCATCCATCCTCAAAACAATACTTTCAAGTCCATTAATCCATCCATCCATCTGGACGAGATAGCAACCAAGTATAAATATACAGGACATTTCAAAGGTAGGGATTTTTAGAAAAGCAAGATGGCGAATCCAAGATGGCCGCCAAAAATCTAATAAACTAAGGTGTCGTCAGGCATCCAATCTATCAAAACCATGCACTCAAACTCCTATGAAACATCATTTCAAAACCATCGCTAGAATCAGCTCACGTCATGAAGCGGTTCTGAAACCCCTATATTAAAACCACACATTCAAACCACTATCAAATCCCTCTTTTCTCAGAAAGCCATCCAACCATCCATCAATCCATCCATCCATACATCCATCCATCCATCCATCCATCCATCAATCCATCCATCCATACATCCAACCATCCATCCATCCAACCATCCATTAATCCATCCATCCATCTGGACGAGATAGCAACCAAGTATGAATATACAGGACGTTTCAAAGGTAGGGATTTTTAGAAAAGCAAGATGGCGAATCCAAGATGGCCGCCAAAAATCTAATAAACTAAGGTGTCGTCAGGCACCCAATCTATCAAAACCATGCACTCAAACTCCTATGAAACATCATTTCAAAACCATCGCTAGAATCAGCTCACGTCATGAAGCGGTTCTGAAACCCCTATATTAAAACCACACATTCAAACCACTATCAAATCCCTCTTTTCTCAAAAAGCCATCCAACCATCCATCAATCCATCCATCCATCCATCCATCCATCCATACATCCATCCATCCATCCATCCAACAATCAATCCATCCATCCATCCATCCATACATCCATCCATCCATCCATCCATCCATACATCCATACATCCATCCATCCAACAATCAATCCATCCATCCATCCATCCATACATCCATCCATCCATCCACCCATCCATCCATCCATCCATCCATCTGGATAACATAGCAACCAAATATTAATATACAGAACATTTCAAAGGTAGGGATTTTTAGAAAAGTAAGATAGCGAATCCAAGATGGCCGCCAAAAATCTAATAAACTAAGGTGACGTCAGGCGAAATGGCCGACTATCAATATGATCGATCAAAATATAAACTCAACTTCTAGAAAATACCCAACTCCATATCACGCATCACAACAACAACCACCACCACAACCACCCAACATAGTTTCAAACGCCACAACACCAGACCAACTTAAGAAGATACAGCTAGGTCAATCCCCAACACAACATACTTTCAAACGCCACCACCGCGGATTTACATCTAAGATCGGCATACTTTGTCAAAATCATAAAATAAATATATAGTATGGTACTGGATAACATAGCAACCAAACATGAATATACAGGACATTTCAAAAGTAAGACTTTTAGAAAAGTAAAATAATGAGCCCATATTTTTAAGAAAACAATTTATTAAAAATAAAACAACTACACACATCAAACAAACCTCAACCATACTTTCAATTTCACAAATATCAAAATTTAAACAAAACAATCAAATGCAAAGGCAAGGAATGTTCTCGAGATGACCCATATAGTGCAATATAACAATGCAGTAAAACGATAGAGGTGAGATACATGGTCTATCAAAAATTTTTATTACCCACTTTTTTTCAGCAATCAAAACTTTTTTGACAAAACACTATACATATGAAAATAGACATAACATTAAATATTTCCATTTTAGAGATACCCCAGTTTAATCTCAATTTTAAATAACATAATTTCTTAAATTGATTTAGTTAACTTTCTTATAATATTTAAAAAAAGGTTGAAAAAGAAAACATACTAAGTCCCACAACAGATAAAATATGTACTATCTTTTTACACTTCATGTTTAGTACTATCATTAGAAGAAATATGCTTGAGGTACAGCTTTTAATATGAAATTTAGAGGTTTTTATGCAAAATACATAGTTTATCACTAATAAAACTAATTTTGAAACACATTGTCCACATAGCAAATACCACTTCCTGTACATTTTAAAAAATAACAATTTTTATATATCATAAAAGAACCAAACAAAAAACTAATATAAAGACAGCATTAACGTTCTAACCAAAAGATTTACAAAAATATTAAATATATACTTGTTCTAAAAATGCTTCTATCTCTCTTTTACAGTTTATGTTTGTACAGCAGCGAATGTATTACATTTCCTTTGAAATTACATAAAAATCCATGCAATACACTTAAAACATTTGAAAAATCATGTTTGGTAAGCCCACTATATATCAATATTTAAGACAAAAAATTATTATTAATTTTCCATCTACAGATACCCCTGCTTAATATCAATTTGAATTAACATAAATTCATAAAATGAGTCTATCTTTTACAGTTCGTGAGTTGTACTATCATTAGAAGAAATATGATTGACGAGCGGCTTTTAATATGAAATTTAGAGGTTTTTACACAAAAACATAGTTTATGCCTAATAAAAACTAATTTTGAAACACATTGTACACATAGCAAATACCACTTCCTATACATTTAAAAAATAACAATGTTTATACATCATAAAAGAACGGAACAAAAAAAAAACTAATATAAAGACAGCATTAACGTTCTAACCGAATTCGAGCCATACTTTCCCATGTTTTGTGAGCTGTTGCATTGTCCTGTTGGAAATACCCATGTAAAAGTTCGTCATCATGAAGATTTTGTAAAAACGGTTCAAGTAAATTATTACGATATCTCTCAGCATTTATCGATCCTTCAAAAAACACAGGTCCAAATATACACCTTCTAGAAACCGCTAGCCAAACACCAATTTTCTGCGGATGGAGAGGCGATTGAATAAACTCATGAGGATTCTCCGAAGACCAAATACGCATATTTTGTTTGTTTATATAGCCGGATAGGTGAAACCATTCTTTTTGTATATATTTGTAGAGTAAAAGCAGCATTCGATCGACTAAGAAATAGTAGCACTTAAAACATTTGAAAAATCATGTTTGGTAAGCCTACTATTTAAGACAAAAATTATTATTTATTTCCATTTACAACAGATAGCCCACTATTTATCAATATTTAAGGGCAAAAAATTATTATTAATTTCCCCATTTACAACAGATTTCCTTGTTTAATCTCAATTTTTGAATAACATAAATTCTTAAATTGATTTAGTTAACTTTCTTATAATATTTAAAAAAGGGCGAGAAAGAAAACATACTAAGTCTCACAACGGATAAAATATATGCTATCTTTTACAGTTCATGTTTTTGTACTATCATTACAAGAAATAAGCCTCGCGATTAGCTTTTAATCTGAAATTTAGATGCTTCATAAAACCACCTCAGAGACACTAAAAAATTATGATTTTCAGCTCAACCAACCATTCAAAAAGTTGATACATCAAATTCATGAATATTAATATCACTCTACACTCTTAATAAAAAATTTAGCAGAAGTATCACATTAAATGAATACAAAATTTATATATGCACTACATTAAATGAAGATTGAATTTTATACACTGCTTATATCACCAGAAATTTTGTTACAAGATTATATGATTAGATAGACTCATGACTAAGCCTAAACGGACACCAGGCTTTCAATATGTAGTAAAGTTTTTTTTCTTCATACATTTAATATAAACTAATGATCTATCTTTAGAAAGCATCCACAGGTCCATTAGAACTTGTGGGTGGTGCAACATCTACTTTAACCCTCTTCTTAGGCGGTCCGGCAACATGCTCACATGTATCCACACCCTCCCTACAAATACCGCAAACAAAATTGCGGTGGAGAGTATTCACATGTCGCTCCATGCTATCACGCCGGGTGAAGGATTTTCCGCAAATGATGTAATTCATTCTATGAAAAACAAATTAAAAATAATTAATATAATAAATTTAAGAGAATAAAAAGCTATTGAAACCTAATTTTTAATATATCTAAATTGCTAATTTATTTGAAAAGCTCCTCGTATATGAATTGCTATAAAATACTAATTATAGACCTACATATATAAAAATAATATTTTAATACATAAACTTTGACTGATACCCGTATATTTAACTAAAAATACTCTTATTGTTCAGAATTTATTTAAATTATTGAGAAAAACCTTTAAAGAACCGTATGAAATAATCAACTTAATTATATAAATTTACACACTTAAACATTAAAAAACAATTTAAAGAAAGCACTAAATGCAAAAAATACTTTGAAGCACCCCTGGATTAATTGTATATAAAAATAATATTCAATAAAATTTACACCATTAAATTATTAAAAATAACCTTATAATTGAGAAAAAACAATTTTTAAAAGTCCTATAAAATTTTAGAGTAGTAGAAAAACTATGATCAGCGTATATTTAACTAAAAAATACTTGTATTATTGAAAATTTATTGATAAAACCCTTTAAAACTTTATAAAATAATCAATTTAATAATATAAATTTACGCACCTAAAAATTTAAAAAAAAGGAAAAAAAAAAAAAACAATATAAAGAAGCTACTAAATACAAATAAAATACTTTGAAGCACCCTGGATAATTGTATATAAAAATAATATTCAATAAAATATTAATAAAATATACACCATTAAATTATTAAAAACAGCCTTATAATTGATAAAAACAATTTTTAAAAAGTCCTATAAAATTTTAGAGTAGTAGAAAAACTATGATCAGCGTATATTTAACTAAAAAATACTTGTATTATTGAAAATTTATTGATAAAACCCTTTAAAACCTTATAAAAATTAAAAAAAGAAAGAAAAACAATATAAAGAAGCTACTAAATGCGTATAAAATACTTTGAAGCACCCTGGATTAATTGTATATAAAAATAAAATATTAATAAAATATTAATAAAATATATACCATTAAATTATTTAAAAAATAACCTTATAATTGAGAAAAACAATTTTTAAAAAGTCCTATAAAATTTTAAAACTAATGTAAAATATTGCAAGTTAATATTATATAAATTAGGCTTTCTAAATACCTTGTAGTAAAACACAAACAAGCACTAAAAACGATGTTGACTGTTCGAAGATAATGAAATTAAAGATGCCGATCTACGTATATATAGATACACATCTGCGTCAGATTCCCACGCAAATGGAGTGATGCATAAAGAGAAAGACCTTTTTTTCCCCGCGCATACATATATATACATATATACGTATGCTGCCAGAGGCAATTAGCGGCGGGCGCATTCCGTCCCCATGGTCGGGCTGTGTTTTAAGGAATGCACTTAATTTTTTTCGGTCGCATACCTGCATCTAATGAGGGTTGCGGAATTTCGTCTTTCTACCTGTACAGATAGATCTGTCTTTATATAAAATTCGTATATATTATCTATGATTTTAGTTTTAAAATAAAAAATAATAAGAAGGTTAAAATAATTCGTTATTTTGTAGATAGTTGCATTATTTTGCATGCATATACATTCTCCATTAGTTTTATTATTATGATAAAAACAATGATTGACATTTTAATAAGCTTTGATACATCATTAAAATATTCCAGTAAATTAAATGCTAATGATGTAAAAATACCTAAAAATATTTCGTAAAACAAGAGTATTTTAGTTAAATATACGGAGATCCATATGAAAAACTACGAAAGTTATATTAATGTTAAATATTAAATAATTTAATTAAATGAAAACACATCGTTTCACAAAAATTATGTTTTATTAAACACTAGATGTACATCTCATTTACCATAACAGTACATTATAAACCTTTCTTAATATTGATTATGCAGGATCAGTTAAATTAGTATGGTTGTTAAGAAATTGGAGGAGCATTTGATAGTATTTTCTTCATAAAAGTAGTATGTATTATAATATAAGATAGTGTTATAAACTATACAATAAATATTATTCAGTATTGGAATACACAATGAATAACACAAATTTTGAGTAGAGAAAGATAAATATTTCTAATTGCACATGTGTGAATTTGAATTTATCGGGAATATACAGAGTAATTATTTACATCTGATGGTGAAACATGGTCGCGTATTTTATATCATTCAGTAATTTAATTTGCTCTATAGCTAGACAATGAGGTGGATGCTAAGCATTAATTTGTACACACGTAATGTTATGATCGTCAGTGTAACATATATATTCAAGTCTAACACAAACTTTTTGATTTATTGAAACCCCAATAGAAATTATCACTATTTCGAGAAGAATAGTCATGTACCTCTACATATTCAAAGCCGCTGAAGTATGAGTACATTAACAGCTGTATACGCGTGTCTTTATCATCCACTTTAATGTGTTACTGTAATTCCAGCTACTTTTTTTATTTATACGTACATATATTGTGAATTATTACACTAATTATAAAACAAAATTAATTATAGATAGACAAACATTATACAGGTATATTGCAAACATGTAATGCTAAGATAATCAGAGTGATATATACATACATGTAAAGAAATTTATAATTTATTCAATCTCTTATTAAAAGAGTTATTAATATTTTTCAAATGAATACCTGACAGTGGTGGAAAACTGTTGAAATTTGGATAGATTAATAGTTACATATGCGAGCTTCAGAATAGCTTCTGAACATGTTGGGTTGTAATTTGGTATACAATAAAAGGCAGCGGGGAACTGAACCGCCTCCCAAAAAAGGTATTTAATATTAAAATCGTCGTTTTCCCATCACAGAAAATAGTGTATTATACAATGGAAAAAATTAGATTTTAGCTCTCGGTAATTTATCTTACCTCGAGCTAAAATCTAATACTTTTTTCCCTTGTATGATACACTATTTTTCTGTGATGGGGAATCGACGATTTTAATATTAAATACCTTTTTTTTGGGAGGCGGTTCAGTTCCCCGCTGCCTTTTATTGTATACCAAATTACAACCCAACATGTTCAGAAGCTATTCTGAAGCTCGCATATGTAACTATTAATCTATCCAAATTTCAACAGTTTTCCACCACTGTCAGGTATTCATTTGAAAAATATTAATAACTCTTTTAATAAGAGATTGAATAAATTATAAATTTCTTTACATGTATGTATATATCACTCTGATTATCTTAGCATTACATGTTTGCAATATACCTGTATAATGTTTGTCTATCTATAATTAATTTTGTTTTATAATTAGTGTAATAATTCACAATATATGTACGTATAAATAAAAAAAGTAGCTGGAATTACAGTAACACATTAAAGTGGATGATAAAGACACGCGTATACAGCTGTTAATGTACTCATACTTCAGCGGCTTTGAATATGTAGAGGTACATGACTATTCTTCTCGAAATAGTGATAATTTCTATTGGGGTTTCAATAAATCAAAAAGTTTGTGTTAGACTTGAATATATATGTTACACTGACGATCATAACATTACGTGTGTACAAATTAATGCTTAGCATCCACCTCATTGTCTAGCTATAGAGCAAATTAAATTACTGAATGATATAAAATACGCGACCATGTTTCACCATCAGATGTAAATAATTACTCTGTATATTCCCGATAAATTCAAATTCATACATGTGCAATTAGAAATATTTATCTTTCTCTACTCAAAATTTGTGTTATTCATTGTGTATTCCAATACTGAATAATATTTATTGTATAGTTTATAACACTATCTTATATTATAATACATACTACTTTTATGAAGAAAATACTATCAAATGCTCCTCCAATTTCTTAACAACCATACTAATTTAACTGATCCTGCATCATCAATATTAAGAAAGGTTTATAATGTACTGTTATGGTAAATGAGATGTACATCTAGTGTTTAATAAAACATAATTTTTGTGAAACGATGTGTTTTCATTTAATTAAATTATTTAATATTTAACATTAATATAACTTTCGTAGTTTTTCATATGGATCTCCGTATATTTAACTAAAATACTCTTGTTTTACGAAATATTTTTAGGTATTTTTACATCATTAGCATTTAATTTACTGGAATATTTTAATGATGTATCAAAGCTTATTAAAATGTCAATCATTGTTTTTATCATAATAATAAAACTAATGGAGAATGTATATGCATGCAAAATAATGCAACTATCTACAAAATAACGAATTATTTTAACCTTCTTATTATTTTTTATTTTAAAACTAAAATCATAGATAATATATACGAATTTTATATAAAGACAGATCTATCTGTACAGGTAGAAAGACGAAATTCCGCAACCCTCATTAGATGCAGGTATGCGACCGAAAAAAATTAAGTGCATTCCTTAAAACACAGCCCGACCATGGGGACGGAATGCGCCCGCCGCTAATTGCCTCTGGCAGCATACGTATATATGTATATATATGTATGCGCGGGGAAAAAAAGGTCTTTCTCTTTATGCATCACTCCATTTGCGTGGGAATCTGACGCAGATGTGTATCTATATATACGTAGATCGGCATCTTTAATTTCATTATCTTCGAACAGTCAACATCGTTTTTAGTGCTTGTTTGTGTTTTACTACAAGGTATTTAGAAAGCCTAATTTATATAATATTAACTTGCAATATTTTACATTAGTTTTAAAATTTTATAGGACTTTTTAAAAATTGTTTTTCTCAATTATAAGGTTATTTTTTAAATAATTTAATGGTATATATTTTATTAATATTTTATTAATATTTTATTTTTATATACAATTAATCCAGGGTGCTTCAAAGTATTTTATACGCATTTAGTAGCTTCTTTATATTGTTTTTCTTTCTTTTTTTAATTTTTATAAGGTTTTAAAGGGTTTTATCAATAAATTTTCAATAATACAAGTATTTTTTAGTTAAATATACGCTGATCATAGTTTTTCTACTACTCTAAAATTTTATAGGACTTTTTAAAAATTGTTTTTATCAATTATAAGGCTGTTTTTAATAATTTAATGGTGTATATTTTATTAATATTTTATTGAATATTATTTTTATATACAATTATCCAGGGTGCTTCAAAGTATTTTATTTGTATTTAGTAGCTTCTTTATATTGTTTTTTTTTTTTTTCCTTTTTTTTAAATTTTTAGGTGCGTAAATTTATATTATTAAATTGATTATTTTATAAAGTTTTAAAGGGTTTTATCAATAAATTTTCAATAATACAAGTATTTTTTAGTTAAATATACGCTGATCATAGTTTTTCTACTACTCTAAAATTTTATAGGACTTTTAAAAATTGTTTTTTCTCAATTATAAGGTTATTTTTAATAATTTAATGGTGTAAATTTTATTGAATATTATTTTTATATACAATTAATCCAGGGGTGCTTCAAAGTATTTTTTGCATTTAGTGCTTTCTTTAAATTGTTTTTTAATGTTTAAGTGTGTAAATTTATATAATTAAGTTGATTATTTCATACGGTTCTTTAAAGGTTTTTCTCAATAATTTAAATAAATTCTGAACAATAAGAGTATTTTTAGTTAAATATACGGGTATCAGTCAAAGTTTATGTATTAAAATATTATTTTTATATATGTAGGTCTATAATTAGTATTTTATAGCAATTCATATACGAGGAGCTTTTCAAATAAATTAGCAATTTAGATATATTAAAAATTAGGTTTCAATAGCTTTTTATTCTCTTAAATTTATTATATTAATTATTTTTAATTTGTTTTTCATAGAATGAATTACATCATTTGCGGAAAATCCTTCACCCGGCGTGATAGCATGGAGCGACATGTGAATACTCTCCACCGCAATTTTGTTTGCGGTATTTGTAGGGAGGGTGTGGATACATGTGAGCATGTTGCCGGACCGCCTAAGAAGAGGGTTAAAGTAGATGTTGCACCACCCACAAGTTCTAATGGACCTGTGGATGCTTTCTAAAGATAGATCATTAGTTTATATTAAATGTATGAAGAAAAAAAACTTTACTACATATTGAAAGCCTGGTGTCCGTTTAGGCTTAGTCATGAGTCTATCTAATCATATAATCTTGTAACAAAATTTCTGGTGATATAAGCAGTGTATAAAATTCAATCTTCATTTAATGTAGTGCATATATAAATTTTGTATTCATTTAATGTGATACTTCTGCTAAATTTTTTATTAAGAGTGTAGAGTGATATTAATATTCATGAATTTGATGTATCAACTTTTTGAATGGTTGGTTGAGCTGAAAATCATAATTTTTTAGTGTCTCTGAGGTGGTTTTATGAAGCATCTAAATTTCAGATTAAAAGCTAATCGCGAGGCTTATTTCTTGTAATGATAGTACAAAAACATGAACTGTAAAAGATAGCATATATTTTATCCGTTGTGAGACTTAGTATGTTTTCTTTCTCGCCCTTTTTTAAATATTATAAGAAAGTTAACTAAATCAATTTAAGAATTTATGTTATTCAAAAATTGAGATTAAACAAGGAAATCTGTTGTAAATGGGGAAATTAATAATAATTTTTTGCCCTTAAATATTGATAAATAGTGGGCTATCTGTTGTAAATGGAAATAAATAATAATTTTTGTCTTAAATAGTAGGCTTACCAAACATGATTTTTCAAATGTTTTAAGTGCTACTATTTCTTAGTCGATCGAATGCTGCTTTTACTCTACAAATATATACAAAAAGAATGGTTTCACCTATCCGGCTATATAAACAAACAAAATATGCGTATTTGGTCTTCGGAGAATCCTCATGAGTTTATTCAATCGCCTCTCCATCCGCAGAAAATTGGTGTTTGGCTAGCGGTTTCTAGAAGGTGTATATTTGGACCTGTGTTTTTTGAAGGATCGATAAATGCTGAGAGATATCGTAATAATTTACTTGAACCGTTTTTACAAAATCTTCATGATGACGAACTTTTACATGGGTATTTCCAACAGGACAATGCAACAGCTCACAAAACATGGGAAAGTATGGCTCGAATTCGGTTAGAACGTTAATGCTGTCTTTATATTAGTTTTTTTTTTGTTCCGTTCTTTTATGATGTATAAACATTGTTATTTTTTAAATGTATAGGAAGTGGTATTTGCTATGTGTACAATGTGTTTCAAAATTAGTTTTTATTAGGCATAAACTATGTTTTTGTGTAAAAACCTCTAAATTTCATATTAAAAGCCGCTCGTCAATCATATTTCTTCTAATGATAGTACAACTCACGAACTGTAAAAGATAGACTCATTTTATGAATTTATGTTAATTCAAATTGATATTAAGCAGGGGTATCTGTAGATGGAAAATTAATAATAATTTTTTGTCTTAAATATTGATATATAGTGGGCTTACCAAACATGATTTTTCAAATGTTTTAAGTGTATTGCATGGATTTTTATGTAATTTCAAAGGAAATGTAATACATTCGCTGCTGTACAAACATAAACTGTAAAAGAGAGATAGAAGCATTTTTAGAACAAGTATATATTTAATATTTTTGTAAATCTTTTGGTTAGAACGTTAATGCTGTCTTTATATTAGTTTTTTGTTTGGTTCTTTTATGATATATAAAAATTGTTATTTTTTAAAATGTACAGGAAGTGGTATTTGCTATGTGGACAATGTGTTTCAAAATTAGTTTTATTAGTGATAAACTATGTATTTTGCATAAAAACCTCTAAATTTCATATTAAAAGCTGTACCTCAAGCATATTTCTTCTAATGATAGTACTAAACATGAAGTGTAAAAAGATAGTACATATTTTATCTGTTGTGGGACTTAGTATGTTTTCTTTTTCAACCTTTTTTTAAATATTATAAGAAAGTTAACTAAATCAATTTAAGAAATTATGTTATTTAAAATTGAGATTAAACTGGGGTATCTCTAAAATGGAAATATTTAATGTTATGTCTATTTTCATATGTATAGTGTTTTGTCAAAAAAGTTTTGATTGCTGAAAAAAAGTGGGTAATAAAAATTTTTGATAGACCATGTATCTCACCTCTATCGTTTTACTGCATTGTTATATTGCACTATATGGGTCATCTCGAGAACATTCCTTGCCTTTGCATTTGATTGTTTTGTTTAAATTTTGATATTTGTGAAATTGAAAGTATGGTTGAGGTTTGTTTGATGTGTGTAGTTGTTTTATTTTTAATAAATTGTTTTCTTAAAAATATGGGCTCATTATTTTACTTTTCTAAAAGTCTTACTTTTGAAATGTCCTGTATATTCATGTTTGGTTGCTATGTTATCCAGTACCATACTATATATTTATTTTATGATTTTGACAAAGTATGCCGATCTTAGATGTAAATCCGCGGTGGTGGCGTTTGAAAGTATGTTGTGTTGGGGATTGACCTAGCTGTATCTTCTTAAGTTGGTCTGGTGTTGTGGCGTTTGAAACTATGTTGGGTGGTTGTGGTGGTGGTTGTTGTTGTGATGCGTGATATGGAGTTGGGTATTTTCTAGAAGTTGAGTTTATATTTTGATCGATCATATTGATAGTCGGCCATTTCGCCTGACGTCACCTTAGTTTATTAGATTTTTGGCGGCCATCTTGGATTCGCTATCTTACTTTTCTAAAAATCCCTACCTTTGAAATGTTCTGTATATTAATATTTGGTTGCTATGTTATCCAGATGGATGGATGGATGGATGGATGGGTGGATGGATGGATGGATGTATGGATGGATGGATGGATGGATTGATTGTTGGATGGATGGATGTATGGATGTATGGATGGATGGATGGATGGATGGATGTATGGATGGATGGATGGATGGATTGATTGTTGGATGGATGGATGGATGGATGTATGGATGGATGGATGGATGGATGGATGGATTGATGGATGGTTGGATGGCTTTTTGAGAAAAGAGGGATTTGATAGTGGTTTGAATGTGTGGTTTTAATATAGGGGTTTCAGAACCGCTTCATGACGTGAGCTGATTCTAGCGATGGTTTTGAAATGATGTTTCATAGGAGTTTGAGTGCATGGTTTTGATAGATTGGGTGCCTGACGACACCTTAGTTTATTAGATTTTTGGCGGCCATCTTGGATTCGCCATCTTGCTTTTCTAAAAATCCCTACCTTTGAAACGTCCTGTATATTCATACTTGGTTGCTATCTCGTCCAGATGGATGGATGGATTAATGGATGGTTGGATGGATGGATGGTTGGATGTATGGATGGATGGATTGATGGATGGATGGATGGATGGATGGATGTATGGATGGATGGATTGATGGATGGTTGGATGGCTTTCTGAGAAAAGAGGGATTTGATAGTGGTTTGAATGTGTGGTTTTAATATAGGGGTTTCAGAACCGCTTCATGACGTGAGCTGATTCTAGCGATGGTTTTGAAATGATGTTTCATAGGAGTTTGAGTGCATGGTTTTGATAGATTGGATGCCTGACGACACCTTAGTTTATTAGATTTTTGGCGGCCATCTTGGATTCGCCATCTTGCTTTTCTAAAAATCCCTACCTTTGAAATGTCCTGTATATTTATACTTGGTTGCTATCTCGTCCAGATGGATGGATGGATTAATGGACTTGAAAGTATTGTTTTGAGGATGGATGGTTGGATGGATGGATGGATGGATGTATGGATGGATGGATGGATGGATGGATTGATGGTTGGATGGATGGATTGATGGATGTATGGATGGATGGATGGATTGATGGATGGTTGGATGGCTTTTTGAGAAAAGAGGGATTTGATGGTGGTTTGAATGTGTGGTTTTAATATAGGGGTTTCAGAACTGCTTCATGACCCGGTTGTGAGCTGATTCTAGCGATGGTTTTGAGATGATGTTTCATAGGAGTTTGAGTGCATGGTTTTGATAGATTGGATGCCTGACGTCACCTTAGTTTATTAGATTTTTGGCGGCCATCTTGCTATTCTATCCTACCTTTGAAACGTCCTGTATATTCATACTTGGTTGCTATCTCGTCCAGTAGCATACTGTATATTTATTTTATAATTTTGAAATGGTATGCCGATCTTAGATATAAAGTTTATATTTTTATCGACCATCTTGAGGGTATGAAACTTGGTTATATTGTTAATTAATAATAATAAACACATTGTTTGTTTTATTTTATTTTATAAGTAAGATATGCATTTCAAGCGTGCGGCTATCACAGAAGCATACTGTATATTTATTTTATAATTTTGAAATGGTATGCCGATCTTAGATATAAAGTTTATATTTTTATCGACCATCTTGAGGGTATGAAACTTGGTCATATTGTTAATTAATAATAATAAATACATTGTTTGTTTTATTTTATTTTATAAGTAAGATATACATTTCAAGCATGCGGCTATCACAGAAGCATACAGCCGTTGCGGTTTCCGCTGGAAGCATGTTTAGACCTGTTTGAAGTACATTGAGAAGCGCGATAGCAAGCCTGGTAATTTATTCAGGAATTCTCTAGAAACAAAGACCATCTTGATGGTCAGCCATTTTGTCTGACGTCACCTTAGTTTGGCTAGTGACCGTGAGAGGATGCTGCATTATGGTAATCATGAGAGATGCCATTTCTTGGTTAGTGGCTGTGAGAGGGCGTCACATTGGGTTGGTAATGATGAAATCTGCCATTTCTTAGTTTGGTTAGTGGCCGTCAGAGGGCGCCACATTGGGTTGGTAATGATGAAATCTGCCATTTCTTAGTTTGGTTAGTGGCCGTCAGAGGGCGCCACATTGGGTTGGTAATGATGAAATCTGCAATTTTTAGTTGGGTTGGTAATGATGAAATCTGCAATTTTTAGTTGGGTTGGTAATGATGAAACCTGCAATTTTTAGTTGGGTTGGCAATGATGAAATCTGCAATTTTTAGTTGGGTTGGTAATGATGAAATCTGCAATTTTAGTTGGGTTGGTAATGATGAAATCTGCAATTTTTAGTTGGGTTGGCGACCGCGAGGGGGCGCCACATCAGTTGGGTTGGTAGAGGGCGCCACTAGGGCGAGGGGGTGAGGGGGAGCTGGGTGAGAGGGGGAGGAGTGGTCCAGAACTGTCCTAAGTACACTACTCCTGATATTTATCTTTATCCTTTAAATTTTTATCAAGTGATGATAAACATACGTGATCTGCAGACAAAAGTCTATTTTTTATATTATCTATAACACTTTGTATTAATCTGTTTCTGGGCAAATGTGTACATCGGTCATTTTGTTTAAAAGGTATATGTTTAAAAGTTTGAGAATTTAAAACGGTCTGTAATTCATTCTCGTATTTACCAGTACTATCTTTAAGTATTTCGAGTGCTCTAATTGTCCTTCTCATTAACCTGTCTGCTTTAGGCATTGTTGTTGATCGAGACTGAAATGCGTTAGATAATAATGATATTTCCTCCAAAATATCTATCATAAGAGCAAGATCGCATAGAAAATTTTTGTTAACCATTCTGTTAGCCATACCGGAAAACTTTTTAATTTTTGCAAAATGCGTGTATAGAGCTGGATATGCATTCCAAACAGCTTTAGCAGCTCGTAAACTACATGCAGACCATCTTGGCCCAAAGACTCTCCCAAATTTTAAAATCTCAATTTCTAAATCACTTGCAATTTGTCGTATATCTGTTTGATTTTTGTTAGATTTATGATAAATTGAATAAATTTCATCTAAGAAAATTTTAAAGTGATTGATCTCATTAATATCTTTAATGGAATCATCCAAAGCCAGTTGTAACCTGTGGTTCAAGCAATGCCAAACAATAATATTTGGAAAAATCTTCGAGAGTTGAGCACTCACACCAGATATCTTTCCTAACAAAACACTAGCACCATCGCAGCAAAGTCCAATTAAATTTTTTAATAAAAAATCTCTTGTAAAACCATGTTCGTTTAAACACTGTAAAAGTGTATTGAGGATACCTTCGGCCGTGGTGTTTTCAAGTTCTTTAAGTTCGATGAAAACAGTTATAGGATCTGGACATAAACTCAATGCACATTTCAAATATATAACAAGTACACTTCTTTTTGCAATAGTCGACGCTTCGTCTAATATTATGCAAACTTTTGCATTGTTTTCAATAATTTTATTAAAGAGTTGTTTTTTTATCTCCGAAGATATATGCTCGATAACTCGTATAGCTGAATATCTGGAATGAAGGCACGTTCCTAAATCTACACCGTTTTTTATTTGTAGTTCTACTTCGCGTTCCATATCTGACATTGGTCTATTTTGTTTTGCCAAACTATATACTATATTGAAAATTCTTGCAGTCACTTCAATAGACTTTTCATTAGCTTTTTCGATACATGTTGCTAAAGATTCTTTTCCAGATTGTTTCAAAATTAATTCGATTTTTGAATGAGACTGTGAAAGAGCATGCTCGTTTAGTTTTTTTCTAAAAGACGCCTGTTGAATGATTTTTGTTGAGCCATTTGCATTTACATTGTAGTTTACCCATGCAGATGCTATGTGAAAATGTTTTCCCTTTTCTACACCCAGAGAGCCAAGACGACAAATTTTACATCCAAGTTTACCGCCCTTTACTTCTAACCACGTATATTTTTCTTCAAAATATTTAAACTGTTTTAAGGACCAACATTCCGGCAACTCGCGATAAAGACCATTATCAGATATGTTGTCGTCAACAGATGTTATTGATGTTACTGAAAAATAGCTTAATTTAACTATGAACGTTCTAGATTTTAAAAAATAAATTTACCATCATGACCTGATCTTGATTCTTTAGTTTTTTTGTCACATGGCATGGATATAAAGATTTTATCTTCTTATCGGGTTCTAAAAGTGCGCAATTTATAAAAACAAGATTACTTATAAAATGAAGTTTGTTCATACCTTGCTGAAGATTTGTACTGGTTACTGTTGATGTCGTTGGTAGAACATCATCAGCTAATTTCATCACTTTTGGTTGAAAAAATGAAGAAAGAACACTTTGTCTTTTCATGATAAAAATTTAAAAATTGTCACTTACTAAGTAATCTAAACTTAACTTAAACTTCAACACTATTCGTAAACTAATTTTTTCAAAATCTACACGAGAAGTGAACAGACAAACGACGAACTATTACTGAAAATAAAAAATCATTGACTGAACTGAAGGTTCACAGGCAATATAATTTTTTGCGTTTCACATCAAACATCCCAGTCATAAATAATTGTCGGCGAGGACTCTACTAATAAAAATACACCGATCCGATGGGGTATTCGGGTTTTTTAAGAAAACTGCAGTAATTTGAATTTTGTGCATTCTGTACAGTTTGTTTATTTCCTCAACCAATTTTTTTAATACGTGTTCTACCTGCTTTAATTTTTCTAATTTTTAACAAACGGTTCGCCGAACTCCTTAAGTTTTAACAAACGGTTCCCGCGAACCGATGCGAACCGCCTCCAGCCCATCCCTGAAATGAAAGAAGAAATGAAAGAAAACAGTAAAAATTTGAAAGAAGAAATCAAATCAAACAATGAAAATGTAAATAAAAAATTGGATCAAAATAAAGAAGAAATCAAAGCAAACAATGAAAATCTAAATAAAATCAATCTAAAAATTGACAAGGGATTTCAGGACCTTAGATCAGAGACATTACAGTTAAATGCTAATTTAGAAAAGAAATTAACACAATCCGTGTCACTCCTAACGAAAGAAATAAATAATAACGCAGGAAAATGTGAGAATGGATACAAGTTTCTAATAAACGAGATAAACGCAAGAGCAGACAAGACGAAAGTACGATTTGAAAAGGTAGAAGGAAAGGTAGAATCCTTAGAAAATAGAATAAGACATCAAAATCACAAACAACGAAGAAATAAGACAACTCTCAAATGAAGTTGAAAATTGTAAAACCAAATATGGAGCATGTACAGACACGATGCTAAGGTTGCAAAATAGGACAATAACATTTGAAACTACCCTCCAAGAATTAGAGGACAAAGTAATGCACGGGGTTAACATACCTAGCGCATCTTTGCCTCATATAACAGGTAGTGCAGAAAATATACCCAAGTTCACAGGAAACCATAAGGATAATCCCATGGCATTTTTAAGAACGATTAAAACTTACATGAGAGGAATAACAGATGAAATATCTAAACTACATTTTATAAGAGGTTGTCTTAAGGACTACAGTCTGCTATGGTATGATACAATTATAGATGAGTTGACAACTTATCGAGAATTTGAAATACGATTCATTAGGCAGTATTGGGGACAAAATGCACAACGAAGAATACGACATGACTTGGTATTCGGGAAATACAGACCAGGAGCCTCAAGGGAAAACTATGTAATAAGGAAATACTCCTTCATAAAATATATACTCCCAGCTATAGAAGAAAGTGACGTCGTATCGCAACTAGCTGCGCACTTCGACAACAATATTATACAGGCCGTAGCATTACAAGGTATCGAAACCATTGAAGGATTACTGGATTTAGTAAAAAGATTAGATGACGTTGACGAAAAGGGAAACACCTCCAATAGAGGAAACTACAACAGGAACGTGAACAATTATTCCCGAAATAGATACAACAACAATAACAATGAAGGAAACAAATTCTATAAAAATAGACAAGACAATGAAGGGTATAGAAATCCATCATACAATGAGAAAAGGGAAACACAACCGACAAGGAATCCAAACCAAACTAATAAAAGAGAAGAAAGAATTCCAGAGAGAGAAAGAAGAGTCAATAACATTCAATTAGAATGGGATAACAAAGAGATAGATCCCAAGAAAAATGATGAATCTAGAGGTGCTATACCTAAAGATTCAAGGTACAAAATCAGCGAAAGAGAATGGGAAAACAAATCACAAGCAGGAGCAATTGCAACAAATTTTTAGAGATGCCAGTCAAACAGAAAATAAAAACACAAAACATATACAAATACGAAGATCTAATGAAAATTACCACTTAATTACCACACATATCAATAAAAATTGGGGAAGAAAAAATAGAAGCATTACTCGATAGTGGATCACAACTATCGCTACTCGACTACAGCTTTATAAATGAAAATTTAGAGAAACAAGGACGATATATTCCTATAAAGAAGATTAATCTAATTACAGCAAATAAAAAACCTTTGATAACCATTGATAAAGTTTTCTGCATTAATGTTAAAATTAATTATTTAAACCTACTAACAGAATTTGTAGTAGTACATAATTTAAATTGCAATTGCATATTGGGAATGGACTTTCTAAGTCAATACAGCACAAAACTGGATATGAAGGATAATACTTTTCACATAAGAAATATGATAAATCCATGGAGCGAAGAAGCACCAGAAAAGGAAATTTTAATTAATAATTTATATGTAGAAGAAATAGGAAAAGATCTCACGCTAGAAATGATTAACGATTCATATGACAATAAATGTGCGCATCTCGTGAAGCATCCAAAGAATAAGGACTTCACATCAAAAAGGGATGGTACAAGTATAAATTGCAATGAAAAGTATAAAAATCATGTAAGCAATCTTTTAGATAAGCACAAGAGACTATTTGACGACAGTCCTGGCTTGGCAAGAAATTACGAGCATAAGCTCGAGGTAAATGAAAAGAAACCCTTCTATGTGAAAACCTATCCAATTCCCAATAAATACAAGGAGCAAGTGAAATTAGAAATCAAAGAAATGCTGAAGAACAACATAATAGAAGAAGCAGAATCGAACTTTATCAGTCCAATTGTCGTTGTAGTAAAGAAGAGTACAGAAGATTCAAAAGAAACAAAACTAAGATTATGCTTGGATGCGAGAAATATTAATTCCCTCACTACCCCTAATTTTGAAGCTCCACAGAGCATAGAAACGTTATTAATGAAGTGCACAGATGCCCAGTGGTTTACTAAAATAGTTTTAAAAGATTCTTTTTGGCTGGTAACATTGAACAAAGATACGAGAAAATACTATTTCTTCAAGATAAATTCCCCTACTGATCTGTGGAAAATAATAAGATTTTATACATGCATATCAATTGTAGGCTTAATTAATGCCACACAAAAGATATTGAACCCACACAAAGAAGATACTTCCAATTTATTATATATTTGTTTGATTTTAAATAAATTAAGTACCACTTTCATATTGAAAATGAAAGAATATTAATTTATTAAATTGACTATTGGTTATCAACCATAGTACAGCATATCCAGCAATATGTATAAAAATATAATTTATGCAAAATATTTTTATTGAAAAAATAACATAATTCGTCTTATTAGTATATAAAAAACAAAATAAAAAAATATTTCTAGAACAAAAACAGTTAAAAACCTAAAACCCTAAATTTCCTAAGAAGTTTAAGAATTATGGTTGTGAACAATAATCGCATATGTAATTTTTCGGAGTATTTTTTCCACTGCATAACTTGTGGACCCAATTTCCACACGATACACAGCGATACCACACTTCTGATTTTCCTTGTTCGTCGCAAATCATACATACTTCTTCCTCGTCATTGCTTGATTCCTCATATTAAGTCGAGCTTGAACTAGACGACGACTCTGGAGTCGCACATCTTTGTTTTTCGGTTTTCTAAGCCGAGATGTTGCAGTTTTTTTAGAAGTACCTGGCACTCGGATGTATTTTTTTTCTTTTCTTTTGTAGTGTGTTTCTCGAGTAAATTGCTTACATGTTCAGGCGACGTTAATAAGCAAGCCACACTTTTGGATCTTTTTCTGGTTTGTTCTATATTCACTTTCGGTATGGCAGAAATACTTTCTTGTATTTTACTAAGAGTTTCTTTCTCCTTTCCTTCCTGTTTTTCGCCATTTTGCTCTACTTCTTCTTCTTCTAGTTCTTGTTCTGGTAAAACGTGTGAAGGACCCGGTTGTGGTTCAAAAGTGGTTTCTTCTGATGGATGTTTCGGTTCTCGATTTGACTCAAATTGTTGTTCATGGACTTCAAAAGCATAATTTGGAATAACTGCAGGGTTATAGGGGAACACGCCTGTAGCTCTGAATCCAGCAATTGCATTTTCTGATGTTGCACATTTGGCCCAAGCTTGAGAGAACAGTTGACCAAATTGGTAACGCGTAATGCGTCTTTCTGGGTGTGTCCTAGATCAACATCTGCAGACTTCATAGAAGTACCCCTTGAATGACTTGAAAACCGACCTGTGAGGGGTTGAAGATAATGTGTGGTATGACTAGGTAGACTCAACATTGCTATGTCATTATCTTCTGCAAATTCTAGCATTTCTACGCTGATGGAATGAGACGTATGACCGTCAAGTAACAATAACACCTATCCAGGTGGCACAAACACTTCTCTTAGCCATCTCAGAAATAGATCTGAGTTTATGTAAGCTGATTTTAGATTCATGTATAAAATTGAACCAGGTGGAAGACCATCTTCTAATTCAGGTTTCTTATTCTTTCCCTTCATTATGCAAGCTGGAGGGATAAATGTCCCTTCTGCGTTGCAGCACGCTACAATGGTTATTGTTTCTCTTGGAACCTTTAGCTGCTAAAACTTGATGGGGTCGAATGTTCAACTGCACACCAGTCTCATCCATATTGAACACTTTTCCAGGTGCCTGGAAAAGATTGTTATCTTGTAAAATACTTTCCAATAGATTAAAATATGCCCCTACTTCTTCCCTATTCATAGATACGGAGCGTGCTAAAGAAACATTTTCTGACTTTCGAATTCGAATCTCAGGATGTCTTTTCAAAAATAGTCGGAGCCATGGATAGCCAGCTTTTTCATTCTCATTATTGAATGGATTTCGTATGTTCAATTGTACCGCAAACTTGTAAGCCATGTGCCGAATATCATTCCTTGTTAAATGAAATCCTCTTTTTTGCATGTTTATAATATGCCTTACTATCCTTCTTTCATGTGCTTCCCCAAATAAACTGGCAGGCCCCATTCTACCCTTTTGTGAATCATTCTTTCTCAGACGACGTTCTAAGGTTTTCTAGGAATATTGTATTCAATGGAGGCACTCTTACAGACATTTCACTATTTTTCACAGCATTCATAGCTTGTATCAAAGCTTCCTGTGTCCACAACCCACGATTAAGTGAGGCTGTCCTGTTGTAAATATTCGGCATCTGAAATTAAAATCATAATTTCAGGATAGATGGCCATGGTCAACTATCCCCAAAAATTGTTGGTCATCTCTCCTCTATGAAAAGGAGAGAGAGTCGTCATGTATACAGTCTTCACATGGCAGGCGTAAAGTGAGGTTAGAATAATTGTCAGATAGTATTTGAACAGAAAAATTAATAAGTGATATAATCAAAACTTTCTATGGTGCTATTATTCACCACAGAACTCTGTGTACAAAAATATTTCACTTTTAAAACTATTCCACAACACGCTTGAGTAGGCCATCCTCCACCTCCAGAGAGTCCCATTGAGCCCAGCAGGATTCCACTCCCTGTGATCGAGGAGCTACTTCTTGACAAGCCGGTCCGCGACCAGTACCTTTCCAAACCATCACTGAACCAAGCTTCATCAGCTTCTTGATCGATCCGCAAATTGTCAGGTGCCACTGATCGTCAACCACGGTAGTTCTGAATGTGTTGGCCGATTTTTCTTCTAGTCGGTTACTATGCCTGCAGTCTTCTGGACGTGGTCTCCTTGCAACAGCATCAGCGTTTTGGTGTTGCAGAGATGCAATTCGCGCTATTGATTTTGAGGCTCTACGATACTGGGTCGACGATTGCCTCTTCTCATCGACCCGTTTCATTTTTGCTGCTCCGCTATGATTTCCTTGGGCTCCTTCCCGCATTTACTATGCACATGGCCCATTTCCATTTCCAATTCCAGCATCGGAGCGTTCTTCTCTTAGGATGCACCTGATTCACTAATCGTCGGACTACCTGTTCCAGGTGTGCATGCCCATACTTCATCTCAAGACGCTTGATCAATTGAGGGTAGTCTTGACACTCTTCCGGGAGTAAGGTCTGCAGAACATCACTGGCCTGTCCTCTTAATGACATAATCAGGGCAGTAGCTTTCTTCGGGGACATCCACCCATTTGCTCCTGCAGCGGCTTCGAATTGTTTTCGGTACGTCATCCATGACGTCTTCCCATCGAAGGTGGGAGGTTTTACCTTTGCCTTTGCTGTTCGGGAGATCTCCAGGCTTCCGCTTGAGGCGTCATGGGGACCGCAGTCGTTCATCGCTGGCAACCGAAGCTGAACCCCAAACTCGTCCCCCATTCCGAACACGTGCTCCTCAACTTTCTCTTCTACGGCTTCGATGGCCTCAGAAAACTTCCGTCTCCCACTCGATGAATTCCTTTGAATGTCTTCCTTAAAAGTAGTCTCGAGTTGTTTTGAATGTTTTGCAATTTCATCTTTTAGAGTCTCCATAGTATTCTCAAATTGCTTTGAACCATTTGCAATTTCATCTTTTAGAGTCTTCACATCAGTCTCGAACTGTTTTGAATTATTTGCAATTTTATCTTTTAAAGCTTTTGAATTATTTGCAATTTCATCTATTAAAGCTTCAAAATTATTTGCAATTCTTTTTAGGGTCTCCAAAATTAAGCTTGAATCAGCCTGTCTTGAAACAAATATTTCTCGGGATCCTTACCTTCATTTATTGAAAGGGCACGAAGCCGATCCTAGAGAATTGTTTTTTTTCCAGACGTATCTGCGTCCCTTTCTTCCAATTTGCCCTTAACTCGGAGACTTTTAGTTCTTCCAAACGTTTGGTAGCCATTTATTTATTTATTTATTTGCACTTATATTGTTTACCCCACACTGACACCAATTGTAACGTTTTCGGGTTCGCAATAAACAACTCGTGCAATTTATTTATTTAAAACAGTATGTATATTCACAAACGTAAAATTAATTACAATATAAAAATGTAAAACTAATGTATCACACTTAAACTACTACGATTGAAATTAACACAGGTATTTATTTACCAGTACTATTTATACATATGTCTGTAATATTTATATCTTTATTGCACTATAATAAAAACTGCACCGTATTTATATCATTTCTATTTATATAACACTCTAATATTTATGTCTTTTCTTGGGCTACCACTCAAGGAACTATTTATTTATTTCTACTTTGGTCTGTTCCGCGCGTCGACTACTTAAGGAACTTCTTATTCCGGAATTGCTCATCCATCCGTTCAACTGCCTTTTATATACGCAGATAAAACTTCTGGAAAAGTGCGCGCGAACTCTCGATACGCTCGGAGTATACTAGAAGAATCTGCAGACTTTCCGTCGCCGACACAGTACCATGCGTGTGATTTATGACCTTGTTTACATCTCGTTTTTGTCGTCGGCCGGTCTGCCTCTTTTTTGTGGGACATATTTCGTTACAATATATACATATAATAGGAACATACATATTGTACATATACAATTTATGTACTATCTTGCAAAATAGTCTAAAATGGAAGTTTGCTTGTGTGTATTACATGCCAATTTTGCCTCAAAATGTAATGATAGCCCACTAAGCATACCAAACGCTTGTACATAATCTTTTTCAAAACAAAATTGTTTTAGTTTTATTATTTCCAGTAGACCATCTTTGTACGATACTATTCTTTTCTCATAATCATGTTCTAGGAATTTCTATTTCATGTTCTTTATCATCACTATTTTGACTTTCGTTTTCTAAATTATCGGGCAAATATGATCTGGATTATCGTCTTCTGACGTCAATATTTATAAATTCCTTACTTTCTAATTTTCCTTTAGCGTACACATTTGAGCCACTTTAGATAAGGGAATTTTATCTTCATTATCAAATTGAGCACTTTCAAACTTCTAATTTACTTCTTGAAACCATTTTGAATTGTATCAGATGAGACATCATTCATGCTTTTTTAATAAAATAAATCGCATCTAATACGCTAATAGAATTGGTTAAATTATGTCCCGAATCAGAACTCTCAAAATGCGAGAAAATGTGTTTTAGTATTAAATGTCGGTCCCAAGTGTTGAACATTTTTATAATGCATTGATCTAGCGGTTGCCATTAAGCTGTCGTATTTGGCGGTAAGAAAACGCGTTTAATATTTTGCATCGTCCTTAGGATGGGCAGCTGCATTGTTCAAAAATAATAAAACTTTTCTGTTTTGATCGATCATTTTCCGATCAAATTCACGCAACCACTCTGTCATAGTAGAAGTAGTCATCCAAGCCTTGTTATTTGAATACCAGTGGACTGGAAGAAGAGCAAAGCTAAGATATTTAAATGTGCAAGGGCGTGCTGATTTTCCGTTAACCAACAGTTTTTCTTTCTGCTCTGCCATATTCACACAGTTATCTTTCTTTTGATAACCTGCCGCCCTCATAATTTTCGCCTCTTTGTTGGTAATGCCCGAAAAAATAACCTTGTTTCGTCCAAATTATAAATATCGCAGGATTTGTACCCTCTAATTATTAACGCTATATGCGTTACCGGCTTCGCTAGATATCATGCGGTAAATGAATGTATTCAAATACATATCCGTCCGTTTAATGGAAACTTTGCCGTCAAAAAGCAGCTAAATAACTGTTCGTGCCCGTTCAAGGGTGTGTCCGCATAAGAGAAACCAATTTATTAGGAATTCCCTACTTATAAATTCGGGACCGGATAAAATGCCCGTTTAAGGGAAGTGCCCGTTAAGGGAAGTTTCACTGTATTTATAAAATGGAGTACTTATCTTTTGGCACTAAGCCGGCCTGCTCGATTTTTCAAAAAGTTATGGACAAGGTACTACAATGTGTGAAAGGAGTTGTATTTTTCGTAGACGAAATTTTAGTCATGGGTACAAATGATCGAGAGCATTTAGCAAACTTCAATGTTGTTTTTCAAAAATTACAGGGTGCTGATCTCAAGCTTAAACAAGAAAAATGTATTCTCCAAAAAGAAGTTAAATATTTAGGGCATATAATAAATAGACGGATTACAATAAAATAATAGTAAATTGTTACGCGAAATGTATACACAATGTTTCGAC
The DNA here is from genome assembly GCA_963170755.1 of Amphimallon solstitiale. Taxonomy (NCBI): domain Eukaryota; kingdom Metazoa; phylum Arthropoda; class Insecta; order Coleoptera; family Scarabaeidae; genus Amphimallon; species Amphimallon solstitiale. The sequence continues at coordinate 109,928,183 of OY720676.1, forward strand.
CCTGTTAAAACCATTATATAATTTACCAGCAAAAGGTGTAGAGTTTAGATGACACTGGTCGTCAGTCATTTTCACGGATTAAGGAAATAATGGCTGCAGAGAAGGTAACTGGTTCATTTTAATCCCGACCGCGTATGAAACTAGCATGCGATGCAAGTTCATACGGTACCTATAGCCGGAGTGTTATCTCACATTTTTTCAGGCGGGAATAAACGCCCAGTAGGTTATATTTATAGAACATTAAATCCAGTAGGATGTAGATATTCAATGATCAATAAAGAAGTATTAGCTATTTCCTTTGTGGTCAAGAAGATTTATAAATATTTATGTGGGCTAAATTTATTATTGAGGCAGATCACAAACCTTTAATTCATTTCACTAGAAAGTTAAGCTTAATCTTAGAAAACGATATAGGGTTGGGTCATCGAGTTGTGGTACCAGAGAAATTTAGAAAGCAAATGTTAAGAGATTCTGTATATGGTGTCATAGTCAAGATGAAGAGTAAAGTAAGATCTAATTTTTTATGGCCATTTATAGATGCGCACATCGAATTGTTAAAGTAAGAGCGGAACCACGAAAAGCAACGATAATATCGTAGTTTAGCTAAACATATTTTTGGCCGTGTCCAAGTAGATTTTTTTGATCCTACGCAAGATGAAATGCTTTTTGTTCTAATAGACTCTCGATCGTTGTAATAGTAATAGAAATGCAATCTACTACTACCGAGGCAACTACAAACGTTTTGAAATTGTTATTTGCACGTTTCGGAATTCCGAATCAGTTAGTTTCGGACAACGGACCGCAATTTCTTTCTAAAGATTTTGCAAATTTTTGTTTTTAAAAAAGAATTAAACACATGTTAATAGCACCTTATCCCCCAGCTAGTAATGGAGTTGCAAAGAACTTAGTAAAATCAGTTGAGACTGGTCTAACAAAAGCTTTTAACGATGTTAGAAATAAAAATGCATCAATTAATTGCGTTTTAGCAAGATATTTGATTACCGTACCAGTGTCCACTGCAATACTAATAAAGCACCAGTTTCGTTAATGTTTGGTAGGTGGTTACGCATTAGATTTGATAAATTGCAACCAAGGAATGTTATTGCTGAAAGTCAAAACGAAGTAACGAAAATAGGGAATTCAGAGACTTTCAAGGTAGGAGAACAAAGAGGTAGGTATATAATATTTTCTTGGAATGCGGCTTTTATAGGTAGTGAGTAATAATCAAAAGGTTAACGTTTCAACAAATTTTGTCTTCATCAGAAGGACATATACATATTGCAGCATGGCTAACAATGATAACTGTATTTATTATTTAAAAAATCTTTAATTTTTCCTGAAACATCTTTTATTATTTCTCCTTTGTTAAGCGGGGCTTTCAGTCGTTTCTAAAACGTATAACGGAATCACTCTGTTATACGTTTTTATTCAAGCTTTGATGACACATATTACCAAGTAGACCCGTAAATTCAGAAACATAATTTTACATGCATTTGTTTATTGTTATATTTTTTGTTGTCCTTAAATATAAAGTTTATACTTCTTTAAGTTATGACCAGTTTTTTAATTTCATATGCACATAGTCATTTTTTACTATATTTTTAACATACATTCATTCTTGTTTTATTTGCCTGTCCGCTCAGTTCAAAATCAGTTCACTTACGTAAAGATGACTAAGTGATCTCGCTCGGAGCAAATAAAACGCTACTACGATGCACATCGATCACATCAATCAAATATAGTACACAGGCGCAGTTGGGCAACTGTTCACTGATCGGATTCAGATGATGGACGCTCACATTGAACATTTTTGCGAGCGGAAAAATTCTAGGCTCAGTTTTAGTGAGCGTATTCCGCATGCGCCATTAACGCATTCCAACACCAACGAAACACACAATTTTGAAGGAAGTTTCTAGAAGATAAGATAAGCAAATTAAAGGTATCGGGCAGGAATAAATGTATTATAATACTGGAGTTAACCGAGTATTTTAATCGGGGTTGGAAAAACCGGCACTTACACTAAGAACATAATACAAAACAAGAAAATGGGTGTGCTTAAAACCACACGGCAGAAGTGAAAACTTCATCAAGGCGAGGTTAATAATACGAAATGCAACTTTTTTTTTTCGTTCTATATTACATAAGGGTCATCCTGCATCGACGAATTCAGTTGCTGAGATTTAGTGTGCTTCTTTTGACGATATTTCTTCACGCGCGCATTAGACAATTCCCTTTTTCGTTTTAATTTGTCATCGATTTGATTTTCTTCATCTATCCTGTGTAACAGAAAAGAATTAAATGCTTATAAATTCGAATATAATGAGCAATTAAAAGCAATGCTCTATTCTCAACGTTTCTGTTTTGCATTGGTATACAAATTATAGTAAATGCGTGTGGACGTTATTTAACACCCGGAATATACTGATCAGTTTCCGAGTCATCCATATCATTTTAATAAACATGCTAAAACTTACCTGAGCGCGAAATATTATATTATATTAATATAGAGATAATGTCTCATACACACACAACAAATTTTTTGGCTAACCGTCCGCGAAGTTACCAATTAGCGAACGCAACACAGTCCGCGAAATACAACTTCGCGGCCGTTGCTATGGCAGCGGCCGCGATATATCATCGCGTGTATATATATATATATATATATATATATATATATATATATAAATAGACAATATGAATACTCGCTTACGAGTCCCGCGCTGGTCTGATGCTAACGTGCGGCTCGGGATCGAATCTGCTCGGGGACATGAATTTATTTATTCATTTAAATTTCAATTTAATTGAAATTAAATACCTCTATATGATATATATCTCTCGTTCCCTTAGTCGACTCGAGCCGACTTTACCCGAACGAGCGTTACATAGCCCAGCGTGACGGTTCAGTCTTGTTCAGTGCCCACAATCAACGCAACGCGCCCAAAGAAGTTTACACTTTAAAAACAGTTTATTATTATTGTTTATTCGGTTTAATCTGTATATTTCTAACATATGGCAGCAGTGAAAAGTACCAGGTGATCACATAAACGAGAACGGTCCTGTCCAATAAACACTCAACTATTAGTCAAGTGAACAATTGGAGCGGGAATGGCGGAATTTACAGCCACTATATTTAGCGTTTATTCTATATTCACTATAATGTTGAATTGGCATCGACTACACGAAGTGTCACCTGGCGTCACCCCGAGGAAACGTGGACTTGGGCTTAGTTCTTACTGAAAGGCAAGTATTCCTCAATGCACATAAGGGAATGAGATTTAATTATCCAAAATGTTGAATAAGAAAAATCTGAATGTCACATTCTCAGTTGTACGTTAACGTGAAAAGATTTTGATATTTGCAAGTGTAGCAGCTAGATAACCGTTTTCTTGGCCCCTTATATGATAAGTCAAAAGATACAAACTCTAATTGATATGTCGTTTAATACAATTATAAGGAAGTTACAAGAAAATGTGTGTGCGTCTGTTATGAATATTTCAGCAGTGACCATTTTTGGCATGTACCTAATTGACTTCCATGTGTTGGACAAATAAAGATTTATTGTTATTAAAATGCTGTAATTATTGCAAATTCAGTTTGTCATTATCGTAAAGTTGAAAAGGTACCAAGAAGTGCCGAACTGTGTAAAGTGACAATATTATGAAATGTGCGAGCAAGTTGTAATTAATGATGCCAGTGGAAATAGTACTTTGAAAACATATTGGAAAAAAAATTGGAAAAGAGCATAAGAATTAAGATATATTTAATTTTTTACGTGGATTATTTGGAAATACTGTATATTTCTTTTAATAGCAAATAAAACGCACCTCATAATGCCTATATCTGGATATATGCACAGATCACTATAACTAGAAGACAGTGTTGTCCCAGCGACATGTGAGTTCGTAATAGAATTCTGCGCAAAAACGTAATAGATTTACCTTGTTTCGTAATAGATGGCGCAGCCATTTTCAAGACTATATAAAGTCCCTGAATAGTAGGCTGAATAGTTAAAAAACCGCAATACGGTAACCATTTTTTGTCCAAAATCTGACAGCCATTAATATTTTTCTTGATGTAGGTATTAGTTGGATGTACCCAACCAGCAAAATCACAATTTTAGCGAACGATCAAAATATATATTTGCTAATGTAGAACAAGTGTACATATAATGATTTTGCTACAAGAATACTGTTCCAAAAATATAGGACACAGCCAGGGCCGCCGCGTGGGGATGTCAAAATTGTTCACCGCACAAGGACGCCTGGGCCAGAGGGGGCGCCAAAATTTATAGATAGTACTTATAGTTTTTTAATTTAATGTTATTTAAATAAAAGGTGTTAATTATTCGCTTGCAATTTTTTATATTTTCTAAGCAATAAAATGAGATTTTATTTTTATTTTAATTTTATATTTTAATTTTATTTTACTTTTGTGTTCGTTTCTGCCGGCTGTTTTCGTTTGTGTAAAACAAAATTTGATTGCCGATGCGAACAATAAAAACACGTTCCGTGTGGAATTCGCGCTACCACACGGAACGTGTTAAAAATCTAATCATTTGTAACATGTAACAACAGGAATTGGGAATGTTTTGTATCGGCATATATTTGTTCTTTATGTGCTGAGAAGCTGTTGCGGTTCAACGTCGTTGTTTAGTTTGCCTTATTTTTGCAATGATAATACACATTCATTTTTTAAATGTGACAACCAAAAGTCGAGGAAACGAGGAAACCAATAAAGCCCAAATTGAAGAAATTTTTTTAGGATTTCAATCTGTCGACGACACTACTGGACAGGTTCTGTTTGAATTCATAAATGGACATTTAAAATCGTTGGAACTAAATTTTTCAGATTTACGAGGCCAATCTTACGATAATGGTGCTAATATGAGAGGAAAGCACAAAGGATTGCAACAAATAATTATTGAAAATAATTCGAGGGCACTCTATATCCCCTGCTCTGCGCATTCTCTAAATTTAGTTGTAAATGATGCAGCTAAAATTTCCTTCTAAACAGTTAATTCTTTCGGAGTAGTGCATGAGCTTTACAACTACTTTTCTTCATCCGTTAAACGTTGGGCTATTTGCAACAGTATGTTGAAAATCTAACTTTAAAGCCATTCTCCAACACCAAATGGGAAAGTAGAATTCAAGCTTTAAGACCGTTGAAAAACGATTTGAAGGGAATTTTGAGAGTGTTAATAAATATTCAAGAAGATCAAACAAGAGACATGGAATCAAGAATTCAAGCAAAAAAGTTGATTCAGAAGGTTTCCTCGTTTAAATTCATTTGTTCCATTAACATCTGGCACGATATTTTAAATTTAGTAAATGTGGTAAATGAAATAATGCAAAATTCTAAATGTGATTTACAAATCGTGACTTTACAAAATCTTATATCAGAACTAAATCATCAGATCAGATGAAACGTAGCAAACATGCAATTGCCAATGCAAGTATCGTTGCTAATGATTTGGGGGTGGATACTGATTTTCCACAAAGTCGAAACAGGTTTAAAAAGAAACTATTAAAAGATGAACAAACCGACGAACCAATCAACAATCCAAGACAAAAATTTAAGGTTGAATTTTACGATATAATATTAGACACTGCCATTTCTTCAATTACTGAAAGATTCAGTCAATTAAAAGAAGATTACAATTACTTGAAGGTGGTACACTATATACCTCATTTAAAAAACAATGAGTGACAATGAAATTCTAAAACATTGTAAAGAATTAGAACAAAAATTAACGGATACTAAAAATGTTAATGAAAATGACATTGATGGATTAAATTTGTTCGAAGAAATAAAATCTTTGCGATGTTTTGCCAAAGAGGATATGTCACCTATTGATATTTTAAATTATATTTATGAAAACAATCTTACCGATACATTTCCAAATATTGCAATAGCTTTACAGATTTCTGTAACCCTGCTAGTTTCGGTAGCTACTGGAGAACGAAGTTTTCCAAAACTTAAAATTATAAAAAACTACATGCGATCTACCATGGCGCTGGAGAGATTATCGGACTTGTCAATTATATCCATAGAGAGCGAAATTTTGGATAAATTAAATATAAAGGAATTGATACGAGCGTTTGTAGCTGCTAAAGCTCAATATTTGAATATATTTTCTATTTTTTATATTTTACTTAAAAAATGTTTTATCATTGTTTTGTTTTTAAAATTTATGAAATAATAAAAAACAATAAGACAAACGTGTTTTAATAATCTAAAGCTTTTCAGTTCGAAAGTCAAATTTTGAATACTATAAAAGAGTATATCACATATAATTTGCAGCACTTTATAAGAGTCCAACAGAACCCCATAAAGGGGCGGGGGCGCCAAATTTCAATTTGAACAAGGGCGCCTAATACCCACGCGGCGGCCCTGGACACAGCCGTAGTAGCAAAACCACTATACGCATACTTGTCCTACATTAGCAAATATATATTTTCATCCTTCTCTAAAATTGTGATATTGTTGCTTGGGAAGATTTGAAATTAAAGTAAAAAAAATCGTTGAAAAATCAACGAAAACGTAATAGATTTATATGCTTTCGTAAGGACGTAATAAAACATAGTGAAACGTAACAGATCCGTTACAACTGTAACAGCAATCCCAACACTGCTAGAAGATAGTATAACCAGAGAAATAGAGTAGGGGAGAACGCGCTTCGACGAGTGCGCATCCAGTTTTAAGCAAACGCTATAGTGGTCGCCATTTTGCAGGAAGGCATTTCTTTTCACACGTAAGTTTGTTTACATTTTTCTAAGTCAATGAACTTTACATGCGAATTGTTGAGCTAGGTATAAATATAACCTTCAAAATGGCGGAATTCAATTTAACTTAGTTGGCGCATCTTTAAGCGCGTTCTCCCCTACTCTATTTCTCTGAGTATAACTCAATAGTAAAAAGTTTAGACAATGTTTAGCGCCGCCTGCCAACTACAGGCAGTACTAAAATGGATCAAACCAATGAACCGGGAAATTTTAATATTATGTATTTCTATTCCATTTTGTATTTACCTTAACAGTTTTTATTCTTCACTTTAAATGTTCGAAGATAAAATAGTAGATGTATTTTAAAGTAAAATCTGCTACACATATTGCTATATTTTAAGTTACCTATTTAAAGTGAAGAATAAAAACTATTAATGTAAGTAAAGTTGACATATTTAAAAAAAATTGTGCATTATATCGTTGATTGAAGGAATACATATACATATATATTCCTTCAATCAACGATTATATATAATACTAACTTAGTAATAAATGAGAAACATATCTTTTTAATAATGCTTTATTTTTATATGAAAACTTATTTCTATTTCAAAATATTAAGGAGAAAGCGTTCTAAATTATTCTTACATTTGAACTTATTTATTCCTTAATTGAAAATCGTCGATCTTCTCTTATAACATTGAATAAATTAGGATATCCTGTAGCTTCCAACCATTCATGATAACGAATTGATTTTGGATGTGGAAATGCATGGAAAACTTTTACATTTTGTTCACAATTTGACACATAACATTTTCTTCTCGGAATAATTAGTAGAATTACCGAACAGATGCAGTAGCAACAGCGCATTTGCCCGTTTAAGCTATTACAAAAATGCAATGTTGCTACTGCATCTGTTCGGTAATTGTACCTAGAAAAAAGTGCAAATAAATAAATAAATTACTCGAATTATGCAGAATAAATATTTACGTACATACAATTATAAGAAATAGGTTAATATTTTATAATTGTGATTAATAATTTTAAAAACTGTCAAAAAAAATATTTAAAAAGCTATGTCACATATAGTTACCATAGTTACTAATAATAACCAAGAATAAGAGACAGTTCTACGAAGCTAAGCGCTGAAGTGTCATATCTGATCCTAAAATTGCGTGAACAAATCTTAACATGCGCCACCTACCAACTACAGGCAGAAGTAAAACGATGTCTACGCAATCTGAATTTAACACCCCCCCCCCCTGGATATATATACCCTAGTAGCAAAATCACTATATGCACACTTGTTCTACATTAGCAAATATATATTTTCATCCTTCTCTAAAATTGTGATTTTGCTGCTTGGGTAGTATGTACATCGTGATTACAATCGCACTTAATTTTTACTAATCGCTGTTACTGTAATAACAGGTATTGAAAAATCACTGCTAAGTAGAGGTGGGTCGTTCGCGAACGAACCGGTTCCGTGACCGAATACCAGCAGGGAACCGAAGGAGCCGGTTCACTAAATTTCAATGAACCGGATCTCGGCTCACTTGGAAAGTAACTGACTGAACCGAGCTCTGATCGGTGGCGGCTGCTGCAGGGAGGGCAACGGGGCACTGCCCCCCCCCCCCGTGACAAATTGCCTCGTAACAAATTTCTTTTAACAGATAAATTAATTATAAATACCTAATTTGTATGTAATTTTTCTGATTTGTTTGATAACAAATATGTTTTCGGAAGTAACAGTCCGTCTTTTCAGCGCGTTTAAAAATCGCAGTCTGACGTAGGCTCCGGGGCATCGCGCGCGCCTGCCCCGATCATAACAGCTGAAAGTGAACGGTGTTTTTCTACTTTGAAGAGAATAAAAACATTTTCTAGAAATACCAAGAAGGAAAGCAGGCTATGTGCCTTAGCAATGTGTTCCATTGAAAAACAATTACTGACATCAACACCAAACTTCAATGAATTAGTTAAAAATCATTTTACTGATCGTAAGGAACGGCAAATGGATCTTATTTTCAAATAAGTTAATTAAATAACATATTGAGTTTATTTTTTGGCTGTACTTAATTTTTGATATTAAACACTCAGACCGCCTCCGGTGCCCTCCAGTCCCAAAAAATCACGAGCCGCCACTGCCTCTGATAGTCTAACGTAATGCGATCCGCTTCGGTCGCGAACCGAGAGGGCCGGTTGATAATGAATCGGATCCCGGTTCGATTGAGCCGACGGACGACGGCGCCGAGTATTACATGTTCTATTATACACGTTCCTTCAAACGGTATGCTATTACAGATCCACACGGTTCAAATGAGCCGGTTCCGGGACCCGGCTCGCAATGAGGAGCTGAACCGAGTCCAAGAAGGGAACCGTTTTGCCCACCTCTCTCTACTGCTAAGCTCATCCTTAGAAATTATGATCCAAAAATCCCTAAATTGCAAATGGCGGCGGTGTATTCGTGATCACAACCATGTGACAATTGCATTTAATTTTCACTGGTATCTCAAAATCACTGTTACTACGATCACGGGTATTGAAAAATCACTGCTAAGCTCTTATAAAACGCAAATGGTGGCGGCGTAAATCAATAATAACTATACACTTCATGTTTTCATAAAAACTTATACTTATCTTTCATGGGGTACTTTAATAACCATTCAAATGTTCACTGTTAAGTAGAAAGGTTAGAGGTCAGGGTTTTAAAGTAACTTGTACAAAATTAATCAAAAAGTTATTTAAACATAGATTAACTATTTCTGGGTTTCTTGTTTTCACGTTCATACAAAAGGATATATCTTCAATATACAGAAAATCGTGTCACATCAAGTAGACGTGGATAACTTAAAGTATAAAAAAAAATTATGGAGAAGATAAAATAGTATGATATTTATTTATCCAGATACTTTTAATTAGTTCAGAGTAGTTTGTATATCAATGAAATTTTTGCATGTATAGCAAATAAGACATCGGCTAAATAAAGTTTCACCAATGTTAATAATTAAAGTTATTTCCTGAAATGGATTTATAATTTTCATGAACACTAATAAAATAAAATTAGCAAATGAAAAGATGTAAATAAAACTAGATATTTTTGTAATTATCAAATTAATGATTTACAATTTCAGTTAGAATAGAGTAAACAAAATTATAAATAAAATCTCTATTAACAAATATTGCTTACACATTATTCAGGAATGTATACATAAAATTTTCATTGTTAAATACAGAGAAATTAAAAAATGTCCACAACCTAGTCCACTGAATTTTCATTAAATAGTATGCTTTCTGTTATAACAGTCTTAGTATGACTAAAGTCACTTAATTGTGGTCTGAACTTTTTCATACAACCAGAGATAATATTCACTTGCTTTTTGTTGAGTGGTATTTAATGCATCCATTACAACACGTTGTACATTTTCTGGTGCTAGTTGACCTCTGAAATAAATATTTATTATAGATATTTCAAAGGAACCTGAAAAACTTAAATGGATACTTACACGAAAACTTCCTTCCTTAGATAGTCAACACTTCTATTAATATACAAAACTGAAGAGGACCAAACATTATAAACAGTTTTGGATGATTGTTCTAGAACTCCTGGAGCAAAAGAATCAATCTAAAAATATTATATTGAAGAGGTACTAGATTTTATTATTATTACAATCATATACCGATTTAAATACACTTGGATACTTTTCAATTAAGAGGTCTTTTATATTATTGAACATGTTCCAACATACTAGACTCATGTCTCTTATTAGTTGTACATACGGGCCAACATATTCAATTATTGTTTCTGCATAACCAGGGAACTTTTCATCAATACGTTGGTGTATCCAAAAACCTCCTTCTCTGGCCCTATTGCTCGCTTTATTAAAATATCCATAAATTCCACTATCTTGAAGCCCTCTCAGGGTTCTAGATTTCGCCCAACTTCCCTGTTGTCTCACATCATATAATACAAGAAGTCCAGATGCCAAAACTAATAGAACTATTAGAGTTTTAAATGGGAAACTGACAGTTTTCTTTGAAGCCATTCTGTTTCGTATTTTCTGTAAAAATGCAAATAAATGTGAGCTTGTAAATATAAAAAGTATATATATTGAAAAGTTTAAATATTCATTGCATATACATAAATGTCAAATTATGACACGCCAATACGGTAATTTACATGGACAAATGCATTTCAAAAGCCGACTAATACGTAAATTAACGCTTTTACGCAGCAAAAACTGTTTAAGACAATTTAAAAGTACCCACTTCCTTCTCAATCACGTATTAAACAATAAAAAGTAGCAACAACGTGTATATGTGTATAAAACTTGACCGTATCGACCAATTTATTCGCCCCGTTATTAAATAGAAAAACTGCACATGCGTTCACGAGTCGCTATACATTAATATACAGTGCTGATCATGTATGTAAAATGAACTCCTTCAATTACTTTATTGACTGATAAATGAAAAAGAATCTAAAATATTTGCACTTGACTTATGAAGAAAAATAATGTCGATATTAACAAAAAAAAAAAAAATAAAATAAATAAATACATGGTTAATTCTTTTTAAATATTAGTAGGTAAGTATATGACAAAATATACTTCAAATTTTCCCTTTATAACGTAAAATAAATATAAAATATTTCTGATCATTGCTAGTTATTTTATAATTGTATTGTTGAAACTCTTGTAATTGGATTTAAAAATAACTGAAAGTTTGTGGTGTGGATTTGATTACTAAATACGTTGTCGTGCAAGTTAGTTAGGCCAGTTACTGGATTAAAAGATTATAAAGGAAGTGCAAAAATGGCTCATCTGTGTAGATATAGTCAAAAAAAAACGAAGCATGTCAACCACATATTTAGCATAGATATACTGCTTATCGTCCACTGTAATAAGTGATAAAAGTAGATACAAGATTACGCGATTTTTACGTATTTGAATCACCGATTAGCTATGAATGTATTTCCAATATCTAACATAGACTTCCCATTATACAGACTTTGAGTTTTGAATACTGGAACGAGGTATACCTGAGGGCACGATTGCGACTAAACTGAAGAAAATATGCTTATTATATATTTTTCAATTAAATTTTTGGCATGTTGCACAGCAGGGACATTAAAAATAAGGATTTTGTAGTAAGTTATAATACGAACGAGCTTTCTCTTTTTAGGTTTTAGCGAAGAAAAGTTTTCAAAAATAAATTGCAATTATAAAAAAAACAAAATGTAGTTATATTTGACGGTAAAAATTGCAGAATTTTGGTTGTATGTGGAACGATTTGGTAGGATGAAATCACAGTTATGAAAGACCGAATCTAGTGTTAGATATGTACGCTTAATACTCTTTTGTTTTAAATATTTGACTAGTACTTATCTTACAAGAACATATTTTGCAAATAATATGCGTAATTTATTTCTTTATTTTATACAGTAAACTGCAGACAGGTGTCTAATTACAGATTAGGAAATACAAAAATTATACAAATGAAAAACTGAATAGATAGAAAAGAGAACAAAGTGCCTCCATAGTATTAAAAAACTAAAAAAAAAGTAATTTTGTAAAGAGAAAGTGCTAAACAGTAATGACAGCCCTAATATCGTGGATATTATACTCGAAAATATTAAGAGAAGGATAACTGCTACAAATGTTACACATATAACATTTGTAGTGCGATGAATATCTAAGGATATTAGTGCGCGGTATAGGTAAATAAAAACTGAATGTCGACAGCGAATACGGAATAAATACACAATTGTTCTAGAATTTTGGGGCAATCAATTCTGCTTTTAAATATGTTGGATAAAAATACTAAAGATGTCACAATTCGCCTAATCTTCAAAGTGTTTAATGAAAAACGCCGCAACATATCCCCTGCGGTATGCGAATGACTGGATACTGACTATCAACTTTAGAATACAAATATTTCAGGAAACGGGGCTGAATATCTCAAGAGCATTAGAGTGAATATCACAGAAGGGATTCCATACTACAGAGCCATATTTCAGTCTCAAACGAAGAAAAGCAGAGTAGGTTACAGTGAAGCAATTATTGAACTCCTTAGTATGGCGAATGATGAAACCAAGATTTTTTTAGACCTTCAGATGTGATAGATGCTATGTGATTGTTGAAGGATAGCTTACAGTCAAAGGAAACCCCGATATCACCGAGAGTCTCAGGCCTATGGGGTACAGAACTGTTAACACTATAATTATAAATAAGGGAATCTGTCCGTTGTGTATGACATGATGGAATATTTATTATTTATTTATGTTCAGGAGCAGATCATTTAGTATACACCATTCACATACTTTATTTAGAGGTTAGCTTGTAATTTTGAACTATCAGTCATCCAGATTGTTTATGTAAGAGCATATTTTGAGATCATCAGCATACAAGAGGTAGCCTGGTTTTAAAGACTCAGTGATATCATTAATAAAAATGTTAAAAGATAATGGATCCTGACTGGATGATGTTGCAGTTAGATCAAAAACCAGCATATAAAACAAATTGTGTATGCGGTGCAGAATAAGATCTAAGAAATAAAAGAAGATTCATTCTGTGAGATACCAATTTTATTGTTGATAGCTTATCCAACTGGATATCATGAGCCAACCGGTCAAAAGCTTTAGAGAAACCGATGTACAGCACGTCAGTCTGAGAGCCATTATCGATGCCGGTCGCGATGAACTGGATGAAGATTGGTGACTGTTGAACGCCCCTGTACAAAGTCATGTTGCACAGTGGATTCGCGATTTTACGTAATTATAAAGCGGCAGTCAAAAGCGTTTGCAAAGGTACAAAGGAGAGATATTGGACGATAGTTACTAATGCAATCCCGTCTACCTTTTATGAACATGGGGCAAATCTTTGAATGCTTCCACAATTCCGGAAATTGAGATGTTTGCAATAAGTTAAAGAGGGTAGTAAGAGATGTCAAAACCGAAACACAGTCCTTGAGGGCCTGCAGCTGCGTTGCCTTGGAGACTTTTAAGGGATTCGTAAACATCATCGTCAGAGAAGGAAATAACATTAAAAATGGTATAGCCATCACGATCCATCCAAGATGAAGAGTTTGAGTACTTCATAAATGCCTGAAAGTAGTCCGCAAATGCTTGGTAGCGTCGAGAGAATTAGAGATGGCATGGTCGTCATACAGGAACTCGTGAGGCATCACCACAGTTTTATGCTTCTTATTCATATAAGTCCGGGAACGTTTTGGTTCAGAAGGAAGGCTTAGCACGATGTGCGTGATATAATTCTTATAAGCTATATCAATAATATTCCCTGCCAATCGCCTCAGTCTACTGAATTCTGCGTATAAATGCATATAATTATTTCGTTTGTAAGAACGCCACGCCTCTTTCTTGAGGTGAATGGAACATTGCTTGCAGTGAAGTAGGGTGAGTCCGGGTTCTTTCAAGCCTTTGCAGTTTTGGGAGTGCAAAGTTAAAATGTGAAATACTTTTAATGGCAATATGAATATTAGAAACGTAATCAAAGAATGACTAATCGGCATTACATAGTAGGTCGTATAATTATATACAATATGTCTCACTAAGTTGGAACCATATGGAAAACTTTTTTATTAGTAATTTTAGGAAAAAAAGTTATTCTTTATAAAAACTTCTGCATGTTCTAAAATCTAAAATCCGATCATCAGATATTAAATTTTTTCAGTTGTATACGAGGTATGTCAAAAAATATTAATTTTACTCAAGAGTAAAGTACCTTTATATTTGAGAATATCGAACAACTTTATTAAAAAAAGTTGATTAGAACTAAAAATTACGTTCAAATATGCCATTACATCCATTTATATGGAAAAATTCATTTTTTCTATTTTTGCCTACAATAACAATGCAAATTTAACTGTAGTTACATGGTATCTAGGATGCACTGACATACAAATGATTTGTTGTTTGCTAGAAATGTTTGATAATGAATGTCAAAACGCGTGAGAATTTATATGACACATAAGCATGGTATGGTTATTAACTTGTAAAGAGAAAATAGAAATTGTTTTGATTGTGGGAGAAAACTATACAACAATTTCGCAATTTAAACACGTAATGAATGCATGTGCATTTATTTTGTAAATAAGAAAAAACAAAAAAGTTGTGTAACTAATATAGTATTAATAATAGAAGTAAATAGAAATTTAATTTTCCATCATTCCACTAATGCCTCGACATATCCACCCTCTCGTTCAATACATTTAATCGTTTTTTTGGCAAATTGACGTAATACATTCTTTATCATTTCTGGAGAAATTTCTTGGCATGTTACTATAATTATCCTCTCCAAATGATTAACATCTTGAAACGGCCCTTTCTGGTAAACTTTTTGTTTCAAGTAACCCCATAAAAAGTAATCAAGGGGGGTTAAGTCAGGGGATCTAGCAGGCCAATAAAGATTTGAGTATCTGTGAATAACATTTCCATGGAACATATGTTCAAGATATTCCCTAACATTTAATGTACTGTGGCATGCGGCACCGTCTTGTTGGAACCAGATACATTGACGTTCTTGTATGGGTAGTTCGTCCATGAACTCATTGATGTAAGTTTGTAAAAACTGTAAATAACGTTCGGCATTCATTGGTTGATGAAAAGAGAAAGGTCCTATTAATCTGTTCTTATAAATGCCACACCATACGTTCGTCTTAAATAAATATTGGTCATGAGACTTTATTATAAAATTGGGATTTTCTTTAGACCACCAGCGACAATGTTGTGACGAGACAGTTCCATTTGACGAAAATGTTGCTTCATCGGAAAAAATTATACGCCTCGTAAAGAAAGTGTCCTCTTCTAACTCTCCTTGGATGAGTGAGCAAAAATCAAAGCGCCTGTCATAATCCCTATCTTTTAATGTGTGAACGATTTTTGGTTTGAATGGTCTGTATTTATTTAGTTTTAGAATTCTTGCCACTGTATCTTTACTTACATTTTGTTGCATCAACGACTTCCTTTTGCGCAATGACATTTTTGGATTTTCTACAACAGACAGCATTACTTCAAACTGCGTATTCTCATCGGCAACCAGCTTTTGGCGTTTTCTATTATGATTATTTTTAATACTTCCAGTACTCTTAAATTTATTTATTATTTTCGTAACAGTTGAATGATTAATATTTTTATTGGGATATCTATTATTAAAAATAATTGCTGCTTCTCTATGCGTTTTATACTTTTCTCCCACAATCAAAACAATTTCTATTTTCTCTTCACAAGTTAATAACCCTACCATGTTTATGTGTCATATAAATTCTAACGCGCTTTGACATTCACTGTCAAACCTTTCTAGCAAACAACAAATCATTTGTATGTCAGTGCATCCTAGATAATATGTAACTACAGTTAAATTTGCATTGTTATTGTAGGCAAAAAATTGAAAAAATGAGTTTTTCCATATAAATGGATGTAATGGCATATTTGAACGTAATTTTTAGTTCTAATCAACTTTTTTTAATAAAGTTGTTCGATATTGTCAAATATAAAGGTACTTTACTCTTGGGTAAAATTAATATTTTTGACATATCTAGTATACAACTGAAAAAAATTAATATCCGATGATTGTATTTTAGATTTTAGAACATGCAGAAGTTTTTATGAAGAATAACTTTTTTCCCTAAAATTAATAATAAAAAAGTTTCCCATATGGTTCCAACTTAGTGAGACATATTGTATATGAGAATCAGCTTATGAAAATTAAATGGTTTCTCGTTTCTACAAAGGGGGATGGTGATCATCTTGTTTCACGAAGGCGTTGTTTAGCAACCTCTAATTGCGATTAAAAATAAAGTTGTACTGTATGAAACCAAAGAATCTGGAAAAACTCTGTACCGTTCCGGCGGTACATATACATATCGGAGATTGTATGTGATATGTTGAAAAGCGTAAGTTGGAACATTAAAATCTCCTACGACCAGAAATCGCATGATTGGAGGAAATCTAAATTCTGTAGAGCTTCAAAAAAAATTGCCGATATTGCAGTAGAGGCGGGGAAGGAAGAATATACAAACGCATAATGCAAAAGCTTTTGTGATTAAAAACGAGTTTGACACATAAAACATTAATCATACTTGGCTCAGAAAAATCCTAAGCATGTAAATCAACTAAATGGACTAAAAAAAATGCGGCGAACTGCAAATAACGTTCCTCCACCCCGCGAATGATCAGTCGCCTCAAAATTTGACCAACATGACTATTATATTAATTTTTCGCACACAACGTTAATGAAGCAATGACGTGTGCGCAGAAGTTATTCTTTTGGTTGTCATTTGCCTCTTCTGTTGGAGTATACACATTTATTATTGGTATGTTGTATATGTCATTTTTTAATCGTTATTCTTCCATTAATTCACTTCTCTAAAACCCATTCCCTGTATTTCTTGTCAACCATGAAAGCAGACCCATTTCTCCCTTGTTTATTTTCACCTCCACAGTATAGAGTATAGCGTATACACCCTACCTTATTAGTGTTTTCTTCTGCTTTTAATTTTAATTCTTGTAGGGCAAATATTCTGGTTTTATTCCGTATCATTTCTTTAGCAACTTTTTTCCTACTGGCAACACTGTCTTAATGGTTTCTTCAGACATTTGTCGTAATTGCTTTTGATTGTGTCTCTCCAGCACTGTCAGGTCATTATGTTGTATATTCTCGTGCCCATTCATTCTCTACCATTTTCCAAAACATCTTTTTTTCCTTCCAGCTCTGTATCTTTACGAGTATAATCCCTTCCTTTATTTCATAAACCTGTTTAACATCAGCTTGAATCTTGAGTTCTCTTCTAAGAAAATCTTGAATTTCTTGTGTCGAATTTTTTCCTACAGTATACTGACTGCTAAATAATGCGCTATCAGCAATTGAGGAGTCAAGCCACGTTTCAAAAAATGCAATATCATACTGAAGCCTCTAGGATTTTGATAGTAAACTGATGATTTTATTGTGTGTACGCGTTGAATTACGACTGTGAATCAGGTAGTAACTGCTGTTGTATAGACAATGCCTATCTGTCAGTCTAGAGGCAGGAACCTTATACGTAGAACAACTTAAATCTCATGCAGCATGTTTCACGTTAACCTGATCGGTTTCTCTAGAGTTAAGTTTACTACAATAAATGCAACTTAAATTAGTTGCCTTACATTCCTTGAGATCATGTTGATTACCGAATCTTGGACAAGTGGACTTCTTAATTATAATTTTTGGACGAGTGATTAAATTCATTGCAATTGAAACAACGCAGAACATCGATGGCGTTAAAGACCGTGTAACAGTCGTAACCAACAAACATACAACGAGCTTCCATGTCATTGTTGTGTGGATCCGTATTCAGTTGAAGAACTGCCTGAAATAAACTACAATTTTTCTTTTTTGGATGTAACCCCATTGATTTACACTCATAATTCTAAATAAATTCTTAGTTCAATAGTAACAGCTAGTTTAGACTTACTTCTCAATAATTCAGCATAGGTTGGACGGACAGTAGAGGGAACAGTAAATAGTTTACTTTGGGCAAGATTAAAAAATATGTTTTCAAAGATAGCATATTCAATAGGAGAAAAGCTACACAAATAACAACGGAAATAATCAGAAATATGCTGTTGTATGCAAAGAAATAATAGCACAAAAAGAGCATATGGGGATATGCGAGATCACTCAATGCCAGGTGTAAAACTGCAATAGGCTTATCATATTAAATATGAATTACAACAGGTAATAAGCGTAACACTGGTATAAAACTCTATATTATTATTAAATGTAGAGGAAAACCGAGCTAAACCCGACGATACAGAAACCATGTACGCACGCACACGTTGGAGAACGATCGGCATACTTATATCATGAAAATAGCGCAACTTAACTAAAGCCTGAATAAAGTTCATATTGAACATGTTGCGAAATTAGAACATTAGAAGAAATAAGCTTTATACATGCTACAGGAGAAAAGGTCCATCCTCTATGAACGAAGGAAGACTACTTGATGTAATTTTTGCACAACTGACAAGTGTCAGTGTCCACGTAGCCAGTTTTGTTCTACCCTAAATAGCATCTGACAAACGGTTGAGCCCGAAATGTTAGACACTGCTGCTTATTATTACTTCTATTTATAAGCGACGCGACAACTAAAGAATATTCAATATGGCAACTTCATCTACTTAAACGTTTGTTCTGGGTTCTACATCCAAGTATTTCTCATTCACTGGTAAGTTTCTACTCTGTAAGATTTGAGCTGGCGATGCCTTTAAATTGACAATAGGGGTGTTGTTATAACCCACAAGTAATTCTCGATGATCGCTCTTTTCCGGTGATTCGTTTTGTCCTGTTGGGATTAGATTTGGCTGTGATGATACTTTAAGTGATCGGCTGGAACGTGATTTAGCCTCAACATATTCTCTTCCACAGTTAACCTTTTTGATCATGCGTTTGTTGTGGAATACAAAGTAGACTCTAACTCTGAACAAACCATGTAGATGGGTACTTTCGACATTGTGATACTCACTCGCGTGCTATTAAATCGTACAGTAAGGTGTAGCGATATAATAATCTTGAAACATATAAATATGTACTTATATGTTTGCTATGAACCTACGGCGCTTAGGTGTACCGATATTTAATAAATATGTGGTGTTACTTCCACTGTGCTTCCAACTTAATATTTATAAGACATGAGAAACTGTATCCTATCAATTTACAAATAATAAACCATTGAGAAAAAATGCTATGGAGACGCTGTAAGCATCTTTGCTGTACTCTCAAAACGGGAGCATTGGGCGGGGCTAAGTGTGGGACCAATATGGCTGCCTCACCTAGTCCAGACTACTCAAAATTAAAATGTCATCCCACACCTGCCAGGCCTACACTAACCTATGAAATGTTATTCCAGACGAATTCTTCTTATCAACGCCGTCTCTGCTGTTGCAGCTACGTAGAGCACAAGAAACCATAATGTCCTCTAATATTTAACTTATTATATAACTCTAATACACGATACACTTAACAAACAGTCCACTTTTTACCAACACTACCTGTTTGACGTAAGTGTAGTATCAATATCGCGGACTTGTACCCTGATTGATCACGTGACGTCGTCTCCCTACCTATTCTTTCTCAATGTAATAAACAAAATAGATCCTCGTTAAAGGGATCAGATCTTAATTAAAATTATCAAATAAATAAATAATAAACAACACTATAAAGATACTGATAAAAACACATGAATACAAAATGCGACCGTTTTGAATTAGAGTAATAATATTTCTCACTGTCACTAAACCTGTCCATAATATAAATAAGCGTTGACATTCATTGAGATTTATTTCATTATATTCTCGAAATGTATACTCTCACCTTAATTGCGTCAATCGCTTCAATAAGTCCTTCTTCCTTTCGTTTTTTAGTCAGTAATTCTTCATTTGTTATGGAATAAGTATTTAATAGTTCATTAAGAACTTTTCTATTAAATTTTTTATAAATATGCTTCCAGTGTTCATCTAAAATTGATAAACATATAAATTACAAAGATAAAATATATGATAATATATTTACCAATGTAATTAAGGAGAATAGCACTGGAATATAATGTTTTGGTGTAATTTTTGTTCCATGATCCAAAACATGTCTGGTCTTTATGGAGGCACGTGATAATAATACTACACAATTCGTTTCTATAAGATGAATTGTCGTTCATTGCTAAATTCTTGAGGAATGGTTCTACAAAACTATTGTACTTGTCGCTGTTATTTGTAAATAATAACAGCTTCAGTTTTGGCACGATGTTATGCAATGATTGAGTGAGATCCAACGGGATATTTTTCTTATTCGAGTACACAATATCCATTATGGACAGATATTGCTCTTTTGTAATGGACACATCGTTAAAGCGATTAACGAGATCAATTAGATACGTTATTACGAAGCGAGAGTAATTTTTCATTTCAATTAATGGTAACATAATTTCTTGAAAAACTAAAATTTTACATTTAATTTCAATACTATTTTATTATGATCAAATTGTGTGTCTTAATTTGTAGTATAAAAATGTTAATTATCTCAACGCATTACTAATAAAGATACACCATCATGTGTCTGTGTGTCAAATAAGCTGCGTGTTCCATAATTCTGTTATTATAGAAACTATTGACAAAAATTTCAAATAAAACTGAAACCATATCAAATTTTTCACATTTCAGAACGCATTTCAGTTATATAGGGCGTCATGTTTCATCTGTGCGGTAACCAATATACATGAGAAGACTTCCAACCTGAAAATTCAAAATAAAGTGTAACTTTCTGGCCGTATAGTCTACTGCAGTATGCTTAAAACCAAATAATAGGGACAACACATCGCATCATTTCTATGCTTCTGTCATTTTTCGTTTTTTTGGCATATAATGCCGCTAAGGAAAAGTATATGTATATGAATATTCATCAAAATATTTCGTTTATAGCGCTCTACAGGTCTTTGGCTATATTATTAAAGGCATCTACGATCACATTTTAATTTTTAGCGCAATAATAGACCCAAGAATACGTAGAAATGGTCGTCGAACTTAGTTACTAAGACCACAGATAAGGAGATTATAGATAGTCGATGTAAAGGCTATTATGGACACCATATTTCGAAGACGACCGAACGTTAGCTTGGAGACAATGCACCAAGATGGGGTGCACTAGTAATTATAGAGTGCCCACATACTTCTTTTATATATTACTCTGTCAGACACAGAAGAGTAGTATTTAAAACACGGTCCTTTGTACATAATAGTAATAATAACAAATTTCAACAGATAGTTATATTAGTTGTGTTTCAAGGCTATTTATAAACCTTTAATTGATTTAGAATATCTGGCCAACAGAAATAAAGTGTATTTTAAATATTGTAGATAATGATTATATTTTTTTCATCGTTCTGATTCTTTATTAGCATCATCAATTAAGTTGTCCTGGAATCTTTATTGTCATGCAAGAGTAGCTAGCCATAGTAAAATGCCGCACACAAAGAAAAACGAATTATGTTGAATACTTTTATTACTTCAATCTAAATAAAAAAAGGAAAACATTTAACAAACAATCACAGTATTCGTTCATATAAATGCCCCTGTTTATTAAATTCATTATACAGCACCTATATTATATGGCATTTTCAACATCTCTTTGTACGACTTTTCTAGTGATTGCATTAACAGAATTATGTATCTCAAAGTTATTTAATACTTTGTGTGAATCAAGAGTAGAAGATCCGGTTAGTCATTCAACAACTACATTATTTTAAGCAATTTGGAAACCTCTGACTTAAGTAATTTGTCATTTCGCATTATGAGCTCTTGCGCCATGTTGCTGCAGGAATGATCATTCTTCCACGAACTAATCTGAATGTCAATAGTACGTTTGTGAAAATTATAAACTTCAAAATAATGTTGTCCCTTTTGTCTGGGAATCTATACTGTCCCGTATTTCCGTCAAATATGACTCAATTGGTTGATTTCGATTCTTCTGATTAGCCGTGGGATTCCGAATATTCGATGCGACACTTGAAGTCGGCACGACACCAAATCTATAGCATTTTACAATTTTCACAAACGTACTATTGACATTCAGATTAGTTCGTGGAAGAATGATCATATGTGTCCGCGAACTTAAACCAAATATGAATAGTACGTTTCTGAATCTCTAAAATGCTGCAAATTTAGTGCCGGGTCGACTTGTACTACTGTGTCGAGATATATGGAATTCTATTACAGATGATCTTGTTTAAAAATAAGGTGTGGCCACCACACGACTTTCTTATACGTATGAGCGAAAAGTCGTCGTTTTCTAACCTTCTGACGGAATAGTTGCAGTATATATTTCAAACGTCATAAATTATCTCCAAATTCTAAATTATGACTAACATGTATCTTGTATTGTTATTATTATTCTTATGTTGATATAACATTCTCTATAAGTATTCGAGTCTACGCAAAATTTAATTATGCGGCCTCTTCCCGTGTAGATGTTGAAGAATTATTACAAACCATAATCTTAATTCATTCGAATAGATGTGGAGAATTATGATATTTTCGTGTAATTTTCTTTAGGCATTTGCCAGTTATTTTGCAGAACAAATCTAATGGATAAAAGATAGTATTACTATCGCAACATATGTCTTAGATACAATTAAATTATTCATACAGCACTTTTTTTGGTGCGGGAACTAGTAACAGCCATTTTTGTTGTACTTGGCGAATATAAGATAGGTATTAATTACTTTTTATTTGAAGTAATATCAAAATGAAATGCTGACAAAGAAAAATAATTCTTATATTAACAGCACGTGCCCTAATTCACCTAAACTAATAAAGCAAATACATATATGAATAATAAGAAGGGTTGTTTTATATAATACTATTAAATATAGACTGTGTAAATATGTAGATATTTTTTCTTATTTGATTTCGACAAAAATAATACATAGGTATTTTTTTTAATGATTATTGCATTTCTGATTCAATATCGACGCTCACGATGGGAATTTCGTTTACTATTGAGAGTAAAGTGTAGGTTTAAACATGGCAAGTTGGTAAATTTTGTGTTTGTTATGTACCCAGGCAGAGAACGGATGTGTGACCAATGGGTTCGAGATTTTCTTGACCGAAAATATTCTTCAATTAACTCTAATCGTAGATTTCTTGTAACTTCATGTACTTTTAATTTGAGTATAACATATGATAGTGTTTTTAAAATACCACAAGTTTTGCTATATCCTTTTATAGTCCTACTCAACCACTTTACACGGCGCATCATTTTTTTTAAGGGAATATAGCAGTACTTCATCAGTTGGTCAACTTATCTAGTAAAATGTATATAAGGGTAGTGGTCTAATATTTATAGTAAATATAATGCTGCGCCGTGAATAAAAATGTTTTTTAAAGGATTAATGAAGTTTTTTTTATGTTGCATTGTTAAATTCACTTTACAATCACAAATGCCAATTTTTTCATAACATCACTAATAATGTTAGATATGTATTACAGTCCGGACCGTAGCCAAGAGGGGGAAGGGAGCAGAAGCCCGTGAAAACAAACCAAAAAAATTACAAAAAGTAGACATGAATGCAATTGAAATATCTCGGTGTTAATTATACATATGGTCAACATATTCACGTACAAAGGTAACATACGACTTTTTATAAATCCCTAGTTTCTACTTGAAAATAAAGTATTAGTAGGGATATCGCCGCAACTTTATTTTTTTGAAATCACTGTCTGTAGTCCACCAACTCTAGAAGCGTGAACTTTAACATCGAAAAATCCAGAAGAAAAGCGGTATACGAGCCAGAGAACAAAAATGAAAAGGAGTCCATTTTGTGGCAATTGAACAAATGGATGCTAAAACTATTGCTGGTGATATAGAAGCATTATCGACGGTACAGGTCTTGATTCTGAAAGGTGTGTGTATAACGGATTCTCAACAATGGCAAAGACGGAGGCATGAAAAAATATTGCGGGAAAAATTTGTTAATTTACTATTCTAGTCACAGACCAGTCTTTGTGTTTAATAACATCAATGACGTTACGGAAGTACAAAACACGGTTTGAACGATATAAATTAGCTTCTTTCGTGAATCGGTGAAACAAATTGATCTTAAAAATGATAAAAGTATGAAGTGTCAAAGTTATCAAACTATCAAGCTGATTTTTTTGTCCCTTGCAGAAGGACTTCAGAAGCTGTCTTAAAAAGGAAGCACGGCTACGGAAACAGTGGCATTTCAGATGCACTCGGCGGTAACAAAAAGTGGTTTCCTATTTTGTATGTGCCTTAAATAGCAAATTACTCCGCCTCGTTGGAGACACACATAAAAGAGCTCACTGGTATAGCAAAGCAAATTGGTGAAGCCCTCGGCTTCGAGTTAGAAACAGTTCTGTCGCAATTTTTCAGAGGATATAAGGACACTGTCTTTGGTTATGTATGTTATAACACTTTGAAAATGTACGTGATTTTCATCATTTCATTTTCCATGTTAAAAATCTTGCCCATGTCCAGAAAAGTAAAAGCCATTTACTATTTATTCCTTATCTTTTGCTAAACCTTTTATTTAAAGGTGTAGCAAAAAAAATTGAAAAGGTTCTGTTGCTGTTCCGCCCAGTTATTATAAGAAGATGTCTCTACTTCGCCCACTAATACAAGAAGACCTTGCCGTCCCCTGCCCAAAAACCTGGCTATACTCATGATTGCAGTTATTAATAAATAAAAGTGACAACGTGCTTACTAAAAAATGAACTACTTGTGTTAGTGAAATATCAGGTAACCAAATAAGTTCATGCGGTTTTTTATGGTAAAATATAAATATTTATTAAGAAACAATAGTACAATATTATTCATCAAAGTAATTACCATCACACTCAATGACCTTTTGCCAACGTGACACCAATTTTTTTATGCCGGTATTGTAGAACTCTACGGATTTTGAATCAAAAAATTGACGGACTGCGTCTATTACATTAACTCGAGTTTTAAACTGCCTATGTCTCATACAGTTGTCAAGAGACAAAAAAAGATGGTAATCACTTGGCGAAATGGCAGGGGAATATGGAGGGTGTGGCAATATTTCCCAGCCAAGTTCACAAATTTTTTCCCGGGTCACTTTTGCAGTATGCGGTTTGGCGTTATCTTGTAAGAATATCACTTTCTTTCGATTGATTAAAGAAGGCTGTTTTTGGATGAGTGCTGCTTGTACTCGCTGAAGTTGTTCACAATACAAGTTCGCAGTGATGGTTTGGCCCTTTTCCAAAAACTCATAATGGACAATTCCATTTGCTGTCCACCAAACACACAATAAAATCTTGTTTGGGTGCAAGGAAGCCTTGGGAGTGTGAGGTATTGCATCAGTAGGCGACAACCAATGATACGAACGCTTAGAATTTGAGTATAATATCCATTTTTCGTCGCAGGTTAACAACCGATCAAGAAATGGTTCATTATCGTTGCGTGAAATGTTTGCCGAACAAATGGTAAGACGACTTAATTTGTTATCATTTGACAATTCATGTGGAACCCATTTGCTCAACTTCCACGTCTTTCCTACCTGATGAAGATGCAAACGAATGGTTTCGTCACTCACATTGATCCTTTCTGCAAACTCTAGGCACGTTGTACTGGAATTTGCCTCCACAACCTGTTGAAGATCCTCGTTGTTAATGATCTTCGGTCTTCCAGAGCGTGCTTCATCGGTTAAGTTGAAATCTCCCGAAGAAAATTTCTTGAACCACTTCTGTGCTGTTCGATCACTTACGACATCATCTCCGAATGCGGTACATATTTTTCGCGCCGCCACTGCAGCTTTAGTACCAAGTTTGTACTCATAGAGTAAACAACCTCGAATTAAAGTTTTATTCGTTTCCATTTTCAACTATTCAAATTAATAATTAAATAATTGTTACGAAATGTGTATGTATTAAATGACAGAAGGATTGATACTAAAGTGGATGACAGATAACAGACAAGTGCTATCGATCAACAACTTAAAGAATATTCATGGCACTCTGCTGTATACAAAAACCGCATGAACTTATTTGGTTACCTGATATATGGTAAGGGAAGAGTAATAACTTCTGTCCTGGATTAAAACCATATAAAGAATGAAAGTTCATAAAATATAAACTTCATCTCCACCGATACAAACAGGAAAGTATATTAATTAAAGAAATAATGAATATGTGAAAACTATAAAATAACACAATAAATTCTAGTATCATGTAGTTGTAACGAGGAAAGATTGGTATGGTACAGATAAGACAGCTTATTCATTTGCAATTTTAAATGAATATTTACAATTTAATGAACAATTAAGAAACATAATAATACTTCAAGGTTTCACATGCCTTAATAGCTTCATGCCAAATAAATGGAATTTGATTGACCATGAGTTATTATTACGAGCTAATGGTATGAATTTTTACCTCTCCGCATTAATCTACCGTGGATAGCGCTCTGAATTAGCACTATAATTTTATTTTCAGTTATTAACTGACTTTCAACTATTTAAATTTAACTGGAAACTGAAAAACCCTAATTAATGTTAAAGATGGGAAAAGAGATTAACCTGCTCCATTTTAATTCAATGTAGGGGTTGAACCATTTGACTTATGCAGCCCCATAAAATTAATTTAGAATAACAAGGATTTGTATGGAGAAGTAGACCACTTACGTAATAGACATAAAATGTTTTTAAAATGAGCACAACATAAAGGTGGCTACACACATGCAACAAAACATCGTACCGAACTCCGACGCGCAACATTCCTTGGTGCGCGACGAAGTTGCGGTGTGATGAAGTTTTGAGGTGCAACAAAACATCGTCGCGCAACATCAACGCGAACATAATGCCGTCCCATCCTCCCATAATCAGCCAGGCCCGTCCAGACATGCGAACATGTGGCGCAACATTTCTTTGATGCGACGGCAGAAAACGGACAAGTGATGGAACGCCATTATGTTGCGATGTTGCGCTGTTGCGTGGTTGCGTCCACACTTGAGACGCGACAGAGTTCGGTACGATGTTTTGTTGCATGTGTGTAGCTACCTTAACATGACAACTAAGTTATTCAAAAATGAATAGGGATGCAACAGTAGTCAAATATTGCAGCTACAATTACTTAAAAGTAACAATAGTGATTTTGTATGCACTGCATAATAATAATAATAATAATAATAATAATCACTTGATGTTACCAATAGAAGAACATTAGGTAAAAGAAAATGTACTTAGCAGCAGACAGAAGGAATCTTATTAGAATATCCTCATTCATCTTTTGAATAGTATATTTAATGAAATTATATTTATGAGGGGAGTCCCTGATAACATTGAATCTATTTAAACTGCAATGAATTATCATTACTACCCCAATGGTCAAAGCACAGTAAAACGAGAAACACCAAATACATGTCAAAATGTGAAAATAAGATATTGTATACTTATGATGTGAGTGACGGTTGAATTAGTTGATTAACGTGAAATGACCATTTTTTAAAAGATATTTGATAATTTGGATGCATATGTTCAAAATTTTTTACTATATGGTTTTAAATTATACTGTCAACTTTTTATTGCAGCTGAAAATAGATCACATAATCTTTGAGTCTTAATACTCACTAGTCTGTATTTATCTACAATTATATGTTTGTTCTTGCTAGATAAATATGTTTATTATACACACAATTTGATATTTATGTAAAGTATGTATAAAGTACTTTTTGAAAACATCTACTAAGAATTGGTTTCATTCTAATTAGTTCCCTTTTTCAAGAATACAGTAAACAATGAATTGTCATAATATACATCGACTGACTTGTACACTGAAAAATTTAATTGAGGCATAATCGTAACAAGATTTGCAGAACCAATTCAAAACATACAAATTGTTTTATAGATATTTGTTTTATCATATTTAAATATTTAATCACTGCTTTTAAAAAGTACTCTTAATATCTTGAAATTCTATAGGAAAGTTAAATTACCTTTAAAACCTATATTAAAGTCTTTAATACCCGCTTGTCCAATAGCCCATAATATTGACAAACCAATAGGTTGCCTATTTTGATACGAATTTCTCAAGATGATATGTTTTGATAAATTCGTAGTAACAATTTTGGGATCATTAAAAATTAATAACTGAATAAAAAGCTTATGTCCTAAAGCAGGTAACCCTTTTCCCATATCAGTAGCCATTGATTGCACAGATATATCATAGAATACTTGAATATTATCAGTTCCTGCTTCTTTCACAGCTTTTTCCATTACATTTCTAATTGGAATGGGTATCTACACAAATGCAATTTTATATTTACAATAAATTAAAGAATGAAAATCTTACAGCTGAATATGGAAAGCATTCTGCTTTATTTTTAAAAGTTAAATCTGATACTTCGATGACAATTCTTTGGTTTAAAAATTGTGCCAGTTCTTTTAACCAAATAATATGTGCTTCAGGAAATAGAGTTTTAGTAGTTTCAAGTTTATTTTTAAGTTCTTCTACATCAATCTATAAAATGTGGACATATGGTATTAGTACCTATTAATAAAAAATATTTTTACTCACAGAATTAAGAGCACTTTCGATAGATTTTGGTGGTTTAAGCTTTGGCGGTTCTGCTTGCTTTTCTACTTTCTTTTGTGGCTTTTTCACTTGATTATCAGTTTTCTTAATTTTCTCTTGCTTTTGATTATCTTTATTTTTACTAAATAAATTTTTAATTTGTGACTGAGGTACTGTAACATTAAGATTATTTTTTTAATTTTCATCTGTAAAATACATGAACTTATACTCACAAACATCTTCTACTTTTGGTTCGTTAACAGTTTTCTTTTTACTATCCTTAGTAATTAGTTTTTGTGGAATTTGTTTATTATTTTTCTCTTTCTTCTTGCCTACAACTTCCCACTGACCAGACATATTAATTTTCAAAATTTAAATAGCTATGAATAATAAAGGCAACACACTACAACGTCACCGCCGTCAATAACCAAACGCTATTTTATAATTTCTGCCTGTTTCTGATTTTACATGCATGTTGTCATTTATTTCGTGTACACGTGTAAGTTGAGGTAATAGACTTGAATATTCTATTCGATGAAATTTCTATAATTTACAAGTCTCTGTATCCACTCACCTCTTTTAAAATAAATTATATGTTTTTTATAGTGTTTAGGATAATTAATGGTTCAATTTGTTTATACGATCTATTCAATATAATTAAAAATACTCTGGTTTCTTAATTTATTCAATCTTGCAATTATTTATGAATTTTCTTATACAATATGAGCAAGGGAATATCTTTTGTTGCGTTTTTTTCTAATTAATTCACTTTCTTTTACATACTATTATTTGCCACCTAGTAGATTACCCGGCGGGATTCCGTGTAGTACAGTTCGTTGAATTTGTTTTTTCTAGGTTTGCTTTTGGTTTCTTATTTACATATTTTCACTTTGTGTTCACTGTTTACCAGGATTTTAAGTATTCTTTAAATTTCGTTAATTTTATTTGAATATTAGCAAATATTAGCAGAAAGGTACAGCTACGGACAAATACAAGTGGAACAGTTTTTTTGCCTAATGTACGCTGGGATTTTGAAAAACAAACGTCAATAAATGTTTTCAAAAAAATGGTTAAGTTATTGTCAAAAAACACAAAGCCAGACGGAAATGGACTAACAATAGTTTATCCAAAATCACATGGTCTCTTAAGTATTTTATTTTGTTAATATTTAGTCATTGCACCATTTCGATTTATAACATACAGGTTCGGTGTGTTTTTACCTTTCATGCGAGCTAAAACTCCATGGACTCCATGTATTGAAACCAGAGAAATAGAGTAGGGGAGAACGCGCTTCGACGAGTGCGCATCCAGTTTTAAGCAAACGCTAATGTGGTCGCCATTTTGCAGGAAGGCATTTCTTTTCACACGTAAGTTTGTTTACATTTTTCTAAGTCAATGAACTTTACATGCGAATTGTTGAGCTAGGTATATGTGAGCAACCTTCAAAATGGCGGAATTCAATTTAACTTAGTTGGCGCATCTTTAAGCGCGTTCTCCCCTACTCTATTTCTCTGATTGAAACGAACGTTGTTGCCACAGACTAAACAACCCAGACCGGCAACTATTTGAAAAAAAAATATCCAAGATCTGCTATCCTTGTCACACATCAGTGTGAAGATGGCGCTAGCAGCATATTGGCGCGAAATTTGAAATGAGCTTGTTTTTAGAATACGCTTATTAAATACATTATTTATGTAACAGAAACATACACAAAAGTTACTAAAACTATGGTAATAAATATTACTTACTGTAACAATTATAGCCATAGTTTGAGCATCTTATGTGTAATTTTGGTGTTACATATTAAATATGGTGTAAATATGTGATACGAAATATAAATATTAATCTTTTACTTACATGTATTATAACATCCCTCTTACGGTGACCTATTAGACACAATAAACTACTACTCTATATAAGATTAAGAGAAATATAATAATCTAATAAGTGAAAACTGTCAAGGAAAACATAGGGATATAATAATAATAGTTTTTATTGATACATATACTTATACAATAAAACATAATAAAATTAAATTACACAACCAGTAATGAGAAGACAATAATATACAAATCTTGTAATATAATATAATATGATGACTAAGGAATTTTGTAATATACATACATATTTAAAGCACAACTGTACAATATTTATACTCACTCGTCGAGATTTGCAGGAAACCTGTGCATTTTGTTAACTTCATCCTGCCCAAACCCGCAACATATAATTAATACGATGTACGACAAAGGATTGCAAAAATATGTCAAACGTGTCAAATTTGAAATGTAGTTTTGAATGACATATAATCACAGCATAACAAACATTTCAATTGACGCTAGCGCCATCTCATCTCCAAGTTCACTGAATCTGACAAAGATGGTAGAGTATTGAAATTTACTTTTGCTAAACAAGGATGAGTACTCTGGATAAAATCTAGGATTAAGTTGCCGGTCTGGATTGTTTAGTCTGTGGTTGTTGCCAGTATTTATACACATGTGGGCAAGTAGGTACTGTTCGATGCTAGACGATAGGCCGATACGATCATAAGATTCCAATATAATGCATGTGTGCATGTTGCAGGGTTTGTTATCATCATTTTTAGGTACTACTTATTCCTATTCGTAATATTCTTAAAAAAGTATCTTAAGTTAATATTATAAGAATTCCTTCAGATTTATTATTTTTATGAATGAATTTAATATGGTTTCGCTGAAGGTCTACTTGTCGGCTCGCGTATGTATAGTATGATCAAAAAGTCTTTGGATCGCTATAGCCATGAAACGTAAAGCTATCTATAGAATTATTTACTTATGTGGTTCTTGACTTTGAAGTATGCATAAGTCAACCTTAATAATTATAACCTAATAGTATATTATTCAACGAGTTTGCGTGGATAATTTTATTACACGAGGATGAAGTTTGCAGCACGAGCGCAGCGAGTGCTGTAATCGTCCGAGTGTAATAAAATATCCACGCAATGAGTTGAATATAATGCTTTATCTACTAATGTATTGGCGATACACGAAATATTATACATTTCCAGCAGACAGAAAAAGCTGTAGACGTGTTAAGATTATAATTTGATTAGAATAATAATAAGCACGCTACTTGACATTTAACGTTTGACGTTCGATGTCATTCAGTGCCTACGCAACTAAGAAAAAATCGCTTTTTTTCGAGTGTTTATTTGAATGTAATTGGTTATATTTTCCCGCCTATTTTTTCATTGGTCCCTGGAAGTGTTGAATAATATTATTCAACAGTTTCTTATCCAATCAAAAACACTTTACAAACACAGTGTTTAATAATGAGGTCTAATATCGGTATAATTTTTTCATGTATTATTTGACATTAGTAGATAAAATCTATTTTATTTGTGACTTATGTATACTTCAAAGTCAAGAACCACAGAAGTAAATAATTCTATAGATAGCTTTACGTTTCATGGCTATAGCGATCCAAAGACTTTTTGAGCATACATTATATCTGTTAGGTAGGTACGGTTTGGCAACTGCTTTGCTGTTATGTACGGAAAGCCGCATGCAAGATAATGGAAGGCCAAACCTGTATGCTACTCTTCGTGGCATAAAATTAAATAAACTTAAACAGTATTGGTCCGAATTATCATCCTACGCATCATTAATTGTTTCCAGTAAGTCTTGCTCATTTTGTGGTCGAACATTTCTTCTTTGAATAATATGAGCCAATAGTTTATTTAGCCATTTTGCATTAGCAATACTTGCCTTATCAACAATACTAACGTGTGACATTTTTATGAAAAAATGTATCGTTGACAAATTAATTACATTTATGAAGTTGGGTCTTACTATGTTCTATTCACTAAAATTTTAAAAACCAGCTGTCCATAACTGTATCACCTATACAGCACGTGTCAATTTTCATTAGCCATAGGCGATTAATTCATGCAATACGTGACAACATGGCACCCCCACCTTTCCTCTTCAATGCGAGCGCGAGACCGATACAAGCTCAAGTTAGCAGTAGCTGTTGGACTATTGACTAGGGTGTTTGTACTGCGCTCAGAAATAATATTTACGCATTGCAAGGATTTTTCTTTTTCCTATCATTAAATGCAGAGAATTATTAAGCTGCGTTCACGCTGCATGTCACAAACAAAAGCGTAATTCTAATAAAATTAAAAATAAGGTAAATAAAAAAGGATACTGAAAATAATAATAAACTACTAGATCGCGGCGGTCATTTGATGATGACGGCTTTTATTGCATACTAGATCGCAACGTGTTCGCAGCTAAACATTTAATGTAGAAGTGGGAAGATCGGAGAAAGTCGTTGTGATGTCGATTGTTGTCGGGATTGGTGACGGATAGTAGGGGTGACACACGTTGCCACATATTATTTGTATACGTATAAATCGCATGTAAACATTGAATCCATATACCTAATGAAAATTGACACATACGGTATGTTCAAAATGCAATTGTTAAGTTAGAATACAAACGGGTGTCTGTAATTGATCAACACAGTGAGATTTAGAAATATTCATGTTATTAAAGCCGTCTTTCTTTTATTTTGGTGTGTAGGTGGGTAGAAAATATCACTTTGAATGAAAATGATATGTATAAACAAAATAGGAAATAACTGATATGAACTGATATTTGGTGTTATTATCCGATATTTGCAGTAAACAGAGGACTGCTGCAATTGGCAACATCGGTTATTTGGAAATATCTTCTTTTGTTCTGCCGCCAAAGACGCCTAAAACAATTGAATTGTTTTGGCAACCGACACGGCCAAAGTACGAACTAAAAACGACGTTCAATGCCACTACTAATTCCAATCGACCGAAATAATGTCAGAACAATAAAATTAAACTAATTAATTAATATCTAAGGATACATAGCTTCCACTTGTAAAATACTGTTACATATATGGAACCCAGTTACAAATTGAATATTATAATATCAACGCACTTTTGCTCTGAGTAACGATTTGGTCACATAAACGTAAGTCTTATAGTGGGTTTATGCAGCGTTCCTTAACTTAGTATTAGCACAGACAATACTATACAGACAAACCGTCTTTAAACATTATTAGGCAGCGCTAAAAAGAATGCAAGCGTTAGGCGTCGCCACTGTATTTTTTAAATTCCACGAGCAAACTTTAGGTGGCACCACCAAAGAGGATTATGCTGACTTATTACTTTTAACCGATAGATGTCATTTTGTTTAAGATTAAGAAAACAAAATTTAAATTTTAGAATTAAATAAAATATAAATTCAAATATTCCATTTTAGAGACTTTTGAATATTACCCAGTATAAATATTTAAATAATATTTATAAATATACAGCATTTTTAATGGGCAGAATAAAAATAAAATAACTTGGCTAATATAGATAGAGATAGATGGATGGTACGTACTTCTTCCAAACCGAACTTCAGAAATTGCACCAGACAGACACAGTTCCCAAAAGTAATTTATGACCGCGAAAAAAATTTCTTTTACACAGTCCCGTGTCCGGACGGTTATAAAAAGAGTTAATGTAAATAATGAATAAATTCTGGGGAAAGAATATGATTTAAAAAGCTTTAAAATCCAAATACATTGGATGTTATGATGCTTACACTTATTATGATATAGAACACAGGCAAGAATAGAGATGCATAGGTATATACAGGGTGAGTCATCTAATAGGGTAAGGCCGATTATGCCTTTATGAGTAAAGATATTTCGAAGCGGTTCTTTCCTTGTGATAGCTGTTCATTAGGAGCACATTTATAAAATAATATACAGGGTGTTCCATTTGAAAAAATTGGCTTTTTTGCAAAAACTATCAAAAGCATATCAAAAAACGACAATAACTCTGTAATAGTCACTTTTACTGTATTAACGTCTTACATGTTTCTGACACAAAATTTAATAAACAATTCAAAAATGAACTGATATACAGGCTGTTCTATTTAAAAAAAATAACTTTTATACAAAAACGTGTCATCTAATTTTAATCCAGTTTCCTGCACTTGCAGTTAGTAACTGCAAAAAAATAGAACATGCTTCTATTAGGACCTCTTATTGTAAACAATATTGCAAAAAATTTTGTCCATCTAATACGTCGTTTTCGAGAAATATAATTTTATACAAACATTGAATTTTTCAGAAAAATGGGAATAAGTCAAAAACTTTCCACTTTAGGCCTATACTATCTTATAACTTTTTGACTAAAAATAATACGGGGAATTCAAAAATGCAATAATATATGTTCCATTTAAAAAACTATAACTATGGTTAGCCACCAAGTTACGGAACACTCTGTATAATACAACATATTTTTAAAATGTGTCCCTAATGAACAGCTACCACAAGAAAAAAACCGTTTCGAAATATCTTTACTCGTAAAGGCACAATCGGCCTTACCCGCGTAGTTGACTCACCCTGTATATAGATAAGTACATAATAATGATCAATTATTAAATTTTTCATACTTTATATTAATAATAATAAAACAATGAAATTCGATTATCCATATAGAGATTATTTAATATTTGTGACTTTTTTTATAGTATAAGGAAGTATTGTTATGACGAAAATTTTCGACCTCGAGTCCCCTGATACCGTTAAAGGGATTTTTAAAAAATGTCTATGTGTCTCCTGTCACTCTGTGTCTGTGTGTGACGGTCTATAGCGGTGAAAGCGCTATAGATATCAATTCCAAATTTTGTATTTACGTGTTAGTTTTTCAGTAAAATCGGTAGACCGGAAGTAGTAGTTTACTTCAGTGAAGAAATTGAATTTTGCCAATATTTCTTCACTTACTAAGTTTAAACAAATTTATAAAGAATTCAAATGTACTCAAAATTAAATTGGAGAAGAATTTTATTAAAAAAGTTTTTCGAAATTCCTACCGGAAATATGCCTTTTACCTTATCGAAAATAAGTTTTTTGCGAATATTTCGCTAGTTATGCTTTTTAGACAGGTACGTTACGAGTATAAAAGTATTTAGAACTTAATTTTCAATACCTTTAGTATAAAAAAAATTTCAAAATTCGGACCGGAAGTAACACTTTTATAGTTATCGAATAACGAGTTTTTGCAAATATGTCGTTAATGATGCATTTCATATATATTTGTCAAGAGTACAAAAGTATTTAGAGCTGGATTTGCAATGTATTTGGCATACATGACATTTTAAAATTCGGACGAGAAGTAACACTTTACTCTTAGCGAGTAGCACTTTTTTTATAATATGTATCTTGCAAAGTATGCGTTCTATAGAAATTTATTAAGGCAATAGAAGTACATAGAATAGGATTTTGAATAATTTTTAATTAAAAAAAATCTGAAAATTCTATAATTTGATACGCTAATACATATAAGAAAGTAGTGTGGTGGCCACACCTCATTTTTTATTCCTAATGTTTTGTTGAGTCGCTATGACTTCAGGTAGATCTCTAATCGGTATATTTCTTGTGTAACGCGAGGCTACTTGTTCTAGAAGTATACAGTTATGCATAGGCGTAACTAGACCTTGACCATAGGGGGGGTCACTGCAAAGATATGCCATGATCGTCCATTTTTCAAACCCGTTTTCTTTCGCATTTGTCAGTACTGGTAGTAGTTCTATTCCTTTCCATCAGAGTGTGTAAAAATAATACATTTGTCAAGACTTTTAAAAAAGTACTTAATGACCCAATTTTTCTTTTCTTTTTTATGATGGGGGCGGGGGTTCTAACCCTCAAACCCCTCCTCCCCTGGTTACGCTTCTGCAGTTGTGAAAGTTTGGAAGTCACAGACGCTAAATCTAGTTTGCAAAGCATTTGCAAATATGTTTTGATGGATTGTTGCAAACAGTGAAAGGAGTGCTACAGCTTTTACAAGGAGAAAAACAGTATATTTTAACTAGTCGGTTAAATCAAGACGTAATTGAAAAGTTTTTCTCGGTTGTTCTACAAAAAGGTGGTTATAATCGTAATCCAACTGCAAGGGGGTGTCGCCATTAACTCACTGATGAAACCATCCCTCAAGTGCAAATTATGAACCTGACACTGACGAAATGATGGAAATAATGTCTCTACCCGACTATGATGAAGTCCACTGTGAATTCTCTTCTTTTTCTTCTTCTTCTTCGTCCTCTTCTTCTTTTTCTTCATCGTCACCAGTTAAGGAAATGTCAACGTTAACTGGGCCGACTACTGAAGCATATCTACAAGAATGCGCTATTGTTTATTTTGCGGCCTATTTAATTAGAAAGTGTTTGGAAGAATTTAATTGTTTGTCGTGTAAACTATTTTCAACAACAAACTTACACTTGAACGACGCTACAAAATTACTTATTTTGCACAAAACTTACGGTAACATAAGCATAAAATCTGATTACTGAAAAAGATTTATAAAAACTACCAAAGTACTGGGCATAACTAATTAATTTAAATTAAAGTATATATAACAAGATCACTGTATCAACGATATAATCAAATAATAAAAAAGGATAGAATGTTATATACTTCAGCAGCTCGCATTAACTGCCAGAAAATCTTCGACGCCGTAGTACTTCCTCTCCATCAACAGCCCTTTGACCCTTTTCTTGAACTCGTCAGGTGGTAGGTCTTAAAGTTTTTCCTTCAAGTGGTATTGTATAGGTACGAAGTGCTGGTTGCGTGTGCGAGTATTTAGTAATCCAAATAATTCTTAATTACTCACTCTGTGACATATTCCGGAAATTCGAAAAATTCTTAACAATACACGCACATGTCGTTTTAGTTTCACTTTTGGGTGTGTGAAGATAGACCTCTTTTTTCGGAATTCGGAATTGTGACGGTTGTTCCAGGTTGCTCTAAATTGGTTCTCAATTGTTCCAAAGTATTTCAAAAATAAATCATAATCGGCCGAAAAAATGGGAAAAACAAAACAATTTTTTGCCAGGGCCCCTTTTTTCGAAAATCAAAATTCTGACGGTCGTTCCAGGTTTGTTTTAAATTGTTCCAAAGTATTTAAAAAAAATCTTAATTGGCTGGAGTTAATAGGAAAAGAGATTTTCTTATAGCCCCTCTTTTTGAGAAAATTAAAATTCTGTTTCAGGTTGTTCTAGATTTGTTCGAAACACTGTTCTAATACATCAAGACCGTATCTTATATATCAAAAGATATTGCCAAAAAACTATATCCAAAAGTGAGAAGTTGGCCCACCTTTTTTCGAAAATCGAAATTCTGACGGTTGTTCTAGGTTATCCTAGGTTTGTTTTAGATTGTTCCAAAGTATTTCAAATAAAAAATCATAATTGGCTGAGTTAATAGGAAAAATGAGGTGTGGCCACCACACGACTTTCTTATACGTATGAGCGTTTCAAATTATAGAGTTTTAATTTTTTTTTTATACAAAAATTAATTAAAAACCCATTATAAGTACCTCTATTCTCTTAATAAATCTCTATAGAATGCATACTTTGCCAGATATTCGAAAGAAAGTGCTGAGTAAAAGTGTTACTTCCGGTCCGAATTTTGAAATTTCGTTTATACAAAAAATATTTCAAAACCAACTCTAAATACTTTCGTACTGTTGACAAATATTTATAGAATGCATGATTTACTACATATTGGCAAAAAATAGCTATTCGATAAGAGTAAAACTGATACTTCCGGTCCGTATTTTGAATTTTTTTTATACAAAAGATATTTAAAATTAAGTTTTAAATACTTTTATATTCGTAGCGTACCTGTCTCAAAAGCATGACTTGCGAAATATTTGCAAAAAACTGATTTTTGATAAGAGTACCTAAAAGACCTACTTCCGGTATCAATTTCGAAAAACTTTCTGACAGTCGTTTCAGGTTGTTCTAGGTTTGTTCTAAATTGTCCCAACGTATTTCAAAGAAAAAGTCGAAATTGGCCAAGATAATAGGAAAAAACGATTTTGCAAGGGGCGGAATGACTTGCACTTTCTGCACATTACAGTGTTCAAGGAAGTTTTTGTATGATGCAGTTCAATAACAATACTTTATTGTGATTTATAATAAACATCTAATATAAGCAGGGTTTATTAAATATATATTTTCTCAAGTAATATAATGTTCTATTATAACAAAATGATATTGTTACCAAATACTGATAAACTATTACAATGAAAAAATCAAAACTGGCTGAGGTAATAGGAAAAATCGATATTTTTTCAGTCCCCTTTTCTTAAAAATCGAAATTCTGGCGGTTCGAAAATAAAGTCATAACCACCGATATAAATAAAATTAAAATCAAACAAAATGCTGTTATTTTATTTTGTGAATAAGCCTAGACACTTTTTCTTTTCATGTTTTTTTTTTCTGTGAAGAAAAAACACGTATGTCGGAGTACAGTACAAAAATACAACTATATGGGGTAGACTCTGTCGCTCCTTTCGTTTTCTGCACGCCCGCTTCGTAATGGATTTGTCTAAACGTCCTAACAAGCTGCACTATTTAGAAGAAAATGCGCTCTCTCTACGCACAATTCGCACGAGTGTCATCTCGTATGTAATAGTGCGAACTATTTCTGTGCAGAAATTTGCCAAACTCGATGGCATTTCAACATGAGATAAATTTAATTTGCGTATTCGCACTATTAGTGGCCTCTTTTGGCGTATTTTTAAACTAAATATAGAGTTGCCGTTTGCTAGGTAAGGACGGTTTGTCTGGAAGTATTGTCTGTGGTATTAGTATTAGTCCTAAGAATTAGTTTTAACCTTAAAAGTACATGTTATACAGACATTAAATTTTCAAATTACGCTGCATGAATGGTACGTAGCTGTGTACGTATTACCTCATAAGGTTCAGATCTTGGCTACCGAGGTCTTAACTTAGTCCTAAGAGTTAAAAATTACGAACTTTCAAGGTCGTGTCCTAACGCGGTCCTAAGAAGCTTACAACCATAAGATCAGCTGACTGAACGCTAACACGTATATTCAACGATCGAACTTTCTTAAGACTAATACTAATACTAAGTTAGGACTAATTCACGCTGCATAAACCCACCATTACCAAATATTTTTTTCATCAAGCGTTGCAGAAAACTGTAAAACGGATGTGTAAATGGAACCATTCCTGCTCCAACTGTTCACTTGACTACAGCTGAGTGTTCGCTGGACAGGACCGTTCACTTTTATGTGATCAGCTTCCATTTAAAATTGGTATTTTTTACTGCTGCCATATCTTAGAATTATACAGATTAAAGCCAATAAACAATAATAATAATTTTTCTGCATTAAGGTTTGGCGTAGTTTTTAGTGTAAGGGTCGATTTTTCCAACCCCGATTAAAATACACGGTTAACTCCAATATTGTAATACATTTATTTCTGCACAATACCTTTAATTTGCGTATCATACTTTTCTAGTAACTTTCTTCAAGATTGTGTATAACGTTGGAATGCGTTAATGGCACATGCGGACAGAATTTTTCCGCTCGCAAAAACGGCGAGCGCTCCACATTATGTTCAGAGTGAGCGCATATCTTCTGAATCGGATATGCGCTACCTGGTCATTAGACGTAAGCCTGCACAATGAATGGACTTTGAGTAAAGAATCATCTCCAGATAGAAAAAAAAACCTAAAGTTTGTCGATCATTTGATCAAATGCTCTTAAGAAAATATGGCAATGCTCCTAATCAGACAGGTATACCACCAACAAGTTCTTAGAGTCTCACATTGAATCGGGTGTGCGACGAACTGTGATATGATAATTCAGGCCAGTATATAAATTCGTTCCAAATTAATAATGAAGATGCGCGGGAGAAGGATGCACGTCAGTAGGAGGCACACAATGTAAAAAGTGCAAAGGTGGCTACACACATGCAACAAAGCATAGTACCGAACTCCGCTGCGCAACATTCCTTGTTGCGCGACGAATTTGCGCTGTGATGAAGTTTTGAGGTGCAACAGAACATCGTCGCGCAACATCAACGCGAACATAATGCCGACCCATCGTCCCATAATTAATCAGCCAGGCCGTCCAGACATGCGAACATGTGGCGCACGTGAACGCGCAACATTTCTTTGATGCAACGGCAGAAAACCGACAAGTGATGGGACGCCGTTATGTTGCGCTGTTGCACTGTTGCGTCCAGAGCTGTTGCACTGTTGCGTCCACACTTGAAAGGCAACTGAGTTCGGTACGATGTTCTGTTGCATGTGTGTAGCTACCTTAATATGACAACTAAGTTATTCAAAAATGAATAGGGATGCAACAGTAGTCAAATATTGCAGCTACAATTACTTAAAAGTAACAATAGTGATTTTTTATGCACTGCATAATAATAATAATAATAATAATAATAATCACTTGATGTTACCAATAGAATAACATTAAAAGAAAATGTACTTAGCAGCAGACAGCGAGAGCGGAAATGGATAACGTAACAGATGAAATAGAACTTTGGGAAGTAGAGAGAGCGGTAGCTAGAGCAAACACTGGTAAGGCTCCAGGAGAAGATGGAATTGGGATGGAGCTGATAAAATCCACGGGAGTAAAGGGCATGTGGTTGCTACATAGGATATTCTCTGCAGCTTGGCTCGGCGGAGATATCCCCCGCGATTGGGAAATAGCCATAATTATTCCTATACACAAAAAGGAGATAATATTACGTGCTACAATTACAGGGGTATATTTTTTTTGAGTCAGGTGGGAAAGATATATGAAAGGATCCTAGAAAGAAGATTGAGAGAAAAGATAGATGAAACACTGAATGACAATCAATATGGATTTAGAGCGGGTAGAGGAACTCAAGACCTGATATTCTGTTTGCGTCAACTAACATCGAAAACGTTGAGGTACAACAAAAACCTCTGTGTGTGCTTTATGAATTTGGAGAAAGGTTACGACAGTGTCCCCAGGGATATACCTACGTACTACGGAAAAGAGGAGTAGAACAAAACTTAATAAATGCAATTAGAGCATTTTATAATAAATGCAGAAATGTTGTGAGGACTGGTAATATCACATCGCAGGAGTTTCATACCAATAAAGGGGTAAGGCATGGTGGAATACTTATAATAGTCATGGATGAATTATCACACAGGGTTGAAAATAAATTGACAGGAATACAAGTAGGGGTGAGAAAATTAGAGCCAGTGATAATAAGAGAACTCATGTATGCTGATGGCATGGTGTTAATGGCGGAAAATGAGGACACATTGCAGAAATTGATAAACGAGTGGAATAAAATTTTTAAGGAAATCGGATTAAATGTGAATGTTAATAAAACGGAGGTAATGATTGTATCAAAAATTAAAATAGAATTATCAATATCGATGGAAATAGGTTAAAACAAGTAGATTTGTTTAAATACCTGAGATCAAAAATTAGCTGTGAAGACAGGTTAAAGTATGAAATTAACAGTCATATAAGTAGTATTTCAAGGGCTTATTACGCATTAGGAAAATCCATTTTCGGGAAGAAGGTGATTTCAAAGGAAACAAAAGTGAGAGTTTTTAAGTCCGTAATAGTTCCCATTCTGACGTACCAAAGTGAGGCATGGATACTTACCGAGCAGCTTAAAAGCAAATTACAGGCACTTGAAATGAGGGTACTCAGAAGAATAGAAGGTTTGACGCGTAGGGACTCTATCAGAAACGAAGAAATTAGAAGACGTTTATCAGTGAGGTCATTGTAATGAAACAATAGAAAATAATCAGTTGCGCTTGTTCGGCCACTTAGTACGTATTCCTAAAAACATAATAGATAAGAAAGTGTGGGAAATGGGTGTTGGGGGGAAGAGGTCGCGAGGTCGCCCGAAAGCAACGTGGAATGAAAGTGTAACTAGAACTTTAAGTGCTAAAGGACTTACTTGGAAGGAAGCAGGGAACGCAGCTTTAGATAGGAAGAAATG
Source organism: Amphimallon solstitiale (assembly GCA_963170755.1). Classification (NCBI taxonomy): domain Eukaryota; kingdom Metazoa; phylum Arthropoda; class Insecta; order Coleoptera; family Scarabaeidae; genus Amphimallon; species Amphimallon solstitiale. The sequence goes on from OY720676.1 coordinate 109,970,824, forward strand.
GAGAAAAGTGCACGGAGAAGAGGAGTCATCTGCAAGACTACGGACCTCGACATCCTAGGGGTTCAAGTGGTGAAGATTAAGTAAGTAAGTATATAATAATATATTCTTGTTATAATGTAATTTTCTATCAACATTACGTGATGGTTGTAAATAAAAGATTTATTATCTTTTACGTATTATGCGATAAAAAAAATGCAGTAAAGGCAAAGACACTCATTAAACATCGGGAGCAAAATGTAAGGAACTTGATGTTGCCTTTCATTACTTCGATTATAAAATAAGTTTTGGCAAATGCTAAAGGAATAATATTTTTTATTTACAACCATACGCGTAATGTTGGCATTTCTGACTTTTTAAAAGTTGGGAAGTGTGACTTTGTTCACGTTTACTTCCCGCCCTCTTATTACTGCCCTCATTTACTTCCCGCCCTCTATTACTGCCCTCGTTTCTTAAACTCAATGTCAATCACAATTTAAAACCGTCAACTCGATATGTCAAAACCTTATCGGAATTTTTATAACAAATAATTATTAATTGTATGGTTGTAAATAAAATTAATTGTTACATTAGAATTATTGGAAGCTTGAATACATGTAGATAGGCCGCCCTGCTATTGCTGATATGATGAAATAGTGATTTCTTGTCCTTCTCCATTCGAGCCAAGATATCTGGATTGCTACGGGAGGACAGTTTCCCTCAGTTCAAGTGGAGTGCAGACCTTGAAGGATTTACTGCTCAACATTTCTTTTATAATCTATTCACCGAAAAAAAGTGGCGTATATTTATTTGACGTTTACGCTAGATCATCACAAATCTGACAACTCAATATGTCAAAACTTCTACCGGAATTTTTATCACAAATAAATATAATTATGGTTGTAAATAAAATAGTATACAAACCTCGGTGAAAAGTTTCATTCCTGTCTCGAGATAAAGTTAATCTCCTAATCTCTCGACAGTAATGAAACACTTTCCACCTCAGTATGTAATATACTATTATTTTTGTCATAAATATAGAATAGGACGTTGTCCGATTTATATCAATTGTTACCTACAATTTTTGTATAATGTTCTATTAGTTGTATAAGAAAAAATAGGGAAAGAAACCATTAAATATAGGGTAAACTGTCGTTCGGAGTAACACATTGACATTTTTATGTGCCATAGCTATACATAGACATAAATATAAACAAAAACAACCTACTTGGTATGTATTAAGGACGTCATAAAAAATGAAACATTAAATTGTAATAGTAATTAACATTTCATTATTTCTGCAATAATAATATATGTAATTGTAATTTAGTGTTTCATACTGAACTTTTTATTATTAATTAGAACTTTCATCCAACACAAAACAATTTTAATTAATTAATATGACAATACAATTTTTAAAGTAAGTAGGTGAATTACTTTATTTAAAAGATTGTATTGTCATATTAATTAATTAGAATTGTTTTGTGTTGTCTGAAAGTTTATATTTGTTTCCAAAAGAAAATATTTTATTTTTGTAAAGACTTTGTTTCACAAAAAGCATACGAATATAGAAATGTTACAATAATAAATCCATCAAAGAGATTTATATCAGTCCTTTCTTTCAAACTAGGCAACCGTGTCTTAAGGTGAAAGTGAATTTAGTGTTTATTGTTTTCTATATTATTTTCTCTTTAAAATATTTCATTTTATATAAATTAGAAAGCAAATGATACGAGTCTCTTATTATTTTATATTTTTGTCTGGTTATGAATTATTATTGGTATTATTAATTCGTAATATATATATATATATACATATAACTATCGTTAAAGCGTCAATACATTGTCGATTTATATTCATTAGAGCGTCATAGGGCCGCGTCAAATTTATTGGCCGCCTGTGTGCATGTTTAAATTGGCCGCCCCTATATAAAAAAAAATTATTCTTCTTGGTTTGATTTCCGAAAATTCTATAATAATTTTATCGATATATCTAAACTTTCTATTATCACATGTTCTATACTGTATGTATGTACTATGTCACAAGAAAGACTAGCAACCATTGTTGCTAGTCTTTCTTGTGACATAGTACTATGCATGTCGTTTTTAATGATTTTCAAATTTGAAAACGATCTTTCTGCAGTATACAGGGTATATCACGACGAGATTTCGTTAGAACAATATAGAAAACTAGTAAGAGCTGAGTTTTGAAATTTCGCAAATATTAGTTTGACGTTACGCTCTTTCGATCTAAAATAGTTTCGAATTTTCGCTTCTTCCGGTTACACCGGAAATGCATATCGACTTCCTTATTTTAAATGGAATACCACATTTTTTATGATTGATTCGTATTTCCGACTTATTTTTAAGGCTAGTTTGTGTGATAAACTTTGCCTCTAAAGTTAGCCAGTTTTAAAGTATTTCAATTTTTGTAAAAAAATTGACAACTGCAGACTATTACTCATAACAACATTCCCAATAATTGAATACATGCGCAGATTTAAAATTTTAGGTAATCGTTTTGGAAAGTATACTGCTTCAAATGCGGTATTATAAGCTTTTCAATATAATACAGGGTGATTAGAAAAGCATGTTAAACATTTCATCCCGAAAATATCAATATCTTGTTATTTTTAAATAGCAACCTACATTTTTGTCAACTTCATTGGATTCCACGTTCAAAATTAGGGACAGTATGTATTTACTTCCCTATAACTAAACGTCTTAGTTTCAGAGTTATTTTGGAAAATGTATCAATTCCTTTAAAGTTTAAAGTTTTATTTTTTAAAATCAATTAGGCTATGGAAATTCATGTAAATAAATAAAAACAAACAGCAATCATATTACCTGTCATTAGTAAGGTGTTTACTGGTATTATTCAGCGTGTTGTCGCGATCTGGATTTAATAACGAAGATTTTTTGTATCTATTAATTACTTATGGTGAATGCTAATAGAGTAATCGACAGGACATGTGTTTATACAGAGAAATATCCAAATCGGTCAAAACCTACCAAGAGTATCCTAAGCAATATTTTAAAAAGTTTCATTACCTTCAGATCATTCTTGTCGAAAACAACCTGTTGTTGATAGTGAAAATGTGGAGGTAACAGCAGTTGCTTACTTCGCAACACATCCTAGTAATGCTCTGAAGGATGCAGAAGCTGAAGTAGGTGCGTCCAGAATGAGCATACATCGAATTTTGAAAAAGAACAAGTGACATGCTTACAAATTTTAACCTGTTTAACATATTAATGAAGCTTATTTTGTAACAAGAGCGCAGTATTGTGAGTGTTTTTTAATGAAATCACATGTAGAACAACGCGATTTAACAAAAAATGTTAGATGGACAAGAGGAGCAAAGTTTTGTAAAAATGGAATATTTAATCGACACAATAGCCATTTTTTGTCGGAAGATAACCCTCAACTTGTTAGGTAACGACGTTTCCAAGGATATTGCACCAGCACACAGAACTAGAGCTGTTGGAGAAATATTAGACAAAATATTTTATGATCGGTGGATTACTTTATTCGGGGCTATGTTAAAGATAATGTATACAGTATACCTGCTACCATCAAAGAAGGAAGGTATGATGGTCAGAGTGCGAGGCGCGTTCGATAATCTAGACGGTACAATGATACAGCGTGTGTGGCATGACCATTTTAAAGAGAATAAGAAGTGTGTAGATATAGGTGATTATGTGTCTAGTTTTCATTAAATGTGTTAGGACATTATTACACAATGACTTATTTTGATTTTATTTATTTACATGAATTTCCATGGCCTAATTGATTTTACAAAATAAAACTTTAAAGGAATTGATACATTTTCCAAAATAATGGAACTTTTTAAAATATTGCTTAGGATACTCTTGGTAGGTTTTGACCGATTTGGATATTTCTCTGTATAAACACATGTCCTGTCGATTACTCTATTAGCATTCACCATAAGTAATTAATAGATACAAAAAATCTTCGTTATTAAATCCAGATCGCGACAACACGCTGAATAATACCAGTAAACACCTTACTAATGACAGGTAATATGATTGCTGTTTGTTTTTATTTATTTACATGAATTTCCATAGCCTAATTGATTTTAAAAAATAAAACTTTAAACTTTAAAGGAATTGATACATTTTCCAAAATAACTCTGAAACTAAGACGTTTAGTTATAGGGAAGTAAATACATTCCGACCTTAATTTTGAACATGCAATCCAATGAAGTTGAAAAAAATGTAGGTTGCTATTTAAAAATAACAATATATTGATATTTTCTGGATGAAATGTTTAACATGGTTTTCTGATCACCCTGTATTATTTTGAAAAGTTTATAATACCGCATTTGAAGCAGTATAATTTCCAAAATGATTACCTAAAATTTTAAATATGTGCATGCGTTCAATTACTGGGAATGTTGTTATGAGTAATAGACTGCAGCTGTCAATTTTTTTACAAAAATTGAAATACTTCAAAAATAGCTGACTTTAGAGGCAAAGTTCATTAGATAAACTTGCCTTAAAATTAAGTCGGAAATACGAATCAGCCATAAAAAATTGGGTGTTCCATTTAAAATAAGCAAGTTGATATGCATTTCCGGTGTAACCGGAAGAAGGGAATATTCGAAATTACTTTAGATCGAAAGAGCGTAACGCCAAACTAATATTTGCAAAATTTCAAAACTCAACTCTTACTAGTTTTCTATATTGTTCTAAGGAAATCTAGTCGTGAGTTACCCTGTATATACATACAGGGTGTCCAGAAACTCTCCTTACAAACGAAGACCGGAGATTCCTCAGATAATTTTAAGACAATTCAACTCAATTCACGCTAGTCCGATAATGCTTCCTAAGGGAGCTAGAGCTCTTTGAAGATGGCGCCTTGTAATTAGTTTTTTTTTAATATCTCCCGAACGCTTTTATTTAGAAAAACAAAAACTGGTATGCTTATTTATCCTCCAGAGATGAATCGATTCCATTAATTGCGAATTTCTAGTACGGGTCATAGGCGTCCGTTTTGGGTAGGTTAACGGTTATTTTAACGCATAACTTTTTTGTCTTTAACTTTTAAGCATTTATGACACTAGATTACTAAATTTTCAGGTATTCTAGTACTCTTACTTTAAGTCGGTAGGATACACCGTTTTCTAGAAAAATCGACTTGAAAATTTTTCGTTTTTTCGTCATTAAAATTCAATTTATTATTTTTTTTCTCGGGAGACATTAAAAAAAAATTATTACAAGGCGCCATCTTCAAAGAGCTCTAGCTCCCTTAGGAAGCATTTTCGGACTAGGGTGAATTGGGTTAAATTGTCTTAAAATTATCTGAGGAATCTCCGGTCTTCGTTTGTTAGGAGAGTTTCTGTACAGCCTGTATATCCAAAATTTGTGTGACATTGATATTTGGTTTTACAATACTTTTACCTCATTCATCATATCGTTTGCGTCTACATCTTTTTCATTTCTAGCTGTATCTGTCAATTTAGTTTATAGATTCTGGCCAAATGTTAGTAATTCTTCGTCATCTATGCTTTTTAAATTGTAAATATTATATAAAAAATTAAAATCATTATTAAGCGCTTCTAATAATTTAAATCTGTCGTTCAGCGAGTTTATTGGTGTATCTATAATAGCGAAATAAAAATTAATTTTAAAATCTAATTTTATTTTGGGTCGTTAATACTTTCATCAGGATGTTCATATTGACATTGCGCTTTCGTTCTTCTATGTCGTATACCTAAAATATTAGGAAAGGGAGTGTCAGTTTCAACTATTTCAGCAAGTTTTGTTGATTCATTAATACAATTCGTAAAGCCAATATCTTTAAAATAATTAGTTAAATTTTTTGATTGATCAATGCATGTTTTTAATTCAATTCTGGATTTTGCAACATTTTGCTTACTACATTCACGTTACTTAATATATCATACCAAATGACAATGGTGCATACAAACTTAAACGATTTTAGTTTCGTATCTAAACGCTGTGCTTGGTGTCGAGATTTTTCGTCTTTGTTTTTGTCATTAGATAATTCTACTAAACTATCAAAAATTTCACCAATATCATATCAAATTGGTTTGATTGCATCAATGCGGCTTTCCCACCTTGTTCTTGAGAGTGGTTTTACAACTAACTTCCTAACACTCTTTTTTAATAAGTCCCGTCTTTGTGTTGACGAAGAAAAATATATATACATTTGATTTTCTTCATCCATCCTGTGTAACAGAAAAGAATTAAATGCTTATAAATTCGTATATAATGAGCAATTAAAGCAATGATCTATTCTCAACGTTTCTGTTTTGCATTGGTATAAAAATTATAGTAAATGCGTGTGGACGTTATTTAACACCCGGAATATATTGATGAGTTTCCGAGTCATCCATATCATTTTAATAAAAATGCTAAAACTTACCTGAGCGCGAAATATTATATTATATTATTATAGAGATAATGTCTCATACACACACAACAAATTTTTTGGTAAACCGTCCGAGAAGTTACCAATTAGCGAACGCAACACAGTCCGCGAAATACAATTTCGCGGCCGTTGGAATGGCAGCGGCCGCGAAATATAATCGCGTGGGTGTACGAACAATTTTAAAGGGTTCCTCGACGGAGATATTTTCCGATACGCTTCTGGGTCGGTTCGGACGCATGTATATATATATATACATAGACGATATGAATACTCGCTTAGAAGTCCCGCGCTAGTCTGATGCTAACGTGCCGGCTTCTCACCCGTGCGGCTCGGGATCGAATCTGCTCGGGGACATGAATTTATTTATTCATTTAAATTTCAATTTAATTGAAATTAAATACCTCTATATGATATATTTCTCTCGTTCCCTTAGTCGACTCGAGCTGACTTTACCCGAACGAGCGTTACATAGCCGAGCGTGACGGCTCAGTCTTCTTCAGTGCCCACAATCAACGCAACGCGCCCAAAGAAGTTTACACTTCAAAAAATTAACAGTTTCATAATTAATTTTGGCAGCATCATTAACGACAGAGTTAAGGCTGTTTGATGATCATGGTACATAAAATGCACGAGGATTGATATTTAAAAGCCTTCTTTGTAGACCGTTGGTTTTACCCCTCATATTTGCCCCGTTGTAGTATCCTTGACCACGCAAATTATTAACGTCAAGACCTAAATCTGCTAACTTACTTATAAAATAACAAATGTAGTCCATCCCTTCCCTGTCGGATTTATTACTTCTAAAATGATAGAAAAATATTTAGATTGCTTTGCTAAGCACAATATATGTTTTCTGATCTCCTTTGAAAGTAATGCAATAATTTCGTTTTGAATTGTATCCTCTAAATATGTAGGTGTATAGTTTTGTTAAATTCTAGAGTTTTGTATTCCTCGCAGGTGTTGTTGAAATCATTTCTACTGCTTTTAAAAAATTGCCATTATTATAATCAAATAACACATTAGTGGTACTCCTTAACGCTAAATTTTGCCTAGATAAAAAATGTATTATATATACTACACGTTTGATTACTTTGTACCAATGTTCTTTCCCCCGATTTATTAATTCTTGTTGGTAATAGTCTATTCTCTTTTTATTTACTGTTACTATTGCTTCTTCTAATTCACTTAATGCTGCACAACTTTTAATATGAACTTTACTTCTTTCATGCCTAGTTATAATTGGCGATAAATGTAAGAACCCAAGTTTTTCAAGATTACCAACATCTTCGAGAAAACACTCAACATCGGATTCATGTGTAGCAGATTCAACTACAATTTCAGAAACCTATAAAGAGCTTGATGGCACGGGCTTGGGGCGTTGAAAAAATATCAAAAGTGCTCGTTCGGACTTTTTACGCTCCTTTGATTTTTTAAGCCTTTGTTGTCGATATTGCGCGCCAGATAATCTTTTCATCGATGAGACTGCAAAAAAAAAACCGTAATACATAACGCAGATAACGTTTTGAACACCAACATGTTTAATGCCTGATGCTTCTTAAATTCTTATTAACTTAAAAAAAATATAAGTGTAAGAAGTGGGTTATGGAACGTATCGTTTTTTAAAGTAAACATAACCGGTCACCCACTTAAAATAATTTTCTCCATAAACTAGTCTTTTTTAAATCACTCCTTGGTATCTATTATCTCTCACATCGTTGTTTTGGCCGTCCTTTCATTTGGCCGGCCGTGTGCGTTGCACACTTGTACACTATTAACCACGCGGGCCTGGCTCTATGCACCTCACGTGTAAAAAATTGTCAGAGTGCTTATAACGTCAGAGAAATCTTAAATACAAATTTTCAGAAGACGCCTTTAGAATAGCCCAATATCAAAAGATATACATTTCACGTATATTATTAGTTCATAGCGATGACCACTAGAGACGCTGCATGAAATAATATGTATACTGTTGGAATGATAGCTTTTTATATCCGTTCGCGTTTCGAGCGTCATTCAGAGTCAGTTACTTTTGGCAACGTGGCTTTCTTTTATCATTACCAATATGACGCTGTTTCCTGCAATTTTAGATTTTACTCGCTCTCTATACTGGTGTATTTTCTGTAACTCTAAAAGATACCAATAGCTGTATTTTTGACTCAAAATACGTAAATATAAGTGTAAGTAATTATATTATTGATTTGACTGGAATTTTAAAGCTTGTCTTTAAATGTTTGGTATAAAACCATTGAAGTTACATAATATAATAAATGGAACATCCCATTGGTTTTGCAATATGCCTTTATCGCCGACCCCGACAATTCAAAATGAACACGTTATGCCTTCTGTTAATGTTGTGCAAGGTTCCATATTCCAGTCTTCTTTAGAACTTTTGGAAAATTATTGGAAATGGTAATATAAGTATAAATGTCTCGCGATGAGAGTTGGTTACATAAATATAGGAAAATTGGAAAAGTAGCGATCTGACATTTTGCAAGTAATAATGTAGAAGTAATTTTTTTCGATTTAAAATATTTAAAAATTTCAGCTTCTTCCGGTTATATCGAAAATGTTTCAACTTCCTTATATGACATGTAATACCCTCATTTTTATAATTGTATTGTATTTCTTTAATAATTTTAGGTCTAAAATTAGTTTTTGTTGACTTATTTTATTTTTTGAAAAAACATATTTGCAAAATAATGCCGTGTGTTCAGAAAAATAGTTATTTATTATACAAGGGAAAAAAGTATTAGATTTTAGCTCGAGGTAAGATAAATTACATTTATCAATATATTTTTTTATCTCGCGGTATATTCTTTACAGCGGGGTTTCATTCTCTTTAATATTTTTCTCACTTCTGTTCCTTGGGCTTTCAATAACCATATGAAGAATGTGTTAGACGACATATAATACTACTTTTTAAAGCAAAAATTCACAGGCAAGTGAAATTACAGGCTGATGTAATGGCTTCAGTAATGGAAGCAGTCTCCTAACTGATTCCCCTGAATCAGTTTTCATAGGGTAATATCAATACCCTCATTTCACTACAAGCTGATTCATTTTCGAATATAAGGTAGTTTTAAATTTGACAAAATTGATAGGTTTTATAATTGTTATGGACTTGTAAGTAGAGAAAATAGACCGATTACAAATAACGTTCAAGATGCTGGTTTTGCTCTTTTAAGAAACTCTACAACCTGAATTTGGACTAACTAAACTAAAAACAAATCTTAGGGCGACTTTTGGTGTTACATCCAATAATGTATGTACTCCAAATTTTTATAAGACGTTTTGATTCTTTTTGGCATCGCAACTACTGTCACACATCGGCCATTGAAAATGCCGTGCACGGAAAATGGAAATAAATTATGTTGAAGTGACTTTTATTTATTCAGCAAAACAAAAAAAATACATTACAAAAGAAGTATTTGTTTTTATTTAATACTAGGCCTTCATTATTGATGTATTTTTAAACTTTGTGACAATAAATGAAAATAACACTAATAATAACAAAAAATAGAATAATCACAGTATATGTTCAAATAATAAGTTCGGACTAGTTCATAGAAGAATGATCATATGTGTCCAGAAACTAGTTCAAATAGTAATAGTACATTTCTAAGATTCTCAAAAAGGCTACGAATTAGATGCAGTGTCGACTTGTAGTTTACTCACTACAGATACCCTGAAGAGCAGAGACTAATTACTTCAGTACTTATTAATAAAAGTAATAACAAATTTGAGGCTGTGTTAACATTCTTTATTTACCATAAACTACACTACTTGTAACTATATTCACAGATAAGGAAATACTATGTACTAGGGAGTTTTATTACCAACACCCTCACTCATTAAATATAAAAAAAAACGAATATCATAAAGTCAATCTAAAAATATGAGACAATAATAAAAATACATATCGTTTTTTATTCTTTAATGCCAACAATGCCCATATTTCCCACGCAGTAGTTGTTCTTCTTCCATGAAACCGCTTTTGTCAAGTTGTCGGCCACCATTTGTTCCGTTGGAATGTATTGTAACTCAACAGTTCCATCTTCGATTTTATCCCTGAGGAAGTGGTGTCGAACGTCAATATGTTTGGACCTTGTTCTAAAGCAATCGTTATTAGCCAGATTTATAGCACTCTGACTATCGCATCGAACTTCCACTGATCCGCACAATTGAGGGTCTAAATTTTCACAAAAACTCCTCAACCATATGATTTCTTGCAGTGCAACTGATAACGCCATATACTCTGCTTCTGTACTAGATAGCGCAACTGTAGCTTGGCGCTTACTATTCCATGATACAGCCCCACCGCACATATTAAACACATATCCCGTACAGGATCGACGTTTGTCAATATCTGAAGCCCAGTCTGAATCACAATACCCGATTAGTTTATTTTCACCAACTTTTGAGTAACGTATCTTATATTCAGCTGTACCCTTGAGGTAACGAAAAATCCTTTTTACGGCTGCCCAATGTGCTTTTCCGTAATTATTGTTAAATCTGCTTACGTCATTAACAGCAAATGCAATGTCCGCCCGGTCTTGTTCCTTGTACAAGGTATTGCAAGCTCCCAACTGCTTCTTGGTATGGAATTGTCGCCATTTCGCGAACTTCGTCATTGTCTTTAGGACACATACTCACTGAAAGTTTTTGGTTCATATCACTAGGAGTTTTCACTGATTTGCATTCAGTCATGTTGAACCTTTCCAATATCTCCGCAATGTATCTTGATTGGTCCAAAAAAATTGCATCTTCGTCATAAGTGATGTGCATCCCAACACAATCTGTTGCTCTTCCCAAATCCTTCATTTTGAAACAATCATTTAAGGATTCTTTTAATCTATTCTTAGTTTCTTCATTTTTCCAGAAAATAAGAAGGTCATCGACATAAACAGCAACTATCAATGAAGAATCCCTGGCAAAATATACACAAGGATCCGCTTGTGATTTTGTTAAACCAAATGACTCTAGTTTGGATGTCAATTTCTTGTTTCACTCTCGACTACTTTGCTTTAAACCATAGATAGCCCTTTTTAATTTCCAGACTTTATTAGCTTCTTGCACCTATCCATCAGGCTGCTCCATGTAAATTTCTTCAGATAATTCTCCCTGAAGAAACGCAGTCACTGCATCCATCTGATCTATTTTTAAATCCAATTTCACAGCTAACGCTATGAGAAAACGAATGGATGAGTATCTCACAACGGGTGAATATGTTTCATTATAGTCAATTCCGTATCTTTGCGAACAACCCTTGGCAACCAGACGAGCTTTGTGACGAACAATTCTCCCTTCTCCGTCTCGTTTGGTTTTAAATACCCATTTACATTTAATGGACCTTTTTTGTGGTGGAAGGTTGACCAGCTCCCATGTGTCATTTTCTGCCAATGATTTCATTTCATCATCCATTGCAATTCTCCACTTATCACGGTCTTCTCCACTCCCTGCCTCTTCGAAAGTCTTTGGATCATCTTCTAGCCTTGAAATCTTGACCGAGTAAGTGACATAATCATTTAGTTCCTTCGGCTTCGGGATTCTCGTTGATCGACGTGGTTCTTCGGTTGGTATCAATTCAAATCCCGGGTTAAAATTAGGATCCTCCATATTTTCTGAATTCTCCTCTGTTACTGATTGGACTGAATCTTCCTTTTCTATATTTTCACTTTTTAAATCTTCATTCTGTCTATCAGGTGTAACACTACCCTCTTGATCCCTCACTGAATCCAAATTCTTTATAATGTTGACATTTGGTTCATGATCTTTTTCCATAAACACAACATCTCGACTGATGTTGAAATTTTTGGTATTTGGTTCAATGCAACGGTAACCCTTTGTTCCATCACTATAGCCGACAAATACCATTCTTTGTGATTTTGGGTCCCATTTTGTTCGTTTTTGCTTCGGTACGTGTACCATTATTGGCGAACCAAATATTTTTAGATGCGTCAAATCTACTTTTTTACCTGTCCATATTTCTTGTGGAGTTTGATTTTTTAACACAGAATTCACTGATCGATTTGCAACATATGCCGCCATGTTTACTGCTTCAGCCCAATATGATTTTTCTAATTTTGCATCAAAAATTATACATTTAGCTTTTTCGCATGTTGAAAAAGCTAAATGTATGATTTTTGACAAGCGTACGATTAGCTCTTTCGGCTACTCTATTTTGCTGGGGTGTGTATATCGTAGATGTTTGATGAAGAATGCCACACTTTCGCAAAAAAGTCTCAAACTCAATACCACAATATTCTGTTCCATTATCTGTTCTCATTACTTTAATCTTTCTTTCCATTTGTGTTTCAACATGTTGCTTAAATTCTTTAAATTTTGTAAATACTTCTGATTTTGACTTTAGAAAATATACAAACATTTTTCGTGAACAGTCATCTATAAATGTTAGAAAATACCTTGCTCCTCCAATTGATAACGTTTCCATTGGACCACATAAATCCGAGTGGATTAGATCCAGGACATTTGCAGCATGACTTGAACTGTGACCAAAAGGTAATCTTGTCTGTTTACCTTCCATACAAACTTCACAAGCTCTTATTTCATCAGCACCTCCAGTGAATTTTATCCCGTTAACAACTCCATCTCTCATCTTGCACAAATCATTATAGTTCATGTGCCCTAATCTTCGATGCCATGTCAAAGCACTCTTAGTTGTTAATGCTGTTAACATACACTTAGGTTTTTCTGCATGAAGTCTGTATACACCATTAACAGGTTTAGCCTTACTTATTTCTAGTCCGTGTTTATCAAAAATTGCACAACCATCTGCATCAAATTGCACTGTATTACCATTTTTAACTATTTGTAAAACTGATAATAAGTTTGCAGCTAACCCCGGTACACACAAAACTTCATTTATGTCTATTTCACTGTTGTTTATTTCAACTGTCAATTTTCCTGCTTTTGAAACACTTAGTTTTTCATTATTCGCAGTTAAAATTTCATTAACCGATGCACATTTTGGCTTTTCAAGCCAATCGTCATATGGTGTCATATGCTGTGAGGCACCACTATCAATATACCATTCATTTTGGTCTTGAGTATGCTCTTTAGAGAGATATACTGCAGTAAATGCACTTTTCGTCTCTCTTGTGGACTTTTTATTTCGACAATCATTTGCCTTGTGTCCTCTTTTGCCACAGATATAACATTTAAACTTACCAACATTTCTTGTAGGTTCTTGTTTCTTTTCACTTCCTTTAGGATAGCTTTTACCAAAAAATGCAGTGTCAGATCCTTTTTCATAAGCAGCATCCATTAATTTTGATTTTATTGAATCAGCAGTGATTTTTGTGCCACTGCTTTCAAGCCCCATAATCATAGGTTTAAATTCATCACTCAAACCAGCCAATAAAACTGAACCTAACCATTCATCGTTTACATTAAATCCAATGCTATTTAATTTATTGGCTGTGTCAATTATTTGATTAACATAATCTGTCATTGATTCACAATTTTCTAAATTAGTTGTAATCAATTTTCTTAATAAGCCTATCTTTCGTGTGAGACCTGTGTCTTCATACATAGTCTTTAATGTGTTCCACATTTCAGCTGCATTAGTAGCATTTTGTATGTGTATATGTATTCGTGAATCGATACTTAATGCAATTCGTGCCTTGGCTCTTTTAACTTTTTCTGTATCTGTCTCAGCATCATTACCACTAATTATACATTTCTCTAGACAATTCAATTCTAACAAGCTTTTCATTGCAAAGCCCAAGTATGATAATTTTCATTGCCACGGAGTTTCTCTATTGATGACCACACATCACCTCCTGAAGCCATTTTTCAGTTAACACACATCTTTAAAAACAAAGCGACGAACTTTTTGTTCTTTTGTATAAATTTTATTTGTGTATACACAATACACATTATTAGCCCGCCTTTTTCTTTTAACCGACTCGTAACCTCAAACTGTCGAGATTTATTCGATAACTTATACCGAACTTTACAACGAATGTATTTATCACTAGGTACTTCTTATTAATAGTTCCAAACAAGCTGAGCACATAACCTGAAGAGCAGAGACTAATTACTTCAGTACTTATTAATAAAAGTAATAACAAATTTGAGGCTGTGTTAACATTCTTTATTTACCATAAACTACACTACTTGTAACTACGAGGCGTGTTTTTTAAGTAAGTACCGTTTTGAAATTAAAAAAAGACGTGCAAAGATATATCAATAATTTTATTTTTACATGAAAGCCTGTACCTTAATCTACTTTTCAACGTAATTTCCTTCAATATTGAGGCACTTGTCATAACGTTGTACTAGTTTATGAATACCCTCCTCATAGAAGTCTGCCGCCTGACTTGTTAACCACTGCATCACAACTGTTTTGACTTCGTCATCGTCTTGAAGACGCTGACTGCCCAGGTGTCTCTTCAGGTGCAGGAACAGATGGTAGTCACTGGGCGCCAGGTCAGGGCTGTACGGAGGATGATCTAGAGTTTCACATTTAAAAGATGTGATGAGATCTTTGGTCTGATTAGCCACATGCGGACGGGCATTGTCATGCAGCAAAACGATGCCCTTGCTCAACTTGCCTCGTCTTTTGTTCTGGATTGAATGGCGCAGATTTTTCAAGGTCTCAGAATAAGCTGCTGCATTGATTGTCGCATTACGAGGCAGAAATTCCACAAGCAATACTCCTTTTCTGTCCCAAAAAACTGTGCACATGATTTTCCGGGCAGAAATTGTTTGCTTAAGCTTCACTTTTCCGGGTGAATCTGAATGCCGCCATTCCATGGACTGTTGCTTTGAATCTGGTGTGGCGTAGACCACCCATGTTTCATCGCCCGTAACAATTTGGCTTAAGAAATCATCACCGTCGTTGCGGTACCGCTTAAGGAAAGTCAATGCACTGCCTAAACGTTTGGTTTTGTGCACATCCGTCAACATTTTCGGTACCCAACGTGAGCACAATTATCGGTAATTCAAGCGCTAGCTCACAATGCCATACAAAACACTACGCGAAACATTAGGAAAGCCATCACACAAAGAGGACATCGTAAAGAGTCTGTTTTCTCTCACCTTATTGTCCACTTCCTGCACCAAACTTTCATTAACGACCGAAGGACGCCCACTCCGTTGTTCATCATGCACATTTGTGCGGCCATCTTTAAATGCTCTCACCCACTTTCTTACCATTCCATCACTCATTATGTTTTGTCCGTAAACTGCACAAATTTCACGATGAATATCGATCGCTTTTAGGTCTTTAGCACTAAGAAATCTTATAACAGCCCGTACTTCACAGTCGGCGGGACTCACGATTATCGGTGGCATCTTAAACACTCAGTAAACAACGTAAACAAGGTAGAATCAGACTGTAATGGCGTCAGTGCGTAGGCAAGAGATGTAGGTCCCCAGTGCACATACGCAGAACGCCGACCGCAGCGCTGCGGTCGCGGTGTGGAAAAACGGTACTCACTTAAAAAACATGCCTCGTATATTCACAGATAAGGAAATACTATGTACTAGGGAGTTTTATTACCAACATACCCTTCTTTAATTCATCGTTTTCTAAACTTCCCACAGACTAGTTGCAGTATTTCAGGCCTCATAATTAATTAATCACCAGATTCTAAACTATGATTAAAATGGTATGGTTTAAACTAATTTTGATTTAACGTTCTCTACACTCGATTCAAATTACTGTTAACATAAAAATTTTAGTTCTTCCTTGCAAGACTAAATTAAGATGCTAACGTTAATACAAGAAAATCAGCATTTTTCCTTTCTAAAATTTTTTAAAACAGATACGTTTTCTGTCTGGGACCATAACAAACACAAACTTACCAACTTTGCCAAATTTAAACCTACCCTCTAATACCAATAATAAGCAAAATCCCCATGGTGAGCGTAGAAATTGAATCAACCTGTAGGTATATATTTTTTTCAGAAACGCAATTATTATTAAATACTAATTATAATTTTTATCAAAATCAAATAAGGAGAGATATAGATTTAAATATTTGCAAGCACTATATTTAACAGTATTTTATAAAACAGGTTTCCCATTATTCCTAACGGTATTAGTCAGTTAGAATTTAGGAAAGTTTGGGTTTTACCTACGTGCAGTAAATGTCAATGATTGGAAAACAGATACATTCTACTAAATTCTGGATTAGGTACATCGCAAAATTCTTTTTCTCAGCCAGTATTTCATTTTTAGATGACCAAATAAAAAGTAATATCTGATATCCCAAAATTGCAACAAAATCGCTGTTGTTAGATCCCGCCACAAGAAAACATGCTGTATGAATAATTAATTATAGGCGAATCCACCTTTTATTCAATAAATTTGTTCTATAAATTATCTGCCAAGTGTCACTCTAAAGGTAATACCTAAAGAAAATAATACGAAAATACCCTAATTTTGTATTCATGCGCCATCTTTTGGAATGAATTAAGGTTATTTTTTGTATTGCCAATGCTTCCATTCAGCAGACACAACAGTTGCGCATCTGTTCAGTGATCATGTCCAATAGACGACCGCTCACTCTGAACATGATCAGGAGCGCTCACATACTGAGCGGATTTTGTACGCATGCGCCATTGATGCATTCCAAGACCAACCTAATACATAATTTTGAAGAAAGTTACTAGAAAAGTAAGATACAACAAATTAAAGGTATTGTGCAGAAATAAATGTACTATAATATTGAAGTTCACCCAGTATTTTATTCGGGGTTGGAGAAACCAACCCGTACACTAAAAACTACGCCAAAACTTAATGCAGAAAAACAATTTATTATTATTGTTTATTCGGTTTAATTTGTATACTTTTAACATATCGCAGCAATGAAAAGTACCAGATGACAGACGATCACATAAAGGTGAGCGGTCCTGTCCAGCGAACACTCAACTGTTGTGAAGTGAACGATTGGAGCGGGAACGGTTTCCGGTCCGCCTGCTGAATGAAAGCAATGTCTGCTATCTGAATATTTGTTGTGGTATACCAAAAAGTTTGTAATTCTTATTACATTAATTGAACTTACAGTTTAACTACACATTAGTGATATTAGTCACTTATATGATAATGTTTGATCTCGATCTTGATATTAATGACAGTTAATGATATAACTTAGGACAGACGTTTTACATTCCATGACAAACCTTTACCAATATAATTTTTGATCTCGCGGTACATAATTCTATTTATCTCTTAGATAAAATTTCATTAGTTTCATATAAATTTATTTAAAACATGGACCTATTTTTTGTGCGCATCTACAAAAATTAGCTAGGCGTATAAACCAAATATGTACTTGGATAAAAACTGCGAGGAAACAAAAAGGAAACTAAGGAGTTTCCTACACAACAACTTCCAAAATAATTAGGTTAGAACGAAAATCAAGAAATAAAGGAATCGAGTGTCCCTGTTTACGCAAATGTCACCTTGTGATTCCCGATAAAGGTAAATCACTAATTTACTCTGCTTTCTGGCAACTTGGCGATTTGAATAGGTAACGCGATTACATTGTAAGTAATGTGATCCGCCAAAAATCTGTCAGAGGTCGTGCAGAGAATTCAAGAAGGCATTTTTCTCTTATGTACTTCCTGAAACTTGAAGGAAAGAAAACTCAGGTCTGCAAAACTTCTTTTTACAAACGTTGGATATTTCCGAAAAGATGATGAGAACAGCTGTAGAAAAAGCAAGTCGCAATGTTGCTAATGTTTTTCCTGATTATCGTGGCAAGCACCGTCCAGGGGTTAAGCATACAGAAGAAGCAATTAAAATCGCAGAGAATCATATCGATTCTTTCCCCCGTGTGCCAGCACATTGGTGTAGGAAAGACACTAAAAAAGAGTATCTATGCCAGCACATTGGTGTAGGAAAGACACTAAAAAAGAGTATCTAGAATCGATTTTAAATATTGAAAAAATGTATTCATTCTACAAAGAGAAATGTACAGAAATGAACCAAAAACCTATTTCTGCAACATCTTATAGAGAACTATTGATAAAAAAAATAGGATTTCACACTCCTAAAAAATATCAACGTTGGTGTCATCACTTCGAGCAAATACCTGCAAATGAACGACCTGCTAAGAAATTAATTGGGTATCAGCTTCATATTCGTAGAAAAATAGCTGCATTGGAAGAAAAGAAAAGCGATGCTTTAAAGGCAAAAGAAGACACTAGCGAATTTTGATCTTGAAGCTGTCTTATACTCACCACTATTATTTGCTAGACCTGTTTTTTATAAACGGAAGTTAGCTGCATTCAACTTCACGATATACGAAACAACAGAACAGCAAGGTCATTGCTCTGTTTGGCCCGAATACGAGGGAAATAGAGGATCCAATGAAGTATCCACATGCTTTTCGAAATTTATCCAGTCTCTTCCAAAAGGAACACGTCATTTAGTTCTTCATTCCGACTGCTGCCCCGGGCAGATTCGGAATTCTATAGTGGCATGCATGCTCCTAGAAGCTGTAAAACACACCTGCCTCCAAATCTTCGATTTGAAATTTGTAGAACCAAGGCACACTCACATGGAGTGTGATTCCATGCATGCCACTATAGAACGTGCTTCAGAGTGTACTAAAATCTACTGGCCCAATGACTGGGTTAATGTCTGGCCAATAGAGAAAAATCATACAACGTACAGGTGATGGAGTATAGCGACTTTTTGAATTATAAAGAATTGAAGAATAAACTAATGGTAAACACTAAAAGGAGTGAGGCAGGTGGAAATGTCAACTGGAAGGAAGTTAAATGACTGAGGTTTGAAAAAGGAAGAAGCAACTACTTTCAATACAAAAATGAACATTGGGATGAATCTCAAAGTGTAAATATTACACGAAAAGGAAGAATAGCAAGAAAAATTTGTAACAGCTTAAATGTTAATTCTCTGTATAGTTCTCGTATACCTTTAAATAAGAAAAAGTTTGTGAACCTTCAAGAAATGTGTAAACAGAAGGATGCTGTAATACCCCAGCAGTATCACCACTTTTACGAGTCTCTCCCAGTAGAAACAAACACTGTTGAACAAAGTGAGTCTAATGATGAAATTTCCCTGCAGACACTCAAAGAAAAACTACTGCATCGTAAAACAAGAAGAAATTTCTAAATAATAAATTTTGCACCTACCAATTTTTCTATTTTGTACGAATTTTTTTTTCTTATGTTACTCTAAAGTTTTCTGTTAGTGAAACTACTATAAACTAAGTTAATAAATATTCTTATTCAACTTACGCCTTCTACCTTTACACCTGCTGTGAAACATTATATCAAGACAAAAAGGCGTATGCACAATTAGTAGAAAAATATCCATTATTTCAAAATTTTAATTAGCTTGTTTTAATAGTAAGCTTTCTAATTGTCTAAGTAAAATTTGTGAAGAACTGCGAAAACTTGTAATTTTGAAGTGTTTTTTTTTGTTTCCTGTAAAATTGAAGTATTGGTTGATACGCCCTTCTGACTTGAAGCCCTCGATATGTAATGTCAATATGAGGCTTGGTAGATAAGTATTTATGTTTATCATACAAGAAGAAGCATGGAAAGCTATTGTTTTTTGTGACACAGAGAAGATTGAAAGCCAAGTTATATATAATTTTAAAATTCACAATCAATGACGGCTCTATATTATATCCAATCTTCTTGTAAATTTTGCTATCTATTATAAATATGTAATAATATTTATTTTGATCAACAGCTTGCATTTTATCGAATTCTGTGAGGTAACAGTTTTTCGTTATTAAAATATGAAATCTAATTTTAAAGTATGTGAGCTTAAATTAATTTTTGCTGTAATTACTTTATTTCAAGTCACGTCCTTAAACCGTTGTTATACATAATTAAGATTTTGCATACTTATTTACATTACAAATTAATTATTAACTTTCAAGTTATAATTCAGTTTACGCTTCATTAGGCTGAAGCAGTGAATCAACACACTGTACCCAACTCATGAATTATTAATTTTTTTATGTTACATTATTGAAAAGAAATGTAACTTCTGAAAAATATGTGGCTAGTAGTACGTAGAGTTATTTAAATTCTTGCATAATAACAATATTTGTCAATTTCAGTAATTTTTTACGATGGCGATATTAAGAAGAAATCATTTTAAAGAGGGCGTACGGCAGTTTTTTCCTTTAAGACTTCTTTAAGCAGATGCATGTATTATATTTAACAACAATTATTAGTGATATAGAGATTATTTTCGAGGTAAAAATAATTTAATGTTTGCAATATTTTTGTTTGTTTTTATCAAATTTATTACGCCTATACACATTAAGTCTAACTAAAATTAAAGTATCCTATTGCTGATTAACACTTTTCATAATGATAATAATAATAGTAATAATAATAAATAATCTTTATTGCTAGTACATGCCGGTGAATAGAGAGAATAACGAAATATTTTTGAAATATCTCAAACTAAAAAAATACAGCGTAGTTATTGGAATACAAATAGAAACTCATCCAATTACTACGATCTCACGCGTAAATTTTTAAAATTAATTAAATAACTATCAGTCCAAAGCAGAAAATTCTAATTAGACTTTCAACACTGAGAAACGCTAGTTTAAAAATTATTTAAAGTTAAAATATACTCAAATGTGAATTTGAGAAGTATTTTATAAAAAAAGATTTTCAATTCCTACAGGAAGTTGGATTTTTTACTCTTATCGAAAAAGATTTTTAGAAATATCTTTCAAATTATGTTGATTAAATGTACATTTTCAGCACTACAAAAGTATTTAAACCCCGATTTGAAACAATTTGTGAATAAAAAAAAAAAATTAAAATTTGAACCAGAAGTAAGTAACACTTTTAGTCTTATCGAATAGCAATTTTTTGAGAATAATTATGCATTCTATACAGATTCACTAAGATTATAAAAGTACTTAGAGTTAATTTTGATAATTTTTGAATAAAAAAAATCAAAACCCTGGCCGGAATTAATCAGGGTATGAAGAATATAGTATATTTGAAATTTATTTTGAAACAGCTTTTATATAAAACATTCGTAACGCACATACTGGTGTGGTCCGCATTGTATAAGAATTTTATAGAGGTGGTTAGTTTTTCAAAAACTATTTTTATAAGAGAATTTTGAATTTTTAAGTGTATAAACTTTATGGTTTATTTTCAATATTATCCAGTTTATTGCTAGATATGTTTTTAGTGTGAAACAAGAACACTTTATATAATGCAATTTAAAGAACAAATTTTGTAGATAGGTAAAATTTGTGCATTTATGTATATTTATAATCAAGAATTTTAGTTTTTCATTTTTCATTTTATTCATAAAAATCCTTGTATAATTATTAAGTATTGTGGTGCTAATAGTTAACACCCTGTGTACTTCATAAATAGTATGAAATGCATATAAATTTTTTGCATTATGCATTAATTTAAATTTTTAAAAGTTGATTCTTAACATATACATTTCTATGTATAATGAAGTTTGCCTAACTAACAGGTGCAAATTAGTTAGGATAAAATCTATTGTTTACATAATGTGTATGTATATATAATGTATATGTATAATGTGTATGTATATATATATATATATATGTATATATATATATATATATATATATATATATATATATACATATACAACGTGTCCACGTAAGTATGAGGCAAATGGGAAATTTTTTTATTATTGACTTTACAGAAAACTTTATAGGAAGGAAAAGTTCGAGCATCAGAAAAAATCTAATATCTTTTATTCAAAGTTGCTTTCTAGTACTTGGTTAAAGAGAAAATTAAAAACAAGTAATTTTGCCATAAGAGTAAATTACATTTATTTTTAAAGATATCAAAAATATCCATATAAAAATGTTGTTTCAAATTTTAAAATATGCACAAATCTGAATTTATATTAACATAACTAATAAAATTAAAATTCACTGTTATAGAGAAATAACAATAGTAAATACGTAATAATTTTTAACTGCTATCTACATTTCAGTAATTCTGTGGTTGTCATGTGGACTGTCACTTCAATAATAAATTTCGTGTGATTTTCAGGTAAAATAATTTACATTTGATATCAAATTCTTAGAGCTGATATGCATGGAATTAAACAGAAATCATATACTCACAATATTTAAGTTGGTTTTTTTATAATATACAACAAATATGAAATTGACAAACATAACAAATTCAGAAATACAAATATTAGAAAAAACTATTCAAGGTAAGGACATTACCTTGAATAGTTTTTTCTAATATTTGTATTTCTGAATTTGTTATGTTTGTCAATTTCATATTTGTTGTATATTATAAAAAAACCAACTTAAATATTGTGAGTTGAACGCATAAGTTTGTACGCCTATTGAAATCCTTGCATGCCTGTTCTAACATTATAGGATTATTTCTTAAGAACAGTACCGCATCATTTATTTTGTTTTTCAATTCTTCTACATTCTGAAAAGGTCTTTCTGATTATACTTTATTCTTTAACCATCCCCAAACAAAATAATCCATAGGATTTAGGTCGGGTGAGCGCGCTGACCATAGAAAAGGTGCATTACGTCTAATCCATCTTTCCCCAAATTTTTCATTTAAATAGTTGACAACTATTCGTGCGCTATGTGCAGGTGCTCCATCTTGCATAAACCAAAGGGTTCTCCTAATTTCTAGTGGCAATTCATCTAATTCGTTATCGAGGTCTGTTTGCAGAAATTCAATATAACGTTGTGAATTTAATGTCATTTGGAAAAAATACGGACCAAAAATTTTTCTATTTAAAATCCCACACCAAACATTTACCTTTTGCGAATACTGATTCTTACAAGGAATTCTAAAATTTGGGTTGACAGGCGACCACCAACGACAATTTTGTGCACAAACAACACCATTTGTTGTAAATGTTGCTTCATCAGTAAATAAAATATTTTTGAAAAATGATTTGTGCGTTTCAATTTCAGCTTGAATATCCAAAGAAAATTCAAATCTATTATTATAGTCCCGTTCTTGCAAGGTTTGAATATATCTCGGCTTATAGGGGTGATACCTATTGCTAACCAAAATTTTGCTTACCGATGATTTCTTCATATCTAAATTACTTGCAATTTTTCTAACAGAAATTTTAGGATTTTCAATTGCGCTTTGCATAATACGTAAAGAATTTTCGAAACTTCTCACATGTTTTTCTCGTTCTTTCTTGAAACGCATTTTTAAAGTACCACTAGCTTTAAACTGATATAAAATTCTCGACACGCTTTGGTGACTAATTGTTTTGTTAGGATGTCTTTCATTGAAAACATCAGCTGCTTCTCTGCATGACTTGTAATTAATTATCTCCACAAATGAGAATTAACTTAGCTCTCTCTTGCATAGTTAATCGTTCGGCCATGTTTGGTATAGTTACTTAATATATTATTTTCTTAAAATGATTGATTTATTAAAGTGACAGCGAGTGCACAGATCACTATACTATACTCTCTAACCAAGTACTAGAAAGCAACTTTGAATAAAAAATATTAGGTTTCTTCTGATGCTCGAACTTTTCCTTCCTATAAAGTTTTCTGTAAAATCAATAATAAAAAAATTTCCCATTTGCCTCATACTTACGTGGACACGTTGTATATGATATTCCTGATGTTTTCGCGGTCGTATGATGAAACAATGGTTTCTCGGGTTCTTGGCCGCGTGTGAGGACACATCTCACACGCGGCCAAGAACCCGAGAAACCATTGTTTCATACATATAAATATATATATACAGTGTGCTTGCCGGCGACCTGCGTATAGGGCTTACTGTGAGATAAAACGACGACACCGAGAGTTTGTATGAGTTAGTACGAGAAAGCAATATACAAACCGCTTTTTGGTCGAGTGTAGTGTTGGAAAAGTGGGGATTAGAGTACATTTACGCTGAGGCTAGAACGGGCTAGACTGACTCTCCGTTTAAGCAGGGCAACAAGGATAGATAGCAGCTGTACTGCAGTTTGTATATTGCTTTCTAGTACTAACTCATACAAACTCTCGGTGTCGTCGTTTTATCTTACAGTAAGCCCTATACGCAGGTCGCCTGCAAGCACATGGTATATGTAATATATAAACACGGCAACAAAGAATAGCAAATATATATATTATTACATATAAATTTATTTTAAGGGGGAGATTAACTTGATCGGCGTATACCACAAAATGGTCAATTTCCACGCAAAAATCGCAAAAATTAAGGCACTTAAAAAATTGGCACTAGATGAACGAAATATTTATTCTACTAACTCTTGATTAAAATTTGCAATTATATTAAAAAATACCGAGTTAAAATACAGCACTTTGTATTTTATTCGTTTTTCAGTGATATAAAGTTTACTGTGCTTATAAAGTACTTTTTTGAATCGAGAGATGATAGATATTTTCATTCTCAACACGACAATGTATTTACTTTACTTTCAATGTAACCCTACTCTACAAAATTACTTTGTAAGTAATGAGGTTGATCACAAATTGCGTACTGATAAATGACAGATAGGCAATACACAATTCAAACCTCTATTCAGAGTTTTGTAATGTCTAAACTATCTCTATCGAAGGTATACCTCGTCAACTGTAATAAGCTGAATTCCAAATAAACAGATATTGTATTCAACATTTTTTATTACATTAGTGTAAGAGAATATATTAAACTAGTTTATAAAAGAAACACTCCGGCAAAAATATTTTAAATTTGATTTATTAGAAAAAATCTTTTTGCGGTTTATTTCCTCTTGAATGTTTCATTCAGATATCGGCTTTATTTTGTAATTATTTTAATGATATTTGCGAGAATGTATTAGATATTAATTCTTCGTCTGGAATAAATATATGTTATTATTATATTATGAAATTTTACTTGTTACTTATTAATTCTCGGTGTTTTGTATTTACTTTAGATGCTGAAGCTTTTTAATCTTAATGAGTATCGTAGTCAACTAAAATATTACAAAAACATTCATATTGTAACAGTAACCGTGCCTGCTTTTTTATAAAATGCAAAACTAATTGTATTCTCTCATAAGCAGATGCTTAGAAATATTGAATGTTCTTCCCAATCGACAGTGATAGTGTTGATTAGCGAAATTAAATTATAATCATTTCCTCCTAGGTAACATACGAATAAATTTTATCACCAAATAGAGTATTCATTTTTTATACGTAAGTTTGAGCATACATTGTTTGTTTGTAAACGAAAATACATGGGGTATATATAGGCAACTAGGTATATTTCGGATATTTGTCCTTGTTCATTTATGATTTATCACGTGATAACACTAATGCGTTTACTTTTTTAGACATTTTTTCCTTAATATTTTTCTCGCTTTCAAAATGTAATTTTTCAAGAGCAAGGTTCCGGCTTAATGGAATTTGTAATTATTTTAATGATATTTGCCAGAGATAATTAGATATTAAATTTTCTTCGGCAATAAATCTATAGTACATATTATTACTATTAATAAGTGGCACGAATTCTTTCTTATTATTTCTCACCATGATTTGTATTTACCTTACATGTTGAAGAAAACCTGAGGTATTTATTTTAAAATTAATTTAAAAGACTTAAGGCACGATATTTCATATCATTTATCATTCTCTCTAAATTTTGTAAATTTACCGGAGATGATGTATTTCATTAATTAAGAGCTATTCAGGGGCAGTTGTTAACTTGGGCAGGTACTTTAGAATAAATCAGTTAAAGGTTTATGATAAAAGGGTCTGTGCAAGCGACAAACCTTTTGTGTTTGTTGGTGATGACACCTTTGAGCGTGAAAACACACCATCATGTTATCAATGCCAGCGCACGTAAATAGTTACGGTATTTGTTCATAATTTTAGCAGGCAGTATTATGAATTGGATCTGCACTTAATAGTTTCAAAATAGATTCCAGAGGATGGATGTCTGATTGATCTATGAACCTAGCCCAGGACTGAACTACTTATTCGTGACCGTAAAAACATCATGGTTACATACAGTAAAACCTCGACTAAAACTATTTTATTTTAATTAATTACTTTGTTGATAATTTATAATGTAGTTCAAATCATGCTGATGGCCTGTTTATGCTGTAATATTTTTCATTCTAAATTTTTAATTACTTTAAGAAAAAGCATTTATGATTAGGTCATATTGTATAATAGATACAACAAATTATTTTTAATTTTGTTAGCATGAGAAAATTCAGGCATGCTGGTAGATTTAATATTAAATATTTTTAATTATGAATCACATACAGGATGTATTTATGTACAACGACTGTAAAAACGTTCAAAAAATGTTAAATTAGAAAAACTAAATTTATGAAATATGTCGTTATTGTTTTAAGAAGACCATTTGTTTATTTTATTTATCACCTCATCCATCAAAGACTACACTTGAGAGCAGGAGTTTTGCTGGGATAGGTAAATGTCTTAATGCAAAATATTAACTCAAAGGTAGCAATATAATAATAATAATAATAATAATAATAAAGTTTATTTCATACTAACAACATTACAGGTTAGCAGGAAAACGTCATAACAGAGAAAAAATATAAGATACTTATTCAAAGAACTACATCTAACACATAAGCCAAAGCAATACTTAAAATCTATAATGACCAGAAATAAGGCACCATAACTGATTTAATCCCTATGCTACAAAAATTAATTTATAGAATAAGGCTCATTGCTGCATAGATAGGAAAACACTTTACTTTTAAATAATACAAGAAAATATGGACATGCCATTTAAAAAAAAAATTGTTGAATAGGTAAATGGAGGCAAAACTGTTTTTTCTTCTACCTAGTATGTGGAAGTATTGTAATCTTTGACCTCGAGATTTATGATGTCCTTTGAGGTTACCTGATGCCGAAAGAGTGGTTTATGAAACATGTCTGTGTGTTTCTCTCTCTCTTTTTCTCTCTCTGACCACAATAGCGGCGAAACGGCTAAAGCTAGCGATACCAACCATAATATTTACGAGCATTGATTAGATTTTCGGTGAACTGGTAGACCAAAAATAGCTTTAAATCAGTAAAAAAGCAAATTTTAACAATATCTCAATTACTAGCTTTAGACAAATTTATAGGAAATACAAAGGTACCTACTCAAAAGTGAATCTGAGAAAAATTTTATGTAAACGCTTTTCGAAATATCTACCGGAAGTAGGGTTTTAGTTTTACTGAAAACCGGTTTTTACCCAATATATTCAAGGCATGCTTTCTGGACAGATATATTGAAAATATAAAAGTATTTAAAGCTTGTTCTTGAATAATTTTTCTATAGAATATTTCAAAATTTGGGCCGGAAGTATACGTTTGCAAATATCTCGCAAACTCTACTTATTACTACTGCAAAAGAATTTAGAGCTATATTTGGAACAATTTTTGTATAAAAAGATTGTATAGAAATATTTTTCTTTGTCTTATTTGCTAATGTATTCATAATATCATATGTTGTTTTGTTGTATTTATAAAGTATAAATTATTTTGTTATGATACATAATAATATTAATATTAATAATATTTTTATTTCAATAAATGTGTGAAAACATCAAAGATTTATAGCATTTATTGATTTTAGACTACTTAAAATAGAAAATATGCTAGTACCATCATAGATTTATCTTAGCCATAGAGAATCAGTTTATACGTACGTATGTAATATGGCGCAACGCGATGTCTATACATCCTACATACATACATACGTATACACAGATCCCCTATGGCTAATGTTAGTTGACACATGCGGTATGAAGTAATGCCTGATATAAAAACTGCATGCGATAATAAAAACTGACGTAAAAACATTTTATTAGTTTCGTTGTTCTAAACCTGGATATATAGTATTTATATTTCGAGAAATTTCAATTCCATTCATCAAATATTACTAGCCCTGTTAATATTAGCGGAGCTTTACATTAGCTTTATTTTGATCAAAATGGTACCCATATTATAATAGGTACGTAACATTGAAAATAACCAAATTTGTAGTTGTGATGTTGATAACAGATATAGAAAACAGCATTAGAAAATGTATAATTTTGGTTAGATTTAATTTTTCTAAATTAAAAGACTTAAAATAAATTTATTTGGACATTCTTTTGGATTAGTTTTGGAATGAAATATTATAAAGAAGAAATTGTTTTAAATTAAACATGTCAAATATTAAATTTTAAATATTTGATATGGAGATGTATGTACACACAACGACTGACCTCAGAGAATTATTTTACAAGGAAAGGTGTTGGTTTAAGAAATGAATTATGAAAAACATCTCTTTTGCTATATTATTATAATATTGTGAATGAACTTATAATTACGTATAAGTGCACGATATAAATAAATCTGATATACCTAACACTAATAGAAGAACAACTAACGTAAATTACGAAATACTGAGTATATTGAAAGACAGGATGCCTTACAAGTAGATGTAAATACATATATAATTCGCTGTTATTATATAATATTTAACTGAATATTTTTGAATGTATAGAAAACCAGAATTCAAAATATAAATGTTTACAATAATGTGAGTTGTTATTATAGAAGGAATGGTACCTATTATTCATATAGGATAAATAATGATTGTAATTATTGAGAAGTCGAATTGGCAGTGATTAAAATTAATAACAGAAACATAATGGAATCCGCAATTTATAGACCAACTTTAATAAGAAATATGCACAATTAACTTCTTCCACTCAAAACAAGTAATTATTACCATATGCAGATGATGTGAATTACAGCTCAAAAATTGTGTCTTCGGAAATGTATTACTTGAATCATAAGAATGTAAATAAACGAAATGGATTCAAATTTTATGTGTAATTCTCTTGTTTTGTGTGGGAAATTGTTGCTTTGATTCAATATCTATGTCATCACTAAGGATCGGAAGTCAGATTTATTTAACGTCAATTCCAGGGACGCATCGAGGACATATGAATACCGATTTAATGTATTTAACACGCGAATCAAAATACGTATAGAAAAACTAGTGTTTACCAAGTAACAGTATATATATTTTTTTCCAGAACCAATATTGCAAGTTTTATAAAATATATCACATATCCTGATTGTTGATTGCTAACGCGTAGAGTACAAACAACAGTAGGTAAATCATCATTAATTGTTCCATTGCTCAGATGTTATTAATTGTCTGTCACTGTAAATATATTTATATATTGAAAACTATCGTTCAACATCTATCTTTGTAATAGGGGAATATTTAAATTACATTAGTGCCGGTAAATTTATTCCCGATTTGGAAAAATATGCTTCTTTATCAGTAAACAAGTCAACAATTCGGCGTACAGTACGAATTCCTGGGTTGTATCATTCGGATCCAGTAGCTGTATTATATAGTTTTTTCTACTCCCATACTATAATTGTATTATTAGATATGCTAAAGCTGTACTTTAATGATGTCCATTACGGTACAGATTTTCATTACGATACAAGTTTATATCCAATAGGAATCCAGATTTTTCATTACGATACAAGTTTATATCCAATTGGAATGCGACATTCAAATATTCAAACAATATTCAATATGGCGACTGCATATCTGACAGATATAAAAATTAATTAAATGTGACAGTTCTCTGCAATTTACAAGTAAGTACTTAAAATTTGTGCTTTTTTGAAGATATAAACGGTAAAAATGAGGGATAATGACAGTGAAATGTAATGTTTGACTCCACCAGAAATTATGGAACAAGCCTTAGTAGCCACAAACAATTTATTACCAGCCAAATTCACAAAAAGGTACGGAACATTTTACGCTCAATTTATGAAATGGATTGTTCAAAAAATATGTTTTATTATGGGGTCGTAGAAAAAATAGTGTATGCAACTCTCATTTAATGGCTATTAAGACACTCGTATTCATTACAATACTCGGCTTCGCCTCGTATTGTAATTCTCTTACTCGTGTCTTAATAGCTATCATTAAATGCTCATTGCATAATATACTATTATTGTCGTCATGTGGCATATGTGGCAGTGTTTCACGAAATAAAAGCTTGCATACAGGCGTCTTCACAAAATCATTCTTGACAGAAAATATCAGTTTATCTGCATTTGGCTAGCATTTTCTGACTCTCTCTGAAACTCGATACAGAGTATGAGCGGGATCTCGAGCGAAATAGTAGCAGCGCGTGCTTTATTGTTTCTAGGAAAATTAGGTATTAAAGTTAACTAAATAAACAATTGTGTAAAGGAATATTTATGTATGGGGAAATGAAAACGTTCCAAAATCACAAAATTACGTTAAATATACAAAAAGCTAAGCACTCTGTAATCTTCTTTCCTTTTATGTCACCGAGTTTTGTGTCTTTTTGAATATATGCATAATAAAATTGTTTAATTCTCATAGTTATATAATAAAGCAAACTTGGATGATTCCCTAGATTTTAAACATATAAATTCGGACGCAGTTGCTGCATCGAAACGTTATTTGCATTATACAATTAATTCTTGCGAAATAAACATTTTAATAAATTAAAAAGCGTTTTTGATATTAAACCCGACAAATGAAAAAACATGTTATGACTTGGTCTTCTAGTTCGTCTATGTCAGTGTCTGTTACTAAGATATTTTGAATTTTTGCAGAAATTTTTCAAGATGTGTTTTTCGGTCTTCTTAAACGTCTTTAAAAATATTTTTGAGATTATTGAAAGTTAGCGATATGGACAAATATTTTTGTCAATTATGGAGCAGTTTCCATAAACTGGGGGCTTCAATAGCTTACATATGCTTAGCATTTTATATAACTGTAAAAACGTCACTGCAGTTGGATGATCAGTTTAACAGCCAGCTTGGCGAGTTGTGAAAAAAATCGCTGCAAGAAGTAATAAACATAACACGTTATTTTTAATTATGAAACCCATCAGAACTTTCTAATAAAAATGATAATAATAATAATAATAATAATAATAATAATAAAAATAGTAATAAAAAAATAAAACAAAAATGTAAAGTTTGTTATACGTGCATTCCATTCAACTCTTAATACAATGCATTTATATTTTTTTATTAGAATAGCCATTTTATTTTGTATAACTTTATATGAAATAATATTAATCCCACGTCAACCATTTAAAGTAGTAAGCATTTTATAAAAAAAAATACACAAAAAGTAACCATTACTTATCCAAGAAATGCTTACAAATAGAGATGAGAAGCAAAAATCGATAAAGCGAATGTCAGCTTTCAATGCATAATCTTAAAAATTTTACAACAAATCTCTGCTAGATTGGTTAATTTTGTTTGTGAGAACATTTAAAACTAGCAGTAGTTAATAATTACTCATTTCAATTGTTGATAAAATTGTGACTTTATATATATATATATATATAATACTTTCTTTTAACATAGTTTCCCAAGTATTTAACAATTTCAAATAGCTGTTTCTATTTGGTAAAATGTAAAGTGCCACTACTGCAAATAATTCTTTTGCTTGTAATATTTTAATCTTTAATTCCACCTTTGCATTGCTAAATATCTGTAAGTAATGTGGGTAACAGTATAATAAACTTTTATTACTAATACCATAACAATTTACCTGCGTGGCAAGTTTCACGAGAATTATCATGAATTTTGTTGCGAAAATGTGCATAGTAGTTATCATCGGATAAATTGTTAAATTATGGGACAAGCTTTTATCTAAAGCAAAGATTCATAGTATTTCCATTTAACTAAATGTGGAGCGTCTGCAAAGAAAAATGGGCTTGTTTCCTCATCAAAAGGATAGGTAAGTTTATTCATAGTGCTACTAATTTCACCTGAAATGCAAATCCTGTCCATATTTTGCAATTTGTCGTGGCTCCATCACAAACTACTTCTTGGATTGCTTCCAAACTTTTAATAACTTTTATGAGCAACTTTCGTAGGGTTTTTTGAGGCATAAACAGCAACTGGCTGGTTAAAGTCGCCAGCTAGCGATAAAAACATAAAAAAAGCATCGTGTGCGCGATTATTAGAGAATTTAGATATGTTGGGATTATTGGTTTCAAAATCTTGCATGCCATTCAATTTCATACTTTTTACATTCAAACTATTACTTTGACGCACTGCCATTTCATCAAAAATTACTTGTTTCTAAAAAGAATTTTTTTCCTGTAATTTTCTTTGAAAAGCTCCAAAAAACTTGTGGTCTAATCCATATTTGATGTTAATCCTAGCCTAATGTTTTCTAATAGTTGAAACATCAGGCAAAGGCAATGTCTCATTAATTTTAAAAAATGTGTATGCGCGGTCTTTTAATATGTAATAACAAATACATCAATAACCACTCCGAAGTATAACGTATTAATATTTTTCTATTTACTTACACATATATAACATTTATTGAATATATTTTTTTGGCTAGAAGGCATATTCGTCATACCGTAGAGAGAATATATATTCTCTCTACTGTCATACTATCAATTTTGTTAAATAATGATTCTTTGTCAATCGTTTGTAGTTTATGTTTCGAGAGGCGAAATTCTGTCAACATTGCATCATTTTTTGTTTTCATTATTCTTTTTTTGTCCGCTGGCTTTTATAAAATTTCTTCCGTAATCGTGTAATTTTTGTATGTATAATAATAAGTACATTTTGTATATCTCCAAACGTTTAAATTATTATCCGCCTCAACATTTTTATTTTTACTATTAACTACAGTGTTATTAATAGACATCTGATAGTTTGTAGAGTTTAAAGCTCCGCTCCTTGGTAAACCGTTAAACTATTATATGTGTGTTAAAAGCATAATAAGTGGTAGATTTAATTGTACGCGAATTTATATTTAATTTTATAAAAATAAATATAAAATATAACAGTTTATATTGTTGGAATCGTAGAGAATAGTGTGTTGATAACTTTTCTCTACGATTGGCTTGGTATTTTTTAGAATAATTTTTGAAATGAAAAGTGCATCAGTATTATTTTGACTGTCGATAAAAGTATTCCTCATGATCCATCTGGTAGAGTTGGTAATTTCGACCGATTCCATAACTGAGTAAAAAGTAAGTCATGTTTCGTTTTTGCCAGATCAGTTGCTGAAAATTGTTAAAAATATATTTTAGGTTTATTATTTTTATTTTATTAATACTCACAACAATTATTATCTAAAGTTATTTGTATTGTCATTAAATTCTGCAACACGGTTAATTTTTTTGCTAGCAATTTGTATTTCTGGACTGTACGGCGATTTTTAACGCTCTTGCTTAAATATTGTGGACGGTTTGGAAACATAGAGGGAATCGCTTCTTTATCTAATTTGGGAATTCTTAATTCCTACTGAAAGAAGATAATATGTGATTGAAAATATGTTACAAGTTACATGAATATATGTGATATTTAGGTAAGTATACGTCAATAGTAAATAATATTATTATTAATAAAAATTAAATTACTTGTTCTACACTACTTAAAAAATCAATTTAGACGAATGCATTATACTAAAAGATACTTGCAGAATACCACTCGGTTTTGACAAATCTTCTAATGTCGTTTATGATATAAGTGTTTCACACACATAATCTTTCGAGTTTAATTTTTATCTTGCCGAGGTATTGCACGTTGCCATTGATCAATTTTTTCACTATTTGAGATATATTGACTTTTACAATTTGGTACCACACGTTTTCTTGCCATTGCTTTCCTAGTTTGTGGAAAAACTTTAATCAAGAAGAAAGCGCGCGGAGAGCGCAATAATGGACTGACAACTTGTTAAAAAAGAGAGCGCGCAGCCGGTATAGACAGAGAGCTGTCTCTGTTTATACAATCCTGTGACTTTTTCACCCTGTATCTGCCCAATGAAACAAAAATTTCAAAATCTGATGTCGGATTATTCATGGACAAATGAATACGCAACTTTTCTCCCATTTAACCAACGTTGTATCTCCAACGGTTTCCAATATCCCCATGTACTGCATTTTAAACTGGACAGGGTGTATATACCTTGCCCCAGCAAAAACATTTGTCACTATCTGTCTCTTAATATCAGTAGTTTGATCGTTTGTGTCATTGACATGTGAAGTCTTAATTTCATCGTACAATGGGGGCATATAATATTTTCTCAAGGTGGATTCGGCGGGCACACGCAAGTTACTATATTTACCGATAACCCCAATATTGTACGGAATGAGTAAACTCAGGATGATTAATCGTATTCCATGGAATGTTGGACGCTACTAGCACTTTAAATAAATTCGACTAAAATGCTTTCTGTCGTTCATAAGCAATTGTAGAGCCAGAAATACGTGCTTTACGTGTATCCGACGACACATGCTCTACTACGCGGGTTTTCACTTGCCACGACAGTAATACATTACAAATTTTGCGTTGGGAAGGAGAAGTCAGTAGCGTCGCGTTAACGAACCAGTATGTACACTTAATTGCAAAAAATCCAATAAAATTTCAAATATCACAGCTCCAATGTGGTTAGTGGTTTTTTTGCAACTAACTCTACATTAGAACATGACATACATAATATATAACTTGTTATGTATTATTTGTTGTTACTGCTATTACTGTGCCCAATTTCAAATTACATTATTCATTTAAGTCCAGCCCTGAAAAGCAAACCTGACTTCCGATACCTAGTCATCACTAAAGGAGTAAATTCTCCATGAAAAACATCGAAAAGAGTTTACCCTGTATATTAGAAGACTGCAGAAGTGTTGATTGATACCTATTACTACTATTTAAAGTTATATTTTCCATAAAACTACATAGAAGTATAGGTACATATGTATGTGATAGACGCCAGGTGTTTATTTATTAATTCCTGCAGCTTGCATTTCTCTAACCTGTTATGATGTTGCATTTTATCTTTTGCGTATGTGTGGGCGTGGCCGACTATGAGTTCATCTCGTCTCAAAATTAGAATAGGTGGCTGCTGTGGCGTCAGGACGTCCATCCGTCCACCCGTCTGTCGACGGAGACTATCGCCGTCGCCACGACCGCCGTCGTATATAGTGGGAGCTCGATATCCGAGCGTGCGCGACTAGGGGGGTTTGGTCGCCAGTATTTCCTCGACGCTTGATCGGTTCGGTCGAGTGACACACTCACACATTTATACATAAACACGCTGATGCTCGCCGAAAAACGCACACGTCGCCGTTATACCGGTTTCGACTTTCGTACCACAACAACACTGTCTAAGATTTCGATCATATTCTAATTTTTTCACATTTGTTCTGTCATTACTATTTTGTCTTGCAAAAAAGAAAATAAGAGACACCACCCTTTTCAGCTCTTTGACTATGGCGGAGGAAGAGAAGGAATATCAGCCATATAATAATACCATATATTGTGTAGATGGACTTGTTTTACCTTGCTGGCAGCCTCTTTCAAATTTATCAATCTTTGAAAAGACCACACGGGGAATAGTTTATTTTTTGGCTCTAGTGTACCTTTTTATTGGCGTGTCCATAATTTCTGACCGCTTTATGGCAGCAATCGAAGTGATTACATCTCAAGAACGTGAAGTCAAATTAAGAAAGGCTAACGGTGAAAGAACAATTATCGTAGTGCGCGTATGGAATGAAACGGTAGCAAATTTAACGCTCATGGCTCTAGGCTCGAGCGCTCCTGAAATTCTTCTTTCAGTAATTGAAATATATGCGAAAAATTTTAATGCTGGAGATTTAGGTCCAGGTACCATTGTCGGTTCAGCTGCTTACAATCTTTTCGTTATCATTTCCATATGCGTTCTTGTCATACCTAAAGGAGAAGTACGCAAAATTAAACATTTGGGAGTATTTTTCGTGACTGCTACGTGGTCCATTTTCGCATATATCTGGCTTTATCTTATTTTGGCGGTTATAAGTCCGGGTGTGGTAGAAGTATGGGAGGCACTTCTTACGTTTACCTATTTTCCGATTACCGTGTTAACTGCATATGCAGCCGATCGTAAAATGTATAAATATGTGCGTAAAGATTATCGCATGAGTCGCAGAGGTGTTATCGTGCAGGCCGAAGCACTCGAACTTGGTACTACTAATCTAGTCGATGCGGAGGATGCACATGAAGATATTAAGAACGAATATATTCAATC
The DNA here is from genome assembly GCA_963170755.1 of Amphimallon solstitiale. Taxonomy (NCBI): domain Eukaryota; kingdom Metazoa; phylum Arthropoda; class Insecta; order Coleoptera; family Scarabaeidae; genus Amphimallon; species Amphimallon solstitiale. Next base: position 110,007,235 of record OY720676.1, read on the forward strand.
ACTGAAAGAGTTACGAATTCAACATCCTTCCTGCGATTTGGAAAGTTTGGAACGGATGGCTCACGAACTCCTGTTAAATCGTGGTCCAAAATCCAGGGCTTTCTATCGTATTCAAGCAACGAGAAAACTTATGGGAAGTGGAGATTTACTACGTCGCATTTCCGAACGAGCTCAAAGCGATCTTAGTGAGGTACTGCTAATTAATCAATTAAATTACTTATTAAAGTGACATGCTGTTATTATTCTGTATTTTAAATTCATTCGAACAATGCAGGGCATACAGCAAAACATTATATGTAGTTACAATGTTTAAATGCTTATAAATTACTACCTAAATGAATTATTAAGTAATACACGATATCCGCAATCATTTATCATATATGAATATATCAGAAACAGGAGGAGCTATGTACGACGCACATAGAATAAAAGTAAGAAAATGTCTGTCATTAAAAGGGAATTTAATAATATTCTGTAGTTTTTGGTTTAATTCCAAAAATATTTAAAAATTTGAAATTTTCTTCTTTTTGGTCTGTATAATAAAATATTATCCAATGTAATAGCTTAATTAAAGCTATATTACCGATAAATATTAGCACAAGAATTAATCTTTGAATATACTGTTGGATTATTACATTACACTTTGTTCAATCGACTTTTCCGTAAATTAATATATAACATTAACAGAAAAAGGTCAAGCCAGTGCATAAAGACTCCATTTATGAGGAAAGTATAACAAAATTAATGATATTTGCCCAATGAACTAAGTATAGAAACGTGGTATTGTATTGTATAGCAGTTAATGACAGGTATAAAATGTTCAAACATTGGCTACTTGAAAATATATTTTCCTTTACTTATTGTGTTTTTGATATAAGTCAGCCGTTAAAAACATTGCATTTGCGGGATGTAGTAGGTTAATTGGCAGAACGTATGCTGGGTAAACTGTATTACAAGGTAACAATTGTTTTTTGCCAAATACACTAGAGTCTCTTATAGATGACCTTTAATTGAATAATTAATAAAAAGATACACCTATAAATTCCGAAAATCAAAGGAATTGATGTGTATTTCTCTTTATGCACAAGATTTAAGTTTAATTTGTCCGTATTTTTTTTTGCTTTTCACCAATTTTAAAGCTACAACATTATGTAAACAAAAGTGAATAAAAAAGTTAACTATAAATAATTTCAGTTTTAAAACGTATTTTGTTCCTTTTTCTCATATCATATAAACAATACATACCAACTATAAATTTTATAAATAAAATTGAAAGAATTTCAAAATGTCACCGATATTACGTCCTATCAAATAAAATGCAATTCTATAAATAATTTCTGGCTAACGAGGAGGGCGGAAAGAAACTACCCACATTTTAATATTAATGTATGATAGAATTCAAAATCCCGCTAATATACTTTCTTAAGGGGATATTAAAGCGGTCGAGAAAGCAAGATATCGAATTTATCAGTTTTTTTTACTATTGTTCAAGATAGAAATGTGAAATTTTCTGTACAACTCCAATATAGATATGAGTACACGGAAAGGTTGTCAGAGTATGTAATTTTTTGTCACAACCATCTATTTTTTTTATTCCAAATTAGAGTAAAATGTACGTGTGTTTCTCGGTCAAAATCTGAAATAATTAAATGAAATTGATCAAAACAGATGTAATGCCCGTGTAGACCAATGGTTTCTTGTGAGCTATAAGTTTTTGAATTGCGAAAAAAAGTTTAATTTGAATAATTAAATTAAGAAATTCCGGTATGGTGCGGTACTGAATTATTTGTATTTTAGCAGCGCCTTCAGCTGTATTTTTTCTCTGTATTCGGGTGACGGAAAACAACACATTCATTTCAAATATATGAGAATGAGATGGCTTGCATTTGGCTCCTCCTACGGGCCAACACCTCCAAAAACAATTATAGTCAATTCCCAAATACAAATCGACTTTAATATACCCTTAAGAAATAAAGTACAAATAATAAGTAATTTGTATTTGATAAGCTTTTTGGTTACTGTTTTTCATATAATTTACAAATAAATGTAGTTTAACAATATAAAAATGCTCTATTTCTATTGTAAAAGTGTAACTTAGAATGAGCTGATTGCTCCAATCAGCTCATTCTAAGTTACACTTTTACAATAGAAATAGAAATTTTTTATATTGTTAAACTAACACGTGATTTTAAAAGTGGTCAGCTGCATTATTATTTGCTCTTTGATGTTTTTGAATACCATTTAGCAAATTTAAAACTATCCACTGCTCCAGTGGATAGTTTTAAATTTGCTAAATGGTATTCAAAAATGAGGTGTGGCCACCACACGACTTTCTTATACGTATGAAAGTCTTACTTCCGGTCCGAATTTTGAAATTTCATTTATACAAAAAATATTCCAAATCCAACTCTAAATACTTTTGTACTCTTCATAAATATACATAGAATGCATAATTTACGACATATTTGCAAAAAATAGTTATTCGGTAATAATAAAAGTGATACTTTCGGTCCGAATTTTGAAATTTTTTTTATACAAAAGATATTGGAAATTAAGTTCTAAATACTTTTATATTCGTAGCGTACCTGTCTAAAAAGCATGACTTGCAAAATATTTGCAAGAAACTGATTTTCGATAAGAGTAAAAGACCTACTTTCGGTAGGAATTTCGAAAAACCTTTTTAATAAAATTGTTCAAAATTTCAATTTTAAGTACATATGAATTCTTTATAAATCTGTTTAAACTTAGTAATTCACGAAATATTTGCAAAAAGACCTACTTCCGGTCTGCTGATTTTGCTCAAAATCTAATCAATTCTCAAGAGGGAGATTATATTCGTAAATACAAAATTTGGAATTGAAATCTGTAGCGGTTTGACCGCTATCGTGGTCACACACACAGAGAGAGTGAGAGAGAGAGTGAGATGAGAGAGAGAGAGAGAGAGAGAGAGAGAGAGAGAGAGAGAGAGAGAGAGAGAGAGAGAGAGAGAGAGAGAGAGAGAGAGAGAGAGAGAGAGAGAGAGAGAGAGAGAGAGAGAGAGAGAGAGAGAGAGAGAGAGAGAGAGAGAGAGACATTTTTTAAAACCCACTTTTTTGGTATCAGGGGACTTCAAAACGTGGACATCTGCAAAAATCTCGAGGTCGAAAATTTTCATCATCACAAGTAAAACATCAAAGAGCAAATAATAATGCAGCTGACCACTTTTAAAATACTGTAATTTTTATGAATAATGCTCCTTGTTATTGTTAAAGGTGCTTGTAGGAAATGTACAGCTGGTTAGTGTTGTTGAAGAAAATATTGTTCCTTTTTCAAATGTAGCACAGATCACTTTTACTTGAACTAATTTGGAATGGTTAAGGAACATAATGAAACAGATGTGATTAGATATTTTCCTATCATTTGTCAAATTTACATTTTAAATTTCACTGCATAAATTCTTCGTGTATAATTACATTTTGGATTACATTTCTAAGATATGGCATATTAAGAGCCATCTCATTACTTAGTAGAACTATTTTGGTAAGTTATATGTGTATTTAGGAATATTTGTTGAAAGTAGAACATAAGTATTTAATGCATTATTAGATAGAACAATCTACTTCTCAATAGTTTTAAAATTGCCGCAAAAAATTGGTACCTACAAAAAATAAAGAATCTAAACAATATAAAATATTACTTAAACCGAATAAATAGAAACAATCACTAGAAGACTTACAATATATTTTTAAAAAGATTGCATGTGCTTTGCACTTAAAATTGATATTTTGCAAATCAAATTCGTTGTTTTATATATTACCCATGTGTTTTATATTGTTACTAAAAAAAAAGTATACAGTACATACACTTTTGTCGGTACTGACATTTACCACAAAATAACAATTTATGTCCCACCATTGCTAAATGCTAAATCCATAAGATATAACAATTGTTTGATAAAGTAGGGTCAAACCCACAATGTAAACTAGCTGAATTTTCTAATATAATAGATAATAGAGCATGAAGTGTAGTAATTATTTCATCAGATGAATATGTAAATTGGAATATCCTGGAGCTATTTGGAACAGGTTGTTTTACTGTTTCCGAATTGTAATTTAATCTATATTTAAACTGTTTACTCCATCGATTGATTGGGCTAGTCCCTATCACAAATTTCAAGAAACAATTAAATTCATTCTTTATGTTAAGGAATACTGGAAATAAAGAATTCATTGTTTCGCAACTTAAAAATGTTCGTAATGTGCGCAATGTGCGCATTCATTTATTTTAAATCACACACATAGCTTACTTATTTTATATTAGTTGTATTGATTGTACCGAATACATTTTATTACAAGAAAAATTGGTATATTAATGATATGAAACAAAAAACAACTTTATTAGTGATTAAACAATAATTATTTATTCTTTTTCCGCATAAATTTGCAGAAAAATATTTTATTGTAGGCATATTATTATTATTAATACGTAAATATTTTCGAAGTGTTTGTCTACATAATTTGCATATGTTTTTAAAAAGAAGAAGTTGTTAATTACTAAAATCAAACAATGCTCCTAAATTATTTCTTAAATGAGAAACAATTACCACAGCTTGGAATTATTACCATTTCTGTGATTCCCATGCAGACCGCTTTTTTCAATATAGCTACGAGGGAGTTTTTAAGTTAGCGGAATGGGAGAAAAGGAGTGAAAATAAAAATAAATAATTATTTTTTGTTTTCAATATATTCACCTTCAACAATATTTTAGATGTTCTATCTATGTCTGAAAAATATACCGAAAGTGCGTCCTTTATCCTTTATTTTGTCGTCCCTCGTAAATTTCTTCCCAAGCAGCTCTTTTTTCATTTTAGGGAACAAGTAAAATAGCTAGGAGGCAGGTCTGGACTATAGGATGGGTAATTCAAAATATCGAAGCCCACTTTAAGCACAGCAGCCAACGCAACGCCTTGCTGCTTCGATATTTTGAATTACCCATCCTATACAAGAGTCGCCACTCTTGTGCACATGAGCAGGTGCAGGTGTAGGACACCTTACGTCAATTTACCTCACCTTTTTTCTTCAGTGACTGCTTTTAAACGCTTTAGGATTAAAGTGTATGTTCTTCAGTTATGGAAACGCCTTGATCTTGGTAATTAATTAATAGATTAGATAAAAGCTCATTCATACTGTGTTTTGGGACTCAGCAGTCTCAAAACATATATGAATGAGTTTTTTGGTCGACTATGTGACACCTTAAACTTCTTGTGTGGTGGTGTGCCTTTTTCATGCCACTGCATGGAGTTTTGCTTGAACTTAAGTTTATAATGGTGAATTCAAGTTTCATCCACAGTAGTAATTCGACTTAATACACTATCCCTGCCTTCATTACCGAGGTCCAAAACGAACGGGAACATTCTACGCGCTGTTCTTTTGCGGCGGCATTATCATTCTCGGCACCCATCTTGTGCTGACCTTAGTCAAGCCAAGATGATCATGAAGAAGTTTAAAAATGGTTCACATATTTCAGTCATTCTACGAGTTATGTCTTTTTTAGATAAGCGTCTTATTAATTTTTCGACTTTTTTTAACAAGTTCTGGTTTGGTCATTTCGATAGGCCGCCTCGCCCCGGTCGTGGACCGTTTGCTAGTGATTTCCTACTTTGCTTAAAGCGACTGTGCCATTTAAAAAGCATATAGGTTTTCCCGAGCAGGGATAACCTTAAAGCGATGGCATCTCTTTTAGTATGATATGATCCCCTTCGTCTTGTAAGGAATTTGAAAATGGCGCGATACTCGATTTTCTCCATATTTCATGCTTTCCTCCCCATTAAGTTGCTTGGTCGACGATAGTTTGAAGACTACTAATGTCATTATGTAAAAACTTTAAATTTATACTAATAATGAGAACCCGTTATGATATGAAAGATCTCTCTCACTACCACCCAACAGCTCCATTAAAAACGTTCCCTGGCAATAGAAAATTAATATAATATATGCAGAAATCGTATATAAAAATAAACATACCACAGCAGAAGCATTTAAAAGTAATAAGAAATAGTAGAAGGATAAAATTTATTGTGTTCGCGGCAAATAAACCACTTCAACCCTAAAGTTTATTGGATATTTTGCTACAGTTTAGCATAGGCAGCACGTTTGTACACGCTTTGGTATTGATTCAAAGAGCTGCTCTCTGTTTTTTAATTTGGAGAAGAAAATTGAAAAGCCCCATGTATGTACATTAAGTAATTTATAACAGCAAGTTTTGACATTCGATTTTGTACATATATTTTTGGATTTTTTCATTAAAATATAACTACTTTATTAATAAAACTATCTTCAACTCTATTTTAGTATCCATAGTAATTAACAGTGGGTTTGGTTATATGTTTGACAGTTTCAAGAAACTATAATCCCTATATAGTTACTAAATAACATTTTTATAACTTACAATATTGGGTAGCTTTTATCCAATTTTATTTGCTTTATTTATAAGCAATATACATTATACGTTAAAATATTTATTTATAAAATAGTATATGTACATGATAAGTAGGATATTACTTACGTACATATGTATTTACAACAACTTACGTAAATGTATATTTTAAAGTAACTTAGTATCAGCGTATAACGAATTTCCACTTCAACTGTTATCAGTGCCAACTGAGATAATAATAAAAGGTTCAATTACGGTATCAATTAGACCATCTAATTCACAGGTTTTTGATTCTTTTTTTATAACGTCTTCTTTTCACCTTGTCAGCACTAATATTTCGGAGGGCTTGTGTTTCTTTAACATTTGTAAGTGTGAATATTGTACTGCTACTGTATTTTATATGTGATTGATTTTATGTTTTATTACAGAATAATCAGAGATGATTTTTAAAGTACTTATGATATAAAGAGCTCAACGCTTATAGATGATTTCCTCATAACATCTTATTGACGGAATTTTCAGTTAGTTCTCTTGAAGCTGAACGTAACAACATAGGCCTCACCTTTTTATATAAGTTATTACATACTCAGATAGACGCTAGTCAACATATTTCAAAACTTAATTTTCATGTACCTTGTCAATCTCGTAATTCTGATACATTTTATATCGACCAGTCTAGAAGTAACTTGTCATCCCGCTCACCGAATAACGTTAACGAATAGTAGTTTAGAAGACGATATTTTTTATTGTTCCCTTAAGAAGCTTAACCCAGAGATGGAGGGAAAGGAGCACTCAACACTGCTCCGATTCCAGAGTAAACACCAAAAAATGTCCATTGGCAACTCACATCAATACAAAAAAACATAATGTAAACTTTAATGATGTAAAGACTATTTTAGAGAAACAAGTTATATTAAATGAAATTTCTTGGAAGCCTTGCCCACTAAGATCTTCTCAAATCATCTCAATACTAAGGAGCAGTCGCGCATGTGTAATGTGTAGATATATATATATATATATATATATATATATATATATATATATATATATATATATATACAAGAAAAGGAAAATTATCGGGTAAATTCCGCTGTAGAGCAACCGTAGACACGTGTTTCTGACTCATTGGTCTTCGTCAGTACGGTGTAGCCAAGGAATAAGGTGGGATAACCTTGGAGATGTAAGCTACGCGGAAGACCATCAGGTGACAGACCGCCATTTGTAGCTTCGGTTAGAAGAGCCTCGGTTTTGAGGATTCACATCCAACCTCGCCACGAGGAAGACAATGCCAACCTGCGTGCCATCCGAGACCCAGGAAAGAAAAATCACAAAAAAAGGAATTAATCGCGGATACATAAAATACAAGAAAAGGAAAATTATCGGGTAAATTCCGCTGTAGAGCAACCGTAGACACGTGTTTCTGACTCATTGGTCTTCGTCAGTACGGTGTAGCCAAGGAATAAGGTGGGATAACCTTGGAGATGTAAGCTACACGGAAGACCATCAGGTGACAGACCGCCATTTGTAGCTTCGGTTAGAAGAGCCTCGGTTTTGAGGATTCACATCCAACCTCGCCACGAGGAAGACAATGCCAACCTGCGTGCCATCCGAGACCCAGGAAAGAAAAATCACAAAAAAAGGAATTAATCGCGGATACATAAAATACAAGAAAAGGAAAATTATTATATATATATATATATATATATATATATATATATATATATAACTTCAAAGAAAATATTTATTTGCCGTCTAATTAAATATATGTGTGGAGGGTGTTGGGGAGTCCGGCAACAAAGACAACAAAATGGAAGTCTATTAACTTTATTTTCTCCAATATTTCGCAATTACATTATTGCTTCCTCAGGGAAAACTAACGGTAAGAGAAAACACAAATAAAATGAGATATCACAAAATAACTTTTTACAAGGTGTATAGTACTTACAGTTTCGACTTCTATGTGGAAAAATTGTAACGCTATCATATCTCGTATGTTCTAATGTACGAAAGAAAAAACAATATAGTTCTTTCTCCTTTCTCATTTACATATAACATTTTGAACATTTGATATTTATAAACAATTTAAAACAATTACTTTAACACTCCGCAGCAAGACAACAGGCACAATATAAACGACAATAACAATTTTACTCGATCTATGCTGCTAAACGTTCACATAGCGACTGACAACACACAAAACCCCTACATATACATATGATGGACATATTACTCTTTTTAGTCGTATATGAATAAAATATGCAACAATTCACCAAAACAATTTTTTTATGAGGTACACATTAATAATGAATGTAGATGTTGACCTAATATATATACATAGTAATGTTCTATCTAGTTGTATAATCCTATTATTGAACAAAATTACCCACAACGTTCTCTATTTAACTCTAATAAATATGAATATATTGCACTTAAATTTTGCATGTCCGACTTAAAATTCATTGTTTTATGAAGATTGATTTGAACCATCTCCATGAATTCCCTGGAGGACCTATTTACAATATTATCTAATATTTCTACATTATCAAAATTAGGGGAATGATCTTTTTCAATCATGTGTTTAGCCAAAGCACATCTATTTTTCCCTGTTTTTATATCACTTTTGTGTAATGATAATCTTGTAGCTAGCCAACTGGACGTTTGACCTATATATACTTCATCACACCCACCACAAGGTATAAGATAGATAACATTAGATTTGTATTTTTTATCTGTTCTATCTTTTATATTTGAAAAATAATCTTTTATTGAGTGCTCGTTATAGTAACCAAATCTAACATTGTCATAATATAAAATACGTGACAACTGTGGGGTTAAATTATTTATAAACGGTAATTTGAAATATTTCGTAAGTGATTTGTCCTCATCATTGTTATTTATGTGATTGATTGGTGTGCTATATAGAATCTTTTGAACCAGAGTCCTTGGATACCCGTTATTTACAAAAAGCCCCGACAACATGTCTAGATTTCGCCTGTGATAATCAGGATGGCTGATTTTTAATACTCTATTCTTTATTGTTACTAAGCTGTTTATTTTTTGTTGTACAGGGTGGTTTGAATAATAATTTAGAATCCTTGTTGAGTTAGTGGTTTTTCTGTACCAATCTATGGTAATTCTAGTGTCTTTTCTTATAATTTTGGTGTCAAGGAAGGCTATTTCACCATTAAGTTCTTTTTCAATAGTAAATTGGATTTTTGGGTGAAACGAATTAAATGAGTTAAGAACGTCATCAATATTATGTTTTGGGACAGCCAAGATCAAATCATCCACATATTTATGGATAAAATTAAATTCGAAAGAATTGCCTTTAACTACTTTTTCTAGACAGTGATTCATAACTATATTGGCCAAAATGCAGCTTAATGGGCTCCCCATAGGGCAGCCCTCCTTTTGTAAGTAAATTTTGTTATTAAAACTAAAATAACTGTTATCTATTATGAGTTTTAACATTTTAAAAAAAGATAGCTTTGATAGATTAGTATTTTCCGAAATCAAAGGCCAATCACCATCCAATATTTCCAATAATAAGTCAGTGGGAACATTGGTAAATAATGAAATGACATCTAGTGAAAAGATTTCATAATTTTCCGGGAGTATGTAATTTTGATATTTGTCTACAAAAGTAAAAGAATCCGGAATATCATATTCATTATTTGTATATGTGTTAGAAAGTATATTCGCTATGAATTTGGAAACATGGTAAGTTGGTGAGTTAATACATGAAACAATTGGCCTGAAGGGCACCTCCGTTTTATGTATTTTTGGTAGCGAATATAGCTTAGGGCTAACACTGTTATGTATAGTTAATTTCTTATATATTGGCTCTGTAATTTCTTCGTTACTCTTTAACAATTTTAATGTATTATTTATCTGTTTTTGTATTTTCTCAGTAGGGTCTTTTTTTAAAAACAAGTAAGTAGCCTCATCTTTTAGAAGTTCCTCTGTTTTATTTATGTACTCACTTTTTTCCAATGCCACTGTTACGGCCCCCTTATCAGCTTTAATTATTAGGATGTTAGGATTGTCTTTAAGAAATTTTTTGCAATCCCTAGCATCCGACGTCAATATGTCATTTTTTTTAAAAGGAGGTTGCCTAATAAAGTTAGTCAAAACATTAGTCAATTTAGCCCTTCTTACATTAACATCATCCCCTAAGCCCGAGTTAAGAACCAATTCACAATCTGCTAAAATCCGGGTAACATCGAAAGTACCTTCCGAAACGGGAATACCAAATTTTGGTCCCAATGAAAGGAAATTCCTTATATTGTCAGGGACACCCTTGATAGTGCGGTCAACAAACCAATCCTCATTATTAATAAACAATTTCTTATGTTTAACATGTTTTATGAGGTTATCAAACTTAGCAAGATTTACTTTTTTTACTTTATTAAATGTTTTTTGATATCTATGATTAACTGAAAGTTCAAAATCTTTAAAAACGTGGATGGGTAATCCGTTCTTAACAACAATTTTAATTTTATCTAATTCCCTATTGTGAAAATTTATATCTGACATTGTTATTGATATTTCTAAATTGAGAATTCTATGAACTAACCTATCGTGAAGATTAAAGGCTCGTCCTAAAAGTCTCCTGTCCCTCGTAGCTAACAGGTTTTTTATGTTCTTCGATCCTTGGGAAATATGTCTAGGTGTAACCTCTGTCTTCCTACATCTCAACAAAAAATGCTGTCGGTTGATAAGCTTTGCAATTTTTTCCGATGTTAACGACCATTTCTTCATACTATACATGATCTCTCTGCCATAGTTAATCTCGATGTTATTGAAGTACCCCATTCTTGAATAAAACTTCAAAGAAAATATTTATTTGCCGTCTAATTAAATATATGTGTGGAGGGTGTTGGGGAGTCCGGCAACAAAGACAACAAAATGGAAGTCTATTAACTTTATTTTCTCCAATATTTCGCAATTACATTATTGCTTCCTCAGGGAAAACTAACGGTAAGAGAAAACACAAATAAAATGAGATATCACAAAATAACTTTTTACAAGGTGTATAGTACTTACAGTTTCGACTTCTATGTGGAAAAATTGTAACGCTATCATATCTCGTATGTTCTAATGTACGAAAGAAAAAAACAATATAGTATAGATTATAAATATCAAATGTTCAAAATGTTATATGTAAATGAGAAAGGAGAAAGAACTATATTGTTTTTTTCTTTCGTACATTAGAACATACGAGATATGATAGCGTTACAATTTTTCCACATAGAAGTCGAAACTGTAAGTACTATATACCTTGTAAAAAGTTATTTTGTGATATCTCATTTTATTTGTGTTTTCTCTTACCGTTAGTTTTCCCTGAGGAAGCAATAATGTAATTGCGAAATATTGGAGAAAATAAAGTTAATAGACTTCCATTTTGTTGTCTTTGTTGCCGGACTCCCCAACACCCTCCACACATATATTTAATTAGACGGCAAATAAATATTTTCTTTGAAGTTTTATTCAAGAATGGGGTACTTCAATAACATCGAGATTAACTATGGCAGAGAGATCATGTATAGTATGAAGAAATGGTCGTTAACATCGGAAAAAATTGCAAAGCTTATCAACCGACAGCATTTTTTGTTGAGATGTAGGAAGACAGAGGTTACACCTAGACATATTTCCCAAGGATCGAAGAACATAAAAAACCTGTTAGCTACGAGGGACAGGAGACTTTTAGGACGAGCCTTTAATCTTCACGATAGGTTAGTTCATAGAATTCTCAATTTAGAAATATCAATAACAATGTCAGATATAAATTTTCACAATAGGGAATTAGATAAAATTAAAATTGTTGTTAAGAACGGATTACCCATCCACGTTTTTAAAGATTTTGAACTTTCAGTTAATCATAGATATCAAAAAACATTTAATAAAGTAAAAAAAGTAAATCTTGCTAAGTTTGATAACCTCATAAAACATGTTAAACATAAGAAATTGTTTATTAATAATGAGGATTGGTTTGTTGACCGCACTATCAAGGGTGTCCCTGACAATATAAGGAATTTCCTTTCATTGGGACCAAAATTTGGTATTCCCGTTTCGGAAGGTACTTTCGATGTTACCCGGATTTTAGCAGATTGTGAATTGGTTCTTAACTCGGGCTTAGGGGATGATGTTAATGTAAGAAGGGCTAAATTGACTAATGTTTTGACTAACTTTATTAGGCAACCTCCTTTTAAAAAAAATGACATATTGACGTCGGATGCTAGGGATTGCAAAAAATTTCTTAAAGACAATCCTAACATCCTAATAATTAAAGCTGATAAGGGGGCCGTAACAGTGGCATTGGAAAAAAGTGAGTACATAAATAAAACAGAGGAACTTCTAAAAGATGAGGCTACTTACTTGTTTTTAAAAAAAGACCCTACTGAGAAAATACAAAAACAGATAAATAATACATTAAAATTGTTAAAGAGTAACGAAGAAATTACAGAGCCAATATATAAGAAATTAACTATACATAACAGTGTTAGCCCTAAGCTATATTCGCTACCAAAAATACATAAAACGGAGGTGCCCTTCAGGCCAATTGTTTCATGTATTAACTCACCAACTTACCATGTTTCCAAATTCATAGCGAATATACTTTCTAACACATATACAAATAATGAATATGATATTCCGGATTCTTTTACTTTTGTAGACAAATATCAAAATTACATACTCCCGGAAAATTATGAAATCTTTTCACTAGATGTCATTTCATTATTTACCAATGTTCCCACTGACTTATTATTGGAAATATTGGATGGTGATTGGCCTTTGATTTCGGAAAATACTAATCTATCAAAGCTATCTTTTTTTAAAATGTTAAAACTCATAATAGATAACAGTTATTTTAGTTTTAATAACAAAATTTACTTACAAAAGGAGGGCTGCCCTATGGGGAGCCCATTAAGCTGCATTTTGGCCAATATAGTTATGAATCACTGTCTAGAAAAAGTAGTTAAAGGCAATTCTTTCGAATTTAATTTTATCCATAAATATGTGGATGATTTGATCTTGGCTGTCCCAAAACATAATATTGATGACGTTCTTAACTCATTTAATTCGTTTCACCCAAAAATCCAATTTACTATTGAAAAAGAACTTAATGGTGAAATAGCCTTCCTTGACACCAAAATTATAAGAAAAGACACTAGAATTACCATAGATTGGTACAGAAAAACCACTAACTCAACAAGGATTCTAAATTATTATTCAAACCACCCTGTACAACAAAAAATAAACAGCTTAGTAACAATAAAGAATAGAGTATTAAAAATCAGCCATCCTGATTATCACAGGCGAAATCTAGACATGTTGTCGGGGCTTTTTGTAAATAACGGGTATCCAAGGACTCTGGTTCAAAAGATTCTATATAGCACACCAATCAATCACATAAATAACAATGATGAGGACAAATCACTTACGAAATATTTCAAATTACCGTTTATAAATAATTTAACCCCACAGTTGTCACGTATTTTATATTATGACAATGTTAGATTTGGTTACTATAACGAGCACTCAATAAAAGATTATTTTTCAAATATAAAAGATAGAACAGATAAAAAATACAAATCTAATGTTATCTATCTTATACCTTGTGGTGGGTGTGATGAAGTATATATAGGTCAAACGTCCAGTTGGCTAGCTACAAGATTATCATTACACAAAAGTGATATAAAAACAGGGAAAAATAGATGTGCTTTGGCTAAACACATGATTGAAAAAGATCATTCCCCTAATTTTGATAATGTAGAAATATTAGATAATATTGTAAATAGGTCCTCCAGGGAATTCATGGAGATGGTTCAAATCAATCTTCATAAAACAATGAATTTTAAGTCGGACATGCAAAATTTAAGTGCAATATATTCATATTTATTAGAGTTAAATAGAGAACGTTGTGGGTAATTTTGTTCAATAATAGGATTATACAACTAGATAGAACATTACTATGTATATATATTAGGTCAACATCTACATTCATTATTAATGTGTACCTCATAAAAAAATTGTTTTGGTGAATTGTTGCATATTTTATTCATATACGACTAAAAAGAGTAATATGTCCATCATATGTATATGTAGGGGTTTTGTGTGTTGTCAGTCGCTATGTGAACGTTTAGCAGCATAGATCGAGTAAAATTGTTATTGTCGTTTATATTGTGCCTGTTGTCTTGCTGCGGAGTGTTAAAGTAATTGTTTTAAATTGTTTATAAATATCAAATGTTCAAAATGTTATATGTAAATGAGAAAGGAGAAAGAACTATATTGTTTTTTTCTTTCGTACATTAGAACATACGAGATATGATAGCGTTACAATTTTTCCACATAGAAGTCGAAACTGTAAGTACTATACACCTTGTAAAAAGTTATTTTGTGATATCTCATTTTATTTGTGTTTTCTCTTACCGTTAGTTTTCCCTGAGGAAGCAATAATGTAATTGCGAAATATTGGAGAAAATAAAGTTAATAGACTTCCATTTTGTTGTCTTTGTTGCCGGACTCCCCAACACCCTCCACACATATATATATATATATATATATATATATATAGTAATATAATGAAATACATCAAAATCAAACAAGTCTAATAAATAAAAACATAACCAGAATTACCTAAAGAGCAAACTTATTTGTATAATTTTTGAACAAAACAATCGACTGTCTTGTCTATCAACGGCCGTGATCGTTCTGGCAGCGTTTTCGAAGTTATTTACAAGAAACATTAACAAAATGTAAAAGAAAAAAGCTTTTTTTTTTGATTAGGGTTTTCCATACCTACACACATTTGTACAAAAAACAGTAATATCGCGGTACAACACTGCCATCTTAATGTAAGACGAATTAGAACAAAAAACTGTTCCTTTTTATTATTTTTTTAAAGTCTTAAATGGAGTAACAAACTAAACTTGGAGTCTGTGGCTTGAAACTACACAAAAACACTAAAACACCTTACCACACTAAAGCACAAAAATGGCTAAATACGTATTTCAACAACTAAGTTGTCATCATCAGTAGCACTGATTAAAAATCGCGCTGTCTACACACCGTAGCGTACAGAGCAGGTTGCATTTTTGTGCTTTAGTGTGGTAAGGTGTTTTAGTGTTTTTGTGTCTTAAATGGAGTGTTGTTTTATATATACAGGTCTGAGGATGGAAAGATTAAAATTCCGAAAGATCACACAGAATAATGTGTTTCATTTTCAACATCTTGTAAAATACAAAAAGGAAAAATCCCAAATTCAAATTGTCAACCTGCGTGCCATCCGAACCCAGGAAAGATAATTAAAAGAGAAATTATCGCGGATACATAAAATAAAACAATATATATATATAAATTCATTCTTAATTTTTGTGACCTATTTACTATATATTACTAAAACTGTCGAGTGGGCGTTGTAAAGGTCTAAGTAAATATTCTATGTCATGTTTTCATATTTATTTTCCACGCATGTTTCGGGTCGCACAACCCTTTTTCAATAGAATGCTATAAATCTTTCTAAAACAATTAAGAATGACAAATTAATATTCTTTATATCACAGATATTTGTTTTTTTTACCTTTAAATTAGTATGTATGAATATAAAAGTACAAAGCTGTCTAATAACATTGTCTTGTAAAATTTTAAAACTAACGATAAACATATAAATGTATATGGTACGAATACTGAACAGATAATAAAACATAAAAGTGTATTTTACAGTTAAAAAAGTAGTTTTTATTTGTGTTGGCGTTTTTCTTTTCTGTTTTCTGTAAACACGTTGTCGATGTTTACTATACTATTATTAGTAAGGTGCAGATCAATTACTTTTATTTTATTAAATTTATAGTATATTGATTTCAGATTTCTTACGTCGTTTCTGTTATTAATGCTGTTTTTGTTTTGTTTAATGATCATTTCTTTTATTACTCTTTTTTGCGTATTATACTCCGTGCCTATTATCTTAGTATTCTCGAAGTCGAATTGGTGATCCTCTGTTATCTTGTGGATGACAAGGTTTTGCCAGTTTTCGAATATTTGTGCGCTTGCAGTCTTTTATAGAGATATTGCTTAGTCTGGCCAATATAGCACCCATCACATTGTTTGCATGATATTTCATAGACAACGTGTGTGCGTCTGTTTTGCTCTATGTTAGGTTTGAGTCTCTATAAAAGACTGCAAGCGCACAAATATTCGAAAACTGACAAAACCGCCCTTGTCACCCACAAGATAACAGAGGATCATCAATTCGACTTCGAGAATACTAAGATAATAGGCACGGAGTATAATATGCAAAAAAGAGCAATAAAAGAAATGATCCTCATTAAGCAAAACAAAAACAGCATTAATAACAGAAACGACATAAGAAATCTGAATTCAATATATTATAATTTAATAAAATAAAAGTAATTGATCTGCACCTTACTAATAACACTGGTCAACAGTGAAATTGCTTCTTAGGTGAAAGTACCCAATCCTGAATGAATTCAACGTGCTGAACACGAATATCACATTGAAAAAAGTTGATTGGCTCACGTTCAAGAGATATTGACGTTTTGTCCATTGTATAGATGCTATTGCATAATGTAATGCAATTTAGTGAGAAATTACGAAATTTTGCGTCATATTGCATCACCCCTTCATGCAAAGAAGTTAATGCAGCATTTACTGTAAGTTTCCATTGAGAGTGTTGCGAAATTGATTGCGCAATATCAAACAATAGCTAATTATAGTTTATTTATAAATGGCCGACGTGACAGTTAACTCGTGCAATGTCCGTTCATTCGCGCATATTTTTCGAAGCTCTAGCATACATAAGTGATTGCTATAGTGTAAAGTAACTAAACAGTAGCAATGCCTCGTAACTGTGTTAATAGTGCAAATAACTTCTGTTATATTTGCGGAGAAGTGACATTTGCTGCACAGAAAAAGAACATCAGTGCAACAGTTAAGAAAGCGTATCACTTGTATTTTGGTTGCAAGATAGGCGACCAGGACAAAGACTGGGCCACACACGTATGCTGCCGCACTTGTGCCGTAAATCTTCACAGTGGTTTAATGGCAAAAGAAAGGCAATGCCATTTGCTGTGCCCATGATTTGGAGGGAGCCCACCAATCACGTTGACGACTGTTATTTCTGTATGGTACGACCAGCTTCTGGAGGCATCACCAAGAAGAAGAAGTGGACAGTTGAATACCCTAACATACCATCTGCTCTGCGACCTGTCTCTCATGGCGAAGGACTCCCAATTCCAGAACCTCCTACAGATTTTTCTATCAGTTCAGACGATGAGGATGGCCATGCGTCGGCGAGTTCTCCTCAACGTGGCAGTAAGGATGATGACTTTTCGTGCTTTGACGAAACATCTGCACCACATAAAATTACCCAGGATGAAATGAACGATCTTGTTCGCGATTTGGATCTGTCGAAAAGCAAAGCGGAGATACTGGCCTCAAGACTTCGACAGTGGAATCTTCTGGAACAGAATGTCCGAGTGACTTCATTTCGCACTCGCCATCAGCTCTTCGAATCTTTCTTTAAGAAAGAAGAAAGCCTTGTGTTCTGCTGCGATATTTATGGTCTACTACAAGCTCTCGGTATTGCACATGATCCCCACGAATGGCGGCTGTTTATAGACGCTTCAAAACTGAGCCTAAAGGCGGTTTTGTTGAATAATGGGAACCAGCTTCCATCCATACCTATTGCACATGCGGTCTACATGAAGGAGACTTACGGCAATCTAAAGCAGCTACTGGAGACGATTAACTACAGCAAGTATGGCTGGCAGATATGTTCTGACCTGAAGGTAGTATCTCTGTTGATGGGTTTGCAGCAGGGATATACAAAGTACTGCTGTTTTCTTTGTCTGTGGGACAGCAGAACAATCGATTTGCACTACATCAAGAAAGACTGGCCTCCGAGAGCATTTTTTAAGCCTGGAGAAACGAATGTACAGCACCCACCATTGGCACAGCCACACAAAATCATCATTCCTCCTTTACACATCAAACTCGGTCTTGTCAAAAACTTGGTAAAAGCCATGGATAAGAATGGACCAGCATTCAAGTACCTGCATGACAAATTCCCTCGACTCAGTGAAGCCAAAATTAAAGAGGGCATCTTTGTGGGGCCTCAAATTAGACAGCTCTTCCGAGACCCCAAGTTTGAAGAACTTCTTCTAGGTAAAGAAAAACAGGTTTGGGATGCATTCTATCAAGTGGCAGCAAACTTCCTGGGGAATGACAAGGCAGAAAATTACAAGTGTCTGGTTGAGGATATGTTGGCTTTGTTTCATGAATTCGGCTGCAATATGTCCTTAAAGATCCACTTTCTTGATTCCCACTTAGATTTCTTTCCTGATAACTGCGGGCAGGTCAGCGATGAGCACGGCGAACGCTTTCATCAGGACATTGCCACCATGGAGCAACGGTACCAAGGCAAATGGTCTACGTCAATGCTAGCTGACTATTGTTGGACAATCAGTAGAGATGCTCCACAAGTCCACTACAAACGGCAGGCCAAAAGAAGTCGAAAGCCGGAAGCAGACTAATGTTTTCTTACCATGTATTATAATATTGACATAAGTACACTTTTTCTGAAATATGCGTACATATTACAGAAAACCCGTAGCCAATTCAGCTTTTTCTTAGTCATTTTCGTGTTCAGCACATTGAATTCATTAAGAAATGACTATTTTCAGCTTGGAAGCATGAACTTTTCGAAAATTTGTTGCCCAGTGTAATTAGTAAGGTGCAGATCAATTACTTTTATTTTATTAAAGTAATAAAAGTAATTGATCTGCACCTTACTAATAATTAGTAAGGTGCAGATCAATTACTTTTATTTTATTAAATTATAATATATTGTCAAAACTGTCAAACAAAGTAATGGTTAAATCCAACTATCCCAAAAGTAATAATTTTACAGAATGAAGAGCATCGCATTTCAATTTTTTAATTCCGGCAATGTCCAGTCGCAGTATTTGTTTTTTACACTGTTGTTTAACAACGAAATAAAATAAAGGTTATGTTTACTGACATATTTGAAGATGCCGTCCCACTAAAAGGTGTATGCCTAATTGCTCTTAATCTTTCATTGTTGAGGCTCTTCATGAGAGTTGGCTGTAGTTTTTCAAAATTATAAGTTGATATCCTAAACTTTGATAGAAAAAAATTAGGAACAAAATAACGCTATTTAAATAACGTAAAACTATTGAGCAACGTAACAACAATCAAAAGTAAGAAAAACAAATTTCATTATAAGAATATGTTCAACATAACCACAACTTTGTCCAATACGCGTGAGTATTCTGTTTTCCAAAGAAGTACTAACGTTGCGTAAAAGTTTCGACATATTTCTCAAACGCTTTTCTGATTTTAATGTTCATGTCTTCAAAAAGTTTTGAAAATCCTTGCCCACTATTCCTCCCCACACATTTAATGCACAACGGTTTGGAAAGTTTGCAGATGTGATAAAGTGAGGGTTTTTATGTGTTATAATAACGAAAAATGTGACGATGAACGTATCTACTTTAATGGAGGGTGGCTTCTTCGGTAAACAACAAAAAATTGTGAAAGTCAGGATAATTTTTTTGCTGCCCATGGACAAAAATGTTAGCGATTCTGAAAATTTCTTTCATCTAACCCTGTGTATGAATATGCTACGGATGAATTTCATATTTCCTAATTATTCTGGATTCTCAAATTTGACTTACATCTAACTGTCGATTAGTTTTCGTAGTGCTAGTATGTGGGTGTTCAACTACACTCGCAAGTATCATAAACGTATTATCCTCACCAGTTATTGATTTTGTACACTCTTTTTTTCATATTCAATACTTTATGTTCACTCAAACTGTTCCTTTATACTTTCGAAGGTTTCTGGCTTCGGTTGACTTCTACCAGGGATCACTATGCATAAAGTCTGGATGCTAGCAATGAGTTTCTTTCAGATTCACCCAAAACGTCATACACATCATATCTATTTACTCTTCATAAGAATAACTCATTTGGATGATAACTAATAGCGATGCTTTTATAAATTTGACATAAATGTTTACCAACTTTCTTTAACAGTTGACTCAGGCGGTCGGCCGCATTCCAGCCTTTATTGGACGAATATTTGGGTGCATAGAACAGCGCTTTATTTGACCGTTGATTGATCCTATAGTGATTATCTCAGAAATTACAAAAGATAGGTGTATGACATTGTTAACAAAAACGAAAGAGAATAAAAAAGGGAATAAAATGAAGCAATAAAATACCGGGTGTTGCATTTAAAAAGAATAAGTTTTTGGTATGTGAGCATTTAAGGAAGTAGGCTTTGAAAAAACAATTTTTTTAAAGGTATTTTCGAGTGCAACTGAAGCTCAGTCTAAATCTCAATGTAATACATTCACATTCACCCACTAAAGAGTTATTGTACACCACGTGTTTAGTAATAAGGATATAATCTCAAAACTGTTATCGCATAATCATAGGCATGCACACAGACATTATATTTGGAGACTGTTACTTTTTTAGAATAGAATGGGCTCAGGAATATATAATAATAAGGCAGGTATTTTAACATTTAATGCCCCAATTCTTAGTGTAGTAGTGAATTCTTCTTCCTACTCATTTTCAATATGTAGACACTATAATGCAAATTGTACGGTTACGTATATATACATAAAAAATGTCAAATTTGTTTAAATTTTAACTTCTTTTTAATTGAATTTTATAATAATATTTCTCTACATTTTTGTATCAAATTATGCAGTTCTGACGTACATTCAGGTGTAAAATTATATTTTACCAAAACACAGAGCCAAGGATAGATTTCACCCATTTACGTGTTTGTCATTTTCCTTGCACTATTTTTAACATATTAAAAGTAAGTACTATGTATTGCGACCGATGGCAATAAAAATATTGTTTTCATCTAGAAATACTTTAAATTAAATTAGCAGTCGCATACCAAGGACTGCTATTTATTTTAAATAAAATATTGAACTTATAAACACACCGATAATAGACACCATCACAAAATGGCAAAGTAATTAAGACTAATTACAAAGGAATATAAACAAGGGAAGTGTCACCCTTATACTAGTCGAACAAACTCTTTGAGTATATAACAACCGAAACAGTTTTTAGGGAAATCTAAATAAACCAGTGAAACAAAACAAGTGTTTTATTTTTATCCACTTTAAATATATATAAAATGTTTCATCAAGAACCGTCGGCTACATTTATTAACAAAATTCATTTTAATGTAAATTATGCGTCTAACAAAATAATAAGTTTTAATTAAAAATGTATGTCTTTATTTAATTGCATATAGTTGAAAAATTAAATAGGACAATATACATACGGACAGTACAATATAATAGTTACATTCAAAACTTTGACATATTTTTAAAGCTTTGTTAGTAAGTAGAAGCGTCAACAACATGTTAAAAACACTCACCTCTTCATATACTTGATTATAGTTAGCCTATACAGCATGTGTAAAATCATTTTGGGGATACGATATATGTATACTATGCGTACCGGCAATAACGCGCAGGTCGTGCCAGTAAAGTACGATTAGGATTTCAGCTGCATACGGTCAGTCGATGGATGAACATGTATTTATCTAAGCATGCATCACACGCTTCGTAAATACATATTTACCAAATAAGAATTCAAAATATTTTTGGGAGAATTTTCTTTTCTCGCACATTACGAATCATATCAACAGTCAATATGATTCGTAATTTGTCAGAAAATTTATATGATAGGCTCGGACAATGCCTTGCTGCTGAAGGAGGCATTTTTGAGCCTATGCGATAACATTTTATTTTTTTAGTATTGTTTAGAGTATATTTTTTATTTTCCTAAAATTCAGTTCTTCGTAAATTTATAGAATAATCTACTAAGAATTAATGTTTAATTAGAATTGTGCTTTTATTTTCCTACTGCGTTGTATACGCAATATAATAAAACTCCCAGAAGTATTTTGAATTCTTATTTGGTAAATATGTATTTACGAAGCGTGTGATGCATGCTTAGATAAATACCATTCACTGACGGTATCCGACTGAAATGCTAATCGTACTTTACTGGCACGACCTGTGCTTTGTTGCCGGTATGCATAGTATACATATGTCCTATCCGCAATATGATTTTACACAGGCTGTATATGTTTCAGAGAATTACTCAATCTGGTATTTGCATGAATATAGATAAAATATGATCTCCAGATGTTTGCCTAGGTACTTTATATATAGTATAGTGCGATACTAAAATTGGACGGGGATAAATTTTAATACTGTATACCATTTATAACAAACACATTCGCTATTTTTAGATGTATATACATAATTCAAATGAGATCTGTTATATGTATCTATAGTATGATCAAAAAGTCTTTGGATCGCTATAGCAATGAAACGTAAAGCTATCTATAGAATTATTTACTTCTGTGGTTCGTGACTTTGAAGTATACATAAATCACAAATAAAATAGATTAAAAGTTGTCAAGTAAATGTCAAAATTAATAAAAGTAAATAATTTCATAGATTGACATAAATTCCACGGCAATAGCGATCCAAAGACTTTTTGATCATACGTTATAAAGACTCATTGATTTAAGTGTTAGTCCCTAACACTCAATTCCGTTTGTTAAAGAGTCTATTATATCGATGCACTTTTATCAGTAAATACACAAATGGAAGGAATTTTTCTAAATAAATTGCTCTGGCTGTTGTGTCTCTATTAAAATACTTATTTGTTTATAAAAATCATTTAATATAAGACATACTTATTACATGTTGCTGTACCATTAGCATTAATATTTTTAAACAATTGCTCTGGTATTATATTTACTTGTGCACCAGTATCTAATTTAAATTTCACAAATGTATTTTCTAGTTTCAGTTGCTCATACCAATTTTCTACATTATTAACATTTACATTATCAACATGATTCATCAACTTCAATTTCGCAAACATTTTTTACTCAACAACATTTTGCAAAATTATTTTCTTAGTTACATTTTTTAATTTTTTTTCTAAAAGCTGGACACTCGAGCACTATGCTCTATCTATGTGTTGCCGATAACACTTGAACTTATTTGTCTTTATATTTTCACTTACTTGATTACGATCCTTTACCTTATTGACTTCTTGATCTTCTGGGTTAATCTTGCTCTTTCCTCTTGTCAATTTCTGTCTATGTAGGAGTTCGATACTTTTATCTTGTAATATTTGTACCTGGCTTCTTGTAAGTTCAGCTGCTTTCGCTAACATCACTGCTTTGAGATTTACAAATTCACATGTATTTGAAACTTCTTTATTTCCACAAAAAACTGTTGAAGTCTTTCATCCACAATATTTTTCTTTGTAGTCGCATAATCTTCAAATGCTTTCGAAACATCAAACTTTCATCCAGAAGTGAAAGTAGCATAGCTATTTTCACTTCTGAATCCAAGGACTCTTTCTCAGTGCCTCTCATATATATTTCGAAATGTTGTTTACATTTACACCACCTCTCACATACATTACTATGTAACTCAAAATTTTTTGGCGGTTTTGGCTCCATTCTAACCTCACTTATGGGTTATATATAAATTTAACATGTAGTGGCTTGCTTTCTTAAATTTAACACTAAAACTTGTATTACCTGATAGGTTACTGGCATATGTCAAAAATACATTCCTTTCCTATCCGTTTGATAAAACAATTAATTCCCTATCGTGGTTCAACGAACTTCAACAATACATACCTACAGAAATTAAAAAGTTCCGATATAATAATAATACCGATACTATTTTTATCAATTAATTAAAAACATAAACAAATTCAAACGTTAAAATATACATATAATATATTTTTGACAAACATACGATATTGCGACTCAATGACTCTTGTGAAAACTTGTTTAGAGAATACACTATACCAGAATAAATTATTCAGATATCTTTAGTAAATATAAACTTGTACATACTTATAATATGAAAGGTACTAAGCACCCCTACCCTCTTCCGTCCAAATCAGACTTAACTAAATTCCAAAAAAGAGTTTTGTTTCATTGTTTAAAAGTATATAACTATTTATCGAATGAATGGAAAACTCTATCGTTTCATAATCTTAAACAATATGGACATTAAAACGTTTCGATAATATAGATATTATCTTGTCATTAACCAATTAAATCATTAGAATATTAACCAACTCTTATTAGGCGGCAAATATCAATAGTGTAATATTTTATTGTATCATACATTCATTTATAAAATAAAATTTGAATAATTGTTACAATATAATATGTATATAATATAACTTTTACCACATAACATAAAACACCAAAACAACAATAACGTAAAACACAAACTTCATAACTAAAGCTTCTATACCAATGCTTAAACAAACATATGTAATATACAGCATACCTTGTAAAATGTGTAACAAAATATACATAGGACAAATGGACAACTATTAGATGAAAGAGGCAAATATGCCAAAAACTCCACGGCATTAAAAACATCAAAACAAATTAAGCATCATTTTAATTTCACACAGACAAGAATTTTAACAACACAAATAAAACCAATGTAAATGAAATGTTACAGATTTCAAAAAAATAATGCAGTAAATGTTGGTCTCTCAAAATTTATTTGCCACTGATACAATAAATTTACAACATAAATAATATCACACCCTATATAGGACAAACTAAATCTATTTATATCTTTGAAAATAGAAATATAATAACAATAAAAAACAAATAGCAAGAAACAAACAGAAAAATGAAAGTGTTACATTAAGACGGACAATTAACGTTAAATAAAAATTTGTTATAAAATTTTTGAATCTTGTTACCGGACATCTATCTTACCAAAACGTCTTATTATCTCGTCCTTTAGCTCTGGAATCGGTGCTAGCTTGTTGAATAGATTTTACGTTTGAAATATCCCCATTGTAAATAATGATGTGTGGCCATCACACGACCTTCTTATACGTATGAGCGTTTCAAATTATACAAAATTGTTCTAAATTGTTTTAAATAGTTTTTTCTTTGAATAAAAAAAATGTAATATTTTTGAATCTTGTTACCGCCACCCGCTCTTCTAAGTTTTGGATAACATTCCTGGACATCTATCTTACCAAAACGCCCTATTATTTCGTCGTTTAACTCCGGAATTGGTGCTAGCTTGTTGACACAGATTTTACCTTTGAAATGTCCTCATAGTAAACAGTGAGGTGTGGCCACCACACGACTTTCTTATTCGTATGAGCGTTTCCAATTATACAGAATTGTTCTAAATTGTATTAAATAGTTTGATGTTCTTAAAAAAAATAAGCCAAATTTTAAGATTTTTTTTTTGTATAAAAGTTATTCAAATTTCTATTGTAAGTACTTCTATAATATTCTCTTAATAAATCACTATAGAATGCATACTTTGCGAGATATTCGCAAGAAAGTGCTATTAGCTAAGAGTAAAAGTGTTACATCCCGTTCGAATTTTGCAATTTCATTTATCCAAAAATATTCTAAATGCAGCTCTAAATACTTTTGTACTCTTGATATGAATGCATAATTTACGACATATTTGCAAAAAAATTGCTTTTCGATAAGAGTAAAATTACTACTTTCGGTCCGAATTTTGAATGAAGTTCTAAATACTCGTAGCGTACTTGTCTAAAAAGCATGACTTGCGAAATATTGGCAAAAAATTGAATTTTGATCAGAGTAAAAGACCTACTTCCGCGAGCAATTTTGAAAAGCTCTCTTAATATAATTCTTCTCAAATTTAATTTTGAGTATATGTATATGAATTCTTTATAAATTTGTTTAAGCTTAGTAATTCTGTCGATTTTACTGAAAATCTAAACAGATCTCAAGGGGGATATTATACTCGTAAATACAAAATTTGGATTTGATAGCTATAGCGGTTTAACTGCTATCGTGGTTCCACACACATAGGCACACACAGACTTTTCTTTAAAAACGAATTTTTTCGGTATCATGGGACTTCAAAACGTGGACATCTGCAAAAATCCTACGCTGTTGTATGAAACAATGTGACCTGCGAACTTCTCATGTAGTAAGATTATTTCCACATTGGCTTTGTGGCATGGGGCACCTTCTCTGCGAAACCACATATTTCCCACTTACATTGCTTTCAATTCGATGTTTTTGTATTTCAGGCATCATTGTCGAAAAAACGATCCAATAATTCTGGCAGCCCATTAGTGATCACCGAATATAATTTTCATTAATTGCACATATATTTTGACATTTACTGCCGACTCTGTTTGTAGAAGTTTTTACACCATTCTGGCAATTGCACTCTCGGTTGCTCAATTATGCACACCAAAAAAGTAGGTGCTCAACACGATTTTTTATATAAACAGCCTTTTTCAATAACTTCTATCCACTATTCCACTGTATTTGAACCCATAACAAAAATGCAGAAGAGTAAACACAATAAATGTCAAAAATAATATCAAAAGTAACCCTTAAATCTCATTCACAGTTAACATCTGTCCAAGCCATTGTAACACCCTTTATACACCTAACATACCATTAAAGTTGAATTAAAATAACTTATATCGCATAAAAACTTAATTTCATCATACTTAAATAAGAGAATACATGACAGTTTTGATTGATAGTATAAATGCGAAAAAACATAGAATCAAAAACAAAAAAGTCATTACTAAAAGTAATTAAAATGTGGAAACCCAACAAACTTATTAAAACGTTTTAGTAAGTCTAAGAGAAAAAATGGTCTGTTTTTGCGAGAAAGATTAATGCTCTTCTTAAAAAAAATGTAAATTTTCATTAACTGTACAATATTTAAGGATTAAAATTAAATAAAAAGTATGTTTTCAAAACGCTCTAGGTATCAAAGATTGTATTATGCTTAATATAATTACATATTGTCTGTAATTAAAGTGTTCGAAACGTTAAAAATGGTTTTTAATTATACTTATTTCTTTAATAATTTATTGCTATACTCAAGGTACCACGCGATCATTTAAATTCTAAATTATAGCAGGCGGGATTTTTTTTATTAGGTTGTCCAGAATGTCAATTATTGATTAATTAACATTTTGAAGCGTCACTTTGACAATTCAAATTGTAAATTAGTACTTATATACCAACTTAATTTAAATTTCACAGCCTGCTCTAATTTAGAATTTAAATGATCGCGCGGTACTTAGTTTATCAGAAATTAGAGATATACTCGTACAATACACAGACAGACTGAGTCTTAGCCGATGGGAGGAGCCTCGACCTATAAGTCGCGCAGATGTAGGTCAGTGCGTGGCAGAGAACGTATTCGGAAAAAAGATATGATAAACATTTGTTCATCATCGCATAAATTAGCCGGATGAACGAGTAAATGCAGATAAGAAATTGTAATATACTGAAAAGAGATACATATATGTGTAGTGCTTGACAATTTTTCCAGACTGCTCGTGCTTATCCTAATATTATAAGGATTCACTGCGCACCTTGTGGGAGGGGCATCTCATCGGCCAGGTTCAGTCTGTGAGCTGTACGTATGTATTCATATTATGGAAAGTTAACGCCGCTCAATGAAAAACAGAGAAAAAATATATTCACTGTTGCCGGCGAAATAAAACTGCTGATTCTTCTTTTTTGACATATTCGTCATAGTCAGTGCAATGTATCCAAGGAATAAAGGGGAAAAATCATGGATATGAAAAACAACAATCGGACACCATCAGGCGATAGACTATCAATTAAGGCTTAAGTCATATATTTTTTAGGTGGACAGTATCTGTATCGTGGCGATGTTGTATAAATCCTCGGATTCTCCAGAAGATTCTGCCTAAAGCCTCAACTTTCCTAATGATTCCCCATTGTCGTTTTTCATCTTCAATATTACCCCGCATTGTCAGGAAAACCAATATGTAATAATAATGTGCCTGTAGTTGCATTTCAGCGAAATTACCCAATACCTTTTCCTGCTTTAGGTGTTGTAAAGTGATCTCAAACAAAATATAAATTAAAACATTTCGATAAGATAGATTATTATTATCTTTTTCAATTAATTAACAATAAGTAATTACAACATTAAAATATTAACAACTATTAATAAAGCTGTAACATATATTCACATCTAAAATTAAGGGGTTCGAGGCTATCCATTCGTGTGGATTTTTAGTTCTCCTAAATTTGGATATATTTTTATGGCACTTAATGTATGTGTGTATCTCAAACACATGCATATATGCATATACGTTTTACGTATAAATGTATATATGTAAGTCACAGTAATTATTTACTGCTTGATGTTAGTTTTAACATCCATGTGTTTACACTTTTCATTTTCGTTTCGATTGGTGGCGCCACATAAGGCTCTATTACACGGGATACACTATTAACATACAGGCCTCTGTATAGCAGAACATGCCGTCAGATGCCATCGCTTTTTTCTGTGTCATCTTTTGGGTGTTAGATGTCGCTGTGATACTCTCACTGCATTTAACACGCAAAAATGACATAAGCAGCGTTTTAAGTCTTGAAGCCATTGTCAACAGCCTCCACGTACACTGACGAGACCTCAAAGGTCGAAACACCCGTGTTTGTGCGTTCGATTGCCGGCAATGGCACTTAATGTATATGTGTATCTCAAACATATGCATATATGCATATATGTACGTTTTACGTATAAATATATATATGTAAGTCACAGTAATTATTTACTGCTTGATGTTAGTTTTAACATCCATGTGTTTACACTTTTATTTTCGTTTTGATTGGTGACGCCACATAAGGCTCTATTACACGGGATACACTATTAACATACAGGCCTCTGTATAGCAGAACATGTTGTCAGAAGCCATGGCTTTTTTCTGTGTCATATTTTGGGTGTTAGATGTCGCTGTGATACTCTCACTGTATTTAACACGCAAAAATGACATAAGCAGCGTTTTAAGTCTTGAAGCCATTGTCGACAGTCTCCACGTACACTGACGAGACGTTAAAGGTCGAAACACCGGTGTCTGTGCGCTCGATTGCCGACAATGGCACTTAATGTATGTGTGTATCTCAAACAAATGCATATATGCATATACGTTTTACGTATAAATGTATATATGTAAGTCACAGTAATATTTTTATCTCTTGAAGATATTAGCAGTTTAAAATTTTCAGTAATATAAAGTAAATGCCGTTTTATGAATCTACGAGTAATAACCGGCGCTTGTTCATCAAATGGAGAAAGCGTAGTAAGAAAATTGAGCTTGTCATCAGTATTAGGCATCAAGAATAAACGGTGCAGTGCTGGAAATGATTGATAGAATTATAATTCCGGTAAGAACGAACGGTAGGTGCAGGTCGTTTGTTGTTAATACATATATTAAAGACAATGAAGTCGTCTTTCGAAAAGCCCCCCCTCCCACATCGATATAAACAAAGAATCAAAAACATGTATGTACCTAGTACCTCAAACAGTCGGTGTTGAAGTCACCGCAGCACAATCCCATCACAGGTAGGTAAAACATTAGTTATTGTATTTTGAAGTAAATTCAATTTTATACACTCCTTCTAAAATACTCATTAAATGATAGACATGAAGAGTTAAGGAAAGCTGTACAATACCATGATTAGTATCAATAAACGCAATTTCCACACCACGTAATGGTCGATCTCGTCTAACTAATTTATACCCAGTAATCTTTAAATATTCATGTGTAATATCACAATGTAACAAAGTCTCAAAAACAATTAAAATGTCTATATTAAAATCAGTTGAGAACGTAAATAATTCACGAACTTCAGGAGCAAGGAAACCGATGTTAATGCAAGTAACCCATAACCAGAACAATATCCCTACAAAACTGTCTCAAGAAAAGTAACTTCAATGAGCTTACAAAAAAAAAAAAAGAGAAATGTAATTAATAAACATAAATAAAAGCACGAATCAATAAGAATATATAATCTAAAGAAAAGAGAAAAATTCTATACATAAACTGATTATGTTTTATCAAGAGTAATGATTAATAAATACACAGTGTATAAATTATGATCAAAATTACTGTCATACACAATAAAGCGAAAATTAATGTATTAATAAAACAACTAATAAGAAACAAAATCGTTTAAACTTACTTTGAAATATAATAAAAGTATATAAAAACAAATTCCTTAAAAAAAAAAAAATGAAAAAAACGATATTTTCAGCGAACAAAATACGGTCCAGGAACAAATATAAAGCAAATACATGCAAAATTCGCCCGTATTTACAAGCAACAGATGAGAATACTAGAGATATTGTTAATTTTAGGCGGCCGTAATTATTTTATCCACTCATCAGATGACAGCAATTTTTCAACTACAGATTTAATAGTTTGTTCGTTAACACATAGAAACCGATTGGATCACATAGCTTTATTGATGCATAATACTATTTATACGAGACAGAACATATAATAATATGTTAAATATTTAATATATCAAGCTGTCACAGTAAAGTCGCGTCTATTAAATACAGCAGAAAATTACTGAATGAATAATAAAATGGTCTTAACTACGTTCTCAAAAGAATATTCGAAAATATCTGAACTACCTACTTTACTTCCCTGCAAAAATATTATAAGCTTTCTTAAATCGCGAAAATGTAATTTTCAGTAAAAATATGAAACAAGTTCGAAACAATACACCTATGTCCCAATCTATTGCAAATAATATTATTTATCCACAATCACTATATTATACGGTCATAATTCAACTGCTTAGCAACCTTTTATGGGGTCTATAAAACACTAGTGTTTTATAAATCATAAAACACGCTATAAAACACGCCATAGTTAGTTAATGCGAAATTTCAATGATTTTTGAGGTGACAGCCGCTGTCAGACCGAAATGTCAGATCATTGTTTCATAAATTTCGGCGATTCTGATTATAAATAAGTGTGATTGTGGATAAAACGTTGTATTGCATACGGGTTTTAGATGCATTTTATTCACTTAAGAAAATTAAACGCTCGAGCAAGCTCTCGCGTTTAAACATTCTTGCGTGAATAATATGCTATCTAAAACCCTTATACAATAAATAACTATTGTAAATGTCATAGCTATTCAAGAAATTAATAATGTATGAATGCTAAAAATACACACAAACATTATTATATGAATTTAATTAATACAGGGTAGGACAGAGAAAGATCCCTACCTTCAGATGGGCATTGCGACAAAGAGACAGTTTGTAGAAGGGTGGGGATAGGCTTAAGCGATATAGTAGTTCGGAAAGTTTCGGTCTGTAGGCTTCTCATTCGCAAGAATGGTAGGTCGATGCGGTAACGCGCTCTTGCCGTCGAAACGTCAAATCCGATCTCGAAATGCTGTATCCGATCGGAAATCGATTCTGTTGTGGGTGGAAAACTTCCGTAGATGTGAGAATGTTGCGAAAAAGAAAGTTGGCACACAGAGGACCAGTCGAACACCGAAGATCATAGAGTGAGTGAGACAGTCGATTCTACGGTCTCCTAAGCGCTCTGCTTATAAGCACGCGATCGCCCTCAACCTATCTAGCTGTATTGTACGTCGAATTCTTCACACTGACCTTCATTTTCATCCTTATAAGATGTCGTTACTCAAGAACTGTCACAACAGGATTGGAATAATCAAAACAAGCGTGTGAAAATTTGATTGAAAATCTGCCTGACGACGCAGTTCTTTTTTTTCAGCGACGAGGCGCCTTTTGATCTTTTCGGTTGCCTTAACAGAATATGCGTTATTGGAGTGATGTAAATCCTAGACAGATTTAGGAGAGGCCCTTACATAGTGGTAGGGTAACAGTTTTATGTGCAGTCAGCAGTGAAGGCATTGTTGCACACCACATTTTTAAGGAACATGATCGTGTGGTTACCGTATCTTCTGAAAGGTATGTGACTTAATCCAAAATTGTTGGCACCACATCTTGCACAATTGCATATGGGACGTGTCTGGTTTCAGCAGGAAATGTTCCTGGCCGCTTGATTTTCAGGTTGGGTGACATCTCACGACCCGCGCGCGTTTGCCCATTTAACTCCGTGCGACTATTTCCTATGGGACTACCTCAAAGTTACGGTATACAAACATTGCCCTAATAACTAACGTACAAGCTTTGAAGGACGCAATATACCAGGAAATAAGCTACATACAGCGAGACTGTCTTCAGAGAGTGACGCGGTACTTCAATATCCGGTTGCAACAGTGTATTGATAAAGAGGGCCTTCATTTGCAGGAGTTTTTGTTTAAAACGTCATGAAATAAACTTCAATTATTGTTATTTGGAAACAAAAAAATAAAGTGTTCAACCTTTTCTAGTTTCTTTTTTATTCACCTTCAAAGTTAGGGATGTTTTCATGCCCCGTCCTGTATAATAATGTTTGGGTGTATTTTATATATGCTTGGAAGCTTGTCATTTTTCATAATAATTTCAAATTCTGCAATTCTTAAATTCCAATAACTTTTACATTAGATTTGCTTGCTTATCTCTAAGAGCAATGAGCAAAAACAATATTGTCGAGGTTAAGATGGATCGCCCGTATATGCGAAATACTACTTACATATAAAGCTTGATCGTAGTTAGAAAATGATTCGACGTTCCTGTAATATTCGATTTTCTACCGCAATCTCCGGATTTATATCCTGTCGAGGAATAGTGTCAGCAGTCGTCATACAAATTAACAAAAAAAAATATCCTGTAAATAATTAGATAGTCTTTATCATTGGAACTAAATATATACCATTCAAATAAAAATTAACCACAATTAACAACAATAAAAATTAACAACAATAAAAATCTACGTCTTCACAGACAAAATGAACAGCTTTACACAAAGTTACATGGAGCTTTATCGGTATTGCGTAATCATTACGCGCCTATGGTGTGACAGTTTTCATAACACCGCATTTGTTTAGAAGTGTCGGAATTAGCAGAAACCCAACACTGAAGAAGGAGAAAGAGGGAGAAATAAGAGAAGAATGGTGTATAACTTTGTTAATTTACGATGTAAGAGAGTTTATTAAACATAGTCAATTACACTACGGAGAGTAAATAATTTTTCTTAAAGATTATTCTTGATATAGTAGTATACATTAAAATCTATATATTTATGATTTTTACATTCAAAGTTAAATCCTAAATTGATTTTAACACTCTTTCATATTTAATTTCAGAGATTAAAAGATTATAAACATTTTGAAAAGGAATGATATATTTTAGTAGAAATTTGAATAAAGAGTGTTGCAGTTTTTCACTATATTTTACTGAACGTTAACTGATAAAATGATGATTAGGATATTAACGAACATAAGTATGTATTTTATTTTATTACTACGGATATAGCATGCATTTACTGGATGATAGTCGGAACTTATAAACTTTGAAATGAATTACGGCATGATCTGTATATGTAAGCTATAAATTATTTACGTCGCTGGATTTATCATAACAATTGTTGATTATCTTATGATCGACGTGCCCAAATATAATACCTGATCATCTATATTTTGCAGGAAGTTGCCAAACTAAATTACAAACAATTATTTTCAAACGATTAACAGTTAAATGTGTCATTCGATCTTTTAATTCCAATGAGCTTGAAATTTGTTTTTTTTCAATATTCCTGTCCGGTTTATTCCTTGTTTATCTTTCAAGTAACAAATCACTAAAATAAGATACGGAACCAACTGGGAATCATATTTTACTATAATCTGTTTTTAATTTGATGGAGTATTTCGCCCTAAAAAGTAATATCGTTATTGTCGGAGATAATCATTAAGGACCGGACGTATGAGGCCCAAAATACGACGGACAAAAAAAATAGTGTATAACATCGCACAGTTACTGAATAGCAACTCATATGGTGAACTGCACATCTGTTTTCGTCGAGAAAACGGAAACAAAGATGTCGATTTACTGTTAAATTCCTTTCTTCATCGGCGTAGGTAGAAGCGTGAGGAGTTTTTAGATTTTTTTCATATTTCGTAAGATAAATAAAGTACGGAGAGTTTACTCGACTCAACTACAAAATGAACAAATAATAATATGTTGTATTTTATATATCGCCACCTACTCTTTCAAAATAAACATATTCAATAGTGCGCCGTTGGGCGATGAATCATGGGCCTCTTGTGCCCGGTCTCTAATGACAGGTAAATTTATAGTGTTGCAAGATGGCACATCGTTCCGTCAGGTGATCGAATCTTACAATTTATAGTAATCGTTACGGTTTCCCTCTCATTAAGTTTTTGTAAAGAAGTTCTATTAAAACTAAGTCCGTTATACTTTTATAGTCGTTCTTTTTCAATATAGATCAAGCAACAAGTACTCTAGAACGCAATTAGCCCCAATGCGAAAACAAAAATATTTAAGCTACAGACACTTATTGGTATTTGAGAAACAGAGTATATTAAAAATCTGTATACGAACGTTTCAAAGTCCGTCACGTCATGCATGCACATACGCGAGGTGTACACTATAAATATGACGGTTCAAAACCTAGTAGTTTTTAGTAACCAGCCAACCAACGTAACTGGCGCACGAAAATGTCTGAAGTAACGAACACTGAGTACCGCGCGGGCATTATATTTTAAAAAGAAGAAGGGCATACACCTTATCACAGTAAACAACGTTTAGACGGCGTTTACGGTGATTCATCTCCTTCGTATTCAACTGTAAAAAAGTGTGCAAAATGTTTCCGTTTGGGACAGGGATCCCTGGAAGATGCTGATCGGTCGGGTCGATCAATTCACGTGATAACGTCTCAAAAGATTTCAATTATTGAACATTTAGTGCTAGAAGATCGCCGTTTGAAAGTGAAGGAATTAGCCGTGATAACAAACATTTCCGCAACAAGTGTTCGCCGAATTCTCCATGACCATTTGGGTATGAATAAAATTAATGTTAGATAGGTACCGCGACTTCTTTCTGCTCTCCAACGTTAACGTCGAGTCGAATGTGCGCAGTCGGTTTTAAACATGTGTGGAGATGACCCAAAACCGATTTTGGAGTCAATTGTCACAGGAGATGAAACAATGGTTCTGTTTTACGATCCTCTAACGAAAAGGGAGTCCATGGAATAGCGGCGACCTCATGAACCTCGTCCTAGAAAGGCGAAAGCCGTTTAATCAACGAAAAAGGTGAAAGCCACAATATTCTGGGATGGTGAGGGCATTTTGCTAATTGACTTTAAAGAGCACAGCACAAGTGTGAACGGCACATATTATGCGTCTTTAT
This sequence comes from Amphimallon solstitiale, assembly GCA_963170755.1. Lineage (NCBI taxonomy): Eukaryota > Metazoa > Arthropoda > Insecta > Coleoptera > Scarabaeidae > Amphimallon > Amphimallon solstitiale. The sequence goes on from OY720676.1 coordinate 110,042,883, forward strand.
TGAATAAATTAAGGGAAAGCATTCGTGCAAAACGTCGTGAAAAATTGTACAACAGGTGTGCGATTATTCCACGACAATGCTCTCGTCCATACTGCCGCCATTTTACAAGCTGCCATCCGCGAATGCAGCTTTCAAAAATTGGAACATCCACCGTATAATATGGCCGGGTGATTTTTGTTTGTTTTCTAATTTAAAAAAAGACTTTAGGAGACGTAGTTTTAAGGACGACAATAAATTGCAAGCAGCTGTTATAGAACATTTTGACGGAAACACTTCAGATTATTTTTACATATAAATATGCGAAACAATTTTTTCCTTTAACTGAAATAAAATATGATTTTTTTAACACAGAACGAAATCGAAACTATTCAAATTATAAAACAAAGACAAGGGTACACAAGAAACAAACGCCATTTTTGTGTTGAATAATCGTGATTTTAATGTTTGTGCACAGATTGGAATTAAATGGCGCAGTCAAGTCAATATTTTTATCCGCGTTTTGTATCGCCTGCAGGCAAACATCAAAAAATTACAGTTTTCAATAATAGTAAGCAAATAGCGGGCGATTCAAAATGTATTTGCTAGCGGGAAATTCAAAATAAAGTTTATTACTAATTAGGGTTTAATACCGCGAGATCAAAAATTATATTGTTAATTAACTTCATAGTGTTGTAGACCAATGAGACATTAAAAACAGTGTCACATGCATCAATCACAATTTAGAAAAGATTTCTTTAACTGAAAAGAATGTATGCTATTTTTCTTGCCGATACCTCATTGTTTTAGCATTATTTTAGCAACCATTAATATTTAAAAAATTAAATGTCATTTTGACAAAAGTAAAAATGTCGCGCTTCGGCAACATTCCTGACGCTTCAATTAATGAAAACATTCAAAATTCGATTCCGAGAAAGACAACTCAGTGTAGAGAAAGTGTGTGGAATCAATTTGCAGAATTTTGCCAACAACGCAAATATGAATTAAGCGAATCTTTGTCCACTGATATGATTGCACTGATATGATTGCAAGATTATGCATTTAATATGCGGAAACGTGGGAAAAGAACCCTCGCGCTCCGCGCTCGGGTTCTTTTCGTCAATTTGATCTAGTTTAATTGCCAAGCAACCAATGCTCATACAAAATAAAAATCTTGCCGACAAGAGTTGAGCACTTATGATCTTACTGTTGATAAAAGGTTTGTCATGGAATGTAAAACGCCTGTCCTATGTTATATCATTAGGTAAGTGTCATTAATATTTGTCATTATAAGAGAAAATAAAATGACAAATATTGACAGTATGACACTTAATGATATAACTTAAGACAGACGTTATACATTCCATGACAACTTTTATCAATAGTAATATCACAAGAGAGTGAGAATAAATTGAAAATAATTCGACAATTTTCGAAAACTTGTTGCTAGGGAATAGACACGAGAGCCCGTAGGGCTCGAGTGGCTATTCCCGAATGGCAACAAGTTTGAGAAAGACTGGAGAATTATTTTCTAATTAATTCTCACTCTCGAGTGGTATTCGAAAGATTATTTTTTAATGTTTAAATTTTCTTTTATCTGTGCGTTTATATCTTCCAGTGATGATAAACTAAATCGCTTATGGTTCATAGCTTCCAATTTGCAATAATACTGGTGACAGGTGTCAAAACTAGAAAATACGTTGTCAACAAACAGAAACAAAATACTAGAAAATATTCTCGGGAGAATAATGTACCAAGATTATTCTCACTATAATAATATTGTGATTGCACAGAATTAAGCACGTGTCCGCAAATACTGCTAAACGATTGGTTAATAAAATTATTAAAAAATAATCAATATAATTTTTGATCTCGCGGTACATGATCACAACACTGTAATCAAATTGCGTACTATTTACTAGTTCCCGGAGTAATGAGGAATCATTGTTGAGTAAAACAGTATACAGTACGATATTCAATTACAATGCTGTAACCACACAATAACGTTTTAAAGAAAGGAATTACTTAAATAATTACACTTTAATATTGCTACGTAGAAAAGGTATAAAGTGCATTTATGATTATTAATAAGTAACATCTAACATGTATGTTTTAGTTAAATTAACAGTAGAAAAATAAATTAACGAACAATAGCATAATCTACCAAAAGTAGAATATTGGACTAACAGACATATTTTTAACAATAAGATAGAATTGTTGTCGGAAAGCTCAAGTACCTACTCAAAATACTACAAAGTAGGTAATTAAACCTGATAACACAATGACTTAAGCTCATGTTTACTACCACTATTTACAAAATCTTGTATTACGTAAATGATGAACATAAAATAAGGGGACATAAATAAAAATATGGATACATAAGATACATAACAAATTTAGTAGACGTCTTTTCATCAATACATAATTAAAAGAGCGACAATTTGGGCTTAAAAACTAAATAATATTAATTGCATGGCTATAGAAGAAACCAAACAATTAAAACTGCAATAACTAACACCAAATTGATTAATCTATTGTTGTTGTGAAACAAATGAGACTTCTAATGGTATGGGTGACTTAGGCTCCGTGGGTGGCCTCATGGGATGGAGTGTCGGCACTGCATTTCTGTTGAGGCGTACAGATTGAGGGTGTGCATAACAGGTTGTGTCAAAATGTAGGCTGCAGAGTTTGTTATTACACATTATACTGGCATCTAGAACAGGTTTCATGCTCATTTGCTGTTGCCAAGTTTCGCTCCTAAATAATAAAATATAATAATTACAACTGTATGCTAACAAATATCGACGATAGTATAAAGGCACGTTTTCATTATAGGAAACTGTCCAGAAAATCATTAGAAAAAATCATAAATGCTTTTAATGTTATGTTCATTAACAACAATATAATAAACCTTTTTCATATCAGTGCCTTTACTTACCTGTTCGCATTCCTCAGAAAATAATGCAACGCTTTTGCTTCCTGTATGTACTCCCCACACACAACGCACCAGCACCATCTTCTATCCATCCTTCAAGTTTAAAAATGGCTTATGTCAACGTAATAAAATTATCATATTACTCTTACGTTACGTTTATAAACCAACTAAGTACTAGTAATCCAGAAAAATAATATTTTTAAAACACTCAAATTAAAATTTGTTGACGTTCCTACAAAGTGACGGCGCACTATAACGACGTCTCATGTTATTCGGTTAAAGTCATGATTCAAATTTACTTATAGGTCTCTGTCTCTAATACCGTGGCGCCATGTAACAATGCCTTTTTTAACTAGGATTAGCTGATAAAACCGCCCATTTAACTGAACAATTCGATTAACCGTGTGTTTGTGTGACCGATATAACAACCACTGCAATCACTGCGTGTTATTCTAAATACGATATCACTGCTCATCAAGGTGCTTTTAGTTTCGAAGAAATACTTCGCATAGTTACCATGTTATACTTGGCTATTTCTATGTTTCTAAAAGGTTTTAATTAAGAAATTGTTTTTTCCGTGGAGTCACGTACTTATATAGGTATGGTAATTTCTTGAATCTAATGTCAGTGCCCACACTGGGCACAGTAACGGTGATGATATTACTGTTCCCATTTTAGAATTACATTACATTTAAGTCCAGTTCTGCAAGATATGTTTTAATGTTTCTGGTTTCTTATTGCAGAATCTGCACTTAAGGTCTTTGTTATACAGGCCCATCTAATCAAAATGGAGTTTTACAAGTGCATAACCGGTCAGAAGATCAATTGTAGTTCGCAACTGATCTTTGCTTGTATATAGTAGTTTTTCAGCTCTTTTGTTACATTATTGTTGTCCAATAAATTCCTTTTATTGACTTTGTCTGAAATTGTTGCCGTTGTTTTTTATGGATCTACTCTTTGATGTTGCTTCTGGTCCTACTTTTGAGTAGTAGTTTAGAGTCGTTTCTGGGCAGATAAGTTTTTTCTAGTCTTCCCCTGGCGAGTTCTTCAGCTTTTTCGTTGCTATCGATCCCCTTTGCTGTGGCACCCAAATTTGTCTTACCTTTTTCGATACTCCTTGGCTATACTTTGCCCTCAGTGCTGCTTAGCTGGTAGACATTGTTTACTATAGCACATTGGAGTATTCAGTTTTGTCTGAAACACAGAAGCACACATGTTCAGTTCATGGAATTCGCTTTGACTTGCTGAGTAGATTCCTGTTCCAGTACGAATTCTTTCTGGATTGATCATTTTATATGGTCTGTTGAGGCAATATCGCTTATTCATATGATCTGTATTCATGTTTAAGCCATTTGCATTCATAAGGTGGGTAATTATCATATGTTTCTTCTTTCTTTTGTATTGCAGCCCGTATTCTTTAAAATATTGGTAAGCGGATATTCAAAATGAAACAAATTTTGTGGTATAGACGACTCAAACAACTCAAATGTATATTTGTAAATGTTAAGAGGTCAGTGAATTTATACTAATTTATATCAAAGTAAGCAAATTCCAAAATATTTTTATAAAGAGTAGGTCAACAACACGTGCTATATTTTAATTGATCATCTATTTGCCTGAATGAGAGAGACGTAACGATTGGTATTTTTATGGACATATCAGGGGCCATTGATTGTGTACATCATGAGGTTCTCTTGCGGAGGATGGGATTATGTGGCGCAATATATGAATGAAATCAGAAAGAAAATAATTGTAGCACACGATGTAGCTGGTAGGGATATAGGATCTGCATGGAAAAATATATGGTATGGAGTCTTCCAGCGCTCCATACTGGGTACTCTGCTCTTTTGCTTTATATCAGTGATTGATGGTTTTATTTGTGGACCACTTTAAGTGTTAGAAATAATCACCTGAATGATGCAATACGTGATGAGGAATCAAACTTATCATAACTTACGACTGAATTGTGCAAAATCACTTAAAAAGACCAATTTAGTGGATCGTAGTAATAGCGTATCAAACTGTGTAGTACGACACTATTAATTATCTGTACTTGGGCCTTCTAGTAGATTCCAGATTAACATGGGCGGCATATAGGAACCATATTTCGGGTAGTATACAGTGAATGTTGAACGATTAGAGGCATTGCAGAATCCATGTTTAAGAGGTGTCTCTCAATGGTAACTCAGGAAATTATGTAAATCCTGTTTAGAGAATATAAGATAGTTACACAACCATCTCTTTACATATTACAGTGAGCATGACTTGTAAAAAATAGTTATTCAGATATATTTAGTAAATATGTGCTAGCACATACTTATAACACCAGAGGTAATAAGTACTTTTTTTCTGTGACGGGAAAAAAGTTTGACATTTTATCTTTCTTGACAGGTAACAAAATGTCACTTTTTCAACCCGGGAAGAAAGTGTTCACTTTCTTCCCGGGGACGAAAGTGAGCACTTTTTTCCCGGTTAAATTGACAGATATTTGAATACTTTAGAGGTTTCCTTAGCAACGTAGGTGTAATGTCGCTTCAAATGTCACATCGATTGATTTTCTGACTTTAATATGTAGTATTAACGTGTTTTGTTCAATATTAAATCGTCGTTTTTCCCATCACAGAAAAAAATAGTGCATTATACACGGGAAAAAATTAGATTTTAGCTCTCGGTATTTTATAAACATTACCTCGAGCTAAAATCTAATACTTTTTTCCCTTGTATAATAAATAACTATTACCTGTTGTTGCCTAAAATAGACTTAACTAATATTTTTCATTGTTTAAAGAGATATTTAGATCAATTTATCGGATGAATAGAAAGGTCAATCATTTCACAAAAGGCTTTGTCATATGGGTTAGTTCCATATACATAATACTCGTATAAATGATATTTTTAATATTAAATTAGTTGAGTTTTACAAAATACGCTTTTATTAAATTTTGTATTTATTGTATGCTGTATTTATTGTTAATCTATAATATTGATACGGTGGGCTTTAACGTTAATGTCGCAGGTCTAAACCCGTGACGGGGGTTTTTGCTGGGGGGGGGGGGAGGCACTCGCTTTATAATTATAAAAATAGTAAAAGGTACCTACCTTTAATTCTCCGCAGGACCCGGCTTTCACTCTCAAGAGGGCGGGCAGATTTAGTCGTCTCAATAAAAGACTAATTGTAACACATTTATTTATTAAACACTAATAACAACAAGAGGACCAAAATAAGAAGTACTGCGAAGGATCACAAGTGATCGTCCTATTAGAAGATTACGTATCAATTATATCATTCCGTTCGGAATGTGATTTTTTATTACCTCGGTAACGCCGAGTCTGTCAATACCTTGCAGAATTTGCACATTCTGTCCGTTCGATCAACTTCCGTTGAACTCATCGAACGGACAGACATGATGTTGTTTAGACACTATCGACTAGTGCTAGGTAAATCAGGATTCAGGTTACCGCTGTAATAATTCTAGTACTATACAGAGTGTTGATTCGCGACATCTCCCCCTCCTCCAGTTTATATGCCACCGGCATATACAAACCAATAAAACTTTGGGGATCGCAAATCAACACTTTGTCGTACAACCAAACTTATACTAGATTATAATTCTACCTTAATTCCTACACTCTTAATTGTCCCTAATTATTCACTGTCATCTTTTTCTCACTGGATTCACTTCTTGATCTACACTGGTTTCTTCATTAGAGCATTTTGGTTGTTCCTAGCACGACTAGTTTCCTTTAGCTGTTTGCTGTTAAGCATATGTTCAACTTCGAGCTTCTTCTTGAAACTGTACTGAATTGTTTCGTTTCTGTTTTCTTTCTTCTTGTGAGATTTCTTATCTTTCGGCGCAGCAAGTGAATATGGTTTCAGGAGTTGAGATTTTCGAAGAAATGACCTTTCCTCCACCGGTTTTGGACACCCTCAAGACCATCGGACAATAAATTTTGGATTCCACTTTTACTTATGTTGCAACATGGAGTGCTTCATTGTCCCATATCCTTTAGTCATAGGATCACATCATACACTTTTATTTCTTATACTAGTGCACTTTAAGGACCTATTCACGCTTTGATTGCGTGTGCCATTGCATTTTTAGGACCACTTCATACACTTCTTACTTATACTATTACACTTCTAGGACCCCTTCACGGTTTTATTCCGTGTGCCATTGCATTTTTAGAACCTCTTCATAATTTTCTTACTTAAACTAGTGTACTTTAGCACCCTTTCACGCTTTTATTGCGTGTCCCATTGCATTTTTGGGACCCCTTCATACACCGCTTACTTATACTATTGCACTTCTAGGACCTTTTCACGCTTTTATTACGTGTGCCATTGCATTTTTAGGACCTCTTCATAATTTTCTTACTTATACTAGTGTACTTTTAGCACTCTTTCACGCTGTTATTGCTTGTGCCATTGCATTTTTGGGCCTCCTGTAAGTATGTCTAGGCGAAATAATGAATGATTTTGTAAAAAAATGACAGTGATTTTGCAAATGTAATTTACCCGTACCTATAATAGATTTTTTCTCAATATAATTAGAATTATTACATGATATCGTTAAATTTTCTTTAAACGGCGCTACAAATAACCATGTGTTTTCTTCTACAAGTTTCTCGAACTTTGTTGAATTTATCGTTATTAACTGCCGTTCACAGTTTTTAGGCAATCTGTCTATTGCATTAAATATTGACATTTCACAATCATCTCCTGAAATTGATATGATTTGATTGTTATTTTCATATATAAACTCGTGATTGTTTAGATGTATTAATATCTTTAAATCGTCTAATTTTAATGTTATGTGACTATTTTTCCTTTCATTTACTGCAGTGGTTCCCAAACTTATTTTGCCTACTGCCCACTTTGAGAATAAATTATTTTTTAGCGCCCCCATTTTTTCACCTACTCAAAAACCACTATAACTTCAAATTAAATTAATTATTGTGAGCTATATTAGCGGAGATTAAACATTCATTCTAAACGAGACTTTTACTATGGGTTATAGTAAAAGTCTCGTTTAGAATGAATGAGTTAACTTGAGACCTGAGCGTAGTAGGTAGTACACAACGGCGCTCAGGTCTCAAGTTAACTTTTACGGGCTACACCTGCCAATGAGAATGATTATTGAAACGCAACTTTATAGTATTCAGACAAAGTATCTTTTATTCAAAATTCAAAATAAAACAAACATAATCGATTCTAATATAAAAACTAATGTGAAGGATGAATCTGATGCTGTTTAATAAGTTTGTTGATATCAGGTTCCAATTTACTCAAGAACAGCCGCAAGTCACCACGTTCGGTAACATGCAAACGATTTCTCTTTTTAGTAAGCAGCGTTGCTACAGCACTAAATCCACGTTCACACAAATATGACGATGGGAATGCTATCAAGAATCGTTGAATGATTGACCACAATCCAGGGTACAATTGCGGGATCGGTTTTTGTAGCCAAAATTCTTGGTAGCCATTTTTGAACTTGATTTTTATTTCCTCGTTCGTTGTCAATTCTATAAGTTCTTCTTCCAGATGTGGTGATATTGCTGTGTTGACATTTGAAAACGGATCCAACACCCAGTCTGGTATTTCCAAGTTCAAAATATCCTGGTATCGTTCGGTGAAGTCAATGTGGAGCTTTTCCAAATGTTGGCAGTAGGCAAACAAGTCGTCGTTACTGCAGGATACTGATAAATTCGGAAAATTATGAAACTCACGTCTGCCCATATTCTTTTTGTGTAGAAGCAGTTTGGCTGCGAAAGCAGCAACGACATTTTTTGTTTTAATTAAATTTAGTTCATCGCCTTGCAGTTGGAGATTCATGTTGTTGAACAATTTATACAGGTCTGTCATGTAAGCTATATCATTTTTTGATGTAATGAGCTTGTTGCGCAATTCTGTATCTTTAGTTTCCAAAAACTCTATCACAGAGTCAAACAGGTTGTAAAATCGAGTCAGACAATTGCCTCTTGATAGCCAACGAACTTCGGTATGAAACAACAAACGGTTGAAATCTTCGTCATTAGTAACACAAAGCTGATGAAATAATCTATCATTCAAAGAGCAGTTACGGATTTTATTGACTGCTTTGATGACATATTGCAGTGATTGAAATAGTCGTTCACTTAAAATTTCTAGCAACCAAATGTTGTCTATGAATAACGCAATGTACAGCAAGGACATCTGGAATTTTATTTTTTACGTACGCTATGAAGCCTTTATGGCACCCTGTCATAGCCGGAGCGCCATCCGTAGCAACTGATATAATATTTTTCAAGGGAATCTCTTTCTCATCACAAAACTTTTCCAATGTATTGAATATGGTTTCGCCTTTTGTATCGGTCTCTAAATTTCTAGCAAACAATAGTTCTTCACATATTTTCTCATCTTTAATAAACCTCACGTAAGACAGCAACAATGCTTCATTAGTTGGTAAAGTGGACTCATCGAGCTGAATTGAGAATTGACTAGTCCTCAGATGATTGCACAATGATTCTTCTATGTTTCCGGCCATTTCATCAATTCGTCTTTGCACAGAATTATTACTCAAAGGAATTTTTCCGATAATATCTGCGGCCGGTTTATGAAGCACAGTAGTTATTACTTCCTTTATTGCTGGCAAAATTAACACTTCTCCGATGTTGTGTGGTTTGCCTTTTTGAGCAATTAACAAAGAGATGTTGTACGAAGCTCGAAGTCCGTCATCTTGCTTAGCAGCCGCCGAAAAGAGTTTTGCTACACTTGGCCGAGTATTATGCTTCTTCTCTAGGTCTTGAAAATATGCTACATTCTTGTCTTTCTTATCTGGATGCATTTTATTCAAATGATCTTGAAGTCTTGAAGGCTTCATTGCTTCATTCGAAAATGTTTTTAGGCATAGAAGGCACAAAGGCGACGATGGGTTTGTAGGATTTTCAATGAATCCGAATTTAATATATTCCGCACAGTATTGCCGTCTCTTCTTTTTTACTTCCGACATTGTTTTGTTTTGAGAAATACGTAAGTATAAGTGTTGAACTTAAGTACTGCTTATCTATTACGCGCGAAACCGCAAATGAAAATAAAATAAATATTACGTTGTTTATATAGGATTGCATAAGCAGCTCGCACCGACAGGAATAAGACAAACATGCATAAACTCGTTTATCTCATTCGACGCTCAATCGTACTCAACAAGTAAGAACAAGTATTCTATGAACCAGCCGATTGATACAGTTGCCTTTTTATTTGTTTGTTTGTGTCTCTTTTCGTTTCGAAACGGAGCGACCGATTGATATGTTTTTTATTTTATTTATTCAATAAAACAGGACAGATATATGAACTACTCGGAGAGAAATATCGAACCGAGTTGGTTTGAGCAATCTCTTAATTAATATTAGTTGATGTTCACAAGCTGTAGTCGAGAGTAGGGATGGGACATCGGTGGGTAAACATCGATATCAAACATCGATGTTAACATCGTTGATCAACATCGATGGTTGCAAAATATCGACTACCAAACATCGAGGTTTTTAAACATCGATAATTATATTTATAGATTTATTTTTTGGCAGTTTAACAAAAACTTTATTATAACTTAATTAATTTACGTCCTTAACAAAATGATATAAAAGATATCACTATTCAAAAAAAATAATAAAAGAAATATATACATTTATAATATGTAGTTAACTTTAGAAACTACTCAAAAAAAACTATATAAAAAAACAATATTATGCAATTACGCATGTAACAACCACATGACTTAAATCGTCTGATACTTAAAAAATATATACATTTACGTGTATCAAAGCTTTTTAAGAGAACGATTTTTATTTGGGATTTTATAGTCTTGCATTTTTTTTTGACTACGCTGGCAAATACCGAGATACATATGGATATGGTTTTATATTTCTGATGTGTCATCTTGCATTTAATACGTGTATCGTCGTGTATGATTGTACGCACTAGGGAATTTCCCGAAGAAGTATACATCGGTAATGTCTATCTCCCTTCTTTTTCTATGAAAATACGTTTACCTCCTTCACTTATTCTGCATGCATACATAATTTAACTTTTATTCTGCACATTAAAAGTACTATAAATTTATGTATTTAATTATATATTATTTAAATATTTATACTGAGTAATATTTAAAAGAGCCTAAAATGAAATATTCGAATTTATATGATATAGCACTGTGTAATTTAAATACTTCTTTTATTCGTAGACAATTTTACATCCTCGTAGCCTGTATGTGAGCTGTTAATTTGGAAACATTTTTGTATTTGTCAACAGAGGACGCTGTTTTATTTTGTGATTAGTGCAAATACATTTTGTCAAGCTTAAAAGTTCGATGTTCACTATATTTCTTCTAACATCGATAGTTTAACGATAAATCTAAATTGCAACCATCGATGCAAAAACATCGAACATCGATCCTAAAATATCGATGTTCAATGAACATCGATGTTTATCGCCCATCCCTAGTCGAGAGTCGAGAGCTCAGTCGGTGTCTAAGAGTCCTCCTAGATTCTAGATGAAATTACAAATCGCCCCCTAAGCCTTTACACAACGCCCCCATTTTTTTTCTGGGTCTCTTACCGCCCCCCTTTAGACCTGCAGCGCCCACAAGGGGGCGTTATCGCCCACTTTGGGAACCTATGATTTACTGCAATATATTGGTGTTTTATGTTTAACATAACAAATTTTACTTCATGAGTTTGACTTGTTATAGGGGTAAGTTTATACAGTTGAAAGGGAGTTGACTGTATTAATGGAATATTTAATATACAAACTAATTTATTATTTTGAAAATAAAATATAGGCTTGATAATATTTAGTAATATATTGGTAGAATGTTTTTCTAACTTTATCGGTAATTTCAATCCTTCAGGTACATATGACACTATTTTTGATAATTCCTCTATCAGTGCTGTAGGTGTTACTAGTAGTGGGTGTAAAATGCGTAGCAATCTGATATTACTTGGTTTGTTAACCTTCTTATTTTTACGCGACAGCAAAATCAGAAAACGTTGTCACATGTAATAATTGTAAGAATTTTAAATCTGATTCTGTTATATTTAAAATCTAATATCAATTACCTAAAATTAAATCTATAAGCAACTTATTTACTATCAATTCATCTTATTTAAAATACCTAATTTTAACATGCTTACTATGTTTACATAACTTCCGGTTCCCGATGTTCCGGTTTATGTTGTGTGAATCCCTTTTTTTAAACATTTTGTTAATAAGTAGATACTTTTCTTGATGCATAATGTTTCCTCAACAACATAGATTTCTTATAATTATTGATAATTCGATTTATTATTATGTTATATAATAAAATAAAAAACAATCCTATTATTTTTCTTTTTATTTGGATATAATTCTACTCGCTACACATAGTCTAATAAAATACGTAAAATATTTAATACTCTAGAAACCGCATCGGCACTCTATCAATATATTTTTTTTAAAATCGAATCGGGAGCACAATGTCACATATAGTCTCTTCTAAAATACGTATAATATTTAATATTTAAAACATCGATACTCTATCAAACTTAAAAATCGCATACAAACTCAATATTTCACGTTCTTTTAAAAAAAATCGAGTTGCCCGGCACCTCCACCACAATGTTACGGTGGAGATATTAACGCGCCTCCACCGCAATGTCACGGTGGGCTTTAACGTTAATGTCGCAGGTCTAAACCCGTGACGGGGGTTTTTGCTCTGGGGGGAGCACTCGTTTTATAATTATAAAAATAGAAAAAGGTACCTACCTTTAATTCTCCGTAGGACCCGGCTTTCACTCTCAAGAGGGCGAGTAGATTTAGTCGTCTCAATAAAACACTAATTGTAACACATTTATTTATTAAACACTAATAACAACTAGAGGACCAAAATAAGAAGTACTGCGAAGGATCACAAGTGATCGTCCTATCGGAATATCACTTATCAATTATATCATTCCGTTCGGAATGTGCTTTTTTATTGCCTCGGTAACGCCGAGTCCGTCAATACCTTGCAGAATTTGCACATTCTGTCCGTTCGATCAACTTCCGTTGAACTCATCGAACGGACATACATGATGTTGTTTAGACACTATCGACTAGTAAATCAGGATTCAGGTTACCGCTGTAATAATTCTAGTACTATACAGAGTGTTGATTCGCGACAATATTATTTTATATATAATTGTCTATAACTTATTCCACAGAGGACGATTATGTGTATAATCAACTGTATACCACATTTATTTATTTTTGGTAAGTATGTGGAATATTTTACTTTCTGTAATATTGCAATTTCAAAATAATCTGTACTGTATACTTAACTTTTTACATCGGAATCACTGATCAAGCAGAATGGGTCAATCTTTCAATATGAATTAATAATACTTTGTTCTAGAGAAATTTAAGAAATGGCTTTCACGGGGCAGTTTAATAGAATTGCGTCAGGGAATAACTTTAGTGTCAAGCCATTTCGTAAATTGCGTAAAAGGAAAGGAAGTTTATAATTTCTAATTTCGAAGTTGTAGCTCTACCACTGACGACTCGGATCTAATCATTAATTCAGTATCTCTAAAATATAAAATTGATAAAGGACTAGTGAAATGTATGAAACCGAAAATTAACTGTTCTCTATTAAAAAGTGGAGACGTAAACGATGTGTTATAAAACAGAATTAGACGTTAAACATAACGCATATGTTTCATACTTAATTTAAACATTAATGAAACTACCGATACACATAATAGTACTTAGCACACAACACATGTTAGTTTTATATTTTGTATTTACTACTTCCTTATATGAAGTATCTGTATCTCTGCGTATGTACGATCGTTTTTAAATGGCCAAAGTCATAGATAAAGCAACTACTAACAATCACAAATCACAAGGCGAAGCAATAAACATACAGTTGAGATTAAAGGACCATATCTTAATATCGACATATATACTGTATAATTTTGGTTTGAAGTTTCATCAACTTTTGATACCGTTGCTTATAAGGATGGGTGTCGTAGGGTGTGGTCTTATATTTTTTCGCTCTTTTGTGAATTGTTTTTAACGAACCATAAAAATATACTATCGTGGGATTTATCCAATATATTTATTGACAATTATACACCCCATCAGAATTTTTTAACCTTAAATTCTACAATTGTTTCCTTTAATTTTTATGCAGTTTAGGTATTTGCCTATTTCCTCTACTTCCTTTCCTTTTTACTTCGTTTCTTAAAGGACCACTATATCAAATCTATGTTTCTTTATTTCCTGTACCCAATGTTTAAGTGCCCCTTCTTGATCGGCACAAATAATATTCCAGGCTACTTTTAGCTTTCGTTCTATCTTATAATTTACTGTTCCTGTCTTTTTCATAACCATATTGCCTGTTTCGCTATACAGAAGTTCGATTTACTTTCTTTTGTTGTAGGGTTTGCTGTAGGTTTTTTGGCTTCTTCATTTTCAATTTTTCATTTGTTTTATACCATTACCAATAAATGCCGTCTAAATTTATTTTGTTATAACAAACTTTTATGTGCTTACATTTCTTCCTCTCTTGTTTTGCTATCTTTCGTATCTGTTTTGCTATTTCCCATTTATTTTTTGTTACATCCCGGTTTATATTTATATTTTCTCATCTCTGTGGACGTTTGACTTGAACATTCTGCTAATTTTCAATTCTTTATCATCTTCATTTTCCATCGCTATCAATAACTCTGCTCTCCTACTTTATGTATAGCTTCTATCTTTATTTTCACTTGTAATTCTTTCACCAAGTTCTCCATAGCTTCCTTCAGCAATTTTTTATCTTTACTATCAATTTTTAATCCTAACATAACCATATTTTTCTTCTTCTTTGCTTTTCTAATCATTTTATTCTATTCACTTTAATTTGTAGCTTAATTATTTATTTTCGTTTTTAGTTACCTTATTTTCTTGTAAGGGTTGTTTATTTCCTCCCTTATTTTCTTTACCTCATCTTAGTTTCTTCCTTCTCTAATCTTATTTGCGTTGTTTCAGCTGTAAGCTCCCTGACCATTTAATTAATAAATCCAGCTGTTTGTATTTTTCAGGTGGTCCACAAGGAGAAGACCAATAGCTGTTGATTTCTCTTACTTCTACCAAATATTAAATCTCCGGCTTGTCTCTTTCGTCTTATATCCTCGCTAGTATAATCATCGCTATCAGTCGTTTTATCCGCTCGATTATTATTGGTATTTGTTCGATCAATATATTTATGTCGGTATCTGTTATGGCTATTACACAATTAAAATAAGAATTATTGAAATGTATCCTATTTCAATTACATCAATTACATGATAGAGTTTGCAATTAGTCTAAAGATGATAGTTTTTTTTTCAAATTAAGTTTATTAATGTAAAAAAATAAATATTTACTCTTATTTATAAAATTTTAGGCTTCTGTTGGTTTGAATATTTTCGGATTGTTTGTCTACCTTTTCAATAAGCCTTTATTTATGTAATTATTTCGATAATGCTGTTCACGTTGAGCATGAAATTCACAATTTCTGTTAATCGGATGACTGCGCTTCCACATCGTCGTCATTAAAATGTGTTATCCGAATATAGAAATTGTTTGAAATACAGGCGTGAGTGCGATATTACAACGATATTGTAATTAGACATTTCTGCATTATAACAGTTTAAAAAGTCATAATGGAAGAAAACGTTTTTTTTTCAGTTTTTATCCTGAACTTGAAAGTTGTTGAATTATCAACTTTGTTGCCCGTAAAATGATATTCATTTCTAATCAATCAATTTTTCTTGGATAATACTTTTAAAGGATATCACATATTTCTCTTAAACATTTCATTAGTTCAGTATTTAAAATTAATCATTTTACTTGTTAGTTTATTAATATATTAATTTTAAACTAATGTATATATGTCAGTCCTCGGAGTAATGTGTTTCTTTTCCTTAAAAATCATTAACAATAAAATAATGCAAGTAATTTGTCATCAATTAATTTAAAATGCCGCTAATTCAAGAAATTTCTCACGTAGATATGTTCATATACATTATACGTATTCACACATTTATTTAGTATTTTCCATTATTATTATATATACAAGAATTTTTCTAAAAGAATATATTTTGTTCCTACATATTTCTTTGCAAGTTGTATATTCAGATTTTAACACTGCGTAGTTCAAATTTTGAGATGTCTGTACTTTAATGACGCTATGAAAGAGGGATGTTTGACCCAGAGACGATGGAATGTCAAGAAGGGTAATCGAATGTTCTAGAATTAAGACGTCGCAGATCGGAAACGTACCTTACGTACCCCGTAATTATGATTATTATTCAGTCAGTCGACATACAGATATCAGCATAAGTAGTAACAAGTAACATTATTAAGTAAGGCTGCCTTGTCGAATTAGCAAACTTAGTGCCATCGGCAATAATTGAAGGTGTTGCCTAATTAATATTATCCGTGACGGATACGATAAGGAAGCGATTTTTATAGGGAACAACCAAAAAATTACTCAGTGCAGACAGTGCTGAGTTAACGGGAGCAGACGTAGTCATCTCCGGATCTGAAAGAATTATTTGACCGAAAACTCTGGGCCAACGACGTTCGCTTTTCGCAGCTATCGGTCGATCGTTTCGACGTAGGCAGGTCTAGAATTTTTTACACTGAACGATTGTCCAGCAGCAATCCTAATCAGAAAGTTATTGTCTTAGCCATTATAACAATTTTCTTTCTGTTACTTATATATTTGTCGACGCTAAATGACCGAATCTGTAATTCATATAAGAAATATTGTAATTTTGTCAGAAACTAGAGTAATTATTCACTTTGTTGTAAAATTGTTTAATCTTTCTTTGAGTAGGTATTTGTTTCTAAAGTGTTAGGCCTCATTACCTTTTAATGTCAAATTTGTTTCCCTTTTCTTTTCAAGTTCAAGATTTTACTCACATTTATTTAACGTAAATCTAACTATTTAATACTTGCATATTTTAGAATAACATTTAGTTTTAGAATTTCGTTATTTACGGTCAACGCCGACTAATTCATAGTTTATGATTTTTTTTAATAGTAATATAGTGTAAATTAAATTTAACCTTTTTTTGAATTGAGTTCCAGTTTAATTATAAAACAATAGTGACCGCTGCTCTTAAACTGGCGGCGTTTCGGGCAAAAAGAGTTAATAACACCTAAATAAGAGAGCCATAACTCATATTCTTCAAGCTTAGTTAGTAATCACATTGTGCCACTGCAAAACACCAACGGCTTTTCTCCGAAGACGGCTGCGGAAGGATAACGGCGTAGTCGGCCATAAGTGACCACGCTCGATATAAGTGATTGCTGCAATGCCATACATTTTTCCTGTCTACGTGGCACCTTGACAGGATTAAGATGATTAATGTAAGAGGCTTCCCGAGAAATTCGTCGCATCAACTTTATACTTTAATAAAACTGTTTTAGCAGTACATCACCACAAAAAAGCATGTGGTTAAGCTCTGATCGTATGCGAATTTTGGTGGACAAAGTTGTCTTCTTCTAAAGGCGGCACATAGTTCGAAAGAAATTCTTTTGTGTGGTAATGTGGTGCTGAAACAATTTGTGTTTATTGAAGTGCAAAAATTATATCCGTAAGTGCCATAATAATTGACATGTCTATTTTACTCCTCGTGTACATAAACAATTGCGTAGAAGTGTATCAGTGTTTTCATGGCGATAAATAACGGGCCTTCGGGCATTTTAGTGTTCTTGCCATTTATGAAACGCAGTGGAATTAAATATGTTTCGGTCATACATGTGTAATCAAAAAGAATGCATTGATATCACTCACTTGTATTATTTAAACTATTATTAAAAAAGAAATCTTCAACCTATAATAGCCAAGGAATTCTTATATGCTGACGACTAGATAATTTCAGCTCCTAACAAAAATATCCTGCAAAGAAATATAGATATATGACACGAAACTTTAAAGAACTTTGGAATGCATATTAATAAAGGAAAAACGGAAGTATTGACAGTCTCCAAAGATGAAGAAGAAACAAATATAACAATAGATGGTTATTCAATAAAGGTGACATAAAACTTAAAATATCTTGGAACCATAATCAACCACAAAGGAGATATAATAATAATAATAATAATAATAATAATAATAATAATAATATCAATTTATTCAGTTATGCTACAAAGTATTGAACAAGTCAAGGAACTGTTAGGTACACATTAAATTCACAAGAAAAAAATCAGACAACAATACATTGCTTCAACAAATGAACAAACATTTAAATAAATATAACATGTATTCTAATTGCTGAAGCTAAAATATATAAAAGATTAATAATGAAAGATTAAATATTAAGTAAAAAATTCGTCGACAGAGTATAAAGTCATAGCATGATATATAGGCAGATGTGAATAATAGAATAAAAATTGTAAACTGTTTATATCATATTTTACATATTTTTTAATTACATTTACATATTTTTAAATAAGAGAGAGGTAAGCAGGGAAACGAAGGCAAAGATTTACTACATAATATTTCTTTCGACACTATGCTATGGCAGCGAGTCATGGGTATTGACTAAGAGGCTGAAATCAAGAATAATAGCGGCCAAAATGAGTATTTTAGGGAGAGTAGATGGTGTTACCAGACTGGATAGGATTAGAAATGAGAAGATATGAGAAAAACTAGGTAACGAGTAATAGAAATAATCCAGGAAAAACAACTTAGTTGGTTTGAACTCCCCACACGCATGAGTAACACGAACCCTGTAAAAGAAATATGGGAGGCCGGCTGGAACAAGAGGAGAAACAGAGGTAGACCAAGAAGAGTATCGAATCAGGAGATAGCGTAGCTGCTGGCGAACCGGGGAAGCACCAGGAAAGATGCTCAAAAAATATCTAAAGATATAACAGGACGGAGAAAATTTGGCAAAGCAGAACGCCTCGACGCCTAACGGCAACAGAGGATATGGATAAGTAAGTAAGTCAATTACAAAAGATATTTCGAAATGGGGTATGCTTTTCTTACGTAATGATATAAAGATGGGTGCAAAGCAAGCATGTTATGAATTAAAGAAACATGAGTATACGAGGGACGCCAAAAAAGCAGAAGAATGGTTTCTAGATGAGAATAATGAATGCAAAAAAGAATTATTAAATATTCAAATTATAGTGAATTGAATTATATTCCAGTACATATAAAACAAAGGCTGTCATTCTACGAAATTTTTTGTAGAAACCATAAGCGGAACACTTAGCGGAGAAATCAACGAATTCTACCTTACCAGAGTATCCATCAAGGAAGTCAAAAGAAGGATATCCTTTATTACCATCTAAAAAGAAAGCATAAAGTTACCAAAAGCAAAATTATGCATTATAATTACGATAGAAACTTTAGAATTCAGATCTCAATATTAATAAACTATACTTCTCTGCTTGAAACATAAGCTGAGTAATTCATAAGGCTTATACTCTTGTTGACGTGTAGAAATATATATAATACTATAGAAATCTTATTAAATTTTAATTATAATCGCTATGTTGTATTTATATATTGCAAATTGGTATAAAATTTTAATAGTATCGTCATAATAATGGGTCCCATTAAATAAATCTTGTACTTGAAGATTCATACTTTAATGAATTTGTAAATGTAAAATAATATTTCGAAGAGTCACATTGATTATTGCTGTTAAGTAATTGTTATTTAAAAATGTATTTTTAAATGCTCGATTTGATATTACAGTAAATGAAATTTAGTGAAAACAACCTAAAGCATCAAAATTTATCAAATAGGTCAAATAGTCATGATTTACATTATAACTTAATTAGATATATTTTTATATAAAGAATTAAAAGGAATCGTTCTCTATTTTTTGCCGATATTTCGCATTACATACTAATGCTTCTTCTGGGCTTAACTACAATATTAATATGAATTACAGTATTGAAATTTAAAGTAGTAATAAAATAATCTATTTAATATTAAAATTGACTCACAATTTGAACTTTTTTGAGGGAGAATCGCATCTGACTATGAACTATGTTGTTTTATACAAATCGTTTCAGATAACATATTAAAAACTTTTTAAAAAACTGGTACATATAAATTTAAAAAACAGATACATGTGTTAATAGAGTATTAAAACGGACAAGAACAACATGTTTACCCATTGACAGGTGACAAAGCAATGAATTGATCTGTAAGGGACAACCGTATCAAGGCTGCAACTTAAATATGATATTGCCAACCTAGTGTGTTCAGATTTGGATTTAGATCGATTAAGTAACGTTTATTTTTATTTGCTTTCATTTAACAAAAACTAATATCACTATCAATTCAAACTACAAAAATTAAAATGCCATTTCCTTAATAGTTATAGTATACAAGACTAATTTATACAAGTTACTAATTGTCATAATTAATGGATATAACTTAGCTCAACCATATTAATTATAAGCACTTCATTTTCTAGTCACACTGTATAGTTAAATGCACTGTATACTTTAATTCTTTCAACAAATCCAAATCTGAACACACTAGGTTGGCAATATCATATTAAAGTTGCAGCCTTGATACGGTTGTCCCTTACAGATCAATTCATTGCTTTGTCACCTGTCAATGGGTAAACATGTTGTTCTTGTCCGTTTTAATACTCCATTAACACATGTATCTGTTTTTTAAATTTATATGTACCAGTTTTTTAAAAAGTTTTTAATATGTTATCTGAAACGATTTGTGTAAAACAACATAGTTCATAGTCAGATGCGATTCTCCCTCAAAAAAGTCAAAATTGTGAGTCAATTTCAATATTAAAAAGATTATTTTATTACTACTTTAAATTTCAATACTGTAATTCATATTAATATTGTAGTTAAGCCCAGAAGAAGCATTAGTATGTAATGCGAAATATCGGCAAAAAATAGAGAACTTTGTAACTGTAGATGTTTTTTTATGCTGGATCCCCTAACGATTCCTTTTAATTCTTCATTCAGGCAGCAGAGACTTCTTTCCAAGTTTATTTTTATACAGTGAGCTCAAAAAGGTTGGAATAAATTCATTTAAAAATCAACCTTTAATTTTTTTAAAAAACGCTGGGACCCGTCAATTTTTATTTTTAGATGGGCATTTTTTAAACTAATTTTTGTTTATACAGGGTGACTCAAAAAAAGATTTCATTTGAGACTTCAATTTTTTTTAATTGAAACACCCATTTTTTTATTTTATTTTCGAAATACAGGGTGTACCACTCCCAGGTCAAATATCTCGGAAACGGATAAAGATATTTAAATTTTATAAAATGTAGTTACTCAAGACTGTGATCGACTCTAGTTTGCTCTCACAATTGTGTTTTATTATGTGAAGATATAGATGGCGCTGCGATGAAAAGAATTTCTTTGATCGCCACAATCTTCATTTGTTTTTGAATTGAAAGAGTATAAAATTAATGTAAATTTTATTATTTGTGTTAGTTTCCAAAATTTAACGGTTTCATAGATATTCGTGTTTAAAGAAAGTAAGAGTCATTTTAAAGTTTTGTTTAAATATTTAAACGGATCAAATATAACTAAAAAGATGTTCAAAATTGTTGCCTTCTTGCTTGCTACATAACGTATATCGCCTTATTAGTTCTCTTCCGCTAACATTTAACAATGTATTTCTACTAATTTTTTGAACACTTGCATAAATTTTATTATAAATGTCGCCCATATCTGTCATGGGTTCCTTGTAAACTTCGGCTTTCAAATAACCCCACAAGAAAAAATCTAACGGGGTTAGATCCGGCGAACGAGCCGGCCACCTAAGGACGCCATTAGTACCAGTCCAACGACGTAGGAACGTTTGATTAAAATAGTCAGTAGCTATGTGGGCATTATGATGTAACCACATATTATTTCGCAGCTCTATAAGAACATCTTCCAAAAGTAGTGATAACTCATTTTGCAGGAAATGTATGTAGCGCACATCTTGTTTCATGATAAAAGTGGGGGCCTAAGATATATCCGGTTAAAATTCCACACCAAACGTTAACGCCAAAAACTGTTTGATTTCTTGTTTGCCTTATCCATCGAGGATTATCTTCTGTCCAATATCGAGCGTTATGCATAACTAAACTACCCTTGTTGTGAAAACGATATTCGTCATTCCACATGATCTGATTCATAAATTTGTTGTTTTCGGTTACAGAAAATTCTGCCAGAAAATCGAGTCTGCGTTGATTATCTCCTATTCTTAAATGATGCACTAAATGAACTTTATACGGAAAGTATTTATTTTCTTTTAGAATCCTATGGCAAGAGGTTACAGATAGATCATGCTGTTCTTTTCATTGCCGTAATGATGTATGTGGATTATTATTAACTGTTTGTAGTACCGCTGCCGTAATTTCACCATTTCTCACTCGTTTCTGCCTTAATTGTTTTTGTTTTTTGAAGCTACCGTAATTTCTATGATTTCCACACTTATACTAATAAATGTTTTGTGATCTGGTAAAGGCCTGTTGGGAAAGCGTAGAGAATATAATCGCATTGCTTCAGATGCATCTCTACGGGATTCTCCATAAATTAAAACCATATTAAGTTTGTCTTAATTTGTGTGTAAAACCATATTTTTAATACGCAAAGTGAGGAAATGTTTGAATGAAGCTAATTATAAAGACAATTAATAATCAAGCAAATGTCACTAATGTGTGCTAATGTCAAAATATTTACTAAATAATGTTTACTGCTATTTTTCCCTACAAATTAAATATTTAAACAAAATAAAGACAAAACTTTAAAATCTCTTACTTTCTTTAAACACGAATATCTATGAAACCGTTAAATATTGGAAACTAACACAAGTAATAAAATTTACATTAATTTGAATACTCTTTCAATTAAAAAACAAATGAAGATTGTGGCGAACAAAAAAATTCTTTTCATCGCAGCGTCATCTATATCTTCACATAATAAAACACAATTGTAAGAGCAAACTAGAGTCGATTACATTCTTTAGTAACTACTTTTTACAAAATTCAAATATCTTTATCCGTTTCCGAGATATTTGACCTGGGAGTTTTAAGTGGTACACCCTGTATACGTAAAATTTCAATTACATTTCGTGTATTATAACCTAAGTCTAAGTTAAGTTAGCTTATTTCTTTTCATTTAAACTGTACATATTAGGAGTTAAACATAATCAAATTTACTGAAACATTTAAACATTAATACCATTTTTATCTGTTACCTAGGTTATTTAACATTGACGTTGAAGTTCATTCCCTGTCAAAAGTATTTAAACATTTGTATAAAAGTTCTAATAACAGTAGTTTTTTTTAACTATAAAATGGCACGAGTAAATGAAAGGGAGCGCATAGAAATACTAATGATGATTGGCTATGGAGATAGGATGCGTACCCAACTGGAAGTTGCCGAACTGTTCAACAATAAATACCCAAACAGAGCGCCTATATCTCAATCAACTATTAGTAAAATTGAAAAAAAATATAGGGATTTGGGGCATGTGAGAGATAATTATGTAAAAGGCCGGCCCACTATCTCAGAAGATGTGCAGTTGAATGTGCTATTATCCGTTGAAGAGAACAACCATTAAGTTAGTCGCGCTATTGCTGACGAGAACAAAATTAGTCAAGGATCTGTATTAAACTATTTACATAAAAATAAATGGCATCCTTATAAAGTTCAGTTAGTTCATGAACTAAATAAGGACGATCCAGATAGAAGAATGCAATTTTGTGAAATAATGAAGGAGAGATGTATTGATGATCCTCAATTTTCACGAAGAATTGTGTTCTCGGATGAAATAACGTTTTGCCTAAACGGAACCGTGAATAGGCAAAATTTCCGTTATTGGGCTACAGAAAACCCTCATTGGATTATGGAGTGTCACACAAAATACCCTCAAAAAGTAAATGTTTGGGCTGGGATTATTGGAAACAGAATTTTGGGTCCCTTCTTCTTTGACGGCACTTTGACTGGAGAAAGATATCTAGAATATCTAGAATTCGATTTGATACCTGCGCTTGCTGTAGTGTATCCAAATCCAGAAGATCCTGACATTCCCAATGATAGCTTATGATATCAACAGGATGGAGCACCAGCCCATTTTACTCGCCCGGTGCGTGAATATTTAGATAGTGTTTTTCCTGGAAGGTGGATTGGTCGACGGGGCCCAATAGAATGGCCGGCCAGATCCCCTGATTTGACCCCGTTAGACTATTATCTGTGGGGCTACCTAAAATCTAAAGTGTATATCAACAGACCGAACAATATTGACGAACTTAAAACCCGAATAAGACAAGAAATGAGACTGATAGAACCTCAAATAGTGCACAATGTTTTGCAAGAATTCGAAGATCGCCTCGGATATTGCCAGGATGTTGGTGGTGGCCAATTTCAACATTTATTAAATTAATATTTCACAATTTAATTACGAATCATTGAGACATTTATTATTTAGAATTAAATAATTTTTTTTTAATTACATTGATTATTTTAGAAAAGAACTTAACCTAGACTTAGGTTATAATACATGAAATGTGATCAAAATTTTACGTAGAATCCGAAAATAAAATAAAAAATGGGTGTTTCAATTAAAAAAAATTGAAGTGTCAAAGGAAATCTTTTTTTTGAGTCATCCTGTATAAACAAAAATTAGTTTAAAAAATGCCCATCTAAAAATAAAAATTGACGGGTCCCAGTGTTTTTTAAAAAAATTAAAGTTTGAATTTTAAATGAATTTATTCCAACCTTTTTGAGCTCACTGTATATATACATATATATATAGATATACAAAGGAAAATAATCAATGACCGAACCATGGTAAAGCAGAGATACTAATTATCAGGTTAGCGGTATCTATGGAAAATAAAACGCCTTTTTTGTCTCAATCTCAATATTTCGCTATATATATATATATACAGGGTGAGTTTTTTTTCATTATTTGTATGGGGATCTCGAAAACCAAAAGAGATACGCATTAGGTTAAATGGAGGAAGATTTGCATCTTTATAAGCCTCATCCAGATACGTTTTTGTCAATTTAAGAAAATGCATGGTTTACTAGATATTTTCAAAAAATAGAAATTCTCCAAAACCTTTTCAGTGCTATAACACTTCTATTCTTAAAGTTAGAAAAAAACTTTTTGAATATTGTTTTTAAGAAATTCAATTTCAAACAACGAAAACTTCTTAAATTTTTAATTTTGCTTAGCATTTTTGAGTTAGCAAGCAAAGTCTATTTTTTTAAAATGGAAACTATAGTTGGCTATGACATATTCTAGTAGTGCATTTTTTTCTGCCTGCAATGATTTAAGGGCTGTAGCACTTATTTTAATAAATAACTGCACAATACACTATTATTATGGTTAACAAAAATCATGTTATGCCATGGAAAAGAAAAGAAACTTATAATATACAATGTAATACTAGAAACAATAAAAACGCTAAACGAATTAATTATTAACAACACGTAACGCGCTAAATTTACATTAAGTGTTCGAAATGCCCACCATTATTATCGACGCACATACGGCACCTTTTCAGCACTGAGTTAATAGCTCTCCTAATTTTGCACCCATCTAAGCTATCAAATACATTAATAACAGCTTCCAATATCTCCTCTTGGGTTGCATATGATCGCACATATACGAGATCCTTTATTGCTCCAAAGACGAAGAAATCTAACGGTGAAAGATCTGGGGAACGTGCAGGCCATAAAACAGGACCATTTCTGCCGATCCACGAGTTTGGAAATAATTCATCTAAACATCTTTTGACCTGTGCCTGATAGTGAGGCGGGGCAACGTCGTGTTGGAACCACCGTAAATTTGTACGGGTCTGTAAATTTAATTCATCTAGGATATTGTCGAAATCTTACCTAAGAAATTGCAAATATCGATTTCCGGTTAAAGTTTCATTAAAAATAAATGGCCAAACAAGTTGCGAACCAATAACACCACACCATAAATTGAAGCCAAACCTAATCTGGGGTCGCCTTTCTTCTAAACGGTGAGGATTTATTTGCGCCTACAGGTGTTCATAATGGCAATTGAACATGCCCCAGTTTGTAAAACGTGTTTCGTCGGTCCAAAAGATCTGCATCGGAAAGTTATTATTTTCATGGCGCATATTTACGAACCAAGCACAAAAATGTAATCGTCTTTCATCGTCTCCAGGGTGTAGAGTTTGACCAACTAATTTTTTATAAGGATGATAATTATGTTTTGATGAAATTCTCACTACTGTGCGTTGTGAGGTAGCAGCGCCTTGTGCAATTTGCCGTAATGATGTTGATGGATTCTGATTAACAGCAGCTAAACCATTTATCTGCGTGTTTTCACCAATATTACCCTTATTTCTAGGTTTAACAAGACTTCCATACTCTTTTAAATTATTGTATAAATTCTTGAAGGTGTCTAATGATGGTTGAGGGCGATCAAAATACAATAAAAAATAGCGTTCGGCGGTTCTTTACTATTTTTGTTACAAGTAATGTAACATTTAATCATATCAATTTTCTCAAGATTTGTGTACACCATAACTAACTTTGTAAAGCAACTAAATCACTAACAAAACCGACTATAGTCACCCTAATGAACGAACTGTCAATGATAAAGTAAACCTAATGCTTCAATTATTAATATCGCGTTTTCCATGGCAATACATGCTTTTTATTACACATAATAACAGTGTATTATGCTGTTATTTATTAAAATAAGTTCTACAACCCTTACATCATTGCAAGCAGAAAAAAATGCTCTATTAGAATATGTCATAGCCAACTATGGTTTCCATTAAAAAAAAATAGACTTTGCTTGCTAACGCAAAAATGCTAAGCAAAATTAGAAATTTAAGAAGATGTCGTTGTTTGAAATTGAATTGCTTAAAAACAATATCCAAAAAAAATTTTTCTACCTTTAAGAATAGAAGAGTTATAGCACTTAAAAGGTTTAGGAGAATTTCTATTGTTTGCAAATATCTAGTAAACCATGCATTTTCTTAAATTGACAAAAACGTATCTGATGAGGCTTATAAAGATGCAAATCTTTCTCCATTTAACCTAAGGCGTATCTCTTATGGTTTTCGAGATCCCCATACAAATAATGAAAAGAAAAAACTCACCCTGTATATATTCCATGTCATTGGAAAATGAATAAATATCTTTTATACTTTAATTATACTTTCTTTTTGTTATTTATTATTCAGTTATGTTCAGATATATTATTCTGAACGTTATTCATTTTGGTGCAGTAAGCTATACGTTATTACGTTTTCTCAAATCTATATATATGTAGGTACTAATTTTAGAATGTATCTATTATAAATTCATTGTTTATTTTCAACTAATGTGTAGTGGTATGTGCATTTGCAAGGTTATTATTGATCGAATCACATTAATAAAAATTAAATAATCGATACCTCATATTCAACCGTTACTTTCTTCACGCATGCGAAAAATTCAAGTTGCATACGATCATTTAGTTGCGTTTGTTATTCTTCTCCACTAAACATAGTAATTTTTATTTAACAAGGCTTTAATTTGAATTTAGCAGGGTTTCCAATTATACAAAAGTTGTTCTAAACTAAGATTTAAATACTTTTATCTTCTGAAAAAATAAACAAAATCCTACTGTACTACATCTATTCTCTTAATAAATCTCTATAGGATGCATACTAGACGAGATATTCGAAAAAAAGTGCTACTCGCTAAGAGTGAAAGTGTTACTTCCGGTCCGAATTTTGAAATTTCTTTTATACAAAAATTGTTCCAAATCTAGCTCTAAATACATTTGGACTGTTGATAAATATATGTAGAATGCATAATTTACGAGATATTTGCAAAAATCGCTATTCGATAAGTGTTACTTATGGAGTCCGAATTTTGAAATTTTTTTTATACAAAAGATATTGAAAATTAAGTTCTAAATACTTTTATACTCATAATGTATCCGACTAAAAAGCCTGACTTGCGAAATAGAGGGGGGGGGGGGAGAGAAGGAGATTTCAAAAATCTCTTCTACTGAAAATCTAATCAGATCTCAGAGGAAAAGTACTGTTGAATATAAAATTTGTTACTGACAACTGTAGCCGTTTGGCAGCTGTCGTGGTTACACTTACTCATACATAGAGAGAGATGGAGCAAGAGCGAGCGAGGGAGGGAGGGATGGAGGAAGTTTTCATTATCACAACACTTCCTTACACTGCGTATGAGAAAGTAACAATAAAGTGTCGCAAAAAGAAAATAATACGTAGTAGAATCACACATGAAATTTCCGAAATTTTTTTTTTAGTTTGCTACTATTAATAAGCAAATTCGCACACATATTATGTACTACTACCTAGAAGACTATCATGCAATGAAGCAATTCGTCATCTTAATTGGAAAATACACTAAATATTGTTATCAGCCAAAAAAAAAATAACTTCCCTACCGGAAGTTATTTTTTTTTTAATTAAATTAACTATTTTTTTATTCAAAAAAGATGGTAGTGACTTATTATATCATAATATATATAGAATCTATCAAGAACAATTTATTATCAGTTGTTAATAAACAAGATTAGTATTTATAGAAGCATGTTGGCCAAACCTATACCGTATGTTATTACTAGACAGCGGATGTGCCAGGTTTAAATTACCACGGAGCAAACAAATAATGGTAAACCAACACGCAGTTACTGAATAGCACTATTCATATGGTGAACTGCAACATCTCTTTACTCCCGAGAATGCTAGCAAAAAAAGTCGTCTTTCCTCATAAAATTCGTTTCTTCATCGGCGTAGGTAGTAGCGTGAGGGGTTTTAAAAATTCATTATATTTACCTAATATTTCACATGATAAATAAAGTATATATTGCAGTGATCTTGAATAAATAATAATATGTAAATAAATAAGTATAATCAAGATCACTTCAAGATTTTATTTAAATTAATTTTATTTTATTCATTTTTACCATAATGTGTATATAAATATTCACTATATCGATAATTTACTAAAACTTTATTTTTATTTAAGTAAAACAATAAAAGGATCTTAGTAAATTTTTATAAGGTTATAATATTAAGACGTATTAAATGTTACGTGAAAAGGATCGAGCAGGTGTTTCTCGCACAGACACTTCTAGCATTGGCAAAGATCGACTGGGTGGACCGGCGTAAAAAGTATTGTTTATCAGGTGCACGGCTGAGTCATAAACGTATAGACGAATTTATATTCGCATGTTTGTTTACCTTTTTCAAGGATTATTAATACACTGTTTCCCCATGCGACCGATAAGAGCAGCACCGTCGATTTACAATTTTGGAAGTGGATTCGTGTTTGCCGAAAGTGGCCGGATGTTTTTATAAAGAAATTTAAGCATAAAAGCGCGGACGGATAAAATTTCCGGGATTGCTGGTGAAAACCGCAATATTAACTAGTCTAAAAGTAGGTAATAAACCACTCCCTCCTTCTTTTTAAAGGATTATTTTAAAATCCGGACTTAGAATAAATTTTGAGATTTTCGATACTTATAAAATCTTTACAAGATTCTACACTTATAATAATTTTATTTTTAACATGCAGCGCGTATTACATTAAAATGTCTAGATGTATTTGAATAACTACCTATGTATGAAATACTCTTATTTATGAACTCGGTTTTGAATTTATTTAATTTCATTTTATTTTCTTTTTCCTAGAGAGTTTTGTTTTGCATGTAGGGGTACTATGCCATACATTATGACAAAACCTTCTAGCATTTGTAATGATAACTTTGAATAGCATAATCATTTTCTTTTCCGTATAATTTATTTTTCTTTTAAATTTATTCATCCTACAAAAGATATTTGAAATTAATAATTTTGTTTTATGTGTATATAGGTTATATATAAGTGAATAAAATTTTTCATTGAGAATTATGGAAGAGTTTAATACGATGTATGAAGAGTTAAGGTGATTAAACAATATTTGTTATAAATGTGTGTATAGTGGCGTCTCAAAATTCTTTATTTGTAGTGGTGTTTTTGTATTGGAATTTCGTGAAAAAGGTAAAGTTTATTTTCTTTTAATATATATATATATATTATTTCTTTTGATATGAGAATTAAGTATGTTTTGTTGTATTTGGGTGTTCAATATTAACGTGTTGAATAATACATCAGGGATGTGTGAAATGAATTATGTCATTATTTAATTCATAGCATGGAGTCCTGGTGAATTTGAAATACACGAATTGGTCTTGGTGGTACTGCGTTTGGGAGCGAGAAAAGGCACCAGGCAGAACTAATCAGGGCTGAGTTAATTTATTGAATACGTAGATACATTATTTTATTTCATTTTATTTATTCAATTTAAAAATTTATATATTCCTTAAGGAGTGTGCGCATTGTGATGTATGTTCGGGTTGCGTCCGACGAGCTGAAAATGACATGCTCGTAGGGTGGAACTTTGGGATACTCATCTGTGTGAATTTGTTATCTGATGGTACTGTGTTGGGAGCGAGAAAAGGCGCCGGACAGGACTAATTAGGGCAAAGCCACTTCCTTAATGTCTATATTTTGTTATCAAATAGTAGACCGCACAATTTTTTTTTTATTTACATTCCAGTACAATTCATCACGGGTAATTTATTTTATTTTTGATTGTTTACATGTATCTATGACAAATATTAATAATAATAATCACGTTCACATTTTAGATATAAGCTGGCACGACATGATGATTTCATTTATTCTTTATTTCTTGTAATATTTTATTGTTTATGATGTATAAATTTGAATTATGACTGAATATTGATTTTAGATGTGTAAATATTTGTAGATTAAAACTTTTGAATTCATTTAAAATTATCTTATTTTTAATAAAATAGATGTTAAGATTTATTTTGTATTTTATTTCTTTACCTGACCTGGAGATGATTAAAGAGAAGGAGAATCAAGTCATATTTTCTGCCCCTGAGAGAACTATTTATTTTCAAACTGAGCTAGTTACATGTAGAATGTTTTGCTTAACCTACCTTTCAGCAGAAAGTTCACCGTATCATAGTCTAGCATAAGGCCTAGCACTAGGATGCGTGCTTGACTCTCAGTTACGTATTAATTAAGTAAATTTAATTTATTTTATATATCTATAAATTTGTAAGAGTCACAGCATATATATGGCGACCAACGTAGTGGGGCAAAGCTTCTACATTTTAAACTATTTAGATAAAAATTAATTGATTATTTAATATTCGAGTAGCTGTGTAATTAAAGGGAGGTATTTTCACCTTTAAGTGCATTTGAATAATTAATAAATATAATTCACAAATAAAATTTTGTCAAGTTTTGATTTATTTTTCTCCACAAATAAGTCTCTTTAAGTGCCAGGACAGATAAAGTAAATATGTCTGAGTATAAAGGTGAGGGTGAAAGTCCTGAAAGTGGTATGGATACCAAATATTTATTTGAAACGTACAGGGAACCACAAGGCATTTCCTCTGTGACAGATTCAGAAAAGACGCTACCTCTTGATGAGGATGAAAATGTAACTGAAAATGTAAAAATTGAAACGAAAGAAATGCCAGGTGGAGACAGATTTGATATTTTATTTGAAAAACTTTTCTGTAAATTGGAATGTGACAAGATAGAGATGAATAAAAAGTTAGATGAGAATAAAATAGAAATGAAAGTAGAAATGAATAAAAAGTTTGATGAAAATAAAACTGAAATGAATGAGAAGTTTAAAGAAAATAAAGAAGAGATGTATAGAAATAAAATGGAGATACAAGCCGTAGTAAAGTCGATGAATGAGAAAATTGATGAAAGAATTAAAGCTTGTAGAATGGAAATGTCTGCAATGAACAATAAAATAAATGAAGATATGAAACAAAGTGTTACACAGATCAATGAAAAAATTGAAGCAAATGAAAAGAAGTGTAAGAATAGCAGTGAATTCTTGATAGACGAAATGAATCAGAGGGCCAGGGTAACAAAAGAAAATTTTAAACATGTAGAAGAAAGGATTGGAGGACAAGATGAAAAAATACAATTCTTGGAACTGAAGGTGGACAGTAGTGCCATGTCAGTTCAGAAAGATGTTCAAAATTTAACAAACAAGTTTGAGGACTGTAGAGTTAAATATGGTGCATGCACAGACTCTCTTTTAAAGCTACAGGATATGACATTAAATTGTCAAGATACAATTAAGAATTTGAAAACGAGAGTTGAGCAAGGTACAATTACACCTTGTGTTGTACCGCAACAGATATCAATTGGTACGGAAAATATACCAAAATTTTCTGGGTATAATAAAGACAACCCAATGGCATTTCTTAAAACTATAAAGACATATATTCGTGGTATTAATGATGATATGTCAAAATTACATTTCATGAGAGGGTGTCTTAGAGATTATGCGTTATTATGGTACGATATGGTAATTGATGAGGTACAGACGTACGAAGAATTAGAAAATATGTTTATTAGACAGTACTGGGGACAAACTCAGCAAAGACGCATTAGACATGACCTTACCTTTGGAAAATATCGTTCCATCACGTCTAGAGAAAATTATGTTATTCGGAAATATTCTTTCTTGAAACATATACAACCTGTGATCCAGGAGTGTGACATTGTTACCCAATTAGCTAATCATTTTGAGCATGAGGTAGTACAAGCAGTTGCTTTACAGGGTATAGACACCGTTGAGCAACTCTTGGAATTGGTAAAGCGTCTGGACGACGTGGAAGATAGGAGTGTACCTCAGAATAAAAATGGGTATAAAACAGGTAACAATGGTAACTATTATAATCCTCAGCAAAGATATAATGGTAATAACCACAATCACCAACAAAGGTACAATGGTAATCGGTATCAGAATAATAGTTACCAGGGAGGAAGGGTGGAGAATGGTAACAACAAGAACATGGGTAATAATAGTAGTAGTAGTAATAATAATAATAATAATTGGAGACAGGAGGGTCATGTAACAAGAAAATACGAAAAAAATGAAACAGAAGATACCCGAGGATTTAATAACATAATTATAGAAAATAAAGAAAATAAAACAGAAGCTGTGATGAAAGGTGAATCAAGAGGAGCAATAAAGAAGGACCTGGATTTTTGGTAGGTCCAACCAAAGGGAAGAAAAAGAAGAAACAACGTAACAAGAAAAATTTTATAGATTTAAGTAATATAACCACTGAATTTCCACTGGTAGATGTTAAAGTAGGGGATGTATATGGTGTAGCTGTAATAGATAGTGAATTAGAATTGTCACTTTTAGATGGGGGATTATTTGATAAAAGGTTTGAAAAATTAGGTTTTTACAAGCAAGATAATGTATTTTGTATAAATATAGAGATGGGTGATGTAGAACTTGTAACACAATTTATTGTTACACCAAGGTTAAAATATTGCTGCGTACTTGGGATGGATTTTTTGAGTCTATATACATCAAAATTGGAAAGGGAAAATAGAACCTTCCACAATAGAAAAGTAAACATGTCTTGGGACAAAGGTGCTCAAGATGACAAAATATTAGTTAATAATTCAATCATTGATAATTTTGATAGGGACCTCACTTTAAAAATAAATAATGATAGTTTGATTGACAAGGATAAAGGTTCACACCATGTGGATGATCTTCAAAAAGAAGAGTCCATGTTTGCCACGGGTGACATAAATAATAAATGTACACACCATGTGGAGGGTCTTCAAAAGAAAGACGCCACGAAATATATGGGTGACATAATAAATAAATGTTCACACCGGGAAATAAATATGGGTGACAAAAATTTGATTTGCAACAAACAGATTAATAATGATAATGTGAGTGATCCTTTGACAAAAGATGTTAAATTATTTAATGGTAATGTAGATTTAGCAGTAGACTATGATAATTGTTTTAAAACAGAAACGACTCATCCATCTTCCCATAAGCAGAAATTAAGTGTTCAATTTAAAATTAAAAGTTTGTTAAAAAAAGATATCATAGAAACTTTAGTATATAACTTAATGAACCCCATCACAGTAGTAATTAAGGAATATTTAGATTATTTAGAAAACACCAAGAATAATAAATTAAGTTTATGTTTATTTCAATCAATAAAACAACAGCTACAACTCCCCAAATTAATAGAAACATTATTGTTAATAAGTACTAATGCAAAGTGGTTTGTAAACGTTAATTCTCTTTGGTTGGTACAGCTATATAAATGTTTCATTAAACTATATCCAATAGTGGTAAATTTATTAGTGAATTTAAATAAAATTGTTCATAAGGAACAAAATATTTTACATTATGGGTATGTAAAGCCCGTACAGCATATACTAAACTCACATGATGAAAATGTGTCACATCATGTGAATGATAAAATGATTTTACAAGAGGGTGTGAAATTTATATGGACCCATGCGAGAATAGAGGTTTTGGATGCAGTTGAAAGGTACCCACAGCCCAGATACTTAAAAATGTTAAGAAGTTTTCCCAAAATAGTGGACTACAATTGCCACTTCATTTTAAGGGAACTCGATGATGCAATTACAATATTGGTAATACCTATGAAAGGTGTAAAATTTAAAGAATTTAAGTACACTTTTGTATATATATTTATAAGTAGTTTAATTAATTTAGGTGTTTTAAATGTCATTTGTTTAAACTTTCTCGTCATGAAGGGAGTGAAGTTTAAAATAAACTCCAAGAGTTTTGCATATTTACTCCTGACTTGTATATAGATAGAATAAGCATATTATAGGGAAATTTCATGTCTCTATGCTTTATATCAATAATATGATAAGCAATCTATAAGTATATTGACTGGTATTTATGGGAAATCTTGAATTTATACCATTGGCATTAGCGATTCTCGCTTATAAATCGCAGATATTCCCATAGGGATATTTATGCAGTGATCTTGAATAAATAATAATATGTAAATAAATAAGTATAATCAAGATCACTTCAAGATTTTATTTAAATTAATTTTATTTTATTCATTTTTACCATAATGTGTATATAAATATTCACTATATCGATAATTTACTAAAACTTTATTTTTATTTAAGTAAAACAATAAAAGGATCTTAGTAAATTTTTATAAGGTTATAATATTAAGACGTATTAAATGTTACGTGAAAAGGATCGAGCAGGTGTTTCTCGCACAGACACTTCTGGCATTGGCAAAGATCGACTGGGTGGACCGGCGTAAAAAGTATTGTTTATCAGGTGCACGGCTGTGTCATAAACGTATAGACGAATTTATATTCGCATGTTTGTTTACCTTTTTCAAGGATTATTAATACACTGTTTCCCCATGCGACCGATAAGAGCAGCACCGTCGATTTACAATTTTGGAAGTGGATTCGTGTTTGCCGAAAGTGGCCGGATGTTTTTATAAAGAAATTTAAGCATAAAAGCGCGGACGGATAAAATTTCCGGGATTGCTGGTGAAAACCGCAATATTAACTAGTCTAAAAGTAGGTAATAAACCACTCCCTCCTTCTTTTTAAAGGATTATTTTAAAATCCGGACTTAGAATAAATTTTGAGATTTTCGATACTTATAAAATCTTTACAAGATTCTACACTTATAATAATTTTATTTTTAACATGCAACGCGTATTACATTAAAATGTCTAGATGTATTTGAATAACTACCTATGTATGAAATACTCTTATTTATGAACTCGGTTTTGAATTTATTTAATTTCATTTTATTTTCTTTTTCCTAGAGAGTTTTGTTTTGCATGTAGGGGTACTATGCCATACATTATGACAAAACCTTCTAGCATTTGTAATGATAACTTTGAATAGCATAATCATTTTCTTTTCCGTATAATTTATTTTTCTTTTAAATTTATTCATCCTACAAAAGATATTTGAAATTAATAATTTTGTTTTATGTGTATATAGGTTATATATAAGTGAATAAAATTTTTCATTGAGAATTATGGAAGAGTTTAATACGATGTATGAAGAGTTAAGGTGATTAAACAATATTTGTTATAAATGTGTGTATAGTGGCGTCTCAAAATTCTTTATTTGTAGTGGTGTTTTTGTATTGGAATTTCGTGAAAAAGGTAAAGTTTATTTTCTTTTAATGTATATATATATTATTTCTTTTGATATGAGAATTAAGTATGTTTTGTTGTATTTGGGTGTTCAATATTAACGTGTTGAATAATACATCAGGGATGTGTGAAATGAATTATGTCATTATTTAATTCATAGCATGGAGTCCTGGTGAATTTGAAATACACGAATTGGTCTTGGTGGTACTGCGTTTGGGAGCGAGAAAAGGCACCAGGCAGAACTAATCAGGACTGAGTTAATTTATTGAATACGTAGATACATTATTTTATTTCATTTTATTTATTCAATTTAAAAATTTATATATTCCTTAAGGAGTGTGCGCATTGTGATGTATGTTCGGGTTGCGTCCGACGAGCTGAAAATGACATGCTCGTAGGGTGGAACTTTGGGATACTCATCTGTGTGAATTTGTTATCTGATGGTACTGTGTTGGGAGCGAGAAAAGGCGCCGGACAGGACTAATTAGGGCAAAGCCACTTCCTTAATGTCTATATTTTGTTATCAAATAGTAGACCGCACAATTTTTTTTTTATTTACATTCCAGTACAATTCATCACGGGTAATTTATTTTATTTTTGATTGTTTACATGTATCTATGACAAATATTAATAATAATAATCACGTTCACATTTTAGATATAAGCTGGCACGACATGATGATTTCATTTATTCTTTATTTCTTGTAATATTTTATTGTTTATGATGTATAAATTTGAATTATGACTGAATATTGATTTTAGATGTGTAAATATTTGTAGATTAAAACTTTTGAATTCATTTAAAATTATCTTATTTTTAATAAAATAGATGTTAAGATTTATTTTGTATTTTATTTCTTTACCTGACCTGGAGATGATTAAAGAGAAGGAGAATCAAGTCATATTTTCTGCCCCTGAGAGAACTATTTATTTTCAAACTGAGCTAGTTACATGTAGAATGTTTTGCTTAACCTACCTTTCAGCAGAAAGTTCACCGTATCATAGTCTAGCATAAGGCCTAGCACTAGGATGCGTGCTTGACTCTCAGTTACGTATTAATTAAGTAAATTTAATTTATTTTATATATCTATAAATTTGTAAGAGTCACAGCAATATGTATATATCTATTCACACTTATGTTAGTTTCGTTTTTTTCATTGTTTTGACTGTTAATTACGTACTTCGTAATTTTTGTAATAGTTCCTGTTTAATACCGTTTCATTGAATCTATATTACCCAATTATCTCGACGTAATTGTGCATTGGATTTTGTTAACTTTCAATAACATACGCATAGGTACATTTTTAGTTATCATTTATTTAGATCTAGAACTTTGTTTATGTTACTATGATATGGAAGAACGTCGAAGTTGGATTAAGGATTAATTTATTGCATAGTCTGTAAAATATCGTTACAGAATGCCCAAAAAGGCCACGTACAACGTAACTTAGCATCGCTAAAACATACACAGAAATTGGACCCGTTGAAAAAACTCTGTGAAGCTTTAATGGAGGCTAATATCCCATTATAGAAACTTGACAATCCCACTTTCAAAACATTTCTTCAAAAATATACAGGTCAAAATGTTCCTGATGAATCCACCTTACGCAAATATCATGTTTCTAAGTGCTTCACTAAAACAGTAGAATACATTACAAGACATTTTTCACATTAGTACCTATGGATAAATGCCGACGAAACTGTCGATATTTGTACGCTGTGTGGTAAATGTTGTAGCTGGTGTACTACATCCAACTATTCCATATAACGCATATGTAATAGCATCTAAAGTTATAAATACAGTTGATACGGAAACAGTTGCTAAAACCATTGACTAGAATTTGCAGAAAATGTTTCATTCGGACGACAGGTACAAGGAAAAAATACTTTTATTTGTTAGTGATAGTGCTGCATATATGCTGCATGACATGGAAAGTGCAACACCAAGAATGGGTGCGAATTTTTTGACCAAACTTGGTAGAAACGTATAACTAGTCAAAAGCAATAATTGATTAAAATTTTGTTGCGATAGATCAAGTGGTCATGACACATCTGACACTTCATTCAGTTTTCGCTGACATTAATGTGTGGTGTATTAATTATTTGTTTGAAATTAATTTCAACGGTTTTGTCTTATTATACCTTTGTTTAACGTGTTTAAAGAGTTTTATCATGCCTAGAGTGCGGCAACGTGGAAATTATCGCCAATTAAGCGAATTCGACAGAGGTTGAATTGTTGGTTTGCGAGAAGGTGGTTTTTCATACAGGGAAATTGCAAATCGCCTTAACCGGAACCAATTCACCATTATGCGCTGTTATCAATCATGGACTAGGGAAGATCAGGAAAGACGCCAAAGAGGAACCGGAGGCCGAAGAAGAACTAATGAGATACAGGACCGCCGCCTTCG
This sequence comes from Amphimallon solstitiale, assembly GCA_963170755.1. NCBI lineage: Eukaryota > Metazoa > Arthropoda > Insecta > Coleoptera > Scarabaeidae > Amphimallon > Amphimallon solstitiale. The sequence goes on from OY720676.1 coordinate 110,081,230, forward strand.
CTTAATGGCACTAAGAGACAGGTTTTCCAGTACCAGATCAATTGCTGACGTGTGGTTAGGTAATATTGGTCGTCCTGTAACCCTTCGAACCGTTTATCGTCGAATTAGGGGTTTCGGCTTACAATCTTATCGTCCACATCTTGTGTTACCACTTACGGCTCAACACCGACAGCAACGTTTGGAGTGGTGTAGATTGCGACTGCACTGGAACGTGGAGTGGCACAGGGTGGTATTCAGTGATGAATTTCGATTTTGTCTAGGGATGCATGATGGCCGTATGAGGGTCAGACGAAGACGTGGGGAACGTCGTGATATTCAGCGTTACATTGATGAGGTGGTAGAACCCCATATTCTACCATATCTTCAAACGCTCGAAGACCCACTTTTCCAGCAGGATAATGCCCCTCCCCACGTAGCGAGAATTTCTATAAATCGCTTGGAAGAGGCTCATGTCAATATCTTGCCATGACCACCCAAATCCCCCGACCTCTCGCCAATAGAACATGTGTGGGACATTATGGGACGAAAACTTATGAATTTAGCCAATCCCCCGCAGACACTAATAGCTCTCCGGCATGAATTACAGGTTGCTTGGGACACCATACCCCAAGAGAATATCGACCACCTAGTCGAATCAATGCCACGAAGAGTGAGGGAGTGTGACACTAATAGGGGCGGTTCAACACATTATTAATAAAAATTATGTTAAATTGTGTTAGTCTTTTGTTTTTTTTCTTTGAAATTTTAATCAATTATTGCCTTTGACTAGTTATACGTTTCTACCAAGTTTGGTCAAAAAATCCGCACCCCTTCTTGGTGTTGCAGTTTCCATGTCATGCAGTATATGTTAAAAACAGGCAGACTATTAAAGGAAACATATCCTTATATGCTGCATATTACTTGTGTACCACATGCACATCCGGAAATTGATAGACTTGTATCCGCTTTTAAAAAAGTTTTCAGAGAAGCACCATCGAGAGTAGCTCTTTACAGGGAAAAAGTTCCATCTTTGTCACTGCCTCCATCGCCAGTAATAACTAGATGGGGAACATGGCTGGAAGCTACTAGTTTTTATGTAGAGAATTTCGATCGTTTATAAAATTTTATTAAATATTTAAATGACGATGCTCGAAGTATTTCTGAGTGAAAGGAACTAACACAAATCCCAAATTTAAAAAATCAGTTGTTATTCCTTCAGGGGCACTTTGGAAATTCGCCTAAACTAATCACATATTTTGAAAATCGATATCTCAAATTAAAAGATGAATTAACCACATTAGATATGGCTATTAATAATTTCGAACGTATTCCAAGTGACTTCGGATGTGGCCTTCGGCAAAAGTTAGAGTTTTTAATAGAAATTCAGATTTAATAACATTGCGGCAATTGTGTATGGGGACAATGACACAAAATCTAACTGCTAAATACGCTGAAATAAAAAAATATTTCAAGTACGCACCTATAACCAGTTGCGATGTAGAAAGGACGTTTTCAATCTAGAAAAATGTACTTTATTTAATGAGAACAAATCTTAAAGAAGAGAACTTTGAGAAAGTATTGCTAGTAAATATTAATACTCCTTTACTCGACTTGAACTACAAAATGAACAAATAATAAGGTATTTTGTATTTTATAGATCACTGGCCACTTGGTATCCAATTATATAAATAAAATTAAAACCTCTTTAAAAATGCAACATTTCAATAGTGTGCCCATGGGCGATGAGTCATCAACCTTTCGTGTCCGGTCTCTAGTTATTACTATAACTTATTAGCTTCTGGTGCATTTATCTTAACACTATTTAATGTAAGAACTATAAAAGGCAATAATATAAAGCTATCGCTTATTATAAATAAATCTGAACTTACTATATCTATATAGGATTATAGTTATTTGAATTGGTAAAATGTAAGAAAACTTTTAGATTTAACACATAACAATATCTCAAAAGTATAAAACCTAAACACGTACTCAGACGCGTACATGTAATATAAAATTTGTGATAATAAGGCGAAATATGCCCAGAACTTATCTATATCTTTTACAAAATTAACGGAACTATTATGAGGATTGATGTGGCACATTTCTAAAAAATTACGTTTGAAGAAATCGTATCACTCAATCAAAATTATGACGTCTCTCGTTGCTGTGTAATGAGCAGAAATACTGTTTTTTTTAATTTACGTTATGACTGTCGTACATAACAAAAGTTATGTCAAAATGAACTGTTTGATCTTCAAGTTAGAATAAATCATATTAATTCTTTTAACGGAATGTGTGACAAATTTCAAGCCATCATAACTTTTAAATAACCCTACCCTGATTGTTTACATAAAGCATGTGTTGTAACTTGCTATAAAGCAGATTAATGTCGATATTATTAAAATGTGAATTATGGCAGCCAGGGTTCTTTAGAAGATTGTAATGAACTTGGAAGTGTTTAGTTTAAATTTGTAATTTTGTATGTTGATAAGAAAATATTTGTTCAAATGTAGTATAAAAAATGTATTTAAATTATATTGTAAAGTTGTCCCAATAGCAAAAGCCGGTCAGTTTTTAATCCAAATCGGTACAGTGAAAGTAGGACATTACTTCAACACGAAGCTCATATTATCTGGTGAAATAATACTTTAATAAACATTTACAAATAATATTTAAAAATAAACGACTATTAGATTAATAAAGAACCAGTTTTTTTACGAATTTCTGATATATTGTATTCTAATGAAATTTATGACTGGTACAAATAATCCTACGGCTACTAAGGAATTTCAAAATTAAATTTTAATTTGACGTTTATGTATATTATGTTTGCTTGTATAATGATTTTTTTAAAACGCTAGAGCAACTTTAAAACAGAAGGTTCCTGTCAATAACCTGTACCTAATATAAAATGCTTCTAATTAGTACGAATTGAAGAAATATGGAATTATTCATGAGTAAAATACTGTTTTATATGTTACAGGGACACTGACACATTTCTAGCTTTTAAAATGTGAAATATTTAAAACGCAGTATACAAGAAATTATTAAAAAGTTTAGGGAAACATGCGACGTTGCAAATAAAATTGCAAAACAACGCCCTAGAAAGTTAAGTAACAATAACGAGAACTTTTCGAGACCAGCCGCGCTATGATATTGTAAAACGTCAATTAGAAACACTTCAGAAACTTCGGCGTATGTATGTTCTGTACATACAAATTGTTTGTTTGTGATCGTCATTCATGGTAGCAGTGTATCAGAGGTGTTTCCATATTTAAAGTGTATATAAACTTGAAGGTGTACATTATATGTCAAGCCCTATCTCTCTAACAAGGGGATATTTACAAGTAAAAATAAAACAAGTTATATAAGCAATAAATCATCAATGTGTTCCAAAACATTTTTTTCATTTTCTGCAATGAAAAGCGCTTTAAAACTTTTCAATAATTTTCCACTTTTGGTGCATTATTGAATATTATGACTACTATCAAACAATCTTCAAAAAAGAACTGATACACAGGCTGTTCCATTTAAAAAAATTGACTTTTATACAAAAATGTGTCATCTAATTTCAATGCAGTTTCCTGCACATGCAGTTAGTAACTGTAAAAAAATAAAACATCTTCTATTAGGACCTCTTATTGTAAACAATATTCCAAAAAATTTTGTCCATCTAATACGTCGTTTTCGAGAAATATAATTTTATACAAACATTGAATTTTTCAGAAAAATGGGAATAAGTCAAAAACTTTACACTTTAGGCCTATACTATCTTATAACTTTTTGACTAAAAATTAAAGGGGGAATTCAAGATTGGAATAATATATAGGGTGTTCCATTTAAAAAACTATAACTATGGTTAGCCACCAAGTTATGGAACAGTCTGTATAATACAAAATATTTTTAAAATGTGCCCCTCATGAACAGCTACCACTAGAAAAAAACCGCTTCGAAATATCTTTACTTGTACAATCGGCCTTACCCGCGTAGTTGACTCACCCTGTATATATATATATATATATATGTATTGAAAAATTGAAAATCTTCTTGGTACTAGTGGCATAAAATGAATTAAAAGTAATAACAATATGACAACTGGTTGTCAATTAGAAAACAATTAATTATCGATTGTCCTATGCTTATTTGCTTTCATTTACATTTATACTTGACTATTTTACATTCTATATTGTTATATTATCAACAGTTCTACTCTTAATTTTTCTTTACATAGTTGCGTCGTTGTTATTTGTATATTTGGATTGACTGAACAGTTTGTGGTAGACCCCAAGCCTTTTAATGTGATTATAGAAATAATCTCGACTGTCCTATGCTTATTGATTACATTTTCATTTATACATTTTGATTTACATTTTATATTTGTCATTGTTTTCTAATTGACAACCAGTTGTCATATTGTTATTACTTTTAATTCATTTTATGCCACTACTACCAAGAAGATTTTCAATTTTTCAATACATTTGTATAATTGGCAAAGAATTGTAATATATTTTATATATATATATATATATATATATATATATATAATAAAGTATAGAATTTCATGGGGTAACTCCGCTCAAAATGCAACTGCGGACACGTGTTTCGAACTACTTGGTTCTCGTCAGCGCAGTGTAGCCAAGGAATAGGATGGGATTACCTTGGAGCTGAAAAACATCAATCAGAGACATACACAAGGGACAGCCTACCAATTGAGGCTTCAGCTAGAGTGTCCTCGATACTGAGAAATGAATCTAACGTCGCCGCGAGGTAGACATTGTTAGATTCATTGTCAGTATCGAGGACACTCTAGCTGAAGCCTCAATTGGTAGGCTGTCCCTTGTGTATGTCTCTGATTGATGTTTTTCAGCTCCAAGGTTATCCCATCCTATTCCTTGGCTACACTGCGCTGACGAGAACCAAGTAGTTCGAAACACGTGTCCGCAGTTGCATTTTGAGCGGAGTTACCCCATGAAATTCTATACTTTATTATTCTATAATCCGCAATATTTCTTTTTTTTTTTTTATATATATATATATAAAATATATTAATTATGTATATATATATATAATTAAAATATTTATTTTGGTCCTGGCCTTAATAGTTTATAATCAAAACATTCCTTTTTTCCTGGGATTAGCGGCCATAAGTGAATAGTAAATAAATTACATAATTTTTTTTTATTCAACCAACGTTTCGGCAATTACCTATTGCCTTTTACAAGGTTATTTATTGAACCAGAATGACAGTAATTTTTTTTTTAAATTTTATATATTAACATCACTTGGTATTTCATATACACCTTTTGTATATATTGTAACAACTTTATTATTTTCATACTGTAAGCACATTTACCCGTGATGTTAAATATAACGTCAATATTTAAATGTATAAAAAAAATAGAAATATATACAAAGGGTGTATATGAAATAACAAGTGATGTTAATATATAAAATTACGAAGAATAATAAGAAAGTTGTGTGGTGGCCACATCTCATTTTTTTACTGTCTTATACGTAGTATAAGGAAGTATTGTGATGACGAAAATTTTCGACTTCGAGATTTTTGCAGATGTCCACGTTTTGAAGTTCCCTGATATCAAAAAAGTGGTTTTAAAAAGTGTCTCTCTCTCTGTGTCTCTCTCTGTGTGTCTGTCTGTCTGTGTGTGACCACGATAGCGGTCAAATCGCTGTAGATATCTATTCCAAATCTTGTATTTACTTATATAATCTCCCTCTTGAGATCTGATTAGTTTTTCAGTAAAATCGGTAGATCGGAAGTAGTAGTTCTTCAGTGAAAATATCGAATTTTGCAAATATGTTGTCAATTAGTAAGTTTAAACAAATTTATAAAGAATTCAAATGTACTCAAAATTTAATTTGAGACAGATTGTCGTAGAAAGGTTTTTTGAAATTCCTACCGAAAGTAGATCTTTTACTCTTATCGAAAATCAGTTTTTTGCGAACATTTCGCAAATCATGCTTTCTAGGCAGGTACATTACGAGTATAAAAGTATTCAAATGATAATTCTAAATATCTTTTGTATAAAAAAAATTTCAAAATTCGGACCGGAAGTACCACTTTTACTCTTACCGTATAGCGATTTTTTGCAAATATGTTGTAATTATGCATTCTATATATATTTATTAAGAGTACAAAAGTATTTAGAGTTGGATTTGCAATATTTTTTGTATACATGAAATTTCAAAATTCGGACCGGAAGTAGCACTTTTGCTCATAGCGAGTAGCACTTTTTTTCGAATATCTTGCAAAGTATGCATTCAATAGCGATTTATTAAGAGAATGAAAGTACCTAGAATAGGATTTTGAATAATTTTTGTATAAAAACAAGAAAAAGGCTGTGCTTAAAACCACACAGCAGAAGTGTAAACTTTATCAAGGCGAGGTTAATAATACGAAATACAACTTTTTTTTCGTTCTATATTACATTTAAATAATCATCCGCGAAGTTACCAATTCGCGAACGCAACACAGTTCGTGAAATATAATTTCACGGCCGTTAAAGTAAATACACATTTTGACACAGTATAATCACACATTCTATGACTTATTTTGACAACTATCAAGTATTTGTAGTTTATTATATTCGTCTCATTTCCATGGTAACGCATGTAAAGCAAGTAAACCACTTTAATTTAGCACCTTTAGAACTAAATTAAGGTAAATTGTGTCTCAATTTAAATGAAATCGATTGAAAAATTTAACGGTTGCCCAAAAAATTGTGTGTATATCTTGTCCACGAAAAACTTTAACATACTCGAGATTGTCTTGCTTCGGCCGCAAGCATTATTAAGGAGATTTTCGGACGCATGTATATATATATATAAATAGACGATATGAATACTGGCTTTCGACTCCCGCCCTTGGTCTAATGATTAGGTGCTGGCCTCTCACCCAGGCGGCTCCGGTTCACATCTGCTCTGGGACATGAATTTATTTATTCATTAATTGAAATTAAATACCTCTATATGATATATTTATTTATCTTGTTCCCTTAGTCGACTTTACCCAAAGAGCGTTACATATCCGAGCGTTGCAGGTCAGTCTTGTTCACTGCCTACAATCAGCACAACGCGCCTAAAGAAGTTTACACTTCAAAATTTCTTAAAATTGTATACTTTGAAACGCTCATACGTATAAGAAAGTTGTGTGGTGGCCATACCTCATTTTTTTACTTCTATAATCTTGGCAAGTGTCTCATTTCTATATCTACATATTTATACAAAGATTGGATATATTGTACTTACAAGATACTCTATGCCAGCAATATATTTCATACAATATATAGAATATGGTACAATGAATAAATTTTAAAACACAACAAATTAATACCTTAATTATAGTAAGTGCAGAAATAGGAATTAGGAGGTTATATCAACGGTAATTAGTGAAAAAAACACTACAAAATAACAATAAATATGTATACCAAAATAAGCAAAAATTGTTTGAACAAGGTTTGAAATGAGTTTCCATTCACTTCTAAACAATTTTCCTGGAAAATGGATAGGTCGTGGAAGCTCTATTCACTCCTGCTTGGTCTCCGGATATCACAAAATTAGATTTTTTTTATTGGGACACATAAAAGAGTAACAGTACAGAATACCTGTAACAACAAAAGAAGCAAGTCGGGAATATATTCCAGCAATATTTAGAAATAGTTCCTCAAGTTCTTCTTAATGTCGATATATCATTTTAGAAGCGCATTGAAAAATGTTTAGAAGTGAATGGAAATTCATGTGAATACTTATTGAAATAATTTTGCTTAATTTAGTATACGTATTTATTGTTATTTTGTAGTTTCTTTTTCACTAATTACTGTTGATATAAAACCTCCTAATTCCTGTTTCCGCATTTACTATAATTAAGGTATTACTTTGTTTTGTTTTAAAGTTTGTTTATTGTACCACATTCTATATATTTTATGAAATATATTGCTGGCATAGATTGTATTCTGCTACCCTCTTGTAATTAAATTCAAAGAAGGTAGTGAATTAAGCACCACCACGGTAACTAACCTTCTTTTTAAAATTTCAAAGGACGCTTGTCTATTAATTAATCACCAACTTATAACACTCAGTCTTACCTCTTACTTCCCCAAGGGTCGATGTTAAATATGGGTATCAGCACTGCCTCCAGCTACAGTCGGGGAGGGCGAGTTCGAACACCGTACTAAGTCGAAGGTTATGATGTCAGGGCGCCTATCCGTAATAATGTGCTGAGCCCAACAGATATTCAGACCCCGGACCAGATCCAATATACAACCCCCAAGTGATAAGTAAATAAGACCAATACACACTCATTCAACTTAACAAACAGTTTATTAAAATTAGTTCTCAGATTCAACAGCGTATTTCCAGTACTTGTACAAAAAAAACGGCTATATATAAAATCTCTAATTCCCAGGAGGTAACTAGATCAAGGCAGAATAAAACAATGAAGTGAAACACACACGCAACTCCGTTGCAAATTCAGTGTCGTAATATTACAAATTTTAGAAGTTCAATTAAAAGAAGTTAAAAGGTGAACACAAGAACAACTTATAAACTAACATTGATTCACCAACAATATTCTTACAAGTACACAGTTACAAGGCAATTTGCCAAAAGTCCCTCTAAAGTCGAACAGTTTGCTCGTATAATGCAACACGTCAACCAAAATGAAACACTCTGTATACCAGAGGCATTCGACAATCTATTCGACGTTAGAAATCAGACTTATAGTTGTAAAATATCTAATTCTATAAAGAAATAGCGCTAGTTAACTATGCTTTACAAGTAGAATATGCAATTACATAAAATTCAATAATTCCTTACGGAATTACACCAAAATTAAATTACAAACATTGATTAAATGCATCAAAAATTATCTACGAATTTACACAAGTTCGCTGTGAGGCCACACTGCCACACACATCCAAAATTTAATTCAATTTCTAAATCCAAAAATAAAAATGGCTACGTAACGTCTCCAAAAATGTCAAAGTAACCTCCAAATGGGGTCACTATTGTTAATAACTACGTTAAATTAATTAATTCAAAAAACATAAAGGCTCACAGGCCATAAGAAGTTAGATTAAGAACTTACGATTACTTATTTGATTAATTAGGCCGGAAAATTGAAATTCACTGTTCAAATTGTACGTTATTGACACAAATTTTGTCAAACTGCTAAGTCAATTAAATTCTACCCTCTGGGTAATATCAGAGAAAGATTCACACAGACACAATACCTTAAAACATCACATCCACAGCTTCCAAACACGACAAATCCTTCGGATCCACACGATACCAGGTATATGCCCTCCTATCTTGGGTTTACGACACCTCAAGTGATAGCGTTCGAAGGCTACAGTGTACCAATAAACTGCACCTTAAATGTGCCCTCACCACAAGATCTAACCACAATTCCTGGACGTTGGAAAATTACTAGCACGTGTTCCTCTCGTATTAACTTCAACCAACAATGCTCAAATGAGGTTGCAATCAGGCCTAACACCAGCAGCTAAATTGAATATAGAAACGACACAAATTAGGATCGATTAGACACGTGGAAAGTATACTTACAGCAGCTTATCAAATTCCCAAAGCACAGAAGAAATATCCTTGTAAGACTCAAATAAACGTCAAAAATTTACCAATAAACCTCGAGAATCACAATAAAATCCGCTTTTGGAAGCGATTATCGACGATAAAACTTAACTTTCCATATTCTCAAGGCAGCTCAGGGAAAAGATTCTGCTCTCTCGTGTCCAACCTTCTCAACGAACGTTACAAATCAAAGAGAAAAAGCCTAACGTGTCAGAACCCGACCAAACAACCCAACTATGGCAAACGCCCTAAAAGAACGAACGAGCCAACTAATACTTTAAACGTACGGCAAAAATACAGGTTCAAATAACCATAGATCAATGGAAAATAATTATTAATAATTTGTTGCATAACTCTGGGCCCAAGAAGTTCAGAAAAAAAGAAATTAGACAAAATAAAAAGTAACAATTTAATTAAATTAACAACAGACGCCATCTACCCAACAATGCCCGTATACGTTACACACACCTGCAGCAAGGCAGACGCGTGAAACAGGAATCTTAAGCACTTCTACTCCAGATGGCAGTAGTAGTAGGAAGACGACACAAATTAAATCAAAAACTAATTACGTATTCCGTCACTAAAATAAACCATTAAGAGGGTAAAATACAACCGAAAAAAAAACGTAACAATTCCTCCCTTACCACAAAAGGTTATTTACTTGTAAATTACCGTTAAGCCAAGAGTTATGAAACCAGGAACTGGACTGTGCGTAACACCACATATAACATACGAAACAAGGAACCAAGTTAAGGATCGACAACGACTAGGCAAAAAGGAAGACGAATGTGCGCGACCATGTCCGACAGCAAACGCAGCATCACCAAACGCTTGACCAAAACCACCACGCGGTCCTTCGGCATTCAGCCGGTACGGGGAATTAACGAGGGATAAATAAAAATAAGAAAAAAACAAAGATGTCGAGATTCTGCACAGAATGGTGAAACTACTAAAAGACACAGACGGCACGTCCACACGACAAACGTACAATCCGGAAACACAACAACGAAGATCGCCAAACAAAAACAAAAAAAAAAAGGACATAGCAAAAGGAGTTTAAAGTCTGGACCGGCGTTGTCCCGACTGAAACGCTGAAGGCGAGCGATAAGCCATAAGGCGAAAGTCAATATCAAATCCTGGAGGTAACATTTTGACAATAACAATAGCAAATAGATCGCCAGGACACGACCCTTGGAAGGCTGAGAACTATCAAATAAAGACTGTTCTTCTTTATACCTTCGCAAATAAACGTCTAATCAGGAAGAGAATGTCAATACGACATATCCAACACGATAGAATAACTATCAATTGCAAATTCTAGACCATACGATACGTAACATAATCCCAAAATGGTAAAGGTTCTAGAACTGCTATACGGTACGAAGTCATAAAATCGTTATTACTTAATCGTAAACAATACGGAAGTCAAATTCGGTACGGAACGTCATATCAGTACGGAAGAGTCGAAATCGGAACAAAAGTCAGAATCGGTACAAAATACATAACTATCAAAGTTACACGGAAGTCGGAAATAATAACTTAACTAACGTAAGTTATGCGGTACTCAAAGGTAACATACAGAGTTACACGAAATTAATCCACCCAAATCAATCGTCGCTGTGTGGGCTATCGACAAAACATAGGGAGAACATCCCAAATCAGAACACGTAAGGAAATACGTCGAACCCACGACAACTAAAATTGAAGATGTTAAAAGGAACGGGGGACACTGAGAATTTTTGGGACGCCTTTTACGCCCAGGCATTAAACCCACAGGTATATTCGTTAGGCCTACCTGCAAACCGAAAGACTTGCAAAGATTAATCGTCGTTAGGTTGTGCTTTAAGATGTTCAACACTCCATGTACCCGGAAGCACATCACCATCACAATTTTTAAGTTCATAAGAGTTATTAGACATACGGCGATGGATCATGAACGGACCAATATACTTATCTGCTAACTTCGCAGAATAAAATTTCGCCGCATCGGACAAAACAAAATTCCTACGCCAAACCAACTGATTAGGCAGGAAGGAGACAGGACGATGTCTAAGATCGTAGCGAACTTTAGACTTCTCATAAGCTTTCTGTAGACGGTTCTTAATGTCACTATAGAGTCTCGAAAAATTAGAAGATCGACACATAAAATCTTCCGGATTTCTTTGACACGTTTCGACGGCATTTTCGTCATCCACAGGAGTATGGAAGTTACGTTCACCAGTAAGATACATTTCTCTGCCAAAATTTACGAAATAAGGAGTATGACCAAGAACCTCATGTTTTGCCGTGCGAATAGCACAAGATATTTTCGGAAGGAATAGGTCCCAGTCACGATGATTATCGGACACATACGATACCAACATAGTCTTAATAACACGATTAATGCGTTCAACGGGATTTGCTTGAGGGTGGTAGTACGACGTATACGAAGGACTAACCTTGTACTTCTCTAAAAATTGACGATATTCCCTAGAACGAAACTGAACACCATTATCGCTAATAACCTTACGAGGAGTTCCAAAAAGTAAAAATACATGATTTTCTAAGAATTCTATGATCTTTTTAGTCGAGGCTTTCCGCAAAGCACACGTTAAAACAAACTTACTGAAACAGTCAGATACGACAAGAATATAACTAAAACCACGTTTGGTTCTCGGTAACGGACCCACAATATCCACACTCAAAACGTCCCAAGGTCTGTCAATGAGAGAATGACCTCCCATACGACCAGCAGGTTTTCGTTGTTCAGGTTTAGTTTTGATGCAAGTAGGACAACGACGTACATAACGGATTACATCATGAACCATTCCAGGCCAGAAATATTTTTGGTAAAGACGATGAAGAGTTTTGAAGATACCTAGATGACCAGAAGTTGGTACATCATGGCAGGACGAAATGATCTCAGAACGACGTTCTTTAGGAACTACTATCTTCCAATCCTCATCCTCATTGTCAAAATATTTGTTAGAAGGACGTACAAATTTACAAAGTTGGCCATTGGCTATCTGGAATGTAGGGTATTTCTCCGGATTCGTTTTGACTGCTCTAAGTAGTCTGTGATACCACTTATCGGTTGATATGACGGAAATCGAAATAGAATCAACGACAGGAACCGATCGAGAGAGAGCATCAGGTACAACATGATCCTTACCTTTACGATGAATTATGTCGAAATCATATTGCTGCAGTCGTACAGCCCATCGCGCGAGTCGACCACTAGGAGATTGTAACTTACTTAACCAACATAAGGAATAATGGTCCGTAATGACGCGGAAGTGCGAACCCTCTATGTATGGACGCAACTTCTCAATCGACCACAAAACTGCTAAGCACTCTTTCTCGGTAGTCGAAAAGTTCCTTTCCGCACCAGTAAGCGAACGACTAAGATAGCAGATTACTCTTTCCTCGTTATCGATACTTTGAGTTAAAACAGCACCCAACCCAAAATTAGAGGCGTCAGTTTGTATCGTGAACTCTTTGCTAAAGTCAGGACAAGACAAAATAGGAGCTGTGATTAAATGTTGACGGATTTTTGACCATGCCTCGTCACAGGACTGATCCCAACGGAAAGGTTGATTTTTACGTAACAAATTTGTTAAAGGACCAACGAGAGAAGAAAAATTTGGTATGAACCGACGATACCAAGACGCCATACCAACAATACGTCTAACGCCAGATACTGAAGTTGGTGTCGGAATTTCAAGAATGGCTTTAACTTTGTCAGGATCAACCAACAAACCCTGTTTATTAATTACGTAACCCAAATATTTCAGCTCATCACGGCAAAATAAACATTTCTCACGATTTAGAGTGAGACCAGCAGTCTCTATACGGGAAAGAACTTCACTTAAAATTTCTAAATGTTTTTCGAAAGTGGACGTAACAATGATGATATCATCCAAGTAGACGAAGACATGCGGTTCAAATTCAGGACCTAAAACCTGATCAATGAAGCGCATCCAGACGGCAGGAGAATTTGAGAGACCAAAAGGCAAGCGACGACACTGGAACAAACCCCGATTAGGGACAGTAAAGGCGGTATAAGGTCGAGACGACTCCTCAATAGGGATTTGCCAATAGGCGGATTTAATGTCCAAGGAAGTCAAGAACTTAGCATCACGAAGTTTATCCAAGGTATTCGTGACATAAGGCAAAGGGTAGGCATCACGTTCCGTAACTTTATTGAGCTTCCTATAGTCAATGCAAAATCTATAGGTTTTATCTTTCTTCGGAACTAATAAAATAGGAGACGACCAAGGACTATTAGATTTTTCAACAACACCCAGTTCTAACATGCGATTCAACTCTTTATCGACGATTTTCTGCATAGCAGGAGAAATAGGGTAATATCTTTGTTTAATAGGCGGACCATGGACAACAATACGATGTTCCACTAAATTAGTACAACCTAATTCTTTAGTCGATTTCGAAAAATGATTGTTAATGAGTTGATCTAATTGTTGTTGCTGAACGTCAGAAAGAACATGTTCAATTCCTATCGTATTAACCGAAGCAGGTTCAGACGAAAATACCCATTCACCACGTCGAAGGTCAGGGACAATACCCATAATTTTCCAGAAATCCGCGCCCAAGATCAACGTATGCGGTAAAGAAGGGACAACCAAAATATCTATAACGCTGATTTGATCACGAAGACCCATAGGCACTGAGATTTCACCCAAAGATCGACACTTCTGTCCATTTGCTACAGTACATACCGTAATTTTAGACTTCAATGGAATATTCATGGAACGTAAAGTATTCCAACCAGGACCCCCTAAAATAGTGCGTGAGGCGCCAGAGTCAAGAAGACCCAAAAATGACCGATTAAAGATTGACACGTTTAAATAAGGACGTTCGTCACCACGAGCGTTCGCGAGAATAAAATCTGTCTGATTCTTATGTCTACTATTCGTCGAATTATCAAAACGGCGTCCCAAACGACGACTTAGGACGTCCGACGAGCGTTTCCCGAACATGAAGGACAAGACGGAACAGTCACATTTGGTTTGCCACAACGGTAGCAATGTTTCTTACGAGGTCGTGAGCATTGACCCGAACGATGACCCACAACTCCACAATTCCAACACTTGAAGGGAAAGGAAGTCTTAGAAGTACCAGCCTCCATGACATTACATTTCACAGGAACCTTAGGTGCCGACACACAAGCAAGGTCTGGCTCAAGTGATTTGCCACGAGTAGGAGGAGGAACATAAGCTTCGACTGAAATTCTGCGAGCTTCAAGTTGTTTACCATATTTTAAGAGTTGGGCGATAGACGTGATTTCAACTAAACCAAACTGTGTCTGATAAAATGGCAAAAGATTTTTCAGCATAATCTTAAGCTGAGTAGCTTCAGGAACATGAGTACAGAGACGTGAGAATAGATTTTTCATCATGGAAACGTAAATGCCAATCGACTCAAGAGAACCCTGAGTTCGATGCTTAATCTCGTCAAATAATCGATCATCATAATCGGGAGCCAAAAATTCAGTCCTCAAACCATCCAATACATCAGACCAATTAAAGAAGGAATCTTTATTAGCACGATACCAAATCAAGGCATCTCCCGTAAAAATATCTATAGCAGAATTGAATAAAATTTCGTCAGTTGAATGACGCGCGACCTTAAGTTCGTTCACACGTTCAATGAAAGCGTTCACAGACATTTCGCGAGGGTTTCCCGAAAATTTTAGTCCCCACGTCGCGACCGGAACAGGTCTCAAAGGCGAAACCGGATTGGCCACAACAGGTTCGGATTCCCCATCACTAGATGACTCTTCGGACTCGAAATTTACTAACGGTCCTCCGGTGGTTAAATCTAAAATTGTGCTCTGTCCAAGCATAGTGCTTTTGCGAGCCGCTCTAGCCTTAATGGTTAATCGCACCCCCAGAGTACAAATTTGAGACACAAGTTGTGCACGTTGTTCAATTTCTGTTTCCGTTATTGGTTTACTACGTTGCGCACGACCGAAAGCACAAGCCAAAGAAGTCGACAACTTCTTGTACGCCGATGAAGTCCGCGTATCCGAAAAAGTAGCCAAGGTTGTCGTGATAACATCAATTTTTGCCTTAAGGGCATCAGCATCTTGAGTGAATGTAAACGGATACACCGGTACTAAAGTTTCAGGATCCTTACAAAAACGTTGCATAACTCTTAAGGAGCGACGCAACTCCTCGACCGTACCCCCACTCGTTGAACCGTATCTCGCTAACTCGTACTCTAACTCATCTTTATTCAGTCTGTTAATTTCTATCTTAAGATCCATAATGACGTAATCGAAATTTAAAATTCTACAATGAATACCCGGCAAGTGAATACTCCGCTATAAATTCCTTCCCACAATTAGAATACAATGTGGCAACGTTATTGAATTTAATTTAAGACGTCAAAGATTCAATCTTAAACTGACTGACACAAATCAAAATTACTTCCACTTCTTCACGTGAACCTATACATACAATTGATACACCAATGTCTACTGTACTTCTATTATCCAAATTACTTGTAACACCCGAAATTACTATACTGAGGGAAAAATCAAAATTCAGTATAAGATAATCAAAAATTCTTGGAGAACAATACGATACTATACAATATACGGAAATGAATTACCTACGGAAAAGAAATTATTCCCCAAGAAATATCAAAAGGCCGGCAATTTTCCCTAAGTCCAATCGGTGCTATAAAAACATCAAACATACATCATCACACATACAACGTAAGACGTAACTGTGATATAAGCTGGGATATACTTTACTTTTACTCAAAACAAAAAAAAAAGGACAAGGTCTTCAATGCTAAAATCAATTACTTCCTGAAGATGATTCAAAAGTTTTCTGAAAATTCCCAAAATCTAAAATTCTTGATTTATCAAAAACAACAGCCGCTAAAACCCTTTTCTAAGGCCCCACACGTTGGGCGCCAAAAAATCCTTGCTACCCTCTTGTAATTAAATTCAAAGAAGGTAGTGAATTAAGCACCACCACGGTAACTAACCTTCTTTTTAAAATTTCAAAGGACGCTTGTCTATTAATTAATCACCAACTTATAACACTCAGTCTTACCTCTTACTTCCCCAAGGGTCGATGTTAAATATGGGTATCAGCACTGCCTCCAGCTACAGTCGGGGAGGGCGAGTTCGAACACCGTACTAAGTCGAAGGTTATGATGTCAGGGCGCCTATCCGTAATAATGTGCTGAGCCCAACAGATATTCAGACCCCGGACCAGATCCAATATACAACCCCCAAGTGATAAGTAAATAAGACCAATACACACTCATTCAACTTAACAAACAGTTTATTAAAATTAGTTCTCAGATTCAACAGCGTATTTCCAGTACTTGTACAAAAAAAACGGCTATATATAAAATCTCTAATTCCCAGGAGGTAACTAGATCAAGGCAGAATAAAACAATGAAGTGAAACACACACGCAACTCCGTTGCAAATTCAGTGTCGTAATATTACAAATTTTAGAAGTTCAATTAAAAGAAGTTAAAAGGTGAACACAAGAACAACTTATAAACTAACATTGATTCACCAACAATATTCTTACAAGTACACAGTTACAAGGCAATTTGCCAAAAGTCCCTCTAAAGTCGAACAGTTTGCTCGTATAATGCAACACGTCAACCAAAATGAAACACTCTGTATACCAGAGGCATTCGACAATCTATTCGACGTTAGAAATCAGACTTATAGTTGTAAAATATCTAATTCTATAAAGAAATAGCGCTAGTTAACTATGCTTTACAAGTAGAATATGCAATTACATAAAATTCAATAATTCCTTACGGAATTACACCAAAATTAAATTACAAACATTGATTAAATGCATCAAAAATTATCTACGAATTTACACAAGTTCGCTGTGAGGCCACACTGCCACACACATCCAAAATTTAATTCAATTTCTAAATCCAAAAATAAAAATGGCTACGTAACGTCTCCAAAAATGTCAAAGTAACCTCCAAATGGGGTCACTATTGTTAATAACTACGTTAAATTAATTAATTCAAAAAACATAAAGGCTCACAGGCCATAAGAAGTTAGATTAAGAACTTACGATTACTTATTTGATTAATTAGGCCGGAAAATTGAAATTCACTGTTCAAATTGTACGTTATTGACACAAATTTTGTCAAACTGCTAAGTCAATTAAATTCTACCCTCTGGGTAATATCAGAGAAAGATTCACACAGACACAATACCTTAAAACATCACATCCACAGCTTCCAAACACGACAAATCCTTCGGATCCACACGATACCAGGTATATGCCCTCCTATCTTGGGTTTACGACACCTCAAGTGATAGCGTTCGAAGGCTACAGTGTACCAATAAACTGCACCTTAAATGTGCCCTCACCACAAGATCTAACCACAATTCCTGGACGTTGGAAAATTACTAGCACGTGTTCCTCTCGTATTAACTTCAACCAACAATGCTCAAATGAGGTTGCAATCAGGCCTAACACCAGCAGCTAAATTGAATATAGAAACGACACAAATTAGGATCGATTAGACACGTGGAAAGTATACTTACAGCAGCTTATCAAATTCCCAAAGCACAGAAGAAATATCCTTGTAAGACTCAAATAAACGTCAAAAATTTACCAATAAACCTCGAGAATCACAATAAAATCCGCTTTTGGAAGCGATTATCGACGATAAAACTTAACTTTCCATATTCTCAAGGCAGCTCAGGGAAAAGATTCTGCTCTCTCGTGTCCAACCTTCTCAACGAACGTTACAAATCAAAGAGAAAAAGCCTAACGTGTCAGAACCCGACCAAACAACCCAACTATGGCAAACGCCCTAAAAGAACGAACGAGCCAACTAATACTTTAAACGTACGGCAAAAATACAGGTTCAAATAACCATAGATCAATGGAAAATAATTATTAATAATTTGTTGCATAACTCTGGGCCCAAGAAGTTCAGAAAAAAAGAAATTAGACAAAATAAAAAGTAACAATTTAATTAAATTAACAACAGACGCCATCTACCCAACAATGCCCGTATACGTTACACACACCTGCAGCAAGGCAGACGCGTGAAACAGGAATCTTAAGCACTTCTACTCCAGATGGCAGTAGTAGTAGGAAGACGACACAAATTAAATCAAAAACTAATTACGTATTCCGTCACTAAAATAAACCATTAAGAGGGTAAAATACAACCGAAAAAAAAACGTAACAATTCTCAACACAATATATCCAATTTTTGTATAAATATGTAGATATAGAAATGAGACACTTACCAAGATTATAAAAGTAAAAGAAAAAAGAAGAGTAATGTTATATTACATATTTTTGAAATGCAGTTTTATAAACAACTCAAAATCTTAAACTAGTAAACATTTTTTTGTAACTCCCCCAATATGTATAAAAATCATATCTCTAAGCGAATTTTTAGAAAAATTCATTATAAAGTCCTGTTTGTCAACTGAGTAATAACTTATTAAATGGCATCCATGCACTCAATTATCAATGTTGCAACAAATATCATGGCTCACTATACCGAATTTAAATAAAAAACATGAAGTTGGCATAATTATATCAAAGAACGACAATAGCTCTGTAACAGTCACTTTTAAAGTATTAGCGACTTACATATTTTTAATGTATAATTAAATAAGTAAATCATAAATGAACTGATATATAGGATGTTGACATTTATACAAAAACGTGTCATAATTTTAATCCAGTTTTCTGCACATAATATTTTTAGGCACAGTCTCCACCCATTATTGGAGCATGATCATATGATTATAAAATAATATTTATTTTGTAAATTGAATATCTAGCCACGACTTTGGAGGTAGAACAAATGATGAGACTTATAAATTAATATTTAATTCAACTTTCATATAGCTTATCTTAGTTTAAATATATAATAGAAAAATAAATTCATTGAATCACTAAACACACTAAATATTCTATACACTAAATTATTTAACTACCAGTTATACTAAGTACATGAAAATGATTGTTTATCACAATTTTGTTTGGCGTCCTTTATGATATGAGATACTATATATACATCAATATATCGCGAGCATATGAAGCAAGTAGCTGATTCTGAAGAAAGATACTAGAAAATGTAAACACATGCTAATAACATACCTAAAACTGCTTAAAAGAAAATATTGAAAAACATAATTTTAAGTAATGGAATATATACATAGTTGATATAATTCTTACACTTACTAACAGTCACACAATATATTGAAGAAAAAATAATTTTAGCTGCAGTTTAAAGTTAGTAAATGTTTTTGATAATTTTGACTCAACTTAATAAAATTAGTAAATACGAATAATTTGCTATTGAAAAGGAGTAACTTGATTGTTAATTAAATTGCCTAGATATTAAAATACATATTAAAAATTGTACTTTAAACATTAACATATATAACAAACAAAGCTTTTGCGATAGATTAATACCAAGCGCTACTAACCATACCAATGACATAAAACATGCCGTTTTCAAGATTTTTAAATTACCAAAAGTCCCCATGGCACCAGACAATTTTAATAAAGAACTGAATACAATAAAAGTAATTGCAGACCATAATAATAATAATTACCTTTTAATAGATAGTGTACTAAAAAAACTGAAAAAATTACTGGCACTAAAATTAGCATTTTCCTTTAATTAAGAACCGGATTTGAAACAGTGGGTGAAAATCCCATATTTTCTTAAAGTTAGTTTAAACATAAGTATTTTTTTAAAAGAAATATGATTATAAAGTGGTCATTTGTAACAATAACTTATTAAAAAGCCATTTAATTAATAATAAAACATTGGACAACAGGTTTAGTAAATCGGAGATTTATAAATTAAATTGTAATGGATGAGATAAAGGTTATATTGGTCAAACTATAAATGGAATTTTCAAACATGTCGGCTATATTAATTAAATCATGAAATCATGACAATTTGAACGTAGCAACACGTATATTGCAAATTCACCTTTAGTAAATTCTGGAATTGATTAGTCGGTCAAATATGCATATATGCGTATGGTCGTCTTACCGGTTTGAAAAATTCGATAAGATGGCTCTCCTTGGAATAACTTATTATTTATGAAACATCTTTAGAAGACTAATGGAATGAAAATGATTTGTCTTATGCACGGCAGTGTAAATTACTTTCATGATACCTTACATAAAATTATAATGCGAAATGCGATGTAATGTATCTACGCACGTGTTATAAATTTCTAGATATTTTATTTAGCGATAAATTTAGAATATTATTCTAATAATGCGGCACATACCTAAAATGTTTTATATATTAACGAGGTGGGGTAGACAATCTGTTTGAATCTTTCTGTATTATTGTATTATGTAAAATAAGAGCCATCAATATACCGGTTGTGTCAACAAGCATTAGCCGTAGGGACTCTCATGCATACGTATGTACGATATATACGTATGTATATGTATGCCAACCCGGTATCTACTGCCGGCGGCGTATATATCGTACATTCGTATGCATGAGAATCCCTATGGCTAATGCTTGTTGACACAACCGGTATGTTGTAAGAAAATACATACCGCATGTGTCAATTTTCATTAGCCATAGGCGCTCAATCCATACAATACGTGGCAACGTCTTACCCCAACTTTCCTTTCCAATACCAGCGACGCGACAACCGATACATGCTTGCAAATACAAGTTAGCAGTAACCATTGGACCACCGACTCGGGTACATATTTTTAATGCGTTCAGAAATAATATTTACGAGTGCAAGTATTTGTTTTTCTTTTTCCTTTCAGTAAATGCAGAGAATTATTAAGCTGCGTTCACGCTGCATGACACAAACAAAAGCGTAATTCTAATAAAATTAAAAAATAACCCTAATAAAATAAATAAAAAAGGATTCCTCCCTGCACAGGAAGACATTGCCCTAGGCGGTCGTTGAAATTTACTCTTACGTTTTCTAGCATGTGAGCAGTTACTGAATTAGCAGCCTCAATTATTTTTTCTCTCAAGGCAACTATGTTTTCTGCTCTACTAGCTTCATGGGTATAAACAATATTTTTTAAATATCCCCACAAACAAAAATCATTTGGAGAGAGATCAGTAAATCGCGGAGGTCATTTGATGTTTCCCGTTCCAGTAATAAGACGGCCAAGGACCGCAACGTCTTCCCAGCTAAACATTGAATGTAAAATCTGGGTCGGGATCGGAGAATATCGTTGTGATGTCGGTTGTTGTCGGCATTGGTGACGGACAGTAGGGGTACCACGATGTCACGTATTACATTCATACGTATAGATCGCACGTAAACGTTGAATCCCTATACCTAATGATATCTGACACTTGCGGTATATACGAATATCTGCTATTTGTGCATTATTTATTCATACTTGATGTAGTTTATAGTTCAAAGTATGTACTTATTATAACAAGAAATAAGTTTGTGGTATTCACTTATGAATACGTTCTAAAGCGTAACTTGAAGCTATAACCCTACGAGAACATTTTCGTGAACCTATATTTTTATACTCATGTTTCATTTCTTCTTTATTTGTACTTACCCGCTATCTTAGGCAAACTTAGTCTTGCTTGAATTCCTACAGGATTACAAAACAGGAAAACTGAAGAAATATGTGTATTTTATTTTTATATTTAGCTGTGTACAGTTCACATACCTATCTCCTTTTTGATAGTGAAAACTAAGTGTATGTACAGTACATAGTCAAAATACTAACATATTATTCGCTTAATTGATACACATGTATGCACAATTAGAAATTCTGTAACATTTGTCCTACAATTGCATGGTAGGCAGGCAGTATTGGTTAGTTACAGTCTGTTGTGTAATAGAAAGTGCACTGACGCATGATATTGCATCGCAGTATATACGAGTAGATACGTTACAATGAGAAATAGACGAGCAGGTGACACAAATTATTACATTTATCTATGTGTTTTCAGAAGAGACGGGTTGAACTTCGGAATTCTAAATTTCGGATACTACTTGGTTTACGATATTTTAATAGTAAGCTATGAAGATTTTCTACTTATAATGTCATTCAATGACTGCTACGTACCCTTATTAACATTTCTTATAAACTTGTAATTACATATCATTCTTCCTCTTCTATCATTGAATGCTGAGGAATAATAGTGCTTAATAATATTCAAATACAGTATATCAAATATTTTTGTATAAATTACAGGTTGGTTCATTATATACTGTAGCGCTATTTATTTGACAAAAATATGTTTCTTTTTTTCTTTATTCGTATTTGAACTATCAACTTTATTTCTCTGTTCTTAAAATATAACAATTGAAATACATTAAAATGATGATATGTACTGTAATATTATTTCATAAATGTATAAATAAATACCATACCTGTTTTACAGTAAATAAATGTCTTTTATAAATATATTTAAAAAAAATTGTTTACATGAATTACGAAATTTAGAAATATGTTTAATGAAGCAATTTAAAAATGCTTTGAAAACACATCAAAAACCAAAATCGAATTATTTAGCTATTGGGTAACTGAATATGAAGCGTTGATAATAAGTCAATACAATCAATGCTGACATTCAAGAATTTGAAGTCAAACTTTAACATTCTGATGAACATATGTTCGGCTAAAATACTCTGCAAAACCATTCACAATGTAAATCGATCTAGGTAAATCATGTTAACAGGTATACTTGTGCACCCCTTCAAATATTCAAATCAGATCAGAACTCTTTGGGTCTTCTTCTTATATTCTTCTTCTTGTTCTAGATTTTATTGGAATGTAGTAATTGTATACGTCTGCTGACGTCCTGACTAATATCAGGCGAAAGCCACATAAGAAAAGATCTTTTACTACCTTTTCTTCTTTTGGGTACGTATGTACGTGTATATGCAGATATAGTTTTATTTTCTGAACAGTTTCGACTTCTTCATAACTGGTGGCGTACATTGATATCTTTATATACATAATCGTTGGTGCGTGTGTTAGAGATTGTGTAAATCCTGAACGATTTGATCGATTGAGATCCTATTCACAAAATATAATTTTATTGCCGAGATAGCTATGCTAGGACCCGATAGGTTGCCCTGTAGTCAAGCAACTTACAAATTCTCTGTTTATGGACTAAAATGACTCATATTCACAATATATGCACCCACGAGGCAAAATACTATATGCTCACTTGTTCTACATTAGCAAATACGTATTTTCATCCTTCTCTAAAATTGTGATTTTGCCAAGTGGGTGTTGATTTAATAAGAAAGTCACTGTGGTCGCGTCGTTAAAATTTTATATTAAGGTGCCCGCACTCTGAGGCGAAGCGAGGCGAGGCGAAGTGAAGCGTGGCGAAGCGCAGCGTCGCGAGGCGGAGACCGCACATTAGGGCGAAGCGAAGCGAGGCGAAGTGAGGCGAAATAATCGCCTGGCTTGGTGCGCATGTGCGTGATACAATATTTAATTATTTACAACAGTTATTAATTATTGTGTGTGTAGAAGTGATCCGATGAACATGAGTAGTTCCTCATCTGACGAAAATTTATTTGTTCTTGGTTTAATTGATACTGTGCAAGAAGAGGAGAAACCAAACAAAAGAGTTTGGGTACATGAAATTAATCAAAAGAGAGGCAGTTTTGGTGAATTTCATGCTCCATTGAAGTTTTTCTATATGAAATACCCTATCTCTTTTTCGCTAAGGAATCACCCCCTGAAATGTTTTACACTTATTTTGTTACACCCTGTATAAACCGAAATGATTTATATGTACACAATATGTTCGCATGGTCAACAAAATTATTTTGGTATATGCTGCCATCCGATAGATGGAGCTATTTTTTGGTAGACTTGATTGTACGGACTTTTGTTTTGTATTGTCATAACCAATGTCCAGTTTTTAACATCAAGCAGTTCATTTTTTTTTCACTCAAATAAATTGCAATTTTCTTTGCTTCTATATACGCGCTTGGTTATTGACGTGGCTATTTTTCGGTTCGCTTACCTGTCCTTTAATCGCGCCAACGACCTCATCTGTCCAGACTTTCTTATACAAGAACCATGTGAAGTTCATCGCCCCACCTGTCGGAAAGGACCGTCTGCCGGCCCAGCTAGTGAATATATAAACTATGACTATTACGTTGAACAACTCCGTTAGTAATATCAGCATTACTTTAAATATCCACTTGCTCTTGGCAACATCTACTGAGTTGCATATATCAATGAAACGGTTGCTTCCAAGAACAATCAACAAGTTCAATACTTTAGAATTTAAATAATGATGTTTTAGTGCCTTCAAAAAAATTTTCGTTAAGACTTCCCTGTTTTTTTTTTTTAATGAATATTCATGGATACAATATACAATTTCTTTCCTGAATAGTCTGTATATGTATACCTTTCTACTGACAGATAGAATTTAATTGGTTTAAATCAAAATTTATGACGTTAGAATTATATCAAGTACTGGTTATACAGGATATTCATAGGTAGTCTTTTTATTGGTATAACACGCCCACAAAATGCCATTTCTTTAACTCTTCAGCAGTTTTAAGAAGGAAACATTTTTTTTATCTCACTTTTGGAAGCGTGTAACTTTTCAAGGACAAGCCCAAGAGCATGAAAGACCCCCTTTAATTTTTGACAAGGAATCACCCTCCGAAAACTTTCGCACATATATGGAAACATCCTGTATATGTGGCATTAGAGCCCTGTATGAATGTAACATTAACGTGATAAATAAGAAGTATGTTGAAAATTTCACAAAATTGAGGCGTGGTGAAATAATTTTGTAAATATTTCTAGAATCCACATGAAAGTATCTATACGTAATACAAGGTAACAGTATATGTTGATATGTGTAATATAAGTTCTAAATTGTTTGTTTCAATCTGGGAATAAACGCCGGAAATTTATGGGGTCTTGGATTTTTATGACGCCTGGTTACTGTTTGCTACTATTGCTACTAACGCAAGGTAATTCACCAAAAATTCTTTATTAGCACGCACTAAATAACGCCAGAAATGAGTTTAATAGATAAGCACGAGACAATATATGAAATTAAAATTGTGCATAGAATTAAATAAAATAAATGTTTATTTTTGATAATCTATCTCTTATTTAAGTTTTACATCAAAAATTAAACTCTTGATATTAATTTCTCTATATAATAATTTGTTTTTCCATCTAATGTGCTTCTATATTTTCTTTGTTTCTTTTTCAGGTAAAAGCGGAATTACAACGAGAATCTGGAGCAGCAGAATTCAGTCCTTTAGGTAGTCGGGTGTGCTTCGAACCCGCTACTTACACAGTTCTAGAAAGCTGTGGCCGATTTGAAATAACCGTAGTACGGCAGGGTGATTTAGATGGTCCTCTAACTGTAGATTATTGCACCGAAGACGGTTCAGCGACGGCGGGTAGTGATTACATTGCGGCAAAAGGTACGTTACATTTCGCACCGGGTGAAAAAGAAAAACAGTTTAAGCTAGAAGTGATAGACGATGACGTATTTGAAGCAGACGAACATTTTTACGTGCGTTTGAAAAATCCTCAACCACCGGGTACTCTTGGCAACCCGGCTTTGGCCACTGTTATTATACTGGATGACGATCACGGTGGGCTATTTAAGTTTCCTAAACAGAACTTCGAACTGGTGGAAAATATAGGTACTTTTGAACTTACTGTGCAGAGGTGTTCTGGTGCCAGAGGACGTGTTCTCATTCCTTACTGGACAGAAGATGGTACTGCAAAAGCTGGAAAGGAATATGAACGCGCGGAAGGTCATATTATATTCGAAAATAATGAATCACAGTAAGTTTCTGCTTTTTATTTTTAAAATAACGAATTTTAGTGTACAATAATAGCGCCTGCGTATATTTATAAATCAATCGCTGTTTGAAAAGATAATGAAATTATTTTTATTGCTTTTGCAACAAATTATTATCGGCAAAAGAAATCCCGTTAAAGATTTCCTAGTTTCAGATTTGCTTTACTGCTTGATTGCAGAGAACAATCTGCAAGTAGAACACACAAATACTCAGTGAATTAAACTAATTTCTTGTTTAAGGTATATTAATTAGGTGGCGCCATTCAAAAAAAAATTAATGGTATTTTTATGGGAAAAAATGACAGATATCCATGACTTAATTACAACACAATGTGTCATAGTTTAAGAAATATGCGTGCATCGTTTGAAAGCAAAAAAACGGATTATTTCGACTATCAAATTCTTATTACTGTGTACACATTTTTTTATTTAAAATGCTTTTTCATAACGTTTAATATGAATTAAATTAAAAGTACTCAAAGTATATGAATATAATATGCTTCACTCAATTGCATAGCAGTAGCGACATTTGTTGTCATAACAGACGGATTATGTAGAACACAAAAAAAAACTTGGTCTGAGAAACTGTTTGAAAATTATTATTTGAGTTCACAGATTAATAACCATATGAATGAGCAACAAATAAACTATCAAAGTATATAATATTTAAGAAAGTAGTTTTAATAAAAATAAAAATCCAGGATTTCTTTTCATCATCCCACCAACTTTCAGAAATCATCGAACAGTATTTTGTAATCAACTTGTATAATTTATTATTATTAAAATGATGTAACAATGTTTCATACGCCTATTACACCTGTAATAATAACTTAAATATTATATCATATTCCAAATGATTTTACTTTCTTATACGTAGGTATAAGGAAGTATTGTGATAAAAATTTTGACCTCGAGATTTTTGCTGAAGTCTACGTTTTGAATTCCACTGATACCGAAAGACTGGTTTTAAAAAATGTCTGCCTGTATCTCTCTCTCCCTCTCTCGTGCGTGCGCGCGTGTGACCACGACAGTTCCACATTTTATATTTACCAGTATAATCTCCCTCTTGAGATCTAATTAGATCTTCAGTAAAATTGGCAGACCGCAAGTAGTAGTTTACTTTAGGGAAAAAATTGAATTTGATCATTATTTTGACAACTATTAAGTTTAAACAACTTTATAAACAATTCAAATGTACTCGGAAGTGAATTCGAGAAAAATTTTATTATTAAAGGTTTCTGAAATTCCTAGCGGAAGTAGGTCTTTCACTCTTATCGAATTTTTTTTGCTTAGTCATGCTTTCTATACAGATACATTATGAATATAAAAGTAAAGCTTGGCTTTCAATACTTTTTGTGTAAAAAAATTTTCAATATTCGGGCCAGAGGGAAGACTTTTACTCTTATCGAAAAGCAATTTATTGCAAATACCTCGTAAATTATGCATTCTATATAGATTTATCAATAGTACAAAAGTAATTAGATCTGTATTTTCAATAATTTTTATATAAAGAAAATTTCAAAACTCCGACCATGAATAACACTTTCAGTCTTCTCGAATAACAAAGGAAGTTTTGTGGTGGCCAAACCTTATTTTTTGAATTACCTTGAAAACTATACTATCTGATAGTGTAGACTTATCCTTATTTAATTGCGCTGCACCTGTTTATCACTACTTTTTCCATAGTACATTTAAAGTACATTTTCGGTTTCCCTAAATATGAAAATATATAAGACAAATTGTTCGATTTGCACTCGTTGAATCCCCAAACACGCATTCGAAGTTTTTTTTTTGTCATAGGGTTATTTTGCATAGGTCTCTCTACATTACGTGTATAACAATCTTATTTTTAGAATTAATGTTCATAACATGACCACTTCTCCAGTTAAATTGTATAAATCCTCTACCTCATAGGCTATTTAGCGATTTTTATTTGGAACCTTACCTTGTATAGAGCAAAATTTGTCAAATAGAATTAAAGTAAATCAATTTTGACAAGTATCACTGAATTCAGGCAAATCATTAAAATACTCATTATAGGTTTACTTTCTTTGACAAATTACCAGAAAATATAAAAAGAAATATATTTTAATAAGTTTCGATATATGTACCTATATTTTAATTAATAGTAAGTTTTAATTACAGCAATGTAATATTTAAATAAAATTTTGACGCATGTTTCAAAATATATAATTTTTGGTATAAATAAAGTTTGTAAAAAAAGATTGTTAGACTCAACTGGCAACTTTCTTTTGCTGTTCCTTCTTATATTCGTAAACCGATTTTCATCATCAAACGACTTGCTCGGCTGAAAGCTGCCGTGAAGTATCAAATTCGAACTTGCAAGTTTGTGATATTTCCCTCTTATACAGGGTGTCATTTTGAAAACGTACCACCCTCTATATTTCGGCCCCTATAGAAATTCCAAAAGTATGCAAAAACACGTCAAACTTATTTTTAAGGGGGACATTTTGTAGGCTGGTTTTCAATTAAATTACATCAACCCTCTAGCGGGGGTGGACATAACCTCTAAAAATTTAAATGGAAATGGGGGTTGAGTGATACCTCATTTTAAAGGTCGTTTAACCCGCTTTTCAAAAATGCTAATTTCTTGTCCTTTATTTTTAATACTTTTGAAGAAATCAAGTCAAACCATGAACATACAAGTATCAAGTGTTTTGCAATAAAACATTAAAAAACTAATAAAAAGTAACTTATTTTATAAAATTTTAAATGCTAAATTCTTGGCTTTTCTTTTTAGCAGTTCGCGAGAAAATTTTATAAAATAAGTTACTTTTTATTAGTTTTTTAATGTTTTATTGCAAAACACTTGATACTTGTATGTTCATGGTTTGACTTGATTTCTTCAAAAGTATTAAAAATAAAGGACAAGAAATTAGCATTTTTGAAAAGCGGGTTAAACGACCTTTAAAATGAGGTATCACTCAACCCCCATTTCCATTTAAATTTTTAGAGGTTATGTCCACCCCCGCTAGAGGGTTGATGTAATTTAATTGAAAACCAGCCTACAAAATGTCCCCCTTAAAAATAAGTTTGACGTGTTTTTGCATATTTTTGGAATTTCTATAGGGGCTGAAATATAGAGGGTGGTACGTTTTCAAAATGACACCCTGTATAAATGCTACAAAATAAAACGGTCATTGCAAAAGAAACTCTCACATATCCTCACAAATACTAGAATCTGCACAGCACCAAATTTACAAGAGAAATTGCTCATATAGCACGAACGGGTGCATCATGAAGTAGAACGCTTTTGCAGTGAGTATCTCTGTTTAATTAATAATAATAATAATAATAATAATAATAATAATAATGCTTTATTGCCGTAAATTTCTGTACAAAAACATTGGCAGTATCAACAAATAGCAAACATAACAAAAGATAAAAAATGGGGTGTGGGTACCACACGACTTTCTTATACTCATGTGCCTTTCAAATTATGCCAAGTTGTTCTAAATTAAGTTTTAAATACTTTTACACGTATTTTCTTAAAAAAATACGCCTATGAGTAAATGTGTTACTTCAGGTCCGAATTTTCAAAATTCTTTTATATACAAACATTATTCAAAATCCTATACTAAGTACTTCTAGTCTCTTGAAAATGTTACTCGCTAAGAGTAAAGTATTACTTCAGGTCCAAATTTTGAAATTTCATTTATACAAAAAATATTCTAAATCCAGCTCTAAATACTTTTATACTATTGATAAATATATATAGAATGCATAATTTGCGGCATACTTGCAAAAAATCGCTTTGCGGTAAGAGTAAAAGTGTTACCTCCGGTTCGATTGTCGAACATTTTTCTATACAAAAGGTATTGGAAATTAAGTTCTAAATACTTTTATACTCGTAAGGTACCTGTCTAAAAAGCATGGCTTGCGAAATATTCGCAAAAAAAACGATTTTCGATAAGAGTCAAAGTCCTACTTCCGGTAGGAATTTCGAAAAACTTTAATAAAATTCTTCTCAAATTTAATTTCGAGTACATATGAATTTTTTATAAATTTGTTTTAACTTAGTAGTTGACGAAATATTGGCAAAATTCAATTTTTTCACCGAAGTAAACTACTACTTCTGGTTTACCGATTTTATTGAGAAACTAATTAGATCTCAAGAGGGGGATTATACACGTAGATACAAAATTTGGAATTGATATCTACAGCGGTTTGACCGCTATCGTGGTCACAGACAGACAGACACACACACACAGAAAGAGAGACATTTTTAAAAAAAAAATGAGGTGTGGCCACCACACGACTTTCTTATACGTATGAGCGTTTCAGACTATACAATTTTAAGAATTTTTCTATACAAAACTTATTCAAAATCCAATTCTAAGTACTTTAATTCTCTTAATAAATCGCTATAGAATGCATACTTTGCAAGATATTCGAAAAAAAGTGCTACTCGCTAAGAATAAAAGTGCTACTTCCGGTCCGAATTTTGAAATTTCATATATATAAAAAATATTGTAAATCCAGTTCTAAATACTTTTGTACTCTTGATAGATATATATAGAATGCATAACTTACGACATATTTGCAAAAAATTGCTATTCGATAAGAGTAAAAGTGGTACTTCCGGTCTGAATTTTGAAACTTTTTTTATACAAAAGGTATTGAAAATTATATTGTAAATACTTTTATACCCGTAACGTACTTGTCTAAAATGCATGACTTGCGAAATATTCGCAAAAAACTGATTTTTGATAATAGTAAAAGACCTACTAGGTAGGAGTTTCGAAAAACTTTTTAAATAAAATTGGTCTGAATTTTAATTTTAAGTACATATAAATTCTTTATAAATTTGTTTAAACTTAGTAATTGACGAAATATTGGCAAAATTCGAATTTTTCACTGAAGTAAACTGCTACTTCCGGTCCCCGAGATTACTGAAAAACTAATCAGATCTCAAGAGGGAGATTATACACGTAAATACAAAATTTGGAATTGATATCTACAGCGGTTTGACCGCTATCGTGGTCACATACACACACACACACAGACATTTTTTTAAAACCGCTTTTTCGGTATCAGGGAACTTTAAAACGTGGACATCTGCAAAAATCTCGAGGTCGAAAATTTTCATCATCACAATACTTCCTTATACTATAAGAAAGTAAAACACTTTTTATATACTGCATTACAGTATCTACGTCCGGCATTTACAATATATCTACTTATTTTTTAGTAACTCGTTAAAATTATAGA
Source organism: Amphimallon solstitiale (assembly GCA_963170755.1). NCBI lineage: Eukaryota > Metazoa > Arthropoda > Insecta > Coleoptera > Scarabaeidae > Amphimallon > Amphimallon solstitiale. Next base: position 110,112,858 of record OY720676.1, read on the forward strand.
ACTCCCTGTCCAAAAGATATGTTTTCAAATTACGTTTAAAAGCGGTTCTATTTATATAGGCAGCTGTCTTTAAATACTCAGGTAGTGCCTTAAAAGCTGCGATAGCTTTATAATAAGGCCCCCTCTCGTAGCAATTAGACCTATGCGATGGCACGGACAAATTGAACCCAATGCATGTGGTCATAGAAACATAAACCTGGTATTCCTAACAAACCGTAACGAATTTCTCTGCACTAGTATAATCAGTTCATAAATATACCAAGAAGGGAGCGTTAAAACCTTCGCGTTACGGAAAACATCCCTGCAGGGGCATCCAATGAGTCATAAATAGAATTAATGGCATTGTATTTCTTTGCTAGAAATCCAAATTGAGAAGAATTTATTACATCGTGTGAGGTCAGGAATGAACTCAATCTCACACTAATGACTATTTCAAACTTTTTACTAAAGCTGGGCAACAGTGATATATATGGGGCGGTAATTGTTCATGTCTGAGGTTTGTTTGTCCTTTTTTGGACAAGGTATGACCTTTACCAACTTCAATTTATCGGGAAAGATACCCCTCTCCAAACTCAAATTAACAAGTTAGTAAGGAATATCATCAATACCTGCGGATACATGACGAACTTCTTATATTAAGAGCATCAGTTACTGGTTCAGCCATGACAGAAGTCGGGGCCCCAAACTGCAAGTTGAAACAATCCGCCACCTCAACGGAATCTAAAACCAACTCATTTATGTAAGTCGTTTTTAGATGAATGTTTTTATTCTTTTGCTCCTTAGTTTCTCTTCTGATTACATTCCAAACAATGCGACTCTTACTCGAAGAGGAAATAATTACATTATCATAATAGCTGAGTTTAGCCAGAAGCAATAATTTATTATATTTATCCTTTTTTAACTTACAAAGTTTGTACAAATCATCATCCTTGTGCTGTATATACAACGTATACAGGGTGCCCCACCGAAAACGAAACAGATTGAATATCTCGAAGGAGAAAACTTTTTTGAAAAAACGCAAAAACAGGTCGATTTTTGATCCAAGGGGGACACCCTTCCATCATATCTTCAACTGTGATACGTCATTCCCCTCCCCGCCATCACTCTAACCATTACAATTTAAATAGGGAAAGTACTAAATACGATACATCATTGAAAAGGTAATTGTACGGAGAATTCAGCAATGTGATTGTTAGTTGCGTTATTTTTGATTTTAGCGCCCTCTAGCGGGAAAAAGAAACGGTTACGTATTTCACAATGTGAAACATCATTTTAAAGCTAATTTTATTAGCAATTTAATTAATGCACAATTGAAAAAAAAATAAATAATCGAAACACCTTGCAGAGCTCTAATATTAGAAACTACGAACTTATTAGTTTACAAAAGACGCTGACAGTCTGTACTTGAGAATGATGACAAATAAATGTCAAAAATATTACGTATTTAGTTGCTGATAAAATTAACGGTTTTTGGTTAATGCTGTGTAATTTTGAGGGGTATATATTTACTTAAATGTTGGAAATTTCATTTGTTGCCTGTCTTCGAAAGCATAGATTAAAAATGTGTTCAATAAGTTTTTTTTTTACTTTGTCTGGAGTAACTTTCATTGACAGACGAACATACAAGACATCTTGGGGCTGCTGTAATCCTGTGTTCTGATGACGGAATTTAAATACTTTCTGGGCGTGTTTGTGTACAGATAACCTTGCTGTTCGAGGGATTCCAATTTTGGGAAGCGAATGAGCCTCCGTCAATTTTCAGCTAAGCGCAATTATATGTATCGTTATTAAAATGTACTCTTTTTGAGTATTTTGTTTTACTAAGCTTCATATGATACATTAATATTGGAACGTATTGGCGCTTAATGTAGTAGGAACAACAAATTCGAGTAATATTAAATTCGTAAATAGCTCAGGTAATTTTCTGATAATTTCTTGTTTGGAGAATCTACTTCCTTCAGAGATACCTCCACTAGAACATTATTAGGTGTATTTTTGAATATACCTTTAGTATACGCACATTGATATTATTTAATTACTTTAATTACATTTGCTTAGTATGTTTCTTTTGTAGCTTATGTTTTAGAATCTATATTCTAAGTAGTGCAATTAGTATTTGATGTAATAATATGCAATATAGTGCTTTGTAATTCAGTTGCCAAGCGAAATTTTGATCAACATAACGCCTTTTGCTTTTGTCAGTACTAATAATTAAATGAAGTGATGGAAATCTCTTGGTGAAACATGTCGAACGACGTGTTATTACTTGCTTATATTTGTCAGTACTGTTTAAGTTTATTGAATCATTTTAGTTTGGTCATTAATTATTGCTTTAATTAACTCTCTATAATATACATTTGTGCTTTGACAAAACGCCTTTGCCTAAGATCAGTTGGTTTTTGATTCGATATATAATTTTCCTTTAATGTTAGTTTATTGTAAATTCCAAATTTGTAATTGAACTTGCAATTGGTCGCATTGACTTGTTGCAGTGCAATTTCATTTTCTTCATTGATTTTATTGTTTTTTATGCTATATTTATGCATTGGGTCACTGGATTTGAGGTGCCCTTGCCACCATAGCTTTTTCTTATTTTATAGGCTGATCCGTGTTTTGTAACAAACAAGTGACACCGAATCTTCCTTTCACGACCCTCTTCCTTGGGTGATCGAAGCAGCAATAACTTGTTATGTTGTGTTTACAACATCGACCGACGACTCATTATTATGAATACTTTTGTTCGGCCCCCTTGATACTAGAGATAATATTTTAGTTTTTTTTAGTGTAAGCTGTAATTTCAATTTTGAATTGGGCATTGAAAAAATAATTAAATCGATAGCTTATTTTGTAAACAGATTTTTTCTGTAGAGGTTACTTAGCGTTTTTTTATTGTTTCATGATTATGATCTAATAAATATATTCTAGTAAAATATTGGAATATTAGAACATTTTTTGGAAATATTCCCCTATTGTTTTTGAACAGATTGTCTATCAAAGCCGTATTAACAGTGTTTATAACAATTTTAGACCATACATTAACATGTTTTTGTATAGATGTTACGTCTCTTCAAGTAATATTAAATATTATGTAACAAATAAATCGATTAGTTGATTATTATGTTTTATATACTCTCGTTGTGTTATATTGCTGATGCAGCATAATATTTCAGTAATTGCCAATTTTATTTGTTAATACTAGCAATACTGCATCAAAGTCAAGTTCTGCAACAAAGTATATAAATTGTCATGTGCTTATATGTTTTATAACTGCAATTCTAATAGATGCCTATACCATATCTGCATAAGGTACTTTAAAAATCATCCAAAGTTTGTTAGTGCTCTGATAATCTACTTCATCACTTCGTTATGATCGCTGCCTTCTGTGTGTACTGTCTTCAACTAAAATATTTTTTGGGAGCGAAACTTTATTGGAAGCATTAGTGGCTTATATGGAATGTATACGTAAATGTTTAATGAATCAGTTGTCGCATAATTATATTTTGCGCAAGTGCCTAATTATGCACTCTGCATTAATTTTTGTGCGATTGAACTTTATTTGATCATTTACGATGCTGGTTTTCAAGACGGTAAATATTGTTTACCGATTGCTACAAATTAAACTCGACGGTAAATAATTTTACCGTTCTGGAACGGTACAGAAATTCTTCAATGTAACCTTCAACAGTAAATGAAGACTTCCATCCTCTCTGTATAGTTTTAGTTGAAGAATATCTTCACATTTATCAGCTAACATTGTTCACGAACTACATCGAAATGAGAGACCTGTATACCCAGAAAGATTTTCGAATTTCAAATAAGCAGCTATTTTTAACGGCTAACTAACAATTGTGCTTTTTCAATATGTCATTGTAGCCAACTCCTACATTTCAGTCGTTAAGAACAACAAGTAGTCGTTGAATGTTAGTCTTCGTTTGAGGAACTTAGATAATAATAACTTCGAGACGTTTCTCTCACCGAGAGAAAAAAAGGGTTCAGTTAACCAATAATTGGTTAACTCAACAGTTTTAAACTTTTACCAGTGAGCAATAGTTTAAATGGTTGGCATAACCATCTAAAAAGTGTTAACTTAAACGTTAAATCAACATTTTACTAATTGCCACACAATCTTCCCTAACTGTTAGGTTGACATCCTTAAATGTTAAAATAACATTTTAATAATTGCCATATAAACTTCTAGAACTGTTAGGTTGACATCCATAAATGTTAAAACAATATTTTAATAATTGTCATACAATCATCCCGAACTGTTAGGTTGACATTCTTAAATGTTAAAGGAACATTTTAATAATAGCCGTACAATCTTCTCGAACTGTTAGGATGACATTCTTAAATGTTAAAAGAACATTTTGATAATTGCCGTACAATCTTCTCGAACTGTTAGGCTGACATTCTAAAAAGTTAAAAGAACACTAAGAATTGCCATATAATAGATTCATTTCAAACTATTACGTTGACATTCTTAAATATAAGGAAAAAAAGTAGATTGTTTGGATAGTATTCTATTTTTTCCCCTTAAATTTGATAGTGTCAACCTAATAGTTCGATAAGAATCTATGGCAGTTCATAAAATGTTCCTTTAACTTTTAACATTGCAATAATTTCCATATATCTTTTATTTTTGATTTCTACAGCGTGAAGTCTGCCTTAACTTTACTTGTAGGAAACCCACCAAAGAAATTAAAGTTTTTATTATTTATCCAACTCAATTCGTAGCTTATATCTAGATCAAAATGATATCTCTTTTAGCTTTCGTACACAGCTTAATAACATATCTTTAACAATATTGGCTGACAGGTGCTAAATGAAAGCAAACAACACGAATGTATGTTTGAGTTTTATTAGAATGAAATGTAGTGCATCCATATTAACATAAACATTTTAAAAAGAAACTAAATTGCAACTATTGGTTGTGCAAAATGTGTATAGGGATGAACATCCATAAGGTATATTAATATAATTTCATTAGTTTCTAATAACTGATATGCATAATAAGTAATGTTCATCTAAATGTGATGTTCTACAAAACTTCAAAATAAAAAGTAAATCTTCAGCATGTATTAAAATGGAATTGATGAATACCAAATTCAGCTGTGCAGAAAGTGGAAAGTATCATTCTTATCATCGTTAGATACCTGGAAGTATTATTATTTCATCTAACTTACTTTGTAGGAATATTATATACAACCTTTTGTATCAAATACCAAATGTGTTCTGATGCTGCGGGATATTCTGCGTTCAAAACATGAAAAGTTTAAAATATTAAATCCAAATATTGTATAACACTTGAACATTTATACACAAACGTATCGATTACAAGATTAAAATTCTTTATTCTGTGTAGACTTGGTCCTTTGACAATCATATAAGACTGGATTTTTTCTCTGTTCTTGGCCCCTTCTTCAACGGATCTTTCTATATCTGCTGGAATCTGAAAATATAATGATTTATTTTTTTAGTAATGTAATTAACTATCACTGCTGTTAAGAGCCGCCGATATGTATAAAGTTGTGTAGAAGTATTACTGTATTACTATAAACCACATATAAACTAAAAATAAAATATTATATTTCATAATTTCAAATGTTTTCGATCTGAAAGTTTGTTAGGTATTTAGATTTATGGCCGACTTAAAAAATATATAAACGTTATAGGTAAATAAAAAAAAAGTTTATTTGACTCACACACCTCTGATTTTCAATTATTGTAGGGTCGTCCTGCGGCAATACTAGAAATTTTTCAGATACCACCACCGTTAAAAAAAAACTGTAAACATGGTTGATTTTTGATGCCTTAATATTAAGCGTCACTATACATTACTAAGTAGCAAAATAGTACTACCGTTGATTGAAGGAATACCTAAAGATGCACCACTACATAGCACTGAGCGTAGCCAAAACTGGATCCGAGATCTATAGCGATTGCATTAGTCGTTTGGGTCCGAGATTCGAAACAGCCCGAGACAGCGATGATGTTTCTCGGCAAGGGGTTTGCGGGACGACTTAACGGAAAGACACGCAATTTTACTATAGCGTTGTGCATCTTTATATATTCCTTCAATCAACGGTACAACTGTTACTGTTATGCAAAATGCCAGCCATTGGGATGAATATTAGGAAACATTATTATAATATAATAAAAACCTAACATACATTTGAAGGTTTCCATTAACGCATCACATTCCCAATCTAATAGCAATTTTTCTACGTTTTCCATACTATAATCAAACAGATATTAAAAATATTAGTATGTATAAATTATTTAAACTGAATGTTAAATAAATATATATCAGTGTATGTAGGTACTTACATTTTATGAAGACAAGTATATAAATATGTCGACACGCACTAGTACAAAATACATGATGATACAAACAAATATAGAAGCTGATGCGATACACATATGGTCAAATTACGGAAATTAGTTTAAGGCTACTACTAAGATTACCTGTACCCTATAAAATATACTCTTAGAAGCAGCAATACTTGCTTCTAAATAAGCCGTTGGTTTTCAATACGCAAAAAGTATTCTCTTAACATCTTTTGTTTAACAAATTTTAGAACGTTGTTTGAATCGCTTATTTTTCTAGACTCAACCAATTATTGGTTAATTCTACATTTTATATTTAACATTCTAAAAAAGGTTGAATTAACATTTCTTGTTCTCTCAGTGTATATCTTCAATTTTCGTATTATACAGTTCCTCCTTTCTACATGCCTTAGCAATTTCAAGTATCGTTCCTACCTAAAAAATGAAAAGACACTAGTGTACAAAATATTATTTTATTGAATAAATTTACATTGTATACCAAATATAATAATGTATCGTCTGGTGTCTCAAGTAAAAACTTAATAAAAATTTTCCTAATGAAGACATTGGCTTTCTTTTGGTCGATACCCCACATTGTTTTTTTTCAAGAGAGCTATTAAGGTATTAAACCTTAATATATCAACAGAATCGTAGAGAAAGTTGTGAATTTTAATATTGAATATTCTGCCCACAAAGTCTCTTCAGCTTTCAATTTATCTCTTCGTATCACAAAGTATGCTAACAACTATTGTTCATCATTATTTCTGCTTTTCTATTTACAACAGCTTTTAAAAAGGTTATAGGTACTTTGAAAGAATTCCTTTGATTTTTCGGGAATAAGACCAGAACGTCCTACATTTCAAACGTGTTCTATTTCTCTTTCAGAGTCGCTAGTATTATTCATGCTGTTGCAATTAACGCTATTTATTACTCGTTATCGCTACATAAAAATTCTACTTTCATCAAAGAATTAGGACGGGAGTAATCTGTTTACAAGGTTCTATAGCAACGCGAACTACAAACTGATATCATGGCAATATGATTTGAAGGTTTAAATAGGAATGAGAGTAGCAATACTATTTACTGTAATTATTGTTGTATTGAATAATTTATAATTCAATCGCACAAAAAAACGGCAAAATCATCACGGACGATAAGGAAATATCTATCTCAGACAACAATTGGAGTCTTCGCCGTTGCTTCGGTTTTCCTTCAAACAGTGGTCCTCGATCGCTGAAAGTTCCTTACCGTTCTTGATACTTAATATACTATATTACGGTAATAAAATGAAAATATTATAATTAGCCTTCCAGTGAGATAGCTTATTTATAATTGCTTTTAACACCTGACGTAGAACATCCGATACATATATAAAAAATGAGGTGTGGCCACCACACGACTTTCTTATACGTATGAGTGTTTCAAATTATAGAATTTTAAGAATTTTTTATACAAAAGTTATTCAAAATCCTATTCTAAGTACTTCTATTCTGTTAATAAATCTCTATAGAATGCATACTTTGCAAGATATTATCAAAAATGTGCTACTCGCTAAGAGTAAAAGTGCTACTTCCGGTCCGAATTTTGAAATTTCAAATATACAAAAAATATTGCAAATCCAGTTCTAAATACTTTTCTACTCTTGGTTAATATATATAGAATGCACAACTTACATTTGTAAAAAATCGCTATTCGATAAGAATAAAAGTGGTACTTCCGGTCTGAATTTTGAAACTTTTTTATACAAAAGATATTGAAAATTATGTTTTAAATACTTTTATATTCGTAACGTACTTGTCTGAAAAGCATGACTTGCGAAATATTTGCAAAAGACTGATTTTCGATAAGAGTAAAAGACCTACTTCCGGTAGGAATTTCGAAAAACTTTTTAAATAAAATTATTCTCAATTTTAATTTTAAATACATATGAATTCTTTATAAATTTGTTTAAACTTAGTAGTTGACGAAATATTGGCAAAATTCGATTTTTTCACTGAAGTAAACTGCTACTTCCGGTCTGCCGATTTTACTGAAAAACTAATCAGATCTCAAGAGGGAGATTATACACGTAAATAAAAAATTTGGAATTGATATTTCCAGCGGTTTGACCGCTATAGTGGTCACAGACAGACACACAGCCAGACATACAGACATTTTTTTAAAAACCACTTTTTCGGTAGCAGGGGACTTCAAAACGTGGACATCTGCCAAAATCTCGAGGTCGAAAATTTTTATCATCACAATACTTCCTTATACTACGTATAAGAAAGTAAAAGAGTTTCGTAACAGATAATGTAACATGCAGCCGATTTTAATAACCCCTTATATGCGACTTTCTTATACGTATGAGCGTTTCAAACTATACAATTTTAGGAATTTTTTTATACAAAACTTATTCAAATTCCTATTCTAAGTACTTTCATTCTGTTAATAAATCGCTATAGAATGCATACTTTGCAAGATATTCGAAAAAAAGTGCTACTCGCTAAGAGTAAAAGTGCCACTTCCGGTCCAAATTTCATGTACAAAAAATATTGCAAATTCAACACTAAATACTTTTGTATTCTTAACCCTCTACTGCCCCACGTTACGTGAACGTAACATTGGGTATTTGAATTTATTCCTTAGTTATTATCAACATTTTAGTTTTTATTCCCGCTGTTACTCTCAAGTAACAACACACAAATCATAATACGTGTGCAGCAGTCGCCACCTGTTGAGAAATTTTACAAGTAAATGCGATTTGTTTCTGCAAGGTTAACTTCTATATGACAGGTTGAGTGTGGCGGCAAAACAATTTATTTGTTTGTTTCATTTGGTAAGTATTTCAAAATAAAAATTATATTTTACATTATTTACATATAATGGAGTTTCTCAGTAGAACATTTTACCAGTTTTGTCAAATTAGACACAAAATTACGCATAAATGAAGTATGTTACTTTCACGTTACGCCGGGCATTTACGGTAATCTTTTTCAGGCAACCATGAATACGTCCACGTTTTATGGAAACACTTCTAGAAATAAATATCCTGATTATCTCACAAAAATTTTGCAAAATCCAAATGATTCTGAAATGTCAGATCTATCTGACAGTGATTCGGAAGAATTAGAAGATGTTGTGATAGAGAGAAATATTTCGGAAGTGCCTGAGAATGAAGATGTTCATGAGGAAGATAATGCTGATTCTGTAATGAATAAAAGCAGTTCCGGACCAAAAGGAAATGAATATGAAGTTGAAGAAGATGAAGTTGAACAAGATGAAACTGAAGAAGATGAACTTGTGGAGGATGAAAATGGTGATGAAGATGTTCCAAATAATGAACCACAAGCAGGACCAAGCAAGAAAAAACATAAAATTACAAAAACAAAAGTTGTTTGTAAACAACAGAAAGTAAAGCAATGTTGTCCAACTCAACCCTGGAAAGACGTTATGCCAAATGGGCCAGAAGAGCCTCTGACACCCCTGAGTTATTTTCGTAAGATGATAGACAAGGACCTTTTAGATCTTATGGTGGAAGAATCAAATAAATATGCGTGTACTAAAAATCCAGAAAAGCCTTTGGCCCTATCTGTTCCAGAGTTAGAAAAATTTATTGGCATTTGTTTTTTGATGTCAATGTACGGCTTACCAAATGCCAGAATGTACTGGCAAAAAGAAACAGAAGTAAACAGAGTATCAGAGTGTATGTCCAGAAATAGATGGGAACAAATCAAATCCAATTTGCACTTCAATGATAACGCAACCAACAATAATTCAACAGACAAATTATTCAAACTAAGACCTTTTTTGGATAGCGTTGTAAAAAAATTTAATGAAATATCAATGACTGAAAAAATGTGCGTTGATGAACAGATGGTCCCCTTCAAGGGGCGACATAGTTTGAAGCAATATCTCAAATCAAAACCTAAGAAATGGGGTTTCAAAGCTTTTGTTATGTGTGACTCCAAAGGGATGGTATATAACTGGGAAATGTACACTGGTGCAATTCAACCTGATCCAGGTCTTCCAGATGTCGGCGCAAGTGGTAACATTGTGTTGAAGTTGGCAAAAATCATACCACAAAACATGTTCTATAAAATTTATTATGACAACTGGTTCAATAGTATTTATCTACAAGTTGCACTAGAAAAAAGAGGAATACAAAGTATTGGCACAATACGTCCTAATCGCCTACAAGGTTGCAACTTCATTAGCGATAAATAAATGAGCCGAAAAGGGCGAGGGACTTTTGCTGAACAGAGAAGAACAGTAGACGGAGTGAACCTTATTTGTGTCAAATGGTTTGATAACAAAGCAGTGCACACTCTCAGCACATTTGCAGGGGCACATCCAGTGAAAAATGTGAAAAGGTGGAATTCAAAAACAAAAAGTAGAATTGATGTTCCTTGTCCTAGCGTAATTTTATTATATAACCAGTTTATGGGTGGTGTTGATTTGATGGATGCATGGATCTCTGTGTTGTGAACGCGTGGCTACTCTATAGACGCGACTGTGAATCTTGTGGCATGAAAAAAAATAAAATAATGAATTTATTAAAATTCAAGTGTAATCTCGCTTTTACTCTCTGTTCTTCCACACAAATTGACTCCAGAAAACGCGGGCGGCCTAGTCAAAGTTCAGTAGAACAAGGACTAGAAGCTAAAAAGAAAAAAGGAAAGTAGCTATGATGCCAACATAAGACATTAGAAAGGATCAAGTCGGACACTGGCCAAACTACGCAGAAAAACGGGGTAGATGTAAGTACCCAGGATGTTCCGGCTTGATCCAAACTATGTGTATTAAGTGCAAAGTACATTTATGTTTTACTCCTTCCAAGAACTGTTTTGTTGCTTTTCATACAAATTAATAAATGTTACAACATAACCACTTATTACTTTCATGCAAGTTTATCCATGAATACCCAATGTTACTTCCAAGTAACATACCCTTAAAATTTAAAGGGGTTTAAAATTTATACAACTTGTGCGTTTTTTATATAACTACGACATATTTTTATTATTAAAAGCAACCATTTATTTTTTTTTTCAAAAATAATAAGTAGAGGGTTAATAAATATATATACATAGAATGCATAATTTACGGCATATCTGCAAAAAATCGCTATTCGGTAAGAGTAAAAGTGGTACTCCCGGTCCGAATTTTGAAATTTTTTTTATACAAAAGATATTTAAAATTATAATTTAAATACTTTTATACTCGTAATGTACCTGCCTAGAAAGCATGACTTGTAAAAGACCTACTTCCGGTTGGAATTTCGAAAAACTTTTTTAAGATAATTTGTCTCAAATTTAATTTTGAGTACATTTTAATTCTTTATAAATTTGTTTAAACTTAGTAATTAACCGATTTTACTGAAAAACTATTCAGATCTCAAGAGGGAGATTATACACGTAAATACAAAATTTGGAATTGATATCTACAGCGGTTTGACCGCTATCGTGGTCACACACACACACACAGAGAGAGAGAGAGAGAGAGAGAGAGAGAGAGAGAGAGAAAGAGAGAGAGAGAGAGAGAGAGAGAGACATTTTTTTAAAAACCACTTTTTCGGTTAAGAAAGTAAAAGAGTTTCGTAACAGATAATGTAACATGCACTTCCTTATACCGCGCGATCATTTAAATTCTAATTTATAGCAGGCTGTGAAATTTAAATTAAGTTGGTATACAGTGATGTGCAAATGTATGGAACCAAGTAAATATCTCTGAAGTTTCTAGAGATGTAGAAATTAAATTTGGTGGGTAGATATTACACTATATTTTGTATTTAGTTCGAATGTTTTTATCGCAATTCAACTTCCAGTTTAACCGGAAGTAATGTGAGCTTGAAATTTTTAAATAGAACACCCTGTATATTATTAACTATGATTTTCCTCTAAAGATATAGCAATATTTTGAGCTACTTCTTCATTTGTAGCAGTATTTATACGTCCACTTTTTCTTAAATTTCCGACGGCGCCATTTGTATTGTACCTTTGCAAAGTCTTTGTAACTATCGAACGTGTTATTTGCCTATTCGGATGAATATTGTTAAAAAGGTCACAAACTTCTTGATGCGTTCTTCTTCTGTCGCCAAATCCAATCATCATTAGTATTTCAATTCTTTCTCTTTCGCTTAAATGAGCCATTTTTGCGTTAAAACTCAAATACTACTTATTTTGACAATAACTGTCACTGCTACAATTATTACATGGACTACCAGATATTATTACATTTTCATTCAAAAATAATTTTTTTTTTGTTAATATCACGGTTGGCCATGAAATAAAACATATCGAACCCATTATTTTTGTACTTGCAATAAAGTGTTCTATTCAAAACTAAAATAATATACAGGGTGTTCTATTTAAAAATTTCAAGCTGACATTACTTCCGGTTAAACTGGAAGTTGAATTGCGATAAAAACATTCGAACTAAATACAAAATATAGTGTAATATCTACACACCAAATTTAATTTCTACATCTCTAGAAACTCCAGAGATATTTACTTGGTTCCATACATTTGCCCATCACTGTATAAGTACTAATTTACAATTTGAATTGTCAAAGTGACGTTTCACAATGTTAATTAATCAATAATTGACATTCTGGACAACCTAATAAAAAAAATCCCGCCTGCTATAATTTAGAATTTAAATGATCGCGTGGTACTACGTATAAGAAAGTAAAATCAATAAATTTTTTTAATGTTTAACAACAATTCTTAAATGTGTATACATATAAAACACTAAACATCGCAACGATAACTTGCATCTGTTTTAAAAAAGGCATCAATTTGGTAACATATCTTATTGACTACGTTGTCTTAATTTACTTTTAAAATGATTTGGTGGTAAGGATTTAAAGAAGTCAGGTTTATGATTATAGTATGTATTCATACCTTTATTAGGTGTGTTGATGGCGGCAATACATACTTTTAATAGGAAAATGGAAACCATATTTGTTAAAAGGAAATACATAGAAAAACTACTTTTGTTTTATAAATTCCTTATTGAATATTTATATATTGTTACAAAACTCAATTAATAATAATAATACTAAATTCATTTCATAAACTGTATCTATAATAGTTGTACATAAGTATATAAGTCGCATGAAACATACTAAAAGGAGATACGTCAGACTAATTGTTATTAATGTATCCTCAAAAACCAAAACAAAAAAAAAAATCTTGCACTGAATAGATAAGCTGATATTCATCCTAAATATCAATGTTGGACAAGAAAAAACAAATGGAATAGAAATCACCAAATGGTATAGTTGATAAGAAAAGCTTCTCTTAAATATCTCCGTTAAATGACCAGGATTCTGTATAGTATTCTTGTGACGTATGTTGATATTATGGGTATCCGGTAATTCTTCGGGATTGAAAGAGCATGAAGGAGTGCGCGATCAGTGGAACTCTAACTGTGTTTCTAAAAGTGCCTCAAAATGTGGTAGTAACTGGGATGTGCTGCTCTCAGAAGTGAAGCTAAGTGGTCATCCGGTAATCTGTTTTTGCCACTGCTTTTGCGTTTCATGATGGGAATCACTTGTTGACAGACACATGATGATGCAATCATGTTATCTTCCGTGTTATATTCTGAGTATAAGATCTCAAATTTACATTTCGAAAGCGACTTGGAAAACTCTACTTTTGGGACGTTAAGGAACAAGTGAGTGTTACACTGAAACTCAATTAGTTTAAACATAATATTAGGAATTATAACGTTAGGATAAGCAAAAGGTTATACTTGTTCTCGACTGTAGTATCTACGACTTATTTAAATTGAAATATTACTTATCATAGACGTGGTCACCAATAACCTTCTCACTCCACAGACATATTTTCTGAATTCAAAAAGTGATCGATACAAGAGCGATCTGGTATAAAAGACGTATTACAATTGTTTATTATTTCTTTAATACCTGAATGCTTTACCGGAAGGTCGCAAATTGTTTTAGAAACATGCAAAGCAGCCTTCCGATGTATTGATAGGAAATAGCAACTGTTTCTAGAAATCACGTGAAATATACGTTAGGTTCGAGTACATAACCACGTGTACACACAAATTAGATTTGAAACTTTAATCGAAACTGTAAATTAAAATTTATTTCTCGTTAAAGATTTCCCTTAATTAGACCCAGTGATAATAAGAGAACTCATGTATGCGGATGACATGGTGTTAATGGCGGAAAATGAGGACACATTGCAGAAATTGATAAACGAGTGGAATAAAGTTTTTAAGGAAATCGGATTGAATGTGAATGTTAATAAAACGAAGGTAATGATTGTATCAAAAATTAAAATAGAATTAAATATCAATATCGGTGGAAATAGGTTAAAACAAGTGGATTTGTTTAAATACCTTGGATCAAAAATTAGCTGTGAAGACAGGTTAGAGTAGGAAATTAACAGCCGTATAAGTAGTGCTTCAAGGGCTTATTACGCATTAGGGAAATCCATTTTCGGGAAGAAGGTGCTTTTAAAGTAAACAAAAGTGAGGGTTTTTAAGTCCGTAATAGTTCCTATTCTGACGTACGGAAGTGAGGCATGGATACTTATCGAGCAGCTTAAAAGCAAATTACAGGCACTTGAAATGAGGGTACTCAGAAGAATAGAAGGTTTGATGCGAATCAGAAACGAAGAAATTAGAAGACGTTACAGTGGAATGAAAGTGTAGCTAGAACTTTAAGTGCTAAAGGACTTACTTTGAAGGAAGTAACGAACGCAGCTTTAGATAGGATGAAATGGAGGAAAGGGCACGGAGGAGGCGAGTCATCTGCAAGACTCCGGGCCTCGATACCCTAAGGGTTCAAGAGGTGAGGATTAAGTAAGTAAGTAAGATTTCCCTACATTTGCATACAAGAAGTTAGACCTATATCATTTTGAATAAAAAGTACTTTCTTGCTGTAATTTGAGGATCAATAGGTTTTTTTGACTAAGTATTTCATTTATGGCCGGTTTGACAGTTGGAGTTTAAGCCGAGGCTTCTTAAGCCTAAGCTTTAGATTAAGCCCGAGCTCAAACTGACACGAGTTTTACAGTATCAGTGATGTAGGTGGTTTAGTAAAGCCAAACTTTACGAGGAAAGTTTACGGGTGGTATTGTGGAAACCGATAATTGCAGTTTATGTGAATGATTATCGCGGTAATTTTGTTTAACTTGCTCACGAGCAGTGGCCGCCCGTGATTTTTTTGAAACAGGAGGGCACCGGGGGGGGGGGGTCTGAGTGTTTAATATCAAAAATTAAATACAAACAAAAAATAAACTCAATATGTTATTTAATTAACTTGTTTGAAAATAAAATCCATTCGCCGTTCCTTACGATTAGCAAAATGATTAATAACTAATTCATTGAAGTTTGGTGTTGATGTCAGTAATTGTTTTTCAATGGAACACATTGCTGAGGCACATAGTCTGCTTTCCTGCATGGTATTTCTAGAAAATGTTTTTATTCTCTTCAAAGTTGAAAAACAATATTGCAATATTCTTATTTTATTAACTGTATTAAATTTAACATCAGTTGCCAGTTCTTTTAATAAATATCTGCCACAAAGCCCTAGAAAATATTGTAAATTCTCCTGTTTAGGATAGGATTTTGTTTTAGATTTAGTAGCTATAACTCGATGCTGTTTTAGGCCTGTATGAGACGATGCTAAATTTTACAGAGAATTTCCATGTAAATTATTACGAAAATGTTCTGCTTTAATTTAGCATACAATTTTGATATTATTGCATTACTCCTGTATGACACGTATGCATTATTACATATCAAATTTAGCACAGCACATGCGTAATATATGATGAAGTGACGTAATTTTAGTGTTATCGTAATTGAAAGGTTGGTTGCTCTTCGAGAAATTAGTTTTGAATTCTTTGATTCATTAGGATACACAGTTAACCTTTCTCCTGCACCACTTTTTCGAGACTCCTTATATTTTCTATGTTCATTTAAGAAATTACTTCTTAGACCATGAAATTTAGCTTTAATATCTGATATGGACACTCCTGGTTTTAATTTTGTCACTATATTTTTAATTGCCTCTATTGCTGTGGTACGAGAATGTTTGTTTTTTTACCTTGCATCTTTAACTGCATATAAACAAAGATATTTTTTATATTCCTCTATTAACACAGACACCTGTTCACGTGACCAGGACATCTTTTAATTTATGCAATA
Organism: Amphimallon solstitiale; assembly: GCA_963170755.1. Classification (NCBI taxonomy): domain Eukaryota; kingdom Metazoa; phylum Arthropoda; class Insecta; order Coleoptera; family Scarabaeidae; genus Amphimallon; species Amphimallon solstitiale. The sequence goes on from OY720676.1 coordinate 110,129,349, forward strand.
AGAACTTATAAAACACTATGACCATTCACACACAACCTCTGAAACCGCATTTTTTTTTTAAGTTACTTTGGTTTAGGTAACTTTGTCGGGTAAATTTCGCATGCAATATTACAAGCACTCTTCTGTTTTACACGTTGCTAAATTTCAAAAATAAAATGTACATGAAAATTTTCTGTAAAATTTAGCATCGTCTCATACAGGCCTTAGAGATTTTCTCAGTCTTTCCTTTCTGGCTGTATGGGCAGAGAGATTTTTTCCTGTTCGAACCCCAACATCACTTGTAGTAGGAATTTCCATAACTGCTAAAATACAATTAAAAAATTATACATTTAATTAAATACAAATTAATTGTATGTGTGTAACTGAAAAGTTCTAAGTAGGTTAAATACATATGTGTTGAATTTTTGTTCAAAAATGACTTCTAATTCTTTAGTTAAACAACTAAACGTATTTTATGTTTTGCTCATAATATAATTTTGTATTGCAAATATTAATTGTCATACCTATAGGTGGTTCACTTTCTGCTAAATTTTGGGATCCAATATCACTTGTGCTAGGAACATTCAATATATTTTGTTGCTGAACATTTTTACAAGTAAAAATACAACATCTACATACGCCAGATTTATTCTTTCGTACAGTTTTCATTATTTATATCAACAACAATTTAACTGGCACCTCTACTTACTATTCTTTCGTAAATTATAAGTTATAAAACTTAGACAGGTTATATTTATACAACAAAAACAAAACGTCATTCCGGCATCACAGTCTGGTGCCCTGTCGTGACATATACCGCTCTCGCCCCGCGCCACTTTTTATACGCACGATTTCTAATACAAACGGTGCAGTGGCGCAAGATGCCCCGGAGCCTACGTCAGACTGTGATTTTTAAACGCGCTGAAGAGACGGACTGTTACTTCCGAAAAAATCACAAGCAGCAAAATCACAATTTTAGAGAAGGATAAAAATATATATTTGCTAATGTAGGACAATTGTGCATATAGTGGTTTTGCTGCTAGGGATATTATTTGTTATCAAACCAATCAGAAAAATTACATACAAATTAGGTATTTATAATTAATTTATCTGTTAAAAGAAATTTATTACGAGGGGGGGGGGTCCCGTTGCCCTCTCTGCAGCAGCCGCCACTGCTCACGAGTTCGTTTTTTTTCCGGTAATGTTTTGTGAATGTATCCTACAAATAGGGCATTTACATAAATTGTTTTATATATATGTAAATAAAGATTTATAATTTCAATCAAAGAAAACACAGATTTGCTATAGAAACTCTAATACAATATTCCAGAAATATAATATTGTGGTAAAATAGAGATAATAGGACTTATTTAAATATTTTCGTTTTCCACGAAAATATAATAAGTTTACAAATAACTAGGTGCTAAATGTGTATAAATCGAAATTGTGATGATATAATCAGTGAAAATTCCTAGAAATAATACCCATTTATTTGGAATGTTTTCAGGGAGCATATAACTAATATTTTGTCGAAATTCGAAATAATTGAGCGCACATGAATCAGACACGTACAGTACCTACGAATTGTAGTGCAAAACGTACGACCGAGCGTGGTTTAAGGCTTAAGCTACCCCATGCGTACCGCTTAAACTTTCGCCCTCGCTAGGTTGTTTTCAGCGCACCAATGTCCACTGTAAAACGGGTCATGAGTTTAAGTCTAGGCTTAAAGTAATGCTAGGGCTTAAGCTAATACTGTAAAACCGGCCCTTAATAATTGTCTAGATAGCTAAATATGTAAAATTCCTACTTTATTTTGAGTACATTGTTAGTAATATTCAAAATATAATTCTAAGTGTAATTTAGGACATTTGCCAACTTAAATTGTCATTATATACTGTTTATATTGTATTATAATTCATTTACAAGTATGTGAGTCGTATTAGCTTTAAATGAAAAATGTTGGTCTTTCATTATTTTTGTGATTAAATATACAGGGTCCTGCATTACTGCATTCAGTTAGTAATTTTATTCCTTTGGCAAATTATACTGTACTTATTGTAGGCTTTATATCAGGAAAATAGTTTTAGTAATTGCGGACTTCCGGTTGTACCGGAAGTTGATACCAACTTTGTTATTTTAAATGGAATACCTTATGTATTAATGTACATTTGAATTTCTTCTTAAATTTATATTGTACTTTGTTATACATACATTGAAAAAAATTACATTTGCAATTTCTTCGAAATTTCAAAATATCTCTGAAACTGTAAAACTTATTTATATTGCTCATCAAGTTTATCATTCTTTTGACTCTTTACTTTAGTTAACATTTTAACATTCTCAAATTACTAAGATTATGATTAACAAGAAGGGGTTTTGTTTCTAGCATTATCAGTTTCTTATCTAGATGAATAGTTAAATGTATATATAACTCAATTGAATATATTGTATAAGAAATATATCATAAATTGTATATATAAAGAAAATAGCAAGAAACTTAAATCACAAACAATATAGAATACCATAAAAAAGGAAACACCTACAAAGGATGTATAACGGACTTCGTTAGCAGACGAACAACAAAATAGTCGGCGGCTATTTTGTTGGTGGAGAGAAATCCGAAACTAGTATGTGACTGATTTCACAACATTTGATTGACTCTGATTAGATGGTGATTTCTCTACAAAAAAAGCTTATATTATTTCGTAAATATATTTTATATTGACGTTATACCCTTAGTACCGTGAGAAATTTAGCTTAACATGTTGAATAGTTCCATATTGTGGTGTGTTTGCAGATTCATTCAATGCATTATACATATACAATATGTATACATAGTATGTATTTGACACTTTCAAATATTATAATTAAACCCATGAATAAATGGTGTCATTGTGAATGTGTGAATAATATATATATCATCAATTGTAAAAACACTAGCAAAACTCCTGCATGCTTCTACTATAAAATAAGAATTTAATGAAAGCAATTATTCGTAATCCTCACCGACTGCTCATACATCGGAAAAAGGCAATACTTATTTTCAAGTCTTAAATCAAACTATTATTGATTATTTTCTCTAAAACATACGCAAATACAAAGCAGCTAAAAATAGACACGGTAAAAAATCAATTAAACACATTTATTTGTTTAGATCTTCAGCACTGCACGGAACTATTTAAGAGCGACCCCGGCTTGGCTCTAAAGCAGGATCGGGTGCACTTAACACCTGTGATAGATGGGTTCAGGCCGGGTAGGCCGGGTTCAAATTGTATAGACGTGTACAAATCCTCCAAATCAGATAATAATAATTATTGCATTTACACCTTCGTGTTCAATATTTAGATTGCGTCATTATTTATTTTTATATTTTTTGAAGTGTAAACCTCTTTAGGCGCGTTGCGCTGATTGTAGGCAGTGACTCGTTCGGGTAATGTCGGCTCGAGTCGACTAAGGGAACAATTTTATTATTATTTAATTTCAATTAAATTGAAATTTAAATGAATAAATAAATTCATGTCCCAGAACAGGTTCGATCCCGAGACCGCACGGTTATGATGCCGATACGTTACAATTAGACCAAGAGGGGACAGTAAGCAAGTATTTATATCGTCTATTTATACATATACATACGTCCGAACCGACCAAACGAAACGGCCGCTCGCATAAATGTAATAAATGTGCGAATATGTTTTATTTAATACGTTACTGAATATTATATGCGTGTATTTCGTATTATCTACGGTATTATTAACCTCGCCTTGATGAAGTTTACACTTCCGCCGTGTGGTTTTAAGCACACTCATTCTTCTTGTTTTACTCTATTATTTTCGGACATTTCCATATAAAATATAAGTTTTGATTATTTTAATTAGATACTATTATTTGTTTATTATTATTACTTTAAATAAAATAGATGTGGCCATGATCAGCGCTGGTACTGCGAATTAAAAAAGTTGACTTTCTAGTTGTTCGCTACAATGAACAAAAACGTTTCATTTAATCTCCTATTCTCCTGATTTATCGTCTAACGTGTTTGTGTTTCCGAATGTCATAAAGAGTCCCTCAGAATGAAGTTCGATTTTAAAAATAAAATAGCTCATTGGTTTTGAACATTTTAATAAATTGTACTTCGAAATATAAGTACTATCATCTGGAAATTAAACTCTAAAAGCAATGTCGTCTAAATGTTGCCCTGGCGTCTTATGCACTCATCTAAACGATGTCGTGCATTTAGAATAACACGTTAACCCATTACTTGCCAAAGGTGTGTAAACGCAACCTTTTAAAAACATTTTTTTTGGCATCAAAAATATTTTTTTTATACATTATGTCGCAAGGGTTGCTTTTTGAACAGGCTAAAATCTTATGTTAAATTATGATCCAATAAAAAGTAATTTTTTTTTTAATTAAAAAAAATCTCTATTTTTGGTTTTTGTGCACACCTTCAAATAATTATTTTTTTTGGGTACTAATTATTTTTTTGTTATATATTTCTTCTCGCAGTGTACATTTAAAATATGTCTTCTTTGATATACACATCTTTATATCTATAGTTTGAAAACGACAGCTAGAATGACAGGTATTTTGTAACGGATGCGCATACGCACCTTTGGCTAATACATAGGTAAAAGCGCGCGCCCGGTGCCAAGCTGCTCAACCGCACTGGTTACTGCAGCATGGCATTTTTGAAGGACGTAAGCGGTTTCACGCAGGTTGAGACACGATTCGCATGTTGATGGAAAATTATTTGACTCGTTTATACATCTCTCAGTTGGTTGCCAGCAATCGTCGAGGTACTTCTTAGTAGTGCTTTAGAGTTTTGAATTTGTGTTTTTAGATATCTATAGTCAAAATGAGGTAAGACATTTTTTGTTTAGGTATAATACTAGTGTGAAGTTCAAAATATATCTGGCAGCTAGGCTCTTCTCTTGCCTCTTTTCACAGTTACAACCTCAAAGAGCATAAAGAAATGCTTATTAATCAACCAAAAGTGATTCATGGGTACAACCAACACATGGGTGGGGTAGACCTTCACGACAATGGTGTTGCCAATTATCGCATTGGTATTAGAGGTAAAAAGTGGTGGTGGCCATTATTCACCAATGTTGTTGATACTATGGTTGTAAACAGTTGGAAAATATTCAATATCGCAAATGAAACCAAAATTTCCCAACTGGAATTTCGTTCAAGTTCAGCGCTGTCTCTGCTGAAATACGGAGGACAAAAAGAAGACACCCACAATGAGGCTTCCACTTCAGCAAAATCCAACTCGTCTTATGGAAGACTTTCTAAATCAGCTTTACCAGGTGACATAAGATTTGACAATATCGGGCACATTATAATTCGAAATGCTAAAAGTGCAAGAAAAAAGTGTCGACTTTGCAAAAGTAATACAATTTACTTGTGTAAGAAATGTAATGTGTATTTGCATCCTGATTGCTTTGATATTTTTCATACAAGACTAGTATTTTATTTTATAATAACCTGCTTTTCGCCAAAGGTGCGTACATGCACCCATATATTTTTTTGTTAAAAATAATACCTAATTTTCTTGTACCAAAAATGTATCTTAATTACTGTGTTCTGAGTTTACTTTAATAAAAAAAAATGTTTAAAATGTTTTTTTCTTGTCTTGGCCAGTAATGGGTTAATATAGTGCTACAGGCATGGCGGTAATTTGTTCCCGTATTCGGTCTTTAAGTTCATTTACATTCGCCGTATGGCTTGTGGCGTCATCCTGCTAGAACCATGTGCAATTATGAAACCCTTCAAATGCTTGTAATGCTGGTCTTACAAAATTGCGGATCATCGAAGAATATTCTGCATTTACTGTGATTAATTGTCATTGATTATTCTCAAAACAAATACAGACCAATAATGCCTCTTGAAAACATTGCTGCTTATATAGTTAATTTCGGAGTGCGCAAAGTGATTGCATGTTTTCCTCTTGGGTTTGCTGCAGACCAGTACCGACAATTCTGTTTGTTCACGTATCCGTCTATATGAAAATGTGCTTCGTCACTAAAAGGAATATTATCAAAATCATTGAACTCCTGCATCAAAGTAGCAAAATTAAGAGGCTACGGTGATCATCATTCTTCGAAGCTTGAACCAACTGGATCTTATAAGAATGATAATGTAAATCCTTTTTCAAAATTCTTTGAACCCTATACTAGTTTAAATATAGGAAGTGCCTCCGTAGCCGGCGCCGGTTTTAAGTATGGTTGCCGGCACCGGCATACCGTATCGCTACCGGCGGTTATGTGCATATGTGATTGAATCTCTACCCCCTTTTACAATTTCTATAATTCAAAATTTCCAACTAATTTTAAAATTTTATCTACAATTATCGCATTATCTATGAATTACTAAGGTGATTTTGGCAAGTTATGGCAGTGATTATTCAGTCAGTTGAATAATAATGACAGCGATGGAGTTATGGTCATAACTCAATCGTTATGTCAATATCAGTTTCTTTCCGTGAAAGTTGTAGATAAAGTATCGATTTGGGTGTTATGGCAATAACGCACTCAGATGCTTACATTGTGTGCAAGTCATCTTCGTAGGTTATAGCCGTCATAACGCGCTCATTGAATAATATACTTACTATATTTAATACACATTATGATATAAATATTATAGGTACTATAAATATAGGAGAATAATTTCTTTCTTTCAAAACTAAATATAAATCTAACAATAATTACATTAATTTAAAAAAAATTATTAAATACATTCTTTAGTAGATATTCTTTTTTTTAAAAACCAATAACTGTGTTTCTGCATCCGTTGGGGCGGCCTCTAATTTTCACAGTAGGTATCTTAAAAAATAAAATTTTAACAAACATTGCCAAAACACTGAACATACTAAGTAGGTACCTTAACATCGGAAATTATGATGGCTTTTGATTTCGAAGAACTTTCACCAGATTGATTATCTTGTGTACTTGGATTTTTGCTTAAATTTATAATATTAATTTCACTATTTCGGTCAACATCCCAACACACTATTTGGTTTAACTGCGAAGTTGAATTATCGTTATTGTTATTTTCAAAGTTTTTCGTATACATATGCATTTTGGGGCTACTCTGATTTTCAGTTTCCTTCTCAGCCTCATTATCATCATTACTGGGGAAACTACTAAGGTTATCAATTTCAATTTCACCGTTAGTGTTATCTCCAGTAGATGTATAACTATTATTGGACCATTCTGTAACAAGAGACTTAATGAATTTCAGCTGTTGTAAAAAGTCTCGGATAAAATCTCACTGCATATCTGGGACAATCTCAAACATTCATCATTCATTATTTTGAACATTTGGTGATATGTTAGTGGTCTGCGTTTATATGGATTATCACTCGTGACTTCTAAGTTAACCTCAAGTTTTGAATTAGTACTTGGCGTCTCTTCAAACTGGCTAGTTTTGAGGGATGGACAAAATGGGTGACGTGATTCAAAATAGGTTCTCTTCCATCGTTGCAAGCAAATGTGTTCATCAAATAAAGACTGGTTGCACATAGATCGAAGTTTGAGGATGTGGCGACAAGATAATTGGACGAAGCTCGCGGAGGTCCAAAACATACACTGACAACTATAAGGTGTTAGCTCTAGAAGACCTTCACTAGTAGGACCGAGACATTTTTCTTCTTCAATAAATTGAAAATCTTTGCATTTAGTCATACATTCAAGTTGCCGTTGAACCTTTTTAAAGGTGAAATTCGTTAAAAGTCTAGAATACAAATCTTCTACTGAACCTGACGTAAATGCCCTGGTAGTAACTTTATGATATTCTTTAGAATTTTTGATATTTCTATCTGCTCGTGAAGAATTGAGGATAACAAAAAATTTTTTGATGAAATCCTCTGGATTAGAAAATTTGGTAATGACAGATTTCAATTTGGCATTGATACTTTCAATTCTGTTGTTTGTTTTGTTCAGAAAAGACGGATTTGCGAATGTCAGGTACAAAATAATCGATACCGACTTGATGAACATGTTGTTTCATTTCCAAATAGATTTTTTGAAAACACTCCTCAGATAAAGCATAGGCTTAATTCTGCAAGTACTTTTTGGCGACTTCACATTCTGTGGTGGACAATCCCATTTTCTTCACACTTACTTCTCTGTTAAATATCTGTAGAGTATGAAATAAACATATCTGCAAGGAGACATCAAGAAAATTTTCTTTTAAAAGCACTTCTCTCTTTGTTGTCCTTATCAGACATCACCACTTTTATATCTGATGTTCTCTGATTCAAATTTTTGAATGTTTTTATGAACCAATCGATATTTTCTTGAGTTTTGTTTAGTAATATACCAACTGCTACTATTGCACCACTTCCCTCTGCATCCTCTACCATAATTAAATATGTGGCCGCTCTACTGCTGTGTAGACAATAGGTGCCATATATAAAAATTATTTCTGGATAAGAGTCAAACATATGTTTCATCTCAGGATCTTGAAAATAGATGCATTTCAAATTTGCTTCCACATCAACGTCAATATGAACGTCGCATTTGTAAGTATTTCGTAAAATTGATTGACATTCATCAAACTCTATTCTGTTCTGTGGTTTTCTGTTTAGATTTGTTAAGTCTTTCAGAGTCACAAGGCACCCGGATTCATTAATAATATTATTTTGTACGATTTTTTTGTTGGCGCTAGCCTGCAATGCTGCTACTGAATTAACCTTAAGCTGCTTTGAAATGTTCAGTCTTTGCTGCGGTAAACTTTTAAATAAAGTTTGTGCTTCCGGATGAGTGTGATCTTCATTCAGTTCCTTTATCTCTAAAAATTTCCCCACAAGAAGTTAATTTTAAAAACATACCGGCTGGGCACTTCTGCCTAAATGTAAATGTGTTTTTTGTTTTATTCCCAAAAGTGTGCATTCGGCCACCTTTTATGCAAGCTATTTTTACATAATGGTAAATTAAGTCTTGTTTTGATATCTTTTAGCCTGCGTCTCGATGGTTCTAGAATCTCTAATCCAGTAATCATTGAACACTTCATTTTTGTATTTTTCTAACTGCTTGTTGAAATTCTCGTAACTTTCAAACTTATCGCCCACTTTCAACATTCTACAATTAGAAGAACATCATTTTTAACAAAAAGCATAGCTACAGGAAAAACATACCTGCAAATTTAGATAAATTAAAGGAAATTAACACTAAAAGTTAAACCGTTCACGCGCGCACTATGGAAAATAGAGGTTGTGTTGATAAGCCGGTAACGATACGTGAAGCCGGCTGCCGTCCGCAATTCCTGATGCCGTAGCCGGCACCAATATGCATACAAAACAGAAACCGGCGCCGGCTATGGAGGCACATAAAGCAAACGCATGGTTTCTTATCGAACGATGTGGATTTTGGCGTACAGCATCTCTTACAGCTTCGATGTTGATATTAATTCTAACAGATCTTCTGCGGCCACGGGACTCAAAACAAACTGTAGAACCACTTACTTGAAATGCGTATCCATTGGTTAAGTATATTAGCAGATGGATCTTAATGAGCATACCGCAAATTGTATGACTTCCAACCGCTCTCTGGCACGTAAGAAAGAGCATTTTTGTAGAATGCTTTTACACAAAAAGCTCGCTGTTCACGGCTAAAGTATTCTATTGGGGAAAAAATTCCACAAGACGATAATTTGAACGGAGACAGTAAAAATAATCTGACCCTGACAGTTTCCCCTAGATATAAAAAACAAAATCGAATGTCATTCTGAGTCACCCTCTATAATAATTGCATGGATAACGATTTTCGTCACCTCAAGAAGCTGTTGAAAACCACAAAAACTATGTTTCTGAGAAATCACTTTCTGAGTGAACAACATATTTGTGAGTATCTTTAAACGCATGTGACAGCGTATAAATCTTAAAAGCGAATATTGTGAAAAGCAATAAAACAGTTTGTTTCAACAAAATATTTTCTTTCTTAGTTTTTTGAAAACTGAAAGGGGGCTGTCCTCGTATGAATGGACTTTTTGACATTTATTGTATGGAGAATACGATTAAGTTAATTTATTATTGAAATCTATTAAAATTACATTATTGATAATATAGCGAATTTGGTATGTCACGTATTTGTGCCATTTCTATCGTTTGGATTCTGAACAACCGACGCCAACGTTTCGGAGGATATTATGTCTGCCGTCTTCAGAGTACCCCTATAAAGGACTGTTTCTTGCCAAAAACTAGAACCAAATTGTGATTTTAAGATATAATTTGTCTAAAACACTTACGAGAGTTCTAAATGTCAGTATGAGGAGTTATGTCATACTTGATCTGAATCGGATCTGTGTAATGTAGTATTATGTTTCTGACAAATAATGGAATCATCTTCTGAGTGAACAATATATTTGTGAGTTTGTTTGAAAGCCTTTAACAGCGTATAAATCTGAAAGGCGCATATTTTGAAAAGTAATAAAAGTGTTTATTTCAACAAAAAGTGACAGCGTATAAATCTTAAAGGCGAATCTTTTGATGAGCGTTTTACACGAATTTCATCTTAAAAAACACAATTTAGTTTTAGTTTTTGGCAAGAAACAGTCCTTTATAGAGCTACCCTGGAGACGGTCGTCGTACTGTTGACTTTAACGTCGGTTGTTTAGAATCCAGATGATGGAAATAGCACAAAATTATACTCCATCGTTAGAAATTACACGTAATAAATATAGTGAATAACACATTTCAATGTATGTAGGTACTGATGCATATTTATTTGAAAGGAATGAGAAGATATCAAATTCCTTTCTTGATAAAATTAAATTGGTACATGTTATTTACATTACATTTACTTTTAAATTTCAAGGTATACAATTATTTTTGTCGACATTTACAATGTTCAAGTGAATAATTCGGTTTTTGGAGAATAATCAGGAAAATCACTGTTTATTGTTGTGTGTATTCTTTCGAAACTTGTACAGTACGTATCCGAAAATAATGTCTAAATTCGTTTATTAATGAGGTACATATTTAAATGATTATAGTGTTTAAATGTGTAGAAAAGTTTGACTAACTCAATGATGTTCTTATAAAATATTCATAACGTTCCATGTATGTGAGTTAATTTTTTTGTCAGTATTCCAGGTTTTTTGGGTGTTTTTCTGTTATAATAAGCTTCATATTGAAATGTTAATTGATTTAAATTTAGTAATAAAAAAACGTATATTTTGTTATATTAAACATCTTATGTTATCCTTTAGACTTATTCACATCATACCTATGTCCCTAAATTACTATAATTCGTTTCTGTGTAAAATAACATATGAAAAGAAAATTAATGAAGTGGTAATAACTAGAATATATACAAATTGATATAAGTAAACGAAGTTCTTCTAAATTTTCATCACGAAATGCATTTTAGCTGAAAATCTCGTTTGCAGACGGATATAACAGCGATTTTATTAGAATAACTATGATTGTATATTTTTCATAGTTATTCTCGGCTTGGTTGTGGAATCAGGTTTGGTTAAATTAAAAACATTTTTACGTTTCGACTTTATTTATAAAGTCATCTTCAGAATTTATGTTGGTCAAAAATTAAGGGAAAATTTGCATTTTTGTGTTTTAGTTGTTTTACAAATGAATTATTTTTAATCTTTGTTTTCCTAATTGGAAAATCATATTAGTCAAAAGATAAAATTTTTGTTGTTGTTCCTTAAATGTTGTTTTAACAACTTTCTATGATAATTAAACTTGTTATAAAAGGTGCTGACAGTAATTATTTTTATATACAAGTACGATCAATTGACATTATACTGTTTAATAAATGTATATTGTAATAATAATATACACGTGTACATGTGATTCTTTAATGTGTTAAAGAAACACATGTACACGATGACGTTTTTGTATAAAAGTCATTTTTTTTATATGGAACATCCTGTATATCAGTCTATTTTTGAATTGTTTATTAAATTTCGTGTCAGAAACATGTAAGACGTTAATACAGTAAAAGTAACTATTACAGAGTTATTGTCGTTTTTTGATATGCTTTTCTTGGTTTTTGCAAAAAAGTAAATTTTTTCAAATGGAACACCCTGCATATTATTTCATTTTTGAATTTCTTATTATGTTTCACATCAAAAACATGTAAGACGTTAATACTTTAAAAGTGACTATTACTGAGCTATTGTCTCTTTTTGATACAATTTTGTCAGTACTGTACTATATTAATTAACACATCAAAACAGACAAAATTATATCAAAAAGAGACAATAGCTCAGTAATAGTCACTTTGAAAGTATTAACGTCTTACATGTTTTTGATGTGAAATTTAATACGAAATTCAAAAATGAAATAATATACAGGTGTCCCATTTGAAAAAATTGCAAAAACTAACAAAAGTATATTAAAAAACGACAATAACTCTGTAATAGTCACTTTTAAAGTATTAACGTTTTACATGTTTCTGACATGAAATTTAATAAACAATTCAAAAATGAACTGATATACAGGGTGTTCCATTTAAAAAAATTAACTTTTATACAAAAACGTGTCATCTAATTTTAATGCAGTTTCCTGCACATGCAGTTAGTAATTGTAAAAAAATAAAACATGCTTCTATTAGGACCTCTTATTGTAAACAAAACTGCAAAAAATTTTGTCCATCTATTACGTCGTTTTCGAGAAATATAATTTTATACAAATATTGAATTTTTCAGAAAAATGGGAATAAGTCAAAAACTTTAGACTTTAGGCCTATACTATCTTATAACTTTTTGACTAAAAATTAAGCGGGGAATTCAAAAATGTAATAATATATAGGCTGTTCCATTTAAAAAACTATAACTATGGTTAGCCACCAAGTTATGGAACACTCTGTATAATACAAAATATTTTTAAAATGTGCTCCTAATGAACAGCTATCACAAGGAAAAAACCGCTTCGAAATATCTTTACTCATAAAGGCATAATCGGCATTACCCGCTTAGATAACTCAAGCTGCATATTAAAATAGAACCTTTAAAATTGAGTTTAAAAAATAATTTGAAGTTCTAAATAAAATGAAATAACTTATTTTGCCAGCTAAACTCACTTCTTAACCTGGAGGGCGATTGGGTAAAAGAGATGATTAATTAATATGTTCCTAAAGCATTATTTGGTGTCAATATAATAAACATACCATTGTATGATTTAAATAATAATTATATTCGAAATCAATGATTTTATGGGTTACTACAAATAAAATAAAATCTTATACAATAAAAAAAAAAACAACAAATTATCAAATCGGTTAAATACACTTTTACAAAGATTACATTGAATAAAATTTAAGTGTATCATTCATTATATTCAAATGAAAAAAAAACATAGCAAGAAATAACAACTTAGGTCACGTACAAGATTCATATATATTTATATACAATCAACACACCGCTAAGACGTATCAAATTACATGATACTTTATATTTTGGAGACGCAGTTTATTTATTAAATATATTTATTCTCCAGATAAATATATTTGTTTTATATTGTTTCTATTTGAAACAAGAATAGTTAATTTTTTATTTTTAAAATACATTTACATACAATAATCATTTAAAATACCTTCTTTTAAGGCTTCTTTCTTTCATCTTTCTTCTTCGCCGGTTTCCAGCGGAATCTTTTTTATTCACGAACAAGACGTGAAGAACTGGTATACACTGACACTTGTAGTATAATATCTTTATCATAAAAGATATAACAACTTGCACATTTAAATTTGTATACTCAATATGCGGCTAAATTTGCAAGTTTCTACTTGTAAAAATACCTACTTTTATTCAACCGCTGTTTATATAATTACTGGAGTCGATTTACTTTTTACAATTTTTTTGTCGACTCTTTATTTAAATTACACTTAACAACAACTTTTATGGCTGTTGCCGAGCCCACTACAGGAGTCTACTCTTTATTTAAATTAGACTTAACAACAACTCTTCTGGCTGTTGCCGATCCTCTACAGGAGTCTATGCTTGTATTTTGCCTTTCGACTTCTTGCTTAAGAGTCTAGCCGCCGACTCATACGATTGGAACACTCATTTTTCTTCTTACAGATGGACGCCTGTGATTCCCTGCTTTCTAAATAGTCCGGGCATTCCTGCTGTTCTTTCACACACAAATAGTTAAGTAACCGTGTCAACTCAACACCCATATTAAAAAAAGACACGAATGTTTAGGCGCCACGATGCTTACACATACGAAACATATTTGATATACTTATGACTACATGGGAATTAACATTACTGTAATATATTCATTGATTTCAAATATATTTAAAATATTCATACAGTTATATTTATTGGATCATTTAATATCCTAAACTTATAACATTAAATTTATAATTCATAAAATGGGCTGTAGCATTACAATGTGTAATTGCATATTCACAATATTCACTGGACACTTAATAATACGATAGATCACATTCTCTATTAGTACTTAAATAATAGTTGGATCAGCATTCTTTCGTTAAAAAATTCATGATATACAATATTGCATCTCTATATAAATTGACGCTAATATTCTAAATGTACTGAAGAGAAATATTCTGAACATAAAATTCGTTTTTGCGGTGTATGTATATCGTCGTAATATATTACCTGAATAATATAAATTTCTATTAATCGCTAGGAGCCGCATCCATATTTCATCCATTACGACAGGAGGGTGCTGATATTAGTAAACTCTTTTCAACATGTCACATAAATTTCTAAGGCTAAATATTTCTGATGACTTAGCACATTACGCTAATACGTAAATTATAATTTCAGAAACGTACAATTTTTATAAGATATTGTATTGATTTTCTGACATTAAAAGTATTTACTAAATTTTCTAAACTAACTAAATCATCTATAAAACTATTGTAGAAAGTAATTTAAATACAATATCAAGTAATACAGTATAATAAAAAGTCCTATCTAATTAAATATTGTTATATTTTCCTACTCTATTTGATGATTTAGGAACGCTTGATTGGAGTCGTAAAAATATTATTAATAATAGTGATTATGCTTGTAAAAATGTATAGAAAATTATATCAATTCTGAGCTTTTGATTACCGACGTTTATAGGCTAGAATATTTATAAAAAAGAAACTAGACAAATCTATAGATGCGGATTTATTTCAGACTACTGACAAGTATATAATTCACTTTTCAATAGAAACACTCTATTTGTGATGGTAGGAAAAGATTACGTTTTTTCTAATTCCGTGTGCACAGTTTTGTACGTTTAGAGAATAATATTGTTGCGTTTTCGGGTTCGAAATGAACACTCGTGCAATTAACTTGAAACAGTCTGTATATTTACGCACTTAAAAACCAGTCACAATATAAAAATATAAAATAAATGTATCACACTTAAAACTACTTCAAATAAATTAACCCACGTATTTATATCTATTACTACTTATTTATGTCAGTAATATTTATATAATAAATATTGCACCGCTCAATATTTATTTATGTTTATTGGCACTGTTCAGTAAACACTGCACGGCTACTACGAATCTCTTATTCCGGAATGACTCATCCATTGGTTCAACTGCTTTTATATCTGTAGACTAGCTGTCCATCAATCTCTTCGAGCTTGAATCGCCTTTCGCGTCCGCTTACAGTTTATTAGATATTCCTGTAAAACGCTAAAAAAAAATCTGATTTTCTAAACTTTTGACACACCTTGTATAGACGCATACTTTTTGCTGTCACGATGACAGGACGAACGACAATATAATTAAGCATATTTACATCAATTTGACTGTTCATTGTTGAAATTTTAAGTTTGGGCTTTATTTAGCGTAAAGCTAATACTTGACACTAAAACATTCATACAGACTGACGTGGAAATATCTGTGTTAACATTCTGCTTACATACATTGCAAAAAAGTCCTCTATAATTCATATTTGTTGGGTTATTTTGCGATTCTTATGAAATATTTTATAAAAAATAATACAAAAGGGGGGGGGGGGATTTCATGATTAAAACCAAACTACAAATAATAATTGAATCGATCGAAATAAGATCGCGACACCAACCGGGTACACGAGGTGGTCTATAATGTTTGTCATACAATATTGGTATAAGTAATGTTGATTACTCATTTTGTTTTTATTTTTTTTTAATTTAAGACACAGTTATTCTATTGAACACTCGCTCTTATTGTTATTATAGTGTTTCATTAAACTCTTCGAATTAGAATTGCTTCTTCGCGTCCACTTCTTCTCTATAAGTTGCTCTATAAATGTGCCTCTTTGGAAATGTGATCACTGCCAGACGCAAGGGTACATGAATATTAACACTTATATATTTTTTTAATGTAAGTAAAATGTTATTAATTGCTTTTGACTCCTTTGCCTTATTTTATATAACAATGATATTGGAATCTGTATCTGAGTTACTGTTAATGGAGAGTAATTGCAACTGTAGTTCGCTTTGCTTTTGTTTATGAATAAAGATTGAATTTAAACAATATATGTCTAATAATGAATTATACATTATTTGACATTTATAATTTGTGGCAAATGAATTTATTTATTAAGAATTTGCCCATAAAATATATAATATTTCTATATAATTTACTGAACGTTGAGTTGACATTTAGAACATTTCGTTGAGTCAGGTTTTGTATAAATCGTGTGCAATTAGCGTAAGACTGTCATAGTCAAGTCAGACTGAAGTTAAGATGCTTAGGTAAATTATTGTCATTCCACTTGTCATCGTGACAGCAGTTCGTTGATGTGTGTTCGTTCATAATAACATGCGAGAACGAAATGTCACAGTGACAGTGCTTAACTAAATTATCTTTCCAATTGTCGTATGAAATTAACAAAACATGATGAACAGAAAGTGTTTTTAAATTTGCTAACATTTAAAAATAGGTACTGTCGCTCTTCTATTTTTCAAACGCAATGGAAAATCCTGCTATGTCGTACCATTTAACAGAAAATGTGCCTCTAATCGGTTGATGACAACCAGCAGTCGCATCCCTTAAGTGCTTGTTTTTATAACAGAATTATTATTAAACAAAATAACATCCGGTTACATCTTTCTTCCAATTTCCTGTAAAACGCCAGCACTGCCATGATGGTTTTTTTAGTGTCCGTTATCATAAACTTTTGACGAACCCCTATATATACATATATGTTTGCGTTATAAATGTCATCATGAAAGCAGTTTAGATGTCATCACGAACTGAAATTGATCGATCGTTTGGACGTTTGATAGCCTGCAATTGAATTTTCGTGCGACTGCCAACGTTAATTAAATGTTAGACGGATTTTTGCCTGTCAATTGTGACGTTTCCTATAATATTTAAGTCAACCTAATGTGGATGTTAAGTTGTCATTGTCAGCTATGCCGACGTACTTTAATATTTAATACAGACATTTTGCGTAGACCCTAGTTAAATTTATCGGTGTTAGAAACGGTAATAGAAAAATGAACTTGGTGGCATAGATGTGCCCGTCAATTATTCTTAATTCTGATCAGCACATATAAAAATCAGCTGGATAGTAATGCTTACTTCATTTTTTCTGAAGAAGTGATGTTATTGTGTATTAAAGTACTTTGCGATCTTAGAGTAACTAATAATTATTAAATTACCATATATGATGTTTCTGTATCGTATTGTCTTTATATGTAGTAATAGTTCCATTACTAAAATAGTAATTGCCTATTTTACTCTTTAAATCGTTAAATTAAATGTGATATGTATGTATTATGCATTTATGAAAAGTAAAGTGTTACAATTAACATTGATTTTCACGACAATAGGCAACAGAAATAAATTTCTTCTTCTTCTTTATTGTGGCTTTGCGTTAGACTATTTAGTCTTTTACTCTTCATCTGAGAGCGGTGAATCTTGGAATGTTGGAGTTCAATTTGATTAGCTATTGTTTATCTTTATTTTGATTAAGAATTAAAGTAGAACCATTTTAGATCTTTTGTGTTTGAAATTTTCATTTCCATCATATGCAAGTGCTCTTTTAAGATTTTGATTTGAGTGGTTTTCCATCTGATTTATTGGACGTAATACTTGTTTGTAAAGTAGAATTTTGTTGTTCGTGTTCAGCTCGCTTTTTCTGCCTATAAGAGGCCATAGTTGACATCTTGTTTGTTTGGTTTTGGTTATCGTTTTTGCTATGTGTGTGTTATAATTGAGCTTTATATCCAGGTATATTCCCAGGTATTTAATTTCTCTACTCCATGGTGTAGTGTTGTTGTTGATGCTTATTTCGTTGCCTGATGTTTTCCGATTCCTTTTGAAAGATTATTACTTGGGATTTGTCTTCGTTTATTGTTGTCCTCCATTGTTCGAACCATTTTATCGTGTTGTCTAGGTGCGTTTGGAGTTCCTGTACCGCGTTCGTCGGACATCTTGATGTTGAGAGCAGTGCCGAAATAAATTTCTATGCCGTTCGTTCAAAATAGACAATAGACTATATAAGAATCGGTGTTATTGGGTTTGTTAATTTTGAAGTTTTCCGGCAAGTGTAATTGTGATTTAAAATTGATTGGCCACTTTAAGGATTAACTTTAAACTTTTTCGAAAACCGTCACTGCGTCAGAGGTTAATTGATGTTTATATCAGTTCCTCCTATAAACTTCAAATCTGCGAGACCTAATTGTCAAATTGAATATCATTGTTGAAATATGTAAATGTGGCAATTGGATTTAATATTTTGTGCATTAAAGATCAATTTTATTGTGATTAACATTTTAATTTTATTGACAATTTATAGTAATATAGCGGAAAGGATGGAGATATTTTATTATGTGTTGGTAATAATAATAATACATATCTAATAGGTTTCACATTTCATTAATCAAAAACCACTCTTGAACTTTGCATTTTTTCATTTCCTTAACATTACATATTCACATCGTGTCTGCTCATATCGCCCATGTAAATGGAAAGAAAATATTGTTCCCTTCTTTTCGCTTCGCGTATGTTCTCAGGTGATTAGCCAAATAAATTCACTTTTCATTACCAAACTGTCCAACATTTGCCGACTTTATGGCTTTAAAGTTTCACAACACGTCGATGATAGTGACTGTTCTTCCTCGATATTTTTTCGATAGCACATCTCTTTATCGTCACATCTTTGGTGTTTTCAGTATTTAGTCCGGTCAGGTCACAGTATTTTTGAGATGACATACCAAGTCGATTGCACCACCGAGACTATTATTGCAGTGAATTCTGACGTTTCCCAGTAAGTGTTATCGCCTATTGATCGTCTTGATGGTTCATAACTCGAATTGAAGTTTCATCGCAAGTCAAACGTTAGATGGATTTTTTGTATATAAGTGTTAAAGTTTCCTGTTACTTTAAAGGATATTCTTACACTTAAACTTAATTACATATCAACATGTCAAATTATAGGATTGCGTACTGAAAAATTCAAAATACGGATCACTTCTGTTTCATTTCCTGGTTTTAAGTATACACTTTTCTTAAAAAAGATGCTAAATTAGTGATCGATGAATTTAATGTAATTTAGTATATATACTCTTCAAATTCTTTAATTCTATTTGGATATTTCCAGTATTTAATGAATGAAACCTGCAAACTTTTAAGACTGTCATTTCTAAGTGTATAAACATATTCTGTATCCTGTATCATTTCCTTCGGATCAGTTCCCGTATATATTCTCAAATAAAAGGTAAATTCATGTTTGATTAAATTAATGCCGTTTAGTATATTCTTTAGTGCTTACGTATTTGATTCCCTCGATCTAGATATTTACTTGCCTTAGATTTTTCCAGTATTTAATGACAAAACTTGCAAACGTTTAAAACTGTAATTTGTAAATGTTATACGGTATATATTCATATGTAGTTAGTGACCCTGTATTGTCAATTATTTCCACCTTAATTTACGACAGGGGTCGTTTGTTTTAGAAATTTACTTGCCTTAGATTTTTCCAGTATTTAATGACAAAACTTGCAAACGTTTAAAACTGTAATTTGTAAATGTTATACGGTATATATTCATATGTAGTTAGTGACCCTGTATTCATAAGGCAGATTTCATTAAAAAACAACTCAAAACATACGGTATAACTATTTTCGGTACGCTATTTCTGAAAATAAGGGAGCTAATTAGAATTTAGATCCGTATAATATTTGTCCCTGTGAACAGTTGATTTCACTGCTACAGCTCACTGGTTTGACGTAATGTCAGATTATGTGTATGTGTTAAAAAATCGTATGGCATATCGGCAACAACTCTAACCATAATACATAAAATTGTCGGAGTACCTATGCCATTCATAATGTTAATTTAATTTTTATGATACCGCATACGCTTCTTCTTTTTAGTTAGTTAGGTTGTATTCACTATTACCTATACTATTTATGGTATTTTAATTTCTATATGAATGAATGACAGTGGAGGATAATTATGTAGTTAACTTTGCTATTGTAATGAATGAAGATTAAATTTAAAGAAATATCTCTGGAAATGGATTATACATTATGGTGGCAAATGAATTTATTTATTAAGACTTTGCCCACAAAGCGAACAATATTCCTATATAATTTGATGAACGCTGATATTTAAAATTTTTTTATTGACATTCAGGTTTTGTATCAGTTGTGTACATCTAGTTCAAGGTGAACGTCGACAGATCAAAAAAAAAAAAATTAATTGAATGTTGTTTCACGTTATTAGTTCTATAAAATTGGTACTACGCTTTGTGTCAAGTTTACGATTGAAATAGTGTATAATTCAAATTTTCTGACAGACTGTCATCGTAACGATATTTCGATGACAGATACCTATGACAATGAAAAGTCAGACAGCTGACATCAAGATGTTTAAAGGCTGCCATACACGTTACGGTCCACCGGAGAGGTTACCTGTGCAGGTACGCCTGCGCAGGTAGACCTGAGCGTGTGTGGGAATAGACCTGTGCAGTTTCTTGAACCTGTGCAGGCGACCTCTGCAAGGTCGAAAATGATGCCAGCCACACACGTTACGGTCTACCGGTGAGGTCTACCTGTGCAGGTACGCCCGCGCAGGTAGACCTGAGCGTGTGTGGGACATTTTTTGAACCTGCGCAGGCGACCGGTGAAAGAATCGAAAATCAATTCTTTCACCGGTCGCCTGTGCAGGTTCAAAAAATGCCCCACACACGCTCAGGTCTACCTGCGCGGGCGTACCTGCACAGGTAGACCTCTCCGATAGACCGTAACGTGTGTGGCTGCCTCGTCGCCTGCGCAGGTGGCGTCAGAACTGTATACAAGGCCTCACATGTTTCAGGAATTATTTTTCCAAGCGCATGAGGTGAAATAATTGATGAAAATTTTAGGTCCTCATAACTTCTGCCGGTTGCGAGAAATCTCAAAGTAACTGATAATCTTTCGTGTGCAGAAATACTATTTCTCATAAGTGTATCATTTTTTTTTATCATAGGAGTAACCATTGCAAGTAATTTTAGGTATGTTTTCTCGTCCATTCTGAGATAGTTTTTAAAATCTTCAGGTTCAAATTTTAATTCGTTCAATAAGTTGACATGACTATAACTTTTCCTTTTCAATAACCAATCTTTAGACCACTTTTTTCGCTTTCTTTTCACTGCTCTTGTATCTCTTTTATTCAAAATTAACGCAAGGCCTAACAATGCCAGTGCGTCAACGTCCTCAATCGATGCCATCGCATCACTGACTGCATATTGACTGACTGACACGCTACCGACGTGCGGTTGACTTGCACAGGCAAACCTGCACAGGTAACCTCTCCGGTAGACCGTACATGGAGGTTACCTGCGCAGGCATACCTGCACAGGTAACCTCTCCGGTGGACCGTAACGTGTATGGCAGCCTTAACCACAATTGTCGTTCCACCTGTCATCGTGACAATAGTTCGTTGAACTGTATTTGTTCACACATAAACTTGTGAGAACGAAATGTCAGTCTAACTTAATAAAACATGTTTTAAACTTACAGGTCATTGAGAGAATTAATTAATTTTTATATTACGCTTTAATAATATACTTTCTAAAACGCAATCGAAAATCTTGCTGGCTCCTATACAGTTGATGCTAGACACTGTCGTACCATTTAACCAAAAATGTACTTCTGATTAGTTGGTGCCAACCAGCTAGTCGCACACTTTAAATACTTGCTTTTATAACTGAATTGGTAAACGAAATGACATACATGCTTATCTTATTTGATGTATTTATTTTATTTCGAAGTGCTTCGGACACATCTGCCAAATAAAGAAAAGTCGCCCTATTATTTGTACGTAGAGAGATCGATGAGAAATGTTATTAAATGATCCCATTCGTAAAATGGCTTAAATTTATATAATTATAACTTGAACACTGATACATTTCCAACATTCTGTTGACATTTAGGTTTTGTATCATTCATGTGCATCTAACGTAATTTGACAGGCCCAAATGGCAAAACTCCGATGGTTCTTCTTTATTTAAGCTTGCTTCAAGTTCTTCGTTGTATGAAATTTACATTTCGATGACATATATAATGAATAGAGTGTCATTGTATTTATTAATATATCTTAATAAAAAATAGCAAAATCGTTATATTTATTACTGTACTTATGTACGTGCGACAATACACTTTAAGTTTATTTTATCATATCCGTCGGCATTTTGTTCATATATTCATATAGAAAAGAAATAATAACGATTGATAATAATAACACTAATACGTATCTGAAAGGTACCACGTTTCAATTAAAAATACACCTCTTCTTCGTAATATCTTTATTTGTCGGCCTTCTGACACTTAAACTTGACAACCGATCGATGAACGTGAATAAATAGTCATTAATGACACGCAAATTCGTCATCGTGAATTTTTTTTACCGCATTCCTCTGCATAAAAGCTTTAAATGAATCGCACCTTCGACAGCGACAGACTTGGCACGTGGACAGTGCACTCAATCGTCGCGGAAAAGTCCACTCTTTTGGTTTCCAACCTTCTTTCCGCACTCTAAACCTCGACGGCCTGAAATTTCTTCGTCAATGTGAAACTTTTACAATTCTTTCGCGCGTGCCTGTCATACCTGACATTTTTACGATTTTGATCGGTTGTCCTGGGAATCGGTCATGACGTAAGCCATTTTGCTGTTAAAACACCGTATGCACGCTCCTCTTTAAAAGCCCATATCTCTGCACACGCTCCACTTAGAAGGAAAAACTCTCCGTCGAGGAACAATTCAAGGTCGTCGGTAACTTCACCCCAAAGGGCAGCTTTCAATTTCGCGTATCCAGAGACGAGTTCTTCCCCCCGCGTGCCCAATTTTCGTCGATTTTGACCGGGTTTGGTTGCCATTGGCTACTCGGCTTTTATTATATATAATAAAAGTTCGAGAAATATACGGGCACACTCTGGATTTTTCTCCACATGCCGGGAAGTATTCGAGAGACAATCCGTCGCTTCGCAGTGGATATGTGAGATGATTTACGGTTTGTAAACAAGGCGTTTTATAGCCGTTGCACGGAGGCTCGCTCTCTTTTTTTTTGTGTACATATTTCGTTACAATATATTTATTTACTTTATGCCAAGCTTAAAAATTTCAGTATATTTAGGTCTTTGTTTCTAATAATATTTGCAACCATCCAAGTTCAATTTCTGTGTAATACTGAAGTTATTTCTTATTGTTATAACTTTTCTCTTATTCTCTTACCATTATTGCTAACTTAATTGACTTTTTGCATGAGAAACATTTAGTTGTTACACTTACAACTCGACTCTACCTTATTTGATTTGCTAAACCACTGCTTAAAGCCACTGACACTTCATCATCAACAAAAAACTTCGAAGTAAACCTTAGGTCAGCTTGTCTAGAATTACTGGGTCATTTATTTAATTAAATTGTGTGTGTAAAGTGTTTAGTTTCATTATTACTACTTATCTACGCTATTAAAGAAGCAATTGAATTGTGTATCAGCAGTTAACGGAAGAGGGATAAGCACCGATATGCGAGCTTTTTATTCTAAAACTATCCATGGTCGGAATAATGGGAACGCTCGAACATTCATTTAGTGTTTGATCCTCTTAACCGTTAGGCCAGTCAACCGTAATTAATATAGTACTCACTGCGAGTTATAAAATCCTATTATTAATTATTATATTAATTACATGTCAAATCAGAAGTACATCTACTGAAAATGCTGTCCTACCTTCCGTGAATATAGTAGATATTCAATAATTACATTTTATATACAGATTGTTTACCTACATCTTGAAGCAGCAACATATGTAAAACTACCTAAAATTGATATTTTCTCTTATTATTTCCATGTATTTGCTTTTTCCTCAGTTTATCGTTAGGTCTGTATTTTTTGTTGCTTGATGATTTTATTGAATTACTTCTTCCAAGATTCTCCTGCCTCTAACGAGTATAGTGAGATCGTCTGTCTACGCAACTACTTGTGACGTTTTATTGTTCTTTTGGTAATACATTTTTTAGCGAGTGCATCCAGTGCTAAAATAAACAGGGTTGTTGATAAACCGTCACCCTGCTTTTGAATGTTTCATCGTCATTTCTGTCAATCTCACTAGCTTTTCTGGCATGTTTATCTTCCTCATGGCTTTTATTACCTGCTCTCTCTTCAGACTATCGAATGCCTGTTAGAAGTCAATATATACTATTTGCAGTCCTGTACTATATTTATAAAGCTTAAAAATAGATTGTTATATTTTTTCTCATATATCAAACTTCTTAAACGCGAATCAACTGTCGTTGATGGTATACTGCTGCTCTATTCTTAATTTTTACATTACCTACTCTTTTAATTGTGCAATTTGCGTCGATATTATTTGAGTGGTGGTGTTAAATGCATGTCTTTGATAAATTAAGACTGATGAAACTGCATAGATAATAACGATGGTTTAATTATTCACATTTAAATTTTGATACATTTCTCGTTTACATTATATTTTGTTAGTCGTTTTTAGATGACAGCTTGCTGTCATTTTACTATTAATTGTTTTTACATTGCCGCTGCGCCAAGATGACTATTTGCTTTAATGCATTTTTGTATATTTCGTCAATTATTGGCCTCTAATAATGAAGACAGCGAAAAATATTTAATACAAACATTGTTGATAATCATAAGGTCTACAATTTGAAAACATTTTACCAACCAACAGAAAGTTGGGTTTATCTTTTAATTAAATGCTATGCCTGATTAAATTGTCATCAATTTGTACTACTATTTCTGAAAAATGGTGATTTCTGTAAAAAAATTTACAACTTTTCAAAAATTGCTATGAAACAACGATTATTGGGAAATGCCTATATAAGCGCAATAATATATCATATCAGTACGTCAATTTCGTGTGTACTTCGATATTTCAACTTATGGTCTATCATTCGCTAAAGTTAAAGTTTCTTAAAAAGAATAAATGCGGCTGTATATTTACATGCCACTGAGAAGTACTAGAAATTTACTATTCAAAAACACCCACTTTCTTGTGGGCGATATTGCAAAAGTTATAGAACGTGATATTTGAATAAACCCGGTTACGACTTATTAATTAATACAATCTCACTATATGTTTATGTATATATGACAGTATAACGCAAGTAGTATCGTTAAAGAATTACGCGAATTAATATTAACGTTTTTCGTAAATTCGATAACCATCAACAAGATATTTAAAGCTAAATTGTATTCGACTTCAAAATCATATCTTCGTAATGGTTAGCCTCACTTGATAATCTGTATGTATATTACCTAATATAATCAATCAATTGGTCAATTAAGATAAGTAATAAGATTACTCTGTCGGCGCCTTCACCAATTTGTTATTATTGAAGTAGAGTATGTATAAAAGGTCAGCAAGACGATTTTTCTTACATTAAATTATATGTAGTATACAATGTTTTTATAACAATTTTGAAAATATATAGTGATATCTTTTTAATTTTTTGCATTAATGATATTTACATGAACAAATCGTGTGCGATTTAACTTATTTATACATAGTGACGGTTTTATAGTAGGGATGATCGAAGCTGATATATTTGAATATTTGGCGTGATACGAGTATAATATGAAAAATACTAAATGTGAAAAACTAGAATGTAGCAGATATGAATAATATTCTGCATTTAAAGTTTTATGCAATGCGATGATAGGGATAACATTTAAAAATCCAGAATTTTAGCCTCTTGAATCGTTTTCTTCTAAAACCAGGAAACATATATGTAAATAACATCTTAGAAAAAGAAATGAAACATTTTGAAATTTTGCATCAAAATATTCAATGTATCTCATAACGTAGATCAGTCAGTTAGTTATTAGTATTTTTAGAAGGTGCTAATTACAATTATGACGCAGTAACTATCGCGGAACATTGGCTAACAGAAGTTGGAAGTGAGATTGTTAATTTACCGAATTATTAACTAACTTCTGTTTGTACAAGGGAATCCAAACGAAAATACACGAGCATCCGTGTTCTCTTGTATTTTCGTTAGAAAAATGTAATAAATTGATTGAACTACAAAGTATGTCGCGTGAGCTAGTTTTAGAAACCAATGCAATAGAAATATGTAGAAATAATTATTCTCAATATATATCTTCCAGCATCTTCATATATAGATTCATATATATTATAGATCTTCTTGATGAGATTATATGATGTGTGATGTGAAAACAGAAAACATATAAATCCCTAGTTATTTAGACATACTAAAAGTGAATGATAGTAAAACTAAAAGTTTTTTGATAAAATAATAAGCACTTTTAATTTACAATTAGCCGTTAATACACCGACAAGAATAACAAAAATTTACATTACATATTAGTATCTGAGAAGATTAATGTATTTATTATTATTATTATTATTATTAAATCTATCCATAATTTTCTTTCAATTACACGCGCATTGATAATTTATTCTCGACAATTCTGTATGAAATTTTTTGCAGAGTATAAAGCATTGTGTTCGCAATACAGGATCTAGATGACTCAATAAATTTGTCCAATGAGTTCCACATATTATAAATTTCTATGAAGTTATAATTTTTTATTATTATTGCTCGTATTTCTCTCTTCTGTTTCTTGACTTTAGGTATTTCTAGCTGTAGTTCTTGCCTGCCGTGATCCAAGAATGACGTTAATACTACTTTTGCCTTGTATTCATATTCTCACATGTGTATATATAACATAAAGAAAAATTAATAGAAATACATACAGAAGATTAAAAGACATGTGCTCAGACTGATCAGGGAATTTGATCGTTTGTTATTCTGCACACGCGTCTTAACAACGTGTGCTGTCAATCAAATTAATTATAAAAAAATTAAAAAACAAGAACAAAAAGTAGAAACACAAGAAATAAATAATAATAAAAAAAGGAAATCATGGGACATTCACTGCGGCTCCTGCAACTACTCTTTGTAATTCCTTTTAAAAGCATTGTAACTGACGCCCCTGAACGACTCAGGTAAGGAATTAAAAAAATTGACAATGCGGTATGAGTAGCCACGCTCAAAAGCAGCAGTACGATGACGAGGCAGACTCAATCAACGACACTCCTTAAGTTTATAATATATTTGTTCGTATTTACGAATACCGTAAATATAACGCACACAAGCGTTTTGAACATATTGAATGCGACGTTGATTAATTTTAGTGATTGAGGAATCATAAAATACTTCGCAATGATTAAAAAGAGATAATATATGCGAATTTGTCAACAAGATCTTATTCCTTTGACTAATCATATGACGACGAGGATACAACACTTTCAAAATACCGTATGATCTTTGGATTAATTTATTTACATGTTTATCAAGTTTCAGTTCCTCATCCAACCTAAGGGCAAGATTTTTGACGCAGGTCATAAATGGTAGTGGAATATCATTGATTTTAAAATGCAAGAAGTTTCTCAGTATCTCAGTTATCTCTTTGTTACCGTGCTCCATAGAGATATTAAACACTGCTTTATGGTCAGCGTTAACTAGCACCTCGGCATCTGAATAATGTAATGGGTCAAACGAATAATACAACGGACTGTGACCAGCATATGCATGAAATTTGCAAAATTCTAAAGATTTGAGAATATTGGAGGAATAAATAATATACAATAAGGGTCCGCACACACTTCTCTTTGGCATGTGGCCAGTGGAAGAGGTAGTGATATGTTACCCTTAATTTTAAGCATTTGTATTCTTTTGTTTAAATATTGCTCAATAAAGCATAGCGTACCAGCACTCATACTAATATGATACAAGATTGAGAGCAACAGCCCATGATCAATTATATCAAAAGCCTTCCCATCACATTATCTACTATATCAAGTAGTGCAGTGGTGCAGCTGTGATTTAGCATAAAGGCCGCCTGAGTTGCTGGTATAACATTACAGAGATTTAAGTATTCTCGCGCGCTCTATCTCTCCCTCCCTCCCTCTGTCTCTCTTTGTGACCACGATAGCGGCCAAACGGTAAAATAAATCAATACCGAACTGTATATTTAGGAATATAATCTCTCTCGGAAATCTAATTAGATTTTCAGTGAAATCGACGGAAATCGATAAATCGGGAGTAGTACTTTATTTCAGTGAAAATATCAAATAATAGCAATATCTCGTCAACTACTAATTTTGGAATTAAAGTACACCAAAGCGATTCAACAGAAGAAAAAGTGAAGAAGTTGATTTTTTCCAGAATGGGGGATGGGACTTTAACCCCTCTGCGGTACCCCTTAATATCAATCAAATAAGTAGACATTTTATGTGATATATTTTTACATTTAAGGAAAAAAAATAGGGGGGTACCCGAAAGAAATCTCAAATTTGAAAAATAACGACCACCCTAATGTAGACTATGTTGCAAATTATTTGCCAATTAATTGAGAAAATATTTTCGGATTCGCATTTAATTTGAAACATAGTGACGCTGTGTTCCAAAGTAAATGCGAATCTGAAAATGTTTTCTCATTTCATTTTTATTTCATTTACACATAATTTGCAACATAGTGTACATATGCTGCAAATTAAAAGGAAATTTATGAAAATCAACTGCAAATTAAATGGAAATTAAATCCGAAAGTATTTTCAGATTCGCTTTAATTTGAAAGACTCTGTATATGATCACCAAAACATAAATATTTTTTGTAAAATACTCTGTGGGCTAGATATTTTCGGTAGATATATTACTAAATAAGAATCCGAGACGCATCAGTTCTATTTTCGGCTTTTTGTAATTGAGGAGCAAATAATAAGAAATATCCATGAACATTTATTTGAATTGAACAAATAGTTATTTACGAACCAAGTGCGTGAAATCATATTTCGCGAATGAGTGACCAGTTTAAAGCGCGAGCCGAAAGGCGAGCGCTTTATGGACACGAATTCGCAAAATGTTTCACGCACGAAGTTTGTACAATATTTTTTGTACGAGAACTATAATAATAATACATATTGTTAAATACGTTATCGTTTATGACACACTACTAATCTCTTGATATTAATTAAAAAAAATTGAATTGGCAGTATTGATTATTTGAAGTGACATTTAATTTAAAATTATCAAATTCAAAAAATTCTATTTCATTTCCTTTTATTTTCATAGAAAAACAACGAACTGGGTAGCATATTATTAAGGTTAGGAATTTATGATTTTAAAATGTCACTAAATTAATCAAGTTCTAGGAAGTACCAACTTTACTTTTACGCACTCGTGTTTAAAGTGACTTTTTACGCACGCAAATCGAATTGTGAAATGACAGGTTTTGATAAGCGAGTACAAAATAGTATTATATCAGTTCAATTTCATGTTATTTGTATATAGGCGATTTCGATTTTTTTCATTAAACGTTACTCTTTTGGTGTCTGACAGAAAGACATATATAACGTAATTATATGACTGAGTAAGATATACAATAAGTTTGTCTACTCTGTGTGCGGACACTATATTTGCAGTAGACATTAAAATTTTGCTACATTCAACTAGAGAGCGCCCCGAATATTCTTTAAAACTAATATTATTGTTGGCAGCGCCCTCTGTTTAAGAATTACTGCACCCATCACCCTGATTATGATATATGGAATCTACTTTTCTTAATAAAGAATGTCCAGATATGTCAGAATCAATCGGAATGCCGTGTGAAAACAATTAAAAGCACAAGACAGCTATAAAATACGCTTAATTGCTTTGTACCAAGCATCAAAAGAAAGAGAATTTATTTCTCCAGGGTCTAAGCTACCTAATGTCTGGCAATTATCTATATATTCCAAGTAATTACGAAATAAAGTAGCAGATTTTTGGTATAAAAACTTCCTGTTTTTTAACATTTTTTTCCACATTAATCGAACAAACTTCCGTTATTAAAACTATCCAGTCCCATGGAGATAAGTTTGTAAATTATGCTCGTATTTTTTAATTGTCATTTTGTTGCTTACTAACAGATTCTGGTGCGATATGTACGCAACATGTTTGCAATGTAATTCAGATGGGCGAAATGGCCACCTTAATGCATCTTACGTGAATCTCAGATTTACAGTCGAGGTAGAAACAGATAAATCTATCCCATTTTTAGATACCTTGGTTACAAATGAAAATAATACCCTCAAACTCAAGTGGTATAGAAAGCCATCCAATTCAAATAGAGTCTTAAATTTTCACTCAAACTGTCCCATGAAATATAAAATAAACTTATCAAATCATTGAAAAATAGAATCACAAAAAATACTCACACAGATTACCTACAACAAGATTTGCACATCTTAAAAAACATACTGTTAGAGAATAGTTATCCGAAATCAATAGTGAACAGAATTAAGTTCTTGAAATCAAAAGAATTCTTTATGAAATATTCATTTTTACATATTATATTTGTTATTAAATTTGATTGAAGTTTAGCTAAATTATATTATGGACTTTGAATACATGTCACAATAGGTCGTAAAGGATTATTCACTTTATGTAATTTAGGTAATCCATATATTTTTGGCGATAAGTAATTATTAATTTTCAATGAATTTGCTATATTTGGTGAAATGTATGAATTACATTCCCAAGATTTAATGAGATCATTATTTTCTTTCTGAAACTTTCTTGTTGGATTGCTTGTCAATGATGTGTAAATGTCTTTGTCGTTAAGCATATCGTTCATTTTATCATTATAATCCTTTCTATTCATTATTACTGTTTTATTACTTTTATCTGGTTTAATGACAATGAGATGTTTGTTGTTTTGGAGAAATGCTTTACTTTCATTAATGTTTTTAGTTAGCTTTATTTGTTCGGCTGTATCTCTATATTTGGAATTATTTTTAAAATACATATTTATATTTATATTATGAGTCTTATTAATCCATATCAATTAAAAAAAGCGTTGTTATTTCACTAATAGACAGAACAATCAAGCTAACAAGTTCTAAATATAGACCAAAAATCTTACAATAAATGAAGGACATATTAATTAATAACAATTATCCATTAAGCTTTATAAATTCCATTATTAAAGATAGAATAAATAAATTTTTAATAATAATAAAACTAATAATGATTCAAAATCAACAGATTTACAAAAATATGTAGCCATTCCTTATGTAAAAAAATTATCAGAAAAAATTAGTAAAGTATTACGCCCATTTAATATCAAAATTGCACATAAAAATCAATATAATTTAAGATTTTTGTTTAGTAATATTAAAGATAAAGAACCTTTCTTTAAACAAACACATGTAGTATACAAAATTCCATGTGGAGATTGTAATGGTGTTTATATAGGTCAAACTTTACAATATTTATCGGAAAGACTAAATGGACACAAATATGCAAAAAACATTACGGCTTTAAAAAAACATACCAACATTACAAAACATAAGTTTAAATTTGATGAAACTAAAATTTTATGTAAAGAACATAATAACAAAATTAGAAACTTTCTAGAACTTATACAAATAAAGAAGCATGATAATGCAGTAAATGACCGAACAGAAATTATTGCCAAATATAGAATGTAAAATCAAATATGTACGAATGAAAATGTAAACAATTTATTATTTGAGTAATTACATTAATTGAACAGTTTATGGTAGACCTCAACCTTTTGATGGAACTGCATAAGTAATACCGACTGTCCTATGCTAATTTGTTTACATTTTCATTCATATATATTTGATTTTACATTCTATATATGTCAATGTATTTCTAAATGACAACCAGTTGTCATATTGTTATTACTTTTGCTCATCATATTACTGGTACTACAACCAAGAAGATATTCATATATATATATATATATATCTGAAAGATCAAAGATTTTCTAAGATCCATTACAACGCAACGATGACGATAGCTGGTAAATTTCACGATGTTTGATTTTGTATTTTTCAAGGTTTTTATAGAACGGAAACGGGCGATACATTCCTTAGTAATATTCAATTTTAATTTAGTAGTAAAAACATCAATAAGTTCCAATGATGCGGACACTATTTCGCGTAGAATATTGTTCTAATCGATCTACTTTATCCATTAAAGATTTATTTTTATTTTCAAGTTCGTATATCCCATCTTTATATCCCTAGAACGTTTTAGCAAAGGGTTTTTTCAATTACTTTTTTTTCATCATATAGGCGATAAATTCGTCTACTTGCAGTATTTCAGTTATGCACATTCTAATAAATTCCATTTTTTCCGTAGTTGCATGTGTATTTGACATTGGTAATACAAACACTTTATTGCGTCATAAGTGACCGGAAATTGAGAGCACATGGTGACCTCCATCTTGAATCTTTGAAATTTTTATGTAATTGTCCTGGAATAGAGAATTTATCTACCGAATCCGAATTGCTAAGAATTTTGGCTGTTCTTGCACGAAGTTATTTTTCCTGGAAACCCGTAAGTTACCGTTAGCCTAAGTTGTTGTTTAATTTTAAAATTAATTTCTTAATATTATAAGGTTCTTTGCTCTGTAATTTAATAGTTTACCCCGCTGGCAATTTTGTGCTCGGAAGAATGGGGTGTGTTTTTAATTCATTGTAAATGTTGATCATAGCTTTAGAACGTTGATTAAATTCTCAATTAAGTTTTCACTTAAGCATTTTCGAATCTATCGACAGATCTTAAATGGTGCTGGCATAAAATAATTTCAGTTTACGAGTGTTATCGTATAAGTTGTCATTTAATTGTTATTTCAATTTAAATTTTATAGGCCTTAAGCCGAAATTTCATTATATTGTTTTTCTTTACACCCAGTTGTGATTTTATTTAATTTTAAGTGTATTTATGTTTATATATATTTACCATGTGTTCACGTATTGACACATTTGTAAAATTATTTGGAAAGCTGAGATCTCGTGTTGACATTAAATATCAAACATGGAACTTATATTTATATTACATGTACGATTACGTGTCCAGAAGCAGGGTAGGTATCTCTGTCAATTTATTTTTTCATTGTCACATATCTTATTTATTTTTTGTTGTGTGTTCATTTAACTTTACAATTCCAAATTGTATAATTAAATTTTATAATTTAGGCAACGATATAGAATATATTAAATTGTTTGTTGATGGGAATTAGTGGTTTTGTCTTATCTTTTGCTACCTTGAGTATTTTAACTCAACCATTATTCTGAGCTATGGTGTAAATTCTATCTAATTCTTTATCAATTAAATCAATAGAATTTACACAATAGCTCAGAATAATGGTTATTCAAAAGAATTAATAAATAATCTCCTTCATAAAAAACAAAAAACAAAAATCATATCCGAAATTTATCCTATAGTTCCCCAAACTTACTTATCAAAATTTGCCTCTGTGACTTATATAGGTACACCTTCCATAAAAATAAAAACATATTTACAAAAAACACATTAATTTCATTTCGTACAAACAACAAACTACAGAATCACATTAAAAATAATAAAGATAAAACTGACAAAAATTTAAAATCTGGGGTCTATAAGTTAAATTGCGAGTGTGGAAAAGCTTATATCGGACAAACTGGTAGATCCTTTTCCACACGCATAAAAGAACATGAAAGAAGTTATAAATTACAAAAAACAGATTCCACATATGCAAACCACTGTATTGAACAAAAACATAAATTCAATAATAAGTTTGACATACTAAATATACAAGACAAGAGTAAAAAATTAAATTTATTGGAAAACCTAGAAATAAATAAATTAAACAAATTAAACCTTATTTTAAATGACCAACTAGAAGTGAATAATTCACCGTTGTTAAATTTAAATATTTAAAATCAACTTAATAATTCTTATAGTTATATATATATTTATAAATTGATTAATTTTATAATAACAGTAAACAATCAGTTTTCAAAAATTTTTAATATTCTTAATCATATTGTTATGTATACAGGCTGAGTTTTTTTTCATTATTTGTATGGGGATCTCGAAAACTATAAGAGATACACATTAGGTTAAATGGTGAAAGATTTACATCTTTATAAGCCTCATGCAGATACGCTTTTGTCTAATCAAGAAAAAGCATGGTTTACTAGATATTTGCAAAAAATAGAATTTCTCCAAAACCTTTTCAGTGCTATAACACTTCTATTCTTAAACTTAGAAAAAAACTTTTTCAATATTGTTTTTAAGAAATTCAATTTCAAACAACGACAACTTCTTAAAATTTTAATTTTGCTTATCATTTTTGAGTTAGCAAGCAAAGTCTAATTTTTTTAAATGGAAACTATAGTTGGCTATGACATATTCTAGTAGTGCATTTTTTTCTGCTTGCAATGATGTAAGGGTTGTGGCACTTATTTTAATAAATAAATGTACAATACACTATTATTATGTTTAACAAAAATCATGTCTTGCCATGGAAAAGAAAAGAAATTTATAATACACAATGTAATATAAGAAACAATAAAAATGCTAAACGAATTAATTATTAACAACACGTAACACCGTAAATTTACTAAATTAAGTGTTCGAAATGCCCACCATTATTGTCGACGCACATACGGCACCTTTCCAACACTGAGTTAATAACACTCCTAATTTTGCGCCCATCTAAGCTATCAAATACATTAATAACAGCTTCCAATAGCTCCTCTTGGGTTGCATATAATCGCACATATACGAGATCTTTGCTCCAAAGACGAAGAAATCTAACGGTGAAAGATCTGGGGAACGTGCAGGCCATAAAACAGGACCATTTCTGCTGATCCACGAGTTTGGAAATAATTCATCTAAATATCTTTTGACCTGTGCCTGATAGTGAGGCGGGGTACCGTCGTGTTGAAACCACCGTAGATTTGTACGGGTTTGTAAATATAATTCATCTAGGATATTGTCGAAATCTTCCCTAAGAAATTGCATATATCGATTTCCGGTTAAAGTTTCATAAAAAATAAATGGCCCAACAAGTTGCGAACCAATAACACCACACCACAAATTGAAGCCAAGCCTAATCTGGGGTCGCCTTTCTTCTAAACGGTGAGGATTTATTTGCGCCCACAGGTGTTCATTATGGCGATTGAACATGCCGCAGTTTGTAAAATGGGTTTCGTCGGTCCATAAGATCTGCATCGGAAAGTTATTATTTTCATGGCACATATTTACGAACCAAGCACAAAAATTTAATCGTCTTTCATCGTCTCCAGGGTGTAGAGTTTGACCAACTAATATTTTATAAGGATGGTACTTATGTTTTGATAAAATTCTCACTACTGTGCGTTGTGAGGTAGCAGCGTCTTGTGCAATTTGCCGCGTTGATGATGATGGATTCTGATTAACAGCAGCTAAAACATTTATCTGCGTGTTTTCACCAATATTACCCTTATTTCTAGGTTTAACAAAACTTCCATGCTCTTTTAAATTATTGTATAAATTCTTGAAGGTGTCTAACAAAGGTTGAGGGTGATCAAAATACAATAAAAAATAGCGTTCGGCGGCTTCTTTACTATTTTTGTTACAAATAATGTAACATTCGATCATATCAAGTTTCTCAACATTTGTATACACCATAACTAACTTTGTAAAGCAACTAAATCACTAACAAAACCAACTATAGTCACCCTAATGAACGAACTGTCAATGATGAAGTAAACATAATTCTTCAATTATTAATATCGCGTTTTCCATGGCAAGACATGATTTTTCTTAAACATAATAAGAATGTATTGTGCTGTTATTTATTAAAATAAGTGCTACAAACCTTACATCATTGCAAGCAGAAAAAAATGCACTATTAGAATATGTCATAGCCAACTATGTTTTCCATTTAAAAAAATTAGACTTTGCTTGCTAACTCAAAAATGCTATGCAAAATTAAAAATTTAAGAAGTTCTCGTTGTTTGAAAATGAATTTCTTAAAAACAATATTCAAAAAATTTTTTTCTACCTTTAAGAATAGAAGAGTTATAGCACTTAAAAGGTTTTGGAGAATTTCTATTTTTTGCAAATAACTAGTAAACCATGCATTTTCTTAAATTGACAAAAAACGTATCTGTATGAGGCTTATAAAGATGCAAATCTTTCTCCATTTAACCTAATGCGTATCTCTTATGGCTTTCGAGATCCCCATACAAATAATGAAAAAAAACTCACCCTGTATATATATATATATTAAATATTACATTAAATATGTAAGTTACTCCCGCTCTTAACCTAATGTCACAAACTCCCCCCTCTTCATTTAGGAAAAGACATACATAAGAACGTCTACAAATATTTTGTATTATAATATTCATCACCTGATGAAGCCCTAGTAGGGTGAAACAATTGTTGTGAATTGAATAAAACTGTTTTGAACTCAATTTGAATTTATTTCAATTTTTACTTGCAATACTAAAATTGTAATTTTACCAATATAATTTAATAAGATGGTATCATTAAGAACATTATTTAGTACTGTAAGGCATCCATAATTTGATCTAAATCTAGATTAATACGAATAAGCTTACGGCAATAAGCAACAAAAGAAAAGTGTCGGAAGTATTCCCGGATTTGTCAAGTACATTTAATAATCTGGACCAAGAGATATTCTTGGAGAAACTGTATATGTGAGGTGATCAATCAAGGTCCATTATACTGCCGTCTAAAATCATAAGCAATCGAAATCAAAGAATATCACTAAATTCTAATTTCGGACTGGCAACTTTGTCAAACATGTCAGTAATAATTCAAGTAGATGATAAAGAAAAGTTGTTAATAAAGACCAATCTACTACTGAACAAATTTAAAATGTTCTGTATATTAAATGTGTTTTCGTTCATATTTGAAACGGCCGGCCATCTAAAGTAATCTGTCAATACTATTTTTATTAGGTTATTAGCTTGCTTTTACTGATCCGAAAGGGACTCTTATATACAGATCATGTGAAAAAGCGGAAGTGACACAACGAAAGCGTTACTAAGTATAACCTAGTCGTTTGAGAATAAACTCTATTTAAATGTACTTTAATGCCCTGTTGCGCATGTATAGCACCCCTTTTCAGTTCCAGCGTATTCATGAGGAAAGGCTCTAAAAATAATGAAGGATGTAAAAAGAATATTTAATGAACCCGAAAAATGTTATTAAAGGATGTTCTAGTTAAATATATAAAAAAAATGCGTCAAACTATTTCAATGATGTAGCATAGAGATTATATTACTGCAATGGGATTTACAACTAAAAGCTTCAAAATATGAATTGTTAATATTACACAAATATGTAATCAAATATGAAAGAGAAATATTAATTAAAATTGTAATTCCGTTTTATTATGATGTATATATGTTACAAACTACAAAAATACATCCACTTATTTGAATTAAATAAATTATTTAAACTTTATATAGTCCGAATTCCTATTTCAATTACGAGTTAATATTTGTCTTCTGTTTGTAGTACTAAATCAACACTAAAAACAATAGATACGTCGGCTAGTTGCCAACAAAATAATACGTTTATATCTAAAACATTCAATTATATATTTATTTTTAGGATATTAGAATTTGAGCTAAATAATACACAATGTTGTACCTGGTATGCTGGACAATACGTAATTATCATTAACGTATCTAATATATAAATAGACACAAGGTTGTGCTAAATAAGTATGTTGTGATTTTTGTTGTTTCACTTTCAGTCCTGAAAATGTGCATCATTTTTGTTTTATTTTAAGTTCATCTTAAGCTGTCATGAAGGTCTTTAGAAGTATTGATGCATTAATAAAAACGTCCAAGGCGTAACAGTAATAATTGTGGTTATTATTAGGTACCGTGTTGGTTATTTTATAGTCATGTCATGCAACAGAAGCGGCTTTATATACAGTGCGGCAATTAAGCAACACATAAGTTGGTTAAGTTCGTTAACATTAATGTTAGTTATAGAGAATAGTTCTATAGTTGATTGGTTTTGGCAACCGACGTGGCTAAAGTACGAACTAAAGACGACGATTCAATGTCACTACTAATTCCCATCGAGCGAAATAAATTCAGAAAAATGATAAAATTAGATAAAAGTCACTTTCAAATTTCCGTACGTATATTGTTTTTAAAACTTGACTATTCTGTGTAATATGCAAGCATTGTTGGCACATTTGTATTATTTGTATGGCAATTATAACAAATGTCGAAAGGTGAACGAATATTACTATTTATGGCAGTCACGAAATGGCGTTTGTAGGTTATATTAATTGATAAGTAAAATTTTGCAACATGTCGAAATTGGCGACATTTTAATTCATTGACGGTTGCCAAAGCGATTTAACCATAGTTTATTTTTTTAATTTTTTTTATGGCGGTTGTTTAAATTACATTATTATTATTAGTAATCTGTTCAAATTATATAATTTTTTATTACACTGAAATTTAGGATATTTATTCAGTAGTAAAATTATAACAAGTGTTCGAAATGTTGACTATATAAATTCAAGCATAAATTAAGTTTTCTTCTTATATTGTTGAAAATATTATATAGCATTACGGGAGAACTATTTTGAACAACTCCGTAATAGCGGTTTTTATTTCTTGCAATATATCAAAATATGTTTAGAATACACTTTATTAAGAAAAATCTAAACGTGAAAAAGTCAAGTGACGTCTGATCTGGAGACCTATTCTAAAACTCTAATGGATGGTCGTATAGGGCTGAATTCGAATTGTTCAAATTCGCATGCGAAAGGTATTCTGTATTGTCGCGGACCGGCCGGTCGCCACCTGCCTGTACTATTAATTTACCCTAAAGGACTGTCTCAGAAAATTAAATTATTTCCTGCACTATGTGCTGTAGGTTCGACCTGTTGAGAGTAACCAAATTAAATTTCATAATTTTGAAGAGTTTCGTTAAAGGCATTTGGTAACACATTTTGATTATACAATCGTATTAATATTTTGATGAAAAAAATAGGACCAATGTTCTGTAGTTTTTCCTTTTGGAACGCCACCTGTTATACGAAATCTCTGTATTATACTCTGAATACGTTGAACATAACAATCATATATGAAATCCACACCAGGAAACTGTTCTTCAAATTGCTTTTCCAATGTCGTGTGCCTTGTCCATTGCTTATACCATAAGGACAATAATTAAATATACGATACCGGGATAATATTAATAAAAGTCAATTAAAATAATAAAGTAAATAAATACAAGTAAGGTACTGCCAATATTTGGAGAGAGGCAAAGATATCGCTTACGGAGGTATTACCGTTGCATCTTCTCATTTGCTAATAAATTACGACAATATGTTTAACACTTAGACCTATGCGACGTGCATGTCAATCAATCTGTCAATAACCTGAATTTTAAAAAATATGACTTAGGAGAATTTTAAAAGCCATTTAAATAAATGATTGATGAATGTAGCTTTCTATACTGTATTGTAGATGGGTTTTATGCAAATGTAGTGACCTATTGTTTTATATTTGTATCTAATATTTTAAATACTTTTATCTTTAT
Source organism: Amphimallon solstitiale (assembly GCA_963170755.1). Taxonomy (NCBI): domain Eukaryota; kingdom Metazoa; phylum Arthropoda; class Insecta; order Coleoptera; family Scarabaeidae; genus Amphimallon; species Amphimallon solstitiale. The sequence continues at coordinate 110,169,179 of OY720676.1, forward strand.
ATTTTGCGTTTAATAATGACATGTTCTACACTGATGCCTAGCGAATAAACTCAAATTATTATTATTATTATACGGTACAAAGTATTTCACAAAACTTGAGATGGGCCCATACTAAACATAAAACAATTATTTATTCTTTACTAATAGTCGTTCTTACTTATATTTTCAGGTGAATAAAACGACAGTAGAGGAAACGATTACTCAGACGGAAACTGTTGTCATATCATTCATGAGACCACAAAAAGCAAAGACTAAGTAATGGATTGCCAACTTGAAGCAATCAAGTTTACATCAATATTATAAAGCGCCAAACACTAAAATAAAGTTAAGATATGCAAATCAATGGGCACAAAATGTACAAGAAATTCTCACAACTATGTTGTGACAATTTATAGTGATAATGGTGATATGGCGGTGACAACTGCTAACGTTTCAGAACAAAATATTTAACCATATCTTCTTGTAATAAGTAAGTTTATTTAAACTTTTATTACTTGCTATAGTTGATGGCTTAGTAACTAACAAAATTATTAATTTAAACTGAAGAAGGGACTCGTGCTCCACAACTAGGCGAAATTGTCTGCGCACATTTCTCATCATGTTCTGGACGTCTTGAACGTCTCTTTCGCTCTTTCGCGTATCTTTCTAAAAATGTTGTGCCGTAGTTTTTCCTCATTTTTGGCTTGCCATCCATCATACACTTTGCGACATAAAAGTTATTTTGTTGAAAAAATGTTGTGTTGCTCTTGCATAACGGCAGGACGCCAAGTCAGACCAAAACATTATATCGTTACCAATAACTGTTGTACAAAATTAACGAATTTAGTAAGAATTGTCTAGATTTTGACTAGAGGGATATCCAGGAGCAAATGTGAGTCTTGTAATGGAGGAAGTTGTAGATTCAGAAATGTATATTAATTGTAATATAAATTTCTGAATCTACAGCTTCCTCCTTTACAAGACTCACACTTGGTCCTGGATATTCCTCTAGTCAAAATCGCACATCAGACCAGAAGTCTATCAGAGCATTTCTATTTATATTGTTCGCATAAAAACCATCGTTTCGTTTGATTTCCGAGTTAGCTAATGTAAAGTATTTTTCATCGTCCATAACGATGCAAATTTGCAAAATGTATCCGCCTTAGTTGACGACAGCATCGTGTCCTAAATATACCCTAAATCAATTAATATCCGTACGAATTGATTTAGGGTATATTTAGAACACTTTTTTGGTATTCTTCACCATTTCTTGTTAATTCCCGCGATAATGTAGCACGGAATTCAGACGCTAATTTTCTTACGGAGACCCCAATTCTGTATTTTGCTCTTCTTATCAATTTTTCCGCTATTTGAGGATTAACAATTCATCCAACTAAAATTAGAAATGCTTTTTTCTTATTTTTAACATATAAGACATTTTAATGCAACTGACATAAAAACTTGTGCAAGTGATCCCAAGAAAATAAACAGTTTTTTGTTTACAAAGCCATTTTGATGTTTCATCTTTATATCCTATTTTTAGACCCCTAAATTTTGTGCCAAAACATTTGGGACATACGTTGCTGGAATAACTTACGAGGAATTCCCATTAGAAAAGGTGTTATACAGGGAGACTCATGCTCTACACCCTTTTTAACTTAACACTTGAAAGGACGATGTGAAAAGCAAATTATCAAAAAGAAAAATGACTTCAGGCCTCGTAGGTCAACTGTAATTCTGCAACCATACCAAAAAACATGACAATACACACAGTCGTCGTGGACTTTCTGTGAATTCCTTAGGGCAAACAGAGAAAAACTAGGGGATGAACTAAAAATACCTTGGAATCTCTAATATTTCTAAAGATTTGAAAAGACAATAACAGGCCGAAGGTATATGATACCTGGAAATAATTACCGAGGAAATCCATATAAAAATAGGAGTTAAATAAGGGGAGTCAAACTCTCCAATCCCTTTTAATTTAACACAGGAAAACACCTTACTGAAAGTAAAAGTAGGTAACAAAAATATTATTACGGATGAAATTCGGATAATAGTATACGTAATTGACTTTTCAATAGCTTTACATTTTAAACAGAGACTAATAAAGTCAATAGAAAAAGTAGATCCTGCAGCTATTGCTAAACAGTTCAGAATGGAAATAAGGCAAAAAATATGAAAGTTGGATCGGAAGAGGGGAAATAAGCAGAAGCATTTAAAAATCCAGGAACACATATTTGAAAAAGACTCTTTTAACTATCCAGGAATAACAAATAATAAATAAAAAAGATAAAGGACAACAATGCTAGGCCCAAAAATAACTAGCAATGGAGAAAAGGGTGAAACTGTAATGTGTCTGTAATTGATGTACGCCGCTGCCATTTTTATTTAAGAGATTTTTTTCTTTTTACAATTTCTTTGTCTGCTGGAATTCAAGTTAATTGTCAATTTTGATATTAAGAATCCTGTAAGCGCAGTTTGTGTTTTTTAGCAGTGATTTTGAATCGGCATAAATTAATCAATTTTTGCAAAATATGAACTTCAAATTGCAGGTTATTCATGTTACTTCATCATATTGGCAATGTTATAGTTGATCATTATATATTATATATATTATATATATATTATATATTATAGGTAATCATATTATTATAAAATTATGTTTATTTTGTAAATTAAATGCTTGGATGACAATGGCGGTAGATCAAATGAAGGAAGGCATTTTCCGGTTGCCGATTTAATAAAGTGATACTTTCTAAAGCGCTGTGCATGAGATATCTATTACAGTAAGAAACGCGAAAGCCTGAAATGGGCTCGACATGTTTTCAGAAGAAACTGGACGAATATGTTGAAAAGAATAACGCAATGGACCCTCTATGGAAAAGAAGGAAGGGAAGACCATAGAAAATATAGCAAAGTAGAATCTTGTAAAAACTGTGTAAGGATAGGGAAAAGTGGAGAAGAATGTTATATGAGCAAGACCTCCCATAAATTTATGAAAATTCAGAAGAGTTAGAAGAATAATCCGCCTCATTAAAAGTATTCTAAACTGCGGTATTAGCATAATCTTAAGATTACACTGTTTGATGATGATTAATGAATGTAATCCTTTAACTTATTTTTAATACACTTCTTAATTTTATTTAGTGACTCATTTTTCTAAATTTCATTGTAAATGTAATTAGTATCGAGAATGATTATAAATCAAATCATATATTCTCTTTTGATAAGAATTAAATAACTTTAAAGAAAAATGCGTTCATAAAATTTAATTTGCTGATACCTGATTGTGAAACAATAGATTCTGTGGAATATTATTATTCCATATTCTCGACTTTCCTCAAAAATATGATTACATATTGGCAATTGTTTAGACTCTTAAAATAGGAACGTCGTAGTACTTGGATGTTAAAACAATTGTACTCACACAGTTATTGCAGTAATTCATATGTACCTGGTTTCACAGCAAACACGTGTGCAGTATTACGGCCATCAACGTGCAGGCACGTATTTGTTGGCCTCCTTTGGCTTCATAAGCGGTGTTAGAGTCTGCATCCGCATGTTATATACGATTACTTCAATAATTTCGTATATACGTTAGCTTAACGTTATTGTTAATGTTGACATAATAGCTCGTTTACAGAAACAGACTGGTTGCGTTATAAAAAGTAACTAATAATCTTAGAAATACTCTTTATTTAGTGATCGTATTTATTATGTTACCATAACTGTGAGTAGTTCGAGCATATGATGGTCATAATCAAGCATTAATTGAACTCCCACAAATTGTATTAAAAGGAGTTACATTTTTGCAATTATGAACTCTTGGCAAAATGAATTTATGTAAACTTGATTTTACATATTACATAAATTAATTCTGCCAAGAGTGACTGTTAAGAGGTATAATCTATTTCCAACAGCGAAATATTGGTACGTTATGCATTTTATCTCGTTTTCGATATATTATATGCAGGTAACTTTTACGGATTTATTCTTAGAGGATAATTCATAAAGAACAACATAATGTATATATAACCGAACAAAAGGCAGTTGCTACAGCTAACATTGTATTGAGTTTACCACTGCATTGCGAGCTCAATCGAATTTGAAGTTGCTCCAAAGAATACTACATTCAAAATATCACATGTACGTTAACTTTTAACTGAAGCAATTACAAATGTTACAATGGCCAAATGAAAAATTTAGTAGGAAAAAATTTATGTAAAAACAAAATAATGTAGAACATGGATGGACTAGCTTATGATATCTTAAAACTATTTATCGTTGTACTGGAAACAGTGATAGTGGATGAACTTACTATTCCGACTGGATCCGACTAATTTTGTACATCAAATTCTATTATAATCTCTGTTGTTTTATTATTAAGATACTTTCATAATTTTAAAAGTATTATAGTTTAATTCAGTAGTTTTTCTGAAATAGCGCGCCCAATCTGTCAAAAACGCGTTTATTTTTTCCACACATTTTTCTTATTTGGACTAATTCCTAAAACTTTGCTTCAGGAACCATAGGTCTATCTTTTCAAATAAAAAAGGTAGCCTATGTCAAGATTGAAAAACATAAGAACAAGTGATTGTCAATAGTAAAATTTGAGGAAATAAGTATTTATATATTTGTGATCTTTATATAAAGCTTAATATTTTAAAGTAACAACGTACCTTTAAGTTTTTGGGCAATTACCAAAATAAACATTATTTCAGGCTGACTGAGTTGGCGTTGTGTGTACAAGCATAAAATTTATATTCGTAGGAATATTCAGGCTGCTTTCCTGCATACAAATATATGTGTATGACGGGTCAAACGAGTAGAAAATTAAACAAAAGATTAAATAAGCATGCAACTCTAACTAGTTATGTTCCCGAATATAATGTACACAGAACAACGAATTGATTATAATATCAAAAACCGTATAAAAAGCTAATATGTGAAATGCAATTTTAATTCCAACATAAAGAGAGATCGGTAATAACAGGATAATCGAAATAATTTTAATGAATATATATTTTATCCTTAAATTTTTATTACTTTGTTTAATTATTTTGTTACCAAAATTTAGGCAATTATAAATTCATGAAATATATCTACTACGTTCGCAACTGTATATTAAAATAGATGTCCCATTACACTGTTAGTCACAATATGTTTTATAAGCAGAGCATCGACCGTATGCTCACATCTTCAGACCTGCTGAAACATAGCATATATAACACATTGTTCTCACTTCTAATAACGCATATTTCATAATAAATTATATTGACGTTTGATGTCCGAGTCTGACAGTATGTTGTCGGATGCTAATAGAGAACGATAAATGCTCGAAACAACAATTTGTGTACCATTGGACAATAGATGGCGGTCAGAGATTCTGCTAAAATAAAAATTCTGGACTCTATCTGGCGCCATCTATCCAAAACATTATAAACTACTTGGTAATCGCAGAGCATTCTTAAAATCACGTTCAAAAAATAATAATAATAATATATATTTGCCCAACAGATTTACAATCTAATTACAGGACAAAAACATGAATTTCAACGTATATATATATTTGCAGACTAAAATTAAAGTAAATAAAACTACGCAGTTATAATCTATAAATAATGTAAGTTGGCAGTGCATCTGTGAATGAGTGTGTTGATTGGCGAATAATTCAAGTCGGTGGATGAATCCGATAACGCATTGTAACTATTGCATAAACAGTATATAGGTGATGAAAATTTAATGTGGGTGTTAAATCTTTCACACTAGAAAGCACACGACGATCTAGACGATGCTCGAGGGACGACGAAATTGATATCGCTAAGTAATTCCGGTGCATCAAGTTTATTATGTAATAGATTGTAAAGAAACTTCAGGTCAGAGCAATTGCGTCTAACATCTAGTGGATCGAAGTCGAACATATCCAAAAGTGATCTATGGCTGAAACCTTGTATGGGGTATTCACCTTGTTTTTTGAAGTAAAGATATTTTAGGAATCGTCTCTGGCCTTAATGTGATATTTGAAATTAGGAGTCCAAATTACAGATGCATATTCTAACTTTGAGCGCACAAAGGAAAAGTATAGGGTAATAATAGGATCAGTCACTGTAAATTGGCGTGTAATTCTAATAATAAAGCCTAGCATTCGTAAAGCCGAAGTACATACATATATTGTTGATGTGATCAGAAAACGTGAGACGAGAATCGAATGTCACCCCCAGATCCAGAATTGATTGAGCACGATCAAGAAATGAGCTATCAAGATGGTAATCATACGTAATAATGTTCATTTTTCGAGAAAAACTCATCACCCTGCATTTAGACACGTTCAGGTTCAGCCTATTATGCTCACACCAGTTTCGAACAGCACACAATTGCTCCTGCAACAATTCGCAATCCTCGATACATCCAATGGAGGAGTAGAATTTCAAATCATCCGCGAAAAGCAATCTAGGACATTGAATCACCGACGGAAGATCATTCATGAATAGTAGAAACAATAGAGGACCCAAGTTAGTTCCCTGGGGTACCCCTGAAGATGGTGAAAAATTACTGGAAGTATGGCCTCTGTAGGAAACATAATGCTTTCTGCTAGTGAGATATGTTTCAAAAAAGTAAAGTAAAGGCGTAGAAAATCCAATAACATCAAGCTTATGGAGGAGAATTCCATGGTCTATACGGTTAAATGCTTTTGAGATGTCCGTGTATATGACATCCACCTGTTTATTCTTGTCAAGATTGCTTGATAAATATTGCGTCATGATTGCTAGGTTTGTGACAGTGGTACGTTTCGTAACGAAACCGTGCTGATCCGTAGATATTATGGGTTTTATTTGAGGATAGATAGAGTGGTAAAGGCATGATTCAAAAACTTTGGCTAAATTATTTATAATGGCAATCGGTCTGTAATTTTCGATGGAACATCTGTCACCTTTCTTAAATACTGGGGCAAGCCTTGCAATCTTCTAGACTTTAGGGAATGTTGAGGTGTTGAGAGATAAATTGAAAAGACGACTTAATGGGCACGCTAGGACGCTAGCACAGTCTTTCAAAAAGAAGGCAGGTATGCTGCCATTGCCGATAGTAAAAGTACTTTTAAGCTTTTTTTAGTTCGCGAAGAACTTCCGATTCTGAAATTATATTTACAATAATCGGTAGATAATTCGAGTGTGGATCCAGAGGCGTTGATGGTTTCGATGAAGATTGAAGGAAAGCAGATTGAAAATATTCTTGGAAGGCATCAACGATGGTCGACGGTTGATCCAGTATCTCCCCATTAATATTAGTAATTGACCCAGGAATGCCTGAGTCGTTCTTATTTGCACGTACGAATTGCCAGAATTGTATAGGGTCAGTAGTAATTGAAGATTGCAGATTTGATAAGTATTTCTTAAACAGCAACCTAGAATTGTTTTTAACTTTTCTCCTTAACTCCCTGAACGCATTCAAATCATTAGGCGATTTCGTCTCCCTGTACCGTGAATGGTAGTGATTCTTTAGTTTTATATCGCTAATATGGTCACGATTAAACCAGATAGGGTAACGATAGTTACTGTTACTTTTTAGAGGCACGTACAAATCGAATAGGTTATTTAAGATATCGTAAAAGGCACTACAAGCCTCATCTATATTACTGTAATTGTCAAACAATGACCAATCAGCGCCCAAAATCGCATTGTATAGATTAACGAAATCAGCCCTTTTGAAAGTCTAATTTCTGTTGTTGGTGTTACTAGGTAAAGTTGGATTAGTCAGGTACGTAAGGGAGAGTGAGAGTTTTAAACTTGGGTGATCAGAATCTTCATTGACTAGAGGCATATCATCCCTAGTCACCAAGATATTGTGAAGGTCAGTCAGAATTAAATCGAGTAGCCTTCCTCTATTATTTACGATAGTGTTGATCTGTATGAGACCAACATAACTTAGAAAGTTAGACATCGCACTGCCTTTGTTGGCGTTTAGAGAGTGCTTGTTAAAATGAGGAATATTAAAATCACCTAGAATTATTATTTTTCTGTGTGATTAACGTTAGAATCTTCAAACAGAAGCAGAAACTCTTCGAGGGTTATGTACGATACATCGGGAGGAATGTATATCACATAGATGATGAACTTCTGGTTCAGTAATTTGACAGAGCATCCGATAATATCTATTTGGGGATATGATTCATTAATAAGATCGACATTAAGGATGTAGCAAGAAATATTTCATCTAATTGCTATTATAACGCCACCACCACGACTTTTGTTTACAATCTCAAACTTGCTGTCGGCACGGAATACCGTATAGGTGATGGGGAACAATTCACAATCATACACATCGCTTGAAAGCCAACTCTCAGTAATACAAATATGTAATATGTAATATGATTGGATTATATCGAGCAAATTTAGCACTTAATTTATTACAGTTATTGACATTTGACTGATTATTTTGTCTATTTTGATTCTATATAAGTTCTTTTAATACTGCAAACATTCAGCCGTTTCATTTAATGTGTGCTACATATTCACTATAATTTATTCTGGAAGTTACGGCGTGAACCATTAGAAACTATAGCCTTTCCACAGAGAAAACGTGGCTGTTGTGGTCATTTAGTTCTTACCAAAGTAGTCAATGCAAAAACGCTAGTAATTCTCACTTCGGAAAATGAGAAATGATTATACGAAATGTAGTAAAAGGGTAATTATTGGTAAATAGCTAAATTTGTTTTGCATTTTTACGTAAAAATAAGAAATATTTTAATATTTGTAGATGTGCAAAAACGACATTTTAATGGAAAATTGCTGGGCTGAAGTGAGCAGCATTGGTAAGCGATATTTGGTCACTAATATTAGCAATAAATCTTAATCTGTTAACGTAACAAATTTTGGTCAGTCTTTACACGTGTGTAGAGAAATAAAATAGATTTGGTAGCACCAAAAAGTTGTGTCACTGTAGGTAACAACATTAGCAAATTGTAATAGTGCCAAAATGGAAAAAAGCACATGAAATAATGTTCCGGAATACAAAGAAAAAAATCAGTTTAGAGAATATTACAATATTTAACCAGTATTATTTGGAAATATTTTATATTTCTTTTAATAGGTGTACATGCATATACCGTATGTGTCAATTTTCATTAGGTATAGGGATTCAATGTTTACGTGCGATTTATAAGTATACAAGTAATACGTGGCACCCTTACTGTTCCTTCACCAATCCCGGCAACAATCGACATCACAACGATTTTCTCCGATCTTCCCACTTCTCCCGACCAGATTTTACATTCAATGTTTAGCTGCGAATACGTTGCGATCTAGTCTGCAATAAAAGCCGTCTTATTACTGGAACGGGAAACATCAAATGGCCGCCGCGATCTCCTGATCTAGTAGTTTATTATTATTTTCAGAATCCTTTTTTATTTACCTTATTTTAAATTTTATTAGAATTACGCTTTTGTTTGTGTCATGCAGCGTGAACGCAGCTTAATAATTCTCTGCATTTACTGAAAGGAAAAAGAAAAACAAATCCTTGCAACTCGTAAATATTATTTCTGAACGCATTACAAACACCCAAGCCGGTGGTCGAATAGTTACAGCTAACCACGCTAACTTGTATTTACGAGCATGCATCGGTCGTGCTGGCATTGGAAAGGAAAGAAGGGGTACTATGTTGCCACGTACTGTATGGATTAATCGCCTATGGCTAATGAAAATTGACACATGCTGTATATCAGTTTATTGTAATATTTGAGTATAATGTACAACAAAGTTATTGTTTTATTATGTCTTAACTGGATCATTTAGTTCTGATTCTGTAGAAGAAATGTTTCCACATGTTAGGCTTGACGGAGGTGCTACCGCGTCTGAACATCTTATGAGGGTAATATTGCAATGTGGAATAATAAAAGCTTCAAAATCTTCTATTACACTTGAATGTGTCGATTACGTTAGTACCACAAAATTTGTGAAAATCCAAGAAGTCATATAGAAAAACTCTTTACAGCATAATTCACGCCAAATTATTTTTCTTATTATTATCTTCTGAATAAATAGAAATAATCAAAAATGCAAGTCTAAATGTGATTCTTGAAACTACCCAGCAACATAATTTTCAGCAATACATACTTAATTTAATTTCGTTGTTTCATTACTTTAAAATTATTAATATTAATTGTGTATTGTAAAATTAATATTTAAAGCGTTATTTTAAAGTTTATTTCAATAAAAATTGACAAACCATCCCTTTTGAGTTTATTTTTCTATTACTTGATGGCGCCACCTAAGGGCCGATATTTTGAAGTTCGCAAAATCAATTTCAATAATGTAAATCTTAATATCGCGCAGCGAAAGCGAGGTCTAGGTGGCCATGCTTCTCCCTGCGATTTAGTGTTTTTCAGCTGATTGATATGCGAAAGGATGAAAGAGTAAACAATTGAATTTGTTTTGTTAAAGCAGTGCTTTTGATCCCAATATGTCTGTTGTTAAACTCAAGTAGAAAAATGTTTCGTTCGGGATACAAATTTCTTGAAGGTGATAGGCTAAATGAAATGATAAAATCACAAGAGTTTATTTAGTGAAGGATTTGTATTAGAAGATCATCATTTAAAAGCAAAGGAGTAATCAGTAAACTCTAGCATAAAATCAGAGTTGAAGACAGTTACAGTGACTTTTTCAAAACTATATGCTTCTTTATTGCAAATTATATGGCAAAATCAAAATCATAAACTTTTAATTTTTTTTTCTGTCAAACAGAGAACATATATGGCGTTTATCTGGAATGTTATACACATAGATATATAGGACTAAAAGACTTCAAAACCCGTTATTTATAATTAGATTCTATAGATTGAATTTGCATTTAACTTACATATATATTGAAGCATACTTCGAAAATACATAGGTATATTGATGTTCATAATGACCAGATTTACTTTAATAAAGTGTACTACGATCACTGTTTCAGAAAACTAAAAATATATGCATAACTATTAAGCAGATATCATAAAATGAATATTAAATATATTTTAGCGAGAAAGCAATTATATCAAGTTTTATTTTTTGTGCTGCTTTAGAGCAAAATGGTGTATCGAAAACAAAGAAATTTATTTGAATAAACATACAAACAATGCCTTTGTTTCCGGTTTTCCTGCTTAATTAATTGTCTGTGTTACTTTCTCCTTTCATTCTTTTAGTACATGTCGGTCAATTTATCAGCTACCACAAACAATTCTGTACTTGAAGTTTATCATTTAGCGTTTGATTAGCTGTATACATACGTATATATTATATGAAGTTGCCAAAGGTATGTATTAGTGATATGTATATCTGTATGTGAGTTTGTATGTACACATAAAACAATTCCTTTACGTGGTTTAGCGGCTGTCAGTGAACTTAAACCATTTAAACAAGTATAGACAGTAAAACGATTCGATAATATAGATAATATCGTTGTCAATTAATTACACATTAATTAATTACACCATTCAAATATTAACCAACGATTTTTTTTTTAAGAAACAATAACAAACATTTCTATGTATAGTTTTTCGTTGGTTCCAAATGTATAAGCACGGTTGTCTTTATTTGTTTTGGAATATAGTTAACTATTCAATGAAAGGGAAAATGTTTTTATAAATCTTACACATTGAATGTTTTCCCAAATAGCAAAGACTTGAATCTTAATTAAATCTCTAAGTTTACTATTGAATTGGCAGAAAAATCTGTAATAAAATGCAAAAGGAAAAATCCCTTACCACAAAAAATATATAAAAGAATTCTATATACGTATTTTGGCAACTAAATTGCCATCTTCAGTAGAAATCTGTGTAAAACAAAAAAAAAGAAGATGATTAAACAAATTAAAGACGCGTTAAAAAGTGAAATATCTCATCCTGTATAGGAAGGAACTGTGTACGTTTACACAGTTGATATACATCCTGCATTTTCCAAAATTAATATATCAATGCTCCTGAGTAGTGTACTTAGGACAGTTCTGGGACCACCACCACCCCCCACTCCTACTACCCCCCCCTCCCCCCTCCCCGCAAGATAGGTAGAACCCTCTACCAACCCAACTGATGTGGCGCCCCCTCGCGGTCGCCAACCCAACTAAAAATTGCAGATTTCATCATTACCAACCCAACTAAAATTGCAGATTTCATCATTACCAACCCAACTAAAAATTGCAGATTTCACCATTACCAACCCAACTAAAAATTGCAGATTTCATCATTACCAACCCAACTAAAAATTGCAGATTTCATCATTACCAACCCAATGTGGCGCCCTCTGACGGCCACTAACCAAACTAAGAAATGGCAGATTTCATCATTACCAACCCAATGTGACGCCCTCTCACAGCCACTAACCAAGAAATGGCATCTCTCATGATTGCCTACCTAACTAATGCAGCATCCTCTCACGGTCACTAGCCAAACTAAGGTGACGTCAGACAAAATGGCGGACCATCAAGATGGTCTTTGTTTCTAGAGAATTCCTGAATAAATTACCAGGCTTGCTATCGCGCTTCTCAATGTACTTTAAACAGGTCTAAACATGTTTCCAGCGGAAACCGCAACGGCTGTCTGCTTCTGTGATAGCCGCATGCTTGAAATGTATATCTTACTTATAAAATAAAATAAAACAAACAATATATTTTTTAAGAAAAAACAATTTATTTATTATTATTTATAAATTAACAATATTATTTTAAATTAACAATATCTCCAAGCTTCATACCATCAAGATGGTCGATAAAAATATAAACTTTACATCTAAGATCGGCATACCATTTCAAAATTATAAAATAAATATACAGTATGCTACTGGACGAGATAGCAACCAAGTATGAATATACAGGACGTTTCAAAGGTAGGGACTTTTAGAAAAGCAAGATGGCGAATCCAAGATGGCCGCCAAAAATCTAATAAACTAAGGTGACGTCAGGCATCCAATCTATCAAAACCATGCACTCAAACTCCTATGAAACATCATTTCAAAACCATCGCTAGAATCAGCTCACAACCAGGTCATGAAGCGGTTCTGAAACCCCTATATTAAAACCACACATTCAAACCACTATCAAATCCCTCTTTTCTCAAAAGCCATCCAACCATCCATCCATCCATCCATCCATCCATCCAACCATCCATCCATCCATCCATCTTCAAAACAATACTTTCAAGTCCATTAATCCATCCATCCATCTGGACGAGATAGCAACCAAGTATGAATATACAGGACGTTTCAAAGGTAGGGATTTTTTAGAAAAGCAAGATGGCGAATCCAAGATGGCCGCAAAAATCTAATAAACTAATGCCACGTCAAGCATCCAATATATCAAAACCATGCACTCGAACTCCTATGAAACATCATCTCAAAACCATCGCTAGAATCAGCTCACAACAGGGTCATGAAGCGGTTCTGAAACCCCTATATTAAAACCACACATTCAAACCACTATCAAATCCCTCTTTTCTCAAAAACCTATCCAACCATTCATCATTCCATCCATCCATCCATCCATCCATCCATCCATCCATCCGGCCATCCATCCATCCATCCATCCATCTGGATAACATAGCAACCAAATATTAATATACAGGACGTTTCAAAGTAGGGATTTTTAGAAAAGCAAGATGGCGAATCCAAGATGGCCGCCAAAAATCTAATAAACTAAGGTGACGTCAGGCGAAATAGCCGACTATCAATATGATCGATCAAAATATAAACTCAACTTCTAGAAAATACCCAACTCCGTATCACGCATCACAACAACAACCACCCAACATAGTTTCAAAACGCCACAACACCAGACCAACTTAGGAAGATACATCTAGCTCAAACCCAACATACTTTCAAACACCACCACCGAGGATTTATATTTGACATCAGCATACCATCTCAAAATCATAAAATAAATATACAGTATGATACTGGATAACATAGCAACCAAGTATGAATATACAGGACGTTTCAAAGTAGGGATTTTTAGAAAAGCAAGATGGCCGCCAAAAATCTAATAAACTTCGGTGGCATCAGGCATCAATCTATTAAAACCACTATCAAATCATTCTCTTTAAAAGCCATCATTCCAAAACAATACATTCAAATCATACATTCAGTGATAGACACATAAATGAAATGTATTTGTGCAGCCTAACAGTTCAAAAAGCTTGATATCGAGCTTACCAGCATATTTCTAACAGATCTAAACACGTTTTCTAATGGAAACCACAACGTTTGATCGCTATCAACACCTCTATGATAGTAGCCTTATTTAATATATCTATATCATAAAATAAAAAGGAACAACATATTTTAAGAAAAACAATTTATTAAAAATAATAACCACATTTTGTAGGTGAATTATGGCTAATATGTAGCATATCAATCATAGGGAAAAAACATTAAACGAATTACAACGATAAACAATTATGACATATAAATCCATAGGTAAAAGATATATAGCAATCAAAACCCTTCCTATATCTACCTCTCTTCATAGAAGACCTAGATATTTAATACCACATACATAAATACATAGACACTCTAATCCTCATATGAATAAATTGATAGACTTATAATAATTATTTTCATCCATAAGTATACATACATACTTTTATATATATCACTACAAGAAATAAGTCGACACCTCTATGATAGTCACATTATTTAATATATCTATATCATAAAATAAAAAGGAATAACATATTTTAAGAAAAAACAATTTATTAAAAAATAAAACAACTACACACATCAAACAAACCTCAACCATACTTTCAATTTCACAAATATCAAAATTTAAACAAAACAATCAAATGCAAAGGCAAGGAATGTTCTCGAGATGACCCATATAGTGCAATATAACAATGCAGTAAAACGATAGAGGTGAGATACATGGTCTATCAAAAATTTTTATTACCCACTTTTTTCAGCAATCAAAACTTTTTTTTGACAAAACACTATACATATGAAAAATAGACATAGCATTAAATATTTCCATTTTAGAGATACCCCAGTTTAATCCCAATTTTAAATAACATAAATTCTTAAATTGATTTAGTTAACTTTCTTATAAAAAAAGGTTGAAAAAGAAAACATACTAAGTCCCACAACAGATAAAATATGTACTATCTTTTTACACTTCATGTTTAGTACTATCATTAGAAGAAATATGCCTGAGGTACAGCTTTTAATATGAAATTTAGAGGTTTTTACACAAAAACATAGTTTATGCCTAATAAAAACTAATTTTGAAACACATTGTACACATAGCAAATACCACTTCCTATACATTTAAAAAATAACAATGTTTATACATCATAAAAGAACGAAACAAAAAAAAAACTAATATAAAGACAGCATTAACGTTCTAACCAAAAGATTTGAGAATCAGCTCTTAACCGGGTCATGAAGCGGTTCTGAAACCCCTCTATCAAAAACATGCATTCAAGTCAATGAAATTACATAAAAATCTAAGAAATAGTAGCACTTAAAACATTTGAAAAATCATGTTTGGTAAGCCTACTATTTAAGACAAAAATTATTATTTATTTCCATTTACAACAGATAGCCCACTATTTATCAATATTTAAGGGCAAAAAATTATTATTAATTTCCCCATTTACAACAGATTTCCGTGTTTAATCTCAATTTTTAAATAACATAAATTCTTAAATTGATTTAGTTAACTTTCTTATAATATTTAAAAAAAGGGCGAGAAAGAAAACATACTAAGTCTCACAACAGATAAAATATATACTATCTTTTTACAGTTCATGTTTTTTGTACTATCATTACAAGAAATAAGCCTCGCGATTAGCTTTTAATCTGAAATTTAGATGCTTCATAAAACCACCTCAGAGACACTAAAAAATTATGATTTTCAGCTCAACCAACCATTCAAAAAGTTGATACATCAAATTCGTGAATATTAATATCACTCTACACTCTTAATAAAAAATTTAGCAGAAGTCTCACATTAAATGAATACAAATTTATATATGCACTACATTAAATGAAGATTGAATTTTATACACTGCTTATATCACCAGAAATTTTGTTACAAGATTATATGATTAGATAGACTCATGACTAAGCCTAAACGGACACCAGGCTTTCAATATGTAGTAAAGTTTTTTTTCTTCATACATTTAATATAAACTAATGATCTATCTTTAGAAAGCATCCACAGGTCCATTAGAACTTGTGGGTGGTGCAACATCTACTTTAACCCTCTTCTTAAGCGGTCCGGCAACATGCTCACATGTATCCACACCCTCCCTACAAATACCGCAAACAAAATTGCGGTGGAGGGTATTCACATGCCGCTTCAAACTATCCCGCCGGCTGAAGGAGTTGCCACATATGATGCAATTCATTCTATGAAAAAGCGAATTAAAAATAATTAATATAATAAATTTAAAAGAATAAAAAGCTATTGAAACATAATTTTTAATATATCTAAATTGCTAATTTATTTGAAAAGCTCCTCGTATATGAATTGCTATAAAATACTAATTATAGACCTACATATATAAAAATAATATTTTAATACATAAACTTTGACTGATACCCGTATATTTAACTAAAAATACTCTTATTGTTCAGAATTTATTTAAATTATTGAGAAAAACCTTTAAAGAACCGTATGAAATAATCAACTTAATTATATAAATTTACACACTTAAACATTAAAAAACAATTTAAAGAAAGCACTAAATACAAAAAATACTTTGAAGCACCCCTGGATTAATTGTATATAAAAATAATATTCAATAAAATTTACACCATTAAATTATTAAAAATAACCTTATAATTGAGAAAAAACAATTTTTAAAAGTCCTATAAAATTTTAGAGTAGTAGAAAAACTATGATCAGCGTATATTTAACTAAAAAATACTTGTATTATTGAAAATTTATTGATAAAACCCTTTAAAACCTTATAAAATAATCAATTTAATAATATAAATTTACGCACCTAAAAATTAAAAAAAGAAAGAAAAACAATATAAAGAAGCTACTAAATGCGTATAAAATACTTTGAAGCACCCTGGATTAATTGTATATAAAAATAAAATATTAATAAAATATTAATAAAATATATACCATTAAATTATTTAAAAAATAACCTTATAATTGAGAAAAAACAATTTTTAAAAGTCCTATAAAATTTTAGAGTAGTAGAAAAACTATGATCAGCGTATATTTAACTAAAAAATACTTGTATTATTGAAAATTTATTGATAAAACCCTTTAAAACCTTATAAAAATTAAAAAAAGAAAGAAAAACAATATAAAGAAGCTACTAAATGCGTATAAAATACTTTGAAGCACCCTGGATTAATTGTATATAAAAATAAAATATTAATAAAATATATACCATTAAATTATTTAAAAAATAACATTATAATTGAGAAAAAACAATTTTTAAAAAGTCCTATAAAATTTTAAAACTAATGTAAAATATTGCAAGTTAATATTATATAAATTAGGCTTTCTAAATACCTTGTAGTAAAACACAAACAAGCACTAAAAACGATGTTGACTGTTCGAAGATAATGAAATTAAAGATGCCGATCTACGTATATATAGATACACATCTGCGTCAGATTCCCACGCAAATGGAGTGATGCATAAAGAGAAAGACCTTTTTTTCCCCGCGCATACATATATATACATATATACGTATGCGGCCAGAGGCAATTAGCGGCGGGCACATTCCGTTCCCATGGTCGGGCTGTCTTTTAAGGAATGCACTTAATTTTTTTCGGTCGCATACCTGCATCCAATGAGGGTTGCGAGTCCGGGAATTTCGTCTTTCTACCTGTACAGATAGATCTGTCTTTATATAAAATTCGTATATATTATCTATGATTTTAGTTTTAAAATAAAAAATAATAAGAAGGTTAAAATAATTCGTTATTTTGTAGATAGTTGCATTATTTTGCATGCATATACATTCTCCATTAGTTTTATTATTATGATAAAAACAATGATTGACATTTTAATAAGCTTTGGTACATCATTAAAATATTCCAGTAAATTAAATGCTAATGATGTAAAAATACCTAAAAATATTTCGTAAAACAAGAGTATTTTAGTTAAATATACGGAGATCCATATGAAAAACTACGAAAGTTATATTAATGTTAAATATTAAATAATTTAATTAAATGAAAACACATCGTTTCACAAAAATTATGTTTTATTAAACACTAGATGTACATCTCATTTACCATAACAGTACATTATAAACCTTTCTTAATATTGATGATGCAGGATCAGTTAAATTAGTATGGTTGTTAAGAAATTGGAGGAGCATTTGATAGTATTTTCTCCATAAAAGTAGTATGTATTATAATATAAGATAGTGTTATAAACTATACAATAAATATTATTCAGTATTGGAATACACAATGAATAACACAAATTTTGAGTAGAGAAAGATAAATATTTCTAATTGCACATGTGTGAATTTGAATTTATCGGGAATATACAGAGTAATTATTTACATCTGATGGTGAAACATGGTCGCGTATTTTATATCATTCAGTAATTTAATTTGCTCTATAGCTAGACAATGAGGTGGATGCTAAGCATTAATTTGTACACACGTAATGTTATGATCGTCAGTGTAACATATATATTCAAGTCTAACACAAACTTTTTGATTTATTGAAACCCCAATAGAAATTATCACTATTTCGAGAAGAATAGTCATGTACCTGTACATATTCAAAGCCGCTGAAGTATGAGTACATTAACAGCTGTATACGCGTGTCTTTATCATCCACTTTAATGTGTTACTGTAATTCCAGATACTTTTTTTTTATTTATACGTACATATATTGTGAATTATTACACTAATTATAAAACAAAATTAATTATAGATAGACAAACATTATACAGGTATATTGCAAACATGTAATGCTAAGATAATCAGAGTGATATATACATACATGTAAAGAAATTTATAATTTATTCAATCTCTTATTAAAAGAGTTATTAATATTTTTCAAATGAATACCTGACAGTGGTGGAAAACTGTTGAAATTTGGATAGATTAATAGTTACATATGCGAGCTTCAGAATAGCTTCTGAACATGTTGGGTTGTAATTTGGTATACAATAAAAGGCAGCGGGGAACTGAACCGCCTCCCAAAAAAAGGTATTTAATATTAAAATCCTCGTTTTCCCATCACAGAAAATAGTGTATTATACAATGGAAAAAATTAGATTTTAGCTCTCGGTAATTTATCTTACCTCGAGCTAAAATCTAATACTTTTTTCCCTTGTATGATACACTATTTTTCTGTGATGGGGAATCGACGATTTTAATATTAAATACCTTTTTTTTGGGAGGCGGTTCAGTTCCCCGCTGCCTTTTATTGTATACCAAATTACAACCCAACATGTTCAGAAGCTATTCTGAAGCTCGCATATGTAACTATTAATCTATCCAAATTTCAACAGTTTTCCACCACTGTCAGGTATTCATTTGAAAAATATTAATAACTCTTTTAATAAGAGATTGAATAAATTATAAATTTCTTTACATGTATGTATATATCACTCTGATTATCTTAGCATTACATGTTTGCAATATACCTGTATAATGTTTGTCTATCTATAATTAATTTTGTTTTATAATTAGTGTAATAATTCACAATATATGTACGTATAAATAAAAAAAAAGTATCTGGAATTACAGTAACACATTAAAGTGGATGATAAAGACACGCGTATACAGCTGTTAATGTACTCATACTTCAGCGGCTTTGAATATGTACAGGTACATGACTATTCTTCTCGAAATAGTGATAATTTCTATTGGGGTTTCAATAAATCAAAAAGTTTGTGTTAGACTTGAATATATATGTTACACTGACGATCATAACATTACGTGTGTACAAATTAATGCTTAGCATCCACCTCATTGTCTAGCTATAGAGCAAATTAAATTACTGAATGATATAAAATACGCGACCATGTTTCACCATCAGATGTAAATAATTACTCTGTATATTCCCGATAAATTCAAATTCACACATGTGCAATTAGAAATATTTATCTTTCTCTACTCAAAATTTGTGTTATTCATTGTGTATTCCAATACTGAATAATATTTATTGTATAGTTTATAACACTATCTTATATTATAATACATACTACTTTTATGGAGAAAATACTATCAAATGCTCCTCCAATTTCTTAACAACCATACTAATTTAACTGATCCTGCATCATCAATATTAAGAAAGGTTTATAATGTACTGTTATGGTAAATGAGATGTACATCTAGTGTTTAATAAAACATAATTTTTGTGAAACGATGTGTTTTCATTTAATTAAATTATTTAATATTTAACATTAATATAACTTTCGTAGTTTTTCATATGGATCTCCGTATATTTAACTAAAATACTCTTGTTTTACGAAATATTTTTAGGTATTTTTACATCATTAGCATTTAATTTACTGGAATATTTTAATGATGTACCAAAGCTTATTAAAATGTCAATCATTGTTTTTATCATAATAATAAAACTAATGGAGAATGTATATGCATGCAAAATAATGCAACTATCTACAAAATAACGAATTATTTTAACCTTCTTATTATTTTTTATTTTAAAACTAAAATCATAGATAATATATACGAATTTTATATAAAGACAGATCTATCTGTACAGGTAGAAAGACGAAATTCCCGGACTCGCAACCCTCATTGGATGCAGGTATGCGACCGAAAAAAATTAAGTGCATTCCTTAAAACACAGCCCGACCATGGGAACGGAATGTGCCCGCCGCTAATTGCCTCTGGCCGCATACGTATATATGTATATGTATATATATGTATGCGCGGGGAAAAAAAGGTCTTTCTCTTTATGCATCACTCCATTTGCGTGGGAATCTGACGCAGATGTGTATCTATATATACGTAGATCGGCATCTTTAATTTCATTATCTTCGAACAGTCAACATCGTTTTTAGTGCTTGTTTGTGTTTTACTACAAGGTATTTAGAAAGCCTAATTTATATAATATTAACTTGCAATATTTTACATTAGTTTTAAAATTTTATAGGACTTTTTAAAAATTGTTTTTTCTCAATTATAATGTTATTTTTTAAATAATTTAATGGTATATATTTTATTAATATTTTATTTTTATATACAATTAATCCAGGGTGCTTCAAAGTATTTTATACGCATTTAGTAGCTTCTTTATATTGTTTTTCTTTCTTTTTTTAATTTTTATAAGGTTTTAAAGGGTTTTATCAATAAATTTTCAATAATACAAGTATTTTTTAGTTAAATATACGCTGATCATAGTTTTTCTACTACTCTAAAATTTTATAGGACTTTTAAAAATTGTTTTTTCTCAATTATAAGGTTATTTTTTAAATAATTTAATGGTATATATTTTATTAATATTTTATTAATATTTTATTAATATTTTATTTTTATATACAATTAATCCAGGGTGCTTCAAAGTATTTTATACGCATTTAGTAGCTTCTTTATATTGTTTTTCTTTCTTTTTTTAATTTTTAGGTGCGTAAATTTATATTATTAAATTGATTATTTTATAAGGTTTTAAAGGGTTTTATCAATAAATTTTCAATAATACAAGTATTTTTTAGTTAAATATACGCTGATCATAGTTTTTCTACTACTCTAAAATTTTATAGGACTTTTAAAAATTGTTTTTTCTCAATTATAAGGTTATTTTTAATAATTTAATGGTGTAAATTTTATTGAATATTATTTTTATATACAATTAATCCAGGGGTGCTTCAAAGTATTTTTTGTATTTAGTGCTTTCTTTAAATTGTTTTTTAATGTTTAAGTGTGTAAATTTATATAATTAAGTTGATTATTTCATACGGTTCTTTAAAGGTTTTTCTCAATAATTTAAATAAATTCTGAACAATAAGAGTATTTTTAGTTAAATATACGGGTATCAGTCAAAGTTTATGTATTAAAATATTATTTTTATATATGTAGGTCTATAATTAGTATTTTATAGCAATTCATATACGAGGAGCTTTTCAAATAAATTAGCAATTTAGATATATTAAAAATTATGTTTCAATAGCTTTTTATTCTTTTAAATTTATTATATTAATTATTTTTAATTCGCTTTTTCATAGAATGAATTGCATCATATGTGGCAACTCCTTCAGCCGGCGGGATAGTTTGAAGCGGCATGTGAATACCCTCCACCGCAATTTTGTTTGCGGTATTTGTAGGGAGGGTGTGGATACATGTGAGCATGTTGCCGGACCGCTTAAGAAGAGGGTTAAAGTAGATGTTGCACCACCCACAAGTTCTAATGGACCTGTGGATGCTTTCTAAAGATAGATCATTAGTTTATATTAAATGTATGAAGAAAAAAAACTTTACTACATATTGAAAGCCTGGTGTCCGTTTAGGCTTAGTCATGAGTCTATCTAATCATATAATCTTGTAACAAAATTTCTGGTGATATAAGCAGTGTATAAAATTCAATCTTCATTTAATGTAGTGCATATATAAATTTGTATTCATTTAATGTGAGACTTCTGCTAAATTTTTTATTAAGAGTGTAGAGTGATATTAATATTCACGAATTTGATGTATCAACTTTTTGAATGGTTGGTTGAGCTGAAAATCATAATTTTTTAGTGTCTCTGAGGTGGTTTTATGAAGCATCTAAATTTCAGATTAAAAGCTAATCGCGAGGCTTATTTCTTGTAATGATAGTACAAAAAACATGAACTGTAAAAAGATAGTATATATTTTATCTGTTGTGAGACTTAGTATGTTTTCTTTCTCGCCCTTTTTTTAAATATTATAAGAAAGTTAACTAAATCAATTTAAGAATTTATGTTATTTAAAAATTGAGATTAATAGGCCAATTCTGTGCAATTCCTTACAGATCTGTAACTTTACAGATCTGTAGCGTTACAAAAGTCTGTAAATGTTATACTTACAGATTTACGATTGGGGCAATTCTGTATACATTTCTGTAAAAACAAGACCAGCGACTATCTTCATGTTATTGTTATGTAGCGTGACTCCGTAAGCGTGTATGTCAGTTCAAAATCTGTTAGGTAAGTGTAGTAGACATAGAAGTTCAGTGATATTATTAAAACGTTTCTGGAAATATAACTGTTATAATTTTATTATCTAAAATAATGAGGTAAGATACTAATTATGTCAAGCAATCTATCTATTTTCTATTTTCTATTTATTACAGCAGCCAAAAACGTAAACGGACAAAAAATACCACCAAGGAACAATTAGATCTTTATTTACAATATATGCAGTCTATTTGTTTATTTTTGTATTAAAAGAAAGTTTATTTATTTTATTTTGTTTTAAAAATGTTTTTTTTATGAGAATATTTTTTGTTTTAAGTTATAAATTATTCATTTATTTTAATAATGTTAGTATATGCTTTGTGAATTACTTTTATTGAAGAGTACCGTTTTTACCTATCTCAGTGCATATTATATCTTATTTTATAAGTTACTGTGACATAACTGTTAGTTCATATATATTTATTAAACAATACAGGAAAAACCCAAAAATTCAAACTCCAAAAAAATAAATAAATTTGTATACATAAAAAACAAAACGACTTTCATTGCCAAGGGTCCTTGCTACACAATATTCTGTCTTATATATATAGACATCCCTTTCATGTCTTCTTCCAACAAAACCCCTATGAACATATTTCCTATATTTATATTATTCATGATATTTATTTGTTCTATAACCGCTACAAATACTAATTTGTTCCACCATACAAACCATATACAAACAAGTTTGCATACAGCGTTTACGTTACAGATTCTGTTACAATCTTACGGACATGCGCTCGCTTAGCGTAAAGTTTATGGAAATCTGTAAGAGTTACGGATATTCTGTAAACAAAATATGAACACAGAATTGCAACTTCATCTGTAAACCCTTACAGGCGTTACAGATTATGTTACAGATCTTACAGATGTGCACAGAATTGACCCATAAACACGGAAATCTGTTGTAAATGGGGAAATTAATAATAATTTTTTGCCCTTAAATATTGATAAATAGTGGGCTATCTGTTGTAAATGGAAATAAATAATAATTTTTGTCTTAAATAGTAGGCTTACCAAACATGATTTTTCAAATGTTTTAAGTGCTACTATTTCTTAGATTTTTATGTAATTTCATTGACTTGAATGCATGTTTTTGATAGAGGGGTTTCAGAACCGCTTCATGACCCGGTTAAGAGCTGATTCTCAAATCTTTTGGTTAGAACGTTAATGCTGTCTTTATATTAGTTTTTTTTTTTGTTTCGTTCTTTTATGATGTATAAACATTGTTATTTTTTAAATGTATAGGAAGTGGTATTTGCTATGTGTACAATGTGTTTCAAAATTAGTTTTTATTAGGCATAAACTATGTTTTTGTGTAAAAACCTCTAAATTTCATATTAAAAGCCACTCGTCAAGCATATTTCTTCTAATGATAGTACAACCCACGAATTGTAAAAGATAGACTCATTTTATGAATTTATGTTAATTCAAATTGATATTAAGCAGGGGTATCTGTGGATGGAAAATTAATAATAATTTTTTGTCTTAAATATTGATATATAGTGGGCTTACCAAACATGATTTTTCAAATGTTTTAAGTGTATTGCATGGATTTTTATGTAATTTCAATATTAAATAATTGAGAGCGAGTATTTATTATTTTCCTCCATAATTTAATATGACCTCAATTCTTTTTTGTTATAGCGTTAATGCGGCCTTTATACTAGTTTTTGCGTGCCGTTTGGTGTGTGTATACTACTGTTGTTCCGTGCGTAAAATTTAATGTAAAACATATTTCTTGTAATGATATAATATAAAAACTATTTGTAAATACAATGTCATCCAAATAAAATAGAATTCCATGTTTTAAAATGTATTTATAATAATGTTTCGAGATACATTTCACCATTTTTTTCTCAAATTATAAAATGCTTTTAAGAGAAATGTAATACATTCGCTGCTGTACAAAACATAAACTGTAAAAAGGGAGATAGAAGCATTTTTAGAACAAGTATATATTTAATATTTTTGCAAATCTTTTGGTTATAACGTTAATGCTGCCTTTATATTGGTTTTTTGTTTGGTTCTTTTATGATATATAAAAATTGCTATTTTTTAAAATGTATAGGAAGTGGTATTTGCTATGTGGACAATGTGTTTCAAAATTAGTTTTTATTAGGCATAAACTATGTTTTTGCATAAAAACCTCTAAATTTCATATTAAAAGCTGTACCTCAGGCATATTTCTTCTAATGATAGTACTAAACATGAAGTGTAAAAAGATAGTACATATTTTATCTGTTGTGGGACTTAGTATGTTTTCTTTTTCAACCTTTTTTTATAAGAAAGTTAACTAAATCAATTTAAGAATTTATGTTATTTAAAATTGGGATTAAACTGGGGTATCTCTAAAATGGAAATATTTAATGCTATGTCTATTTTTCATATGTATAGTGTTTTGTCAAAAAAAAGTTTTGATTGCTGAAAAAAGTGGGTAATAAAAATTTTTGATAGACCATGTATCTCACCTCTATCGTTTTACTGCATTGTTATATTGCACTATATGGGTCATCTCGAGAACATTCCTTGCCTTTGCATTTGATTGTTTTGTTTAAATTTTGATATTTGTGAAATTGAAAGTATGGTTGAGGTTTGTTTGATGTGTGTAGTTGTTTTATTTTTTAATAAATTGTTTTTTCTTAAAATATGTTATTCCTTTTTATTTTATGATATAGATATATTAAATAATGTGACTATCATAGAGGTGTCGACTTATTTCTTGTAGTGATATATATAAAAGTATGTATGTATACTTATGGATGAAAATAATTATTATAAGTCTATCAATTTATTCATATGAGGATTAGAGTGTCTATGTATTTATGTATGTGGTATTAAATATCTAGGTCTTCTATGAAGAGAGGTAGATATAGGAAGGGTTTTGATTGCTATATATCTTTTACCTATGGATTTATATGTCATAATTGTTTATCGTTGTAATTCGTTTAATGTTTTTTCCCTATGATTGATATGCTACATATTAGCCATAATTCACCTACAAAATGTGGTTATTATTTTTAATAAATTGTTTTTCTTAAAATATGTTGTTCCTTTTTATTTTATGATATAGATATATTAAATAAGGCTACTATCATAGAGGTGTTGATAGCGATCAAACGTTGTGGTTTCCATTAGAAAACGTGTTTAGATCTGTTAGAAATATGCTGGTAAGCTCGATATCAAGCTTTTTGAACTGTTAGGCTGCACAAATACATTTCATTTATGTGTCTATCACTGAATGTATGATTTGAATGTATTGTTTTGGAATGATGGCTTTTAAAGAGAATGATTTGATAGTGGTTTTAATAGATTGATGCCTGATGCCACCGAAGTTTATTAGATTTTTGGCGGCCATCTTGCTTTTCTAAAAATCCCTACTTTGAAACGTCCTGTATATTCATACTTGGTTGCTATGTTATCCAGTATCATACTGTATATTTATTTTATGATTTTGAGATGGTATGCTGATGTCAAATATAAATCCTCGGTGGTGGTGTTTGAAAGTATGTTGGGTTTGAGCTAGATGTATCTTCCTAAGTTGGTCTGGTGTTGTGGCGTTTTGAAACTATGTTGGGTGGTTGTTGTTGTGATGCGTGATACGGAGTTGGGTATTTTCTAGAAGTTGAGTTTATATTTTGATCGATCATATTGATAGTCGGCTATTTCGCCTGACGTCACCTTAGTTTATTAGATTTTTGGCGGCCATCTTGGATTCGCCATCTTGCTTTTCTAAAAATCCCTACTTTGAAACGTCCTGTATATTAATATTTGGTTGCTATGTTATCCAGATGGATGGATGGATGGATGGATGGCCGGATGGATGGATGGATGGATGGATGGATGGATGGATGGAATGATGAATGGTTGGATAGGTTTTTGAGAAAAGAGGGATTTGATAGTGGTTTGAATGTGTGGTTTTAATATAGGGGTTTCAGAACCGCTTCATGACCCTGTTGTGAGCTGATTCTAGCGATGGTTTTGAGATGATGTTTCATAGGAGTTCGAGTGCATGGTTTTGATATATTGGATGCTTGACGTGGCATTAGTTTATTAGATTTTTGCGGCCATCTTGGATTCGCCATCTTGCTTTTCTAAAAAATCCCTACCTTTGAAACGTCCTGTATATTCATACTTGGTTGCTATCTCGTCCAGATGGATGGATGGATTAATGGACTTGAAAGTATTGTTTTGAAGATGGATGGATGGATGGATGGTTGGATGGATGGATGGATGGATGGATGGATGGTTGGATGGCTTTTGAGAAAAGAGGGATTTGATAGTGGTTTGAATGTGTGGTTTTAATATAGGGGTTTCAGAACCGCTTCATGACCTGGTTGTGAGCTGATTCTAGCGATGGTTTTGAAATGATGTTTCATAGGAGTTTGAGTGCATGGTTTTGATAGATTGGATGCCTGACGTCACCTTAGTTTATTAGATTTTTGGCGGCCATCTTGGATTCGCCATCTTGCTTTTCTAAAAGTCCCTACCTTTGAAACGTCCTGTATATTCATACTTGGTTGCTATCTCGTCCAGTAGCATACTGTATATTTATTTTATAATTTTGAAATGGTATGCCGATCTTAGATGTAAAGTTTATATTTTTATCGACCATCTTGATGGTATGAAGCTTGGAGATATTGTTAATTTAAAATAATATTGTTAATTTATAAATAATAATAAATAAATTGTTTTTTCTTAAAAAATATATTGTTTGTTTTATTTTATTTTATAAGTAAGATATACATTTCAAGCATGCGGCTATCACAGAAGCAGACAGCCGTTGCGGTTTCCGCTGGAAACATGTTTAGACCTGTTTAAAGTACATTGAGAAGCGCGATAGCAAGCCTGGTAATTTATTCAGGAATTCTCTAGAAACAAAGACCATCTTGATGGTCCGCCATTTTGTCTGACGTCACCTTAGTTTGGCTAGTGACCGTGAGAGGATGCTGCATTAGTTAGGTAGGCAATCATGAGAGATGCCATTTCTTGGTTAGTGGCTGTGAGAGGGCGTCACATTGGGTTGGTAATGATGAAATCTGCCATTTCTTAGTTTGGTTAGTGGCCGTCAGAGGGCGCCACATTGGGTTGGTAATGATGAAATCTGCAATTTTTAGTTGGGTTGGTAATGATGAAATCTGCAATTTTTAGTTGGGTTGGTAATGGTGAAATCTGCAATTTTTAGTTGGGTTGGTAATGATGAAATCTGCAATTTTAGTTGGGTTGGTAATGATGAAATCTGCAATTTTTAGTTGGGTTGGCGACCGCGAGGGGGCGCCACATCAGTTGGGTTGGTAGAGGGTTCTACCTATCTTGCGGGGAGGGGGGAGGGGGGGGGTAGTAGGAGTGGGGGGTGGTGGTGGTCCCAGAACTGTCCTAAGTACACTACTCTCCTGTTTGTTTTTTTTTGTTCTTTCATTCACTCTTTTTATTTTTTATTATTATAATGTACTTTTTGTATTTTACTGTATTATATTTTGTATTATATTGTGTAAGTCAGCTCAACACAATGTACCTATTGATAAATATATACAGCTCACAGAGCGATACGTGGCCGGTGAGATGCCCCTCCCACAAGATGCGCAGTTTATTCTTATAATATTAAGATAAGTACGAGCAATCTCGAAAAGCGTTACACACAAAGTGCAATATGTTTCCTATATTTTCATCAATGCAATATGACATTAGTTCCTTGTTAGCCTAATCTACCTAACTCATGCAATGGGCGGGTCCGCGAACACGCGTAACGACGGTAGCGCGGAGTTCGGTCGATAAACTAAGCAATAACTACCAAAGTATTGTCAGTAGGTAAAAAAAAAGTTTCAGAAAAAAGACGTAGATAATTATAATTAAATGATTTATCTGTTTGATAAAAGGTAAGATTCCAAAAAAGTGAACTGCTAGGGAAATAGAGGCGAAAAAAAGACAAAAGTAGGGAAGTTTGGGCATTTCTAACGAAATAACTCGGAAAATATAGATGCTAGACAAAAATATTTCGAATAAAAAAGTTAAGTAATTCAATCGTTCAGAAGATATAGAATTAAACCCGTTACTCGTGATAGAGGCGTTACTGACACTCAGGGAACCCCTCAAATATACAATTATTCTCGGAATACACCTCTTTAACAAATTATACTATCGAGAAAATTATTCTATTTCTTGCAGATTGATTCACAGTTTGACTGGACTATGTATGAAACAGTTCAAAGTGTTCGATTTGATGAAATAAATGACTCACGTAAATTACTAATGATGAATTACTATTGTGTTAAAGCGATCAGCAGGTATTTAAATCGTTGTAATATCATCATCACCTATTGCACATTCATGACATAAATAACATCACTAAGTAAATATTTGTATTCTACTGGCAAGCTGAAACACTGGAAATTGTAGTCACATTATTGTCTAAGTATATATTTTGAAGAAAATATTGGCATATTTTACTGAATAATTGTGATAAACACTTCATATTTTGAAGTTGTCATTTTGACATTATAAGGATGCATAATGGAAATGCTCTTGCAAAATAATCGTGCTTATTAGCAATAATGTGTAGAATATATTATGTGACAATTAATTAGAAAAGTTATTTATACTTATACATCGCAACTCTTGCTACTTTAATATTAGCGTCGACGGGAGAAGTTTAGCACATATACAAAATAATTATATTTTCTGCGCCTAGACGACAAATAAACATAATAATACATATATTCTCAATAAATGTCATCTCTTCTTGTAAGTTAGGTTGCTCAAATATGTGCATGCTTTGCTTATATATGGAAATAGTTTTGAAAAAATATTTTTAAAATAAATAAAAATGAAATATGATTCAACTCCTAAATAAAGCATTTTTTATCAAAATTATTAAGAATAATAGTTACATATTATATTATGTCTTCTTTTGATGTGCTATTGATTATAGTAAGAGCACAAGAAAACCATTAGTAAATAATAACTATTGATGATGTTTTTCCTGAACTATATTCATACAGAAATATAAGCATTTAAATTG